>JALAZF010000338.1:5599909-6999887 GCA_022829125.1 Lathyrus tuberosus | reverse complement strand
CAGCTTAACGGCTTTTCAACCAGCTCTTCTGCTGATCTACCACCGTAGGGAATTGAAAGCACGTTCCCGAAATATGAACTCATTATCTCTTCCTTGTTTTTGTCACCATTGCTTAGTCTTTTTCTTCCATCAACAACCAGCCCCATTTTTGCAACAATGTTCTTCTTATCAGTTGAAGCTGCTTCAGCAACCATCTTCCATAGAAAAGCAGAAAAAGACTCAAGTTTTGAGCGCTTAGTGTTACTATTATTGTTTGAGTTGGCTAGTGATTGCATGTTGTTGAGTTCTTCACTTGTTACGTAGTATATCCGACTTATTATTGGGTCCGTAAGTTCGGATTCGAACTCGGGTTCAGGCGGAGGAGGTAGTTCAGAGACGGGGACATACATGTCATAGAGTGAAGGATGGATTGAAGGTGGACGACGCGGGGTCAAAAGAGACCGACGAAAACAAGGTTGCGTCGTCGGGATCAAAGACTTGTTATCGTGGGGTCGAGTTATCTCGGCCCACGACACAAGGAACATGTTCGCGGAATAAGCGTCCGCTATGCGATGATCAAATGTGCACGCGACTACTAAGCCGCCACATTTCATCCAAGTAGCCTGCATAGTCAAAAACATTAAGAAAAAATCAATTTTTTTCAAATTTTTTATCGTAAAAAATATTTTTTAAATTTATTGAATATTAATATATATTTTACCTGAATAGCGAGCACGCCATGTTTCTTCATTGGAACAAGCTTCCCTTCAACTGATTCGTCTGGATTATACAAATCAAGAGATTGTAACTCGACATCGGCGACAGCTTCGACGAAATCGACTCCTCTATTGTTGCAAAGAATCTCAGGTTCACCCATGGAGTTAGCAACAACTTCACCAGCAAAGGCATAATAAGAAACAAGAGCCTCAGCTAAGGAATGTTTCAAACAGCCTACAACGTTACGGTGTGTGCCAATCTTATTGTAGCAAAAGAACACACCAACATCAACAGGTGGAAGAATCAAATCAAGGTTTGATAGTGGCAGCCAATGTTCTTGCATTGGAAGTGCAGCAGCCACAACTTCCTCGTTGGTGACATTTACGGTGAATTGTTTTTTTCCAAAACACATTTTTGTGATTAAATATGACTATGAGAATGAGAATTGAGAACAATCTCAATGGATAATTTAGTTGTATTGATATGATTAATTGCTTAGTTGATGAATCCGCTAGAAGGGTGGTATGCATGTATTTATAGAACAAAAGAGTTGTGAATTTTGGTAGGTGGTATATTTAATATTTTAATTTTACTATTCAGAATCAAAGTCAATATTGGTAACATGTGAAAAGTTGTTATATATAGAATATTTCGATGAGCTTGTAGGGTACGGAGTCACACAAATTGAATGGTTTTTGTTTAATTATTTTTTTTAATCACGTCATAACTGAATGGAATATGTAAACTCTTCGGATTAAATTATGAATTTTGTCTTTGGCAATTCAGTTCTTAGTTGTATAAGAATATTGGATGTGGGGTGTGGTTTCGAATTAGCAACATCTTATTGTTCTCTTTAAAATATAAAATTCACTTGAAAAAAAATATATATTATGAAACTTTCGATCTTTTTTTTTTATAGAAAAATTAATTAGCATTCGCTATTATTGTAGTAAAATCAAAGCCTAAAATGATTTTTTTTAATATTGTAATTTGGCTGAGATTTTTCATGTAAAATTAAAAATGGTGTTTTGGCTTTTTAAATTTTTGTTTTACAATGTTTTATGTTTTGGCTCATTAATTGTATATATTTAAAAAAAAAAGTATCATTTTTAATTATTAATTACTATATTTTCTCAAAAAAATATCTTTTTTAATTCAAGTGACATTAATAGTCACTGGTATGGGAAAAACCTATTGAACTCACAAATGAAGCGATGAATCAGAATTTGATAGTAAACTCTGATAATTGATTATGTGTCTTGGTGTTATATATGGTTTGACATTGAAATTTTAAACTCTCTCACACCTAAGTTAGTAAGGTCGAAGGTGAAAGATATTTAGGGTTAGAATAGTATGTAGCTTTATGTGACATCTTCACTAAACTTTTATAATGGGATGTAGGCTTTCAAAGACTAAGAATTTTTTTTTATAGCATTAGGAAATGACATACTCTCCTTTTAAGGTTGAAGACTAAGAGAAATACTAAGAGAAATGACATACACTCCTTAAGGTCGAAGGTGAAAGATATTTAGGGTTAGAATAGTATGTACCTTTTTTTTTATCAATCAAACACACTTGTATTACTAATGATTTACCAATACAAATGACATAGAAATCTGTTACAACTTTGACCCAACAATTACACAGACAAAGTGAACCAGACATACAAAACTACCTCAGCAAATTGACAGCAGCAAGAATCCCCTATAAATAACTACCTCCAACCTATAACTCACCAAAGTACTTAGTCACAACATCATCAGGACTCCAAAGGAAGCATCATCCACTCGAAAAAGCTTCCCAGCCTAAACTTCCTATCCTTCCTCCATCTTAAATTCCAAGAAACCTGTTGAATATCCTGCACCATAGTTTTCGAAATGGCGATACCATCGTTAAATATAACTCCATTCCTAGTCTTCCAAATGAGCCAGCAAGATATCAGCCAGAAAAATGACATTGTTGAGCCTTTCCCATCCATTTTGGTCCATTGTAAAAACATACCAACACAGCTGTCCCCACTTGGGAGTTTTACACCTAACCACGACTCCAACTCTCGCCACAAGCTCCTCGTTTTTTCACATCTGAATAAGATATGATTTACATCTTCCAACTCCTTGAAACACAGCACACAAGACAACTGATGAGGATCAGTTATAATCCCTTTATTCATAAGATTTCTGCGTGTCGGTAAACGATTTAATAACAGTCTCCATAGAAAGACATCCTCCTCACTGTAGTTCAGACTAAAATCACATAACAGAGCTTGTAGTTCCAGAATTGCATCCCCCTCCACACCAGGCATGACCACATTCAAACCCACAATGTCCCAGAACCAAACATTATCCACCCAGTATCCACAATCCTTCACTAGAACATCTTGCTTTTGAGAGACCCTAAAGAGTGCAGGGTACTGATATTTGATGGCGTTACCTCCTAACCATTTAGAATGCCAGAACAAAGTCTTACTACCATTCCCAACTTTACACACTAAATTGTTCCAGATGCTTTCAATGTGTGAAACACTAGCAAGACCACATAAGTCATTCCACCAAGCTGACCTCAAATGTTTAGCTCCCTCAAATTGAGAAAGAAGCAGGCTGTCAAAATTTCCTTAATACCTCACCTTAATGATATTCCTCCAAATTGCTTCATTATCATAGGATATCCTCCAAAGCCATTTAGCCATCAGTGCTCTGTTAAATGTACCTATATCCTTAATACCAAGGCCACCAATTGATTTTGGTTTACAAATTAAGGACCACCTTACCCAAGCTATGTTTTCCTTATCTCCATCACCAGCCCAAAAACACCTTCTCTGAATTGCCTTAAGAGTCTTCACAACACCAATAGGAACTATATAGAAAGACATATAATGAATTGGCAAATTCGTTAAGACCGAATTTATAAGAGTAACACAACCTCCAATTGAAAGTAATTTTCCCCTCCATGTAGCCAGCATACTCTTGACAGATGATTAACAGGATTCCAAAACTCTTTGGATTTATGTCTTCCTCCAACAGCCAAGCCCAAAAACTTAAATAGGAATTTTCCCACTTTGCAGTTCAAGAAAGTTGTCGCAGCCCTGATTCTATTCTCCTCCATGCCAAAGCCCATAATACTACTTTTATTATAATTAATCCTCAAACCAGTCAAAGCTTCAAATCCTCTTAGAATTGATTTAATGCCCCAAATACTCGACCAAGCATAATCACAGATTATAAGTGTGTCATCTGCAAACTGAAGTAAAGAAGTGACAGTTTCACCCCCTATCTCAACACCATGAAAATAACCACCTAACTCAGCTTTCTTGAATAACAAAGGAAGACATTCAGTAATCAATACAAACAGAAATGAGGATAAAGGATCCCCCTGTTTCAACCCTTTGTGAATCCTAAAATCTTTTGAGGAGCTTCCATTAATCAAAATTGACCCATAACAATTACTCACCAAGCCTCTAATCCAACTTATCCATTTAGGAGAAAAGTTCATTGCACCCAACACCTTTATAACTACTAAAAGTTTTAAAAAGTTAAATATAAATTTAGTCCCTATTAAATTTTAAATGAAATTCTAATCCTTCAAGGTTTGGTTGAATAATCTCTTAAATGAAATTTTAAAAAGTTAAATATAAATTTAGTCCCTATTAAATTTTAAATGAAATTCTAATCCTTCAAGGTTTGGTTGAATAATCTTTTAAATGAAATTTTAAAAAGTTAAATATAAATTTAGTCCCTATTTTTTTTTTTGATAAGCCAGATTTTATATATAACATGGGTACAATGTGTACCACCAGTAGAATACAATCACCCCCCATTACAAAATATCGCAACTACAAAAATTGAATTGGACATTTGTACCACTCATAAAAAGAGCAATTCAAATATCCTTTTTCTAAATTCAGGATCCACCACCAAGTGTAAAATTTAATGCGTGTAATACACCACTCCGAATCGCAAACTTCTCTCCTAAAAATGATGTTGTTTCTTGAGCTCCATATTACCCAATTAACGACCATCCAAAAGCTAGCGGCCACATTGCTTTTGATATTTCGTTGGAATCCGAATGTCCATTTTAGAAAGTGAGAAGATATAGACTTTGCTTGGTATGTATTCCTCCCCAACCAACCACAGACCCTATTCCAAATAATTCTGCTCCTATGACAATTCAAGAAGAGATGATCAGCATCTTCATCAGACTGAAAACAAAACACACAACAAGTTTCATGGTTGTTGGTAATGATCCTCCTCCTAACTAGATTATTTCTAGTAGGTAACCTATTTAGGATCAACCTCCAACATAACAACTTTAGTTTGCTTATGATGGAAGCATTCCAACATATCTTCAGTGCTGCCAACTCTACTTCTTCGAGCACCCTTTCCTCCACGCCAACAGTCATGGCTTTGTAGAATGAATTGACTGAGAAGATGTTTGAATGCCCAGAATTCCAAAGGACCACATCAGGTAAGTGGGTAGGTGAAATATCAGCCAAAATTGTCTGCAACTGCATCAATTCGTTTTCTGCATCCAGAGGCAACTGGTCAATTGGAAACTGCAAGTTCCACTCCCATCTTGAACTCTGCCAGGAGCCCATATCAGCTACCAATGCTTCTTGGTGAAGTACCTTGGTGTAACCCTCGTGAAACTTTGAAATCAGAGGTAGCACTCCCATTAACCAGAACTGACATGAAACTTGAGAACACTGTCCCCTCCATCCATTTCATCCATTTCTCCCCAAAGCGCATGGCTGAGAGCATTTGGCGTAAATAGTTCTAATCAATACAATCATAGGTCTTGGAAAAGTCCACTTTGAACAGAGCACAAGGAATTTTCTTCTTTTTTGCCAAGTCGATAATTTCGCTCAAAATCAACACACCATCCATCAGTTGACGGCCAGGAATAAAAGCGGATTGGTTAATAGATATGATTTTCCCAATGACTCCTCTAATTCTGCTTGCTAGAATTTTAACTACCACCTTGTAAATGCACCCAACCAAGCATATAGGACGATAATCATCAAGTTTTTTAGGATTATAACACTTTGGAATCAGCGCCAGGAAAGAAGAGGATATAGCCTTGTTTAGTCTGCACGAATCACTGAATTCCATAATGCACTTATTGAAATCAGTCTTGATTATCTCCCAAAATTCTTGGCAGAAACCCAGACTGAAACCATCAGGGCCAGGGCTTCTCTTAGCAGCACAATTAAAAACAGGCTCACGAATCTCCTCCTCATCGAAATCTCTCTCCAACTGAATACTATCCTCAACTGAAATCTTGGATATATCTTGAAAATCAAAATTGACACGAGGGCGCCTTTTTCTACTAAATTGGTCAGCAAAAAACTCTTTTACCTCATGTTTCACATCCCCAACATCTTCAAGTATCCTGTCTCCCACCTTCAAGGATGATAAACAATTTATCTTTGCTCTGTACTTGAATCTTCTATGGAAGTAAGCTGAATTCTGATCTCCTTCCTTTATCCACATATTCCTTGATTTCTGGCTTATCATTGACTCTTTTAGGCGAGATTTCTCCCAGAATAATCTCTGTGCTTCCAACCTGTCATCAAAATCCTTCTCTGAGATAGCAGAAGAATCTTCAGCCATCATGTTTTCTATCCTATTAATCTGATCTACGTTTCCTTCTATCTCCAAGTCAAGTTTTCCAAACATGTTTACGTTCCACCATCTTAATCTTTCTTGAAGCAGTTGGAACTTTTTACTGATTATGAAAGTTGCATTTCCTTTTACTACAAAAGAACTCCATTCTTGCTCTACAAACTTTCTGAAATCTCCATGATCAAACCAAGCCTCGAATACCTTAAAGGGCTTTGGCCCCCAATTAACCTCTCTTCCTATTAGCCAAACAGGTCGATGGTCAGATACATCCCTTGCTCCCACAACCTGCTTCAAAGTGTTCCACGCCTTCGCCAAATCTCAAGATACAAGAAATCTATCCAGTCGACTCATGGCCTTCCCATTCGAGTTAACATAAGTAAATAAATTTCCTGATACAGGCAGATCCACCAACTCCATTTCAGTAATGAACTTATCAAATTCCCCCATCTCTCCTACACTTCACACCTTGGTCCCTTTGCTTTCTTCTCTATTTCTCGTGGCATTAAAATCTCCCCCAAGTATCCATACTCCTTCAGGGGATTCTTCCTTCAATTTAATCAGTCTGGCCCACAGAGTTCTTTTTTCATTTATATTACATGATGAATACACATTCACGAAGTACACATTGAAATTTTTCCATTCAATTTAGTCCCTATTAAATTATAAATTTCAGTTTCTTCCTAATCTGCAAATCCGAAAAAAATCAAAAGAATTCCATAAAATTATTTACTTCTAAATATAATTAAATCCAATATAATTAAAATCCAACATAATTATATTGGATTTAATTATATTGAAAAAATGATATTAATTTTAATTATATTGGATTTTAATTATATTGGATTTAATTATATTTATAAGTAAATGATTTTATGGAATTCTTTTGATTTTTTCCGAATTTGCAAATCAGGAATTCTTCCGGATGTGCACATCCGGAACATATCAGCGTTTTTTTTTTTAAATTTGGTACGTCCGGATGTGCGAATCTGAAATCTGGGAGCAAAAATGAAATTTCACGTAGTGCCTAAGAAATTTAAATGGTGTATTAAAAAATCCTTATTCAATTTATAGTAATTATAGTAATTTTCTGTCACTACACTTTTTTTTTCTTAACCATAATTTTAGGGATGATTATAGAAGATTTTTTTAACAATACTACTTTTTGTTGAGTTTTGTCTTCCTCTTTTCAAACTCTCTTATTTATTTATATTTTTATTTAATAAAATTTATTAAAGTACTACAGATGATAAGTGATAGTTTTGGAGAGTATAAATAGTTTGAATGTCTTATTTACCATATGAATATTTTCTTAAAAAACACCTTTTAGTATTAAACTTGTTATGTAAATTTAGGTGATTTTATGTTTATAATTTTGCAAATATATTCATATTATATCATCTATCACATTAT
Organism: Lathyrus tuberosus; assembly: GCA_022829125.1. Classification (NCBI taxonomy): domain Eukaryota; kingdom Viridiplantae; phylum Streptophyta; class Magnoliopsida; order Fabales; family Fabaceae; genus Lathyrus; species Lathyrus tuberosus. The sequence goes on along the minus strand of JALAZF010000338.1, from coordinate 6,992,163 downwards.
TTTTCTCTATAATTCTCTTGTTTTCTAAAGTTTTCTACGTCGTCAAAGGTTATCATATTTAGTAAACTCTGTTTATGATATGTAGTGACAACGCATTGAAGTAGGTATTTGGTAACAAACCAAATTGTGTTAATTTTCCAAAGTTTGCCGTCGTTTTAAAATATGCTTTATTGTTCTTACTACTATATAGCTTATCGCTCTTTCGAGGAAAGCTATAATATTTGGATCATGTATAATGTATTGCATCAACTTGCATGCATAATATGACTATTTAAAAGTAACTTACATATATAATATTACAATTCAAATATATGGAGAAGATATTCAAACTCAATAAAAAAAAATAGTGGTGGTAGCTAAGTCTTATTATATTTTTTAGTGCCAAAAGGTAGGAACCTTATATTTGTGAATATGTCATAGTTTCGGGTGCATGATGAGGACATATGGTGTATCAACACAACTTCTTGAGGAGTTGAGGTTGATCCAATGAATATAGATAAGTCCATATTCTATTCATTTATTAATTTAGGGATACTTTTAAAATATGTAAATTTTTGCATGTTTTTTCAGTTGCCAAAATCTCTTTTTCTAGTTAAATAAATGTAGAGTGTGTTTATTATAATTTTTTTAACAGGGAAAACTCCACTTTATAATAGTATTTTTTATAATTAATTTTAATTATTTTAAATTTTAAAATAAGTATAAAAATTCACTTTTATCTTTAAAATATTATTTGTTTATAATTTATATTAATTATTTTAAATTTTAAAATAAGGACAAAAAACCACTTTTATCTTTACAATGCGATTTGTTTATAATTTATTTTAATTATTTTAAATTTTAAAATAAGGACAAAAAACCACTTTTATCTTTATAATATTATTTGTTTATAATTTATTTTAATTATCTTAAATTTTAAAATTAAATTTCAGTAATGCTATCAAAATATATTTAAAAAGAACAAAATTTAACAATAGAATTTTGAAAAGTAATAATTTTTATGATAATAGACAAACGAAAAAAAATTTAACAATAGAATTTTGAAAAAAATCTAAAGAAAGTCTAAATTTTTTAAATAAAATTATTTTTAAAAAATCTAAAAACAAATGCGCAGTAATTTAACTCGTTATCAGATTAATCTTTAGTTAGGAAAAATACAATTGAAAATAAACATTTAGACTTCAAAACATTGAGGCTTCATTTGCTTCTGATATTTGCTTTTGATATTTCAAGTTTTCATTTCTAATGATAAATAAACATCAAAAAATTTTGAAATTTTGAAAAAATCACAAAACATTGTTTTAGTCTTTCCGATAATATATTTTCTAGCTATAGCTTATTTATTTTCTCTATCAAACTTCATAACCAAATATCATTCCACCAACCCACATTCAAAAGTAAACATTAAAAAATATAAAAAGGTTGTTAGAAAGTAAATAGATTTTATAAACTCTGCAAAAGTTCTGAAACTTTCCAGAGTCAGCTCTCCATGTTCGGGAGAGATTGAGTAACTTTGCATTTTGGTACTTTTGTGTCTATCTCACACTAAACCAAGCTGTCTCTCTCTATAAATAATATAGTTTAATAATTTATTCTTCCATTATTTAGCCTAAAGTTACAAAAGACACAAAACAGTAAAGTTAGCTGATCTATTCCCCTCTCCATGTATTAGTTACTATAATTTTATTTTATGACATTGGGAGTAGCTGAGAGCATCTTCAAATGTGTTATTTATTTTTGGGTTATTTGTGCAACTCATCAAGACATATCATCTTTAAATAATTTATCTAATTTTTACTCTAATAATACAACTTTAAATAATCTATATTGGATCTTATCATTTTACTTAATATATTAATATATTATTCATATTAAATTTTATTTTATTTAAAATAAATTTAAATTATTTAAATTATAATTAATATAAATAAATAAAATTAAAATTAAACATAAAATTTAAAATAATAATTAAAAACAATAAAATAAATAACATCACATAATTCATCATTTAAATTTCATCATTCTTATGTCCAAAACGTTCTCAAATATGCTCGACTAGATCTCCTTGAAGTTGGCGATGAACTTGTTTTTCACGAAGACTTGCTCTTCTTTGTAGTCTTGTTGCAAGATTCGGATGAGGATCGTTAAATGTTTCAGTCGATGAGTTGTTGTCATCTACATTATCATAAGAGTAATCAAAATCACCTCCATATGTGTGTCATTCGTCTTCAACAATCATGTTGTGCAATATGATGCAAGTGTATATGGTATGCTTGAGGGTTTCCATGTGCCAAGCACGCGTTGGGCCACGTATAATTGTAAATTGTGATTGGAGCACTCCAAATGTCCGTTCCACATCCTTTCTAGCTGATTCTTGATATTGTGCAAATAGTTTTCTCTTTTCTTCTTGCGGCATTGAGATGGTCTTAACAAATGTAGCTCACTCAGGATATTTACCATCTGCTAAATAATACTCCATATTATATGGAGTTCCATTGATTGTATATTGCACAGTAGCAGCATGTCCTTCCAAAATATCGTTAAACACATTGGATTGGTTTAGCACATTAATGTCATTGTTTGAGCCTGCAATACCAAAAAAAATACATACCAAATCCATAAGTCTTGTGATGTCACTGCTTCAAGCATGATTGTGGGTTTACCATGATCACCTCAAAAAAACTGGCATTCCCATGTAACAGGGTAATTCTTCCATTTCCAATGCATACAATTAATGGAACCTAGCATTCTTGGAAATCCACGTGACTCCCCCATTTGTAAAAGATGTTCAAAATTACTGTTATTAGGCCTTTTTAAATATCCGGCCTCAAATACTTCATTCACGCCCTTTACGAATCTCTCTAAGCACTCAACTGCAGTGTTTTCACCAATTCGAACATATTCCTCTACAATGTCAGCGAAAGATCCATATGCCAACGTGCGAATAGCAGAAGTGCACTTCTGCAATAGTGAAAGACCCATTTTACCAGTTGCATCGACCCTAATTTGAAAATATTTATCGTGATTTCCAAGTGTTTCTACAATTCAAAGAAACATATGCATATGCATTCTGAACCTTCTACGGAATTGGGCATCAGTGTATACTAGAATTTCTGAGAAGTGGTCATTGAATAATCGTCTATGCCCTTCTTCACAATTTCGATCTATGATTGATCTTCTTTTTCGCCTTGATGAACTTCTAGATTGGCGTTCCTTCTTGAGCATTGACAACAGTAGTTCTTCATCTGTGTTGTCATTAATTTTTTTTTCAATCACCTCCCAAAAAAGTTTGTTAAGGTTGTTTGAATTATTTGAATCCATTAAAGTGAGAGAGGGGTGATAGAAAAATGAGAGAAGGATGATAGGAAAATGATAGAAGAATGAAAGAAGGATGATAGAAAAGTGAGAGAAGAATGAAAGTATATATAAGGCTAGTTTGAATAACGGCTAGTTTGAATACTAGAACATTGCATCTTATTACAATAGGTGTTGATACATAACAAGTACTACATAATACTTAAATATAATAATACTAGAACATTGCATATTATTACCATCTATATTTTTCTTTTAGCTTATTACAAAGTTTTTCATGAAATTCACGTTGACTATCATTCATCTTATAAGTGTCTGACATGATGAATTGCATTGCTTCAAACTCCATCTTTTCCTTGACTAATTTGTTTTCTTTCTCCTTAAGTTGTGCTAGATTTTCGATTACTGCCATTCTTTTATTCATTGTATCATGCATAACACTAGAAGAAGGTTCAGTTGCATTTGCATTTTCCTTTGCCTTTCCTTTTTGTTTTGTCGCCTTTTGTCCCATTGGACGTTCCATAAGAGATTATGAGTTAAACTCATAACTTGAAGGTGCCTCTGAGTTTGGCGATGACGTGTATGCACCGCTAACTGAATTCTTTATTCTCTTTGAAGAATTCGGTGGATGCTCCCATCCATTTAGGTTCATCTTTTAAAAGTCGCCATGCATACTCAAGATTAAATGGTGCACCTTCATCTTGAGCAAAAAAAAACATGTGCATTGACTAAGATATCTTTCTCCGATGCCCTACTTTTTTTCCATGAACTACTTGTTTGTAACACCCAACAAATTTTTAAACAATGCCATTTATTCGATGCCATCGATATTTTAATTGGCCTTGTAGCTTTTCTAGTGACTGCCCATGATATTGGTTATAATTATCGGTGATTTTTAACCAAAAGCTGTCGTTGAGCCATGATTGCATAAGAAGTGTATCCTCTTCCCTTGTGAATACCTCTCGAGGTTTGTTTTTAAGAAAACGCCTTTGTTCCTTTTCAATTGTAATATTTTCAATACCAACTTGAGTTGAAAATTGTGGAACTTGACGTTCGGACATAAACCCATACGGTGTTTCGGGTTCATGATGAGAAAAATTCATCCCATGAGTATTTATTTGAGGTCTAAAATACATATTTGGGTTGTTTGGTGATGGAAAAAATACGATAGAGTTTGTTGGAGGTGAGGGAAATTGAGAATTTTGAGGATTTGGGTTTTGATAATTTTGCATGAGATGGAACATAGATTGTTGACAATTATATTGATTAGGGTCCATTTGGCCTTAACAATAATAATCTGAATTAAGAAGATGAAAAATTGGATAAAATATATGGTCAATTGAAGGTTAATAAAATAAAATTGTGAGAGTACAATTTAAAATACTCTAAGTGAAATGATAAAATTGTAAGAAAGATATAAACTTATGAGGGAAAATTTGATTATCATTTGTTTCTATTTATAACTAAATAAATTATTAAAATTAAAAAAAAAAAAAAAAAAACAGTTAAAGCTCAACGTCTAGAATTTCAATGGCTAAATTTTTTATTTTAAATGATCTCATTTACATGCAAATTAAATATTTAAAAGAAAAAAAAAGCTGAAACACACCAATTCCAATTTTTATTATTTTAATATTTCATTTAACCATTGCAGTGCAATGCAACGTTCTCTACCTGACACACGTATAATGTCCACTTTTTCTTGAAAGTTGATGTCCAGTTGGCGAACTAAGACAATGATCCTCCCGTTAGAAATGGTCTAAGGTATACCAACTTTTTTACAATGCTAATGAAATATTCTTTTTAGCGTATTTATCCCTAATCTTTTAGTAATAAAATAAATGAGAAAACTGGAAATCTTCAAAAATATGTGGTGTGGTTGGGTGAGGGCAGTTTAACACCTAGTTTTATATTGAATTTTTAGTTGATCTTTATAGTTTACAAATTAATAAGTCTTTCTATTTTTTAAGTGGACAAGAATAACCTTGGTTAGAATCTTTGCAGTTTAATAAGCCTATAAATACTCTACTCTAGAAATTTGATTAAAAGATTCATTTAAATTTTATAATTAAATTCAACATCCCAAAACTCTCTTCATCTCCCCTATGCAAATAGGGTTTGCATTATCCTATTTATCACAAGTACACAAAAAATTTAAATTTTAAACAAGTTCTTAATCACTAAAATTGTAACTCATTAAATTGTATATACTCATTTACAAATTTTAAGAAGTCTTTGCATTTCTGAGAAATTTTAAACAAGTTCTTTAACACTGAAATTGTTAATCATCATTAAATATTTATATAAAAAAAATATTTAGTTAGCTTTTAAATCTTAGAAACTTATTTAAAAATTTAATAAAACTTAGAAGAACTACAGAACAGCTATTTTTTTTAAAGTATTAGAATTTAATGTGTTTTTTTATATTTAAAAGTAAAAAAAAAAAAAAATTTCAATGTTCAAATTTGAGTTTTTTATTTAAATGAAGATAAAATATATAAAAATAAAAGATGGAGTACAAAAAAAGAGGGGGACTATACCAATACCCTCAAAGGTTAAGTAAATCTAAAGAAAGGCAAACCAAACCTATTCTTTACAAAATCAGCCCGAATACACAGAGGATTATCCGAAAAGAAACTAGTATCCATCAAAGTGAGTCCTAAGTTAGCAAGGGCGTCTGCACAACTATTCCCTTCTCTAAAAATATGCGAGACAACAAAATTCCAATTAGAAACTAAGTTTATACAATTTAGCCACATATTCCTAATCACTCCAGGCACACAAAAAGGGGGACTAAAAGCTCTAACAACTGCAGTCGAGTCCGATTCCAACCAAATATTACTCCAATTTCTTTCATTAGCGAACTCAATTGCTAACATAGCACCCGAGAGTTCGGCAATGAGAGAATTAGCAACAGCAATATGGGACGCAAAAGCGCCCAAAAAGGAGTCATTGATATCTCTAGCAAGACCGCCACAAGCAGAAATACCCGACGAAACGATGGACATCTTATTACTTCGGATGAAGCATACATCTAAAAAATACTACAATAACAATAAAAAAAAAGTTTTATTCTATTAAGTGGGGTTGATTACATAGATCAACTTTTGCCTTAATATTATATTAGGAACTATGTTTCTATTCAAATCATTAATCTCGAGGTCTTTCTTAATAATTTCTTTTATAGTTTTTTAGGTTTTCCTCTAATTCAAATTGTTTGTCTTCTTTCGATTTGGTCTACTCTACTCATTGGATAATCTGTAGGTATTCTCTCTACATGTCCAAACCACCTAAGACTATTTTCCACCATCTTCAATACCATAGGCACTACCCCGACACCCTCTCTAATATTTTCGTTTCTAATTTTATCATGTCGAGTATTACCACACATCCACATATATGTTACCCTTACTTTAGTCTCATGATGATTGTTGGAGATGGAGTAAGCTGGTTGCCAAGGGTATGCCATTAGTTTCCTTGTATGAATGGTATAAAATGCCTCATAAAATGATGTTGGATTAAACATAGAGGAAGTTTAAGTGGAGGGGATCTACAAACCAATTCTGGTTTCTTGTGGTTTTGGTTTGTATTTAAACTTTCTTCTTCCTGCACAATTGCAGGCATTTTTGTAATCTGGTCTACTCTTTGGACCTAATTAATATATTCACTTTGATTATTAAAAAAAAACTTCTTGATATTCTGTCTTATACAAAATCGCAGGTATTACCGCAGTCCAATAAAAATTTCCTTTCAACTTAAGTTATACCTTTGCATCAAATAAAACACCTGATGCCTTTCTCCATTTCAACCAACTAGCTTGAATTCGGGGATTTACATCCCTTTCTATTTCTCCATCATTTTGTATCACGGACCCAATATATACAAATTGTGTGACTTGGGGGATAATATGGTCTCCAACTTTCACCTCTATATTAGAAATGTTTCTTCTTTTGTTGAACTTACATTTCATATACAATGTCTTACTTTTGCTTAGGCAAAAACCATGCATTTCTAAAACTCGTCTCCAAGTTTCCAACTTCTCATTTAAATCCCCATTCAACTTTCCAAGAAGGACTATATCATTTGCAAAAAGCATACATCTCGATGGTAGCTCTTGGATGTGTTCCGTGAGTACATCTAAAATTAAGATAAAAAGGTAAGGGCTTAGGGTTGAACCTTGTTGAAAACCAATTGTAATAGAAAAATCATTTGTCTCTCCACCCCGTGTCCAAACATTAGTCGATACCCCTTCATGCATATCTTGGATAGCCCGAATATATGCAATCCTAACTCCTTTCTTCTCTAGGGCTTTCCATATAATCTCTCTAGACACTCTATTATACGTCTTCTCCAAGGCAACAAAAATTAAGTGTAACTCGTGTTGGTCTATCCGATATTGCTCAATCATACGTTGTAATAGATAAATCATAAATGACTTTCATGGTCGACCTTCTCGGCATAAAAACAAATTGATTTTTAGTGACTTAAGTCTCTTTTCTTAACCTCCATTCAATAACTCGTTCTCATAACTTCAATGTATGACTCATAAGTTTAATCCCCCCTATGATTTTCACAATTTTGTATATCCCATTTGTTCTTATAGATTGAAACTAAAGTGTTTCTTCTCCATTCATATGGCATGCGTTTTAACCTCATAATTTCATTAAAGAGTTTAGTGAGCCACTTAATACCTCTATCTCTAAGAATTTTCCACACTTCAATAGATATATTGTCTTGCCCAACCGCCTTATTGTTACTCATTATTTTCAATGCTTTCTTTACCTCGTGTTTGTTAATCTGACGATAGTAACTATAGTTCTGATCCTTTTCACTAATGTTGAGTCTGCTACAGTAATGTAAAATATCACAACCTTCATTAAATAAATTGTAGAAATATGTCTTCCACATATCCTTTATATCTTCTTCCTGAACCAAGACTTTTCCTTCTCCATCTTTAACACACTTCACTTGATCCAAATCTCTAGTCTTTCTTTCTCTTTCCTTAGAAAGTTTATACATATATTTTTCTCCCTCCTTGGTTACTAGAGATTTGTATAATTCGTCAAAATCTTAGGTTCTTGCTTTACTCACCGCCTTCTTGGTCTCATTTTTATCTTTCTTGTATTTTTCCGTAGTTTCAGCATTTTTACACCTAGAGCGTTCTTTAAAACAACCCTTTTTACTTTAACTTTACTCTAGACACTTTCATTCCACCACCATGATCCTTTGCTCCTTGGTCCAAAACCTCTTGATTCACCCAACGTCTCTTCAACTACTTGTCTAATCTCTTGGGCCATCTCATTCCATATATCATTTATACTTCCTTGTGATTGTCGAAACCCTCCCTCCAAGATCAATAACAAATGCATACCAATGCATTCGCATCCAAAATCATATGAATATACATACAATGGAACATTCGCCTTTGCTTCCACTGACTTTCTTCTTCATCGCCGTCATTTCTATTTTGTTTTTTATTTAAACTAAACAAACTAGTTATCATACTTGAAAGCCTGTAATGTTTAACTATATCATCAATGATATTAAATATAACAACAAATATGATTACAGTAAAAAGGATAATCTTCAAACACGTATCTCCTAAAAAATTTATCTATGCTTAGAAGAATTTTTGTAACACCCGATATCGATGAGGGTGGGGAACAGTTGTAACACACCCGAGGCCGAAGAGGGCAAGTAGGTCGGATGATCATAAACATAACACACAAGTCAGAATCCGGTTAGGAGTACTAAAAACAAGTAAGTAGGGGCCGACTTTATACGTACAGGTTGAATTCGATGTCAATGCTAGGATACCATTTGAAGAGTCACAAGAGGCAATTACAGAATGCTCCATGATGGCATGAGAGTTATAGTTATTGATGGGAGAGATGTTACCTAGCATTTATAAGGGCGACAAACGTTATCTAAGGTTGCCTTTATAAAGGATATGAAAGGAAAAACATTAATGAAAGAGGTGTGAATCAAGCCATATAAATAGGAGACTTCTTGGATGAAGAAGGCAAGCAGAAATAACCTGAAAAACACGTAAATAGACACTTAAACCAATCATTTTAGGGTCTCCCTGGGTGATAACAGAGAAGTCAACCTTTTGGTGTTTCTTTAGCAAGAACATTTGGCGCCCACCGTGGGGTCTCGCTAAAACTTGCCCAGGCCACACAAAAATATCATCTAAATCGCTAATAACCCAGTTGTGCAATGTGCGAGTCATCTTTCAATCGAAGTGATCCACCTCCACCTTCGGATCTGACTTAGCTACTCGCGATAGTGGAGGCTCTTCGTCAACAATATGAAACATTGCAAGATAATGTTCATGTTTTGCAGGCACAAAGTTAATAGGGTGGGAACATAAAGGAGGAACCTCTAGACTCCTAACCTTTTTCCGAGGCAATCTGGGATGATCAAGTTCCAGAGAACTTCAAACCACCGTCGTTGGTAGCTTTTAATGGTAAAATCGACCCTCTAGAGCATATTACGATCAATAATCAGATGGAAATTGTAGGAGCTTTCGACTATCTTAAATGTAAGCTCGTGGATGGGACTTTTAAGGAAGGAGCTCTGCGATGGTATATGAGTTTACCTAGTATCTTGGTCGTTAGCTACCAGGACTTAACTAAAAAGATGGTACAACACTTTTCAGGAAGCAAACATAGGAAAATGTCTATTACCAGTTTATTTAACGTTCGACAAGGGTGCTCGGAATCTCTCAAGGAATATCTGGCAAGGTTCAATAAAGAAACAATTAAGGTGTCTCATCTGAATCAGGAAATGTTCGTGGGGGAATTTCAGTATGGCCTCAAAGCCAGACAGTTCAATGAATCCTTAGCACAAAAGTTGGAATCCAACATGGATGAGGTCATTACCAGAGCGGAATGCGACATCAAAGGAGAGGAAAGTAACATGGAAAAGAGGTCCCGAGATGCCAAAGAAAAAATATGAGTTAAAGAGGAGGGATCTGGACATAGTAAGGACTACCCTAAGTCCGGACTTAGAGACCGGACAACGATGAGGCCATCCCGACATCCGTTTTACAATGAGATTGAGTACACACCATTGAATGCCAGATGGGAGGATATCTTGAGAGAAGTTTATCATCTCAAATTGCTTCCTATACCGGGGCGTCCAAAAAGGAGTCCATGCTTTGATGGGAAAAGATGAGAGTGCATGGTATTCATACCATAGACTTTGTGGACACCACACAGAGAATTGTCAACTAAAAAAGGAAATTGAGATCTTAATTCAAAGAGGACGGTTGTAGTCCTATGTTAAAGACGTCGGAGGACATCCGAGAAAGAGAAGTCCTCCCCAGGAAGATACCAGCTCGGAAAATCCTACGTAAAAGAAAGGGAAGAATACAGAGGAAGTCCGTGAAGCACGGATGACTCGTCATACATTGAACACCATTGTTGGGGGATTCGCAGGGGGGAGAAACTAGTTCGACCAGAAAAAGGTATGCTCAAACAGTGATGCATGTCAGGAAAAAGCCGCCCTTCAAAGAAGAGGCAAGCCTGGCCATAATCAGTTTCTCTAGAAGTGATGTCGAAGGAGTATTAGCCCACGAAAGTGACCCGGTGGTGATCAAAGTGAAGATCCGGGACTGGAGCGTGAAATGAGTCTTAGTAGATCCATAAGTTTAGGAGATGTTTTGTATTGGGATCCATTCAAGGGGATGAATTTTGATGTCACCGAGCTGTTACCTTTTAAAGGTACTTTAGTCGGATTTTTAGGGGAGCAGGTGCAGGTGCTTGAACATTTGCCCATGATAACGACTTTTAGCAATGGAGACAACACGAAAAGTGTTAAGGTGGGGTACTTAATTGTCAATGCTACATATCCCTACAATATTATTATTGGAAGGCCATCATTCAATGCCTTAGAGGCAACGTTATCCACTTTATACCTCACACTGAAATATCCTCTCGAAGATGGTCGAGTAGGAGTAATAAAGGGTGACTAGGGGTTATCAAGGAAGTGTTATAAGGATAGTCTGAAACTCAAAAGAAAAGCTCAAACTGACGAACCAATAAAAGATGGTCATTTAAAAGTGAACTGATGATAGTCTGTCATTACTTAAAATCAGTCAAAGAATGGGGAAAACGAGCAAAAGAGGAGTTAAAATGAGGAAGAAAGACCCAAGAATGAGTGGAAAATAGCCAAGTATGAAAGAATGAGACTTAGTGAAAATTCTGGTGAAAAGGGTGAAACAACATGCAACTACTGGAATAATCATGCGCAACATCGCGCGCCATTGCGTGCGTGATAGAGGAGAGAAGGTTACATCGCGTGCCCTGCTTCCATAATGCACGTGATGGTTGCTTTTTCTGGGCTTTTTCTGACGCGTTCTAACTGCTTTAAAAGGGGATTTTCTGCACTTTTGCGGTGGTTACGAAATTTGACACTGGGAGCACGATTTTACAGAATCAAAGGGTGATTTTGAGAGCATTTGAAGCCATTTGAGGCAAAACCTTCAAGGAAATTCACATGCTATTCTTCTTTATTCAATTGGTATTGTAATTTTCATTATGAGTGGCTAAAGCTCCTCTAGGTTAAGTTTTGTTATGATGAACTTTATTCAATCTTGTTGGAATTATATGACAGTTTGACTTTGTATGAACCCTTTGAATATAATTTTATTCAGTTGTTGCTTATGCTTAATGCTTATTATTTGAGATACTCTGTAAATCTGTTTTTAGACACATAGGAATTTCTGAACTGTAGTCTATATGTTGGACTTAAGGCAACTGTTCTACTTAAGCCGGTAGAATAAGGATATGAGACCTCGAGTAGTGGCACAGAGAATTAACGGTCTGTACATCGCTTAACACTGCTTAAGGTTAGTGAGTTATTTCGTGGGGGGCTGACTATAACGATTTTGGTAATTTACCATAAGATTATAAGAATAAGATAAGTCATACAAGACATCATACATCAACAAAAAAGAATAAAGAAATTCTAAAACACAACCTAACCGCTTTCGTGACATAGTTCCCTAGTTTATTATCTCGCACTGTTTTGTAATTAAAAAATATTATATCACATTGTTTTTCTTTGTAATTCTCTTGTTTTATAAATTTTGACGGGATATTTGGTATACTCTTTATGATATATAGTGATAACGCATTGAGGTAGGTAACAAACCAAGATGTGTTAATTTTCAAAAGTTTGCTGTCGTTTTAAGATATGCTTTATTGTTCTTACTATAGTTAATAGCTCTTTCATATTTGGATAATGTAATGCATCAACTTGCATGTATAATATGACAATTCAAAAATAACTTGCATATATAATATTACAATTCAAATATATGAAGGAGAAGATAATCAAACTCAATAAAAAATAGTGGTGGTAGACTGGTAGTTAAGTCTTTTTTATATATTTTAGTGCCAAAAGGTAGAAACCTTATATTTGTGAATATGTCATACCTCCGGGTACATGATGTATCAATGGATATAAAGGCGGTTTGTTATTTGTTTCCAAATTTTATTATTTTTATTAATAAATATATTTTTTGTAAAAATATATTCAAAATTAGTAAAATTTATTTGAATTTATTATTTATAAATAAAAAGAATAATAATGTTTTTTATTCTATAAAAAGAGTTATGTTGATCTATAACATCTTAAATATTTATTATTAAAGATTTTAATAGAATCTCAAGTACATAAATTTAAAAAATATATTTTTATGGAAAAACTATTTTAAATAGTTTTAAATTTAAATTATTTTTTAAAATTTTAATATCTTAAAAATCATAACAAAAGGATAAAACATTGAAAATTATTTTATGAGAAGTTACTTAAATTAATTTTTCTGTTGGTATCTGTTTTCAATTTATTTATAAATATTTTTTAGCAAAAAATATGTAATACTATAAAATTACTTTATAATAAAAATAATACAAATGTACCGATTCAAATTCCATTCTTTTACAAATTTGAGGATACTTTTAAAGTAGGTTAATTTTTGCATATTTTTTCAGTTGCCAAGATCTCCTCTCACTTTTTTTTTTTAAATAAATGTAATAAATCTTCAACATTTAACAATTATTAAGTTATATAAAATATATTTAAAATTTTAAATTAATTTATTTCTTTAGAATACTATATAATATATTTGTGACAATTGGTATCGTTTAGAAAGTAATTTTTTAAAATTAAAAATTTTCAAATTCTATTTATGATCAACATTGCTTCAAAATAAATTGAATGAATTACTCAGTCAATATATTATGAGTGAAATGTTAGAATTGTTTGGATATAAAAATTAGAGTGTATTTAGAGGAGGATGTAATTGAGAATTTTAAAATAAATTTAAAATTCTAAACAATAAAAATGATTTAATTGAAATTAATAATTTTTTAAATTCTTTTATTTAGATGATATATTAAAATGATTCATGGTAAAAAAATTGAATTTATTTTTATAAATTTAAAGAAAAAAGGCTAAATTTAAAATATAAAAAATAGAAATCAATTTGTAATTTTTAAAAATTTCAAGAGATCAATTTATATAATTTTAAAATTATAAAGAATTTATTTAAAATTTTTGAAAATTTTGAGAGTGAATTTGAAATCAAATGTCATTCAAACAACCCACACTATAAAGTCCAAAATGTTGTTAGAAAGTAAATGTAGATCATAATATTAAATGGTTTATCAATTCTGGGAAAGATCTCAATTTTTCGAGAGTCAGCTCTCCATGTATTAATTACTATAGTTTTATTATGACATTGGTAGTCGCTAAGGTACACCAACTTTTGGTGGAGTATATCATCTTTGCTTTTATCCACCAGGTTTGATATTGAATTTTGTGTATATTAAATTTCTATTTTAAAATTTTCAATAGCAATTCTAGAAAATTCAAAGATGCAGAATTAATTTTAAATTGATTTTAACGTATTTGATTTTTTTAAATAGAATTAATTATTCTTGAAGATTTTTTAACTTTTAAATTAATTATAATTTTTACACACAAATTTATTATTTAAATTATTTTTACAAGAATGAATATTAACATAAATTATTTTATTTTTAACATATCGTTAATCATAATAATTTCATAAAGTTTATTTTCTTCGGCACAGAGCCAAACAAATGTTCCGTCACAACATAACTAAATGCATACTAACACAATAATTAGAATATGTTTGATCTCCATTTTTAAAAAAATAAGCAATTTTTGGAGTATATAGTTAATTTTGAAGTGTTTGGTTCATACAAATAGAATTAATTATTACTTCTACAATAATTCTACTTAAAATTAAAATGTATACATTGAGTCTAAATGTAATTTTAACTAAGAAATTTAACATTTAATTCATATATATATATATATATATATATATATATATATATATATATATATATATATATATATATATATATATATATATATGTTTTGCTAGGATACACCCACTTATTTTTATGAAGGTGTGTTTTAGCAAGTTTTAATTAAAAAATAGTTAAATGCACCCTAAGGTGCATGTTACTAAAACACACCTTCTAAAAAGTAAGTTGGTGTAAGTTAGCATTTGCTATAGGCATTTTCTATAATACACCTATTTATTTTTTAGAAAGAGTGTGTTAGCAATTAATAACTAAAAATTCATTTAATACACCATAAGGTGCATGTTGCTAAAACACACCTTCATAAAAATAGGTGGGTGTATCCTAGCAAAACCCTATATATATATATATATATATATATATATAAGGGTTAAATAAGTAATAGGTCCCTGAAAATAACCCAACATTCAAGTTTGGTCCCTATAAAAATTGTCTTCAAGGTTTGGTGCCCCAAATGTTTTCCGTTTCCAACTCTAGTCCCTCCCGTTAGTTTTCACTAACGGAGGGTGACATGGCGTGCCATGTGTGCAGAATCTTTATTTTGATACGGACACGGTGGATGGATGCGAAATGGAAGAAGCTGAAAAGACAAAAGTCAAAAACATAGAAGAGGAAGAATGTCATTTTCCACAAATCGTTTCTTCTTCCAAGACCGTGTGCCCTAGCAGAGGAACGTCTTCGTCATTTCTTCGCAACTCTCAGAAGTGGTCCCAAAGTAGGGTTTCTGCGATTCGAAGCTGTGGTCCCAGGTAAATGAAGTTGTCTGCCAGTGTTTGGTTTCTTTTATTAGTTACTGATTATAATACGATCGTGGTCCCTCCATTCGTGTTTTGATACTTTGTTTGTCAGTTGTTTGTTAAATGATAAACTTGTCTGCCATTATCGTTTCTTTACTATGGTTAATTTATGTTTTCGAAGGTGGTCCCCTGGTTTCAATAGTTGTATGTTGTCTGCCATTACGTTTACTTTTGTTTTGTACGAAAAGGGAAAAAATGAATGTTAGTTTTAACTTTTGTGTGCAGGGGTATGGATAAATTCACTGTTGTTTTTTATGTAAAGGGGTCTTTTGTAAAAAACACAAACTTAACATACGAAGGAGGGGAGGTGTATGCTTTCAAGGGGCAGGATCCTGATTTTTGGAGTTTTGTTGAGGCATGTAACTTAGTTAAGGAGCTGGTACCTGAGTTTGATTACAATTTGCTTAAGATGTGGTGGAAGCATGAGGATAGATCATTTGAAAATGACTTGAAACCATTCAAGGATGACGAAGATGCCTATGAGTTGGCCTTGTATGCCATGGAATACAAGTGTGAGATTGAAATTTACTGTGAAAATAGGGTTCATGGAGAGCACACAACTATGGAGAGGTTTAGAGAGAAAGGAAAGACACCTAATTGTCAAGAGGAAATTGACAATAGGAGTGGATCAAGTGAACAGTCTGATGAAGACTCTGTGGAGGATGTACATTTTGAAGATAGTGAGGAGGAGAGAATGGGTGGATTTGAGGAAGGGCTTGATGAGGTGCTGCCTAAGAGGGTTGTTGGGGAAGGCAACAAGAGTGAGCAAGAGCAGAAGAGTGAGCAAGAGCAGAAGGTATGTATAACAGAGGAGTTGGGAAAGGAACATGTCATTGAGGATGAATACTTGACTGATGAGCTGGACAGTGGTGGGGATGATGATAGTTGTGATGAGAGACCTTGTGTTTTGAGGTATAGTGAGGAGGAGTCATTGAGCAAGGATTATGTGTTCAAAGTTGGGATGGAGTTTTCATCCTTAAGGCAGTTTAAGGATGCCATTTTAGAACACAATGTGTTGAATGGAAGGGAGGTAAAGTTTGAAAAGAATGATAAAAATAGATGCAGGATTGTGTGCAAGGACAAGAAAATGTGACTATACAGTGTTGTGTAGTAGGGTATTGACCTCAACCACTTTTAGAATAAAAACCTTGTTTGCCAAACACAAGTGTGGTAGACAATTCTATAACAGAAATGCTAGAGCTGAGTGGGTTGCCAAGGTTATTGTTGATGGCTTGAAGAATAATCCTAAAATGAGGTTGACTGAGGTAGTTGCTGATGTTAGAAAGAGGTATGCTACAGAAATTCCAGGTTGTAGGGCATTTAAGGCTAGGCAAATAGCAAGAACAATTGTAGAAGGTGACTCAAGCAAACAGTATAGCCTACTTTGGTCTTATGCTACTGAATTGAAGAAGGCTTCAGCTGGTAACACATTTAAGATCAGTACTAGTTCTCCAAGTGAAGGGTTGAAACCAAGGTTTGAGAGATGTTATATGTCATTTGATGGAACTAAGAAAGCATTGACAAAAACATGTAGGCCTTTCATTGGTTTGGATGGATGCCACTTGAAACATAAATATGGTGGTATACTTTTGATTGCTGTTGGGAGAGACCCCAATGATCAATACCTACCTATTGCATTTGCTGTGGTTGAGATGGAGACAAAGGATTCGTGGAGCTGGTTTCTGAAGTTGTTGATTGAGGATATTGGAGTTGGAAGGTGGTGCTTTATATCTGATCAACAAAAGGTAGTGTTAGTGCATTGTTGGATTGAATTTTGTTACATACATTACACTGTTCTAATGCCTTATTGTATTCCTTGTTTAGGGTTTAGTACAGGTTTTTGAGGAAGAGTATCCAACATATGAGCATAGGTTCTGCCTAAGGCATCTCTATGCAAACTTCAAGAAGAGATTTGGTGGAGGAACCTTGTTCAGAGATCTAATGATGGCTGCTGCCAAAGCTACATATTTTGAAGCTCATGAAGCAAAGATGCTGATGATAAAGGATGTCAGTTTGGAGGCCTATGAGTGGATAGAGGCAATTCCCAAGAAAAAATGGTGTAAGCATGCATTTCCTATGTTTTCTAAATGTGATGTTTTGATGAACAACCTGAGTGAGTCATTTAATGCAACCATATTGCTGCAAAGAGACAAACCCATTATAACTATGTTTGAGTGGATAAGGAACTATTTAATGGGGAGGTTTGCCACTTTAAGGGAAAAGGTGGATAGTTACAAGGGTATCATAATGGCCAAACCCTTAAGGAGACTAGATAGGGAAATTGAGAAAAGTGCATCATGGACAGCTACCTATGCTGGTAGGTTGTCATTTCAAGTGAGCCATGTGTTATTGACTGATAGTTTTGTAGTGGATCTTGAAAAACATACCTGCTCTTGCAACTTTTGGGAATTGGTGGGTATCCCTTGTAGGCATGATGTGGCTGCCATCTATAGGAAGGTAGATGACCCTATAAAATATGTCCACTCTTGCTATCACAATACCACCTATGCAGCATGTTATAGTGAGGTTATTACACCATTGAATGGACAAAACAAGTGGCCCAAGACTGATAATGAGGGAATGTTGCCACCTATGTTCAAACGAGGACCTGGGAGGCCCAAAAAGTTGAGGAGAAGGGAGCCTAATGAAGAGAATCAAACTAGATGGCAAAGAACAAACACCATCCATAGGTGTAGGTTCTGTTTTCAGTTGGGTCATAATAAAAAAACTTGCAAGAAATTGAAGGAAGAGTTAGAAGCTGCAAACAAGACTACTCAAGTCACTTTAGATAGCACAGCAGAAACATCTCAGCCAATTCCAACCCAAATAAGTCAGACTACTGAGGCATCTAAAAAGAGGGTACCACTTTAATAATGTTGTTATTTTCATATTGTAATTCAATTGCTTTATATACAAGTGTTGTTGATGTTGTGTTAATATGCAGGGGAGGCCTAAGGGATCATCAAACAAGAAAGGTAAGAAATCAAAGCCTGCAACCAAAGAAGGAAGTGCATCAAGGCCTGCTGTCAATGAGGAAAGTGAATCAAGACCTGCTGTCAATGAGGAAAGTGAATCAAGACCTGCTGTCAATGAGGAGATTGCATCAGGGCCTACTGTCAAGGATGAAATGCATTCAAAGTCTGCTGTTAAGGAGGCTACTGTCATGGACAAATGTGACCAAATGGATACAGATGAGCCTGAGGGCATTGAGGTGGAAAACCCAACATCATTAGATGACACTATTATTGTTGTTCTTACAGGTTCTGCTGTCTTGAACATTAAACCTCTTAGGATTGATAAGTCACCTAGCAAGACATCTAAGCCAACTGCAAGTGGCCCAAGGGTTTTCTTTGGGAGTCAAACAAAGGTGGGCAGGAATACTCCTTTCAAACCACCTGGTATAAGAACAACTTTGTCTAAACCAAGCAGTAGTGAACCACCAAAAATCAGAACACATAGCAGATACAAGACAAATGAAAGTGGGTTGCCTAAAAAAAGAGAAAGTCAGAGGTTGAAGACACTCAAAACAAAGAGCATGTCAGAGGATGACTGCATCAATGCCAAGGGGCACACACAATGAAGTAGATCCGGTTGTTGTGTATCTGTAACTGATGTTTTATGAACACCTGTTATCATCTTTTGTTCAAATTTATGCATTCTAATTTCTGATGTAAGAGTACTGAAGTGTTCTTTAGGCCCAAAATACATTTCCTTACTATGCTATAATGTTATGTAAGGGCACTTAAATGTAAGGGTACTCAAATTTATGTATTCTAATGTCTGTTGCTAGATTTCATTTTGAATTCTCTGTTGTTAGATTTCATTTTGAATGTCACTGAAATGTATGTCAAATTCTCTGTTGTTAGATTTCATTTTGAATTACAGGTCATTTGTATATGTCTCTTTTGGTATCACCACCTATAAAACAACAGTACAAAACAAGGTTTAATTTGGATCTATACCATTGAACACAGATATCATTACAACATTACAAAACAACATTTAATTTGGATCTATACCATTTAACACAGATATCATTACAACATTACAAAACAAAATTACAAAACAACATTCAGTAGATAACAGATATCATTTAACACAACCAGGTCTTACATTTTCCAAACCAAACCATATAACAACATTCTTACAATTTGAAGACTTTTTCAAAACAATACAACATTAAAACTCCTAAAAACAAAACAAACATTACAATCTCATTACAACGACAACAAATGTCATTCACTCAATTCTACAATTACACCTAACCACAAAATACATGTTCACCACTACTAAAATTATAACAAAAAAAGTCTTCAAATTTCCATAGAATTCCACTGTCTTGAGCTTCATCTTCAGCTTGTTGTTCTTCTTCATCGAACTTTCATAAAGATCCTTAAAGGTTTCCACCATTTTTGTTTCCCTCTCTTCCTTGCTCCATTCTACATCCCCCCTTGAAGTTCTTCAATCCCACCTCCGATTTCATCATCCCAAAGAAACATGTTGCACGTTCCGTCATCCTTCCAAAACGGACATCTCCAAAACAATCTACCTTCATTCTTCCCCCTCTTGCACACGTAGGAAATCAAACTTCCCTTGCAACCACACTTTCTCCCTTCACTGTTGTTTAAACTCTTGGAGTGACGTGAAACTACCTTGCTGAGCCTAGAAGATGTAGACATTACGACGAAGAAGATTGAGAGATCAAGATTGAGAGACTGAGAGATTAAGAGGAATTGGGGGTTTAGGGATTTGGTCGTGCATTGGAAGAAGAAGAAGAAGCCAACATATAAGACAAATGAGAATGAATGAATCAATTATACATTTTGACTGGTCAAACATATTTAACACACTTGGCAAACCATTTCTGCACACATGGCACGCCATGTCACCCTCCGTTAGTGAAAACTAACGGGAGGGACTAGAGTTGGAAACGGAAAATATTTGGGGGACCAAACCTTGAAGAAAATTTTTATAGGGACTAAACTTGGATGTTGGGTTATTTTCAGGGACCTTATACATATTTAACCCTATATATAATGTCTATGTAGTATTTTTCAAAATATATGATTTATTTAAATGTCTCTCAATCTCTTATATCTTAACATGGTATCAGAGTCTACTGAGAGACAATCCTTCACCATGTTTTACTCGATTGATATACTATCTTCCGATGAGAAATTTTTGGTAAACCGTGTCATAACTTTGGTTTGCCTTCCATCCATTGTCGTTACTCATTCTAACATCAATTTTCAAAATTCTCCAGTCATAACCGCACTGCTGCCGCCACCTAAATCGCACATGACAACACGTCTGACGACAAACGCGTGATATTTTATCTATTAAGATACTCATGGTTACTCCTCAGAACTTTATGCCAAACTACGATGATTTCCTCAGGTGGTATCAGAATTATAAGAACTCAGATTCTACTGCTACGGTATCACACACTAATAATTTATATGTTTGCCTATCTCAATCATCTTCTCTTGGACCTTGGGTCCTTGATTCTGGTGCGTCTGATCATGTTACCAGTAATAAAAATATTTGGCTTAATACCCTTTTTGGTCCTCTAACTATAGGGGTAGGTCCAATTAGGTCCTCTTTCTTTTAAAAGTGCCAAATTGGTCCCCATACGTTTTTAAATAGGTCCACGTTTGTCCTTGCCGTTAGAAAAGTTAAAATTTCACTTAAAATATTGATGACATGGCATGGATGTGCTGATGTGTATGTTTCTGAATGGGGATGTGGCACGGTTTATATAGGTCAATTCAGAATTGTGGCTTATTTTCCTTAAGTCATTTTAGTTCTGCACACGAAGACGAAGCGTAGCAGACGAAGATGAAGCATAGCAGACGAAGACGAAGTATAGCAGACGACTGAGGGTGAAGATGAACACAAAGATTCCCAGAGATACGATTGAACACAGAGCAATATACTGGTTAGTGGCTATGTTACTTTCGTACAATTTTCGTTTTCTGTAGTCTAGGGTTTGTGTGTAGAAATTAGGGTTTATTGCCTCCTTTTTAAAATTAGGGTTTTTTATGTTCGTTTCGTAAAGTTTCTGCTTGTTTATGATATTAGGTTGAAATGGAAGAAATGATTACCCTCAACATTCATCATAGTGGGGAATTTATTGACTTTGATAAAACGAATTACGTGGGGGGTAAATGTAACGAATTACAGGTAGATGTTGATAGGTGGTCGTATTTTGAGTTGATAGGTGTTTTGAAAGACATAGGGTATACTGAAGTAGACAATATCTACTACAAGGATCCTACATTTGGGATTAATGTGCTTAGTGATGATAAAGGTGCGTTAGAGATAGCTGACCTATGTAGGGTACATCTGAAGGTCAACATATACATTGAACACCCATTATCCCAACTTGAGTATGTTGATGAGGGTGACACATTAAATGAAGAACCTACAAACATGGAGGAGGACACATTAAATGATGAACCTACAAACATGGAGGAGGACATATTAAATGAAGAACCTTTGGATGTTGTGAATCAAGAACAATATGATATTGTTGCTGAACTTGTTGATCAAGTCCTTAAGGATGTAAACAATTCTGTTGAGTGTGTCCACCCTGGTGAGGGAGTGAATTCTGGTGAGGGTGTTAAGGCTGGTGATGGAGTGAATTCTGGTGAGGGTGTTAAGGCTGGTGATGGAGTGAATTCTGGTGAGGGTGTTAAGGCTGGTGATGGAGTGAATTCTGGTGAGGGTGTTAAGGCTGGTGAGGGAGTGAATTCTGGTGAGGATGTTGCTGTTGATGAGAGTGTCAAGGCTGTTGAGGGTGTTGATGGGATTCATGGTGAGGTTCATGATGGGAGTGACACAAGCTCTGATGACATTGAGGATTCATCATATAATTATGATAGTGCATTGGAGCTTGATTTTAGTGATTCTGATGTTAGTTTGGAATATGATGAAGAACATGTTGCCAAAATGGTGGAGTGTGATGAAAAACATGAAGGAAGTAGCAAAATCAATAAAAGGACAGGGGAAGCAGATAGTGGAGGTGAGAATGCAGTTGTGTATGATAGTGATGAACTAGATAGTGGATGTGACACTGAGGATGATGAAGAACCAAGAAAGAGGAAGCATCCAATTTTCAAGGCTATGAAATACATGTCTAACTATAAATGGGATTTAGGAACCTATTTTAATACCAAAAGTGATTTTAAGGAAGCTATTCAAACATATGCTGTTCAGAATGGGAGAGGTCTAAAGTTTCTAAAAAATGACAATAAAAGAGTGAAGGTGGTATGTAAAGATGGTTGTCAGTGGGAGGCCTATTGTGGAAAGCTTCCTGATGAGGACACTTGGCAGCTTAGAAAATTAGTTGACACACATAATTATGCTAGAGAGTATAATGTCAAGATGATGAGCACGAAATGGCTAAGCAAGAGGTTGCAAAATACATTGAAAAACAATCCTAAGCTTAAGCTAAAGAATATTAAGGAGAAGGCTCTTAAGAAATGGAATGTAGGTGTTAACAAGACAAAGGCAATTAGGGCCAGATTTACAGCCAGGGATATGGTAGATGGATCTTATTTAGGAGATTACACTAGGATTTATGACTACTGTCATGAAATTTTGAGGACAAATCCTGGTTCCACTATTAAGATAAATGTCACACCAGTTCAAGAGGGTGTTGAGGATGCTAGACCTTATTTCAAGAGGTTGTACATTTGTTATGATGCTTGCAAGAAAAGTTTCAAGTTGTGTAGGCCAATTATTGGCCTTGATGGATGTTTTTTAAAAGGCATATGTGGTGGCCAGATCTTAGCTGCAATAGGAACAGATCCTAATGATCAAATGTTGCCTATTGCCTTTACTGTGGTGGAGGGGGAAAATAGAGACTCATGGACTTGGTTTTTAAAGCTCCTCATTGATGATTTAGGTGGAAGAGAAGAATGTAGGACCTATACTTTCATTTCGGATCAGCAAAAGGTACCACTAGATTTATTACATTAATTTAAGTTTGAATGTATTTTTTGATTTAGAATGTAATTTTGAACTTTTATTTGATATATGCATTTGCAGGGTCTTCTTCCAGCTATGGATGAATTGTTACCAAGTGTTGAATAGAGGTTTTGTGTGAGACATCTATACAACAATTTTAGGAAGAAATTTCCAGGAAAAGTGTTCAAGGAGATCATTTGGAAGGCAGTAAGAGCTACTTATCCACGGGCTTGGGAAAGAGAGATGAGAGGCACGAGGAGGATAAATTAAGAGGCCTACAAACACATGATGCAAACACCACCAAGTTTTGGTGCAAGTCCTACTTCAGAACCACAACAAAGTCTGATACTGTCCTGAATAATATGTTAGAAGCTTTCAACAGTGTGATTGTGGAAGCAAGGGCAAAACCTTTGGTCACAATTTTAGAAGATATTAGGGGATATATAATGGAAAAATGGGCGGAAAATAGGTTGAAGTTCACTAATTTGGGTGATGATGGAGTGTTGCCAAACATAAAGAAGCAGGTGGAGAAAACAAGCAGTTATACAAATTTTTGGATAGTAAGGTAATAGACTTACTTTTGTGTTTTATTTTTATGACTTACTTATGATAGGTAATAGACTTACTTCTATGTTTAATTATTATGACTTACTTTTGATAGATAATGCACTTACTTTTACAGGATGTCATCTGAATATATTTTTGAGGTTAGACATATTGAGAATCAGGGAGACATGTTCACTGTCGACTTAAAGGAACATGGTTGTTCTTGCAGAAATTGGCAGCTGACTGGTCTCTCATTCGTCCATGCAATTTCCTCAATGAAGAGTAGAGGTCTTGTTATTGATGAGTTTGTCCCAGAATATTATAAGAAGGCTAGGTATATTAAGATGTACGAACCTATCATTTACCCTCTGAATGGTATAAATTTATGGGTGAGAACCGAATACCCTGATGTGCAGCCTCCCAAATTCAAGAAAATGCCTGGACGACCAAAGAAGAAGAGGAATAGAGAACAGGGTGAGATTGATGGTTCTGACAGGAAAATAAGAAAAACTGGTATGATTGTGAGGTGTACTAGGTGCAGACAAACTGGGCACAACAAATCAACATGTAAGATAGCTCAGCCACTACACCAGGCATCACAAGTTTCTCAGCAACCATCTCAGCAAGTATCTCAAGCAAGCCAGGCAACCCAAGCAACTCAGGCAACTCAGGCATCTACTCAGGCAACTCAGGCAACTACTCAGGCAACTCAGGCAACTAAGGTAAGTAAAACTACTCAGGCAACCAAGTCAACTAAGGCAACTAAAACTACTCAGGCAGCCAAGTCAACTCAGGCAAGTAAAACAACTCAGGCAACCAGAACAACTCAGGCATCCCAGGCAACTCAGGTTTCTCAGACAACTAACAACAAGACTGCAACACAAGCTAGGCACAAGTTTCCTTTTAAGAGACCAGCACAGCTTTCAAGAGGACCCACCACCAGATTGAGTGCATCACAGAATGCAGTGGGTCCTACTACTAAGAGGACAACACCAACTAAAAGGAACATTTCAAAGAAATCCTCTTAGGGTCTATAGTTTGTGTTGTATTGTGTAATGTTGTTTTCTGATATTATGAACAATTTCTGCTATTTTGTGTACTAAGCATTTCTGATATGCTTCAGCTATTATGTGTAATGGTGTACTTATGTACTTATGGTGTACAATGTTTCCTATTTTGTATTGATACTTCTATTATGCTGTTGTCAAATTATGCTACTAAAGTTTTCTATTAAGTACTTATGCTACTGATACTTCTGTCCACCTGTTGTCAAATTTTGGTGTATACAAGTTGTTATGTTGTACAAATTTTTTGTTAAGTTGTTATTGTACAAACCAGGTTACAAATTTCATGTACAAATATGGTTTATACAAAATTTAGTGGACTGATATCTACAACTCTGTTTCATATACAATGAGAAAAATCAGGTTACAAATTTGGTGTACAAATATGTACAACTCTGTATGCCACAACCTACAGCAACTGCTAAAATATGGCACTAAAATATGTTTAGGACAGCAACAAAACTACTCTTTTACTCGGACCATTACTACATGTTATTGACAGAAACGTTTACAACACATATGGAAACAACTGATAAATATGATAATAACACTAAAATATTGGCAACAACAATACTCTTTTACTCAGACCATTAGTACATGTTATGGAAGCAACTTTTACATCCATTTCACAAGAAAAAAATAGCTGATAAACTACCAACAACTAACAACATATGTTCCAACATTCACAACACCTTAACCACTAAAAAAATAACACAGTAAAGCACAAGCACTTCCAGATTATCTTCCATTTCCTTGTGTTCTTCAAAGCTTCATCTAGCTGCAAATTTTTGACCCTAAAACCTTCAACCATTCTTTTTGCCTCTGCCAACTCTTTTTGGGCTTCTTCCAACTCCTTAAATTGCATTTCAATCTTCCATTTCAATCTTCCATTGTCATCTCTTGAATCATCATAGAACCATTCAAAAAAACCGCACCCGGCATTCATGTGTCCCTGTACATATATGAAGGCAACTTAAGAACAGTGAAGATGTACCAGATGGAAGGAATGTGTTTGAGATAGAAGATTACCTTAAAATGTTGACAACCCCAAAAAAGCTTTCCATAATTTTGGACGGTTCTTGCCTTACAAAGTACAACAAGGTCTCCACAACCACACATGACTTTCCCAAAACTGGTATACACTTGCGAATCGATGCGAGCTCTTGAAGATGAAGAAGAAACTCGCCCAGAACTCATTATTGGACGGGGATTTTCCTTTCAATTTGGTTAATTTTGGGAATTTTGTAACCTAGGGTTTGGAATTGGGGGTGGATTTATAGAGTCTCAGATTGAACGAACAAGGAGATGCTGACTGTGCACACACACCATCTAAGTCACATTCCACATCATCATTTTTAACACCGTTAGCCTGTAATTAACGGAAAGGATCAATACGAACCTATTTAAAAATGTATGGGACCAATTTGGCATTTTTAAAAGAAAGAGGACCTAATTGGACCTACCCCTGTAGTTAGAGGACCAAAAAGGGTATTAAGCCAAAATATTTTCTCTTCCCTCTCTACCTTTGGTTTCTTACCTACTATAACATCTACCAATGGTTCTCAAACCCGATCCGAAGGAATTGGTACTGTTTAAATTCTACCTTCTCTCTTTGTTACTTCTGTCATCTATGTACATAATTGTCCATTTAATTTACTTTCAATCAATCGTTTAACTTGTTCTCTTGACTTTAGTGTCATATTCACTAACAATAATGTCACCCTGCAGGATCGGAGTTCGGGACAGATGATTGGCGTCGGATGTGAGTCTCAAGGCCTTTATTACCTCTTAGTGTCATCTCAAACATGCTCAGCCAAAGATTTTTCATTCATTATCCATTCTCAGTTAGGTCATCCCAATCTTTCCAAATTACATAAGTTGGTGCCAAATTTATCGAAGGTATATAATTTACATTGTGAGTCGTGTTAGTTAGGAAAATACACTCGTAGACAATTTCTCAATCGAGTAAATAAACGAGCTTCGTCCCTTTTTGCTTTAGTTCACACTTATGTTTAGGGTCCCTCGCATATTGTCTCTACTCTTGAGTCTAGGTATTTTATCATCTTTATTAATGTTTTTTCACACTGCACGTGGTTATTTTTCTTATAAAGAATAAATATGAATTATTTTCTATTTTTGAACAATTTTATCGAGAAATAAGAACTTAAATCGGTGTGTCTATCCGTACCTTAAGAAGTGAAAATGCCCATGAATATTTATTCCAACGACATCAAAATTTTATGTCACACAATGGTATTCTCCATCAAACATCTTGCCCTCGCACACCTCAACAAAACGGGGTAGCCAAACGCAAAAATTGACATCTCGTAGAAACCATTCGGACCCTACTTCTACATGGTAATGTTCCACTTCAGTTTTGGGGGAATGATGTGCTAACGGCGTGTTACCTTATAAATCGCATGCCCTCACATGTCCTTAACAATAAAATCCCTCATTCAATCCTTTTTCCCAATTCCCCACTTCACCCATTTCCTCCCCGAGTCTTCGAGTCCACATGTTTTTTACGCAGACTCTCTCCTGATCTTGATAAACTATCACCTCGCTCACTAAAGTGTGTCTTTCTTGGTTATCATTAATCTTAAAAAGGTTATCGTTGTTATTCACATACTCTACAACGATACCTTATATTGGCCGATGTTACCTTCTTCGAGTCTGTTACATATTTCGAGTCCAACCAAGCAACTCTGGAACCCTTTCAAGAAAGTACTCCCACATCTCTTCCGAAAGTCTCATCTTCCATTGTCCCCCATCATTCTAGGGAACCAGACCCACTAGATACTTCTACAGTCGACCCCCCACTTCTCGCCCACTTTAAACATATTAGCATCGTCAATCAACATCTGTCGTACCTGTCCCTGAGGTCATTGCAGACTTTCCTCCGACGTTCTCGCCGTCACTGGATTCGATCCTTTAACATGAATTCGATCTTCCGATTGCCCTTCGAAAAGGCATACGCCAAACACGAAATCCTTATCCACATTATATTGATTTATGTTATTATCGTCTTTCCCCTTTGCAGTATACTTGTTTGTCTTCTTTGTCTTCTGTTTCTATTCCTAAAACTCCAGATGAAACATTATCTCACCCTGATTGGAGGCAAGCAATGATTGATAAAATGTGTGCTCTTTAAAGCAATGGTACCTAGGAACTGATTCCTCTATTCCCTGGGAAATTTCTAGTAGGTTGTCGTTGGCTTTATACAGTGAAAGTTGGTCCAGATGGTAAGATTGATCGATTTAAATCTCACTTGGTAACCAAAAGATACACTCAGATTTTTGGGTTGGATTATAGTGATACCTTATTGCCTGTAGCCAAGATGGAATATGTTATACTTCTTCTAACCATTGCAGTCATTCGACATTGGTATCTTCATCAACTTGACATCAAAAATGCTTTTTTTACACGGGGATCTTGAAGAGGAAGTATATATAAAGCAACCACCTGGGTTTGTTGATCAAAGGGAGTAATCGAATATGGTGTGTAGGCTACACATGTCTCTTTATGGTGTTAAGCAATCCCCGAGATCTTGGTTCAGCAGATTCAACACTATTGTACAACAGTTTAGTATGGTTCGTAGTGAAGCTGACCAGTCCATTTTTTATCGTCACTCAACCCAAGGGTGTATTTATCTTATTGTGTATGCATATGATATTATCATAACTGGTAGTGATCAACAGGGAATACTCCACTTAAAATAACATATCTCAAATCAATTTCAGACAAAAATATCTTGGTAAACTTCATTATTTCTTGGGTATTGAGGTAGCCCAATATAAAGATGGTTTGGTGATTTGTCAATGGAAATATGCTATGGATCCAAGTGTCAAACTACTACCTAATCAGGGGGAGCCTCTATCTAACTCAGGAAGGTATAGAAGATTGGTTGGAAAGTTGAATTATCTCACAGTCACTCGTCCAAACATTTCTTTGCAGTTAGTGTGGTAAGCCAGTTCTTAAATTCCCCTTTCTAGGAACACATGGATGTTATAATCCGGATTCAGAGATACATTAAATGTTCTCCAGATTAAAGGTATACTGTATGAAGATAAGGGACATACTCAGATAGTTGGATACTCCGATATTGATTGGGCAGAGTCACCCATTGATAGAAGATCCACCTCTGGGTATTGTGTTCATGTTGAAGGAAACCTTATATATTGGAAAAGTAAGAAACAAAATGTTGTTTTAAGATCCAACGCTGAGGCAGAGTATATGGCCATGAAAATGGCAACATGTGAACTTATTTAGTTAAATAGTTGCTCAAGGAACTCCAAATTGAATAAGCAAGGCCAATGACACTTATTTGTGATAATCAAGCTACATTTCACATTGCTTCAAATCCATTATTCCATGAGAGGACCAAACATATTGAAATAGTTTGTCACTTTTTCATAGAGAAGATCGAGTCAGGTGACATCATCACAAGCTTTGTCAACTCTAATGATCAATTGGCACACGTCTTTACAAAATCCCTGCAAAGTACCAAAATTAATTATATATGTAAAAACTTGGTGCATTTGACTTATATACTCAAGCTTGAGAGGGAGTGTTGATATTTTTTTATATATAATAATGTATTCGTAGTGCTTTTCAAAACACACAGTTTATTCAAATGTATCTTAGTCTCTTATATTTCAACACCCACCTCTATACTTTCTTACAAGTCCATAATGAAAATTCAAAAATATCTTTAGATTTCGGAGATGCATATCCGGGCGCACCCTTTTCCCACAAAATTAAACGCAAACGAGTGAGTCACCTCTATTATACTTAATTTTAGTCCAGAGTTGTATCTTCGAAAATGTATTTGGTATAATTCAGAGATGCATATTCGAAAATGATCATGATACTTCAAACTAGAAACAGAGACAATATGAGCAAGATATTGAAACAAAAACAACTTGACATTAAATTAAAACACTTAACATTACATAGATATTTGTTAACATAAATTTAACATTACACATTGTTATAAACGGGTAGTTTAGGATGTTGCAACATATTGATACTGTCGTCGAGGGATCTTGCAATCTTCGTATCCACTTCAATCAGACCCTTTGATGTGTAACGATAAAATGTACTCCACATGACCTTTAGATCTTAATCCCTCTTCACTTCAAATTTGGTGAACTGTATCTTCCCTTTGCTGTCAAACGAGGGTGAACGATACTTGAGTTTGTCATCAGGGAGCTTTTCGGAGATGCATCTTCGGATAAACCCTATTTTTTACGAAAAAAATTATTTATGGATATGCACATCCATAAAGTGTCTTGTTGCGTGTTTTTTTTAATGTAGCGTGGAATGTATTCAGATATGCATGTCTTGAATCACCCTGAACCAGAATCACACCCAAAACTATGTAAACAAAAACATAAAATGTATACCATAAAATTTGTAAACTGAAACAGTCGACATTTACATCATCACAAACTTTGTACCTAGAAACATAGTAGTGGATATCATCCAAAAGCTTCAAAAGTTGTTGCATTTCAGATCTAAGACATTGTATCGCCATGTTGTTTCGATAACACATATTGTATACCTGCTTGATATTTGAAAAACTTTCAAGTTTTTTCTGTTTCAAATCTGCAAGTATGTGTTTCAGTGCCACCATGATTAAAGACATGTCTGAAACAATTTCATTCTCCTTCAGTTTAAGGCAACATACGATGCGATGACCAGCTAGCTCAATTTTCAAAACATTATTATGTATACCAAAAATCACATTAAATTTCCATGTATCATTCATTTTTATAGTATCCGCACAATTTAAACAGACAGTCACATTTTCTCGATCCGGTGTCATCTCGTTTCAACTTTCGAATTGGTGGAACATACATGCCACTTCTCTTGCATCTCATGGTTGCAAATGTTTGCCTTATATTTAAACCATTGCCAGACCTTCCGATTACAATGCCAAACTCCAATTTCCTAGCCTCCATTCGGACCCATTCAAGCATATGTTCACAAGCAATAAACATTTGTTCATTTTTAAAATGCTGACCAACGTCTATCTTGAAAACAACCGGTTTAACATCATCTTTCACTTCATCAGGTTTAACATCATCCTTCACTACATTCGGTTTTACATTACTTACAACAATTTTGGAAAACATATTCAGATGCACATATCTAATACGAACCAAAACAAATAAACGATTTAAAAAACTCACAATAGCAGGAAAATTCAAATAGGCACATCTGAAACATGACCAGGTAAATTCGGACATGCACATCCGAACTCAACGTTCATTTTTTAACTCATAGAAAAGATTAATGCAAGCAATGAGAGATGAAATGAGTGAACTTTACCTTAAATTGTAGTTTCTTTTTCTCCATTTGATGTGATAAAACACAAGAATGATGACCTGTAGTCGAAAAGTTGATTGAGAAAGATTTTTTTTAAGGATTTTGGGTTATGGAAGTGATATGGAGTGTCGGGGAGATGATATGCAAGGTGGTGATATATTCAATTTCTCGCTTGATATTTTCGAAGATGTATTTCTGAAAATGTCATTAAATGGATAAATAAACCAGCTCAATGAAAATGCAAAGTAAATGGGGTTTAGGTTGTTATGAAAGATGCATCTTCGAATACATTTCAAAAAGCTTCGCAAATGGATTTCCAGACAAATTTTGGAAACAAATGGAGTGGTTGCTTAATTTACAAAGGATGATGTGCTTTAAAATGCGTCCGAAGCTACATTCTCAAAAACAACTGAGTACAAATTTAAGTTTTAAGTTGTGTAAGTCACACTCTAAAGGTGGAAAAGAAGTTCCCAAATTTTATTAATACTCATAAAAATTATAATTTGCCCAAGACATGCCCAGAATAGCATGTTCAGGTGAATTTCTTTTCCCACTCCAAAAATCATTGTAAACAGGGAGCAAAAAAGTACTAAAATCGGCAAAAGAAACAATCACAGGCTTGATCAAAATTATATCATTTCAACATCATAACAAAATAAAATCAAACATGGTCACTTATGTTTCAATTATCTCCATCCACCACTAACATCTCTGATAAAAGTGTTTTGTTGTAAATCATCTAAGCCACTGATTTCATTTGATTTCTCTCTAACATTGGCAAGAAAACTTGCAGCTTCAAATTGGTGCACAATCTTGTCATAAAATGCTTTGGCAAGTTCTGTTTTCCCTCATTAGGATTCATATCTAGAAGTGAACTTCACCTATTCTATGTGTTGATCAAACCCAACCGGATTCTCCCCAACAAGAGTTTAGAAGCTATCTTAGCGTGGACCTTTCCAAAATCTCTTTGATATGATCGATTTCAAAACTGTACAAGATCAACACATTGTTTGTAAATTAACATGACTAAGTACAACACATTGTCTTCCCATCTAAAACTAAGGAAAACTTCATAGGTAAAACCGTGTGACTGGTCTCCATATTTTTCCAGGCATGCTGTATATCTTTTGATAAACTTATCAAAACAGATTTTGTAGGAAGCTGATTTTTTTAGGCATAAAAACTAAGAACTTCATTAATATTCAAAGCTTCAATACAAATTGGGATTTGGTGATAGAATTGAGGACTAGCCAACAAAATTCTCAACATGGGGAGTAGCTGTTAAGCCAGAAATACTAACAGACTCAGTCTAGTATAAAATCAAAATCAAAAGAAACAGAAATTAAGGTGCACATAGGCCATAGCATAGATACAACCATTAAATTTAATCATCCAAAACTACTAATTTCATAAAACAATAAAAAAAAAAGAAATTCCTCACTAACTTGCAAATTCAATAATCAAAATGCACTTCATTTTTCTCATCTACCAGTTAATCCTATTACTCATGTTGCAATAAGGTTCTCAAATTCACTTGTCAGATCACTATCTGTTACTATCATTATCATTATCATTGTCACTATCACTATCGGTTTCGGTTTCACTTTCACTATCACGGTCACTGTCTTCCAAAAGGTGCAGATAATAGATGCAGAGCAATGCAGCCGCAGCCAAAATCATATGCATCTGCATACAAAGGAACATTCGCCTTTGCTTCCACCGCCTTTCATCTTCATTGTCATCATTTCTACCACGCTTTTTATTCGAACTAAACAAACTAGTTGTCATACTTGAAAGCCTGCAATGTTTAACTACATTATTATTCAAAATTTACATAGAGATAAAAAAAAATATAGCAACAAATATCATTTTACAGTCAAAATAATAATCTTCATACACATATCTAGGTTCCTAAATTTTTATCCATGCCAATACAACAAGCAATTTTCACATACACCACCTCTATTCATAATTAGGGCACAAAATTTTCTTCACATTTGGTAAAAAAATTGTACAAGTCAAAGAAAAACTAACTGAAATCATCCTATTATAATTTTATTAAAGAAAGAGATAAAGAATAACACAAATTATACTAACAAAAAGAAAAGGGTTCAAAATAATGGAGTAACGAGTTAATAATAATAGTAATAATAAAAGCATGTTAAAAGAAAGGAGATGCAGAAGAGTGTGATCGGAGTATTACGGTGGACGTGCGAAATTTCCGGTGGGGGAGCGCGAGGGAGAGGGAGCGGTTGTGTTGTGGGTGAATTGTGGAGGGAGGAATACGGATTTTGAAACAGTTTCGTTTTAGAGAGCCAATGTAAGTGAGAATATTTTATTTTTTATTAATGACAATTTATATTAAATTTAAATATAGTGATGGAAAAACCCGTTTAAATCGAATTTAATCTTTTAAGTGAATAAATATTTGTAATTTGATTTTATTAGAATTGTACATGTCAAATATATTTGATGCCGAGTTGAGTAGTCGGATAAAGGTGAGTACGAATTAGACTATAGTAGCAAGAAAGATCGTACAATGAAGAGAGCTAGACAAGCCTCATACACAACCCGGCCCGGTCAGGGAGCCCGACTACCACCAAGCTGAGTTCTCACAAGGCCAGGTACCACACCCCACCAACCCGACACTGATGCCGGTCACGAGCTTGTCAAATGCCACTCCAACAGTTGTAACAGTGGCGGCGTATCAATGCGGACGTTACCAGAGCTTCAAAGCCTGTATTCATGGAGAGAAGTTACGACAATGATGGCCACATAACGCCAGAAGGCCAAGAGACTTCTCTTAATGGCTCGTCTTAATAGAAGGCTATATAATGGGCTCACACATGAGGGTTAAGCAAGACATTCATTCTTGATACAATATGCAGCGCCTGTATAGCTCTCAAATCTCAAACATACTCTGTAGTATAGACAACGTAGTTCTCCTTGTCCAGAATAAGGAGAACTAGCACTTTTGGTGGTCTAACCATTTTTTGCTAGAACATTTGGCGCCCACAGTGGGGCCTAGGTAAAACTTTCCCAGCCCACACCTCTCACTAACGACATGACTTTTGAAGGAGACCCTCCAGACATGGCTTAACTACTAGCTATGATGGAAACCATGAGACAATAGAATGAAATGCTGCAAGACAGCATACAAGAGCTGCAACAACAAAGTCAAGCTAACAGTGATAGTGAGGAGGAGGTTCTCGAACCTCAACCTCTTTCTCAAGAGATTTGGGACGACCACGTACCCGAAAACTTCAAAGTACCATCATTAACTTATTATGATGGGAAGACAGACCCTCAGGAGCATGTCATTGCCATCAACAATCAAATGGCCATAGTTGCCTCTTCGGACTCACTGAAGTGCAAACTCATGGCCGGAACCTTAAAGGATGTAGCCCTAAAATGGTACATGAGTCTTCCTCGCCTCTCCATCATAAGCTACTAGGACCTAACTAAGAAGTTAGTTCAACACTTCTCGGCAAGCAAACGCCGGAAGGTGTCCACGACAGTATTGTTCAGTGTCCGACAGAAGCAGGCAGAATCACTACGTGAATATCTGGCTCGATTCAATGAGGAAACCCTTATGGTATCTCATCCAAATCATGAGCTGTTTGTGGGGGCTTTTCAGCATGGATTACGAGCCGGGCAATTCAATGAGTTACTGGCCCAAAAGCCGGCTATCAGTATGGTCGAGATCACTACCCGGGCAGAATGTTACATCAAAAGAGAAGAAAGTAACCAAGAAAAAAGAGCCCGAGACAACAGTGAAAATACAAAGAGCAAAGAAGAGGTGTCAAACAGGAAGAAAGAGCATCCTCGGGGAGCTACGCGTGAGCGACATGCTCCCAGACCATACAGACAGTCGTACGAGCCAGATAGAGACCTCACCCCACTAAATACAAGCAGGGGGAGATATCCTTAAAGAAGTCGGCCACATGAATCTATTACCAGATCCTCATCGTCCCAAAAGAGCCAACGCAATCATGGGAAGGCAACTGAGGCCTGGTGTAATTACCACTGCGTACGGGGACATCACAGCGATGACTGTCAGCGGCTAAAAAAAGAAATTAAAGCCCTAATCTAGAGGGGACATTTATTGACATACGTGAAGGATCCTCAACCATAAAATAACAAGAGAAATCCTCGCCGAGATGATCAGGGACCAGGAAAGTCATCCCGCAAGAAAAATTCAGACGTTGAAGAGGGTCACGAGACAAAGGCAGCCCGAAACACCCTAAACACTATTTCTGGGGGATTTGCTGGTGATGGAGAGACAAATTCAGCCAGAAAAAGATATGCAAGAGCAGTTATGCATATTGACCAGAAATCCCCAGAAAAGTCGGAAGGAAACTTAGATGTTGTAACATTCTCCAAGCGGGGCGCCATAGGAGTCCTAGCTCACGAAAAATGATCATATGGTTATCAAAGTGCAGGTACGAGGTTGGAGCGTGAAAAAGGTATTGGTAGACCCTGGAATTTCAGCCGACGTGCTGTATTGGGATGCTTTCAGAGAAATAGGGCTTAATTCGATTGAGTTATTGCCATTCCAAGGCAGTCTAGTAGGATTCTGGAGAAAGCAGGTCCAGGTGCTCGAACATCTAGTATTGTTGACTACCTTTAGTAACTCTGATAATGCAAAGACTGTTCGGGTAAGGTACTTGGTAGTCAATGTTGCTTCATCCTATAACATTATTATAGGTCGTACATCATTTAACACCCTCGAGGCTTCACTTTCAACATTATATTCGTCCATGAAATTCCCACTTGTAGATGGTCGGGTTGGGATTGTCAAAAGCGACTAGGGGCTGGCGAGAAAGTGTTATATGGATAGCTTAAAGTTGAGAAGAAAAGAACAAGCAGGAGAAGCAAATTCCAAGAGTTCCCCCAGAGTCCACCTGGTCAACATAGTGCCCGACGAAGGAATGAAACAAACCCAGGTTGGGCCCATGATACACCCATCGGAGTCAACTCATTCCCCGAGGAAAACAATGGGATCGTGCAAGCACTAAAGGAAAACTTAGTCCTTTCCTCCGAGAAGCCTTACATGGAGGATCCGAGGTATCAAGGCCAACCCGGAAACGGATATCTTCCAGATAGTCTTGAAAAATATTCATCCTTTCCTGCAGAAGCATGGAAATCCTGCTCAGATAATCCTGAATACATCAACCGTCGTCTTGATGAAGTCGCAGGGATGACGGAACAAGAATTTATCAACTTTTCACTACCTGAAATCAATATCAGCGAGGATGACAACTCTTCAGATACTTGGGATACCCTGGGACAACCAAGCAGAAAATTTGACTTTCTAGTAAAGTATACTGCTCCTGAGAGCTCTGGCATTGGGTTTGAAGACGTTCAGCCAACTGGATGAGGAGATCCTTCTGATCAAGGAGCATACAAGCCAAAACATTAGCATGAATAGAAACAACTATGACTATGATGTATTTTATCTTAGGATGTATTCAGCTAAGACATTATGTAATACTAAATAAAGGATCCGGGTTGCACTCTTGTCCCTTGCAAGGGCAAGGGTTTTTAACGAGGCACCCGCACTTAAAAAATTATTATGTCTTATTTATAGGTAATCGACTGGAAATGATGAGTTATAACTTGGAAAACTCCTATAAACGTGTCGACTTGCTCCATGTACATAGGTCGCCCATAAACGGGTTGATAAACTCCTATAAATGTGTCGACTTGCTCTGCGTACATAGGTCGCCCATAAACGGGTTGATAAACTCCTATAAACGTGTCGACTTGCTCCGCGTACATAGGTCGCCCATAAACAGGTTGATAAACTCCTATAAACGTATCGACTTGCTCCGCGTACATAGGTCACCCATAAACGGGTTGATAAACTCCTATAAACGTGTCGACTTGCTCCGTGTACATAGGTCGCCCATAAACGAGTTGATAAACTCCTATAAACGTGTCGACTTGCTCCGCGTACATAGGTCGCCCGCAAACGGGTTGATAAACTCCTATAAACGTGTCGCCTTGCTCCACGTACATAGGTCGCCCATAAACGGGTTGATAAACTCCTATAAACGTGTCGACTTGCTCCGTGTACATAGGTCGCCCACAAACGTTCCACGTACACGGGTTGAACAAACATGTTTAATTGCTCCATGCACTCAAGCCGGACAATCTGGTATAAAGATGATGAAACATATAAGCCCAAAACACGTCAAAAGATACTTGGGGCTTGTAAGTAAAAAGGCATACCTGGCAAACTGCCAATAAGAAAAGGGCAAATCTCTGTAGAAAGGACGCCCGGGTACATACCATAATCAGCGCCTAAGCCTACAAGAGTCCAGAACTCTCAAAAGTGTGAAGACTACACAAACAAGATAACTAAAGGTTCCTTAATAATTAGCCTCACAGTAAGCTACCTGAAAGGCCAGGGAGATCAAGCAAACGCAAAGTAAAAATAATGCCCGAAAATCTATAATCGGACACCCTAAGTTAATCTAACTTAGTGCCTGAGGGGCTGGATAAATGTACGGGATTATTTTGCAAAGAAAAAAACACGATAAACAAAAATAACATAAGCCCGAAGGCTAAAAAGTCATGAACGTGATGGGGGACAACACCACACGCCCTTGCCAAAATAAAAAGTCCATCCAGAAGGATGATTAACTAAAACAAAGAACACTAAGATTAAGTAGCAGCCGAGGTATCATTGGCAACATCACTTTGGGTCGGGTTCACATTCTCGTCAGCGTCATTGACCGGGATTTGAGACCTCTCCGGGTTATCCTTCTCCAGCTCTCCAAGGTCCACAAGAAGGTCATCCTGTTCCACCTTGAAGTAATCCATCTGCGACAAATCCAGGCCAGGATGGAGACAGAGCACTAGATCTTTAGCTCTCTCAAAAGCTTCGTCGCCAGCAGGCAAAATATCGATCTGAGCTTTCTTCAGAGCTTCTTTAAGATCGTTGTTGGATGATAAGAACTCGGCATAAGAGGCCTCGGATGCCCTCAACTGGTCAGTAAGCTTGGTTAAGGCTGATTTATGATCAGACTCCAAGGTCTCTCTTTCCTTCCTCATGTTAGCTAAATCCTTTTCCAAGCTGGAAAGTTTCTTAGATTGAGATTCCTGGGAGTTCTTCAACTGGGCGACTTCATCCTTGAATTTGGACTCAAACTTCTCGGAGTCATCGGACAATTCAAACAAACCACAGGCAAGGACAACACACCTCATAAAATAAGAACTAAGATTCTGAGTGATCTTCTATTGACCAATGGATTTAACTTTATTAACATCCTCGGTAGCGTTGAGATGATCACGCAGGTATCTGAAGCCATCAAAGTCATTGAACCAAAACTTGAACTCTCCTGACACGAAATTTTTTCCTGGGCCTCTCATGAGGGAGTTCATCTCCATTTCAGCTTGATGAATATCCTTATTCATTTGAACCTTCATCTTCTTTGGGTCACCTTGAGAGCCTCGTCCTGAGGAGGTAAAATAAGAGGTTGGGGCTCAGCTTTGCTCGGGGCAACTTTATTACTCGTACCCCTGGGCCATTTTGGTGCCCGGACTTCTAATCCACCTAAGTCGGACTTAGATGCAGATGCACCCCTAGTTCCCCTCTGAGCTTCCCGAGGTGCTTGCATCAATTTCTTTTGCTCGGCTACAGATAGGTCAGTCATCTTGTCTACAAACAAACAACATAAGGTTAGAATAAAAAAGAAGGCGAGGAATAGTTGAAATGAAAAATGATGATTACCCAAGAAGGTAAGGAGTCGATCATCTAAGGGCAACAATTCCTTAATCCTCATCATACCGAATGAATCAAGAATAGACAGAGACTGGAGTTCCAAATCATTCAGTTTATCATAATTAAAATCCGTGTTTGATAAGGGATCTTTGGTCCAGTAATGAGGAAAGCGGGCATGCCCATCTAAGGCGTATAACACCTGTGGACATCTCGACCCACAACGAACTCTCAAAAAATGGTCTTTATAATTCTTGTAATGTGAAGTGTAGGCCTAAAGGAAACTTCAGTCGGGCATTCCACTAATTTGTACCCAGCTCCGGTTATCAATTCCTTTTACCTCAAAGAAGGAAAAGAATAAACCTATAGTCAAAACAATATCTAAAACCTCACAAACCCTCTCAAAGGCCTTTATAAACCCCAAACTGTTGGGACGAAGTTGGGAAGGTGCTATGTTGACGGTCTTTAACACGTCTACCTCTAAATTCGAAAAAGGGATACGGATGTTGAAATCTTCCATTATACTAGGATAAAAGTAGAAAAATTCTTCAGAAGCATCTTTTGGCCGGAGTATACATACTCTTTCATTTGGGCCGCACGTCATCCTCGGAACCAATAGAGGATATAATCCTCAGGGATTGAATTTTAGCAATTTTCAAGTCGTCAGCAGTACTATTCTTATGGTTCATAACCTCATAATCAAAGGGAGCAGAAGTCTCCATTAGAATTTCTACAGAACCTGAAGAGTTAGAGTCAAAGTCACTTTCAGAAGTGAGAATCTCATTATAAAACTTATCCATGTCTCGCCTATACTCCTCTGCCCCTACAGAATCCATCATCTTTTGCATGTTTTCTTCCCATAGCCTTTTTCTCTCCTCGGCACTCTTACGAATAACCTTACCCTCATTATCACATTCCCTAAGAACTACCATGTTTCTGTTAAAAAGAATAGAGGAAAATCAAGAGGGAAAGAAAAAAAATACCTGAAGTGAAGAGTGCTTAGAGATGAGATCAGATTCACTTAAAGAAGAACGTAGGAGTGAAGGAAAGAGAAGATTGACTTTAATAGAAGCCCAACATTCAAAAAATGGCTAGAGAATAGCCACTCATGATGTATTAAAGTCATCATAATGCCAGGGAAGATTAAGGGGCACAACCGTTTTAAATTTTTTGACACTTAAGGACCTAAGTAGAAAAGGCCGATCTATAGCACGTCACCTAGCAAATATATCTGGGCTTATGTCAATGCCAAGTACTGAACCTTATAAATGGATATAGTACTCAGAGAGCTTATGTACATGTCAAATATATTTGATGCCGAGTTGAGTAGTCGAATAAAGGTGAACACGGACTAGACTATAGTAGCAGGAAAAATCGTACAATGAAGAGAGCTAGACAAGCCTCATACATAATACGACCAGGTCAGGGAGCCCGACTACCACCAAGCCGAGTTCTCACAAGGCCGGATACCACACCCCACCAACCCTACATTGATGTCGGTCACGAGCTCGTCAAATGCCACTCCAACTGTTGTAACGTTGGCGGCGCATCAATGCGGACGTTACCAGAGCTTCAAAGCTTGTATTCATGGAGGGAAGTTACGACAATGATGGCCAAATAACGCCAGAAGGCCAAGAGACTTTTCTTAATGGCTCGTCTCAATATAAGGCTATATAATGGGGCTCCCACATGAGGGTTAAGCAAGACATTCATTCTTAAGACAATATACAGCGCCTGTATAGCTCTTAAATCCGCAAACATACTCTGTAGTATAGACAACGTAGTTCTCCTTGTCCAGAATAAGGAGAACTAGCACTTTTGGTGGTCTAACCATTTTGAGCTAGAATAAAAATATTAGTAAACAATGGTATATACTCATGGATGAACCTCTATGATGCCTTCACTCTCTAATTCATCGTCCAAAGTGGCAACCCACAACCATGGTCGTACTCAGCGGGGTCACCTAGAGAAAGAAAGAAAGCATGCGTGTGTACATTCTCCGCTTTATAAAAGTCGTAGTAGCAGTGCAGACACAGATGATGAGCTGAAGTGCTAGATGTTTAAGAAGAGATTGAGGCCAGATTACATGTTCCAAAAAAATATAGGGCTCCAAAAAGCTTATAGTTTAAGTGATTTGTTGAATAGGGCACATTCCTATATACATAATGAAGAAGAATTCCTAAACAAATAAGGAAATAGAAATCGAGGAACGAGAAACATTAGAAATAAATGATACCTTAAAGAGATAGTGGTCGTTGTGGAGATGAATGGGAAAAATGACCTTCGTCCAGGTTTAACTCCTACACTCTGTCATACCCCAAATTTTGACCACCAAAATTTCCCATCATTGTGCAAATCATCACCACAATATGGATGTACCTTCATGCCTCATCAATCTCCCAAAGATAGTTGAGCATCCACCACAATAAAGAATTAGGGTTTTGAGCTCTCCCATAACATTTAGACAAAAGATCAATCAAGAAATGACATGATATTCAACTTGTATAACCTCTTAAAACATCCACAAATGATCAAGAGGACCCTCACATCAAAAATCAAGCACAAAAGTTGCCACATTCCAAGTGTTTTGAGCCTCGAAACACCCGATGTCGCCAGATTAGGGTTTTGGACGATTGGGACCTCCAGAGTGAGATTTTCACAAGAGGATGAGCCAATACTTCAACATGTGACTCAACATGCTCAAAATAACCCTAAGAATCCATTTACAAAGTTAAATTACCCTCAGGGGATGCATTCCCCAAAAGTCGGGAATTAGGGTTTTTACGCGCCGAACCGCTCTGGAGCCAAAAGTCAAAACATGACTTTTTTTTGGCAAAAATGATCCTTATGACTCATATTTTCATAAAGTATGACTTATAATGTCATTTGAACAAGAATTGATCAAGAAACCAAGATAACTTGTAAAAGGGGCAATCTTGAAAAATTGAAAAGATTTCTAAGTTACCATATTTGGATGGTTTTGGTGCCAACTTTTAAGGATCATAACTTTTGATCTAGGCAGCCATTTTGGATGATCCAAAGCCTGATTTGTAGGTCTTCCTACATTCTACAAAAGCTTCAACTACATCAAACTCAAATTCTTCATGGATTTTTGGTTAGAAGTGGATCAAAGTGGTGAAAAAACCAAAATATGTCAAAAACACAACTTGGTGAAAATTCTGCCTTGTAATTTCAGCATGAAACATCAAACTTTCAAGGCATTTTTCACACTGATCCAAGATGAATCAATGAAAACCCTAAACCTCAATGTTTTAGTACATCATTCAAGCTTTTCAAAAAGTACAAGAAGTCATTCTAATTCAACTTGAGTTAAGAGATACATTCATGGGAAGTTGGCCTCCAAAACTGATTTTTCACAAATTAGATTATAGGTCCTTGGTCGAATTTCTTGTTTTTGTGCAATGACAAGCATGGTTATCCATCTGCACACCTCAAGGGGGAACAACCAAGGGACAAATACTGATCCACAAGCCTCACAAGTCCATGGATCTATGTTTAGGCATAACACCCCTAAAATTCAAGATGCTTCAAATGGTCAATTTTGTTTCCAAGCATTTAACTGATGTATAGAGGTGGCATTCATCAAGACAATGTTATCCAAGTTCAGTCAAGCCTTATCCCTACCACAGAAGACTCATAGTCTGTGCTCTAACCTCAAGTCAATGGCTAGAGGAGACTTGAGATTCAATTGGATCAACATTTGCCACAGACCTGTTGCAGTTGCCATTCACTATTGCAGCCAAAACAAACTTGATCTACTATAAATAAAGCTCATTTGTGAACAGTTTGAGTACACAAAAGCACACAAAGTGATGCTTTACTCAAAATCTCTCTTTCACTTCAAATTTGCCTCCTAACTCAAGTCACTATCGAGTTTTGAGATTGAGAGTGATTCAAACCAAACCAATCATACCAACACCTCATAAACATCATATGTAGGTTATCTAAACACTAAAATAACATATGGAACATCAAATTCACAAAATCACTAGCCAATTGCTCAAGTTCTTGACAGAGTTACAGTTGAGGTGCCATATCCAGTTCTAGCTCATTTCAATCCACTTTAAGCATTCAAACACACACCTTGGCACCTAAGGAAGCTGTCCAGATCATTGGAACATATATGTAACACCTCCAAACCAGAATTCGGTTCTCACTTGCAGAGGTAAGCCTCAAACTTTCAAAC
Source organism: Lathyrus tuberosus (assembly GCA_022829125.1). Classification (NCBI taxonomy): domain Eukaryota; kingdom Viridiplantae; phylum Streptophyta; class Magnoliopsida; order Fabales; family Fabaceae; genus Lathyrus; species Lathyrus tuberosus. The sequence continues at coordinate 6,948,841 of JALAZF010000338.1, read as the reverse complement.
TCAATGAATCATGCATCATAAACATATTTTCCAATTACCATTGTGCTTCTGAATGTTTGTAGATCATTTACCCTCAATCAATTGATGTTTATAGTTCATGTATAGGATTTCATTAAGCTCTTGCAAATTTTAGGGTTCATCTGATTTCAACTTATTATCTTTTGATTCACTTAATTTAAACAAAATTGAATATTGACATTGTGTTCCTTGTTTAAAAACGCACGAATTTCATATTTGGATCGTGTGAAATGGTTGAAAAATGAGTGAGATAGGAGGCTTCACGTAGCTTGCCCAAGGAAGAAGATGGCCATGGCGCCATTCTTCAGAAAATCAACTAGTTTTGATATATATTTTACACTTGCCATATTATGTTTGAATTGACATTGCGCCCTAGTGGAAACACTAGTATATGTGTGTGTGTAGCGAGCGAGAGGTCTGGGGTTCGAATCCCCATCGCCCCAGACCTTTTGGTATTTTTTTAAAAACTATTTTCAAAAGGATTTATCACATATTATTCATTGTTGTCATCCTCTTTCAGCCCACGCACATGGCTCAGATGGTAGAATTTTAAGCTCTCCACCCCAAGGGCGTGAGTTCAAGCCTTGGGGGGACCATTTCTATTTTTTTTACCACTAGTTTTCTTTTCACTTTTTCACCATCTTTTTAATAACTTCAAAAATTAATTTCTCACTCATTTTTTTATCACTTTTGATTTATTCTTTTTCTGAAAATTCACAAAAATGATAAAATATTTTATTTTATAAAAATCTCACACAAAAATATTATTTATTTATATATTTAATATTTTCATAAAGAACTTATTTTATTTGTTTTTTTTTAACATTTGAAAATATTTCTTTTCTCTTGATCTTTTCAAAACCAAATGAGTTTTAAATCATCTTGTGATTAAAACATCATTTTTCAAACCTTAACCAAAAATCACAAGTGGTTTATTTAAACTTATTTGGTGTTTTTATCATTTTTTAATTAATTTTCTTTGAAAAAATTACTCTTAGAAATGAAATTAGGGTTTCTTTGATTTTGATCTTTTTCAAACATTTCAAAATACACTTTGGGCCTCTAATAGAGTGTAAGTCCCAACCTTCTTTGTAAATACAAACCTTTTTGGGCATCAGTCATTGTATAAGTCCCACTGTATTTTCAAAAATCTCGGTGCGTTCGCCAGTTCGAAACAAAATCATCTGGGCCTACCCTTGTGTTGTAAGTCCCGTTTCTTTTCTTTTTTCAAACACTCTTGGGCCTCTAATAGAGTGTAAGACCCAACCTCTTTTGTACATAAATAATTTTGGGTCTCTCCTTGAGTTGTAAGCCTCATTTCTTATATAAAAGTAAACTCTTTGGGTCTTTCTTTGAGTTGTAAGACCCATCCATTTGTAAATAAACAATTCTTTGGGCCTCTCCTTAAGTGTAAGCCCCAATCTTTTCAAAACAACTTTCCCTTTTGATTTAGGTTCAAATTCATAGTTGTTATCAAATCTTTCTTTAATTTCTTGAACAACTAACCATACAGCTGTTACAATGGAAGCTGACCCACCTGTAAGTTTTAAACAACTTTCTTTTACATACTTGCACACACACACACACACACACACACACACACATATATATATATATTTGTTTGTGCTGGAAGCTTGCTCACCTGTAAGTCCTCCTACCCTCTTTTACATACGGTATATACCTCATCTGTATATATATATGCTTGTATATATCTGCTTAGAGTTTTCCCTGGCAATTAGGTCTAGGACTAGATCAAACCAGTGGTCACTCTTTTAACACAATCAAAACTAGTTCCCCATAGGAATTCCAGATATAGTCTTGCCTCCTCTTGGGCTTATACAATATAGAACAAAGAGAAATGCATTATTCTCAGTGAAACTTTTCTCAGACTGTCACTATTAGAAAATTGTAAAAGAAATTCACTTCCCCAAAGAGGATTAAATCCCGGTGAAACCTCTCTTGAATTTCTTCAAACCCTAGAACTGTTCACTAAAGAAAAGATTATTCTCGGTGAAACTTTTCTTGAACTTTTCTTAAGTTTGGACTCACAGGCTTCCTAAAAACATTCCCAGTCTCCTCTTGGGCTTTGTACAAGGACCCTCATGCTTCTTAGAAGTTCTCATGCCTCCTCTTGGGCTTAGTACAAGGACCCGAGACCTCTTAAAGGTATAGGACAGAACTTAGTCATCCTTTGTTAGAGCAGTCTTTCCAAAGAGTCAAAACCTCAGACCAATTTAGGGTTGATTCTCATCCCTTAAAACACCAGCCTCCTCTTGGGCATCATACAAAGATAAAATCTTTCATACCAGTAGACTTGGACAGTCTCATCTCCTCTTGGATCTTAAGAAATCTCCAAGCTCCCTACAAACACAGAAGAAACCCTGGTCATTTGATCAATCTCCAGTAGAGTTAAAACCCCCATAGGTTCTAAAACTCAATCTTTCATCCTAAACTTCCCCAGCTAAAGGTCAGCTTATCATGAATATAACACTACCAAAATCAGAACCTCAAGGCATCTGATACCTCAATTCTTCTGTACTCCTCAGCAAGAGTTAATTCCCCACTTTGGATTTGCCTTTGGATCTCAAAAATCCTCAGCAGAAGATAGCCTCCTCTTAGGCTTTGTATAAGAAATTTCTCAGTCATCCTCCTCTTAGGCTTTGTATAATGATTCTTTCTTCTTCCTCATCACCTTTCAACACTCTCTTGTTGAGTCAATCACCTTTCAGCACTCTCTTGTTGAGTCAATCACCTTTCAACACTCTCTTGTTGAGTCAATCACCTTTCAGCACTCTCTTGTTGAGTCAATCACCTAAAAACACTCTCTTGATGAGTCAGTCCTTTTCATCCTCAATCTTGGGCTTTGTACAATACAAACAAAACACTCTCTTGTTGAGTCAATCTTCTTCCTTAAAAAACACTCTCTTGTTGAGTCAACCTTTTCAGCCTCCTCTTAGGCTTTGTATAATGATTTTCCTCAGTATTTTTCTGCCTCAATCTTGGGCTTTGTACAAGACACCTGAAATATCCTCAGCCGAGTCAATCATCTCCCTTTAGCCTCAATCTTGGGCTTTGTACAAGACATATATAAACTTTCTCCAGCAAAGTCAAAACCTTCTAAACCTTCTCTTAAGCTCTGTATAAATATCTCCCCAGCGGAGTCAATTCCTCCCAACCTTCTTTTAGGCTTTGGGAATTAATCTCCCTAAGCAGAGTCAATAAGACCTTTTCGCCTCAATCTTAGGCTTTGTACAAAACAGATAAAACCCTTCCCCAAGAGTCAATGTCCAACCTCCTCTTAAGCTTTATATAATGATATTCCCCAAAATAGTCAGTCTCTTTTGTAGCCTCAATCTTGGGCTTTATACAAGACAGATAATAATTCCCCAATGGAGTCCATTAACCTTTTAGCTTCAACCTTGAGCTTTGATCAAGGCACCTACAAAAACCAAAATCCCCTCAGAGGAAATAAAAAACCTCTCTGTAGGAAGACATTTCTCTATACATCACGCATCAAAACAAACAATCAAACAAATTCTAATTCCAGATAACTGCTATAAGTGGCACGCTTGTTGATGTAAATATCCAAGCTGTAGTCCATCTCTTATCATGGTAAATCAACTTCCTCTTTCATCTAAATGTTGTAAGTGGCAAGTCTTTGGGTTATTTACATCCACGCCACTGTCCCTCTCTTAGCATGAAATATTCCTAAGGAAAAATGGCATTGCTCTACAATGAGTTAAAGTTTTCTCCTTTAGGACAAATCCCTTATAAAGGAAATTATGGCATTACTGGATTCTCACATCCCAGTTAAAGTAATCCTCCTTTATAACCAATCACCAAACAGTTGTGATAAACAGACGAGATGTCTTATTTTAGAGATGACAAATTCTCTCTCAATCAAACCATCTAGCTTCAATCTTGGGCTTTGAACAAGACACAAATCACCTTTAGCTTCAATCTTGGGCTTTGAACAAGACACCAAAATATCTTTTTTTCCCATAGAATAGGAGGGAACTATGATTGCTCTAATTTCCCTGTTTTCTTTAACGGGAATACGTAGGCATAAGATTGCGAAATCTTAGCGAGCACACCAATAAAAAACTTTAGGTCCAGTACCTTCACACACTAATCAAAAACCTTAGGTCCAGTACCTTACCAAAAACATCGAAAAAACCCGAAATCAACAAAAACTTTCTCTCAAACACTCTCAAAGGAGAAACTTTCCCAATCAACAGACAAACACCAGTAAATAGAAAATAGTATAACTGCTAACGATCTGTTGATAACCACATATATGATGGGTAATTGATAACTCCCCATTGTATAACCTGACTCCGAACTCCCCAATCTCTTAGCATTTGTTCAGTAAAACATTTGCGTGCAAGGTTAGTTTTAGATAGCTTCCTTTTCCTTTTCAGCTTCATAGGATAAATAAGAAATCAGAAAGTAGCACCCAACTCCTACCGTTACGGTGAGGAGAAACCCATGGCGATAAGGTGGTCGCGTCACCGACAAAAATCGCACGCTACATACTCCCATAAACACTTCAAAGAATAGAATCTTAAAAAAATGTGTGAACACTAAAATCAAGGAAGTTGAGATCAAGAATTCATACATGATCAAAGAATCATCTAGGACTAATAAGTCTAAATACTATTGTTTCCACAAGAATCACAACCACAACACAAATGATTATATCCATTTAAAGGATGCAATAAAATAGTTAATTAAGAAAGAACTTACTGAGTACAACTGAGATGATAAGCAGAAATGGAGGATTAGACAATAAATGGGGTCATAGAAGCTAGGAAGATTCACCAAAGAAGAAACGCCCCTGCATAGAAAAATCCCCCACGAAGGCTATTTAAGGTGTCACTAGAGGAAAATGAGGAAACATATTAGTAATGAGGAAGATGAACACTAGATAAATAAACGCCAACACGTCACATCCGTTATTCGTGGTATTCAAATATTTAAAGAGTGTGGAACCCCTCCAAAGAGACGGTGAAGAGAAATAACGTTGAACTGATGGTAGTAAACGAAAAGTGGGAAACACTTCCACTGGGGAACTAGAGAAACATATCCTCAAATTCTTTAATAGTGAAAAGGCATGAGGGATCCTAAACTATATTTTTCCTCGAGTGATAACAACTATCATCGCCAATTTTGATGATTCTCAAGTCCTCGTTGATGGTAGAGGCTCATACCTCTTTGAGAAGTTGGAGTTGATGGCAATCACTTTAATTACTTTTTTGACGTTGCATCATGAGGGATGACACCCCCGATGTTACCTAGAACCCCGAAGAAGGACATCAACTGCCTTTTCAGGAAGATGCCTTCTTGAGTCAAATCATCCACCTGTAAACATAATACCCTAATTTTGACAAGACGTAGCTTGCCGCCAAAGCATGGAGAATACGTTCGAACATTGGTAAAGCGACCTAGGATTATTGAACATATTTTAGAATGTTCTTTTTCATTGAGAGGGATGACTAGGAAAAATAGATCCTTGAAATACTTCATTATATCTGAATAAACATCAAACATTTTGGTACAATGCATACAAAATATCAATCTCTGGCCCTTTGATGAAGCAACTGAGCTATGTTGAGCTTTGAAGAGAGTCAAGGTTAAAACATTCTTCTTATATTCACACTAGTATTAGAAGACTTCAACATAAGCCCAACTCATTGGGTGCAGTTCTAAAGGGGGGATTAACAGGTGATTAAGAAGGTTGACCTCAGATTTGTTGAAAGAGAGACAAAAACATATTAAAGAAAACAAGCACTCATGAAGAACAATGAAGCATCCATCATACTTTTTACACACCCTCTTATCTTCCTCGCTAATAAGTACTCCCTAATTAGATGGGGCCCCATCACGATGGAAGCTTGATCCAAACCACCCTTAGAGGTGAAAGTAAAGGTGCCCAACGTCTCCTAATCCACCCACACTAAGGAATTACCCCCTTTGCCTATCAAAGCATAGTAGGTGGAATTTCCATTCTGAAGAATACTGTCAACATAGAAAAAGAAAATCTGAAGAAACAATACTTTGACCAAATAAGTAAACAACAAACTTCGGAAATTAGAAACACCAAAAATCAAAATTTTAAAAACCCTAACAGATAAGGAGGCGAAAGCAAGAAGAAAAATGTAAGCTTTACCTTAAATGAACGATGTTGATCATTTATGCACATTATATATCACTGAACGAGATATCACAGATGAGCCAAATTTGAAAACCAGTGTAAAAGAACTCACAATAAAAGGCAAAATGATGATATAAAGAAGAAGAACTTTTGCAATTCGCAAATGGCAAAAAAGAGGAAATCAACGCTTAAAGAACCCTTTATGCGAACCTCAAACACATGGGACCGTGTGATCCAATATGTAGGGAAATGCAAGACGCACTACCAGCAACCAAGATCTCATTGAAGATTGTTCAAAGTACTCGAGCACCCCGAAGAAGAGGAAACATCATTGCTCACTAGCATAGGGACACACGTCAAAGACTTCTTGCAAAATAATATCAATTACAAGAAAGACATTTAATGCACCTGTTTCCAATTATAATGAAGTCTCATCAAGGCTCTTCATTTCCTCAGGCCAATCAACCAACCTATAACGTATACCATAAACCCTTATCTTAGGGGGGAACTATTATGGGCCACTCACAATGTCCAAGAAGAAAGGTTCTAACACAAAGTGAATGAAGCGAATGCGAGGAACACATGTTTCCCCATTCTCCCGTAAAGTAGACAACCCCGCCCCCTAAAGCATCATCTGTCGTCCAAAATAATCAGATAATTGTCTGCAGTGCACGTCTGACTATTTGCAGATGATTTTATCTGCTCTCACTATATAAGAAAGAAACCACGTCATTTAAGGTATTCAAATCAATTCTCACTCTCACATGACTTCTCATTCTCTCAGTGCTATGGACGTTGGAGTACTGACCTGCAGGGTTGCAAGTTAGCCTTTTTCCATCGAATCGGAAGCACAATTTCACCAATATTTTTAGTTCAAAAACAAATAAAAAAATACAATTCACAATTAATTTCACTTTAAAGAGATGCATTTTGAATTTTTTAATAATAATTTATAAGATGGAAAGAATAACGAATAATCCATTTTGCCATATCTAATTCATTCCATTTCGCCACGTCTAATGCTAGTTCTTTAGAAAAGGAGCAAAACCAAAAGAACATACAAAAAGTTCTCTTTTAGGTTTTGTTTTTTTTTTATCTTTCAAATTCGAATATAATCAATTGAACTGAATTAATAACAAATTTTATCACTTTTAATATTATCATATCTAACCTCTTATTTATTTATAACTAAAATAGAAAATTCCCGCTTGCCTAAAACACAAATATATTTGAATATGTTAATAATTAATAATAGATATAATAGCGTATACTTTTTTTTTATATCTTCCCCCCAAACTTTAACGTATACTTTTTATTGAGACTAGTATATAATAACGTATATTCATTATATTATGTCGAGTTTTTTTACCGAATAATTAAAAAAAATTCAAATCAGACGTTATTATATAACATATCATCAAGAAAAAAGATCAGAGTGATAATTTTAATTCCCCCTCTGAGTTCAAATTTCAAAACATTCTTCAAATTAGTGCAAAACGTAACCCATTTACTCACACTTAACGCGCTATTTCTCCGCTCCATTTTCATTCACCGATTTCGAAACGAACAAAGAAAGGTTCAGAAAATCACAGTGAAAATCATCGCAAAATGTTGAGCTTCGTGAAGCGTGGATTAGGTTTTCTCCTCCGATTCTTCGTTCGTTCCGTTCAAACTGCTATGAGGTGCTTCTTCGGATTCAGAGATAACAGCCGTCATCATCTCCCGGAACCTCTTCTTGTTCCCACCGCAACTTCTCGCTCTACAACAACGGTAACTCTCTCTCCTCCTGTTTCTCTCTCAAGATTTTTTTCAAGAAAATGTAATCGAGGTTTTTGTATGTGCAAATTTTGGATGAATGCTAGGTTTATTATTGGATTTAGCTGTTAATTTTGTAGTGTTGATTTTGTGAATCAGGATACGGTGATAGCTGAGAATCGTTTGTGCTCGTTGTTATGGAAAGGTATTTCTTGTGTTACGTTTTCAGTTTTCTTTGTGGTTATATACTGATTTGTGTTTTGATTTATTTGAAGAGAATGGAGATTCAGCTAGGAATGCTGCTGATGAGGTTTCTCTGATCGATGAGGTATAGCGATTTTCGTAATGTTTTTTGTTAGCATGATTTTGAATTGATTAGCTGTTGAAGTATCGGTCGCAGTTGTGTCGAAATGGATGATATAAGGTTGATGAGACTTCGATCATAGAGAATGTGATTTCGATTGTAGTTGTATTGCAGTATCGATGACATCAAAAACAATTATGAGTTATGTCTTAGCTCAAATTATAGTTGTGTCGAAAATCGAAATCGATGATATAAGGTCGATGAGACTTCAATTGCAGACAATGTGAGTTCGACTGTAATTGCATTGTAGTTTCGATGAGAGTTCAATGACAGACAATGCGACTTCGATTTTAGTTCATTGCAGTTTTGATGAAACTTCAATTGCCGACAATGCGACTTCGATTGTAGTTCATTGAAGTTTCGATGCGACTTCAATTGCCGACAATGCAACTTCAATTGTAGTTGCATTGAAGTTTCATTGAGATTTCAATTGCAGAAAATGCGACTTCAGTTGTAGTTGCATTGCGGTTTCGATGAGACTTCAATTGCCAACAATGCGACTTTGATTGTAGTTCATTGAAGTTTCGATGTGACTTCAATTGCAGCCAATGCGACTTCAATTGTAGTTGCCTTGCAGTTTCGATGAGACTTAAATCGCAGACAATGCAACTTCAATTGTAGTTGCATTGAAGTTTCAATGAGATTTCAATTGCAAACAATGCGACTTAATTGTAGTTGCATCGCGGTTTCGATGACATAAAAAACCGTTATGAATTATGTCTTGGCTCAAATTATGTCCTTTGTACCTTTATTTGAAATAAAACCCTGGCTTCAGCTTGGGGAAATGAATAAATTAACTGATATGTAACTTTAATAGTATGCATTTCCTTGAGTTGTTTGTGGATTAAATTTTGGAATGTATCATGTAAATAAAGTAAGGAGAGTAGCACAAGTAATTGCTAATTATGTAAACCATGTGCGATTCATATGAAAACAATCAAATCATGACCTAATTAGGACCTTCAGTTAGGTTTCTTTTTTCAATTTTGACAAGTTACGAGTCATTACCGTGTCATGTTTTTTTAGGAAAAGCTATCATCAAGTTATATATGTTGTTTTGCATGCATTGCCTAAAGTTGTATCTAACTATCTATACATCATAGTATCATTTTTAAAGTGCTTCTAACATATTTTGCAGGCAAAGTTTCTTCAAGCTTGCGGCGCGATAGCAAGAACGCCTCCTGAAATTCGCGAAACATCAGCGAAATTGAAAGTGTCACCCGCTTGCGAAAGCGATAGCAACACTTCAAGGTTTCATTCTTGGCTTCCCAATACTTCTGTCGAGAAACTTCAGCTGGATGTCCATTCTTTTGAGGACACACCTAGCAGGTGGCCCTTTAAATTGTTCCCTGTCCTTTTCCATATTGGTGTTTTGGTGGTTAAAAATTGTCTATTTCTGAAATTACATAGAAGATATAGAACCAGAACCTGAGATCTTAGTTTAATTTCTTTTGCAGCTTTGTCTTCAAGGCACAGGACCCTCAATATGACTCTCCTGACTATGTGGAAGGAAGTTGGACTAGGAGTCCTCATACTGCATATAAGACTAGAAAGAATGAAGCTTGGACAGGCACCGAGACTCAGAAGAAGAACAAATCGGTGCGCTTTGAATCTGGGAATGATCTAGTATCATATCAAAGCCCACCAGTTGATGGTGATGTGCAAAAAAACAAGTCACTGAAAAGCCAAACTGCAAGTAATCAATCACCTTTTCCTACCCCGTTGAAGTTGTTTGATGAGGTGCAAACACCTGGAACTGTATACCCTACCTCATTAGATGACCTATGCGACGGTAAGCATCGCGTTCGGTCACAATTTGTCTATACAAATTGCAATGCTGGCGAGAATCTCCTGCTGACCAAGTTACTTGAAGTGCAAGGTTTTAACCCCGAGCACGATTCAAGTGAGCTGGGTGTTTCGGTCGAGCAAGAACATAAGCTGGAAGCAAGTTTATCTTCTTGGTTAGAACCTGCATCAATCAATATGGAAGAGGGAAACGGGGAAATGGAGTCTGGTGCTGATTTTGAGATCCTGCAATCTGCTGACACGCCTAATATTGGGGCGGTTCCTGCTCAATTGAATGAAGATGAGGATTCTCATTTTGTTTCTCCGAAGAGGCCTGAAGTCAATGGAATACCAAACACGACCAAGAAGTACAAGGAGGTATGACTTGTAATCACTACACCTTATTTGAAAGATTTTTTAAACATAAATATTCCTTATCTTAGTTTTACTGATTGTTTACAGGATCAGACAGTAAAATGGCATGTAACGCCATTTGAAGAGAGACTGGATAAGGCGTTATCCGAGGAGAAACATCTCTCTCAAAGGTATCCTAAAACATTCATGCTATTCTACATCTGTTCATTTAAGTTGACAACAAATTTAACTCAAGTTTAGCATGCTGTGAGGATAAAACTATGATCAAAGAACGCCAGTTTGCTTGATTTGTATTGGTGTGACAAATCTACTGCATAGATGATGAATGTTGTTGGATATATTTGCTAACAGTTGATTCCTAACATCTGAGTGTCTATATAATGTCAATTTAATTTGTCATTTTTTGATTTACAGGAAACTTGCCTTTGCAAGACCAATGGCATTTGAGGATATTGAGGAGTGATAATCAGCTGTCTCATCAACAATCATCCGCAGTTAGTGGTGTTTCGAAACATGTACATGTCCATTGATCCATCCAGAAATCGTTCAAATTTATAGACTTACCAGTAAATATGCTGATTGATTATACAAATTTTGAGATTTTACATAGATCTGTCATGCTGTCAGGCTATTTGGGACAATACAGTTCCATCCCTAAGTTTAAGAGCATTAGGGAGAACCTTCGTTTATTGGAAAGGTAATAGAAATGAAAGCTTTTAATGAACATGATAGGAAGTTTAAAGCTGGATCCCACAGCCACTATTGCCTCTGGCAAAATCTCAGTTGTTTGATTAATCTCAACTTTTTGTTTTTTATTGTTTCGATCATTTTGATTAAGAGAAAAGGGTACTTGACTATCCTTTCACTAAGCTTCTCATAGTATTTACTTTCATGCTGAAAATACTCATTGCCCCAAATTATGTGGCAAGATGTTTTCACTTAAATTCTTGATCCATCATGATGAATTAAGGTTTTTTTAGGCCAATTTTCAACTGCAAAATTATAGGTAATATGTAAGCCCATTTCTGATTTTCACCTATATTAAAAAATAAAAAAAAAGTAGTGTATGCATTTTGTTTATAGATTTTTTTATTTCTAGTTTCTTGTGTATACAGATAATTCGATATTACTACAATACTTTTTCGTTGGTATAAATGTGTGCAACACTAATACCTTCTAAAATAAAGTAGCAGTAATAATAAAAAATATATTTGTACAAAATAATAAATATACTGTATCTAATATTTCAAATTCAAAATGATTTAAATTTAAAGATAAGATTCTCCTAAAGCGGACCTAAAATGAAGAGACAAATGTAGTGTATTTAGAAGTTAATCAATTCTCTGAAACACAAAAAAATGTTAATTAGTTGTTTATATTTAAATTAAACATATTTAACGATAAAAGAATGATACCTTTGTGAAGAAAAAAAAAAAAAGTAAACACAATTGTTGGCTCATTTGGCATGCATTTCAGCATATGCGGCATCAACATGGTAACAAATACAATCATGTAGATTTTTTTATGTTTTATTTTTCTTCTCATAGAGAATAACATTATTTGAAAAAAATGCAACACCATCAATTTCATTGTCTTTCCAATTTATAATACAAACTGCAACACCATCAATATTGTAACAAATACAATTATGTAGACTTTTTTAGTTTTTTTTTCCCTCACAGAGAATAACATTATTTGAAAAAAATGCAACACAATCAATTTCATTGTCTTTCCAATTTATAATACAAATTATAGAGAATGTGATTATATATATATATATATATATATATATATATATATATATATATATATATATATATATATATATATATATATATATATATATATTTTAGTGTATCTTCTCACTTTCTTTAAATAACAATGCAAAATATTTATGAAAGAACTATTTTAGAATGCTTGGAAGGATCATTTTGTTAGTGAGTGAGATACTTTAGTGAGGAGAGAAAAAGAGAGAATAAAAAAAATAAGAATTGATATTATTAAATAAGTAAAACTGAATTATAAAGTGTCTATTTATATACACTTAAGTGCCTACTAAGTAAAATAACAAACTAAATAGCAAATCCTAAACTCTAATTAGCTTTGAGCTTGGACCACACAATTCAACTTGGATTATATCTAATATCTCATCATACCCCCATATAAACACTTGTATTATGGTACCCTACAAGCAACATAACCTTGCTTCTGTCATCCAACTTCCTTTTCTTAGCATCTGGAACATGTTTGTAGCACACAAAACCAAACACCTTCAAATGGATCACACTTTGCTTATCCCTAGTCCACTTCTCTAAAGGAACAATTTTCTTCAGCTTCTTGGTTGGACACATGTTGAGCACATATGTTGCATTGACAATAACTTCTCCCACACAAGGTGTAAGGGAGCTTCTTCTCCTTCAACATGCTTTTCGTCATATCATGCAAAGTTCAGTTTCTTCTTTCAGCAAGACCATTATGTTGAGGAGTGTATGGGTCAGTCACCTCATGCTCAATTCCATTCTCCTCACAGAACTTTCTGAACTTTGTATAGTTATACTCATCTCCACCATCAGTTATGAGAATCTTCAGAGTCTGACCACTCTGATTCTCAACCTTGATTATGAATTTTTTAAATTGAACAAACACCTCGTGTTTGAACTTTATAAGGGATATCCACGTCATTCTTGTGAACTCATCCATAAATGACACAAAGTATTTATTTCCTCCAAGTGAAGGTACTAGAAATGGTCCACATACATCATAATGCACCACACTCAAAGCATGCTTTGATCTTGGAGACATTTCAAATGCAAATGATCTTGGTTGCTTCTCTCTCATGCACATATTGCATGACTTCTCTGGCTTCTTAATTGCAGGAATTCCATGTACCAAATTGTTCAAGTTCAGATGACCTAAGTTTCTGAATTTCAAATGACCCAATCTTTTGTGCCACATCTCACTTTCCTTCACAACACTTGTTGCACTAAGGCATTCAGAGTCTGCAGTTTTAACATTCACTTTGAATGTTATATTTCTTCCCTATTCTGACTTTATAATCAACTTCTAATTATAGCCATACAACTTCAAAAAATTGTCCTTCATGGTAACTGGAAATCCTTTCTCAATTAATTAGCCTACACTCATCAGATTGCTTTTCATGCCAGGAACATATCACACGTTCTGAATAAATGTTGTTTTACCATTATTTAGAACTACTCTGACATTTCATATACCTTCAACGTTGAGGTATTTATCATCAGCACATCTGATCTTTGTTCTTTTTTAAGAGTCAAAATCAACCAACCATTTCTTATTTCTAGTAAGGTGATTTGAACAACGTGTGTCCATGTACCACCAGTCTTGCAAAGACACACTATCAGACTTAAAAGCCATCAATAGCACAAATTCATCATCAGAATCTCCTCTGGCTACGTTTGCTTCTTCTGACTTCCTATCCTTGTTTGACCAACAATTAGCAGCGAAGTGGCCAAACTTCTTACAACAGTAGCACTTAACCTTCCTCTTGTCACACTCCTCCTTCCCCTTATGAGCACTCTTATTCTTTTTAGGAGTTGAGGTTTTTGACTTCTGAACACCATCAGATCTCTTCATGGCTTCTGACCAAGACTGCTTATGATATTTTTTACCAGAAGCTGCTTTCAGAGCTTGATGCTCTACCTCTCTTTCAGAGTTTCTCTCAGTCAGACGCAACTTTTATGCCTCTAGACTTCTTTATAACTCTTTAATTCTCATGGTGCTAAGATCCTTAAAATGTTCAATTGCTATCAAAATGTAATCAAACTGAGGAGTAAAAGATCTAAGTACCTTCTCAATGATCCTTTCATCAGAGAGATTTTCTCCACACGAATTCATCTTATTTGTGATCAGAATCACTCTAGAGATGTAGTCAGGTACCTTCTCACTGTTCTTCATGCTGAGATTCTCATATTACTTACATAGAGACTGAAGCTTCACCTTCTTCACTAATGCATCACCGCCGTAGTATCGTACTAGTGTGTCCCACGCAGTCTTCGTCGTTGTCAAATTAGTGATCTTCTCAAACACATTCACATCAACACACTGATGGATGTAGAACAATGCCTTTTGACCCTTCTTCCTCAGATGACACCGAGCATTCCTCTGCACATCAATTACATTTGTCAGAAGTACAACCAGAACATAACTGTCGTTGACGAGATCAAGAACATATTGAGCGCCAACCAACATACACATCTGAATCATCCACCGATTCCAGTTCTTGATATCAAACACTGGTAGCTTAGTACTCTGATTATCGTTTCTGTTCATCTTCAACCTTGTACAGTTCACTCATATCTCACCAAACACTAGTGTTTCTCAATCCCGCAGAATCAAGAAGTGTGATTTTGTTACGATTCCGATCAAAAAGTTCAACAAGAATACAAGAAATGAAATCAATCACACAACACCTCATTGTTCACTCGTGTTTCCCTATGCTTCCCTATGGATCTGAACTAGAGCTCTAGATACCAATTGTTGCTGAATAAGATGAAGAAGATAAAGATGGAGGAAGAGAGAGAGAGAGAAGAGATAAAAATAACAAACTTCTATTAGTCTTACAAAAAACAGTTACAATGAATGATTATAACTCATTACTTAATGGCTAAGCACACTACTTACTTATATACACAAACGATAATGTTACGTAAGCAAAATGCTAACATAGACTAGCTAGGTTAAGCTTAACAAAACAAATACCACTACTGAATATGAATTATTTCTAATAGTTTTTGGGAGTTTTGAAATATAGAATTGTAAGATAATATAACGAGGAAGGAGAATCACACGGTCTTTGAATATATTAAGTCCTAAAAGAATCTTTCTAGAAGAAAATAATGTCCAAATGAATCCTCTAGTAAAAGGAAATATTGGATAAAGTAAGTCCAAATGAAGCCTCTGAGATATGTGGGAGGTGAAATGAGAATTTACCAATAAAATAATTCCTTAATGCCTAAAGTTAAGTTAATGAACTTTTAAAATAATTTTGGATAAAATATGCTAGTTAGGACCAAGTGTCACAAGTTTCTTTGCAACTTAAGCAACTCATGAAAGGGAGAGAATTAATAAAGAAAAAATTGTAGAATGAATTGTATTATGATTGATGTATTATAATACAATAAGGAACATGTCTTCATAACTCAATTACGATTTCCTAACAAGTTTACTTGTTGAGCAAGTAAGTAGTAAAGTTAGTTAATCTTAACTAACTTTTAATCATCTAATTTAACAAACTAATAACCACAAACAAACCTAGACGGTTAGCTTGCAATTTAAGCTTTGATGTAATCCTAGGATTACATTAATCAACACTCGTTCTTAATCTTAAGCTAATCAAAGATAATGATTCTAATTTCTCTCATATGCTTTAAAATTTAGTCTATTTTGTTATATTTGGGGAACAAATCTTTCAATTGATCTTATATAGTCAATTTTACTCCTTCTATCTACTGTGTCACCACTCTAGTCAACATTAGAGAAACCTTTCAATTCTAGTTTGTTTGGAATTAGTGACTTATCGAAAAGGACACAATAATGGATAGTTCCATGGATGTACCTGTTAGCTCCTAATTTCGACGCTACATGATTTCAAACAATTTGGCTTTAAGGGAAGATATTCTTTAGAATAATAAGCTAAAAAGAAGGCTTCGACTAGAAGGTCTTCGACCATGTTTGCTGAAAGCCTGAGTCAAATGGAAGAATTTCAAGACTTCAAATATTTCTAAGTTCAAAGAGTCAATTCGACAGGATGAAACTGATATGGATAATACGCTGCGGTTACAACTAGATAGTGGAGGGAAGTTTTACTATTTGAATTTGAAAAGAGGACAGGTGGCGAAGATCCAGAAGTTGAAGATATGCAAAGTGCCAAGTGGCGTAATCTAGGAGTAAAACCGTCAAATGGTGGTTACTTTAGAGTATTATAAATAGGTTAGTCCTAGAGTTAGAATAGGTGTGAAAAAATCATATTTGTACAAGTAACTCTATATTCACTCAAAGTATCCAGTGTGTCGAGAAACAAGTGAAGTGAGAATGTACGTGATTGTAATCACCATTATCCTTTATTGCAATGCAATTTACTTTGAAGTTTTTGTTTTAGATTCTTTACTTTGAAATCTTTGTTTTTACAAACGTTTACCTTTCAAGTCAATTACATTACCAAGCCTCTACTTTTAAGCATTTATCTTTCTGCACTTTAAGATCTTTACGCATTCCTTTCCAGCATTTAATTCCAGTTTTTATCAAACCTTTACATTCAGCCTTTTCTCTCTTTTGACGCATCGTTCGATTTAGTTGTTTCTTTGATCTTTATCGTTGTCCTTTACACTTCAAACACCTTTTTATTTATGAGTATTGTCGAAAAAGCCTACTTTACCAAATCGTGAAATATTCTAAATACACATACAACACATGTCCTAGGATCAATCTGATCGATCCTATAAGTTACTAGAACTTTATTGTTTTAGAAGATCAGCGGTTGTTTACCAATTTTCAAGGTAAACAAATTGGCACACCTGGTGGGACAGTGCTAAACGTGGATGTGGAAGTTTGTAACTTTTAAATAACCGCCAAAAGGAAGTTTTATAACTACCTTCTTAAGTATTTTTGTTTCATTGGTCGAGATTGTGGCAGACTATCGTATGCACTTGAGAAGTGGAAAGGTAGCCAATTCAAACGAATATAGACCAAAGAGAAGAAACGTGAGGAGAATGGCATCTGGCCAAGGAAATTTGAATCCCAGTTTTGCTGGGACTAATACCCAGCCAAGCAGTTCAAGTGTTCAGAACAGCACCATCAATCCTCAAGAATTCCCAAGAAGTACTGTGGCGCCAACTCCAGTTTCTTCGACAGGAGGGTCAACAGTGTTAACCATGGTGACAGAGCCAGCGTCTTCGACAATGGGACCAGGGGCGACATACGTGAGGCCTTACACTCAGCCAGTCTTGGAATACATTGGCCCATCAGTGACAAATCCTCAGACTCCGCCAGGAGGAGGTTCGACGTACAGGCAGTTTCCTCCCCCAGGATTTTCACAGTCTTTGCCTAGGAACCCAATCTATGGCATGCTAACGGCAATGATGCAGAATCTGCATACTGCACCCCCAGTATATTCAGAAAATGTGATATCTTCCCCTTTGCAGGAGTCAGGTTCTAGAATTAACATGGGTCGAAACAGCCAGTCCGTAGGTTTGGGATATTCTGCTCAAGGGTCAAACCTAACAAATGAGTCTGCAGCATATTTGAGGCAACGGATGGATGAGAGCAACATGCAAATGGTACATACTTTGTCTCAAACGATGGGAGAAATTTTCCAGCCATTGATCCAGAATACTACTCAAACTAATCAAATGATGACAACCCAGATGGCACGAATAACAGAGTTAATGGGAATGCCAGCTCCTGTTCAACACCAAAATTAGGGAGTCGAGATGAGGGAGAATGCTCAACAAGTTAACCCAGTGAATCCAGGGTTGGTCGAACCACCTAGGGAAGAGCCTCCTAGAAATCAAATACCAATACTTGAAGAGGAGGAACCAAGGATGGTGCTAGTGAACAGAAATCAAGACGCTGATCGTGTGGTGAATCAGGTTTGATGCAACAATGTAGCAGCAGAGAACAATTTGGCAGCCTTGGTCGAAAGAATAATGGCTCGAAATGGGCTGAATAAGGGTTTTTCTAGGCCAAATTTTACTTCGCCTATAGTAGACTATATACTTCAAGCTGAATTGCCTCCCAGGACAAAAGTACCAAAGTTTACTAAGTTCTCAGGAGATACTACAGAATCTACCGTCGAACATGTGGCGCGCTACCTGATCGAAGCTGGTGAGATTGCGAATGATGAGAGTCTGAGGGTGAAGTATTTCCCTAGTTCCCTCACTAAAAATGCGTTCACATGGTTCACTACGTTACCATCTGGTTCGATTTATAATTGGACCCAGTTAGAACGTTTGTTCCATGAGCAATTTTACATGGGACAGACGAAAATTAGTTTGAAAGAATTGGCTAGTGTGAAACGAAAGTTCAATGAGCCAATAAATGATTACTTGAATAGGTTTCGACTACTCAAGGCTAGATGCTTTACACAAGTGCCTGAGCATGAGCTTGTCGAAATGGCCGCTGGTGGCCTTGATTACTCTATCAGGAAAAAACTGGACACCCAGTATTTAAGGGATATGGCCCAGTTGGGTGACAGAGTTCGACAGCTAGAGCGTCTCAAAGATGAGAAAGCTAGGGTGAATAAGAACAAGAAGGTAGCTTACGTCGAATACCAGGAGGGCATCGAAGAACTGTATGATGAGTCCGTTAGGTTCGACGAAAATGAGATAGACCTTGCTGAACTTAAGAAGGGCCCTCCTTATTCTTGTAAATTATTAGTTCCTTCGAATGGAAAAAACCCTGTCGAAACCGAAAAGAATGATAGGTTCCCAAAGAAAACATACACTTCCGACATCACTAAATGTGACTAAATCTTTGATTTGTTAGTTAAGGATGGTCAGATATTAGTGCCTCCTGGTGCTAAAATACCACCTTTATAGCAAAGAAAAAAGAGAGGTTTTTGTAAATATCATAATTACTTGGGTCATAAGACGTCTCAATGTTTTCTTTTCAGGGATTTGGTGCAGAATGCTATTCAGGAGGGAAGGCTCAAATTTGGGGAGAAGACTAAGACCCAGATGAAGATTGATACCAACCCCCTTGAAGTAGCTGAAGCAAACTATGCAGAGCCTGAGGAGGTCAACATGGTCGAACTGGTTGAATTATCTGACAGTAGTTCGGATAGTGTTAATACCAACAAAGCTCTTGGCATAAATGCCAAGGTGGTGGAGGTTACTGAGGACCTTACCAATGAAGTTGTGTTTATTAGAGAGGCTGAAGAAATGGATGGCTATCAGCTTGAGCATTTGATATGTATGGCTGCTGAACATTACTTTAGCACCTCTCCTGAAGTTCAAAGGTTCGACACTGAAACTACACTGGAGACCCTGTAGATGGCTAATTTCGACGCCAGGGAAATGGTTCAGAAGAAAAGAGAAAAATTCGACCGGTAGGATTCGACCGGGCATTGCAGTAAGGAAATTCTTTGGCGAAAGCTCCTGAGTAGGAGGCAAGTCGAAAGAGCGTGGTACTTGCAAGAAGCATTGCTAGATTTTGCCAAGTGAGGAAGTAGGTTTCGACGAAGGAGGATTCGGGCCATTCGACGGGTGATTTGAATTTCAAATTTCTGGAGGGAAGTGTCATTTTGAAATAGGACGCGTGGAACGCATCTAGGAGGCGAATACATGCAGAATGACATTTGTCGCCATTAGGAGAGATGACTGTTATAGGTAGTTATTTCGTTTGTATATAAATAGGAGATCTTGATGTTAGATTCGGGGTGTTCCAAACTGTGTATAAATTACCGTAAATACTCAAAGTAACCGCGCGAGAGAAACGAGTGTTCTGGAAAATGTATGTGTGGGAAACACCAGTTTACCTTTATGCAATTTCAATGAAATTTTAAGTTTTCCTTCATTTCTTTATGTCCAAGTTATCTTTTATTTCAGAAATTTACTTTTAGTTTAAGTTGGTTTCCATTACTTCTTCGCCATTATTATGATTTGTTCTACTAGTCGAAATAATTGTTAAAAGGAATCTTAGATACATAGAACGAATACGTTAATTTTCAAAAATCAAACATACTCTCAGAAGCACTTTGTCCTAGGATTTGTTTGGTTGGTCCTGTTAGTAAACTAATTTTCATAAATTAGGAAACCAGAGATTGTTCGCCAAATTCACCAGCGAACAAATTGGCACGCCCAGTGGGACCTAGTGCATTCATTTGTTTAGTTTATCCTCCTTTGTTCTTATAGCAAATTCTTAGAAGAAAAAGTTTCATTTCATTGTATGATTCTAAGGAGTGGCAAGTTAGCCGTGAACAACGAAGAAAGACCAAAAAGAACAAGAACAAGAAGAATGGTGAATCAAAGCACGCCTAATAATCAAAATGTTAACCCAACACCTATTCCTTCGTCAGGAGACAATACGGCGTCAGTTTCTGTATCAGAAGCCATACCATCATCAACGGGGTCAATTCCAGCATTTTCGGCAGCCCAAAACGCGCCCAATATTTCTACAGTGGGACCCCAGATGCCTCAGATGACTCCCCCTCCTTTAAGGGGTGTTCATAGGCCTTTCGTGACGAATTTTCAATGCCTCCACATAATAGGGAACAACCTTACGGAATGCCAACAACGGTGATGGCTAGTTTGCACAATTCGTCGTCATTATATTCTGACCCTTTGATGAATGTTACTTCGCCCCTGCAAGGATCAGGGTCGGGTGCGAACCACATAGGCAGAATAGGTCAACCTGTATCGACGGGATACCAAACTTACATGCCTGCAATCACTAATAATTTTGCACAAGTCATTAGGCAACAAATGGACAAAAGTAACCATGACATGGTGCAGATGTTAACACAACAAATAGGGGCCGTGTTTAATCCGTTAATCTTAAACACCACCCAAACGAACCAATTATTAGCAGCACAAATGACGCGCATTGCTGACTTTTTTGGTGTTCCTCAAACCCAACCAAGGGAACAAATAGTTCAGAATCCCAGGGTAGTTGTCGAAGAGGAGCCCACAATAAATCAGAGGCCGGCGAATATGCCTCAAGGAAATCCTAGAAACCAAGAGGCAGTGGTCGAACAACCTCATATTGAACTTCCTGTCCAACAGGAGCCTAGAAGGGTGTTAGTCCATAGAGACCAAGACGCTGATAACGTTGTGCAACAATTACGCTATAATAACATGCCAGCAGAAAACAACTTAGCAGCCTTGGTCGAAAGGATTATGGCCAGAAATGGTGTGAATGTGGGGCTGCAAAGGCCCAGTTATACATCACCGTTGTCTGAATATATTTTGCAGGAGGAATTACCCCCAAGGTGGAAGGTCCCCAAGTTCACCAAATTTTCAGGGGACACTAGCGAATCCACTGCCGAACACGTAGCCCGTTACTTGATCGAAGCAGGAGAAATCACACGTAATGAAAATTTAAAAATGAAATATTTTCCAAGTTCTTTGACGAAAAATGCCTTCACATGGTTCACATCTTTACCTGCGAATTCGATCTACATGTGGGTCCAGTTAGAAAGGCTGTTCCATGAACAATTTTACATGGGACAAACAAAAATAAGTTTGAAGGAATTGGCTAGTGTTAAAATAAAATTCTCTGAGCCAATTGATGATTATTTAAATAGGTTTAGGCTACTTAAGGCGAGATGTTTCACGCAAGTGCCTGAGCACGAGTTAGTCGAAATGGAAGCAGATGGTCTAGACTATTCAATTAGGAAGAAGTTAGACACCCAATATCTGAGGGATATGGCACAATTGGCGGACAGGGTGAGGCAAGTCGAACGTTTAAAAGTCGAAAAGGCCAGAGCAACTAAAAATAAGAAAGAAAGAGTGGCATATGTAGGCGTATGTCAAGAAGATGATGATGACGAGAGCGAATCGTTTAGTTTCGACGAACAAGAAGTTGACTTAGCAGAATTGAAACAGGGTCCGCCATACTCCTGTAAAGTATTGGCTCCGTCGAACGGAAAAAACCCTGTCGAACCTGAGAAGAATGATAAATTTCCTAAGAGGACCTATACATTCGACGTCACTAAGTGTGACGAAATATTTGACTTGCTGGTTAAAGTGGCCAAATGATAGTGCCACTTAGCACCAAAGTGCCTCCCATAGAACAACAGAAAAAGAGAGGTTTTTGTAAGTACCATAACTTTTTAGGTCATAAAACATCTCAATGTTTCCTTTTCAGGGATCTGGTGCAAAATGCCATTCGTGATGGAAGATTGAAGTTCGGCGACAAGTCGAAGCCACCAATGAAGGTTGACTCAAATCCGATGCAGATGGTCGAAGCCCACTACGCTGAACCATCTACTGTGAACATGGTGGAGGTCGAAGAAGGTTCTGACTGTAGCTTTGAGATGATAGAAGCCACTGAAGGTTTCGACGCAAATGTGAACATGGTAGAAATAGCTGAGATCCCTGCAGTCGAAAGTGATGTGGAGGAAATATCTGAAGATTTCATCAACGAACCAGTGATGATCAAGGTTACTCAATACCTTGAAGAAGGAAGCTTAAAGAATTGCGTCAGCAAAGAGGCCACTGAAGACCTCAACAATGTGAACGAAGAGAAGACTACTGAGGGTCTCAACTTTGTGAAGAATGACGAAGCTACTGAAAGCTTTGTCGAAGACAAGAATAAGGCTACTGAGAGCCTTGATGAAGATAGCATGAAGTTCAGTGTTGCTATTGACCAAGCCAACAAAGCCAGTACTGAGATTGGCGAAGATTTTGCTAAGGTGAATGCAAAAACCACTGATGATCCTACAAAACAAACCGTTTATGGGATTTTACGAAAAACAACAGAGGATCCCAGAGAGAAATGTGTGGGTTTTTGCTGCCAACATAACATTAATAAGCCAGAAGGGGATTTCGACCTGGCTAAGAAGAAACATGAGATTGAGGAGGGACTCACTTTGAAAATGAATAAGTTAAGTATGGAAGATGGTAAATCGGCCAACGTTAATATGGTCGAAATCTCCCAGAAAGCTCCAATGTAGACTGACGAAGAACGCCGCAGAGAAGAATATCAAAAGGTAGCGTACCCTAAGGAAGAAGAGAATCTGATTGAGTTCCTCCAAAGATGTCAAAAGAAAAGGTCCGAGGTTATGCTGTGCCCCCGCTGTAGCGTCGTGTTCGACAAGAAGGCAGTAGACAACCTGGAGGGAATCGAAAAAGCCAAAAGGAAAGGAAACTGGGGGGCAGTTCCACCTCCGAGAACAGAAAGGTTCGACCCAAGGCGAAGTGATCAGAATCAGCAAAGGTTTGGTCGAAGGTACCCAAATACCTTCAAACCCACCAACAAAGCTCCTAATGACAAATGGGTTCAACCAATAAGGGAAGCCCAGGGATAGAAAAAGTGGAGAAATTTCGAAGTTCAGAGGGGTTCGTCTATGGCTGGCAACAAGGAAGTTGAAAGGCCAAAACCAAGGCCTTACCCCTCAGAAAATTATAAAGGCAAGAACCCCATGTCGAGGTCCCAATGGAGGCGTTTCCAAAGACAAAAAAGGGCGGAAAGGGAAGCTGCTGAAAAAGGAACTGTTGAGGAAGTAGTCGTCGAAAGAAGTAAACCAGAGTCAAGTAGCAATACTGAAGTAGCCAATCAACAAGGAGCATCTTACAGCATTAATTCATGCAATGCAATTGAGCCGGTACAACCCAAGGAAAAAGTGGTGGAAGATGACGAAATGACGGATGATTTCAGGTCCGAATCAGATGCATCTCTCGACATTGTGTGCAACGTGGTATCTGTCCTCCCAAAGGAATACGACCAAATCATGGAGGTCGAAGAAGAGGAGGATGTTGTCGAAAGTGAAGTTATAGCACACAGGCCAGTGTGTTACTATATCATGAATAACGGCTGTGTCGAAGAACAAAATGCCTTTTTCGAAAGGCCAGATGACTCCATGCGTGGCCACCTCAAGCCCCTATTCATAAAGGGGAAGGTGGAGAATGTAGGAGTAAACAAAATCCTGGTGGATAGAGGGGCTGCAGTTAATTTAATGCCCCATTACTTGTTGAAGAAGATTGGGAAAGATGACTCCGACACAAAGCCCCACAACATGGTACTATCAAATTATGAAGGCAAAGTAGGAACAACTATGGGCGTTATCCAAGTGGACTTAACTGTTGGAACAATAACTAGACCAACGACGTTCATGGTCATAGCCTCGAAGGCTAATTATAACTTACTTCTGGGTAGAGAATGGATCCATGGAGTAGGTGCTGTGCCCTCGTCGATGCATCAGCGCATAGCTATTTGGCGATCTGATGGTATCGTCGAAAACATAGAGGCGGATCAAAGCTATTTCATGGCTGAAGTAAACCATGTGGATCGATGCAGTTTCGACAAACACTTGGCTCACATAGCTCCATGCAGCCCAGCAAATTTCGACCTGAACGCTACCGATAATGCGTTTTGTTCGCTGTATCTCCACCCCACGTATGGTTTCCAGTGGGATATAGAAGTTGTCGACGAAGCAAACTACATCTTTGGGGCTGCACATATAGAGCCAACTGGCTGGGGAAGCGAGTTTGGTGACGATGAGTGAATCAGCAGCGCTCGAAAGGATTACGGCTTATGTAGCCGAAAATAAACTCAAGGCGGCTCTAGAAGCCGAAGTAAAGTATATGGTTGTCGAAGCCAATAAAAAAGATTTCGACAAACAATGTCCTAGAAGGGACGTTGAAGAAGATTTGTTCCACACAGAGATTGACGAATGGCAACATCAAAAGCTAGATGCCATTTATGATGACGAACCCTTGGGGTTTGAAAAGGATCCAGCTTTGACTGATATGAAGATGGTGGCGCAGGATCCATTAGAAGAAGTCGATTTAGGACTGGGGGTAGAAAAAAGGCCAACCTACATAAGTGCCAAGATGGACCCCCAGTTAAAAGTCGAAATAGTCCAACTGCTGAAAGAGTTTAAAGATTGTTTCGCGTGGGACTACGACGAAATGCCTGGTCTCGACAGGAGTTTGGTCGAATTGAAGTTGCCTATAATTGCAGGAAAGAAGCCTGTCAAGCAAACTCCCAGACGCTTCGCACAGATATTTTGTCGAAGATTAAAGAGGAGGTCGAAAGACTCCTGAAATGCAAGTTCATCCGCACAACGAGGTACGTCGAATGGATTGCAAATATTGTTCCTGTAATAAAGAAAAATGGCAAATTAAGGGTATGCATTGACTTTCGAGATTTGAATTCGGCTACCCCTAAGGACGAATATCCTATGCCAATAGCAGAAATGCTTATAGATTCTGCTGCAGGCCATGAGTATCTAAGCATGTTAGATGGATACTCTGGCTATAATCAAATTTTTATTGCTGAAGAAGATGTCCCTAAGACGGCATTTCGTTGTCCCGGAGCCATAGGCACCTACGAATGGGTGGTAATGCCTTTTGGTTTAAAAAATGCTGGGACAACTTATCAGCGAGCCATGAATTCGATTTTTCATGATTTTATCGAAACTTTTATGCAGATCTATATAGATGACATTGTAATTAAGTCTGTTTCAGGCGAAAATCATATTGACCATCTTCGACAATCGTTCGAAAGGATGAGGAAGTTTGGTTTAAAAATGAACCCTCTCAAATGTGCTTTTGGTGTGCAGGCGGGAGACTTCCTTGGCTTTGTGGTCCACAAGAAGGGGATCGAAATCAATGAAAACAAAGCCAAAGCAATAATGGAGGCGAAAACGCCATCAACAAAGAAGGAGCTGCAGTCTCTGCTTGGGAAGATCAACTTTCTTAGAAGGTTCATCTCCAACCTTAGTGGAAAAACGCAGGCCTTCTCTCCTCTACTTCGACTGAAGAAGGAAGATTTTATATGGGGGCAAGATCAACAAGATGCGTTCGACAAAATCAAGGAATACTTGACCCATCCCCCAATCTTGATGTCTCCTTGTAGAAGTAAAAGTATGAGGTTGTATATAGCAGCATCAGATAGGACATTAGGAAGTATGTTATGTCAAGAGGATGAGAATGGTGTCGAAAGAGCCATCTACTACCTCAGTAGAGTCTTAAATGATGCCGAAACTAGGTATAGTATAATAGAAAAGTTGTGCCTATGTGTTTACTTTTCGTGTATAAAGTTAAAGCACTACATAAAGCCAGTCGATGTATATATCTCCTCTCATTTTGACGTAATAAAGCATATGTTATCAAAATCAATTTTACATAGTCGAATTGGGAAATGGGCTTTGGCATTGACTGAATATTCTTTAATGTATTTGCCTTTGAAGGCTGTTAAAGGACAAGTGGTGGCTGACTTTATAGCTGACCACGCCATAAATGAAGATGATGTTGAATATGTCGAAATAGAACCATGGAAGCTATACTTCGACGGTTCCAACCATAAGAATGGAACTGGGATTGGACTTTTAATTATTTCTCCCAACAGAATTCCAACAAAATTCAAGTACAAAGTCGAAGGCTTATGTTCGAACAATGAAGCAGAATATGAAGCTTTGATAACTGGACTTGAAATTTTATTGGAATTGGGGGCAACTAGAGTTGAAATAATGGGAGACTCTGAGTTGGTAATAAGGCAAGTAACCAAGGAGTACAAGTGTGTTAAAGAAAATTTAATCATGTACTTCGTAATAGCTAACAGGCTCTTGAAGAAATTCGACAACGTAACTATCAGACATATTCCTCGAATGGAAAATCAAGTGGCGAATGACTTGGCACAACTTGCATCTGGTTATAAAGTGTCGAAAGAAAAGTTGGAAAAAGCCATTGAAGTAAGAGGAAGAGTGGTATCAACTAAGTTGTCTCCATTAGATTTGGAGACAATAAAATTAGGGTATGGTAACGAAAAAAGTTTTGAGATATTTAATATAAACGATTCAAGAATCGAAGATTGGAGAAAGCCCATCAAGGATTATTTACAAGACCCAAATCAGAAAGTCGAAAGGAAAGTTAAGTACAGGGCATTAAGTTATGTGCTTTTTGGAAATGAGTTGTTTAAAAAGACTTCAGAGGGAGTTTTGTTAAAATGCTTGGGCGAAAATGAAGCTTTTATAGCATTGTCGAGTGTGCACAGTGGTGCATGTAGTGCCCATCAAGTAGGTCATAAAATGAAATGGTTATTATTTCGACAAGGGGTGTATTGGCCAACAATGTTGAAGGATTGTGTCGAATTTGCAAAAGGTTGCCAGGAGTGTCAAGTACATGCAGGAATACCACATGTTCCTGCAAATGAGTTACATTCTATTGTGAAGCCTTGGCCATTTAGGGGTTGGGCTTTAGATTTAATTGGAGAAATTCGACCATCATCGTCGAAAGGCCAAAGATACATTTTAGTCAGAATAGATTATTTCACAAAGTGGATAGAGGCCATACCTTTGGTAAACGTTGATCAAGAAGCGGTCATAGAATTCATTCGAAAATATATCATCTATAGGCATGGGATACCCGAGACAATAACAACAGATCAATGGTCTGTGTTCACGGGGAAGAATATGCAAACATTCACAAAAGAGATGGGGTTCAAGCTTCTCACTTCGACGCCTTATTACGCTCAAGCAAATGGACAAGTCGAAGCAGCAAATAAGGTGGTGAAGAAATTCGACAACGTAACTATCAGACATATTCCTCGAATGGAAAATCAAGTGGCGAATGACTTGGCACAACTTGCATCTGGTTATAAAGTGTCGAAAGAAAAGTTGGAAAAAGCCATTGAAGTAAGAGGAAGAGTGGTATCAACTAAGTTGTCTCCATCAGATTTGGAGACAATAAAATTAGGGTATGGTAACGAAGAAAGTTTTGAGATATTTAATATAAACGATTCAAGAATCGAAGATTGGAGAAAGCCCATCAAGGATTATTTACAAGACCCAAATCATAAAGTCGAAAGGAAAGTTAAGTACAGGGCATTAAGTTATGTGCTTTTTGGAAATGAGTTGTTTAAAAAGACTTCAGAGGGAGTTTTGTTAAAATGCTTGGGCGAAAATGAAGCTTTTATAGCATTGTCGAGTGTGCACAGTGGTGCATGTGGTGCCCATCAAGCAGGTCATAAAATGAAATGGTTATTATTTCGACAAGGGGTGTATTGGCCAACAATGTTGAAGGATTATGTCGAATTTGCAAAAGGTTGCCAGGAGTGTCAAGTACATGCAGGAATACCACATGTTCCTGCAAATGAGTTACATTCTATTGTGAAGCCTTGGCCATTTAGGGGTTGGGCTTTAGATTTAATTGGAGAAATTCGACCATCATCGTCGAAAGGCCAAAGATACATTTTAGTCGGAATAAATTATTTCACAAAGTGGATAGAGGCCATACCTTTGGTAAACGTTGATCAAGAAGCGGTCATAGAATTCATTCAAAAACATATCATCTATAGGTATGGGATACCCGAGACAATAACAACAGATCAAGG
The DNA here is from genome assembly GCA_022829125.1 of Lathyrus tuberosus. Classification (NCBI taxonomy): domain Eukaryota; kingdom Viridiplantae; phylum Streptophyta; class Magnoliopsida; order Fabales; family Fabaceae; genus Lathyrus; species Lathyrus tuberosus. Next base: position 6,920,360 of record JALAZF010000338.1, on the reverse strand, counting down.
GTCTGTGTTCACGGGGAAGAATATGCAAACATTCACAAAAGAGATGGGGTTCAAGCTTCTCACTTCGACGCCTTATTACGCTCAAGCAAATGGACAAGTCGAAGCAGCAAATAAGGTGGTGATAAGTTTAATTAAAAAGCACGCAGGGACAAAGCCTAAGAATTGGCATAAGACGTTGGATCAAATTTTATGGGCTTGTCGAACATCTCCTAAAGAAGCAACAAATGCTACCCCATTTAGATTAACATATGGACATGATGCAGTTTTACCAGTTGAGATTTATTTACAGTCGATTCGAATTCAGAGGCATCATGAAATTCCATCAGACATATATTGGAATATGATGATGGACGAGTTAGTCGATTTGGACGAAGAAAGATTAAATGCGTTGGATTTGTTGAGAAGGCAAAAATAAAGAGTCGAAAAGTTTTACAATAAGAAAGTAAGATGTAAGACGTTCTTAATTGGTGAGTTAGTTTAGAAAGTAATTCTCCCCATGGATCGAAAAGATAGACTAATGGGAAAATGGTCCCCTAAGTGGGAAGGACCTTTTCAAGTTATACAAGTATTTTCCAATGGCGCATATGAAATCGAGGAGTTGGATAAAGATAAGCGTGTATTAAAAATAAACGGGAAATATTTGAAAAAATATAGGCCCACATTGCAAGAAATTAAAATAGCAGTCGAATAATTGTAAAAAGAAAAGCAATATGGCGGATTAAAAATCTTCTCGCCAAATAATATAGATCCATTGTCATTACAAAAGGGCTTTAAAAGCCAAACAAAAATTACAAGTGTTCAAACGGGAAAAGATGCTTTCAGCTTCTCAAATTTCGACCTCTGGATTTGAAGGCGTCGCTCACAAAGCGTCTTGTTTTTAGAAATCTCCTCAATATCCTCACCAAGCTTACGGGCCCTGTCGACATGATGCACACCAACTTCTAGCTCTTTGCGGATTTCCTCCTGGTCATTCTTCTGCAGTTCTGCTTGACGTTTTTCCGCCTGTGAAATTTTGCTTTGGAGGACAGCAATTTGTTTTTTCCATTTTAGGATGTTCTTGCCACACAAAGCTGCTTCCCGCTTATTTTGCTCAGACACTTGCTCCATTTCAGTTACCTTGTTGGACGAATTCGACGCAGCTTCCCACTCAGCAAGTTGGGTCTCTGTTTTGTTTTCAAACTTCTTGGAGTACTCTCGAAGTCGATTGAAGTCAGTTACCACAAGATCTATCAAGGTAGTAAGGTCCAGCACCACATCAGTGACTTCAGGAGGAGCCTCCAGGACGTTGACTTGCTTTAGGATTTTCTTCAGGTCGAATTGAGCAGAGGAGTCATTCTCCAGAAGTTGAAATAAGTCAATATCAAGGACCTTCTGTCGAATGTTTGCCAGTGATTCGTCCATTGATTTGGCATCAGAAGTAGTTCCTGAGGTGGTCGAACTACTGATGGTAGTATCAGCAAAGTTGTAGCGGGAACTGAGCATGGTCTTTAGGTACTCAAAAGGTCTTTGCACCTTCATGCTTTCTAGCTCCTCATGAGAGAGTTGGGTCGAAGTCGTCCCGGTCGAAGCAGCTTTAGTTGTTTTACCAAGATTTTCTTCGACGTTCTCGGTCTCTTTGTCAGTATCAGCAGCGGGAGTTGGTGGCCTTTCTTGTTCTTTTTCTTCTTCTTCTTCTTCGGCATCACTTGCAGCCTCCTCATCTTTCTCTTCGTCAACAAATTCTGAATGGGGGGGAGATTGATCTTCAGCTTCATTTCGTGTGGCAGCCGCTGCAGTAGGCATCACGGTATCCCCATCAGTTTCGACGAAGTCTTCAGTATCAGGACCAGTATCTTCTTCCACTACTTTTGGAATTCGTATAGAAATGGCAACGAGTTGATTTACTTCGGTGGCTGATTCTTTCGCTGAATTCTTAGGAGAGAATTTGGAGGCGCTGGCTGGGTTATAAGTAGGATCACTGCTGGTCTTGGGAAGAACTTGGACCATAGGGTGTCCATGAATGTCGACAGGTACCTGAAGGATAAATAGGTCAAAGAAAGGAATACAAGTAAAACAGCTTGTTAGCATCGAAAGGAAAAGAAAAATCATACCTTTGGAATTTTGGTCTTCAGGCTAGAACTTTCACTCTCCGCTGGAGCAGGAGTGATTTCCTCACCTGGTTTCTTTGATAGAATTTTCTCAAAAACTTTGGGAGTAGGAGGTTTCTGTGGGAGAGGTTTGGTTGCCTTCTTCTTCTTTTTGGTGGGTTTACTTGATCTGGTGACTCATCACCATCATCAGTTTCATCAGCTTTGACGTCTTTTGCTTTTCTTTTCTTTGGCGTTGATGGGGGTCTTCGACTGCCCTGTGGATCAAAGAAAATTTCATTAGTTAGTTCAAGAAAATGAAACACTTGGTGGACTATAAAAGAAGGTAAATTGATACCTTCGCCAAAGGTGTCTTGGCAGTATCTTTCTGAGGCTCTGCTTCTCCTGCGGTTGTTGCTTCGACTGTCGCAGGTTTCTTGATTGGAATCTTTATAGCTAAAAAGAAGAAAAGGGAAAGAGTCAAGCATAAAAACATATATTCGAATAAATAAAAAGTGAGATTGAACTGCTTCCCATTTTCCACACCTTCATATATAGGAGTTTCCACGCGAACGTGTTCTATGCCAATATGAAGGTGACCTTTGAAATTATCCAGGGTGTACTTAGTCGGAACCACTCGCTTGGCACGTTTTTGGTTGTCTTGGCGAAGAACTTTTAGAGACTCCCCACAAATGAACCAATCTGGGAATGGAGGGCTAAAAGCCACGCCAAATGCAGCAGATGGTAGAGGGGGAAATTTTGGGCGATAAAGTTTAAAAGCTACCTCATAACGTTGTTCTGGTCGAACATACGAAGGTAGTTTTAACTCATCAAGTTTTTCTGTAAACTTTTGTTTCAAAGTAACTGCTGCTTCGCGTATGATTCGACTAAGATCATCAGGCCTGTAGGCAGTTTCAAAGTATTTCTGGAAAGCTTGGATTTCTTTGATATGTCGAGAAGTACCTTTCTTGGTCCTGTCCTGCACAAGAGCGAAGGCTTTAGTCAGTTGAGTGGTAAAAGAATCCACGTTGAACATTTGAGACTCATAGTAAGCCCTCCACCATTCATCAAACTCTTGAGTGCAGAGGAAGTTAGGTCGAAAGACCACTGGTTGGATTTCGACCAGGTTAGAATACTTCGCTAACAACTCAGAGCATTCGTCTTCAGTGTGGGTCATGTTGTAATGAATCAGAGAGCCTTTCCTGGAGAAAAGAGGTTTTGGTACTATCTGTATCAACCCAAACTGTCGAGAAACTAGGTTAGGTTGATAGTTAACAAGGGAAACTTTGAGTTTTGAAGGGCCAAGTTTGGATACTAAAAGTCTTGGAGTAAGGAAGGATTCCCAGACGTTGAGGAATTCGTCTTCCAGCGATTTCGATTCTAGGGGAAGTTTTCTGGTGAACCATGAGGGTCCAACTTTCCTTTCAGCAAAAGGAGCCATGTTGGGTGTAAAACTATAACGTTTCGCAAACATCATGACGTAGCTAGTAAAGGTTTGTTGAAGACTCAGGCCTTCGTCATGAGGTGTCAGCTGCGCCAAACGAAGACCTTCGACGCGTCTGTCCCCTAGAACAGCTGGGTCCACACTGGATTTGTTGGGAAGAGAGGTTTCGAAAGTGGCATTGAGCTACAATTGTAAAAGCCAAAAAGGCCCTGATAGCAGCAAAGTCTTCTTTTCCTTGATGTTCTTTAAAATGGTGACTCCTTCGCCAAGGGATTCATATAGATTCGCCAGGATCATCTCGCTAAGACATAGCTGGTGCCCAGCATGAAGCTGATTCGCTATGGTGAAATAGCGCTTCGCCACCTGGAGAGATCTGGAGCAGAAAACGCACCTCGACAGCCAAAGGGCCAGGAAAGCTACATGTTCTTGGTCAGAAACTTCCTTGGTTTCCTTGTCATGGTAATTGGCAATATAGGCTGTAAAGGTGGCCTTGTTGGTGTCGAAACCTATTGAATCGTCAGCAAGCAAGTTGGGGTCATAGTCAACTCCTAGGGGGCTTAATCCGGTGATAGCAGCTATGTCGAAAAGCGTAGGAGTGATCATCCCACAGGGAATATGGAAATTGTTGTAAGTACTATCCCAGAAATAGAGAGAGGCCAAAAGCATGGAAGGGCAATATCCTGGCCCTACTTTCGACAATTGAATAAGATCGTAAATGCCCATGGTTTTCCAATCGTTGCTATTAACCTTTTCTATCTTTTCCAACCATGCCAAATAGTCAGAGGGATCCTTCGACAGAGGACAGGACCTAAAAATTCTAAAATTGTTCATGTATTCTAGGTTTATTACTTCGTCAGAAGGAGTCCCTTGGCCATCTATTTTGGATTTTTCATCTATGATCTTCTCCTTATCCGTCCTAGGTCTAACACCATTCGCTATGGGTTTGTAGCGATGGTAGGTGGGGAAAAATTCTCGCACCTTAACTGGGTCTAGTGTTAAGTCTGGTAGCAGTCCTAAAATTGCATGAGATTTTCCAGAAATTAAAATGGGAATAAGTACCTGAGATTGGTAAATGGAGCACTTTTCCTCTTCATTAGGAGGTTCTGGAATGTACTCGTGATTCCCCACCACTCTGGGACCAAGAATCCTCTCCATCGGTGCTAGATTGTTGGACTTCCGAGGGTCTTTGCTGGTGATCTTTTGAGAAGTGGAGGAAGCCATTGCTGGTTACAGAGCTATTGAAAAGAAAATGAGGAAGATGAAGTTTGAAAAAATAACGTAAAAGGGGGAAAAATGAAGTTCTCAGCTTATATATAAATTGTGAAAGGGAAGCGGTTGGTATTCTGAAAGTGGAAATGGAAAAGTAGTGGGAAGGTTATGGGACACGTGGTGAGTGTGAAGTGGATAATGCTGACGGTGGCAGTTAGGGTTTGACCCACGATGTGATAGGAGTAGAGTAGGAATGATGAGATCTCAAAAACGTGGGCTAAAATGACGTTTTGGGAAAAGCGCAATGATGATTCTGACATTTCTAATGTCTAAATCATATGAACAGTCGCTAGTCGAATAGTCCATGGCGTCGAAAGACACTGGCAAAAAATGTTTTCTCCCTCAGTCGAAAACGCATTTTTTGGGGGGCAATTTGTAGATGGCTAATTTCGACGCCAGGGAAATGGTTCAGAAGAAAAGAGAAAAATTCGACCGGTAGGATTCGACCGGGCATTGTTGTAAGGAAATTCTTTGGCGAAAGCTCCTGAGTAGGAGGCAAGTCGAAAGAGCGTGGTACTTGCAAGAAGCATTGCTAGATTTTGCCAATTGAGGAAGTAGGTTTCGACGAAGGAGGATTCGGCCCATTCGACGGGTGATTTGAATTTCAAATTTCTGGAGGGAAGTGTCATTTTGAAATAGGACGCGTGGAATGCATCTAGGAGGCGAATACATGCAGAATGACATTTGTCGCCATTAGGAGAGATGACTGTTATAGGTAGTTATTTCGTTTGTATATAAATAGGAGATCTTGATGTTAGATTCGGGGTGTTCCAAACTGTGTACAAATTGCCGTAAATACTCAAAGTAACCGCGCGAGAGAAACGAGTGTTCTGGAAAATGTATGTGTGGGAAACACCAGTTTACCTTTATGCAATTTCAATGAAATTTTAAGTTTTCCTTCATTTCTTTATGTCCAAGTTATCTTTTATTTCAGAAATTTACTTTTAGTTTAAGTTAGTTTCCATTACTTCTTCGCCATTATTATGATTTGTTCTACTAGTCGAAATAGTTGTTAAAAGGAATCTTAGATACATAGAACGAATACGTTAATTTTCAAAAATCAAACATACTCTCAGAAGCACTTTGTCCTAGGATTTGTTTGGTTGGTCCTGTTAGTAAACTAATTTTCATAAATTAGGAAACCAGAGATTGTTCGCCAAATTCACCAGCGAACAGACCCATGCTGAGGTTGAAGCACCAAAATTGCAGACGGTGACAAGAAAGATTGCTGATCATTTTAGACAGATGGACGAGGCTACTGAAAGCCTTGATATTGACTTTTCCAAAATGCGTTTAAAAGATGAAGTCAACATAAACATGGTCGAAGTTACTGACAGACAGGCCATGGATATTGATGAACAAAAGGACTGTGACAAACTGGCTTATCCCGGAGAGGATGAAACCATCATTGATTTTCTCCACAGGTGCCAGGGGAAGAACTCTGAAGTCATACTGTGCCCTTGATGCAGTGCTATCTTCGACAAAGAAGCTGCTCATGGCCTCCAAGCGTGGAAAGAGGCCAAATCTGGACGTGAGAAGAGAGCTGCCCATAAGCCAGGGCGTTTCGACCCAAGGAAATCTACTCAAAAACAATATGGCCCAAGGCCACAAATTCCAAGGGCCAAGCAAGCTACTTTCAAGCCCAGTGGCGAAGTACCAACTGAAAGGTGGGTTAAACCCGTCGAAGCAGCAGGAAAAGGGAAGCAAAGATGGAAAAGTTTCGATGTGGCTAGAGGTTCTTTAATTGAGTATAGGAAAAAATTCAAGTCCTCTAACAAAGCTGCCTATATTTCTGAAAATTACAAAGGAAAAAATCCCATGTCTAGGTCCCAGTGGAGGAGAGAACAGAGACGAAGGAAGGCTCTAAGGGAAGCTCAGGCTAAAGATTCGACAGAGACCAGCACTAATGTCCTGCCAGCTAGCAATAAAGGTGTTGGCATGAGAACAACAAACCAGCTGCCGGTGGGTCGAAAGCTGTTTACTTCCATGAAGGAAGAAGCTGAGAAATTTGTGGTCGAAACAGTTGAAGACAAAGCGTCGACTCATAATTTTGATTCAGACTCTGATGCTTCTTTGAACATCATTGTTAACGTAGTGTCAGTAATGCCAAGGGAATATGACAGAGTTACTGAAGTGGAAAACTTGGATGCCAACGCTGAGGAAGAAATGGCAGCACACCAACCTGTGTGCTATTATGTAATTAACAACGGCCGTGTCGAAGAACATAATGCTTTCTTTGAGCGACCAACTGAGGCCATGAAGGGACACTTGAAGCCTCTGTATATTACAGGGAAAGTAGAGAACGTGGCTGTTAATAAGATCTTGGTGGATTGTGGGGCTACTGTCAATTTAATGCCACATTTTCTGCTAAGTAAAATTGGTAAATTCGACACTGATCTTAAACCCCACAACATGGTCCTCTCCAACTATGAAGGGAAGATTAGGACCACTCTAGGTGTCTTACAGGTTGACTTGACTGTGGGTACAGTGACAAGACCCACCTTGTTCATGGTGGTCGAAAGCAAAGCTAACTACAACCTTTTGCTAGGAAGGGAATGGATCCATGGCATTGTGGCAGTACCTTCATCAATGCACCAATGAATAACAATCTGGAGGCCTGATGGAATAGTAGAAAACATTGAAGCTGATCAAGGCTACTTTAAGGTGCCTGTTAATCATGTTGATGGTTCTGAGTTCGACAAAAATTTGGCGCATATTGCGCCTTGTACTCTAGCAGAATTCGATCTCTCCCCAGATGACCACGCATTCTGCTCTTTACACTTGCACCCACTGGAGGGGTTTCAATGGGACAGAGAGGTCGTAAGAGAAAAAGGCAATGTCCCGTACTATGGGCTGCCTGAGGTTGACCCCATAGGCTAGGGAAGTGAATTCAGTAACAATGACTGAGTTCGACGCACTACAAAGAATTTCGGCCTATGTGGCCGAATCTAAGTTACAAGCGGTCTTAGAGGCTGCACACAACCACATGGCTGTCGAAGCCAATAATCAAATTTGTGAAGAAGGCCCTGGTAAGGACTTTGAGCCTGAGCCACCTAATGGTCCTAAAATTGAAGACCAAAACTAAAGGCTTGATGCTATTCATGATAATGAGCCTTTAGGTTTTGAAAAGGATCCACTGTCAGATAATATTAAAATGCTGGCGCAAGATCCTTTGGAAGAAATTTACTTGGGTGAAGGGGGAGTAAAAAGGCCTACTTATATTAGCGCTAGTCTCGACCCACTACTCAAAGTCGAAATGGTCCAGCTGTTGAAGGAATTAAAGGATTGCTTCGCTTGGGATTATGACGAAATGCCTGGTTTGAGGAGAGAGCTTGTTGAACATAAGTTGCCAATCATACTTGGGAAAAAGCCAGTCAAGCAAAATCTAAGACGGTTTGCCCCAAAAATCCTTTCCAAGATCAAAGAGGAGATTGAAAGGCTACTTAGATGCAAGTTCATCCGTACAACTAGGTATGTCGAATGGCTAGCTAATATTGTACCAGTCATTAAAAAGAATGGTTCTTTAAGGGTTTGTATAGATTTTAGAGATCTAAATTCTGCAACCCCTAAAGACGAATATTCTATGCCTGTGGCAGAAATGCTGATTGATTCTGCTGCAGGACATGAATACTTGAGCATGTTGGATGGTTATTCTGGTTATAACCAAATATTCATCGCTGAGGAAGATGTCCCAAAAACTACTTTTCGATGTCCAGGGGCATTAGGCACTTATGAATGGGTAGTGATGCCTTTCGGTCTAAAAAATGCTGGGGAAACTTACCAGAGAGCAATGAATTCGATCTTTCATGATTTTATTGAGACTTTTATGCAAATATATATTGATGATATTTTTGTTAAGTCCTTTTCAGGAAAAGATCATATAAGCCATCTTCGTCACTCCTTTGAAAGGATGAGAAAGCATGGTCTAAAAATGAATCCTCTCAAATGTGCTTTTTGTGTGCAGGAAGGGGATTTCTTAGGCTTTGTGGTCCACAAGAAGGGGATCGAAATTAACTAGAATAAAACCAAAGCCATTATGGAAGCAAAAGCGCCATCAACAAAGAAGGAGTTGCAGTCTCTCTTGGGCAAAATAAATTTCTTGAGGAGATTTATATGTAACTTAAGTGGGAAAGCGCAAGACTTTTCACCATTGCTTCGAGCTAGCAAGGATGGGTTCGACTGGGGGCAAGATCAACAGGAAGCCTTCGGCAAAATCAAAGAATACCTGAGTCACCCCCTATTCTCTCACCACCTTGTGGCAATAAGTGTATGAGATTGTACATAGCTGCGTCAGATAGAACTTTAAGGAGCATGCTAGCTCAAGAGGATGATGATGGTGTCGAAAGAGCCGTTTATTACCTTAGTAGAGTTTTAAATGATGCAGAAACTAGATATAACATGATTGAAAAATTATGTTTATGTTTGTATTACTCTTGTACCAAATTGAAGCATTATATAAAACCAGTTGATGTGTATGTTTCTTCTCGTTATGACGTTATTAAACATATGTTGTCCAAACCTATTGTGCATAGTCGAATTGGAAAATGGGCATTAGCATTAACTGAATATTCTTTAACTTATAAGCCTTTAAAAGCTATTAAAGGACAAATAGTGTCAGACTTTATAGCTGACCATTCTACAAATGAAACCCCCCTGAACTATCTTGATGTGGAACCTTGGAAGTTATATTTCGACGGGTCGAGCCACAAAGATGGGACAGGCATATGAGTACTTGTTATTTCTCCTAATAAAATTCCAACAACACTTAAGTATAAAATCGAAGGCCGTTGTTCTAACAACGAAGCTGAATATGAAGCTTTAATTGCTGGACTTGAAGTATTGTTGGAATTGGGGGCAACTCATGTCGAAATAATGGGAGATTCAGAACTGGTCATAAAACAAGTGACCAAAGAGTACAAGTACATAAAAGAAAACTTGATTATGTACTTTGTAGTTGTGAATCGACTGCTGAAAGAGTTCGACGCAGTTAGTTTTCGACATATCCCTAGACTGAAAAACCAGGTAGCAAATGACTTGGCTCAGATTGCATCAGGGTATAAAGTTTCGAAAGACAAGTTACAAGATGCAATCGAAGTCGAAGTCAGAGGAAAGGTGGTGTCAGTAGGATTAGCCCCATCAGATTTGGAAGAAACTAAGCTTGGATATGTTGATGAAGACAATTTCGCAATTCTGGCAATTGATAGTATAACTGACAAGGATTGGAGGAAACCTATAATGGATTACCTGAAAAATCCAATAGCTTCGACAGAAAGGAAAATCAAGTATCAAGCTTTAAGTCATGTCTTTTTTGGGTAATGAATTATTCAAAAAGACTCCTGAGAGAGTATTGCTTAAGTGCCTCAGTGAGGCGGAAGCATACTTAGCCCTTTCGACTGTCCATAGTGGGGCATGTGGGGCACATCAGGTAGGCCATAAAATGAAATGGTTGCTGTTTCGACAAGGCATGTATTGGCCTACCATGTTAAAAGATTGTATGGAATTTGCTAAGGGTTGTCAGGAATGTCAAGTTCACGCTGGCATTCAACATGTCCCTGCAAGTGAATTACACTCTATAGTGAAACCTTGGCCTATTAGAGGATGGGCTTTGGATTTGGTCGGAGAGATTCGACCAGCTTCATCTAAAAATCATAAGTACATTTTGGTAGGTATTGATTATTTTACCAAATGGGTAGAAGCTATCCCATTACCAAATGTTGATCAAGAAGATGTGATTGAATTTATCCAGAAGCACATCATCTATAGGTTTGGAATCCCAGAAACAATTACAACAGACCAAGGATCAGTCTTCACTAGTCAAAAAATGCAAGAGTAAAGAAATGGGATTCAAGCTTGTAACGTCCACACCTTATTATGCTCAAGCTAATGGCCAAGTCGAAGCAGCAAATAAAGTAGTTATTGGGTTGATAAAAAAACATGTGGGAAAAAGGCCAAGAAATTGGCACAGGACATTGGACCAAATACTCTGGGCATGTCGAACGTCCCCTAAAGAGGCAACTAATACTACTCCGTTTCGACTGACTTTTGGTCATGACGCAGTTCTGCCTGTGGAAATTTATCTTCAATCAATAAGGATTCAAAGGCATCATGAGATTCCATCTGAATCTTATTGGAATATGATGCTTGATGAATTAGTAGACTTAGATGAAGAAAGGCTCCATGCATTAGAGTTGCTGAAAAGGAAAAAGAAAAGGGTGGAGAAGTCTTATAACAAAAAGGTCAAGATTAAAACCTTTTCAGTTGGAGACCTAGTGTGGAAAGTGATCTTACCTATGGATCAAAAGACCAGAACTTTAGGGAAGTGGTCTCCTAAGTGGGAAGGTCCTTTTCAAATTATTAAGGCGTTTAGTAATAATGCTTATGAGATTCAAGAGATGGAGGGTGATCTACGAGTCTTAAGGGTAAATGGGAAATATTTGAAAAATATAAGCCTATTTTACAAGAAATTCATATTAAAACGTAAAGTTTCATTCAGACTATAAAATCCAAAATAGGCCATGTGGGGCCAAAATGGCATACAAAAAAAAAACAACAGTTACAATAACATGAAACCCAGGAGAAAGATCATTCATAGTCCCTCCAATTAATAGAGTTGAGGAAGGCAACATAATCTTCGTCAGCTTCGTCATCAGAGTTTTGTGCTTTGGAATGTCCTTTCTTGGGGACCTTCATCTTGGTTTCTCTCTTCTTGGCGCGAGATGTTGCTCCAGCTGAAGTGTTATTGAGGGTAGTGGTTGTTGCCTCAACTTTCTTTGTCTCCCCAGCCACCTTCTTGGTCATTACTTTCTTTGAAGAAGTACTCATGCTTGCTGTGGTAGGTGCAAAATATCCCAAGAGGGAAGAAGGTTTTATAGAGGCAAGGCTTTGTAGGGATTGGCCAGTCAACGATGGAAATACGTGAAATGACCCTTGGGAATAGACCCTAGGGTTGCGCTATTAATATTCCTTTATGGAATAGAAACTTGTGCCGTTGGAACACTAAGCTGTTAAAAGCTGCGCTATTTTCATGATTTCCAAGAGAAAGAGGCAGAATACTTTAATTACTCAGTTAGCAAAGTTTGAGAGAAAAATTTTGCAAGTCGAAGAGTTAGTAGCAAACAGAAGAATTTAGATAAAGGCCATAGGGCATTAAGTTTGTCTGTACATGGGGCCTTAAAAGGGCCATAAAACATGATGAACAAAAAGTGGAACTACAAACAAGAAATCATAAGACAATCAGAAAGGGAGCTTCGACTTCAACTCAAGGAAGTTGACCTTGTGATTCTAAAGGCATTTCTCATATAGAGCTTTGTTGAGTTTAGCTGCTGAAAATTCTTTTTCAAGCGTTTGGGCCTTGTCAAGGAAGTCTATGGTGCGCTTCAGCTCTCTGGCCATTTCAGTGTCGTCAAACTCTCCCAGCTCAAGGTTGCGCTTTTCAGCGTTAGAAATATTGTTCTGCAGCTCTTCAATTTGCTTCTTCCAGTCATCAATGTTCTTTTGGTTCGACTCCACTTCTGCCTGCCTTTTCTGTTGTTCAGTCTCTAGACTTTCGACCATAGCTTCTGATGCATGTGCTTCATCCCAAGCCGAAGTTTCCAATCCAGTTGTGATTTCAATGTTGTTTTGGATCTTGGGAAGGAGCTTGAAGTCCTCAGACATCTGATTTACTAGAGCAATTAGCTCCATAAGGAATTCAGAAACATCTTTACCAAGGGTCGAAAGGTCCAGTTTTTGGAGGCTATCTTTCAGAAAGAGAGGAGCAGTTTGATCTGAAAGTAAGACATTGTGGATGTCTCCCTTGAAGAATTTGTCCTTGATTTTTAGAAGGATAGGGCTGACAAAATCATCTGGAGCTGGACCCCCAGAGCTGGTCGAAGTGCTGAGACTGGTACCTGAAGAGCTGTACTTCTTCCCAAGTATCATCCTGGCATACTCTTGAGGATTCGACCATTTGAGGGCAGCCAAGGGGTCTCCTGTAGGGGGTCCTCCAGCAGTCGAAGTGACTGTAGGTCCAGGAGTTGGAGTGTTGGCATGACCTGGTCCAGCCACAGGTGTGTGGGCTTGATCTTGCTCAGTCTTTTCCCTCTTTTCTTCTTGTTCTTCATCTTCTTCGACTTCCTCCTCTTCTGCTTCGGTGGGCCTTCCCTCTGTGTCCATACCAATAGTCTCTGTTTGGTCGAGAGGTTGTTGATGAGAAATATCATCCTCTTCATAATCAGAGCCATCGGTCTGGGATTGTTGAGTAGTGGTCCTGGCAGGAGAACTTTGGTTTGTTTCATCTGCTGCAAGAGGAGGAACTGTAAGAGGGATAGGTTGGTTAATTTCGCTGATTGAACTATATCCAGAACCAAGGTCAGAGGTAGGGTGATAAGTTGGCTCACCTTGGCTATTCAACAGAGTTGTTGTAAAGCTGAAGGAAGGTTGTGGTGGGTTAGAACCACCTACATCAGCCTGAAAAACCACAAGTAAAGGGAATAAGATTTGGAGAAGTCTGAGTAGGGAATCCAAATACTGAATGAAGATAGTACGCATACCTGTACAGCCGCATCATCAGGACTTGAGTTCGCACTCTCAGGATCGCCAGCAGTCGTTTTCGAAGCAACCCTGGAGAGTTGTTTCTTGACACCACTACCAGCAGGTGTCTTCTCAAAGATTCTTGCCGCCTTTGAGGGAGATTAGGTGGTAGTTCCAGAAGCTTTGACAAGCTTCTTTTTCTTCTTAACTACTATCTCCTCAGGGGGCTCATCATCAGTATCTGGAGGAACAACTGCTTGAGAACTTTTCTTGCCCTTTTTTGAAGGCGTTGGAGGTTTTCGAGCAGCCTGAAAGGTGACGCGAATATTAGAAGATTGGTTACACAAAAAGACTTAGGCAAGGGATATAAAGTACCTTTGTGCCTTCAGTGTCCTTTTCGACCTTAGCAGCACCCTTCGATGAGCTGGTCTTCCTGGCCTTGGCTGAAAGACAGACGATTATTACAAGGTTAATAATTGAGTGGTTAGTTAAAAAATACAAATCAAGGGCCTCAAACCTTCATATATTTCGGATTCGACACGGACATCCTCGACCCCTATATGAAGGTGTCCTTTGAAACTGTCCAGCGTATGTTTAGTTGCGACCACCCGTTGGGCTTTCGGTTGAGACTGCTGTCGAAGGAGTTTTAAGTGCTCACCACAGACAAACCAGTCTGGAAATGGGGGGCAAGTGCCACTCCAAAATCAGCGTTAGGCAGTCGAGGGAACTTTGGAGGAAAGAGTTCAAAAGCTACCTTATAACGTTTCTCAAGGGGAACGTTTGAAGGGATTTTTAACTGATCCATTTTTTGTAGAAATTTCTCCTTCAAAGTGACAGCAGCCTCACGAACGGTTCGACTAATATCATCTGGTCGATAGACAGTTTCAAAGTACTTTTCAAAGGCTTGAATTTCTTTGACATGAATGAACTTACTCTTCTTGGTCTTCTCCTGCACATCAAGAAAAGCTTGGTCAAGTAAGGAAGAGAAAGCAGCAACATCAAGAAATTACTCATTGTAGTACTTCAACCACCAGTTATGGAAGGGTTTGGTACACAAGAATGTGGGCTGAAAATACACAGGGGAAATGGTTGCTTTCCTAGCGTTCCATCGGTCGAAAGTGACTGCAGCACCCCCTTCATAAAAACTGGTGGTGTGAAGGACCACATGGCCTTTCTTCCCATATAGACACTTGGGGAAAATCTGAGCCAACCCAAACTGTCGAGAGACAAGATTTGGTTGGTAAGCAATTAAGGCTGCCATGTCTCTTCCAAGATTCAGCCTTTCAATGATAAATCTAGGAATAAAAAAGGCTTCCCAGATTGAAACAGATTCGGCGTCGAGTTCGGTGGAGGAATCAGGGAATGGCCTTGTGAACCACTCAGGTCCACATTTTCTCTCAGCAAAGGGAGCCATACTAGGTGTGAACTCATGCCTTTTTGCAAACATCATAATATAACTGGAGAAGGCTCACTTGAGAGTTTCCCCATCGTCATTGGGCGTGAGTTTCACCAGGCGGGTACCTTCGACCCTCTTCTCTTTGATTTCAGCAGAATGCTCATCGACCTGCCCTTTCCTGGGAAGGCTAGCTTCAAAAGTTGCATTGAGCCACAACTGAAGTAGCCAGAGAGGGCCATTCAAGTGAACAGTACCTTGGGCCTCCAAGTCTTTGAGTCGAGCCGCCCCTTCGCTGAGAGACTCGTAGAGGTTCGCCAGAATCAACCCACTAAGGCAAACTCCTCTATTGTTGTGAAGTTGGTTGGCCAGAGCGAGATACTTCTTTGCCACCTGCAGGGATTTTGAACAAAAAACATACCTCGACAGCCAAACGGTGAGGAAGGCAATGTGTTCCTTATCAGTGATTTCTGCAGTATCACGTTTGTGATGGTTGATGAAGTGGGTATATGTGAGCTTGGAGTCAGAGATCCCTATGGTATCCTCTGCATCAGTATCAGGATCGTATGAAATGCCATCTGGTCGAAGACCTGCAATGGCAGCAAGGTCAAAGAGTGTGGGAGTAACCATCCCACAAGGAAGATGAAATGTGTAGTGGGTACTATCCTAGAAGTAAAGCGATGCTGCCAGCAAGTTCAAACAATAAGGGATGTTGGTCTTCGACAGCATAAGTAGATCATAGATTCCAATGGTTTTCCAATGATCAGCTTTGACCCTTTCCATTCTGGTCATCCAAAGGTCAAAATCCTTTAAAGGGTAGACAGCTCTTACCAGCCTCGTACCATCATGAAGGTACCTCAGATCCATTTTCGTCAGAGTGGGTGTATCAGGAGAGGCTCCATCCTCATTAGGGTTGCTTTTTTGCCCTAAAGGTCTAGATTTACGGTAAGAAGGAAAGAACTCAGCCAGTTTTTCATTGGTGGGTTTTACATCAGCTAGGGGGCCACCTAGAGCATAGGGTTTATTAGATACAAGGAGAGGGATCATTACCTGAGATTCATAAATGCTCCTTGCTTCTTCAAGAAGAGGTTCTGGCATGAACTGTTGGTTCTTTACCACCTTTGGTCCGGGGATGTTTGAAAATGGCGGGAGAGTTTGCTTGAACGGAGTGGTTTTACCTTTTTGGTTTTTTTGTTTCTTGGTGAGTGGGTTGTGAAGACGCCATTGTTGGGAGTTGAAGAGAAAAGTAAGAGTGCGTTCTGGGGTTTCTTGAGAGAGTTTAGAGAACAAGAAAAATAAGTTGAAAAAAAATCTTAGAATGCAAAGAGTTTCAAGTTGGAAGAAAATGGTACTTATAGGCGTTTGGAAGGTGAGGGGACTGTGAATCCACCGTTAAAATGGATACTGTTGTACCCCAAAATTTGCCTGCCCTATTTTCTAACATTTAAATTATTTTTTAACTTTGATTTTATAAGTTTTTTGGTCCAATTTTACTAACATTTTAATAGTAATTTTTATTCAAAAAAACAGGTAACAGTTTACTTTAAATTGTTTAAATAACAAATAGTTGTTTAACCTTCATATGCTTTCAAGTGCATTTTTGTTTCGAATAAATGAACTGGAACAATTGGAAAGGAGATAAGGCTTGCAAGTATGAGGTCGCGGATTCGAATCTCACATGTTACATTTTGAATTTGTTTCTATTATTTGTTACTAACTTTCTTTCCATTTTAAATTATTTTCAAAAATCACAAAAATTGTATTTTTTTATTATTTGTTTTTAATTTTCGTTTTTAATTTTAAATCATTTTTGAAAAATAATTATTTATTTGATTTTATGTACTTTTTACCAAAAAGGAGTGCAAAAATCATAATAAATACAAAAATATTTTCTTTTTGTGTACTCATTTCATATTGGTCAATTTATGTCCACTTGGTGACCAAGTAAAAATCAGATATTATTTGATTTTTATTCAGATATTATTTAATCAATAGGAATTAAGACTAATTATTATTTTCCTTCTTTAATTTTTTAACCTAATTTTCTAGACCTATAAATACAGGCTGTTTTACACATAATAAGGACCCCGAGAAAAATCACGACAACCGAAAATAAAAAGGAAAAAAAAGACAGCAGCTTATAGAGACAACACAAATTCTCCAAATTTCTCAAGAACTAAGTGCAAGGTCGTATCAATACTTCCAGCTAGATTCGAAGCAAATCAAGCCTTCCATTCACTTCCTGAGGATTCAAAAGGTAAGCATAGGTCATTCACGATGTCTATCATTGCTTGAACAGGCTATACATACTCTCTCCGGTTTGCATTTTTTCTAACATTCATATTTGTGAATTCGTGCAATATTATTGATTACTAACCATCCAGGTCTGCATATGTGCTTATGTAGAACAGGTTGAACGCGTTACATGGAGCTTGTAGCGTTAGATTCAATTCCCACCCATGCAATTCCTTTTAATTGTTTTCTAACTCTATTATTTTCCCTTATTTTCAATTAACCTTTTCTTTTTTTTTAATTAAAATTAAAACCTAAAAATCACAAAAAAATTAGAATTTAGCTTTTTTAATTAGTTAATCAACTTTTTGATTTTTTTTTTATTTTTATTAATTAACTTAATTAATTTGTAAATAATTAGAATTAGGACTTTTAATTATTTTTATTATTCAAAATCATTGCAAAAAAGTACAAAAAGACATTAATTTAGAATTAGGTTTTTTTTTAATTAAAATTAATTAGACTTTAGGATTAATTTGTACATAATTAATTAATTAGGTTTTTTTTTTAATTACCATTAACCTTAAAAATCTTTTAATTACTAACCCTAAAATCCTTTTCTTTTAAAAAAAAAAAACATTAACATTATTTCTTTTTCTGTTTATTTATCTTTTCTCACTATTTTTCAATTATGTAACTGTTTCTTGGTTGTAATAATTTAGAACTTTAATTCCTCGCATTTTCCTAAATATTGTAACTGTTCACAGGATGTAATAGCGTAGATTTACATTTCCTCGCATTTTTTCTAAATATTGTAACTGCTCATGGGATGTAATAGCTTAGGTTTAAATTCCCGCACTTTAATTTTTTGTACATATTCAACTGCTAGTAACTAGGGTTTGCATGGCAAGACTTAAAACCTGACATAGAATAATCCTAATTCAAGATAAATAACTGAATCAACACACTCTTCACACTTACACCTCTAGGGTAACCTCTCTTCATTGCCTTTCGATTAAATTGGTCATGTCCCTCGAACGTAGGGATACTTTAGCAAAAGACGCTTACGAATAATATCATCATAGTCCCTTCGATATAAAGATCATAGTCCCTCGATGACCCTTCGAGTTGCCTACGAAAAATGATCTTGTCCCTCGATGACCCTTCGAGTTGCCTACGAAAAAATGATCTTATCCCTCGATGACCCTATCGAAAAATGATGATAGTCCCTTCGAATTGCTAAGGTATCCTTACATGTTGCCTTCTATGACCATTCGATGACCCTTCACTGTCCCTTCACATCCAATAGATAGGACTACCTACCCACTAATGGTATGGATAGTACTATCTCTCAAGGAAAATGATAAGTACAAGAAAGACCTTATAAATTAAGGGTAAGTAACTTTTAAATGCTTGCTCACAACAAAAAAAAAATACTGTTCACATCTCACACTTTCAAAAATATTTTCAAAAACAAACACTTTGTATACATTCTTACACGAATTATTACAAAGTCAACTTTTACAAAATATTTTCTAAACACACACCACATTTAAAAAAAAAAGCAAGTTAAAGTGAGCAAGCAATTAAGAGCCCGTAGATAACTACGGATGAAAAGGGGTGCTAACACCTTCCCTTTTCATAACTTACCCCCTGAACTCAAAATCTTTTCAAAAAGGTCTTTCCTGTTCTTTTCACCTTTCCTAAATAAATTGGATAAAAGAAAAGTTGGTGGCGACTCTTGCTAACCGCAACATGTTTTGCGAAAAATTAAAAAGTCAGTTCTCCACCGTATTACAGAACTGGCGACTCTGCTGGGGAGTTTCCAAAGAGGGGTTACCTTAGAGTTAGATCACTTTACTACTTGCTTAAAATTGTTTGACTTATGTAATTTATTTTTAATGGGCTTTGTTTTGGGGTTACTTGTGTGAAAGGTCCTACACCCGGACCTAGTGATTCCTTAGGTAAGTGACAATAGATCATGGAGACTGTACGGCATGTACTGATATGGTTGATATGATGGTCACAGTCTTTAGAACCCTAGTTAACTCATCTTTGGCCATTAGAAGGTAGTGAGATGGCCGGCTTTGGATTTAGACCGAAGTTGGTTGATACTCGAGACTACGCTCATTGAGATCAGACTTTTGGGATGTTTTGGTCGGCCACTCGAGTGTCGCACTAAAATAAAGCCTTTGAGAAAGATCCGTGATATGAGTCCTTTAGAACCCGGTTGCTATTCTAGGACAGGTTGAGCCAACTAAACCTCAGTGGGGAAGGGTACTTACCTTTGGACTTCATACAAGCCTTTAAACCTAAGGCTCTTGTATGACTTATTTGTGTGTGCTACTTATTTACTATTAACATGTACATGACATCATAACATCATAACATATCATTTTCACTAACCATTTCAAGGACCAAGGAATTTATCTTTATTCGTGATTGCAGGTCATGGCTTCCGTTCCTAGAAATTTCATCCGAGTCAACTTTGTAAGGGTTCCTTCCCAGCTTAAAGAATTGGTCTCAAAAGTTCCCGATGGTTCTCGATTCACCAAAAGGCATGGTTTTCTACTCGACTTTGTTACCTCAGGTTTTGAAGAAGAGATGATGAGAGTCCTATTCCAATTCTTCGATCCTAAGCACCACTGTTTCACCTTCCCGGATTACCAATTGGTGCCCACGATGGAGGAGTTCTCTAAGTTACTTGGAATACCTATCCTCGATCAGATGCCTTTTACCGGTCTAGAAAATGTTCCAAAGCCTGAAGTCATTGCAGCCGCTTTACATCTGAAGAGGTCAGACATTGTGTCTAATTGGGAAACAAGGAGTGGAGTCAAGGGGTTTCTTGCTAAGTTCCTGATTGAGAAGGCTCAATTGTTCCTAAGAGCTATGAGTTACCATGCTTTTGAAGAGGTATTGGCTTTGTTGATCTATGGGTTGGTGTTGTTCCCTAATCTAGACCAACTCATAGACATGCACGCTATCAAAATATTTCTGACTCATAACCCGGTACCTACCTTGCTCGGAGATATTCTGCACTCGCTTCACACTCGTACTATCAAGGAGCGAGGGACTCTCATGTGCTGCGTACCCTTACTATCCAGGTGGTTTATTTCGCACCTTCCCCGGTCAGTATTGAAGAATGAACAAAGGTTGCAGTGGTCTCAAAGGATAATGTCACTCTCCCATTCAGATATCTATTGGTGTGCCCGATCTCTTGAAGACTTCACTCTTATTGATCATTATGGGGAATTCCCTAATGTACCACTCCTTGGCATTAGGGGAGGCATCACCTATAATCCTTCGTTAGCCTTGCGCCAGTTTGGTTATGCTCGAAGGAATGGTCCTCATGACATGCTTATTCAGGGTATTGTGTTCGATTATGAAGATGATCCTCAAGGTTACCGTCAAAGGTTTATACGCGCATGGAATAATGTGTATAAGATTGAAAGCAGGACCTTGGGACAGAAGAACTCTATTCCTTTAGAGCCTTACCTCAGGTGGGTGCGCACTCGTGCTCGAGATCTTATTATGCCATATCCAGCTGTCAGACCAGTGATTGTTGACCCTGAGTTTGAGGGAGATGTTCCTCAAGTCATTCTCCATCCAGACATGCCTACCGATCTTGAAGAGCTGCAGAAATCCTGGGTTCAGATGAAAGAAGAAAGAGACACCTTTGAGACTCAGTTCTATGCTAGTGAGAAGAAGGTGTTGGAGTTGACGAAATTACTTCATGAGGAGCAGAGCATCAATGCTTACATCGGCACAAAGAGGAAGCGCCCGTGGGAGACTTGAGTCTTGAGTCCTAGGCCTTAGGCGTTTTTAAATTTGCTTTTTGAAATTTCCTTTCATTGTAGCCCAAGAGGCATAAAAAAAATGAATTTCGAGTTTACTAATAAAAGTTTTCCTTTTGTTTCTGTTTGCAAAGATAAACTCTAAAGTCCTTGAAATCATTGCATATGCATCCACATCTCACAATCATTGCATAGCAGGTTTCTAAGACAGGTCTCTTATCTTTTCGCTGTTTATTACAGAAGAAATGGCTCTCGAGCAAACCGTCAAAGATCTCCAGGCCCAGAACGCCCAGTTCCAAGAGCTGATCCTGAACTTGTCCAAGGGGCAAGAAGAACTGAAAGCACTTTTGACCAAGAAGAAGAAGAAAGCAAGAAAATCAACTGACGTCATCAACCTGGGGAGGAGATTCAGAGGTCCATCTAAAACAGGTCAAGGAAATTGGGATCCTAGTAGATCAAGATGATGAACAGGATGAAGATGGTAAAAGTGTTAAAACTGAGGAAAAAAGCAACTATGGTTCTGACAAATATTCTGATGGAGAGGAAGAAGATTATTTGGATGAACAATACCCTCCCGCTGATGAGAAGTATAAGCTATTAGAAGAACGTCTGAAAGCTATGGAAATCAATAAGGTGCCTGGCTTGAATTTTGAGGATTTAGGTCTAGTCTCAGAGGTTGTCATTCCCCATAAGTTCACAATTCCCACTTTTGCTAAGTATGATGGTGTTTCTTGTCCGAAGCTGCATTTGAGATCATATGTCCGAAAGATTCAACCACACACTGCTGACAAGAAATTGTGGGTGCATTTCTTTCAAGAGAGTTTGTCTGGAGCACAGTTGGAATGATACTATCAACTCGAAAGTACCAACATTAGTACATGGGAAGATTTGGCTGCAGCTTTCTACAAACAATACCAGTACAATTCTGATCTGGCACCAACCCGAATGTAACTACAGAGTATGTCAATGGGTTATGAGGAAAGCTTTAAAGAGTATGCACAGAAGTGGAGAGATCTCGCAAGCAGAGTTCAACCTCCTTTAGCTGACAGAGAGTTGATTGACATGTTCATGAGCACATTAACCGGTCCTTTCTATAGTCATCTACTTGGAAGCTCGTCATCCGGTTTCACCGAGCTGATATTGACAGGAGAGCGTGTTGAAAATGGAATTCGAAGTGGTAAAATACAAGTGGCTACATCTGCAAACACTACAAAGAAGCCACATAATGGGAAGAAGGAATCTAATGCTGTACACGGCCAGAAAGGTCGCAACCAATCTGTTGGAGCAGTTTTGATCTCTGCACCGGTGCCACAACAACAACAAGGTAATCAGCGTAAGCAGGATACACCCAGGAGACAGTTTACAAAGATCAACATGTCATTGGCTCAGGCGTTGCAGCTTATGTTGAAGGCAGAGTTGGTTACTTTGAGGGATCCTCCTAGGAATCCTAATACTTCCGCTCCTAGCTATAATCCCGATGCAAGGTGTGCATACCATTCTAATAGTCTTGGACATGATACGAACAGTTGTTGGGCGTTGAAGAACAAGATTCAAGACATGATTGATGCTAAGGAGATTGAGTTTGATCCCCCTGAGACTCCTAATGTGATTACCGCTCCTATGCCAAATCATGACAACATC
Source organism: Lathyrus tuberosus (assembly GCA_022829125.1). NCBI lineage: Eukaryota > Viridiplantae > Streptophyta > Magnoliopsida > Fabales > Fabaceae > Lathyrus > Lathyrus tuberosus. The sequence continues at coordinate 6,898,010 of JALAZF010000338.1, read as the reverse complement.
GTTAGTGCTATTGATGATGGTTCTTATGCTGCTACTGTGGTTGACTTGACTACTCCTCTATCAATTGTTAAGAAGAAGTTGCTGCAAGCCGGTTTATTTCTGGGCTGCGTTGAAAACTGTCATTATTGTGCATCTCAATCCAATGGTTGTGTGAAGCTGAAAGAGGGCATTCAACATTTGATGGACGACCGTACTATACTGTTTGAGAAGATTCCTTCTATGGAGAGCTTATGTGAAAATTTGTCCCGAGGTCTAAAGTTTGAGGACGTATCTGTGGTTACTAATTCCAAAACTCCTGTGAGGATCACCTCTAAAGTTCCTGTGAAGATTACTGCCGAGCCTAGAGTGGCTCCCCTGATTATTACTATGCCCGGTCTGATTCCATATTCCTCTAGCAAGGCCATCCCTTGGAAGTATGGTTCGGATGTTTACATTCATGGTGTCAAACAAGAGCCTTTGACTGATGAAACTACTGAAGTTACTAATCCCGATGTCGACAATATCGTTGGGACTAGTAAGGTTACCCGAAGTGGAAGAGATTTCTCCCCAGAAATCTCTCCGAAGACTGTTACTAATTCAGTTCGTATCTCTGCCTCCAAATCAATTACTGAGACTCGAGACAAAGAACCGGTGGTTGAGCCTGCCCAAACGAAGATCCCGGGTGAAACTATTATCGAAGACCCCTCCAAAGAAATGGAGGAAGTGCTAAAAATTATCCGTAAGAGTGATTACAATGTTGTTGAACAGTTGGGGCACACCCCCTCCAAGATCTCTATGCTATCTCTATTGTTGTGCTCCGAGGCCCATGCTAAGGCTTTGGTGAAGTTTTTGAAATCTGCGCATGTGCCGCAGGAAATCTCTGTTGACCAGTTTGAAAATTGTGTCGCTAGCCTGACAACTGATAATGGTCTAGGATTTTCTGACACTGATCTAACTCCTGCCGGAAGGAACCACAATAAGGCCCTGCATGTCTCCATTGAGTGCAGGGGCACTACGCTATCTCATGTACTGGTGGACACGGGTTCCTCATTGAATGTATTGCCGAAGATTGCTCTAGATAAGCTTGACTGTGAAGGGGTTGTGCTGAGACCCAGCGATGTTGTGGTGAGAGCTTTTGATGGTTTAAAGAGATTAGTGCATGGAGAGGTTGATCTTCCAATCAGAGTGGGTTCTCAAGTCTTTGTTTCTACTTTCTATGTAATGGACATTCGTCCTGCTTACTCCTGTCTGCTTGGGCGCCCTTGGATACATGGGGCAGGCGCTGTGACTTCTACCTTACATCAGAAGCTGAAGTATCCCGTGAAAGGCAAGATTGTCACCGTCTATGGTGAAGAAGAGTACATGGTTAGTCATTTGAATACTTTCAAGTATGTTGAGATGGATGGCGAATTCCTCGAGACTCCTTGTCAAACATTTGAATTGGCTCCTCAGACTGCTCCTATTGCTAAACCAGTTTCTACTATTCCCAAGGTTACTAGAGTGCCTCCTACAATGGTTTCCCTAAAGGATGCTAGAGCTGTGGTTGAAGAAGGTGGTTGTACCATTTGGGGTCAGCTTCCTGACATCCCTTACAAGTCTGACAAATTTGGTTTGGGCTTCACTTCAAAGGCTCAGAGGGCTGTACGTCGTGCTCGTGCTATTCGCATCACCAACAAAGGAGTTCATAAAGATCAGGTCAACGCTGTGGAGGATGCTGATAGTGACTGTGATCTAGACAGTTGGATCTTTCCTACCATTGGCAGTGGGCTCAACAATTGGAAGACCGAAGACATTATTCCTATCTCCTTTAGTCAGGAGTAAATGATATTTTCTGTTTTTCTTATTTTCGAAGTTTGGTTTTGTTAATTTGAACAATAAAACTTTTAAGCCTTGTGCCTTGCCCGGGGCACAATGGCCCATTTGTTAGGGTTATCATTTCATCGCATATTTTCATTCAATAAATTAATGGACGTTTTGCATTCAAATTTTGCGCTCTTTGTCTTTTCTTTTACTTTATATTCATCAAAATAGCTATGTGTTCTTACACACACCCACGCGATAAATTGCAGATCCACATCCACTCTGGATCCCATTGATAACGTTTCTGCTATTGTCAATTAAGACTTCGAAAATCCGATCTACCAAGCCGAGGACGAAGGTGAGGAAGATTGTGAAGTGCCTGGAGGGCTTGCTAGACTATTAGAGCAAGAAGAAAAGATCATACAACCGCACGAAGAGCCAGTCGAGGTCGTAAATCTAGGAACTGAGGAGGATAAGAAAGAAATCAAGATAGGTGCCGGATTAGAAGACCGTGTCAAGAAAAGACTGGTTCAGATGCTACGTGATTATGCTGAAATTTTCGCTTGGTCTTACGAAGATATGCCAGGACTTGATACTGATATCGTGGTTCACCATTTACCGATGAAGGAAGGTTGTCCTGCGATAAAGCAGAAGGTTCGTCGTATGCGCCCTGAGATGTCTGAAAAGATCAAAGCCGAGGTTATGAAGCAATTCAATGCAGGTTTTCTAGCTGTCACATCATATCCTCAGTGCGTTGCAAATGTGGTACCAGTGCCTAAGAAGGATGGTAAAGTCCGTATGTGTGTGGATTACAGGGATCTGAACAGGGTAAGCCCCAAAGATGACTTCCCTCTCCCACATATTGACGTTCTGGTAGACAACACTGCTCAGCACAAGATATTCTCATTCATGGATGGTTTCTCAGGTTATAATCAAATCAAGATGGCACCTGAAGACATGGAGAAGACTACATTCGTTACGCAGTGGGGCACCTTTTGTTACAAGGTAATGCCATTTGTTTTGAAGAATGCAGGGGCAACATACCAGCGCGCTATGGTTGCTTTATTCCATGATATGATCCATCACGTGATAGAGGTATACGTTGATGATATGATAGCCAAATCTCAGAATGAAGAAGAGCACCTTGACCACCTACACAAGCTGTTTGAGAGGTTGAAGAAGTACAAGTTGAGATTGAATCCAAACAAATGCACCTTTGGGGTTAGATCCGGTAAACTTTTGTGTTTCGTCGTCAGTGGTAAAGGTATTGAAGTCGACCCTGCAAAAGTAAAAGCTATACAAGATATGCCCGCTCCCCGTACTGAGAGAGAAGTTAGAGGTTTCTTGGGACGTTTGAACTATATTTCCAGATTTATCTCCCATTTGACGGCTACTTGTGAGCCAATCTTCAAATTACTGAGAAAAGATCAAGTAGTGAAGTGGAACGACGAATGTCAGATAGCCTTTTATAAGATCAAGGAGTATCTCCAAGAACCTCCGATTCTGATGCCACCAGTTGAAGGAAGACCTCTAATCATGTACTTAACAGTGCTAGAGAATTCAATGGGGTGTGTGTTGGGGCAACATGACGAGTCTGGTCGAAAAGAGCATGCAATATACTACCTTAGCAAAAAGTTTATCGACTGTGAAACAAGATATTCACTGCTTGAGAAAACTTGCTGCGCTTTGGCATGGGCTGCTCGCCGACTAAGACAGTATATGTTGACTCATACCACTTTATTGATCTCTAAGATGGATCCTATCAAATACATATTTGAAAAACTTGCTCTCTCCGGACGAATAGCAAGATGGCAGATGGTCTTGACAGAATACGACATCCAGTACACCACGCAGAAAGCAATCAAAGGAAGTGTACTAGCTGATCATTTGGCTTATCAAGCAGTGGACGACTATCAGTCTATGAATTTTGAGTTCCCAGATGAGAATATTATGCTTGTTACTGATTATGAAGAACCTGGACCATATGAAGGACCTGAACTAGGATCCCGATGGACTATGGTTTTTGATGGAGCTTCTAACGCACTCGGCAATGGTATTGGTGCTGTAATTATCTCTCCTAAGGGTTGCTATACGGCGTTTACTGTTAGACTTTGCTTTCACTGTACCAGCAATATGGCTGAATATGAAGCATGCATCATGGGTATCAAAGCTGCCATTGATATGAGGATCAAATTCTTGAATGTATATGGGGACTCAGCCCTAGTGATCAGTCAGATTAAAGGAGAATGGGACACGAAGCATCCAAATCTCATTCCTTACAGAGAACATGTGTTGACTTTGATTCCATACTTTGAAGAAATCACTTTTGAGTATATTCCACGAGAAGAGAATCAGTTGGCAGACGCGTTAGCTACCATGTCATCTATGTTCAAAGTCAGATGGGACAACGAGGCTCCTAGGATTACTATTGACAGACTAGATGAGCCGGCATACTGTTATAAAGTTGATACTGATGGGGTAGAAGAGAAACCTTGGTTCCACGAAGTGAAAAGATATCTTGAAACTCAGGAATATCCTGAAGGGGCATCTACCAATGACAGGAAGTTTCTAAGGAGGTTCTCTGCTAAGTTCTTTCTGAGTAACGAAATTTTATACAAACGCAACCACGATTCAACCTTGCTTCGCTGTGTAGACAAGAAGGAAGCAGAAAAGATTATGGAAGAGATGCATGACGGAATTTTTGGCACTCACTCCAGTGGGCATACAATGGCTAAGAAAATTTTGAGAGCAGGTTACTACTGGTCTACCATGGAAACTGATTCCCATCATCACTCCAAAACTTGTCACAAGTGTCAGATCTATGCTGACAAAGTACATGTACCCCCGGTTCCATTGAATGTTCTGACTGCTCCTTGGCCTTTTGCAATGTGGGGCATTGATATGATAGGAGAGATTAAACCTACCACTTCCAATGGACATCGTTTCATCCTTGTTGCTATCGATTACTTTACGAAGTGGGTGGAAGCAGCCTCGTTCGCTTCTGTTACCAAGAATGTTGTAGCTCGGTTCATCAAGCATAACCTTATCTGTCGATATGGCATCCCTGAAAGGATTATCACAGACAATGGTACTAATCTGAACAACACTATGATCACTAAACTCTGCACGCAGTTCAAGATTAAGCATCATAATTCTTCTCCATATCGACCAAAGATGAATGGCGCAGTGGAAGCTGCCAACAAGAATATTAAGAAGATCTTGCAAAAGATGACGGTGACATACAAAGATTGGCATGAGATGTTACCATTTGCTCTTCATGGTTATCGCACCTCAGTACGTACCTCAACAGGGGCAACCCCTTTCTCTTTAGTCTATGGTATGGAGGCGGTTTTACCTGTTGAAGTTCAGATTCCTTCCCTAAGAATTATGCAAGATGCAGGCTTAGACGAAGATGAATGGGTTCAGACTCGACTTGATCAGATAAATTTGATTGATGAGAAGAGGCTTACGACTGTCTGTCATGGCCAGATGTATCAGAAGCGTATGATCAAGGCCTTTAACAAGAAAGTCAAGCACCAATTGTACCAGGCCGGTGATTTGGTAATAAAGCGTATCATACTACCACAGGGTGATCCCAGGGGCAAATGGACTCCCACATGTGAAGGTCCATTTGTAATCAAGAAAATATTTGCTGGTGGTGCTATGATGCTTACTACTATGGACGGTGAAGATTTCCCGCACCCTGTGAACGCGGACATAGTCAAAAGATACTACGCATAAAAAGAGACCTGCTAGGTTGACTGGCCTAGGCAAAAATAAGGGCATCCCGACGAACCAAAAGGGTTCGGGCAAAAATTAGGGATCTATATACAAAAAAACTGTACACCCGGCAAGTCGAAAACCTGAAAAGGCGGCTTGGACAAAAAAGGGTATCCCGGTGGACTGAAAACCTGAAAAGGCGGTCCAGGTAAAAGTTAGGGATTAAAGCGTACGACTATGTCCCGTTGGATCACTTATCTGCTTCCAGCTTAGTTTTATCAAGTTCGAACGGCGCATATCAATCCAGTCATCTTCCTTCCGACAGCAAGGGATGAGATGATTGAAGATATAGTGGCAATAGCAGAGTTGAAACTCAACGGGATCATTTCCACATAGTTATTTTTCTTTGTTTATCACTTTGTACCTTTTCAATTTTACGACAATTTCCTCTTACTAGGATTTCTGTCTCCTTGTACAAAACTGCCTATTTATAGGCCAATTTCAAAATCAATACAAGTCTATTTTCAAATTCAAAAATTGCTTTTACTTTCCCTGTTTTGTTTGCGTAAACGTCCAATGGGAACTTTGAATGAACATTTGCACTTGAATATGATTGATGTTTACCAAAATATATATATATATATATATATATGAAAACAGGAATAACATTTACTAAGGATTCTAGGAGTTGGGATAGTGTTCAAGATATCCACGAACCCCCACAGAGCCAGTTCATGGAAATATCCCCACAGAGCAATCTCCATGGAATTATCTCTATTGAGCTATCTTCACAAGCTCATCCACAACAGAAATATATTCCCCTACAGAATTAGTATGCCCTCAGACAGAAATCAGGGCATCTTCCAGCGATTCACTTCCATGTCTTCGATAGACAGCTTGGCATGATCATAGATCCCCTAGCAGATAAAAAAGTTGATCATTTCCCCAGGATACAGCAGAAATTTCCTCAACGCAGCCTATGAAATTCTAATCCCCATCGGAGGTTATTCCCTCTATGTAGTATACAGAATTCAATTCCCCAGCTGAGTTTATTTCTCTAACACTATAGAATCCTCTCCCCCAGCAGAATTTATTCAAGGATGCTATCCCCAGAAGAGTTGACACTCGTGCTAAAACCTGGTCAGATAGCGCATCGGAGAATTATCCATCTCTTTTATTCCCAGTCAGAATGCATACAATCAATTTCCATAGTAAAAGAACCACGGACTACCGACTCTCCTGACAGAATACTTCTATCCACAAGCGGAAGTCAAAGATCCCCAGCGGAATATTCCCAAACGGAAAGTATGAATCCCCAGTAGAGTCATTCCAAACAGGATCTGAAGATTTATTTTCTCCATCCCCAACAATAGTCAGGGATTTATTTTCCCCAATCAGACTTTACTATTCAAAGCCACTGCTACCTTCAGCGACATTTCATACCTATACATCATTTACAATACATCATAGCATACGCATGCAAAACGCATATAACATTCTCATTTAGTTTAAGAGCATCATTACGCAATGCATTACATATATCATGACATTGCATAAAACTAACTTGGTTTTTTCAGGTTAGTTCTCAAACGGACAAATATTGTCAACAGTTTATCATCTTTCAGATACAATCAGTCGAAGATTCATTCTGATACTCCTTTGGATACAGTCAGGAGTAGACTCATTCCAGTACATCTTCTAGACACAGTTCAGATACAATCAAGACACAGATTCATTCTGATACTTATTCCAGTACATCTTTTAGATACAGTCGGTCGAAGACTCATTCTAATACTAATTTTTCAGATACAGTCAGACGTAGACTCATTCTAATACGGCTCTCGGATACAGTCAGGCAAAAACTCATTCTGATCTCCTTATAGATACAGTCAAGATGTAGACTCATTCTAGAACATCATACAGATACATTCAAGGCATAAGAATCATTCTGGCATTTCCCAGCACGTTTGCTAGATACAGTTAGACACAGACTCATTCTAGTATATTCCTCAGATACAGTCAAACCTAGACTCATTCTGATACTCCTATCAGCAGCTATCTTGGAGGGCATCTTTAAGCCCATTCAAGCAATACAATCAACCAACAAGCGTTACTTCGTGCATCCGTGAGTGCAAATTTCGGGGCACTTAAGTGTTCAATCCTCTTCCACCTTCAGATCACGAATGGCAGACATGCCAATCTAACTCTTCAGGTTTAAGAAAATTGAACAGGGGCAGCTATTGTACCCCAAAATTTGCCTGCCCTATTTTCTAACATTTAAATTATTTTTTAACTTTGATTTTATTTTTAATAGTAATTTTTATTCAAAAAAACAGGTAACAGTTTACTTTAAATTGTTTAAATAACAAATAGTTGTTTAACCTTCGTATGCTTTCAAGTGCATTTTTGTTTCGAATAAATGAACTGGCACAATTGGAAAGGAGATAAGGCTTGCAAGTATGAGGTCGCGGGTTCGAATCTCACATGTTACATTTTGAATTTGTTTCTATTATTTGTTACTAACTTTCTTTCCATTTTAAATTATTTTCAAAAATCACAAAAATTGTATTTTTTTATTATTTGTTTTTTATTTTCGTTTTTTATTTTAAAGCATTTTTGAAAAATAATTATTTATTTGATTTTATGTACTTTTTACCAAAAAGGAGTGCAAAAATCATAATAAATACAAAAATATTTTCTTTTTGTGTACTCATTTCCTATTGGTCAATTTATGTCTACTTGGTGACCAAGTAAAAATAAGATATTATTTGATTTTTATTCAGATATTATTTAATCAATAGGAATTAAGACTAATTATTATTTTCCTTCTTTAATTTTTTAACCTAATTTTCTAGACCTATAAATACAGGTTGTTTTACACATAACAAGGACCCCGGGAAAAATCACGACAACCGAAAATAAAAAGGAAAAAAAAGACAGCAGCTTATAGAGACAACACAAATTCTCCAAATTTCTCAAGAACTAAGTGCAAGGTCGTATCAATACTTCCAGCTAGATTCGAAGCAAATCAAGCCTTCCATTCACTTCCCGAGGATTCAAAAGGTAAGCCTAAGCCATTCACGATGTCTATCATTGCTTGAACAGGCTATACATACTCTCTCCGGTTTGCATTTTTTCTAACATTCATATTTGTGAATTCGTGCAATATTATTGATTACTAACCATCCAGGTCTGCATATGTGCTTATGTAGAACAGGTTGAACGCGTTACATGGAGCTTGTAGCGTTAGATTCAATTCCCACCCATGCAATTCCTTTTAATTGTTTTCTAACTCTATTATTTTCCCTTATTTTCAATTAACCTTTTCTTTTTTTTAATTAAAATTAAAACCTAAAAATCACAAAAAAATTAGAATTTAGCTTTTTTAATTAGTTAATCAACTTTTTGATTTTTTTTTTATTTTTATTAATTAACTTAATTAATTTGTAAATAATTAGAATTAGGACTTTTAATTATTTTTATTATTCAAAATCATTGCAAAAAAGTACAAAAAGACATTAATTTAGAATTAGGTTTTTTTTTTAATTAAAATTAATTAGACTTTAGGATTAATTTGTACATAATTAATTAATTAGGTTTTTTTAAATTACCATTAACCTTAAAAATCTTTTAATTACTAACCCTAAAATCCTTTTCTTTTCAAAAAAAAAAACATTAACATTATTTCTTTTTCTGTTTATTTATCTTTTCTCACTATTTTTCAATTATGTAACTGTTTCTTGGTTGTAATAATTTAGAACTTTAATTCCTCGCATTTTCCTAAATATTGTAACTGTTCACAGGATGTAATAGCGTAGATTTACATTTCTTCGCATTTTTTCTAAATATTGTAACTGCTCATGGGATGTAATAGCTTAGGTTTAAATTCCCGCACTTTAATTTTTTGTACATATTCAACTGCTAGTAACTAGGGTTTGCATGGCAAGACTTAAAACCTGACATAGAATAATCCTAATTCAAGATAAATAACTGAATCAACACACTCTTCACACTTACACCTCTAGGGTAACCTCTCTTCATTGCCTTTCGATTAAATTGGTCATGTCCCTCGAACGTAGGGATACTTTAGCAAAAGACGCTTACGAATAATATCATCATAGTCCCTTCGATATAAAGATCATAGTCCCTCGATGACCCTTCGAGTTGCCTACGAAAAATGATCTTGTCCCTCGATGACCCTTCGAGTTGCCTACGAAAAAATGATCTTATCCCTCGATGACCCTACCGAAAAATGATGATAGTCCCTTCGAATTGCTAAGGTATCCTTACATGTTGCCTTCTATGACCATTCGATGACCCTCCACTGTCCCTTCACATCCAATAGATAGGACTACCTACCCACTAATGGTATGGATAGTACTATCTCTCAAGGAAAATGATAAGTACAAGAAAGACCTTATAAATTAAGGGTAAGTAACTTTTAAATGCTTGCTCACAACTAAAAAAAAAAAAATGTTCACATCTCACACTTTCAAAAATATTTTCAAAAACAAACACTTTGTATACATTCTTACACGAATTATTACAAAGTCAACTTTTACAAAATATTTTCTAAACACACACCACATTTCAAAAAAAAAAACAAGTTAAAGTGAGCAAGCAATTAAGAGCCCGTAGATAACTACAGATGAAAAGGGGTGCTAACACCTTCCCTTTTCATAACTTACCCCCCGAACTCAAAATATTTTCAAAAAGGTCTTTCCTGTTCTTTTCACCTTTCCTAAATAAATTGGATAAAAGAAAAGTCGGTGGCGACTCTTGCTAACCGCAACATGTTTTGCGAAAAATTAAAAAGTCAGTTCTCCACCGTATTACAGATACGATAGTGGGACGCGTGTCCTCTTTTGAGATCGTTGGATGGTGGTGGCTAAGAGCAGACTGTAAATGCTTAATCCCAAGAAAAGTGATGATGAAAACTATTCGCAAATACGGTTGAAGGGACGTTTGAAGATTTGCCATCATGACATGACGTCATAAGCATGGTTGGAAGAAACTGAATAGTTTCTAAATCGTGGGTTTGTCAGTTAAGACCATGTTTTCCATAATCGAATGAGCAGGCATCGAGAATTATGTTATCAAAAAATGACCTTCATACCAACACTGGCAAAAGGACATTTTTGGGGGGCAATTTGTTAGCTCCTAATTTCGACGTTACATGATTTCAAACAATTTGACTTTAAGGGAAGATATTCTTTAGGATAATAAGCTAAAAAAAAGGCTTCGACTAGAAGGTCTTCGACCATGTTTGCTGAAAGCCTGAGTCGAATGGAAGGATTTCAAGACTTCAAATATTTCTAAGTTCAAAGAGTCAATTCGACAGGATGAAACTGATATGCATAATGCGCTGCGGTTACAACTAGATAGTGGAGGGAAGTTTTACTATTTGAATTTTAAAAGAGGACAGGTGGCGAAGATTCAGAAGTTGAAGACATGCAAAGTGCCAAATGGCGTAATCTAGGAGTAAAACCGTCAAATGGTGGTTACTTTAGAGTATTATAAATAGGTTAGTCCTAGAGTTAGAATAAGTGTGAAAAAAATCATATTTGTACAAGTAACTCTATATTCACTCAAAGTATCCAGTGTGTCGAGAAACAAGTGAAGTGAGAATGTACGTGATTGTAATTACCATTATCCTTTATTGCAATGCAATTTACTTTGAAGTTTCTGTTTTAGATTCTTTACTTTGAAATCTTTGTTTTTACAAACTTTTACCTTTCAAGTCAATTACATTACCAAGCCTCTACTTTTAAGCATTTATCTTTCTGCACTTTAAGATCTTTACACATTCCTTTCCAGCATTTAATTCCAGTTTTTATCAAACCTTTACATTCAGCCTTTTCTCTCTTTTGACGTATCGTTCAATTTAGTTGTTTCTTTGATCTTTATCGTTGTCCTTTACACTTCAAACACCTTTTTATTTATGAGTATTGTCGAAAAAGCCTACTTTACCAAATTGTGAAATATTCTAAATACACATACAACACATGTTCTAGGATCGATTTGATCGATCCTGTAAGTTACTAGAACTTTATTGTTTTAGAAGATCAGCGGTTGTTTACCAATTTTCAAGGTAAACAGTACCTCAACACTATTTTGAAAGCTAGCATATGTGTTTTCAATGGATTGCTCATGAATTTGCTTACTACTCCAACATAAAAGAAAATGTCAGGTCTACTTTATCATATATACCTCAATTCAAAAACTAGTTGCCTAAACATAACAAGATCTACAACTTCATCATCCTTGCCCTCTATGATATTTGATATTATCTCTATAGGTGTCACTGTATAATTAGTGTCGAGGATCTTAAAATTTTCTTGAAATTGTTTCATTCAGGAACCAGAAATGAGATGAGAAGCAGTGATGATGGTGGATCAAGGCTTTTGATACGATGGAGTGATGGGATATACAAGGTTAGCACTCTAGCGCTCAAGTTAGTATATGAGAAAGAAGAGTGAAGTGAAATTAAATTTGAAACTTGGATTGATTATGTCTATTCTTCCACTGTTTTTGCTTTCACGAAAGTAGGCGATCGTGATGACACATTTACTAAAGTTGGTCCATCTTCCTACCGGGGAATTTTGAGTCCCATCGAGGATGAAAGAATATGCAACAAGTATGGACACCACATCACCTTCTTTTATGAATGCACTTTCTACGCTACGAGTCTTCGTCTCCCCTTCATTGCCTTTGAGATAAAAGTTCTGAAGCATTTGGCGATGACTCATTCGTAACCTCATCCTTCCAACTAGGCATATGTGAAGGTATATCAGTATTAGTGTGAATATGTGAACGGAAAGCCTTATGTAATCCTTTTCTTTCATCTCTTTAAATGCCAATGGGTCTCTACAACTCAGGCTTATGGTAGAGGATTATTCAATTCGGAGCTGAACGTGTGCGACTTTGGGCCTCTTCCACTACTATAACAATTCAAATATTTGTTCTTTTTGGTCGTTCCCATCGGCCCAGAAGCACATGCGGCAGTTTGCGCCATTGGAGACAGAGTGACGGGAAGATATGTTGAGTTATTTCCTAAGTACTGGACTGAGATTCACTTCTTGATGGAAAAATGCCTTTATGTATGTAAGGAAGATGATCTTTTAGATAAGGCTCAGTACCAGAAGAACCGGTTGACGAACTTTATCAGCAACCTATTGTCATACCCCAAAATTTTCCCTACATTTCAATTCAATTTCACCTGGCTTATGGTTTCATACATTTACCTTGACCCTACATTTTTAGGCTAGATCATTCATCCATAAGCATACATTTTCATCATTAGTGCAAAGGGTTCTCAATACTTGGATATGGATAATTTGACCAAAGGATTTATTGGTTTTTAGTGGTTACTTATGATATAAGATATTGCAGAGATCTCTATAGGATAAGGTTTCATTTTGTTGCTTGGGTTCATGGGTCATCTTTTGAGAATTGCTTAGAAAAAAGCTATTGTGTGCTGTTGACTTTTGGTCAAAGCCAACTTTTGGAAATTGACTATTGAATTGGATCATTTGGGGACTTTTCTATTCAAGTTATCTTGGACGTACCTTTGAAAAGAGAAGAAATATAAGATATTCATACAAGGATTGACTTTTGGTTAACAAAGTCAACCATGAAGGGTTGACTTTTTATTGACTAAGTCATATTTAGTTTGTTTAGTATTTATTTCATTGGATTATGCTAAGATCTTTATGTTTAAAGCATGCAAAAGAGGATTCAAATTCAAAGAAGAAGACAAAGTTCAAATTTTCAAATTATGTAAAATGGAGGGAAAGTTTATTTCTTGGAAAATAAGTAAAAAATTACATACATGGTCAAATTTACATCCAAACACCAAAAAATACATTACAAAATGTAGAAATAAAATTACACAAAAAACATAAATTTGACCTAAGGTTGACTTTTAGTCAACTGTTGACTTTTTGGTCAAACAATTAACCAAAGTCAATTTGATCCTAGACCTATTTCTTTCTTCACCTTCATGATTCTCACTTTCCCTCCAAGCCTTCATTGTCATCATGTCCAAGTTTCATGTCATCATCATCTTCATGACCAACTCTTATGCTATGTTCATGTTCAAACATCACACCAAAGCCTTCATGCCATGCCTTGAATTCCTCATTTACCTTGCTACGCCAAGCCAAAACAGCCATGCAATGTTTAAACAATAGCAACATCATTCAATGTTATTCCAAACACATGGCAATGCATATCATAAAGCACACTCAATCCAAACCATGATTCACATGCACAACATATATCTAATACAGTGTATCCTAAAGCCATACCATTCTAAAGTCTGTACCACTCAAGTTCAGGCATAATACATACCTCCCTACACATCTATTATATCCAAGAAAAATCATGTCATCCAATTGTTTTAGGCATAAGGTTAAGTTGCTATACCAGTTTAACACACTATAAACATAAGGCAAACCATACACACATGCAAATACATAACCTAGAACCTACCATGCCATGATACAATTCAACATGCCTACCATGTACACATCCTAGCTACCATGATAGTTCCAATCAGAATGACATCATACAAACATATACACAATAACCCTACAAACATGGCTGCATACATGACCAATACAACATTTCAAACCATGTTTATATGATACACACATGAGAAAAATCAGTTTGCCCATACTAAATAAGCCATCATTTGATTATCAATACACAATCTCATTGCAATACATACCATTTCACACATATAAAATAAACAATGACCTAACTCAATTCACACAATCACTTCATGATCCATACTATGTCTTTCAACATTCAGCACACAACCTTAGCAATTCACATGGCAAAATTCATCATATACATATTATCATACATCTAGTTATCATTTAACTTTTCATTTAAGTGTCCAAACTAAAGTGCCAGTCCTAGTTTAACTACTAGTTGACAAGGCACAAAACCATTGCCCAAACTACCCTAACTACCAGTCATAGTTATTTAACTTATAACTAACTATCTAACCTAACATATAATGAACCTAATAGCTAACCATGGCCGACAAATAACTGGTATCCTAATTGTCAAACTAACTAACCCTGACAGTTACACCGTAAACTAACTCTTAGCTAACTTCTAACTTCCTTTTCAAGTTTGTAACAAACCAACTTGCACAAACCCTTAACTAATCTAACCAATTTCTAACTGTCAAAACCAATTGATGACTCTCACTGACAAGCTTTTAACTTTCATTTAAGCCATCCCTCTGCCACGTGTGCATAGGAAACTACTAAATTGCCTCTAAGCTTAAAACTTCCCTCCAAGTTTTCTAACCAACTTCCTAAGCCTATAACCAACTCATAAACTAACTTCTAATCATAACTAACCCTAAAAAGCTTCAAACAAGCACACTTTGATTTGAATTATTGCACTAATCACAATCCAAAAGAAGCACAAAATCCTTTCGTTCTTCATTTATTCCAACTAACACAATCTAGCAACATTTTTCATTAATCCTCAACCCTTGATAAAAGTAAGCTTAGGATCACAATCCAAGGGTGGAGGATGATTCAATCCTAACTAACTTTAACTAACTTTCCCTCCAGCTATTCTTCAATCTCTCCTATATAAACTTCCATTTTACTTTTCAATTAGGATCAACAACCATTCTCTTACCCTTACTCTGCCAAATTTCCGCTGCACCCAATCCTCTTCATTCTCAATTCACTACCTAACCTCCATTAAAGCTCATTCGAAATACTTCTCAGAGCTTCACATTGAAGCTCTGAAAGAGTAGAGCTAGACCCATCTCAATCTCAATTCCTACTCTGCTATCCTACCCTAATCAAGCTACAACAATAAGAAACATCCTACATACTAAGCTCAATCTAGAATTTCAAAAGGAAAGCAAGAAGAGAAAAAGAAGGAGCAATTGTAAATAACGAGGGTTCAAGGCTTACCTAATTGTGAATCTTTGGGTTTCATCATCGTCGCCTTCATCTCTAAACGCATCAACAACATCCAAAGCACTTCTCAGCTTTGTAGGTAGGCTATACTTGAAATCATCTTCCTCCGTGCTCTTCTTGTTAGCATGGTATAGTTTAGGTGCTCAGGAATCAAAACCCTATTGTGTCTATCTGAGATTTTTAAGCTAGAGCATTTAATTTGGATTCAAAGTTCTAAGGTTCTTGAAATTTTGGCTTCGAACAGAGGGATGAGATGAGATTTAGTAGAATCTAAGGTGGGAAGTAGAAAAAGGGGGAAGAAAAGATTCGAATGATGGTGAGCTTGGGTGGTTCTGGGCTCCGCCGCCGAAGGCGATCTCCGACGCGGCGGAGCAATTTCCAACCATGTAAGAAAGGAGAGGAGAGTCTAAGATTTTTCTTTGGTTTATTTTGAATGAGTGAGATCTTCCCACACCTTTGGTTCTCACTCTAAACTTCTTTTTTGGGCTTTAAATCCAGCCCATTTCCTTTAACTACACACGCACCCTACATCTTGTTAACTCACCTCCTAACTTTGACTCAAACAAAGAAACAATTGTATGTGCATATTCTCTTGAGCCCAACACCCTTTTTACATCCACACACATTCTTCACTAATCACCCCCTCCCCGATAGATTAAATTATTTTTTTAATTATTGATAACAATTTCTTTTAACACCTTTTAATACATTAAACTAAAAAAGGCATTTTAGTAGCAATTAACATAATTAATTAGGGTGTAATAATTCTTGTCTAAGATTAATTTTAGGATTAGAATTAAGATCCTTAATTAGTAAGTGAAATAGGGTTAAGGTTAACATAAAATTAATATGACATGTTAGCATGATTTTTTACCCTTAGTTCTTTTGACTATTTCTTCATGGTGTTTTGGTATTTTGATGTTGGAGACTTGACTTAATTTTTAGTATGATCCCATTGTTTATTTGATTAGTTAGTCAATCATATTTTGATTAACTAATTGGATTAATGGCTTTAAGTCCTTTTAACATGACTTAACAAAATAAATTGCATGTTCCCTTAGGGTTATTTTGTTCAATTAAGTGATCACAAGTCCCTTGATCACTTAAATTGAATTAGATTTCAAGACTTGCATATCATATGATCTTTTAGGTCAATCCTAAATCCTTTCGTACTCTATACCCTAGAAAATAATAAAAGAATCAATGCATGATAACATTGGGCCTTAACCCCCTTTGGTACTATATCCCATTCACATATTCATGTCTTTTCCTTTGTCCATTAAAACAAAAGTCTCATTTTGAAAATAAATTCAAAACACCTTAACAAATATGATGCGAATTGTGCGCAATGAGCCTTAAGAAATGAAGAAGAATGAGAGGGATAAATTTCTACCCTTATTCTGAATATCTTTGGATACGAGACGCATGACCCAGTTGTTCAAAGTATTCACCTCCATTCATAGACTTTAGTGCAATTCAATTCAAGGAAAATTGTCACTATCAGTGGAAAAAAAAGAGGAGGATATAGATTCTCTCTCCCCGAATGTCCAGATACTACTGTAAAGCTCCTTGTCTGAATATCTGTCTTCAGACTAAAATCAATCACAACCAATTAAATTCAATTTTATATTCTCTATTATGGGTTGGGTTTCATGATGTTACATGAGAGAAAAGCCCTACACCCAAGCTTGAGTATAAACACATGATAGAATCGTGGATAGCCGTGTTGACCTACATTTTGCGCGTTGGGTTGGCATGAGACCCACACTCATACTAGAGTCACTTGGAAGTACCATTGTCCTGCAAGCATTTGCTACCACAAGGTATTTTCATTTGGATCATGACTCTGGGAGGCCTTTTAGGGACCACCTTTTGAAGAAGAGAACCTACCTATGAGAGGGAAATGAGTTTTTGTAAGAAACCTAAAACTCTACAAACCTTGAAAATCATGAATACGTCGAACTTTTGAACCTATACCTTGAGAATCATATACGGTTTATTCAAAAGTAACGTTGACCCTTTGAATTTGAAAAGTTCAACCTACATTGAGAAGTATATACAGATTATCCAAAATATGTCGGACCTTTGAACCCGTGATGTTGCATCTCATTTTATCATATCATAAAAAAAAACTAATTTTAGCATTTGCATTTATAGGGAATCCAAAAGCTATAGTCTTTGTTGAGCATTCAAAATGAAGATGAATACTGGCACAAAAAGCACATACAGTTACAAGTTCATAGAACCTCAGTTGAAGGCTTTGAGAGGATTGGGATCTCGTCTGATTCTTGACAACAAATATGATTTCAAGAAGAATTATGGAAATCTTCTAAGCATCCTCAATACTGAAGTCAACGTGACGGTCATCCACACTCTTGTGCAATTCTATGACCCTTCGTTGAGATGTTTCACTTTCCAATATTATCAGTTGGCTCCCACCTTGGAGGAGTACGCATATATCTTATTTCCTAATACTGAATAATCTTGATCTTCTTATATACAGGATAGTCTTATTTCCTAATATTGAAAACTTTATGGACTTGGCTTTTATTTGTATCTTCATAACTAAGAACCCCGTTCCTACTCTGCTCGTTGATACCTTCTACTCAATTCATTTGAGGAATCAGAAGAAGAAGGGAACTAATATTGTGTGTTGTGCACCCTTGCTGACAGATGGTTTATGTCTCACATGCTCAACAAAGGCCCTTTCGTTGAAAATAAAGGCAATCTTAAATGGTCCCAGAGAATCATGTCTCTGGCCGCTGATGATATTTTGTGGTATTCACGAGACTACGACAACATGAAGATCATCCTCAACTGTGGTAATTTCCCTAACATACCTCTCTTAGGAACCAAAGGGGGAATCAACTACAACCATAGTCTAGCTCTATGCCAATTAGGCTACCCAATTCTTGATAAACCTGACACCATGCAGTTGGAAGAGTTTGTCTTACATGAAGGGGTTGATAATCCAAATTTGTTGAAGAGGATTAACAAAGCCTGGGGAGAGATTCATCTCCAAGGAAAGACCGAACTGGGTAAGAAAAATTTCATAGAAAAAGAGGCATACACGCAATGGGTTAGAGATAGAGTCAAAGAAGTCTTGCTACCTTTTCCATTTTAACCTTCAATGAATGCACGACTTGCTGAAACAACTCAAGTTCCTATTAAGAAGTTCAATGAACTCAAAATAATCATCCAAAAGCTAAAGAAAGAAAATGAAGAGTTACGGCTAAACCTTAATCAAGGCACTCCTTAGAAGAATGACATGGAGATTGACCTTAATCAGAAGGCAGATCAACTCAACAAGAAAGCCAAGATGATTCAAGTTAAGAACAAGAAACCAAAGCGAATAGGAGATGATTTAAGAGACGTTGGCAGTAGTCTTAGTACTAAGAATCAAGAGTTGAAGGAAGCCTATCATTAGATTTAGAAGTTGGACAAATGATGGAAACAAGTCACCCAAGACAAGAAGGAAATGAGGGAGAAGTTTGAGGCTCAGGTGAAGAATCTCCAAGTTGAGCTCAAAGGCACCCAAGATTATATGAATAATGAGCAATGTGTGAAGGACCAATTCCAAGACCTATTCACTAGACGTCAACATGAGTTGGATAATGCCTTCGAAGACATCCGCAAACTCAAAGATCAAGATCATCAATATAGGGTTGCTTTCAGAAAACTAAGCGAGAAATGTTCCTATTGAAAAGGTCGAGGACATCACCTAAAGATTTTTATAAGGGTATGTACTTCAACTTAAAGAATTGATAGTATTTTAAAAAGACATTGACGCGTATAGAAATTATGTACCTGATATAATAACGTTATCATAAAATATAATCTTTATAATAGTGACAACGTAATGAAACATATGTGAAGATGAAGATCATGCACTCTCTTCATGAAATTCACCTCTCTCATTACATTCATGCATGCATGAATAGATAGACACGAAAAGAATACAAAAGGTATATTACTTGGTTAATAGTTAATACAGATACAAGTATCAAATGACATTAGTATGCATCAAAAGAATATGCATCATAAACAATAATTTGTTTTCTCTATAATTCAAGGAGAAACGTATTCAACAAAAATAGAAATTTATTTTTTAGATTCAATATATCTTAATTCCTTTTTGAATAATAATACTCCTACCTGGCTCCCACCATCTTTCCGTTTTTTTCTCCCAAAGAAATGAAGACAAAAACATTTCAATCTCACTCCACTTTTCTTTCACAAAGTGGTCATCCAATCCAGCAAAGCCATGACATCACTCCAAGATTCCTCTTACTTAAAAAAGATACACATCAAACACTATCTAACAATCCAAAACATACCTTTTTTGGAATTACAGCTCAACTTAAACACTGCTAGAGTTCAGTAATGCTTCATGCACTCTACAATTTTTATTAATCTATTAGTATCTATTGTGTTTCAGAAAGGGAAAATTCAAGATGAAGAAAGCACAAGTGGTGATCATCCCTCATCCTGGTTTGAGCCACCTTGTTTCAACTCTTGAGTTTGCCAAACTTCTAATCAACCGTGATAACCGTCTTCGAATAACCGTCTTAGTTATAAAATTCCCAAACAACACTGAACCCGAACCCGATGTCACCATTGAATCCGATTCACTTCACCTCATCAACCTTCTTGAAGTTTCACTTCCTCCAAACATCGATCGACGTTCCGCCGTCGTTAACGCTCTCCTCGAAGCTCAAAAACCAAATGTCAAACAAGCCGTCTATAACCTTACTGCCCAAGAACAACAACATGGACCTCTCGCCGCTTTCATTGTCGACATGTTCGGCACCACCATGGTTGATATTGCCAAACAATATTCCGTCCCTGCGCTCGTCTTCTTCACTTCCGGCGTTGCTTTCCTTGGTTTGATGTTTCATCTTCAAACTCTTTTGGAAAGAGGCAACGGCGATTTGAATTGGTTTCGGCAGCAGAACGAGTTGGCCATCCCGTGTTTCAACAACATGGTTCCTTCAAACTCGTTGCCCAGTTTTGTGCTGCATAAGGAATGGGAATCGTTTTTGATAAACTATGCAAGTGGCCTCAAGAAACCAAATGGCATTATAGTAAATTCATTTGAAGAGCTCGAATCACATGCAGTTCAATCTTTTTTCTCTCATCCTGATCTAGCAGGCTTACCAACTATATATCCGGTGGGACCTTTGTTAAACCCTGACCTCAAAACAGATAAAATCGTTGGATCGGATGATATCTTCAAGTGGCTCGATGATCAACCTCCTTCCTCGGTAGTTTTTCTCTGCTTCGGGAGCTTGGGTTTTTTCGACGAGGAGCAGGTTAAGGAGATAGCACATGCTATTGAAAATAGTGGTGTTCGCTTCGTGTGGTCTCTGCGTAAACTCTCACCGAAAGGCTTTAGGCACCCGCCGTCAAATTATTCACTTTCAGAATTGGAATTGCTTATACCCGAAGGTTTTTTAGACCGGACTGCTGAAATTGGAAAGGTTGTTGGTTGGACCGCACAGGCTCAAATACTTGCCCACCAAGCTATAGGAGGATTTGTTTCGCACTGTGGTTGGAATTCCATACTGGAGAGCATATATTTTGGTGTGCCTATTGCCGCATGGCCTGTTCATTCAGAACAACAGACAAATGCTTTTGAATTGGTGTGTGAGTTGAAGATGGGTGTGGAGGTCGCATTGGACTATAGGGAGGACTATCACGGCAAGCGTAACTATCTTGTAACTGCAGACAAGATTGAGAGAGGAATAAAGAGTGTGCTGGATAAGAATGAAGAAGTAAGGAAGAAAGTGAAAGAAATGAGTGAAAAGAGTAAGAAAACTTTGTTAGAAGGAGGATCTTCCTACTCTTATTTAGGCAATTTGATTGATTATATTATGAATCAAGTATGAGATTAAATTGTCCTAGAACCCCTTGCGACAAATTCATGAGACATCAGTTTAATTTTAAACATAAATAATGCTTCGTTTTTGGTTTGAGAATTTTTCTGTTCAGTATTACTTTAGTCTTATATCTTTTGCTACTGTCAAGAGAAACCGAGACTATCATGAGACCAAGATATAAATAATCAACGACTTTTACTAGTCAAGTTCAATCTTGTGGTTCTAGCTTCTTATAATGTATGTTTCGTTCTAGTTATGTAAAATGAAATTCATAAATGGCAATCAGTACTGACAAGTACACCATAACAAGTTCTTGACCTTAGGAGGTGTATGATTCGGTTTTACTTTTTATTTTCTAAATACTCTTTTGGAAATCATGATCTACTAGAAAATGGTTTATAAGCCAAAAACGGAATATTATGAATGAGAATTTAACTAGAATTTTCATGAATGATAGATGCTTTCTTAAGCATTCAGTTCTTTCAAAACAAAATGTCCACTGTTATTACCACATGCATATATTTTCATGAACCTTTCATATAGCGTATCTAATTGGTTACTCATTTCCTTATCTTCCATCACCTTTTCAACTCCTTCTTCAACATCCCTTAAACCAAGCCCATTCAATCTTATTCCAATGCTCCACACCTCAACAATAGGGCCTACAAAGGTAAATCATTGGTTGAAACTAAAGGCAACGTAGGGACAAAGGTAATTTTCCTTCATACTGTGGAAGTCCTACAAATATATACATAATATATGTTATCATTAACTTATAATTATGACTGTTGGAAAAAAAAAATCAAAAACCAAACCAAATTGATTCGTATTAAACTGAACTATTAAACCGCGTCAAAAAGAAATGTGATTGATTGTTTACTAACTAAATTCAACTGATACAAATGGTTGTTCATGGTATTGTTAAGATAGAAAACCTAATCAAACCCAACTGGATCATAACAAAAGTGTTATGGACCGGGCAGAGCTTCCTGCCCTTAAGGATCAGGCCCAATCCATTATAGTTGGCGAACAGGCCCAATAGGTACAATATAGCTGTTGGGCACAATATAGCCGTTGGGCACGTCCCCCCATTCGCTTGTCAGTTTACGCGACCAACTACCTCCCCGGATATTGCGGAGATAGTTGGACCAAGTCAGAGGACCACGCGCAGTGTCCTCCACTTGGCAGTCTCTCATTCGCCGAGCAGGCATCCTACTCGCGAGGAGAGATCTTGGCCCCGCGCTGGGGGTATATTATAAATTCCCTCTTACTTGAGAGGGTCAGGTATCTAATCTCTTACATTCTTACTTTGTACTTGCTTTTCTCCTCTTGTCCAAACTCTCACTTTGGCATCGGAGTACCTTGCAGGTACCCCCCCATTCTCCTCTCCTACGAGCATCAACTCCTGCCCTACACGAAGGCCACGACGATCTCCTTCTGGTCCTCTCCGATCAGTGGCGCCGTCTGTGGGAAATCCCAGCTTCCCCGTCTTTAACCAAGATCCTCTCTTGCACAACAAAGACCAAAGCTTCATCCTTTCAAATCTCAGATCGACATGGCTTTCATTAAGAACGATGTTCACCAAGACTTTGCTGCCTCTGCGGGCAACAACAACGACCACGCTTTCGTCGGGCATATCCCGCAGGAAAGTGACCTAAGAGACGGAAGGCCTGCTTCCTCGAAACCCGACGAACCAAAGTCACGGGCACCAGCTGTGGAACTCACCTTCGAGCCCATCCCGGTTCCCCAAGATGCTGATTCGAGCACCGTAGCGCTCATCGCATCTCTTAACAACTCGAACCTCTTAATCCTCCAGCAGGGGGAGAAGATCAATGCTCTCGAACATATCAATCAGGAACGCCTTGCTTCAAAAAAACTGATGAGTCTTTCCCCGCGTCTACGAACTCCCTCGAAGCGAAGACGCGACAGCCTCTCCCCGGAGAGGAAACGTTCAAGATCGAGGAACCCTACACCCGATCTAGCACGACGACGCCATCAGTCTCCCCCACGGAGATCCAGGCACTCCCCGATATCCAAGAGGTCTCGACACTCGGATAAGTACGAGCACCGACACACCCGCGGACGTTCTCCTCGCCGAAGTCGAAGCCGCGATCACAGCCGTTCCCTTTCGCCCTCTTCTAGTTCCAGCAGTGACGACGACGTCCACGGCCCGTTCACAAGAGACATCCTGGACACTCGAATCCCCCGCAGATTGGAGAAACCACCCACGTTGACAACCTATGACGGGACGTCCGATCCCCGCGAGCATATCGAAAATATAAAAGCTACGCTCCAATATCACGGTGTCTCCGGGGCTATCAAATGCAAAATGTTCCCCATCACCTTGAGAAAGAGAGCGATGACATGGTTTAAACGACTTCCTCACGGATCCATCTCTTCATGGAGGGAGTTAAAGAGCCAGTTTGCCCGCCATTTCACAGCTTCCCAACGACATCCTAAGTCGGAGGCTACACTGGAAGCCATTATACAAGGCAGGGATGAATCCCTGCGGGCATACATTGAAAGATTTAACAAAGAAGCGGTGGAAGTCTGAACAACGAATCACATGAAAAAGTACCTCCTCGAAAAGGGACTCCGGCCCAAAAGCGACTTCCGAAAGGCAGTGGGGATCGAAGCTCCCCGAACACTGACGGAACTCCTTCGCAAAGCTGAGGACTACATCCATTACGAGGAAAAAGAAGTTGCATTCCATGCCCGGGACTTAAGAGATCGCGAAGCACCTCGGGCATAAAAAAAAGACGAGCCGGAATCATCCCGGCAAGGGAAAGAGAAAAGGCGCGACGAGCGTCCTAGCGAAAGCAAAGGGCCAGCTGGCCGGTTTAAGGAATACACCATGCTCACGACCTCGCGTGAGCGCATTCTATCCGAATGCATCAACACAGAATTTAAACAAGGGGGTGCCAGGTTCCCTAAACCGACCACATCCAAAGGGAACGTCGACAAAAGCAAATACTGTCATTTCCACCGTAGTCACGGCCACGCGACAGAAGATTGCGTGCATCTTAAGGACGCAATAGAGATCCTCATCAAAGAGGGTCACCTAAAGCAGTACGTGAAGAAGGGAGAGTCCTCCCGACGAGACACATCCGATTCGAAGAAAGAGGCAGAATCAGCCCAATCCAGTCCTCCCCCGGAGGTCGCAATGGCCATCAACCGACTAAAGGACTTCTTCGTTCCTGACCACCTCGACACGACTTCCCAGATATTCATACACAACACCTGGGAAGCCTTTCCTACGGCCATGGTCATCTCATGTGGGGGGGTACCATGAGCTTATAATAGGGTCCATCAAACGAAGGTTTGAGCAGCTGATAGACAGTAGCCCCGATCAGTTGTCCGCGATCGGAAAAAGTAAAGGGCGTTCGCAGTTGATCACGTTTTACCGAGAAGAACCGCCCGGGGGATCCCCAAATTCCCATATCCCTCTGCTGATCAGGGCCAAATTGTCCTCTACCGATGTTCGGAGAATCCTGGTCGACCAGGGCAGTTCTGTGGACATCATGTATACCAACCTGTTCCGCGCATTGAAACTGAATAAGTCCAACCTCTCACCGTACGTGGGATCGGACCTCCAAGGATTCAACGGGGCAACAACCCGACCTTGGGGTTACGTGGAGATACCAGTCGCTTTTGGCGAGGAAGAGGCATCTCGGACAATCAAAACGCAGTTCTTAGTCATTGATTGCCCGTCACTTTATCAGTGCATCCTCGGCAGGCCAGCTCTTGCAGAACTCATTGCTGTCCCCTCTACGGTCCACCTCAAACTCAAGTACTATACTGAGAAAGGGCACGTCGCAACTCTGCATGGCGACATCGAGGCTGCTCGCAGATGTTTTGAGGCTGCAACAAAAGGGCAAAACCAGATCGTAACGACGACAACATCAGCAAAGCACCCAAGAGAGGATGAGGTTCCAGCTGAAGGTGACCACCCAGACAAAAAGCCCACGCTTCCCGTGCATATCATCGACCTCGACAGCAGGCTTCCTGAAGAGGGTAAAGAGGATCGTGACGATGACAAACAGTCAGGAGCAGCAAGCTCCCCGGCTTCTGTACTTTTGCGACCAGTCCTAGATGGAGAATTCGAGATCATCACCTTCAGCAATAACCCCAACAGGGGAGTGAAGATAGGTGTTGGTCTCCCCGAAGAGATCAAGAAGGAGCTGAAGAAATGCCTTGACGACAACGTCGATATGTTCGCCTGGAGTGCGGCAGATATGCCCGGCCTTGATCCAGAAATTGCATGTCACCACTTGACAATCAATCCAGTTGCTCGCGCCATTGCCCAACGAAGAAGAAAGCAATCCGAGGAAAAGGCACAAGCTGCCGAGAAACTAGTACAAGACCTCTTAGAGGCAAAATTTATTTCCGAGGCCAGGTATACGACCTGGCTCTCAAACATTGTACTTGTAAAGAAAAGTAATGGAAAATGGCGCATGTGCATTGATTGCATTGATCTCAATCGGGCTTGCCCGAAAGACGCTTATCCGCTACCGAGCATTGATAAACTCGTAGATAATTCCGCAGGTTTAAAGCTCTTGTCCTTCATGGACGCTTATTCGGGATACAACCAAATCCCAATGGCAGACGAGGACAAGAGGTATACGGAGTTTATGACCTCCTCGGGGAACTATTACTATAACGTAATGCCCTTTGGACTAAAGAATGTCGGGGCCACGTACCAGCGCATGATGAATAAAGTCTTCCGATCAGAAATCGGGGACATGCTCGAAGTATATATGGATGATATGATCGTGAAATCCCAAGAGGAATCCAACCATACCACCCACTTACAAAAGGTGTTCGACCAAGCTCGAAAGTGTAAAATGCGTTTCAATCCAGAAAAATGAACCTTTGGTGTACGAGCAGGGAAATTCCTCGGGTTTTACCTCACTGAGAGAGGAATAGAAGCAAACCCAGATAAATACCG
The DNA here is from genome assembly GCA_022829125.1 of Lathyrus tuberosus. NCBI lineage: Eukaryota > Viridiplantae > Streptophyta > Magnoliopsida > Fabales > Fabaceae > Lathyrus > Lathyrus tuberosus. The sequence goes on along the minus strand of JALAZF010000338.1, from coordinate 6,871,728 downwards.
AGCACTCGTGGAGTTCCCCACTCCACGGTCGAAGAAGGCGATACAATCCCTCAACGGGATGCTCGCGTCCCTTGCTCGCTTCGTGAGAAAATCCGCCCAACACGCTCTGCCCTTCTTCAAATTACTTCGGAAGGAAGCCAATTTCGATTGGACGGACGAATGTGAGCGGACCCTTGCCCATTTCAAACATGCTTTGTCCGAGCCACCAGTATTGTCCCGATCAGACCGCGGGGAAACCATATACCTGTACCTCTCCGTGGCCAACGAAGCAGTAAGTGCAACACTTATTCGCGAGACGACTGACGGGCAGAAACCCATCTATTTCACCAGTAAAGCCCTGCAGGGACCCGAAGTCAGGTACATGCAAATAGAACGAGTGGCCCTTGCTCTCATAGTTGTCGCGAGGAGACTCAGATATTACTTCCTGGCGCACACTATCATCGTCAGAACCGAACAGCCTATTAGGCAGCTGTTAAGCCGACCAGATATGGCAGGCAGGATGATAAAATGGTCCCTTGAATTGTTCGAGTTCGACATTCACTACGAGGGGAGGAAAGCCCTCAAGGCGCAGGTCCTGGCCGACTTCATAGCAGAAATGACTCCGGAACTATCCCCTCCAGGAGGGGCGCGGAAGTGGATAATTTACGTGGATGGCGCATCAAGCCCCTTAGGCAGCGGAGCAGGAATTATCCTCGAGAACGAGGAAGGGACCCTGATCGAAGTATCCCTGGTCCTGTCCTTCAAAACATCCAACAATCAAGCCGAGTATGAAGCCTTCCTCGCAGGATTACGATTGGCCAAAGACGTTGGCGCGAAAGAAATAAAAATTTGCACTGATTCCCAGCTCGTAGCATCCCAAGTACGGGGAGAATTCCAAGCAAAGAACGACCAACTAGCCGAATATTTAGCAATGGTGAAAGAAAAAATAGCGGAGTTTGAAGCATGGGAAGTTCAGCACGTCCCGCGCGAGCAAAACACCCGAGCAGACATCCTCTTTAAACAAGCCAGCACCAGGAAAAAAGGCGGAAACAAATCCATCATACAAGAAATGATGGCCCGCCCGAGCATTGTAAAACCCGACCTGCTAGATGTTAACGTCATCGGAGATCCACTTTGTTGGATGACCCCTGTGTACAATTATCTCACCAAGGGGGAACTCCCCGAGGACAGTAAAGAGGCCAGCGTAACTAAACGACGAGCCTGTTCGTACGTACTGGTCGAAGACAAATTATATTGACGAGGATTTTCCATCCCCCTGTTGAAATGTGTCGACGAGGCCTAGGTCCCCGAAATCTTACAAGAGATTCACGAAGGCATCAACGCACAACACTTAGGGGGGAGATCCTTGGCCCGGAAAGCTTTGTGAGCAGGATATTACTGGCCAACCATGCAACACGACGCCAAAGAGCACGTACAAAAGTGCGACCGCTGCCAACACCACGGGGACATGCACTTAGCACCCCCAACGAGTTGAAGACTCTCTCCTCGCCATGGCCCTTCTCCTGGGGGGGGGGGATGGACATTCTAGGCCCCTTTATAATGGGATCTTATCAAAACAAATTCCTAATCGTGGCCGTCGATTATTTTACAAAATGGATTGAAGCCGAAGCGCTCGCCAAGATCACAACCTTTAACATACTGCGTTTCTACAAAAGGAACGTCATCGCAAGATTTGGGGTACCTCAGGCCCTTGTGACCGACAACGGAACCCAATTTACGGACAAAAACTTCCAAGATTTCGTCGCCAAACTAGGGACAAAATAACATTTCACCTCCGTCGAGCACCCCTAGACTAACGGGCAAGCGGAGGTCGCAAACAGGGTAATCCTCCGCGGGCTAAAACGAAGGCTAGGCGAGGCCAAGAAAAGATGGGTCGAGGAGCTCCACAGCGTCCTTTGGGCGTATAGAACAACACCACACTCCACCACCGGGGAAACTCCCTTCCGACTAGCGTATGGAACAGAGGCGGTAATACCGGTGGAGATAAGGGAACCCTCCAGAAGGACAGAAGCTCCCCTCGACGAAGAAATGAATGACGAGGCTCTACGCGAGGAGCTCGACCTGGTCGAAGAAATAAGATCAGGAGCTGCGCTCCGCGAGGCCACATTAAAACAACAGATAATGTTGCGACATGACGCCAGGGTCATAAAACGTGACTTCCCCGTGGGCAGTCTGGTCCTGCGTAGAAACCAGAAGGATTCGTGCGAAGGGAAACTGGCAGCAAACTGGGAAGGACCTTATAGGGTCAAGTCCAAAATGGGCACATGAGCATATTACTTGGAAACATTGGACGAAAAACCACTTGCTCGACCATGGAATGCTGAAAAACTCAAGAAGTGCTACAGCTAAGGCCTTAATCACAAGGCTAGACAAACGACCGACGTAATCACCCAAAACGGGAAGATTTGCGCGACCATCGTATCATGCCCTGGTGAAGCATGACACGTATTACAATGCCAGCCAGCTTCTGCTCATTGTACGAATAGATCCAGTGCACAACGGGGATACCTCGACCGAGCTCCGCCGTTGCCGCACCATTCAGGCAGGACACCCAGCTCGCGATGGGAATAGTCCAAGCCTATGAGATTAGTACCTCAAATGAAGTCCTAGCCTCATCATGGGCAAAACCACTTTGCCCTCCTCGGTAGGTTTCACAACTCGCTGAGCACACACATATGAATAAACAGAGCAAACGTCCAAGATAAAACATTTTTGCACAAAATCCAAGTATATTAAACACCGGTCATAACCGGGTAATGTTATAAGTACAAAAGGGGCAGCACCCATACAAAATGGTAAGGGCACGCAGGCCCATAAAACATGTAAAAAATAACCAAGTCCTAGACTTCGCTTCCATCCTCGGGAGGAACAACCTGACCATTAATAACCCTGTTGAACATACCCATTCCGTTAGTCAGAAGCTGCACGTCCGAGTTAAGGGCTTTCATCTGCTCTGAAGCAGCATTGAAACCGAACTCAGCCGCCTTCAAGCTATCCTCGCCAAGGATCCGAATCCTTCCGATCAGCTCAGCTCTGGTTCTCAGGGATTTCTCATCATCATTCTCACCCTCGACGGCCGCTGACAAACCCTCCAGTTCAGCTATTCTGGCCTGCAAGCGTGCCTTCTCCTCGTCGGCCGCGGTCATCTGCAACTTCAGCTGGGTAACTTCCTGCTGAAGCAATACTTTGGCCTCCTCGTGACCTTCGAATTGCTTCAGATCATTGTACAGCTTATTGTTATCAACTTCCAAGTCGGCAATTCTCGCCTTGGTCGTGCGAAGGTTAACACGGGAAGCCGCCTCATCGTCCCCTAGGGCAAGAGCCGCTTCGAGCACCCTGAACATGCCCGCAGCGTCCTGGCAGAGTTGGTTCCTCCTCGCCTGAGGATTGGCGCTCACAATGGCTTCGACTTCAATATCCTGAACGACAATTGAGTTTCCTTCATTAAACATATTTCCACCCGAATAACACGGGGGCAGAACATACTGGTCGGCGCCAGAACCTCCCGGGCCAGCGGCCGCAGAAGCCCCTGCGACATCTCTTTTCCTCTTATGGGTGGTATCCGGGGTCAGCGGCGTCGAGGCTCTCTCCGGGACAGGGGTATGACCAGCTACAAAATTTTCCAGAACAGTCTGCTTAGGCACCCCGACCTTACCACCTGCGGTCGACTTCTTGTGAACTTTCGCCGCTTGAGATCTCATCAGGCGTTCCCTCATGTCTGCCATCATACCTGCGAACATGTAAAACAAGTCAGAATTCAGAAATTTGAAAAAAATTAAAACAAACAGCGGACCATACCAAGTAATTGGACCGCATTATCATCATTATCGCATTCGAGGAGAGCTTTGATGTTAATATATCTAGCTGCTTGGACGGGCTCCCCATCATCCCCGATCAGCTTATTCCCGTCCCGATCAACTACGAATGCCGGGGAAAAATTCTCCACATAAGCATGGAGGATCCTGTAAGACTCCTTGTCGGCCTCACATAGTTGTTCATGTTTCACCAAGAATTGGTCGGTCCTACACTTAAAATGGGAGTAAACCCATTCCAGAGGAAACATGGATACAACTCCATCCACCTCCCGACCGTCAACCGTCACCTTTTCGATAGTCGAGATAGATCTTTTCACCTCCTCGGAAATAGGCTTCACGATCAGAAACTTATCTTTGAAGTTGCGAATCGAGTCAGAGTACGGCCATAATAGCCTGCTCTGTTGTTTGAACGAAACCCGACTTTGTTTCGTCCTCGTGGTACTCCTTTGAAGTTGGAAGAGACAAAAGAAGAGATCAACGGTCGCCCCGACATTGAGATGATGGCAGACTAATTCAAATGCCCGGATGAAGGCCAGAGCATTAGGGTGAAGCTGCGACGGGCACAACGCCAAATGGGTGAAGAGAGCCACTTGAAAATCAGTGAACGGGAGACGCATCTTGGCCTCCGTGAAAGCAAACTCGTACATGGGGAAACGCAACCCCGGATACCCAGAGCAAACTCTATCGTTCTCCCCAGGACGAAAGGCTTTCCATTGCCGAGGAGCTTCCCCTACCCGGTTCTCCAACAGAGAGAACTCTCAAATCTCCTCTTCGGTGAAAGTCGATCGGAACGACAGAGGTTCGTACGCTATCCAGTCCAGGTCCCCCTCTGCGACCTTGATGTTGGAATAATCGGCGGGCATATCCAGCTCCTCTTGTGTCTCTTGAAGGTCGGGCACAACTTCATCCCGAGGATCAGCCATTTTCACCTGAAAAGCAAAGGAAGATAAGTGAATTCGACATCTAAGATCAAATCCACCCTTCCACCACTAATAAAGTGAAAGGGTGAGGATGAAGCCGAGGATAACCTCGAGCCCATTCTAACTCATCTTTCTAATGACCAGCAGGGCAAGTCCCAGCGACTTAATATAGCAAGGATCAAAACGAGGACACAGGCTCGTCGCGTCCCAAAATCACGACAAGGAACCGAACAGGCCTAGTGCCCGACTACAAACCTAAACTATACGCCTAACTAGAATCTACAAAGATCTACATCAAAACATTCTCTACAGTTATCCTAAAAATCTCCATGTTCTTCATGGATTTTCCAGAAACTCATATGTTCATCAAAGAACACATAAAGTTCAACCGAAAAATTCATGAACCCACCGGAGAATCCATGAACAACACCCAGAAAACTCGAAGGTTCATAAAAAAATATGGAAAAGGAAGAACAAACTTACAGGAAGAAGAAGAAGTTGACGGAGAAGAGGAAGATCAACGGTGGCGAAGAGGAACTCCAGCGGGAGGACTAGTTGCAGAGCAAATAAGAGGAAGGAGTGAGAACTTGGTGAGAATGCGAAAATAAAACCTTCCTCCACCTTTTATAACCATTTGATCGTGGGGAATCGTGAAGGTCATCATAGCCTACGCTGCCCTAGGACTGACAAAAGCCATGAATGCTCACCACGTGTCACAAAAACTCTTCGCCTGGCTTATTACAGAAAATACACCAAGTCCTTGGCTCCCACACGAGCAAATCTCCTCGGCGAAAAACGTCAATTTCTGCGAGCACGTAACGAATCTTTCCCGACACTCAGCGTAATCATCTAACGACCACATCTGGTCGGGACACGAATGGGACACTCCACGCGAGCAAACACGTCCCTGACAGTACGGTCGTAGTCACAACTGTCTTAAGTCATTACTCTCCAGCAGAGCAACGACTTGGGGGGCTCCTGTTCTGGACCGGGCAGGGCTTCCTGCCCTTAAGGATTAGGCCCAATCCATTATAGTTGGCGAACAGGCCCAATAGGCACAATATAGCCGTTGTGCACAATATAGCCGTTGGGCACAATATAGCCGTTGGGCACGTCCCCCCCACTCGCTTGTCAGTTCACGCGACCAACTACCTCCCCGGATATTGCGGAGATAGTTGGACCAAGTCAGAGGACCACGCGCTGTGTCCTCCACTTGGAAGTCTCTCATTCGCCGAGCAGGCATCCTACTCGCGAGGAGAGATCTTGGCCCCGCGCTGGGGGTATATTATAAATACCCTCTCACTTGAGAGGGTCAGGTATCTAATCTCTTACATTCTTACTTTGTACTTGCTTTTCTCCTCTTGTCCAAACTCTCACTTTGGCATTGGAGTACCTTGCAGGTACCCCCCCTCATTCTCCTCTCCTTCGAGCATCAACTCCTGCCCTACACGAAGGCCACGACGATCTCCTTCTGGTCCTCTCCGATCAAAAAGATTTAAAGAGTTGAAGTGAGCCATTTGAGTTGATAAATTGTAATTTCTTGTGTCGAAACATGTTGCTCGACGAGGACAAAGAAGTTATCAAACAATCTATTGTGTGTGTTTCGAAACACTTAGTTGTCGAAGTGTCGAGGAGTTAGCCTCGACATGAATTTTGTCTGAAAAATAATTTAATTTTATGGTAATAACAGAATTAGGTATTTTGAACTTTGCTTAGAGAGCAAGGAAGCTAAATTTATAAATAGATAATTTTTTTTAGAAATTCATCAGTTACTCTGTAATACCCTGTATTTCCTTAAATACTCTAAATCATATCAGTTAAGATCAACTGAGTTCCTATATACTCTGAAAGTTATCAGTTGGGATAATTAGAGTAGCTAGTGAGCTCAGATTGACTTAATTAATATTATTCAAGACTGACATTTTATTAATTGGTACAAAAGAGACATTTTGATAACATTAATAATAAGTCAGTTGCTCTAGTAGAACAAATATTAAGTATTGTACCACTTAATATATTTGATACTACTAATCTAATAATTTCCTTACCACAAGTTTTGTGACCACTTCTTTTTCACATGTGCCACTTTTCTTACTAACTCCTCCCACATGATGTCTCTATGTATCATTTTCATTCCAACTTAATTAGTAGGAAGGCTTGGAAGAGAAAGATAGAAAGAAGAAGACCTAGTGGAAGAAGAAACTTGGAGCTCAACATCATCACTTCATTAACCTCATTTCATCTTCATCATCCAACACTTCTTCATCTCATTAGCAAGGCGGGTTTTATATAGAAACATTAAGTTGTAGAAGTTAAGGATTTTAGATCTTAGGATAGAAATTGATGATATTGGTTGTTGATATGTTCTCTTCCACTACCATGAGAAATCCTATGATTTTGTTGTTGTTCATGATTATTATGGTACAATATTGTGATTGTAAGTTGTATTATTGTTGTGGAGAATCATGTGTGGGTTAAATGGAAAAACCCCCTTCCTTGCCATCAAACCTTTGCTATATTTATGCAGAAAACGACGCTCTCGCCGGGCGAGCTGTTTTCTGTTAGCGTCGTCGGGTGAGCTTTGGCGAACAGAAAGAGAGCTAACTCGCGGGTTGCTCGTTGGGCGATCATGATACATTTTTTACATTGTCTGGGACTCGCCGGGCGAACCAAAAGTGAGCCAGTCTCGCTGGCTCCTCGTCGAGCGACTGTGACAGAGTTTTGGGGGATTGCTTTGTCTTTTGTATGGAGTGTTTCATATGCATGTTTTAGCCTTGTTATAAGTTACCTTATTATGGTTTGTGAGTATTATGCATGTTTCCCATTTATCAATTGTTGCTTGTGATTAAATGATAATATGATTGGAAATTTACAAAGATTGATGGGGAAAATTAAGAGTAATTAATGGAATGAATTAGCAAATTAGGATGTGATGAATGATATAGATGACAATGCTTGTGCATATGATACCTAGGTGTGTGACATGAGCAAGTGGTTGTCTAGCTAAGAGGTTAGACATTTTATGGAGCATGTGATGTTGTTGTGAATACTAAGGTGATGTGATCGCCTTGTGGTTGTCGAATACAATTACGATGTCCCTTATTTAATCACGTAGTCGGAAACAACCCCTTAATTATGTCGTCCCAAGTATGATGGTTATATAGAGTAAGTATTTGGATCTACGCACCATTACTTTGACCTGGGTTTAAGTCCCAAAAAAATGGTGAAACCTTAAATGGGTTAGAGTCCCATACAGGTGAAAGGCTTGGAATGGATTTGGAGTCCCATAGGAAGCGGTGATTCTTAAGTTTGATTTTATCCCTCGAAATTCGAAATCCACGTGTATGTCAAAGTATGATACAAGGATCCGTGACCCGTGTCCCGTGTCGATAACTCTAGACGTAGGGTTGACCTTGGAAAGATGCCTTGGTATGGTTTCCGATTAGTGATGGTTTGATTTGTTGAACTCAAGCAACATGTTTCCATATAATGCAAGAATTGTGAACTTTAAGTCTTCTCCCCTTTGTGACCTGAGTTAGGATGATGTTTAGTATAGCCGAGTGGACCCATAAGATAAGAAACCCACTGAGATTATTATCTCACCTCATATTTGTTAATTATTTTCAGATGGTTCTGATCAGGCGAATGGTAAGGACAAAGCATCATGATGTCCTTGTTTCTTTTGTTATTTTGGATGGCGTATCCACTGTGCAATTATTTTGGAGATCATCTTACCATGATCTAGTTCCTAGTTTTTATATTTTGGGAACCCTTGTATATATTGTGCCATTGTTGTAGTACTATTTTGGGCTTGTAATATGTACAATGTTGCCACTAGGCACTTATGTATTTCAGTACCAACTTTACAACTATGTATAATATGTATATTCTAGACATGTATTATATATGGGTGTTACAATTGGTATCAGAGCATGTCGCTTCCTCGACCTAGCCATGAAATATTACGAGTATTTCTTTCTTCCTTATATGTGTGTTGTAACACCCCGTTTTAATTATTTAGACGTCTTGTGTTATTTTATTTGTGTGACCTTGTTTGGGGGAGTGTTTTGAGTGCGTTTAAGAGTTGCTCTTAATTAAGAAGGTGAGTTGGTGAGATGAAGCCTTTAGATTAATATTAATAGTGGTATAGTTAATAATAATAATAATTTAATTAATAATAGTAATATTATTATTTTATTATTATTATTGTTATTATTGCTATTATTATTAATTAATTTAATTAAAATAGGATTAAGAGAATTAGGAGAGGTTTAAGGAAAATATAAAGGTTTTGGCACGTGAAACGAGGAATAGAGAACCAAGAGGAGAGAAAGAACAAGGTGTGCTAGGGCTTGATCTTCTTCCCCAATTGTCCAGATTTTCTGCAAAGATTCGAGGTAAGGGGGGAGAAACGGGTTTAATATTGGTGATTCATTCATGATAGGGTAGTGGGGAGTCCTTAACCCCGTAGGAATTTGTATGCAAACTGTTGTGTGGTTGATCTGTTGTATATGCCTGTTGTGATTCTGAAATCGTGCATGAATTGATGTGTGTTTCCATGAATTTTTGTTGTTGCTGCTGTTGTATGAACATCTGTTACAGATATGTCATTTTTTATTCAAATTGGGAGAACGATTTGAGATTATAGACCTGCAATACATGTAGTAATTCTAGGTACAAGAGAAAAGATGAAAATTGGATCTAAAATCAATATAGAAACGAGTATAGGACTAGTTAGAAGTGAAGAAGTGTAGAAATCGTAGCAGAGTGCAGAATGGTGAGGCCTCTGGTGATTTGCGTAATAGACCTGGCCATACGCGTATTGGGCTAGGCCATACGCATATAGGAGTGAAGGAAAGGGAGCCTTACGCATAAGGGGAGCTTGAGGGGAGGGTTTGGCACGACCCTCTGCTCATGCGCGTATGGTACGCGTATGGTGGCATGGCAATACGCGTACGGAGTAGCATACGCGTATATAGATCTGAGAGTTGGAAATTGAAGAAAAAATGGGTCTCTGCTCATACGCGTATGAAGTTGGGCAATACGCGTATGGCAGGGCGAGGCAGGAGGCCTTACGCGTATCAGATGGGAGTATACGCGTAAGGAAGGGCGAGGAGCAAGTCATACGCATATGACTCAGGTCAATACGCGTATGGACAGTCTGAGTGCAGATTTTCACCGTTTTGCGATTTCTTTCCCGTTTTCGCATCGGAATAGGTTTCTCTTAGTTTGAGAGGTTGGGAATAGGTGCCAGGTGCTGAGGAATAAGACATGGGTGATGAAAATATTAATTTTAATAATTTTAATTAATTAATTAATTAATTAATTGGGTGTTTGGTGTGTATGAAGTAAATTACATGACGATGATGTTGAGGATATGTATGATGTGATCAGGAGGATCGTGTGCATGTATTTACGCTTGTATACATGTTTTGTTGTCCATAGTGAGTCTTGCATATTCATGGTGATTGGTGGGATGAATCATTGCTCAGAAGGAGTGTATGTGATTCATCCGTACTCCTATATGGAGAATGGTGAGGGATAGATCATTGCCAAGTAGAGGTGTATGTGATCTATCCGGGGTTCGATTGAATGAACCAATGAGTCGGTACCGCATGCATGGTGTCGTCTTGCATTACATTATTAATTGATGTTGTTGATGATATTGGACAGTAGGCCGTGTTGGTGTGTTGTTGACTTATATATGTGAATGCTACCTTGTTATCATGTATTTATTCACCGATAATATTAAATGTGATTTCTCACCCCTTTGTTGTTGTTGTGTCTGTGCTTCTTCGGAAGTACAGATTGAAATTCTGGTATCAGACGTGTGATGTTAAGGTGTGATGTCACGACAACACACTCTGCACAATGGACAAAATAAACAACAGAAGAACACACCAAATTGTTCACCCAGTTCGGTCTAACTACCTACGTCTGGGGGCTACCAAGCCAGGGATGAAATTCACTACTTGTAGAATTAAATTACAGACTCAACAACCCAGTTGACAATCTCATAATCTTAATTCCTACTAGTGACTTTCTACCTAAGAAACCACTTAGATATGAGAACACTACTCAATCCCTAAAACACTTCAGTGATATAATTCAAAGATCACACACTTTGAATAACACTACTTGATTTTGCTTCACAGCTTTGATCAAGAACAACTCAAAACAACAATACCAATTCACACTCGAATGGTTTACAAAACATACACGAAGACACAAACGACACTCAGTCTTTAGCTCTCTTTCTTCGTTACTTTTCCTTCAGTAATGATGCGCATTATATAGCTCTTTGAATTTGGACTTGGACCTGCTACAATATCTGACCTGATTTGTTATTTAAAACTGAATATTCAAAACAGATTTTCTCCTAAAATATTTTCAAATCTTCAACCTTTTAAATCTCCTACAAATATGCATCAAATCTCTATGCAACAGAGAATATCTATCCCAAGATATTCACATCCAATGAGACACCCTGCTCTTCACAATTCCAGCTAAAACGCAAACCCTAACAATATCACAAAACCTGATGTTATTAATTCTGCAGATCTAATGTCACAACATCGCCAGTGACATTAGACATCCAACTTAACTCTTAACACAACCCAGTGTTAAGACTCAATGTTGTGACATCACCCATATGACATCAAACATTGAACAACTTCACTACTTAACACAGTCCAGTGTTAAGACTCAATGTTACCACATCACCACCTTGACATCAACATTGAACTACCTTTGTTTTACCAAAATTCCAGCCAATCCAAGAAACTAACACAGATAATCCAGGTACTTAGATAGCTTGGATATTGGTGTTGCTGATCGAGTCTATAGGAGTGCTCTGATACGTAACACGGGAACTGTTTTTGGGGATTTCATTCATTTTGTTATTTGTTATTCTTTTTGTTACGTATCTTTATTTTTGATGAACATTATGGTGAACCACGATTTTATGTGGAGTTTTGGTGTTATTGGCAGATGGCCGTAATTTGAATATTTTTCCGCTGCATATTTTATCAACAATAGAAGGATTTTATTTGTTGGCTTTTAATGTGACATTGATAACACGAATTTATATCATATTTTTACTTCGATTTATGTTAGTTTCTTATTTCGTTTTTCATCTAATATTCAATTTGAGATAATTTAAGTGTTTTTGCAGGTAGTCACATTTTACAAGTCAAAGTATACTAAGTGTGGAAAAGAACCAAAATATGCAAGAAAAGAGCAGAAAAGAGATGAAAAATTGAAGAAACAAAAAATTGATGATATCACGATCGTCATGGATATGCCACGACCGTGACAGCCTCAAAATGTATCACGACCGTCACACTTCCTCACGATCGTCATGCGCCCAATATTACACATTGAAGCAGAAACATGTCTACGAATTTTCAGAGAACAGTTTTCACACGATCACATTATTTCCCCGAAGATTACTAGGTTCAAGTGATGTAACCGTCAATGTGAGTGGCTAAATTCTCTCCAACCTCTACCTCAACTGAGCCTATAAATACAAGTCATTATGAAGAACAACGGGGTAGCCAAATTTCCCTTTCAAGTGTACTGTCTTGCTGCCAAATTATTTCCAGAGCTTTAGTTTCGTTTTTTTACTTTGCATTTCCATTTCCTTGTTAACCATTACCGAACAAAGTAATAGTTTCTCACACTTAGGGACTATTACAACTTAGTTTTAGTTTTTGCTTCATTACCTTCAACATTTGCAATTTACTTTATTCGAGCAAGAGCCTACCGGCTTGTGGAGGGATTGCTATTGCTGTTATTACGAATTACCAGGTTTCCATTATTTAATTCAAAGCATTGTTTATTTCTTTCTTGATTATGTCTGTGTTTACTTATTTCCTTGCCTTTGCGTTTAATTTCCTAATTATGTCGAGCTAAACCGATTTTATCGGTATGCAATGAAGTAACTAAAATGGATTAATTTTCTCTAAGCTAAAATCAATAATAAATCCTTCTTCAGGCTTCGATTTCTTAATTTAAAACCCAACTTTTATTACGAGAGTAAAAAAGTAACATAGGTTAAAGTCGAGACCACGGGAGTGTGAGGCTTTACCCGGATAGCTGAAATCGGGCATTAGTTTTAAAAACAGCGGAAGCGCTTTAAAATTAATTAGGTTTAACTAGTTTTCAAAAAGTATTTTTAACCTGATACGGGCTAGCGAGAGCAGACATATTGACTTAGAAGTATAGTCCGAAGCAATAACCACGGGAGTGTGAGTTGAGGGCTTTTAAACCGGTTTTTCCTACAGATGAATAGGGTGATAAATCTTTATACGCTTAGGTTTAATTAACTCCACTTAGGTTTACTGAATTATATACTGATAACTTATTCATAACTAGTATTCCCAAATTTTAATTTCCCTTTAATTTCTCGTTTGAGCTAAAAACCAAATTCTGATTAGCCTTAGATAAACATAGTAACGATAGATAACGGTGCGTTCCATTTCTTGTCTCTGTGGGATCGATAATCTTTTAAAACTACGCGATACGACTGTATACTTGCAGTTAGACCTATTTAGGCACACTAAATAGAGCGATCAAGTTTTTGGCGCCGTTGCCGGGGGCTAATTAAGTCGACATTGTAATTCCTTTGTTACGTCGTATAGACTAAGGCAAAAACCAAAATTCCCTTTCTGTTGATTGTATGCCAAGTACTCGCTCTTCTGGCGAAAACCTCGTACGACCGACAGACGAACCTAAACGTCTTCTTACCGTAAAAATACGTATCCAAGAATACTGCTTAGCTCACGATATCCCTTTTAATTTATCAGAACCTGAATCTCAATCAGATCCTGAACTTGAATCTGAATCAGATTCCGAATCAGAACCAGACATGGAGGATCCACCACAAAATCGACCTCTTAAGTATTATGCTGCCGCATCTCAACAAGAACCTCACAACAACATTGTCGCTCCAGCTATCAACCGAAACGATTTCGAGTTGAAACCCTCGCTGTTATCCACTGTGCAACAAAATCAATTTTCTGGAAATCCAACAGAATATCCGAACGAACATCTGACCAAGTTTGTGCAGTACGCAGACACAGTGAAAGCGAATGGTGTAACCGCAGATGCCATAAGACTACGTCTTTTCCCTTTCTCATAAAGAGATAGAGCTTGGGCTTGGTTGCAATCCTTGCCATCAATTTCTATTACTTCTTGGGAAGATTTAAAGAAGGTCTTTCTGGCACGATATTTTCCGCCGAGCAAAACAGCTATGCTGAGAGCCCAAATCAACAGCTTCAGACAAAAAGACAACCAGTCTTTATATGATGCTTGGGAAAGATACAAAGATATGAGGAGGATATGCCCGCATCATGGTCTTGAGGATTGGTTAATTATCCACACGTTTTACAATGGTCTCTTGTACAATACAAGGTTGACAATAGATGACGCCGCTGGTGGTACACTCATGGATAAACCCTATGATGAAGCCCAACAACTCATCGAGAGTATGGCTCAGAATCACTACCAATGGGGAGGTGAAAGAACTCAAGTGGAAAAATCCCAACCAAAAGGAGGAATGTACGAAGTTTCTAGCCTAGATCACGTCCGTGCTAAGGTAGATGCAATCGCTCAAAAGATAGACAGCTTGACCATGACACCCACAGCCACCGTGGCTGCTGTAGCGCTAAACTGCGAATTATGTGGAACAGCTGGACACGCTACCCCTGAATGCCAAGTTTTAGCAGGAGCCTCTACAGATCAAGTGAATTATACTCAAGCAAACCCTTATGCAAATACCTAGGAAGTCTAACCTTGAACTGATGATAGAAAACTTCATAGCTACCCAGACTCAGACTAACAAAGAGTTCCTGAATCAAAACGTACACACTAGTGAACAGATTAAGCAGTTAGCAAACAAAGTAGACGCTTTGGCCACTCACAACAAAATGCTTGAAACACAAATTTCCCAAGTGGCTCAACAACAAGCACCTACTGCTGCTCCTGCTGGAACATTTCCTGGATAGCCACAACCTAATCCTAAAGGGCATGCAAATGCTGTTATACTAAGAAGTGGAAAAGAATTAGATGGACCCATTGACCCAAGACTTCAAAATTCAGCCATGTACCAAAAGTCTGCTAACGACCAAACAACTGAGAAGGAGAGTGAACCCAAGGAAAAGGAAGATAATGACCAAGAGGCCGTAAACAAAGAAAAACCTTATGTGCCTCCACCACCTTATAAACCACCTATTTTGTATCCTCAAAGATTGAAAAATTCCAAAACTGCAGGGCAATTTAAGAAATTTGTTGAACTTCTAAAACAATTAAACATCACGATACCTTTTACAGAAGCCATCACCCAGATGCCCTCATATGCTAAGTTCCTAAAAGAAATCTTATCCAATAAGAAAAATATTGAGGAAAACGAAACAGTTACACTTACTGCTGAGTGTAGCGCAATAATTCAAAACAAAATGCCTCCTAAGCTAAAAGACCCAGGTAGTTTCTCAATACCTTGTGTAATTGGGAAGTTCGTCATAGACAAAGCTCTGTGCGACTTAGGAGCCAGTATTAGTGTTATGCCCTTATCCATATGCAAGAAGCTTGATATGGGAGAATTAAGACCAACTAAGATGTCTGTTCAATTAGCTGACCGCTCTGTTAAATACCTAGTCGGTATACTAGAAAATGTTCCAGTTCGTATAGGACAATTCTATATCCCTACTGATTTTATAATCATGGATATTACAGAAGACTCTACTACTCCTATCATATTAGGAAGGCCATTCCTAGCTACTGCTGGAGCAATTATAGATGTAAAGAGAGGCAGGCTAACTTTTGAAGTTGGTGAAGAGAAGGTTGAATTTATTTTGACACAATTCTTACAAGCTCCAGCTATAGACGACACATGTTATCTACTAGATGTCATAGATGAGTGCGTAAGAGAAATAGAGATGGAACCGACCACATATTCCGATATTCTAAAAATTCCAATACCTCCGATTTTCGAAGATGATAACTGGCGTGAACCTTATCAAGATAATAGCCTAAGCGAATGCTTAGCACTTACACCAGATCATCTACCTTGTCCAAAGAACCCAGCCCTAGAACTGAACATTACCCAAAAATTTAAGGTATGAATTCCTAGACGAAGCTCTCGAACGACCTGTAATAGTCAATGCAGACTTAGGACAGACGAAAACCAAGAAACTATTAGATGTCTTAAGAAAATACTCAACTGTGTTATGCTATAACATCGCTGACCTTAAAGGAATAAGTCCTTCTATTTGTATGCACCGCATTATGCTGGAGGAAGACTGTAAATCCTCTAGGGAACATCAGAGAAGGATTAACCCGATCTTGAGTACTGTAGTAAAGGACGAAGTGAAAAAACTTTTAGAAGCAGGAATCATATACCCGATATCAGACAGTAAATGGGTTAGCCCAGTACATGTCATTCCAAAGAAGGGAGGCGTTACAGTTGTTAAGAACGAAAAAGGTGAATCTATAACAAAAAGGGTTGTAACTGGAAGTAGAATGTGCATCGACTATAGGAAGTTAAATAAAGCCACTCGTAAAGACCATTTCCCATTGCCTTTCATTGACCAAATGTTGGAAAGATTGGCTAAACACTCATACTTCTGCTATTTAGACGGTTATTCAGGATTCTTTCAAATTCCTATTCATCCTGATGATCAAGAAAAGACGACCTTCACATGTCCCTATGGTACATTTGCTTATCGATGAATGCCGTTTGGACTATGTAACGCACCTGCCACATTCCAAAGATGCATGATGTCGATCTTTGCTGACTTTATAGATGACATTATGGAAGTATTTATGGATGACTTTTCTGTATGTGGGCAGAGTTTTGAGGGATGTCTATCGAACCTAGAAATGGTATTGGAAAGATGCGTAAAAGTTAATCTTGTATTAAACTGGGAGAAATGCCATTTTATGGTAAATGAAGGAATTGTACTTGGACACGTTGTGTCCGATAGAGGAATTGAAGTTGATAAAGCCAAGATAGAAATTATAAAAGATCTTCAGCCTCCGAAAACCGTACGAGAAATACGAAGTTTCTTAGGACACGCCGGTTTCTACCGACGATTCATAAAGGATTTCTCAAAAATCACTAAACCTCTTACCGGTCTATTAATGAAAGACGCTGAATTTATCTTTGATGAGAAATGCCTAAAAGCGTTTGAACAGCTGAAAACAGCTCTTATTACCGCACCTATCATGCAACCACCAGATTGGAGATTACCTTTCGAAATCATGTGTGATGCAAGTGATTATGCTGTAGGTGCAGTTTTAGGACAGAGGAGGGATAGAAAACTTCATGCCATTTACTATGCAAGTAGAACCTTAGATTCTACTCAAATTAACTACGCTACCACAGAAAAAGAACTTTTAGCCGTGATCTTTGCCCTTGACAAATTCCGTTCCTACCTAGTGGGAGCTAAGGTCATCATTTATACAGACCACGCCGCTATTAGATATTTACTTGACAAAAAGGATGCAAAACCTAGACTGCTAAGGTGGATCCTACTTTTACAAGAATTTGATTTAGAGATCAAAGATAAGAAAGGATCCGAAAACGTAGTAGCAGACCACTTATCGCGATTAGAGGGCATTAAACCAGAGCCAATACCCATTAATGAAGATTTCCCATATGAACGACTCATAGCCCAACTAGAGAGTGATATGTCTACTCTACAGTTGAATGACCCAAAGATGGAAGAAGTCGCGGAAGAAATTAACATGCATACAACCCTGCCATGGTATGCTGACATAATCAACTACTTAGCAGCTGGAGTACTTCCACCAGACTTAACTTATCAACAAAAGAAAAAATTCTTTCATGATCTAAAACATTATTATTGGGATGAACCTTTGCTGTTTAAGAGAGGAGCCGACGGTATTTTCTGTCGTTGCGTCCCAGAAGAAGAAATAGAAAACATCATCTCTCAATGTCATTCTGCTCCTTATGGAGGACATGCTAGTACCTCAAAGACATGTGCTAAGATCCTGCAATCCGGCCTATTCTGGCCCAACCTTTGGAAGGATGTCCACATTACAATACTAAACTGCGACCGGTGCCAACGCACTGGTAACATATCAAGACGCGATGAGATGCCTCAAAAGGGTATATTAGAAGTAGAAGTCTTTGATGTATGGGGGATTGACTTTATGGGACCCTTTCCGTCATCCTTTGGAAATAAATATATACTCGTAGCTGTCGATTATGTTTCAAAATGGATTGAGGCAATAGCTTCTCCTACAAATGACGCACGAGTAGTTATAAAGCTCTTTAAAAACATAATCTTTCCCAGATTTGGTGTGCCGAGACTTGTCATAAGTGACGATGGCTCTCATTTCATATCAAAAATATTTGACAAATTACTATCGAAGTATGGAGTAAGACACCGCGTAGCAACACCATATCATCCACAAACAAGTGGACAGGTTGAGGTCTCGAATCGAGAAATAAAACAAATTCTAGAAAAGACCGTAGCCACCTCTAGGAAAGACTGGTCATCAAAACTCAATGAAGCTTTATGGGCATATAGGACAGCCTACAAAACACCAATCGGAACCACACCTTTCAAGCTTGTCTATGGTAAATCTTGCCATCTACCAGTGGAATTAGAACACAAAGCCTATTGGGCTATTAAAACATTAAACTTAAGGTATGATTCCGCGGGTGAAAAATGTATCCTAGATCTGCATGAACTAGAAGAGTTAAGATTAGACGCTTACGAAAATGCTAAAATATATAAAGAACGAACAAAAAGATGGCATGATAAGCGCTTATCTAGAAAAGAATTTAATGTGGGAGACGTTGTACTCCTATTTAACTCAAGATTAAAACTCTTTCCTGGGAAATTAAGGTCTAGATGGTCCGGTCCTTTCGAGATTACAAAAATTCTACAGAGTGAAGCGATAGAAATAAAGGGGAGGAATAGTAATCCATTTTTAGTCAATGGACAACGTCTAAAACACTATCACAGCATTGAAAACAGAGATTATTTGAACTGCCTAAGACTTTTAGAGTTGCCCACCGAACCCCCTAACTAAGCATCAAATTGAATTCGTCAGGCTTTCGACGTTAAAAACAGCGCTTAATGGGAGGCAACCCATGATTTTTGTTTTATATTTGTTATTTCTTTACGCTTCCTATGTTTTATGTTTTATTTTTATTTCGCAAATTTTTAGTTTCATTTATATCGTTTTAAATTTAATTTGAAAATATTGTGCTGATCTTAAAATTGAAAAAACTACAGGATTATAAAGTCTCTCTACTCTTTCTGTTCTCCCCTTCTGCTTTCATTTTTGCAAAAAGTACTAACTAATGGCAAATGAGGATAGCATGTCAGTAGAATTCAGAGATGGAGCACAGTGGCATCGCTATGAGGCTTTGTCTCTTAGACCTTTTGCCTTGACAAAATTCGCCCACAGACCCACCATGACCGCCTTAGGTGTAGGTGAGAGCGTAGACTTTCTGTTTAGCCAATTAGGTTGGGAGGGTTTTGCCAACAAGAAACATAAGTGCTACCGTAGGTTGACTTTAGAATTCCTGAGCTCTTTAAGCTATAACCCTCACTGTGGAAAAGGTTTAACCAGGGGAAGAATTACCTTTAGACTATTCGGATACAGCTGCCAGTTCACCATAAAGGAACTGTCGGATCTTTTGGGATTTCCTGAAGGACCCCATGTTTTCTCTGTGGTTCAAGAGGACTTAGTGTTGGTTGGAGAGCTGAGTGATTTTTGGGGTAGAATTTTAGGGAAACCTAATTTTGACATGGACCCTATGCTTTCAACAGAAATACATAACCTCGCTTTCCGTTACTTTCATATGATCCTGGCCTATACCTTATTTGGTAAACCTGAGAATGATAACACTGTTTCGAGGGATGAGCTTTTCATTATGTTTTGTGCTTCTCAGTCTAGAGAGGTTAATGGACTCACTTTTATGCTGAATAACTTTTGCAAAATTATTAATAATGATAACAGTCCAATTTTGATAGGTAGCCTAGTTACAAAAATAGCTGATGCTATGGGATTCAGAACCCGACTTTCTAAGATTAACCCCTTTGGAGAATTTAGACCCATGAATATCACCTTTTGTTTCAATAGGGCTATGATTAGGGACCAAGGTCCGAACCATTTCCAGCTTCTGATTAACAATGTTGTCGTACCACACTTTACACTCCCAAATCATGAACGTACAAGTGTGCACGATCAACATAATTGGCTATATGACCTTGATGAACCCGTGCCTGAACCGGAAGAAACCTTTCCTGAACCTGAGATCGACCCAAAAACACCCCTCATTACCATGATCTTGACTATATGGAATTCCAAGAGAACATTGACATTCCTAAAGTTGATGCCACTAACTATGCTTCTAATCTGAATTATATTCTAAAGACTATGGATGAGTATCATAAAGAAATCACTTCAGTAAAAGATGAGCTAAACACTATGCGTCAAAACATTGTTGGACTCATGGACTTGACCGTTGAACAATTTGATCATTTAAACCAAGCCATCACATCTTTGAAGAAACGCCTTGGCTAGATTTATGAAGCACCTTATTTTCAAGATTTTTATGCATTTTACTTTAGAACAATTTTACATTATTTCAGTTTTCATTTTTCATGTCGGGAATAATTTGATTTCATACAGTTTTGATACATTACTAGTAATTTAACTAGCACCTTTTTGGTTTTAAAGAATAATTTTGTTTGCTGCTGATATTAACTCTTTGTGATTTCAATTTCATTCCTGTTCTTTTAATTCTATATTAATTTATGTTGTAATGTTACTTATCTCTGTGCATGCAATATACTGCTATTTCCATATGCTTCCCATAACCTGTTATTAAATTATTGTGTTTGGAATTGTGTCTGTCATAAAACAAATTAACCACCCAGAATTTGTGAACGTCACGATCGTGACGACCCCGTGACGACCGTCACGCGGGTTTGAAACAGGTTCTGCGTTAAAACAGAATTGCTTCATTCGTTCCCTCTTCTTTCTCTTATTCAAACCCCAGCCGTCCCACTACCTTCTGCACTTCCACAACCATTCCACATACACACATTTGACCCACATTAATCATTTCCTGTAACCATTCATCTTACCATTCTCACTATATAATCAAATCATATACCATCTCTTTTCACAAACCCTCAATTCCATAACCTACTTTCTTTCCTAATTCCTCCTGAACCAAACAATGGCACGTCAAATTCCAGATTTATCCACATTGAACTTCCGAGATGGAGAGGTAGGAGAACGCCAAAGAGCTCGGTACATCGATTTCTATTGCCGTTCTGTTCAACCGACCCGCTACATTGACGTTGCATGGTTAGAAGAACTCGGAATGCTTGAGGGAGTTCAATCGATGTTACAGAATGCCGGTCTTTGGCAGCTTTGCACTCAGAGCCGGCCCACTTACGAAGACCTAACTTTAGAGTTTCTCAGTTCATTCACTTACATAACCCCTCCAGGAGAAAAGAACCAATTATCCGGAGTCGCAAAGTTCCGCATGTTTGGTAAAGAGTACTCAATCAAACAAGATCGTCTTGCCGGAATGCTCGGTTTCCACCATGGTGAGGATGTGCACCGCCGAGTACCCCAGGAAACTTTCTATCAAGCAGCCTTTCAACTATGGAATCAGTTAACGGGAACAACAGTCGACAGTTGGGATAGCCTTAACGCGACTTTCATCCACAACCCAGCCGTCAGATACGTCCACTGCGTACTTGGAAGCACCATCTTTGCACGAGATAGTAACCATAAGGTGAATTCTAAAGAGTTATTTTTCCTTCATTGTATGTTTCATCCAGAGCTAGTCAATGCCGCACCATTTTTACTAGCACACATACAATCAAACTGTGCTAGAGCTCCAAACCCTTTTATTTTGGAGGGATTGTCACCTCTATTGTACTCAGTTTGAATTTGGAAAACGACCTTGCTAGACTACCCTCCTTGCCTCCAGTGTTCCTTGACATAGATTATTGCAGAAACTCTCAGCTCATCAAGTTACGACGAGATGAGAAATACCATCCTATGGTCCGCGCAAAAACCGTAAGAAGTATCATCATGCCTTGCAGGAGTCGCATTGACCCTCAGAATATGGCCAATTGGCTTTTTCATCTGAATGCTCCTAAGTAAAATGCGCCTGCCCCTAATGATCAAGAACATGGACCTGTTGATGAGATGGAGCACGAGATGGATAACGCCCCAAAAAACCAACCACCGCCTGCCAATGATGCTCCTTCGACCTCCAGACGTCGTCGCCGCCCTGACCAAGACCTAGTTACTAATGAAGAAATCTTGAGGGCCATATGGCAACAAACCCAGCAACAGAACGAAATGATGACCCTTATGCGTTAAATCAAACAAGGGCAAGTTGACCAAGGTCAGAGGCTTGACGGTGTCGTCGAGGAGATGGGTGCATTGACACTGCGAGTACAGAGCCTACACGAGTACATCCATCACGTGGGCATTCCTGATCACGTTGCGCAGCATGGAAGAGGACGCTCTAGAGGCAGAGGACGCGGTCCACCTTGATTTTATTTTGTTTTTCTTTTTAGTATTTCTTGTTAATCCCCTTTATATCGCAACATTGAGGACAATGTCCGATATAGTGTGGGAGAGTTAGTTTATTTCCATTTTATTTCCCTTTCTTGTACTTTCTTTTTCTGTATCAAAGTAATATATATGAATACTTTCGTTCAGTAATCCGATTCCCCCATTTTATTTTGCCATAACGAATTTTTTTTTACGATTAATGCGCGTCGTGACATACCTAGCTTTAAACTATGTTAGGAAGCTGGGAAAGTGCTAACAAGATCGATACCGTCTTGACACCTTAGACCTCTTGCGTATGTGATATCAGTTTCGATACTTATTATACGATACCTCGAGTTCAGTCCTAAAGTAACCCTTAGTAGTTTATATTAGCAGTCAGCACCGTCTAAATCACAAACCACGTGGGGAACCGATGAATATAAGTGTTTGATGCCCAATCAAGAAAAGAAATTTTTTTTTTCTTATCTATGTACCGAGAAAAAAATAGAATATGCAACAACTCTCACAGTTGTGAAAATGTGTAAGAAAAGAAAGAAAATCCGTTGTTGATTGGTTCAGAGGTACCTGATTCTGAACTTGGTAGGGCGAACTACTGTTCGATCCCCCGCAATCTATGAATGGGATGTATAAAGGGTCACCACACTTGTGTATCAGGCCCCGTGAGAAAATGGGATCAAAGTCACTAACCGGTTACTCCACTACGTGCGTGAATAAGGCAAAGGGCTTAATGTGATTGCGTTAGAATGAAACCGGGTAAAATAGATACAAAAACTTATGGTTGAACTATAATATAATGATTTGGACTGGATTGTACAAAAGAGAGGTCTATGACAAGCTTGTTGCTTTGTGTCATCACTGTATCCTTAGTGTTTCACACTAGTACCGGTCTAACTAACAAGAAACACTTTTCAAATCCATTGGCATGCCAGGTATGTGCATTTGATGAAGTTTGTCCGTTTTAATAGATTGATTGCTTGAGGACAAGCAAAGATTCAAGTGTGGGAGAGTTTGATAACACGAATTTATATCATATTTTTACTTCGATTTATGTTAGTTTCTTATTCCGTTTTTCGTCTAATATTCAATTTTCTCGAGATTATTTAAGTGTTTTTGCAGGTAGCCACATTTTACAAGTCAAAGTATGCTAAGTGTGGAAAAGAACCAAAACATGCAAGAAAAGAGCAGAAAAGAGAAGAAAAATTGAAGAAACCAAAAATTGCTGATATCACGATCGTCATGGATATGCCACGACCGTGGCAGCCTCAAAATGTATCACGACCGTCACACTTCCTCACGATCGTCATGCGCCCAATATTACACATTGAAGCAGAAACGTGTCTACGAATTTTCAGAGAACAGTTTTCACACGATCACATTATTTCCCCGAAGATTACTAGGTTCAAGTGACGTAACCGTCAATGTGAGTGGCTAAATTCTCTCCAACCTCTACCTCAACTGAGCCTATAAATACAAGTCATTAGGAAGAATAACGGGGTAGCCAAATTTCCCTTTCAAGTGTACTGTCTTGCTGCCAAATTGTTTCCAGAGCTTTAGTTTCGTTTTTTTTACTTTGCATTTCCATTTCCTTGTTAACCATTACCGAACAAAGTAATAGTTTCTCACACTGAGGGACTATTACAACTTAGTTTTAGTTTTTGTTTCATTACCTTCAACATTTGCAATTTACTTTATTCGAGCAAGAACCTACCGGCTTGTGGAGGGATTGCTATTGCTGTTATTACGAATTACCAGGTTTCCGTTATTTAATTCAAAGCATTGTTTATTTCTTTCTTGATTATGTCTGTGTTTACTTATTTCCTTGCCTTTGCGTTTAATTTCCTAATTATGTCGAGCTAAACCGATTTTATTAGTATGTAATGAAGTAACTAAAATGGATTAATTTTCTCTAAGCTAAAATCAATAATAAATCCTTCTTCTGGCTTCGATTTCTTAATTTAAAACCCAACTTTTATTACGAGAGTAAAAAAGTAACATAGGTTAAAGTCGAGACCACGGGAGTGTGAGGCTTTACCCGGATAGCTGAAATCGGGCATTAGTTTTAAAAACAGCGGAAGCGCTTTAAAGTTAATTAGGTTTAACTAGTTTTCAAAAAGTATTTTTAACCTGATACGGGCTAGCGAGAGCAGACGTATTGACTTAGAAGTATAGTCCGAAACAATAACCACGGGAGTGTGAGTTGAGGGCTTTTAAACCGGTTTTTCCTACAGATGAATAGGGTGATAAATCTTTATACGCTTAGGTTTAATTAACTCCACTTAGGTTTACTGAATTATATACCGATAACTTATTCATAACTAGTATTCCCAAATTTTAATTTCCCTTTAATTTCTCGTTTGAACTAAAAACCAAATTCTGATTAGCCTTAGATAAACATAGTAACGATAGATAATGGTGCGTTCAATTTCTAGTCTCTGTGGGATCGATAATCTTTTAAAACTACGCGATACGACTGTATACTTGCAGTTAGACCTATTTAGGCACATTAAATAGAGCGATCAGACATTCCACTTGGTGAAAACTCTGATTTATCTTTAATATTTTGTTTATTTTTTAAAATGGGAAAGTGGGGTGTTACAATTGGCATCAGAGCAGGTCGGTCCATCCGGCCAGGTGTTAGAGTTGAGTCTGTCCTTAAAATAGGAGTTGATTTGGTGTTCTGACCTTATGTTGATTGTTGAACAGTATGGCAGGAAGGAATGATACTACTCTTGCTGCTGCTATGCAAGCCATGGCACAGGCTGTAGAGAATGCCAATCAGGCTGGAGGTGCTCAGTTTCGTGACTTGGCACAGTTCCAGAGCAATAAGCCACCAACTTATGAGGGAGGTATCTTAGATCCAGAAGCTGCACAAAATTGGCTGAAGGCTGTAGAGAAGATCTTCAGGACCATGGGATGCAGTGATGCTCAGAAGGTACGGTTTGGTACGCATATGCTGGAAGGAGAGGCTGAGGCTTGGTGGGACAATAGTCGTCAGAGATTGGAAGCTGCAGGTACTGAGATTACTTGGGCTGTGTTTCAAGCTGAGTTTCTGGAAAAGCATTTTCTGGAAGATATTCGCAGTGCAAAAGAGGTTGAATTTCTGGAGCTGAGGCAGGGTGATAAGACTGTTGCTGAGTATGCCGCTAAGTTTGAGGAGCTGGTTCAGTATTGTGCCCACTACAATACTGAAGAAGCTATGACTTTGAAGTGTTTGAAGTTTGAGAATGGGCTGCGTCCCGAGATCAAATTGGGTATTGCTTGTCAGAAGATAAGAAACTATCCAGAGCTGGTAAGCAGAAGCAGAATTTATGATAATGACAACAGAGCCAGAATTGCTCATTACAAAGCCGTGAATGAGAAGAAGGGTAAGCAGAGATTTAGAGGTACTCCTTAAAGTGCTCCAGCTGATAAGGGGAAACAGAAGACCGATGTGGGAAAGAAACCAAAGGAGAAGGGAGCAGGTGCTGATACGCTCAAGTGCTTCAGATGTGGTGGCGCGGGTCACCGTGCTAACAACTGTCAGAATGAGGTGAAGAAGTGTTTCAAGTGTGGCAAAGCAGGTCATGTTATAGCTAATTGTAGAGCCACTATGCCTACTTGTTATAATTGTGGAGAGAAGGGTCACATCAGCACCCACTGTGAGAAGCCGAAGAAGTCTCAGGCGTCTCAAACTGGTGGGAAAATGTTTGCCTTAGTGGGAGCCCAATCCACTGAGGAGGAGCGTTCCGTCAAAGGTACTTGCTTTATTAATGATGTTCCTTTGATTACTATCATTGACACGGGTGCAATGCACTCGTTTATTTCTGTTGACTGTGTGAAGAGATTAGGGATTGTGCCATCTACTCTAGAGCAGAGGATGACGATTGAAACTCCATCTATTAGTTCCGTGGTTACTTCTTTGGTGTGTTTGAAGTGTCTGCTAACCATGTTTGGTAGAAATTTCAGAGTGGACTTGATTTGTCTGCCACTCGGTAGTCTTGATGTTATTTTGGGAATGAACTGGTTGGAGTTCAACCGGGTGTATATTGATTGCTTCAGGAAGACGTTACTGTTTCTTACTCCTGAAGAGGAAGCATTAGCAGATTCGCTATCTAGCAAGGAGTTGAGGGCATTGTTGGAGGACGAAGAGAAGCTGTTTGCGGTGTTTACCTCGTTATCTGTTGAAAGCAAGGCTTCAGTTAATGAATTACCAGTAGTGAATGAATTTACTGAAGTGTTTCCAGATGACATCACAGAATTGCCTCCGACGAGGGAAGTTGAATTCGCTATTGATCTTGTACCAGGTACCAGACCTATCTCTATGGCACCGTATCGGATGTCTGCATCAGAATTAGCAGAGTTGAAATCTCAGGTCAGGGAATTGCTCGATAAGAAGTTTATCAGACCAAGTGTGTCGCCGTGGGGAGCTCCAGTGTTATTGGTGAAAAAGAAGGATGGTAGTATGCGTCTGTGCATTGATTACCGTCAGTTGAATAAAGTAACCATTAAGAATAAGTATCCACTTCCGAGGATTGATGACTTAATGGATCAGCTGGTAGGAGCTCGTGTTTTTAGAAAAATTAATCTGAGGTCGGGTTACCATCAGATTAGAGTAAAGGAAGATGACACTCAGAAGACTGCTTTCCGAACTCGCTACGAACATTATGAATATGCAGTGATGCCTTTCGGAGTGTCTAATGCGCCGGGTGTATTTATGGAATATATGAATCGTATTTCCATTCTTATCTGGATCAGTTTATTGTGGTATTTATTGATGATATACTGATTTACTCTAAGTCTGACGAAGAGCATGCAGGTCACTTGCGAATTGCATTGCAGGTGTTGAAAGATAATAAACTGTTTGCAAAGTTCTCGAAGTGTGAATTTTGGTTCAAGACCGTGAGTTTCTTGGGTCATGTGATTTCTGGAGATGGTATAGCGGTGGATCCCTCTAAAGTAAGTGCAGTACTTTAGTGGGAAGCTCTGAAGACCACAACGGAGACAAGAAGCTATTTGGGTTTGGCAGGTTACTATAGAAGATTCATTGAAGGGTTTTCTAAATTGGCGTTGCCATTGACTCAGTTGACCAGGAAGAATCCAGCTTTTGTCTGGGATGCTTCCTGTGAGGAAAGTTTTGAGGAACTGAAGAAGAAGTTAACTGCAGCACCAATGTTAATTTTACCAAGTCCAAATGATTCTCTTGTAGTGTATTGCGATGCGTCTAAGATGGGATTAGGCGGTGTGTTGATGCAAGGTGGCAAGGTAGTGGCTTATGCTTCAAGACAGTTGAGAGTGCATGAGAGAAACTATCCTACTCATGATCTGGAATTAGCTGCAGTGGTGTTCGTGTTAAAAATCTGGAGACATTATTTGTATGGATCAAGATTTGAAGTATTTAGTGATCACAAAAGTTTGAAATATTTGTTCGACCAGAAAGAATTGAATATGAGGCAGAGAAGGTGGTTGGAGTTCTTAAAGGATTATGACTTCAATTTGAGTTACCATCCGGGAAAAGCTAATGTTGTGGCAGATGCTCTGAGTCGGAAGACAATCCATATGTCTACGTTAATGGTGAAGGAAATGGAATTGATTGAACAGTTCAGAGATTTGAGTATGGTTTGTGAAGCTACACCAGAAAGTATCAGATTGGGTATGCTGAAGGTGAATAATGACTTTTTGGATGTAATTAAGGAAAATCAGAAACTGGATGTGAAATTAGTGGACTTGATGCCGGCAGGAGGAGATGATCCTGATAGTGACTTTAAAGTGGATAATGTTGGTGTGTTGAGATTCCGGGGCAGGATTTGTGTACCGGATAATGAGGAATTGAAAAAGGCAATCTTGGAAGAGAGTCATCGGAGTAGCTTGAGTATTCATCCGGGAGCTACAAAGATGTACCATGATTTGAAGAAGTTATTTTGGTGGACCGGTATGAAGAGGGACATAGCTCAGTTTGTCTACGCCTGTTTGACATGTCAGAAGTCAAAAGTAGAGCACCAAAAGCCTTCGGGATTGATGCAACCGTTAGAGATTCCTAAATGGAAATAGGACAGTATTGCTATGGATTTTGTGACTGGTTTGCCAAATACGGCGAGAGGCTTTGATGCTATTTGGGTAGTGGTGGATCGACTTACGAATTCCGCACATTTTATACTAATTAACATCAGTTTTCCGTTGTCGAAGCTGGCGGAGATTTATATCAAGATAATTGTGAAGTTACATGGTGTTCCGTCGAGCATAGTGTTGGATAGAGATCCGCGGTTTACTTCAGAATTTTGGAGGAGACTGCAGGAAGCCTTGGGTTCTAAGTTGAAGTTGAGCTCGGCATATCATCCACAGACCGATGGTCAGTCATAGAGGACCATTCAGTCGTTGGAGGATTTGTTGAGGGTCTGTGTATTGGAAAAAGGTGGTGTGTGGGATACCCATTTTCCATTGATTGAGTTCACGTATAATAACAGTCACCATTCTAGCATCGGAATGGCGCCTTTCGAAGCTTTTTATGGTAGGAGGTGTAAGACACCTCTATGTTGGTATGAAACAGGGGAGAATGTGGTGCTTGGACCTGAAATTGTGCAACAGACTACTGAGACAATTCAGATGATCTGTGAGAAGATGAAAGTGTCTCAGAGTAGACAGAAGAGTTATCTTGATAATAGGAAGAAAGATTTGGAATTCAGTGAAGGTGATCACGTGTTCCTAAGAGTTAACCCAGTGACCGGTGTGGGTCGTGCTTTGAAATCCAAGAAGTTGGATCCTAAGTTTAATAGACCGTATCAAATCTTGCAGAGGGTTGGTACAATGGCTTATAGGGTGGCGCTGCCGCCTGAACTTTCGAACTTGCATGATGTGTTTCATGTGTCGCAACTTCGGAAGTATGTTTCGGATCCGTCTCATGTGATTCAGAGAGACGAAGTTCAGATCAGGGAGAATCTTATAGTGGAGATGATGCCGTTGAGGATCAAAGATCGTAAGATGAAGCAACTCAGAGGGAAGGAGATACCTCTGGTGAGAGTAGCTTGGGGAGGTGCTGCAGGAGGCAGTGTTACCTGGGAATTGGAAAACAGGATGCGAGAGTCGTATCCAGATTTGTTTCCATCAGGTAATTTTCGAGGACGAAAATAATTTAAGTGGGGGAGAGTTGTAACACCCCGTTTTAATTATTTAGACGTCTTGTGTTATTTTATTTGTGTGACCTTGTTTGGGGGAGTGTTTTGAGTGCATTTAAGGGTTGCCCTTAATTAAGAAGGTGAGTTGGTGAGATGAAGCCTTTAGATTAATATTAATAGTGGTATAGTTAATTATAATAATAATTTAATTAATAATAGTAATATTATTATTTTATTATTATTATTGTTATTATTGCTATTATTATTAATTAATTAAATTAAAATAGGATTAAGAGAATTAGGAGAGGTTTAAGGAAAATAGAAAGGTTTTGGCACGTGAAACGAGGAATAGAGAACCAAGAGGAGAGAAAGAACAAGGTGTGCTAGGGCTTGATCTTCTTCCCCAATTGTCCAGATTTTCTGCAAAGATTTGAGGTAAGGGGGGAGAAACGGGTTTAATATTGGTGATTCATTCATGATAAGGTAGTGGGGAGTCCTTAACCCCGTAGGAATTTGTATGCAAACTGTTGTGTCGTCGATCTGTTGTATATGCCTGTTGTGATTCTGAAATCGTGCATGAATTGATGTGTGTTTCCATGAATTTTGTTGTTGTTGCTGTTGTATGAACATCTGTTACAGATCTGTCGTTTTTGATTCAAATTGGGAGAACGATTTGAGATTATAGACCTGTAATACATGTAGTAATTCTAGGTACAAGATAAAAGATGAAAATTGGACCTAAAATCAATATAGAAATGAGTATAGGACTGGTTGGAAGTGAAGAAGTGTGGAAATCGTAGCAGAGTACAGAATGATGAGGCCTCTGGTGATTTGCGTAATAGATCTGGCCATACGTGTATTGAGCTAGGCCATACGCGTATGGGAGTGAAGGAAAGGGAGCCTTACGCGTAAGGGGAGCTTGAGGGGAGGGTTTGGCAAGGCCCTCTGCTCATACGCGTATGGTGGCATGGCAATACGCGTACGGAGTAGCCTTACGCGTATATAGATCTGAGAGTTGGAAATTGAAGGAAAAATGGGTCTCTGCTCATACGCGTATGAAATTGGGCAATACGCGTATGGCAGGGAGAGGCAGGAGGCCTTACGCGTATCAGATGGGAGCATACGCGTAAGGAAGGGCGAGGGAGCAAGTCATATGCGTATGACTCAGGTCAATACGCGTATGGACAGTCTGAGTGCAGATTTTCAACGTTTTGCGATTTCTTTCCCCTTTTCGCATCGGAATAGGTTTCTCTTGGTTTGAGAGGTTGGGAATAGGTGCCAGGTGCTAAGGAATAAGACATGGGTGATGAACATATTAATTTTAATAATTTTAACTAATTAATTAATTAATTGGGTGTTTGGTGTGTATGAAGCAAATTACATGACGATGATGTTGAGGATCTGTATGATGTGATCAGGAGGATCGTGTGCATGTATTTACGCTTGTATACATGTTTTGTTGTGCATAGTGAGTCTTGCATATTCATGGTGATTGGTGGGATGAATCATTGCTCAGGAGGAGTGTATGTGATTCATCCGTACTCCTATATGGAGAATGGTGAGGGATAGATCATTGCCAAGTAGATGTGTATGTGATCTATCCGGGGTTCGATTGAATGAACCAATGGGTCGGTACCGCATGCATGGTGTCGTGTTGCATTACATTATTAATTGATGTTGTTGATGATATTGGACAGTAGGTCGTGTTGGTGTGTTGTTGACTTATATATGTGAATGCTACCTTGTTATCATGTATTTATTCACCGATAATATTAAATGTGATTTCTCACCCTTTGTTGTTGTTGTGTCTGTGCTTCTTCGGAAGTACATATAATCCAGGTACTTAGATAGCTTGAATATTGGTGTTGCTGATCGAGTCCATAGGAGTGCTCTGATACGTAACACGGGAACTGTTTTTGGGGATTTCATTCATTTTGTTATTTGTTATTCTTTCTGTTACGTATCTTTATTTTTTATGAACATTATGGTGAACCACGATTTTATGTGGAGTTTGGTGTTATTGGAAGATGGCCGTAATTTGAATATTTTTCCGCTGCATATTTTATCAACAATAAAAGGATTTTATTTGTTGGCTTTTAATGTGACATTCCACTTGGTGAAAACTCTGATTTATCTTTAATACTTTGTTTATTTTTTAAAATGGGAAAGTGGGGTGTTACATGTGTTGTCATCATTGTCCTTGATATTATATTCATAGTATTGAGCCTGATCAAATTAATTCTATTTGTATGACGTTTAGGACTATGGTTGACAAACGCAGAGGTCGTGGTAGAACAAGAACTCAGACTTCCAATTCGGATCCACCAAGTGGTAGTGAAGATGTTTCATGGCCTCAGTTTGTACAACAGATGCAACAACAACATAACCAATTCATGCAGCAGATGATATAACAGTTGAATGGTGGTCTTCACCCTTAAGGGGTTCCACAAGAAGCTGCAGGTGGGAGTTTTCGGGATTTCTTTCACATGAATCCTCCAGAATTTCATGGCGGATTAGATCCTGTGAAAGCTCATGAGTGGGTGTAACATCCCATATAATATATATCTAGAATAATATCATACAAGTGTTATTATTTGGTACTGACATAATCATAAGTGCCTATTTGCATAATTTACATAATTGACCATTTACAAAACAATAAAGATAACATATGGTACAAAATATGGAAAGTGCCAAAAAATAAATATTTAAGATCTAAGTACAATATCCGTCATTATACAAGAATCACATCGAAAGATCTCCACATAAGCTTCCCTTGAAACATCCATGCACAACTCTACTTGAAAACTAAACATGCAAACAATACCTGAAAAAAAAACAACAATAATGGGGTGAGATAATAATCTCAGTGAGTTCCCTTATCTTATGGGTTCACTCGGATATACAAGGTTCTAATCCAATTCTAACTCAAGTCAATGGGAAAAGGGGATACAAATTGAACTCACAAAACTCGCATTATATGGAAACATGCGTCTTGAGTTCATCAACTCAAATAATCACTAGCTCGAAAACCATACCAAGGCATATTTCCCAGTCCTCTCCTACGTCTAGGAATTTCGGCACGGGTCACGAATCCTTGTAATGTACTTTGACATACGAAATGGATTTGGATTAAAGGGAAACATAGTCCTCATGAATCGTCGCTTCCTATGGGACCTCTACCCATTTCAAGACTTTTACCCGTAGGCTCCATTCGTACACTGGAACTCAAACATGTCAAAGTAATAGTACGTAGATCTCAAAGGAGCTCTACATAAGCATTACTCTTGAGACGGCACAACTCATGGGTTGTTTTCGACTACGCGATAAAATACAATATAATGTGATTGTATTCGACAATCACAAGGTCACATTCACCTTAATCACACACAACTATGGTAACCATTCATCCATGACACACACCTAGGCATCATATTGCATGAATGTCACCTTCAAGTATCATGTAAGTTAATTTACAACCTAGTTATCTTTTAAATCCATTTACCTAGTTATAAACTTAAGTTTCCTCACTTATCTTCATAGTGTTTTAAGCATGTTATTTTACAACCAATACAATCACATAATCAAAACAACAATATATATATATATATATATATATATATATATATATATATATATATATATATATATATATATATATATATATATAATTCATAAACATGCAGAATGCTATCCTATACTAAGAATCATTGGTTAAATCATGATCTCATAATAAGTAGGGCTTTCAGAGATCAAGCCCCTCACCAAAAATAGGACATTTAGGACAAAGGTCCCTCACCAAAATAATATCAAACCAATACACACAACGTTCATCTCCACCCGTTTACGTATTATTCCAAAAACACTTAAATTCATTACTATTCTATCATCTCCACCCATTTACGTAGAGCATTGGAATAACTTTCCAACGCTTCCGACCGTGCCTTAGTCCGAGTTACGGTTATCAAGTTATGAAGAAAACAAGAAACGGGAAAACTAAACTCTGTCATAGTCGCCCAGCAAACCTCAGACGAAGCCCAGGAAGAACCAAACTTCCAGCATGGACACCCGGTGACTAACCAGGGAGTAGCTCGCTTTCCGTTCGCTAAACCTCGCCCAGCGACCGTAGCAGAAAAATAGGTTGCCTTCTGTTCGCTAATGCTCGCTCGGCGAAGCTATTAGAAAATAGCTCGCCTACCGACACGAGCAAATTCCAGAATCTGCAGAATGCGATTGGAAGGGAACCATGGCCAAAATCACAAACTCACATGTTCATATAACAACCAAACACCCAAACAAATAGGGTATAACATGATTAAGCATGAAATTCATCATATATCAACATCCAATTCACATTTGACATGTTTTCACACAAAAACCTAAATCCCAAACATGTATTTCTTCCCCTCCCAAAGCTACACTATCTAATGGAACTCACCTTGGAGATGTATGAGGTGAATTATTTGAGATGGAGATGATGATGATGATGATGAATTTACTCTTCTCTTCCACGAGCTCTCATTTTCTTCTCTCTTTCTCTTTTCCTCTCTCTTTTTTTCTTACTCACTTTCTTATTCTTTTCTGGAAGTTCTGTGATTTTTGTATTGGCTAAATTTTGGTAAAACAACATGCTGTTAGCAAAATGTTAAACCAGATGTTGTTTCATGACAGTCGGACATCATGTCCAGCATGATGTTGTGACATGTTCCAGGACATGTTATACCAGAAAGTTAGGGCATGACTATTTTGGTATTTTTAGTGTGATTTTTGAGTGTGTTCTGATTCACCCATGTGCGTTTTTTAGGGGAGAATATTGTGATCTGTTAGTTTTCATAAAAAGGTTCCTTGAGCCTTTTAGGAAAGTTTGTATTTTGTTCCTATTATTGTGCAAGATGATTTGCAGTGAGTTAAAACTGATTTCTGCTATTTGTGCGCTTCAAGAAGCCCAAGTCCATTAGGTCCGAAGGCTATTTAAAGAGAAGACCTAACCCTATTGAAGAAAAAAAAGAGAACAACACGTGAAGAATTTGGGAAATACGGATTAGTCGTGCTTTGGTTGGTATTTAGGGTTTAGTGTCTGTTAATTGTATGTCACTCATGTATCTTCTGATGCATTGAGGTTGACTGATTTTTCATTTTTAATTATCCACTCTAAAACTTTTAAGCAATATGTATATTGTTCTTGGTTGAAGCTTTTAAGAAAAATCAAGTATTGTCTTGGAAGTGTGCTACTTCTATTTGTTGGTTGTTGTTGAATTGTCACTGGGATTGTGACTGATTAGGAAGTGATGGGGGATCTCATATCTAGAGGGTGTCTAGGTAGAAGTTGCACAAGATAGAGATTAGGCGAGAAGTTGTAAATGAGGGAGTTTAGCTTTGAACTAATATTATCATAGTGGATTTCCTTCCTGGCTTGGTAACCCCTAGATGTAGGTGAGTTGCACCGAACTAGGTTAACAATTCTTGTGTTAATTTTACTTTTCTGTCATCTAAATTCTTGCATCTTTACTTGTGTGGTCAAGCTGTTTTGATCCCAGTGTTATGACATCTGTCTCGACATCAGGTATCTGCGTGCCAGAATTTTATTTTCTTTCCATACACTCTTATATATATATATAATGGTACAAAATACTCCAATTGATATTTTGTCATCTAACACCAATCGACCAATTATTAATGTTACCAAAATATCTCTTCACATGCTTATTAATATTGGTCTGTCTCTTTTATTAATAATTGCTCTCTCTTCAGAGTTCACTAGTTACCATATTGATCTCAACTGATAATATTTAGAGCACTTAGGAGTTCCAATTGTTCTAACTAACAAAATAGAGTACATAGGAACTCAGTTGATCTTAACTGACACCCAATTGAGCATTTAAGGGAACATGAGATATTACATTGGGTAAATAGCATGGAAAGAATATTTCAGATAGTGCACTCTAGTAAGGAGAATAAAGTTGTGTTTGTTTCCCACATGATGAGGGGTCTTGCTATGAGGTGGTGGGAAAGTGCTTTGACTCTGATGACTAATCAGGGAGCACCCAAGGTTTGGGAGCATTTTAAGACTACTTTTCTGGATAAGTATTTTCCTAGCTCTTAGAGGACTCAAAAAGAGTTTGAATTTCAACAGTTTAGACAAGGTAATATGACAATAGTCTTTTATGCTGAGAAGTTTGATGATATGGCTACTTATTTTAGACATGTTGAGTATGCACCGGATGAGAAATGGAAGATTGATCAATTTCTATTTGGTTTAAGGGGTGAAATCTCTCATAGTGTATCTCAGAGGGAATTCACTACTTATGCTGAATTTCTAAGGCAATGCTATGCGGCTGAGAATAGTTTGAAGAAGGTCCGAGAGGAAAAAGCTTAGTATAGGGCTGGTCAGAATGACCAAGGGAGACCAAATCACCAGTTTATGCCTAAACCTCAACCTTTCAAAGGGAAACAGATGTAGAATGCTAGACCTAACCCTCCTCCCTCATGCCATAGATACCATAAGAATCATAACAGAAGATGTAACCTCGGAGGATTGAAGTGTTATCGATGTCAGGAAGAAGGCCACATGGCCAGGGATTATCCTCAGAATAAGAATCAGATGCAAGGAAAGAGTACTGTTCGGGCTTATACTTTGGATGCATATAAGGATAAGGGTAACAATGCTTTGATTATTGATACGTGTCACATAAATGGTAATCCTTGTTTTGTATTGTTTGATTATGGAGAAACACACTCTTTTGTGTCGATACAATGTATGGAACGACTTGGCTTACAAGCAATTCCTTTGTCTCCTCCCATGGTGGATCATTTTCGCAGTCGTTTGAGAATGTTTTACAGCTAGTGGATCATTTTTCAATGACCTTTAATTCTCTCTCTCTCTCTCTCTCTCTCTCTCTCTCTAGAGAGAGAGAAAATTTGGCCGAACCAAATGCTCAAAGATTGAGAGATCATTTTTCTACGGAAGTAGCCTTGTCGGCCTCTTTTTTTTTTTTTAATCTTTTTTATGTGTACTTCATCTAAAGTACCATGAAATGGAAGCATATATGTGTATATGCTCTTTTTTTTAATGAAATGCTTTTTTACCTGTTAAAGGTGCATTTGTAGGATCCTCAGTGCATAGTTATGGATCTTTATGAACTTACGCGGTATTCTATCAAAGTTAATTGGGCGTCATTGGGGTCGTGCCCCTTCCCCCCACCAGATGAAAACCCGGTCAGGGGGTAGACATGTGGCCAACCAACCCCGGCCTCTAGAGTGGTAGCTCACAGATGGGGGGGGGGGGGGGTGGACTGTTATTGCATGTGGGGGAATTGATTGTTGTAGTTAGGGATGTAAATAAATATCCATGGGGACGAGTACTGTAATATCCGTGTCTAACCCGTTGGATAAATATGATATTTGTATCTGCCCCATATCTGTGCGGGTATCCTCTAAGTGGGTAATCTGCGGGTTTTAAGGTACTCACAAATATTTACAGATATCCATGGATAACATTTTTTTTCTAAAATTATTTTGTGAAAGAAAAAAATTATTTCTAGCTTCTTTTAAAGACACAAAGTAACTGTCATATAGAATCCATACAATTCGCTCTCAATTTTTAATAATAGAATTTCATCACATTAATTTCCTTATTTTTCACAAAAACATAATATTCATACATTTCATTTTTAACCAAAAAAATAAAGATATTGTGATTGCGAGTTATGGTGGAAGAACGTACTACAGTCGAGTAGAAAGGGAGGCATTTGTTGGATAGAGGAAAGACGTTACTGGTTGGTTGGTAGAATTGTTAAAGTGAGGTCTAGAGTATTGAAGAAGATTAAATACGAAATGATCAAATTGGATTTGTATCAAATATGAAATGTTTTCTTCAAGGAAATTTTCAAAAAATAAAATTAAAAATAAAATGATAGAAGACTAATTTTTGTAGAAGATGAAAAGACAAAGTATGATAAACTAATGATATTTAAATAATTTTTATAATTTATTTACGAATACAGATATTCGCGGGAACGAGTATCATCAAACATGCATATGTATCCATTAACAAACGGGTATTTAAATATCCATTTATTTTATCCTTGGATATTCATTAAGCTGCTCGCCCCGCATTCATGACCGATTTTATCCGCAGATACCCACGAGTACGAGTTTTTTTGCCATCCCTGGATGTAGTTAGACGTACAAAACGTCTCTGACAACACCCCTGACTTTAGATGGGGAATTAATTGTTGTAACCGAACGTATAAAGCATCTCTGGTAACACCCCTGACTTTAGGTGGGGAATTAATTGTTGTAGCCAGACGTACAAAGCTTCTCCAGAAGCATCCCTGACTTTAGGTGGGAAATTGATTGTTGTAGTCAGACGTACAAAGCGTCTTCGACAACACCCCTTATTTTAGGTGGGGAATTGATTATTGTAGGCGTACGTACAAAGCATCTCCGGAAGCACCCATGACTTTTTGTGTACCAAGCCTCGAGCTTGTAGGTTATACCTCAAACTCGTTGTTAACATGCACAAATTAAAAGAAACAAACATTTCCTGAAATGCCATATTTCATTTATAACCGTAAAATATCCTTGTACATAATAATGATGGTTATACAATCACATTATTTAATATAAGTGAGGTAGAGAAATCATAACTAGGCAGGCTACCCGCGCTTATTCCTTTTGCTAGCCTATCTTGGTCTAGCCACTTTTGGGAGGATAGATGCCCATCCTGATGAGTTATTTGGTGAGGGAAGCTACATTGATCTCCATTGCCACACCTTCTCCTTGTTCTTTCTAGAGGGCTTGGTAAATTATTTTTCCCCTTTTAGGTTGACACTTATTTTGGCCGATTCTCCTAGGAGATTGTGATGCTTCAGCTTTAGGTGCATCAGCGAGGCTATGACGTCTAGCATAGCTGCAAAAGGTGTTCCCATGATATAGTTATAGAAGCTTCTACAGGGGATAATGAGGAATTGAAAATTAACCGCCTGAAGTTGCTTCCTATCGCCTATAGAGACCATCAGTTCCACATACCCCATGGCTGGGTGGTGGTTCCATCAAACGTATGGAGGCTAGAACCCTCGTATGGCCATAAGCTGCCCCTGTCAAGGTCCATTTTCTCAAACAACTCTGAGTTCATAATGTTGCAGGAGTTGCCACTATCGATGAGGATCTGGGACACATCAAACTTCCCCATTGTGGCACTGATTACCAAAGAAAATTTTTGTTGGGGATACGTATGACTTTCTCCGAATCCCAGAACCCCAACATAGGCTGATCTGGAAGCTTTGCAACGTGCTTGCATCCTTTCTATAGATAACCATCATCTTGCCGATCTTTCTATTCATTGTCCATTTAGAGGGGTGGTTTTCCCGGGGCGTACCTCTAGTGATGGAGGTGATGTATATGTGTTTTTATTTATTAGTCCCCTTGCTTTCGTCACTGGTCCCGACATATGCATTCTTCGAGAGTGATTTATCTTGAGGTGATTCCTCTTTATCTCTTTTCCCCCTTGACATACTCAGACAATTGTCATTTTTCAAACAGCCATCCAAAGACATCCTTTAGTTGAATGCAATTGTTAGTGTTGTGGCCATGATTTCTATGGAAGTGGAAGTACTTCGACTTATCAATGTGAGATGTTTCCCTAACGGAATAAGGAAGTCTGACTCCTGCCCTCCAAAATTCAATGTTGGCGCAGTCTTGGTAAATCTTTTCCCGAGAGACCGTCAGTGGGGTGTACTTGTCATACCGTCCATGCATACCCCGATCAGATTCATCGCGACGCCATTGAGGCTTCTTCCCGACCAGGCAATTAGAAGTTGTTTTGACTGGCGTGCAATTGTCAAAATGCGTACTCAGCTTTTTTCTATGAGCATGTACAACTCATCCATGGTAATTATCTCTTGGATGGTGTTCACTTTCTTCGTCCCTATCTTTGAATTGAAAGGATGGTCTCTCATAAGGCCATTCACAAAGACCTACCATTGAAGGCTCTCTCCGACTTCTACTTTGATAACAACTTGCTTGAATCCATTGATGTAAGACTGCATGTTTTTCTTCTTTCTTTAGACGATCCCACTCATAGCGGCTTCAGTCACATGTAATATCTTCCTGGTTGTGAAGTGTGCAGAGAGCTGCTCATATAAATTCACCCATGATGTAATACTACCGCCTAGAAGGCCATTGAACCACATCCTAACCAGTTCAATAAAAATTAATGCAAACAAATTGCATTTAGATACGTCGCCAATGCTGAAGTAATTTAGCCGGTTATTGATGAGCTGCGCGTGTTCATCGGGGTGCTTTTCCATCATAGTTTCCCAGGTTGGGAGACTTCTCCATGGACTTTGGTATTTTGCTTTCCAATATCGCTATCTCCAGTGTATGCTTTGGTTGCAACTTTCCCAACCGGCTCTCTGCTTGAGCCGAGAAAGGAGCATGACTACCTCGGTCCCCCATGGCTCTAAGGAGGAGTCAAATGCTTCTTGCTCTTATGTTTATCTCTTGATCGAGGAGCTTCCTCTTAATTTACCCCGGAAGACTCCAAAACGAAAGTATGGGTCCTCCTTGATGAGAACTCTCGAATGGAGTTTCCGCGAGGTGGAGCGTTGTGAAGCCTTTCTTTAATGCATTACAGCCTTCCTTTGAGTGCGTTTTAGTTTTGTTGTCGAGCAATATTGTACACATTATTCAAAATTCATTATCGCCCTACATTACTAGGTTTGCTTGCAACACCTGGAGACCAGGTAAGGCTTCTGGTAGAAATATTGGAGGAGAAACATGAGGATTGATCGAATTAACATGAATGGGTGTGGTTATCTGTAGAGCTTGGACCAGATCTGAATGAATTGGAAATGATGCTCTAGAATTTGAGATGCCTTGTAGACAAGGGACAAGTGGTTGATTGATCTCTGCTTGAGAAACACCAATTACTTCATGTTCAGCGGAAGCTTCCCATGTGGTGACAAATCGAGTATCTATAGATTCATCCATCATTGGAAGTCATATAAATTAGAGATCTGTAAATTCAAGGAATCAAAACTGAGATGATGCTTGATTAAAAATAAACGCGATGGATCTTTGAAATTGATTCATAATGTTTATGATTCGGTGATCTGAAGAGGTTACAAGCCGATGAATCAGAGAGCGATTGTGAAATCACGAAAATCGTAGGAATCAAAATTTGATTCTCACAGACGACACGAATGTTCCATTCAGGAACTAGAAATGATTTGAGAAGCGGTGGTGATGGTGGATCAAGGCTTCTGATGTAGAGGAGTGGAGAAACCTGCTAGGTTAACACTCCAATGCTCAAGTTAGTATATAAGGAAGAAGAGTGAAGTGAAATTGAATTAGAAACTTGTTATCTCAATTTGGCACCTTATATATATATATATATATATATATATATATATATATATATAGAGAGAGAGAGAGAGAGAGAGAACTTGCTATTTTATAGGAGTGAATTATGGAGAGAGGTTGAATATGCTCGCAATTGAGATCCTTTGTAATCATCATAATGATGCTTCTCGTGTGCTGAGAGGTTCTGGAAAGGGTATGGTATCTTCCTAATGGTCGGCTGGGGTCGATATGATTGGCCTAGAACAGAACCTCTGCATCATACTCGGTGTTGCACCCCAAATTTTACCCTCATTTTTCTGCTAGTTGATGTTATATTTATTTTAATATCTTTATCTGTCTTTATTTTAATTTATATCCAATATGGCCTTTTTTATTTCATTTATATTTAAGTTGTTTAATCTTAGTTTAACTTAATTTCAATAATTAATTTAGATAACTAGATTAATTATTCTTTTTGTTTTTACTAATTTTAATTTAGAATATTAATTAGTTTATTATTATTTTTATTAATCATATTATTAAAAAGAAACATTATCCATTTTCACATCAATTATTCATTTATCTTTAACCATAAACCATTTTTCAATTTTAGTTCAAAGCCATCGAAATATCAATTTCCAATCTCAAGATCAACTTCAAAATCCAATTTCAAATTCAAGTGTTTCAAGTTCAAGTTTCAATTCTAATTAATTTCAAGATTTCAATTCAATTCCAAATTTTCATCCAAGTTTCAAGTTTCAATATTTGAATCATTTATTTGCCAATTCCAATTCAAATTTAATTCATGTCCCAAGTTTATGTCTCAATTCAATTTATTTTCAAAATCTCTTCCCAATTTCCTTTTTAATTCAAATAAGGTCATTATTATCTTTTTTTTTTTCAAATCAACTTCCATCCAATCTCATCCAAAAAATCCATTTAAAACAATTCAATTGTTCAAAACCAAAATCCAGATTTATTTCTAATTCCCCATTTTAATCCATCACATTTTTCTTTGTCACAAATATATTATTACAACCAAAGCCCATTTTCTTAGGCCCACCTATTACAACGGTTATACCAAAAAAAACAAGTTTACACTCCATGCCATTTCCTGCTCACCGTACGCTACAACCAGATGCTACAACTTGCTTCTGCACAAACGGCTAAAAAACCAGGACCTGCTCACCGTACGATCCCTCTGCAACCGTGAAAGTAACTACACAATAACGTTCGAAAATTCAAATAAAATTAAGAACAATTGCTATTTTTCTGGGAGTATATATATAGCAGAAGGAGGATAGAACAAAAATAAAGCCGAACCTGCTTCAGAAAATGAAAACACCAAAACTCAAATCACCAAACCCGTTAACAACAGCCAACAACACTTAACATCCTTTTCTTCTTCACTCCAACACACCATAACCATCATCCTCATTTCAAATTCAGAGAAAACCTGCAAACCTTCATTCATCTGCAACAAATAGAACACTTCACGGATCAACCTTCACCACAACGATTTCACAACAATTACAACCCTGCGGTTTCAGCATCAACGCAATCTCACTACAAACTCAAGAATCCGTGCGTAACGAGCTGAGCCAAGAGCAACAACTGCAGCACAAGAACACGACATCACTGAGAAAGAAGGAGAAGAAGATACAGAGTTACACAGATCAAGAGAATTGAGAATCGTACCTATAGTTCCATGTCGTCACTTTCGCCTTCATAGTGCAGCCATAGTGAATCGCAGCAGCGTACTCGGAGTTTCGCATCACTTTGAAGCGCGTCTTCATCACGCCGATCGGTATTATTTTCGGTTATGGTGCATCGCGATCTTGTGAGAGAGATAGCTTGTCACAATTCCGTCCGAGATAGAAGATAACGGAGATGGAAGAAGAGATTCGAGGAAGATGAGCTTAAATCGGATTAGAGAGAAAAGAAAGAGTCAAATAGAGACGAGGCGTGAGCATGAGTATACCGCGGCGGTGCTTCGTCGGAGAAGAATATGAACGAGAAGAAGAAGATGATAGTGGGACTGGCGGTGCGTTTGAGTGGAAGTAGGAAGCTTGATGTTTATTTTAGGGTTTTCTTGGCTTGGATCGGGCTTTCAGGCCCTATGTTTATCCTTTTTTCACCGCCTATTACACTCAATGCACCCTCCCTGGATGCAATCTTGGAAGCCCCTTGGGCCATAAATTCCTATCCTCACCATCCTTTTCACACACCCCACAAAAATCTAGCGCCCGTTTTTTTTTCTTTTTTGTTTTAAACCAATTTTAATTTGTTTAGAGTTTTAAAAAGGGGAACATTCTATTTTCTAAACTTTTGAGTTTCTAAAATGTTTTCTTAATAAATTTAATTCCCATTTTGATTTCATTTTTTGATTTTCTATCTTTGGGCCAATGATATACAAAATCATGACTTGTTGGTTTTTTTTCAAATCACTAAATCAAGATTTGTAGGAGACCAACCTTTTTCATTTATTTCGGTCGATGAAAGTCAAAAATCCGAGATTGTCGATTTATCGATTAAATCTTGATTTAGACGAGACCAACCTTTTTCATTTATTTCGGTCGATGAAAGTCAAAAATCCGAGATTGTCGATTTATCGATTAAATCTTGATTTAGACGAGACCAACCTTTTTCTTTTATTTTGGTCGATGAAAGTCAAATATCAAGATTGTCGATTTACCGATTAAATCTTGATTAAGACGAGATCAATCTTTATTTAGGCTGATGACGTTACACAAATCTTGACTCTGATCAATAAAGTCTTGATAAATGTGAGGCCACCTTTTATTTATTTTTGTTGGTCAATGAAAGTCAAAAATATAAGATTATCGATTTCTCGATTAAATCTTGATTTTGACGAGACCGATTTTATTTTCATTTCGATTCCACTTCTTTTATTTTGGTCGATGAAAGTCAAATATTAAGATTATCGATTTCTCGATTAAATTTTGATTTAGAAGAGACCGACTTTTATTTTGGTCGATGACATAACAAACCTCATGGTTTGGTTGATTTCATTGAGTTGGCAAGACTTTGATCAACATGAGACCACTTTCTCTCTACTTAGTCGATGAAAGTCAAGAATCATTGATTATCGATTTCTCGATTAAATCATGATTAAGACGAGACTATTTCTTTTTTTATTTCATCTCATATTTAATCATTGTCTAACATGTTTAATTCTTACTTTGCACTGATATCATGATTTTATCTCATCTCTCTTATTCATGTCCTTTACATCATCGTACTTGAATTATTAACTTGTTATCTTGTTAGTAACTCAACTGTTATATCCCCTCATTCCAAAGGAAGGTAAAACATGTTGACTCCTAAAGTCACGACCCCCCACCTTAACCTAAGTAACCTCTTAGGAGAAACTTTATTTCTTGGCCTCATCAGAGCCATAGAAAT
The DNA here is from genome assembly GCA_022829125.1 of Lathyrus tuberosus. NCBI lineage: Eukaryota > Viridiplantae > Streptophyta > Magnoliopsida > Fabales > Fabaceae > Lathyrus > Lathyrus tuberosus. Next base: position 6,827,547 of record JALAZF010000338.1, on the reverse strand, counting down.
CATAACTAGCTTTAGGAGAGAGTTCTTACACTCTTAGTGATATTCATCCTAATGAATCATCACCTTCCCCTACTGACTAAAACATAACATAGGTCCATTTCAACTAGATCTAAAGAGTTCTTAAACTCTACAATGAGCTTGTACTCATTTCCCCCTGAATATTAACCATAGTCAATAGTTCAGTAGAAGTAGAACTACGCATACTCTAATTCTACTCCCGAGGATACGTAGGCGCAAAGTGCGATGGTTTGTCGAGTATACTTATATACTAACCCCTAGGGTTTCAACCTTTAGCATAGAACCTTTAGCAAACATAAGATAACATTAGCAAGAGACTCTCGTAGAGTACTACGGACGTTTAGGGTGCTAATACCTTCCCTAGGCGTAACCAACCCCCAAACCTTAGATCTCCCCCCTTTAGGTTTTTCTAACGATCTTGAATCTTTCCTTTGGATAAATCAAAGTCGGTTGTAAAATAAAATGATGCAAATTAATTAATAATTTGTTATCCAATTTTCACCGCAACAGAAATGGCGACTTCACTGGGGAAAAAGTTAGACCTATTGCTGGTCCTTTCCTAAGAGGGTTAAGCCAATCTTGTTTTTATGTTATTCATGTTTGCTTATTTACTTGTATATGCTTATGTATGTCATACTTGCTTATATATTCGTATATCTGTTCTTGCTTGACTTTTTCTGTTTAATTTGGGTTGACATGATATTTATGAGTGAGATAAATCCTATACTCGGATTTGAGTGTACACTTATTATAGGACGATGGTATTCAAGGAGGCTTTGAGGGAGTCGAATCCTGAAAAGTTGAATTGATAACACCATCACTCAGTAGAGGCCCTCTCGAGAGTCTAGTTATGTTGAACGAATTCGTTCGTGAAAGCGTGCTACTCTCGACCTAGGAGCCCGGGATATTGAGAACCGTAGTTACCAAACCCCACTTGGCCTTTTAGGATGTAGTGCGGAGACCATGATGGAGTCTATTTCTGAATTGGTTGTCACGCGATACTACACTCAGACGAGATCCTCTTGAGAATTTTATTGATTACCAAGTCATCTGGGAAATCTTTAAAATCCGAAAGATGGATTGTCGACTCTGGGAACTTCTTAGAACCTTGTTCGGCAGGTGAAAACCAGTAGTACATACCTATTGGGATGGGTAGACCACGGCTCCACTCATGAGACCCCAAAACATAGGATTTGTGTATCTTGTTGTGTGTACATATGTTTGTGCTCGTGTGCTTTATGCATCTCTACATTCAAGCATTCCTAGCCCTTTGGTTTCGAGGAACTCAAATGTTTGTTTCCTTTTCAAAAGATCAATAGAGATCGGGGATTTTAAAAACAAAAACTCTTCAATTTTCCCAAATGTTTACAACTTGCCTTTGAGTCCCTTGAAACCATTTGGCTTGCATTTGCATCATGTCATAGCATGTGCATTTCCTCTCTGTCTTCATCTCATGTCGTTTTGTTCTCTTCAAAACCCGTCACCTTGATTTTCCAAACGCCAATACCCAAGTCCAAACTCGACAAAGGATTTCTGAACAATACTGCGAGATGGACAGAGTCAATAATGAATTGAGTGAGCTCTGAGGAGGAATGGGGCAGATCATGGAAGTTTTGAATGTTATACAAGCAAAGGTGGATACGCAGGTCACCGTAGTCTCGGAAGTCGTTGCTACAACTGTGGAACCTCCCGTTACTATTGTGAACCCCACTTTGGGTATGCCTTTTAACTTTATACGTGCTCTGACCGTCACTTCCACTCAACAAGCTGTTCCTTTGGTAAATGAGGCTTTTCAAGCTATTACTACCTTCACTCCAGCGACAGCGCAAGCCTAGATGCACCCAGTTTTTCAGAATCCACATCCGGTTTATGATCATGTCAATATATCCAAAGAAGGGGATAAACGACATGAAAGGTTGGAGGAAAGTGTAGAGACAATGCGGAGGAAATTGGAAGCAATGGAGAGGGGCAATGTATCTAATACTAATGTTAAGGACATGTGCTTAGTCTCAGGCTTGGTAATTCCACCCAAGTTCAAACTACCTAATTTCGACCTCTACTCAGGAGTGACCTGTCCTAAGTCGCATTTAGTCATGTATTATCGTCAAATGGCTGCATTTATGGATAATGATAAGTTGATGATCCACTGCTTCCAAGATAGTTTGAAAGGAGTTGCTGCAAAGTGGTATTTGACTTTGGACCAATCTAGGATTCGATGTTTTCAAGATGTATCTGATGCTTTTGTAAAGCATCATAGATATAACATGGACCTTGCGCCAGATCGTAGACAACTACTAAGTATGTCTCAGAACAATACTGAGTCTTTTAGAGAGTATGCACAAAGATGGAGAGAGCTGGCTTCACAGGTAGAGCCACCCTTATCTGAAAAAGAGTTAACTGATTGGTTTGTCGACACGGTGAGACCGGAATTCTACGAAAGGATGATCAGTAGCGTGTCTGCTAGTTCTTCCGATATTGTAGCTGTGGGGGTTAAAGTAGAGCTTGGTCTGAAGAGTGGGAAAATGACCAAGAGAGCTGGTAGTTCGAGCGACGATGCTAAGATATCCTTCAAAAGGGAAGGAGATACCAATGTGGTGATGACAAACAAAAAGAGGAAGAATCAGTACTGGAAACGTCAACAACAACAACAGTGTTATTCTATTCAGCAACCTTATGTGGCCGCCATCGCGCCAACATTCAACAACCAAGCTTCTGTTTATCAGCCGGTTCCTCAACCACCAGTATATCAACGAGCGCCCAACGCTCCTGCCTATTGCCAACGGACTCAAGTTTCTCGTCAGAATATTTTAGGCAAAAGAAAGGGTGGAAGGCCTCCGATTCCTCCCATTCCAATGACATACACAACATTGTATCCTGTTTTGGTACAACAAGGATTAATAACTACAAGGTCATCAGGCCCACCTCCTAATCCGCTTCCACCTTCTTACAATCCCAATGATCATTGTGCATTCCATGAAGGCACAACAGGCCACAATTTAGAAGGTTGTTTTTCTCTGAAGCATATTGTGAAGGACTTGGTAGAGAGAAACATTTTGTCTTTCGATGGCTCCCAGCCTAATATCAAGAACAATCCTTACCCGCTCATGAGATAAGTAATGCTGTGGAGGATGTATCAAGACCAAGATGGACTGTGATTGAGCTCCTCTTTGATTTTCTGTATTTGATTCCCTAAAGCTGGCAATCTTTTGGCTGTTTCAGCAAGTTTATTGTATTTCCTTTGCACTTTGAATTTGTATTTGCTTATAAGCTCTGTTGTACTTTCAAATTGGCAAGGTTAATGAAATGTTTGTGCATCTTTTGGTTAAATCCATTCGTTTAACTCATTTTACTTTTATTTTCATAAAAGCAAAAATATATATCTTTTTCACCCCTTTTTCAAACTTTTGTTAAAGCAAAGATTAGGGAGGATGATGAAAACCTCATGTTCATAATTGCTGTGGTATACCTTCAAATTAACCTCGCCGAGGATGTAAGGCATTGTTTCAATTTATCCATCGTTAACCCCTTTGAGCCTAGAAGGCGGAGTTTTCTTTCCTTAGACAAAAAAAAACCTTAAATCTCAACCTTGGGGGCAGGGTAGTTCTCAGTTTAACTCGGTTATGCATTCAAACGCGAGCGCTTCATATAAGGCGCCAGTCAGCTTTCAAATCAAGTGACTTCCTATTTTTGGAGATTTGAACGTATATCTTGAGTTAACTGAGCGTAGGATTTGAGCCTTTATCTTTTGTTTCATAAACCATGAACCATACCACATTACAACCCTTAAAAGACCTAATTGAGGTAAGGTTGTTTTGAAAAGCATACTACAACAAGGTTGATTAACCTGACTCCTAATGATCTTTGCTATGTTGCGTGTGTTGATCACTTCGTCTGTTATTCCATAAATGACTAGATCCACTTTTGTTTTTGATTTAATCATTCCATCGTGTGTGTTTCATCAATAAACTTGATTTCAAAAGCTTGCATGAATTTTGCATGAAATTGCCAATTTTTGATGAACAATACTTGTTTGCAAAGACAATTCAATATCAAAGAAATCCCAACAAATGCAGCTAGCTAGGGGATTCGACTTGATAAAGGAAGCTCAGTCAGGGGCATCCAAGCAGAAGGATTTGCCAATCTACCGAATCAGGGGCAGAACTCGTCAAAGTTCAAAATACTGGAGCAAGTCTTCTCCAGGTCTTCTTATGACAAGCGTGGACTCCAGCGACCCATCAGCAGGGGCAAGTGTTGTTCCCCAGTCGTTTTTACTACAGTTTGAGTTGGACAGAGGCAGTTATGTCGAGGCTCATGAACCTTTTCAAAAGTTTGAAGACATTGAAGCGTCCTGTATGCCAATTCTTCTGTAAAATCCTTTTGATTACCTACCAGTTAATCAGGGGCAGTCAGGTCGAGATTCGGTAAATCTCTAAAAGGCCAATCAGTCTGGGGCATCTCTTCCCCGGTTGTCAACAACCATTCTGAAGAACAAGTTCAAATGCTTTGTTGTGCAAATGCGGTTAATCTGGGGCCAGTTACGCCGAGATCTCTTCGAGAGTTTAAAGATATAGAAACACCTTGTGTGCCAATTCTTCTATAAAATCCTCTTGATTATCCTCTTCCAACAAACCATATAGCCTGGGGCAGATAAGATTTGAAGATGATCGTCATACAATTCAGAATGCAGGGTTACTTTGTTCTTATGACATCCTTCACTAGCTCCCCAATAAGTTGTCACTTCAGCTAATCTTGACAATTCTCTATGGATTTTCCACCAACAAAGAAATCAAGCTCATGATGGCAATCCTCATGATGTTATACCTCAGGTGGAATACTCTTTTCACCAATGAAGTTGTTGATTCTTCTTCATCCCCAGTATTGGTCCAAATTGATGGGTTTGGCTGGGTATCCTTATCGAGATGTTTATCCCATCTCCTGTTTCGCTTTCTGTCTGTTTTGTCAACATAAGCATAAGCATGGCATAAGCACTCATATGCATAGCATTTTAGCATTTCTGCTCCCTTTTCTGGTGTTTACCTATTTTTGTTCACTTTGGCGTTTATCTCCCCAAGTGACTGGGTTTATCTATTCTCTCCAATAGAGTTGTCAGCCCTTAGGCATAAAGTGCCCATCCTTTTCTGAATTCCCCACGGAGTTCAATCCTCGTGGATGATGGTTGTTTCAGTTATCTCTTCTATGATTGGATAAGATAAATCCCCATTTGAGTTCATTCCTCAATTGGAGTCTTGTTTGACCGTTTCTTTCTAGTTTGTTCCTAGATTGAACTTTGGTCCCTGGCAGGTGTGGTTTTTAACCTATCTTTGAACGTGCATTTATTTTGCACTGTGTCTCGTAGGAACATCTTTTACAGATCCTCATTGAAGACTTTATTTCTCCAACAATATTGTGATATCAACATATCTTTGAAGCAGCAATCTCTTGAAGAAGCTTGGCAGTCTCTTATAAGCAGCTTATCTATCTCTGGTACTATTCAACCTCTTCGTAACCGTAATTGGGTATTCCCCAGGAAACCTTATCTTCAGTTACGCAACCCCGGTACTAACCTATCACACTCTATACCTTTATTGGGGCCCATTTCTTGGTTCAATCTCCAATAAGGTTCTTTTTTCCAAAGTGCCAACCGGTCATACCTGAACCTGTTGTTCCATCACTTTGGATGTCTTTTCCCAGTGGAGACCTTTTTTGGTTCTACCTTCATTGCGGATCCTTTCTAGAATGTCATCTAGTCGCGTTTAGCCTTGATGATCAATCATTCTATATACTTTATTGGAGTCCATTTTTTTGGTTCTACCTCCAATAAGGTTACTTCTAAAGCGCCAACCGGTCATACTTGAACCTGTTGTTCCATCACTTTAGAGGTTACTTCTAAAGAGCCAACCGGTCATACTTGAACCTGTTGTTCCATCACTTTAGAGGTGTTTCTAGGATGTCATCTAGTCGCGTTTAGACTTGATGATCAATCATCCTAGATACTTTATTGGGGCCCATTTTTTGGTTCAATCTCCAATAAGGTTCTTCTTTTTCCAAAGCGCCAACCGGTCATGCTTGAACCTGTTGTTCCGTCACTTTGGATGTCTTTTCCCAGTGAAGAACGTTTTTCAGTTCAACCTTCATTGCGGATCCTTTCTAGAATGTCATCTAGTTGCGTTTAGCCTTGATGATTAATCATTCTAGATACCTTTATTGGAACCCATTTCTTGGTTCTATCTCCAATGAGGTTACCTTTCTGGCTCCTACCGGTTTTCCTTCATGAAGCAGATTATGTGTTATTTCAACCAACTCTTATATGGATACCAGAGTCTATTCTTGACTCATTAACCATGTTCCCATTTAAACCCCAGCTCTTTATGAAGGAGTCCCCAGAGAAGTTAGCTGTTAGACGACAGAATTCTTAGTCACTAGAGTTGTTATTGGTCTTTGAGTACAATAACTTCGTCATTTTCATCTGATTCTTGGAAGCGGGAAAGTTTTAAGAAAACACCAAGATAAACTAAGTTTTACTTTGGAATTGAGACGTTTTGGAATCAAGTTTGTACAGGAAGAATTAGTAGTACTGTATTTTTGGCATGGATCTGCCATCTCCAGTGAAAGAAGATTGCCCCGGTTATCCTTGATGTTTGGGTATCAGGGTGTTGGCTTGTGTTATCCTTTCTTCTTTCCTGTTTTATGCCGTTCGCGTCGTTTCTAGCATATAGCTAAGCATATGCATCATACCCTATCATCTTCGCATCTTTGTGCTTTGTTTTGCTTGTGGTCTGTTGTTGGTGTCTGTCTTTATTTCCCCAGTGAAGTAAAGACATTCCCGGGTTGCTTTGTGTCGTGTTTGTTCGGTCTTAACCTTTGCGCGCCAGATTTGAGTCTTTAAACCTTTTGCTATTCCCCAAGAAGTTTAACATTAAAGATTTTTAAAACTGTTCTCGTTTGAATCATGTCAAACTTGAACTTGGACTTTGTTTGAATCGTGTCAAGCATTGTCTTGTGTTTTAAAACTTGTTCTTGTTTGAATCGTGTCAAACCTGAATAGAGTCTTTGTTCGAATCGTGTCGGACATTGCCTCTTGTTTTAAAACTGTTCTCGTTTGAATCATGTCAAACTTGAACTTGGACTTTGTTTGAATCGTGTCAAGCATTGTCTTGTGTTTTAAAACTTGTTCTTGTTTGAATCGTGTCAAACCTGAATAGAGTCTTTGTTCGAATCGTGTCGGACATTGCCTCTTGTTTTAAAATTGTTCTCGTTTGAATCGTGTCAAACTTGAACTTGGACTTTGTTTGAATCGTGTCAAGCATTGTCTTGTGTTTTAAAACTTATTCTTGTTTGAATCGTGTCAAACCTGAACAGAGTCTTTGTTCGAATCGTGTCGGACATTGCCTCTTGTTTTAAAACTGTTCTTGTTTGAATCGTGTCAAACTTGAACTTGAACTTTGTTTGAATCGTGTCAAGCATTGTCTTGTGTTTTAAAACTTGTTCTTGCTTGAATCGTGTCAAACTTGAACTTGGACTTTGTTTGAATCGTGTCAAGCATTGTCTTGTGTTTTAAAACTTGTTCTTGTTTGAATCGTGTCAAACCTGAACAGAGTCTTTGTTTGAATCGTGTCGGACATTGCCTCTTGTTTTAAAACTGTTCTCGTTTAAATCGTGTCAAACTTGAACTTGGACTTTGTTTGAATCGTGTCAAGCATTGTCTTGTATTTTAAAATTTGTTCTTGTTTGAATCGTGTCAAACTTGAACTTGGACTTTGTTTGAATCGTGTCAAGCACTATCTTCCTGTTTTAAAATCATTCTTGTTCGAATCGTGTCGGACATTGAACCCTTACCTTGGATTTTTGAAAACTTGCTTTAAGCTAAGCTTCTTGGAACAAATTTCTTCAACCTTAAGACTCCTAGTTGGTGTGCAGGGTTTATCTCTGTCTTCCTGGCTTTTCTTGAAGATCCCATTTTGAACTCTTCAGTATAAGATCCCCAGGAAGTCTTTGCTTGGTTGTCTGTCCTTTTGACTGATCCCTAGTGATCAGTTTCTTCTTTTCTGGTTTCATGCCCAGGAAGAACGTGGTTTTGTTTTGTCTCTCAGTAGTCTATCTCCTCGGATCTTCCCCTAGTGAGATTGTCTGTGGTCTTTTCCCCAGTGTTTCTTTGGAGTCTCCTCGGTGGGTATCTTCCGTTGGTTAGCTTGTATCCCTAGTGAGGTGTTTCTCATGGATACTAAGTTTCGTCTTTCCCCAGTGAAGCTCTTTGACCTTTTTTGCTTCCTGTTTGCCCCTTGGTGTCTTGTTGTGTCTGCATTTTCTTGCATTTTCTTGGCATCATGTCTTTTGCATTGAATGTTTGCGCGTCTGAGGGTAAAATTTTTGGTTATCTGTATTTAAATATCTTTCACTGTTGATTACATGAAGATCTTCATCTCTCATGTCATCAGGTGAAGATATTTAAATAGGGGCAACTGTTGCACCCTAAATTTTACCCTCATTTTTTTGCTAGTTGATGTTATATTTATTTTAATATCTTTATCTGTCTTTATTTTAATTTATATCCAATATGGCCTTTTTTATTTCATTTATATTTAAGTTGTTTAATCTTAGTTTAACTTAATTTCAATAATTAATTTAGATAATTAGATTAATTATTCTTTTTGTTTTTACTAATTTTAATTTAGAATATTAATTAGTTTATTATTATTTTTATTAATCATATTATTAAAAAGAAACATTATCCATTTTCACATCAATTATCCATTTATCTTTAACCATAAACCATTTTTCAATTTTAGTTCAAAGCCATCCAAATATCAATTTCCAATCTCAAGATCAACTTCAAAATCCAATTTCAAATTCAAGTGTTTCAAGTTCAAGTTTCAATTCTAATTAATTTCAAGATTTCAATTCAATTCCAATTTTTCATCCAAGTTTCAAGTTTCAATATTTGAATCATTTATTTGCCAATTCCAATTCAAATTTAATTCATGTCCCAAGTTTATGTCTCAATTCAATTTATTTTCAAAATCCCTTCCCAATTTCCTTTTTAATTCAAATAAGGTCATTATTATCTTTTTTTTTTCAAATCAACTTCCATCCAATCTCATCCAAAAAATCCATTTAAAACAATTCAATTGTTCAAAACCAAAATCCAGATTTATTTCTAATTCCCCATTTTAATCCATCAAATTTTTCTTTGTCACAAATATATTATTACAACCAAAGCCCATTTTCTTAGGCCCACATATTACAACGGTTATACAAAAAAACATGTTTACACTGTATGTCATTTCCTGCTCACCGTACGCTACAACCAGATGCTACAACTTGCTTATGCATAAACGACTAAAAAACCAGGACCTGCTCACCGTACGATCCCTCTGCAACCGTGAAAGCAACTACACAATAACGTTCGAAAATTCAAATAAAATTAAGAACAATTGCTATTTTTCTGGGAGTATATATATATAGCAGAAGGAGGAGAGAACAAAAAAAAAGCCGAACCTTCTTCAGAAAATGAAAACACCAAAACTCAAATCACCAAACGCGTTAACAACAGCCAACAAAACTTAACATCCTTTTCTTCTTCACTCCAACACACCATAACCATCATCCTCATTTCAAATTCAGAGAAAACCTGCAAACCTTCAATCATCTGCAACAAATACAAGACTTCACGAATCAACCTTCACCACAACGATTTCACAACAATTACAACCCTGCGGTTTCAACATCAACGCAATCTCACTACAAACTCAAGAATCCGTGCGTAACGAGATGAGCCAAGAGCAACAACTGCAACACAAGAACACGACATCACTGAGAAAGAAGGAGAAGAAGATACAGAGTTACACAGATCAAGAGAATTGAGAATCGTACCTATAGTTCCATGTCGTCACTTTCGCCTTCATAGTGCAGCCACAGTGAATCGCAGCAGCGTACTCGGAGTTTCGCATCACTTTGAAGCGCGTCTTCATCACGCCGATCGGTATTATTTTCGGTTATGGTGCATCGCGATCTTGTGAGAGAGATAGCTTGTCACAATTCCGTCCGAGATAGAAGATAACGGCGATGGAAGAAGAGATTCGAGGAAGATGAGCTTGAATCGGATTAGAGAGAAAAGAAAGAGTCGAATAGAGACGAGGGCGTGCGCATGATTATACCGCGGCGGTGCTTCGTTGGAGAAGAATATGAACGAGAAGAAGAAGATGATAGTGGGACTGGCGGTGCGTTTGAGTGGAAGTAGGAAGCTTGATGTTTATTTTAGGGTTTTCTTGGCTTGGATCGGGCTTTCAGGCCCTATGTTTATCCTTTTTGCACCGCCTGTTACACTCAATGCACCCTCCCTGGATGCAATCTTGGAAGCCCCTTGGGCCATGAATTCCTTTCCTCACCATCCTTTTCACACACCCCCCAAAAATCCAGCGCCCTTTTTTTTATTTTTTGTTTTAAACCAATTTTAATTTGTTTAGAGTTTTAAAAAGGGGAACATTCTATTTTCTAAACTTTTTATGTTCTAAAATGTTTTCTTAATAAATTTAATTCCCATTTTGATTTCATTTTTTGATTTTCTATCTTTGGGCCAATGATATACAAAATCATGACTTGTTGGTTTTTTTTCAAATCACTAAATCAAGATTTGTAGGAGACCAACCTTTTTCATTTATTTCGGTCGATGAAAGTCAAAAATCCGAGATTGTCGATTTATCGATTAAATCTTGATTTAGACGAGACCAACCTTTTTCATTTATTTCGGTCGATGAAAGTCAAAAATCCGAGATTGTCGATTTATCGATTAAATCTTGATTTAGACGAGACCAACCTTTTTCTTTTATTTTGGTCGATGAAAGTCAAATATCAAGATTGTCGATTTACCGATTAAATCTTGATTAAGACGAGATCAATCTTTATTTAGGCTGATGACGTTACACAAATCTTGACTCTGATCAATAAAGTCTTGATAAATGTGAGGCCACCTTTTATTTATTTTTGTTGGTCAATGAAAGTCAAAAATATAAGATTATCGATTTCTCGATTAAATCTTGATTTTGACGAGACCGATTTTATTTTCATTTCGATTCCACTTCTTTTATTTTGGTCGATGAAAGTCAAATATTAAGATTATCGATTTCTCGATTAAATTTTGATTTAGACGAGACCGGCTTTTATTTTGGTCGATGACATAACAAACCTCATGGTTTGGTTGATTTCATTGAGTTGGCAAGAATTTGATCAACATGAGACCACTTTCTCTCTACTTAGTCGATGAAAGTCAAGAATCATTGATTATCGATTTCTCGATTAAATCATGATTAAGACGAGACTATTTCTTTTTTTATTTCATCTCATATTTAATCATTGTCTAACATGTTTAATTCTCACTTTGCACTGATATCATGATTTTATCTCATCTCTCTTATTCATGTCCTTTACATCATCGTACTTGAATTATTAACTTGTTATCTTGTTAGTAACTCAACTATTATATCCCCTCATTCCAAAGGAAGGTAAAACATGTTGACTCCTAAAGTCACGACCCCCCACCTTAACCTAAGTAACCTCTTAGGAGAAACTTTATTTCTTGGCCTCATCAGAGCCATAGAAATCATAACTAGCTTTAGGAGAGAGTTCTTACACTCTTAGTGATATTCATCCTAATGAATCATCACCCTCCCCTACTGACTAAAACATAACATAGGTCCATTTCAACTAGATCTAGAGAGTTCTTAAACTCTACAATGAGCTTGTACTCATTTCCCCTCTGAATATTGACCATAGTCAATAGTTCAGTAGAAGTAGAACTACGCATACTCTGATTCTACTCCCGAGGATACGTAGGCGCAAAGTGCGATGCTTTGTCGAGTATACTTAGATACTAACCCCTAGGGTTTCAACCTTTAGCATAGAACCTTTAGCAAACATAAGATAACATTAGCAAGAGGCTCCCGTAGAGTACTACAGACGTTTAGGGTGCTAATACCTTCCCTAGACGTAACCAACCCCCGAACCTTAGATCTCCCCCCCTTTAGGTTTTTCTAACGATCTTGAATCTTTCCTTTGGATAAATCAAAGTCGGTTGTAAAAGAAAATGATGCAAATTAATTAATAATTTGTTATCCAATTTTCACCGCAACACTCGGCTTGATGACGGGTTAAGCCTTTTTGTGTCTTAATAAATTTCATTCCTAGGTAGTAGGAAACTTATCCTAGTTTTGTCATTTCAAATTCAAATTTCATCTTCTACTTAAATGCCTCAATTTCAATGTTTCAATCGATTGTGATCTAAAGATCATATACATAATGGAAGATGATTAAAATTTGGTTTCCAACATTTTCCTTTACTTACACACCATGCTAAACACTACATTTTTTTAATCCTTGCTGAACGGATAATTTTCAATTCTTTCATTCCATACTCTTGGAGATTGCTTCACGGCATAAATTGATTTTTGAAGTTTATTTACCATGCCTTTCTTGCATTTGATCTCAAAACCGGGTGGTTGGTTGACAAATACAATTTCTTCTAGTTACCAACTTAGAAATGCATATTTGCCACCTAAATGAAATAATGGCCATTTCCTGTTGTAGGCTAAGAATGACAAGCCTGGTTGTTTCATGTCTGGTCATAGATGATAATACTTAATAATAATAAAGGCCTTCTCTTTGAAATAACTCTTTTTCTACCAATCTTGCCTTATGTTTCACTACTTTTCCATCATGTTTTTACTTTACCTTGTAAACCCACTTCACATTAATGGCTTTCTTGTCATTTTGTAGTTGGGCTAATTCCCAAGTTATATTTTTCTCAATAGATCTCAACCCAGGAAGCATAGCATATTTTCACACTTGTTCCTTCAAGGCTAATTTAAAATCAATTGGTTTAATATTAACAAACATTGTAAGAAATTTACATCAAAATCAACCAATCTTCTAGGAGAGTTTATGCTTCTTTGTGTCCTAGCCTCTATTTCAGGTTCTTCACCTGATCCTCCATCACTCTTACAAATGTTTGAATTTCAAAATTTCTTGCCTTATAATTTAAGTCAATATAACAGTTTAAGTTGGATACATCACCTTGTTTCCAATCTCATGCTTCCTCTTCCATCACCTTGACATCCTAACTTACCTCAATCTTCTTCAACATAGGATTATACAGTCTATATTTATTAGTCATGTGATAACCAAGAAAATTCATTAGTTCACTTGTATCACCTTGCTTTTTTCTTCTAGCATCATGGATATGCTAGAAACATAATGAGACAAACACTTTTAAATGAGTCATAATTTGCTTTCTTCCTGGCCAAGATTCCTCAGGTACCTTATCCTTCAATCTCTTGGAATCTATTCAAGATATAAGGAACAATGGTAACTGCTTCTCCCAACAGAATGTGAGGTATCCCTTTATGATATAATGTGTTTCTTGCCATGTTCATTACACTCTTGTTCCTCATTTCAACAAGGTCATTGTGATGTAGAATATAAGGTGATACGACTTAATTTATAATTCCATGTTGATTGAATTAGTCTTCAAAGTATTTGGATGTGTACTCTCCTCCTCCATTTTTCCTCAACATTTTTAACTTTTTACCACTTAGTTTCTCAACAAGCCTCTTGAATATTTTGAACACCTCTAAAACATCGCTTTTATCCTAATACAACAACAAAATTCTTAAAAACTCATATACAAATGTGATGAAGTATTTTTTCCACTTAATGGAAACACATAAATGAGGCCACAAATGTCTCATTAGACCTTATTGTCAAGTTCTTCTTGTGTAACATTTGCTTCTTCTTTATTTTTTTGAGATTTCTCGCCTTTCCTAGAATCATTCATCAACACAGTGTCCTAGTTTCTCAAAATTGCAACACTGTACCTTCTTGTTAAAAATATTCTTCTTGCTTTGATTCTTCCCATTCCATGGGGTGTGAAAGGACTAGATGTACCATTGGTTGATAAGGGGAACTAATATAATTTCTTGTGTTAATTTACTTTAGTGCACTTTACTTTCCTGTTTCTTATTCATTCAACTGTTCATAATTCCAGAAACCAGAAAAGTGCTTAAAATCTCTAAAAATACAATTAAACCTTATTCACCCCCTCATAGGTTGTGCACTCAATACTTATATTTGGCATCAAAGCAAATTATAGGTAACATGTTCATAATATAAAGAGAGTGGCTTCAATAAATTCGGTTTTTAGAGATGGTGGTAGTAACAATAAACCTTTTTTGCTCTATGGTGAATATTATTATTTTTGGAAGATCTGCATGCAAGAATTCCTTGAGGCACAAGGCGGTGATATTTGGGATGTTTTAGAATATGGTATGTTCGTTCCCATAATTGTTGTTAATGGAATTGGTACATCAAAGATCAAAAGTTTTTGGAATGAAGATGATAAGAAAAAATTCTCTATGACAAGAAGGCGAAGAAAATGCTATAATCGTCACTTGGAATGGATGAGTTCTTTCGTGTTTCTCAATGCACAACAACGAAAGAAATATGGGACATGTTAAAAGTCATTCATGAAGGAACCGTGGAAGTGAAAAGATCAAAATTGAACACATTATCTCAAGAATACAAATTGTTCAGGATGCAGCCCCGAGAATCAATTATTGACTTGTATAAAAGATTCACACACTTGACTAACCACTTAATGGCTGTTGGTAAGACTTTTTATAATGATGATCTCAATCTTAAGATTCTTAGATCTTTGATTAGGGAATGGCAACCGAAAGTGATAGTGATATCAGAAAAGAAGAACCTATCCAAAATGACTTGTACAATATTGTTCGGAAAACTCTAAGAGCATGAGAGAGAAATTGAAAGATTGGAGAAGCATGAAGTTCAAGTAAAAGATTCAAAAGATACTGCATTAAATACTAGAGTAATAAATTATGATAGAAATAAAGAGGATGAGTCTACTAATGATGAATATGAAGATCTTAACAAAATATTTGAAAAGTTCTAAAGAAAAGAAAGAAAAAAAGAGATAATTCAAAAAGAAGGTTCAAGAATGAAAGTTACATGTTTTGAATGTGGAAGAAAAGGACATGTCAAAAGTGAATGTCCTACACTTCAAAAGAAGAATAAATTCAAGAGCAAGAAGGACAAAAGGTCAAAGAAAGCATATTTAGCATGGGTTGACAATGAAATAACTTAATCTTTAGATGAAGATTATGCAAACAAGGCTTTGATGGTATCACATCCTTCAAGTGGCGAAGAAAATGAGGTTAATGATTCTGAAATTGATGATATACCTTCATATGATGAATTACAAAGTGCTTTGATGTCTCACAGATCATGGAACATTTGGGTTGACATCTGTCCACATAATTAAATTTTGAATCTTGAAAAAATAAAAAAAATAAATTCCAACTTTCCATTTAAAGGATTTAGAAATAAAGGCAAAACAAAAAAAAACTATTTTAAATCTAGAAAGTGAGGCTAATATCACAAAAGTGGAGTTAGACTTAATAAAAAATTCAACATGCAATAATTGTTCCTCTTTTGAGTAAAAAATTGTGGAATTAAACCAAGTCATTGCCAAATATGAAAAAGGGTAAATTGGCTTAGATAATGTGTTGAGTAGTAAAAGATTTTCAAATAATAGAGGTGAACTTGGCTTTTCTAATTTTGATAAACCTAGTTCAAGTCAAACTATCTTTGTAAAGGCTACTAACAAATTCAACAATAAGGAATCAAAGAAAAAACATGTAGTAAGTAATAATAAAAGACCTTATGATAGAAATAACTTTTATGTCAATAAAAGTAATCATGTTTTTATACCTTCTTGTTTTTTTTTATTTTTAATGCAAAAGGCTATACTTATCATATTTGCTACATAAGAAATTATGGTATTTCTTATTGTGAGTATGTATGGGTGAGGAAGGGGTCTAACCCAGAGGACCCAAAGAAAATTGGATACCTAAGTAATACTAATTGTTTTGTAGGTACATCATATGCTAGTATTGTCAATTCAAGATTGATATTTCAAGATACAAGACCATATGATATGGTAGCTCTAAAATTTTTATTTAGTGAAAGATGTTTTGAACTGTTCAAAATTTTGTCTAAACCTATTTTGAAAGTTCTTGATCCATCTGACACGATATTAAAATGTTTTTGGTATGTTTACTTTGAGAAGCAGAGGCTTAAAAATATGTTTTAGTGTGAGTGTGTGTGATTTAGCCATATAACATTACAAGAAGACTCTTGTACTTTTACAAAACATGGTTCACTTAGACGCGATTGGGCGAGCTTTCACACTTCTTCTCTTTCACATATTAAATATTCAAGATTTGTTAAATAAACCAATCATATAAGAATTTGCTTGAAACTTCTTAGATATGAGGCTTGAGATATATTAAAGATGATTGCCATCATTATAGCATGTTTGCAATGATCACAAAACCCTAATTGGTATGCTTCCATCTTTAACTACTTGTCAAACTTGAATCCTCATAGGTTATAAAGGTTGCCATTAGTAAACCAAGTTGTCCAAGTTGTCATACGAGTTGATAGATATCAGACAATGGTCTGAAATCACCCTGCCTCCAACGAAATGAGCTTTAAGATTTCTTAACTCAATTGAGCCGCCTGAGATTAGAAAATGATCCAGACGACTCATAGAGTTACCTGCAATGTTAGACCACGTAAATTTCTTCCCCACTGTTGGGAGATCAGTCAGGTCCATTTGCAAAATGAAATCTCCAAATTCCAACATCTCATAATTATTAGCATCTTCGACCTTTTCTTTCGCTACCCCTTTTTAACTGTATTAAAATCGCCCCCAAACACCACAATTCTATCGAGAGATTGGCTTTGAACTTTAAGAGATCTACCATAATTTTCTTTCTTTCCCAAAATCACAAGATGAATAAACATTGAATAAATATATAATTCAATCTTTCCCTTCCACTTGGACGCCAACAAATCCTTCACATTCAAAGCTGAATAAAGTCCGACAAATAGTTGACTTCTACCCAAAAAAAAGTATGATTTTTTAGCTATAGGAGGAGATTTGGCTAAGTGACGAGAAAGTCATAGATTTCAAAATGCTTATAGTAAAATTTTAATAGACCAAAACAACCTATCTCTTTTTCATTTTATTTATTAGTTTCTATAGATTAATATCATCGATTTGATTTGACATGTAATAGCTTTGAAATCTAAGAGTGTGTTTGGATGAGGTAATTAAGAATTTTTAAGGAATTTAAAATTTTAAGCAATTTAAATTATTCAATTAAAATCCATTCATTTTTAAATTCTTTTATTTGAATATAGTATTCAAATTATTCATTATTAAATTTTTTGGGTCTTTTTCATAAAATTTAAATCTGTTGGGTCAAATTTAAAATATAAAAAGGGACAAATTTATAATTTTTACAAATTTTAAGAGACCAATTTGTAAAATTTGAAAATTATTAGAGACTTATTTGCAATTTTTTGAAATTTTAGGGATGAATTTAAATTTTTTACAAAATATGAGGATCATAATGCAAAATTTGAAAATAATAATAAACAATTTAACATTTCTATTATATAGAGTGAATGAGCATTTTCAAATTCTTTAGAGTGTGTTTGCATGAAGGATTTTAATGAGGGAAAGTAATTTTCTGAGGGAATTTGAAATGACTTGATCAAAATTTATTGTTTGGATAAAAAATATGGAGAATTGTTAAAATGATGTAAATTTGTGGAGTATTTTATTCATGATAAATTTAAGCAATTTAAAATGACACCAAAAAGTAAAGATTTTCAAATTGCTTCTTGACTCTATATAATATGAATGTTAAATTGTTTATTATTAATTTTTCAAATTTTGCAAGATGGTCCTCATATTTTATGAAAATTTCAAATTCACCTCCAAATTTAGATAATTTTTATTTACAAACTTATTTTTATCTAGATTCATTTTAGTCTTTTAACTAAAAAAATATTCATATTTTTAAAAATAGATAATAGAAAAGTCGTTGAAGTGCAAAATTTTTACTGCTCATATATATTTGTTTGTTACTGACCATTTAATTATTACCTTGATATTTTTTAAATAAAAATGAAAATAACTATAATTTATTAATTTTAATTTATTAAATAAAATATATGGGAAAAATATTTGTGAAAAGAAATTAATTTTTTTTATAAATATTATCAATATAAAAATGATAACAATTATAATATATTAAGTATAATATTTTAAGTACTGAGTTCGAATTTTATTATAGACTATTGTAAAATAATCATAAGTGTAAATTTAATTAGTAAAATTTTCATATTCTTCAATTTTCTAAAATTAATTTTTTCATGCTTTAACTTTTAACATTATATTTAATAATAAATCCCTATAAAAATTATTGGCATACAATTCATATATGGATAAATATTTGTTTTTCACTAATCAAATGATTAAATTTAATATTTTGATAACTTCTAAATAAAAATAAAAATAACAAAAATATACTAATTTAAATTTATTATAAAAATTATATATGAAATAAGTTCGTGATTAGAGAATTAGTTAAGCTAATGATTTTTAAATATTCGTGAAATAAAAATTAGTTTTACTTATAATTTTCACATTTGAATTTTATCAAGTTATTTCTGTTAGCAATAGTAAACACATAGAAACATAGAGAAGAAAATGTATTTTTAGTTTAGGGTTTCAATAGAATGAGCAAAATTATTATTCTAAAGTGCTGGTGGTGGCTGCCCAAAAAATTGGCCTCTTGTAGTGATTATGATTGGGTTAAATACCCCTGGTTTTACTTGTAAATGTTAGATTGGGACGTAGCTTTGTAGATCGTTTCAATTTTTGTAATTGGGTTCGAGTACCCCTAGTACTCTTCTTTGCAATATATTCTGCTGCTTATAAAAAAAATAGAATGAGCAAAATCTAGAGAATTGGGGTTACGCCAGAGTATAAATACTATATGTTAGAAAAGTATCAAACTACCCTTACAAAGATACAATATATCAATATAATAATAATAATAATAATAATAATATCTAACGTCTCCCCTCAAACTTAAGATGCATCAGTAGAAAGCATCGAGAGTTTGTCAATAAAAAAATGAAGTTTAATGGAATGTGTCTTTGTAAACAAATCAGCAACCTATAAAATGGAGGAGACAAGTGGTAGAGTAATTATCCCATTCTTAAGATAATGACGAGTGAAGTGACAATCAATCTCAATGTGTTTGGTACGTTCATGAAAGACCGAGTTGTGGGCAATTTGAATGGTACTTTTCTTATCACAATACATGGGAGTTGGTTAAAAAATGACACCCGTATCAGAAAGTAACCAACACAATCAAACTATTTCAGTGGTGGTGGATGCCATAGCACGATACTCAGCTTCTGTAGAAGAACGAGAGACAATATCTTGTTTCTTACTCTTCCAAGAAATAAGAGAGTCTCCAAGAAAGATACAAAACCCCGTGGTAGACTTACGATCTGTGGGGTTGTCAGCCCAATCAACATCAGAATAAACACGTAGTTCCAATGAGGACGATGAGGGAAAGAGAAGGCTTTGAAACTGGGTTCTCTAAAGACAACGACATATGCAAAGAAATACTGCCCAATGCACTGTAGTAGGAGAGACAACAAAATGACTAACAACATGAACAACATAAACAATATCTTG
Organism: Lathyrus tuberosus; assembly: GCA_022829125.1. NCBI lineage: Eukaryota > Viridiplantae > Streptophyta > Magnoliopsida > Fabales > Fabaceae > Lathyrus > Lathyrus tuberosus. The sequence goes on along the minus strand of JALAZF010000338.1, from coordinate 6,807,896 downwards.
TCTAGTAATTGTAAGGTATACCAGGCTATCAACCAAAGTACGATATAAAGTGGGATCTGGCAGATGAGCATCATCAGATGGAGTATATTTCACATTCAACTCCAGTGGACTATCCATTACTCTAGTATCAAAAAGGTGAGTCTGTTCAAGAATGTTGGTAATATACTTGGATTGAGAGAGAAGATAGCCTCTAGGAGAGTAAGCAACTTCAATGCCCAAGAAGTATCGAAGAGTGCCTAAGTCCTTCATCTCAAATTGTTTGGCTAACTGTATTTTCAAATCATTAATTCCATCCATATCATCACCTGTAATAATCATATCATCAACATATAATGAGAGTAAAATATGACCATGATAAGTGGCCTTGACAAACAAAGCAGAATCATGATCACTAGAGCGAAAGCCAATAGATGTAATCATAGTGGTAAACTTCTCAAACCAATCTCGTGGAGCTTGTTTCAGACCATATAGAGCTTTCTTCAACTTACACACTTCCCCTTGATTATGAGAAATACCTTGTGGGGGTACCATATAAACTTCCTCTTGAAGATCACCATTTAAAAATGTATTTTTAACATCAATTCGAAAAATATGCCATTGACGAACAGATGTAACTGCAATAAGAGTGCGTATAGTAGTCATCTTAGCAACAGGAGCAAAAGTTTCTTCACAATCCATACCATATTGCTGAGAGAATTCCTTAGCAACAAGACGTGCTTTGTAGCGCTAAACTAACCCATCAGACTTAGTTTTGATCTTCTATATCAAACAAGACACAATAACACGTTTTCCAGGAGGAATGGGTACTAATTCCTAAGTATCTATTTTATGCAAAGCAGAAAGTTCTTGTGTCATAGCCTGCTGCCAAAAAGGGTCAAGAATAGCCTCTTCATAGGAAGAGGGCTCAGAAAAACCGTGGATAGAGGTTAGAAAAGAAACTGAGTAAGTGGAATAGACAAAATTAGGCAATTGAGTAGACTTACGGTCACGAGACGGATAACGGGGAGGCGGTGAATCAAGAATCGCATGAGGTTATTGGGTGACCATGGGACCAAGAGGGATGTCAATATCTGGAGTAGCAGTAGTATCAGTCCTGCAGATCTCAAAATTATAATCACTAGAAACATTATCATTATGATCAAAAGGATCAATATGAGTGAGTTTTGAACTGCTAGTAATATGAGAATTAGAAGAAAGTGGGTAAAAATGAATGTGTTCAAGGAAAACAACATGACGAGAAACATATAATTTCTTTGCACCAGGATCATAACAACGATAACCATTTTGACCATCCCCATAACCAAGAAGAAGACATATAACAGAATGAGAAGATAACTTACTACGTTATACTTGTAGGCGAAGAACAAAACAAGTAGAACCAAACACTTTCAAGACTTGTAGCATATAGTTACTCGTAACTAGCAGTGCATAATTAGTGTGTTTCTTAGTGCATATATATAATGAAATTGTTGTAACGTGACAATCAGGATGCAATGAAACAATGAAATTGTTGTAAACGTGATTTTCCAACCGGTACAATAACGTGCTGCAAATGAATAGAATAAATAGTAACAAACTAAATTATTCAACTGATACCGTCAAACTCCAATTAAATCAGCTACCTTCCAACTAATTAAAAATATATGAACCACTTTACGGTAGTTTTTGAAATCAAATCGAGCTTTTTGATACCATATTAGCGATAGTAAACACATAGAAACATAGAGAATAAAAAGATCATTTAACTTAAGGTTTCAATACAATAAACAAAATCAGAAAAATTAGAGTTACACCAAAGTATAAATACTATATGATAGGAAAGTACAAAACTACCCTTACAAAAATATAATAAACCAATATAATAATAATAATAATCTATACCTATATATAAAAACAAAACATGATGTTGGTGTAGCCTTTTTTTCTTCCTAATATACCCTTTTTATTTTTTATTTTAAATCATAACTTCCCTTTCTAACAAATGGTGGTTATTTGACGATTTATTAACTTTTATAGCATTATTTGTTATTATTATTTTATAAATAATAAATAATAAAATGAAAATTAAATAAAAATAATAATAATAATAATAATAATAATAATAATAATAATAATAATAATACCTAACAAGTTGTTTTAATAATTAAATAAGGAAAAATGAGAGGAAGGGGAAGAGGGCGGCCAGCTCGAACGGTGCCCTCTGTCGTACCTCGAAAAATACGATCTTTGTGATGCGCAAAACTAGGGTTTTCACGATCACGGATAGACTTATAAGAGTCTCCATCAAAATTTATTTATTTCCACAAGAGAAAATGGAAAATATCGAGAAAACCCACAGGGAAAAGGATAGGGTATGGTCATCGCAACCATATTGGATTCGGAAGTCGGTTATGTAAAGGGAAGGTGTTAGCACTCCCTAAATCTATGGTACTCGATGGGAACCATCTAAGTTGTCTAGGCATGAAAGGTATTTGTTATCTAAAAGCTTGCTAAGGGAAAGAAAGATGAATACTTAAGGAAAAATAAGAGTTTTTTTATTATTGAGTTCGTCTGAACTTTGCAACTCAGACCCTACGTATTCCAGAGGGAATCAGAACTCCGTAGTTCGGGGGACTACAGTTTATTGGTTTTTTTTTGGGGATGACGAAAGCTCGAACCACGAGAACTACATTTCGAATTCTCACCTTCGGGAAATGTTGACTACACCCCGCTCATTTTTCATCTTTTATTCGAAAGAGTTATTTTTTATATTTTTAAAGGTTTGTTTGAGCTTACGAAACCGTTTTAATTAATGGGAAGGCCGATGGCTATCATGAGTGACCGACTTACAAGGGTGTTTGAAAATGGACTCGATATTGAATCGAGATTTATTCTAAAATAGTTTAAGCATAAGTGAGAGATGGAGAATGGTTAATGTGATGTTTGAAGTGATTAAAACTAATAATTAGAAATGCTAAAAAAAGTTCTAATGATATTTAAAAATACTACTCTAAGCTAATATCATAAGCTAATGAAAAATAAGCTAATCCAAGATATCAAATCATCAATTCTAAACCTATATTAATTTTAAAAGAAAATGACAAGATTAATTCAAAAGTTAGCACAATACCTAAACAATTATCAAAATAAGCTAAAGAAATCCTAGAAATTCAAAAGAAGATATGTTTCTCTTTTTATTGTTTTACAAATTCAAATAACCTAACTATATAAAAAAAATAAAACCTAAATAAATTAGTTGGAACCTAATGACTAATAGAGATAAAGGATTAACATAAATTATAATTTAAACAATAAAACTAAATTAATTGAAGAAAAACCAAAACTTGATTAACTAAATTATCTAAGAAAAAGCAATTTAACTAGAAAAAAAAAACAAGGGGATGTATTTGTAGTTGGATGCCAGTAAAGGCCATACCCAATAACTTAAAGACCCATCACAAAAATAAATAAATAAATAAATGAAAATACATCTTAATTAAATTTTAAAATAGGAAATAAATAAATATGATAACATGTGAATGGTCTCTTGATACTATACTACTATTTTTTATAACACGCTATACACACCTTTAAAAGACAAAAAAGAAAACTATAATAATAGTTAATTGATTCCCTTTTGCAAAGAAACTCATGGCCTTCTCTACACATTACAGTATATCAATAATACTGAAGCATACTCTACTAAAATGAGTTTAAGTAAACTGACTTAAAGTAGTGATTTGCAGTAAAGCCCATAGATGTTTAAAACAAGACAAGTCTGCTGGGAGGTATTGAAAATAATTCGATGCAATTTTCTTAAATTATCCACGGGATACCAACATAGCCTAAGCTGCGACTTCATGTGTACGAGAAAACAGAACAAAAATTCTTCTATTTCATTACCAAAAAGAAACCCACAACACACTTTCAAAATTTATCAAAACATTCCTTAAAAATTACCACATTCAAGCATCAATATTCTCTCTTTATTCAACATGAAATCAATAGTTTGTTTTCACAATATGAACAGCAAATTAGAAACAACACATAACCAAAATAATCAAGCACAATTTCATCAATTACTTAATATAAACCGAATCGGAACTAAAACAAATATCAAAGCAGTACGATAGCAAAACAGGATCGGCATCTCAAACAAGTTCAAGTTTGAAAAAGATATCATAGTTCTAAACGTTACCGAACCGTTATAGAAATCCCGCTGTTGGGTTGACGTGCTGTGCTGCTACGAAGTCAAGCTGTATGGCTGAATTTGTAGAGTGTAGTATCATCGGTGTAGCTTCTTTCGGAAGACAAGTCAGTAGAATTGAATTTCCATGTAATGGCAGCGGCTAAGTGCGAAATGGTAATGTCGCAACAAGAGTGTAATCAGATCCAAGGCCTGAATCAGACTCATAATCTACACATAAATCAACCACAGACAGCAATCCAAACAAAATAGAAAATAAACTTAGCGAAATTGAAACCAACGAAAATAGAATTGAGGAGTCAAGTTCGATTGTTGGAAAAGAAGTTGTGTTGTTGTTGATGCTTGAGATGAGTGTGATGTGTTGCGGTGTTGACGAGTTGTGGATCGATGGTGGTGGGCGACTGGTGTAAAGTTTGGTGGAGGAAAAAAATGAGTTTTTTAAGGTGTGGTGTGTCACGAAAAATGAAATAGAGAGAGAGATCCAGAAAAATGGGAGGGTGTTGTTAGTGTATTGGTTTTTTTCTCCTTCAGCTCCTGATTTCGATTGCTCTTGTTGTTTTTAAGCTCTATTTCATTTTTCCCGATTTACTCATGTGAACTTTGTTATAACAGTTATGAAATTTGGTATATGTCAAAGGTCTTGATTGATGTTAAAAGTTGTTGTTGTTGGAAATGTGAACATGGTATTGTTATTTGGAGTTTGTTATGGTTGTGAATTGTTACTGCAAAGATTAGTAAAAAGGCAGTTTGGTGTATACGTGTGTGAGGTTTAGGAATATGTACAAAGGGTAATATAGTAGCATTAGAACAATTTTTGCAAACAAAATACAATGAATAAATCTTTTTAAAAGTGAACCATCAGCTAAACATCATCATCTGGCTGAAACAACACACCAAAAAAAATGATAAAATTAAAAATCAACAAAGGGGGGCCTCATATGGAAATCATTGGCCAAAGAAAAGAAAGAACCAATAGTTTTGAAAATAAGTTTTGAAAAAAGAATTGCAAAGTGAGTTTGTGAATGAAGTGTGTAAAAGTTGAAAGTTGTGAAATTTGTGGACTGTGAGAATTGTTGATGTTCTTGGGTCTCATGCCATGTATATATATAGAAAAAACTCTAGACAAGAATAAATAAAAGAATTGAAAGGTCTTTTAGAATTTAGTAGACAAAAAAATTAAAAGAAAGAATTGAAAGCTTTTTAAAATTTAGTAGACAAAAAATTAAAAGGAGTTAAAACAAATGTTTTTTGTTTTTTCTTTTTAAAAGGAAATGTGTTAAAATCAATTAACTAAAAATAAATTTAAACTAAAAATATCTAATTAAAATACTATTTCAACTAAAAATTAGAAATAAAATGATTAATTAATTAAAAATGGAAATAAAGTTAGTACCAACAAAAATAAAAAAATATCAAAATGTGGGGAGGTGGGATTTGAACTCATGACCTCTCACATATGCAATTCCTTACGCTCAGTTCACTACCCACTAGGCCAATGCACTAATTCATTGAATTACGTTTGAAAAAACATGAAGGATGAGCAATGAATTAATCCCGAACTTGGACAATAAGCAGAAACAACATATTTTTGGATTTTCTGAATAATGGTTAGCAACAGAAACACCATTGAGAAAAGTTATACATGTAGGACAAATTTGGGGTATGACAGATGCCCCTATCTAATTGCCTTGGATCCAAGAAATGAACTGCTGCACGGGGTTCGATTTCAGGGTAGAAGTCAATTAGATACAAGAAGACCCCAAAATTTGTCTGACAAAAATGCAAAAGATGCAATGCCATGCTGGAATAAGAAATATCAGAATGGGATAGGATGGATGAAAAAGGAAACATCTGAGATTCTTTGGATGAACAAAGCAGTATCTCAGTGTAAGAAATGAAATTTATATGTATTGTGTGAAGCAGTACCTTATGAATTAATGCTCTTCGGGTGTGTACAGAATAGTGCAAATGAGGAAGATGAGATTCTCTAACCTAGTGAAGCAGTACCTTATTGATCGAGATAATTCCAATTAGGGAATGATACTTGATCGCATCTGAGATTCTTTGAGGTTATTAGAGCAGGATCTCAAAATAAAATAAGAAATGAGGACTAGCCGGGATGCTTGCTGATTAATCCTGGATCCTGTTATGCTATGTTTGATATGATTTCCATGCATTACATGATGCATGGAGATGCATATGAGGATGCAACTGTTGGGAATTCTGATGCATGTAGGAATACAAATTATTTTGTTTTGATGATGATTGATATGATTATGTTTGATGACATTCATGTTTTGGGCATGAATGTTATGCACTTCATGCATGTGACAATGCAAATGATTGGGTATGCTCGAAATATGTCTCTCTTTGAGGGTGAGACCCTTTTGGATATGATTAGATTATGGAAGATGATGCCAACGAGGTGGACTTTTGATTTTTCTGGTTGTTGCCAATAAAGATTGGACTTTGGGTATTATTGTGGTTGCCAACAGGGAGCACCTTTGGTTTTATGCTGGTTACCAATATAAATTAGACTTTTGAGAGGTGCCAAACAAGGTTGGACTTTTAAGAGGCGCCAAACAAGGTTGGACTTTGGTTAATTGCCAATGAAGATTGAACTTTGGATATCATGTTGATTGCCAATATAGATTGGACTTTGGAGAGGTGCCAAGAAAGGTTGGGCTTTTATTCGTTTTCGATAAAAATTGGACTTTAAGGGTGAACTTCTAGACGAGAATTGGATTGGAATGGTAGATTATCAGACAAAAACTATGTGAAAAGGTATCTTCCAGACGAGAACTGGACTTTGAAATGATTTTCCAAACGGGAACTGGACTTTGAAATGATTTGCTAGACAGGAACTGAACTTTGAAATGTTTTGCCAGACAGGAACTGGACCTTAGGGGGGGTTTTGCAGACTAGAACTGGACTTTAAAATGGTCTTCCGGATGGGAACTGGACTTTAAAATGGTCTGCCGGACGAGAACTGGACTTTGAAATAATTTTCCAGACGGGAACTGGACCTTGAAATGATTTTCCAGACGGGAACTGGACCTTGAAATGATTTGCCAAACGAAAACTGGACCTTGAAATGATTTTCCAGACGGGAACTGGACTTTGAAATAATTTTCCAGACGGGAACTGGACTTTAAATAATTTGCCAGACGGGAGCTGGTCCTTAAAATGATTTGCCAGACGAGAACTGGACTTTTGAAATGATTTCCCATACGGGAACTGGACTTTTAAAAGGTGTGCCAGAAGGGAACTGGACTTTGAATTGCTAAGGTTTTTTGGAATGTCACATTCAAGTTGTGGGTTTAGGCCCGATGAATAAGATTATATGCATGGCTTTATGCTTGAGCGAAGCGACATGACCAATGCTTGTGAATGATTTATGCAAAGATATGAAGGTTTCCAAAAATTCCCCTGTAGAGGGTAAGGGATGGAAGGTCTTTTGCAATAAGGCTTCTAGTTTGTCAACAAGCAAAAGGTGATATGGTGGGGGTAATAACATGATTCCCCGACCCTCGTCTTGAACTCCAAGGTTGCTGACGAAGTTTACATGAACAACTTGAAGGTATGGAGAGGATTTGCCCCTCTGTAGCACATATTGTCCCAATCTAGGTCTTTGGAAGAAATTTTCCTTGAAAGAATTTTGGAAGCAATTATACCATGAGATGACCTCGAGATGGCTTGCCCCAGAATTTTGAGTTATGAAAGGATTTATCCTTGACTGACTTTAGTGTACTCTTGAGACAGATTTCCCTAGAATGAGGGTTGAAGCGACTTAACTTGTGCTGATTTAGCTTTGTTAGGGGGATTTTCCCTTAATCCATAGAACCTTTGGGTAGCTTGCCCCTGATTGGTAGAGTCCAAAGATGTTTCACTTCTGATCAATCGATTTTTGAATGAGTTTCCCTTTGATCAACTGATGCTTGGGGACTTGCTTTAGACTGGCTGATTCCATAATCATTGGATATCAATGCCCCCAATCCTTAGGGTTATGAGGTGATCTTGATTCAGGTCAACTTTGACGAATGATCAAGTTCTCTTTTGATTGCTCTTTATTGGAATTTCTCTAATGTCAAGTACTGACTTGCAATTAAAATTATTCATTCACAAATGTTAATTTTAATGCGATGCTCGTGCAAGTTTTGAAAAATCATTTATTAGGATGATATGATAGTATGTGACAGATGGACAATTAGTCCAAACGCAGTGCTGATTTAGCTGGTGTGAAAGATATAGCAAGAAGAAGATTAGAAAATCTCTAGGAGTCAGTTAACGCAATCTTGCTGTAGTATGCTTTCAGAATAAACCCTGCCTCAAGTAGGTCTTTTAAGGGTTGTAACGGGGTCTGATTCACGGTTTGAGGAATAAAGTATATAAGGCTCAAATTTGATTTATACCCACCCCTTCCTCGTGATGATCTCCAGTCCTACGTTCAATTAATTCGACACACATTCGTCTTCTAAGAGAGTTCGACTGTGTGATAATGAAGATTATAATTCAGGATTCGCTTGAATTGGCAGTCACTTTATTTTTCATAGATGTCGGTGACCCCTTTTATTTTTGGATATGGTGATCATCGAATATTATTTTGCTTTGCTTGAGGATTTGAGGACCTCTCTTGATTGATTTTTTATTTTAATCCTTAATTTTTTCCTGGACCGTTTTTTGAAGCTTTTGGTCTATTGAGATTGCCCTAATTTTTGCCTAAGTCGCCTTTTAGAGTGTTCGACTTAGCGGGCTTTTTCTTTCTTTCTTTTTTTTTTGATTTTTTTGTGTTGAAGGGTTGTGACTGCCAAGGCATTGGTCATTGAAGAACAACCATCATAACTTTTGAATTTTGCATGATTCTTTCGACACTTTAGGATGTGAGCGAAGAATAGCATATGACTGATCCTCGAATGAGATGTTTCATTTTTGTAATTCGAATGCGTAGTTAGATTAACTGAACACTACCCTGCCCCAGGTTAAGCATAAGGGTTTAGAAATCTGAAGGAAACTCCTACTTCTAGGCTCGAAGTGGTTGACTAGGGATTAACTCCTTATTTCTCCAGTGTTTGGGGATTTGAAACAATACCTGTACATCACCAGCAGGATTTTATTCGAAAGCATACAGTTTGCAATTATGGGTATTTCGTTTTCATCATCCTCCCTCAAATCTTTGCTAAAACAACAGTTTGATAAAGAAAGTGGACGAGAGGTATATGGATGTATTTTTTTGTATTATTTATTATTATTTTTATATATAAGTGAAGAAAAATGAGCGAATGCGACATGATTAATTCAAAAAAATGCATGATCACTTCATTAATATTACCATTCAAAACAACAATGTTTAAAAACAAGCAACATTTAACAAGGAACTACAAATACAAATGATAAAAGTGATCCATTGATTGCCGGTTCCAAGGATAATGTCTTCCTGTCTGAACCATTGGCTTTAGGAGATGCCTCTTGAAATCTTCAAACTCATTCAGGCGAGAAGTTGACGTGCACAACCAAGGTTCGTTTTGGAAAGGATATGTACTTCTTGTCGATCAACTGTTGTACTTTGGCTTGGAAAGCTTTGCAGTCTTCAGTTGAGTGCCCTATTGACCCAACATGATATCCACATCGCACATTGGGATCGTACCCGGGAGGGTATGGTTCTGGTAACGACTTGAGAGTCTTGGGCTCTATCAGTGAGTTTCGGACCAGATGTGGCAGAAGTTGACTATATGACATAGGAACCGTATGAAGAGGAGTGTTCCTTCTTTCCAGATTATTTTGAGGTCTATGCTGACTCTGACGCTGATTCTGATGTCCTCGACCATGAGCTTGTTGATTTGCATGAGGAGCGGCCTAAGGTTTCTGGTATAGCGCTCTAGGCGTTGCTAGTTGTCCATAAGGATGGCGTGGTGCTGTGAATGATGACTGCTAAGAAGATGAGGGACCATAAGGTCTTGTTGTTGCACCATGAGAATGCTCCACACTTACCACAACTTCATAAGTTTCATCCTCTTCTTCATCTTGGGAATTGCTAAGGGATTCAGTCTCACTAACCTGGTTGCTTGAGATGTGTTGGGTGTGAAAATGTGTTTATTTTCATAGTTTATTTTGACACCTTTTAAGCTCTTTTGATTGCTTTACTCGGGAAACGACTTATTATTTAAGCAAGACTTGCATTTTTTGTGAATAGATGGTGCTTTGATGTGCTTGCTACTTTTTGCAGGAACTCTGGTATTTTGATCGCGAATCGTTTTCGCCGGATTTTGAAGTGGTGAAATTTCTAAGTTTTGGTCCTGAGGCCTCTTGACCGCCCGGCGCTGTAGAGGCGGTTGGGCACCCCAAATTCCATTTCTTCATTTCAAAGTTCCAGAGAGTTGGCACTGCTGCGCCTCATGATTTCGCCCGGCGAAAGGTTTGCATCGCCCAGCGCTTGGGAAGTTTCGCCCGACACTCCACAAGCGATGCCTCATCCCATGTTTTCTCCAATTTTCCAGCCAAGTTCCAGAAGGTTGGCATTGCTACGCCTCCTGCTTCGCCCGACCATTTTTGCATCGCCCGACGCTCTAATCCTTTCGCCCGGCGCTTTTTGCAAAATATCTTTGCCACTTTTGGCTTTATGGCTGTCACGTGTGATGAAAAGTGGGCTTCGCCCAGCCCAAAATTGCACCGTCCAGAACTCATTTCTGGGCTGAACTTCTATTTAGGCTAATGTTTGTATCATTTTGGAAGTACCATATACTACTTTTCTTCTTCTCACTTGGTAACTTAGATATTTTGGAGAGAAAAACTCCATTAAAACCCATTTTCTTGCTTTCTTAGTTTTTATGCTTCAATCTTTGATTCTTGAAGATTGATGCTCCAAAAACTTTGTCCATTACTTGTTGCTCAAGCTACCATGAAGATGAGTAGCTAATTTCTCTTTTGTGTCAAGGTTAGATGTAGGTAAACCTTTCCTTTGTATGTATATGGATTGATTCTAGTTTGTGAACTCTTAGATGATGAATGTATGGTGAAAAACCTTGTTTCTATGTTTATTCTTTGTGTTGGTTCATGATTGAGAAATATGCTCCAACTCTTTACCTAGGGTTTTCATCCATCAATGTCCATTAGCTAGAGATAGTAATGTGTGTTGATGTTCACCAAATATTAAACTTTAATGTTGTTATTTTGATAGTTTGTGTGAGAAATCAACAAAGGATCAAAATGGCAAAACTCACAATATGTGTTAGAAATAAACATATTGGGAGGATATGTGATTGTATTTATCATTTAACCGAGTTCGCTAGCTTATCGATTATATACGTACAAAGTGGTTTGTCGAACCCTAATCTTGACATGCTTTTATAAACCGTTAAAACAACCTCTTTACCGCTTTTAATTAATTAATTTGAATGCAAACGCTATGAAACCAACCTAAAACCCCTGGTTACTTTAAAGTTTGAAACGTTACGACTGTAGAACGACGGTAATATCACGAACAATCTCTATGGAACGATAACTAAAACCGGAACTCTATTTGTATCTCAACAAGATGCCTTGGATACTTCCATTTTTTAGGCCACCTTCGACGTGTTCTCCAATTATCACTAGGTGGGAGAAGTCTGATATCACTAGGTGGGAGAAGTCTGATATCCCACTTTTCATCACACGTGACAGCCACAAAGCCAAAAGTGGCAAAGATATTTTGCAAAAAGCGCCGGGCAAAAGGATTAGAGCGCCGGGCGATGCAAAAATGGCCGGGCGAAGCAGGAGGCGCAGCAATGCCAACCTTCTAGAACTTGGCTGGAAAATTGGAGAAAACATGGGATGAGGCATCGCCTGTGGAGTGCCGGGCGAAACTTCCCAAGCGCCGGGCGATACAAACCTTTCGCCGGACGAAATCATGAGGCGCAGTAGTGCCAACTCTCTGGAACTTTGAAATGAAGAAATGGAATTTGGGGTGCCCAACCGCCTCTGCAGCGCCGGGCACAATTTTATCAATTACTTAATATAAACCGAATCGGAACCAAAACGTATACCAAAGCAATACGATGGCAAAACAGGATCGGGATCTCAAACAAGTTCAAGTTTGAAAAAGATATTATAGTTCAAAAACGTTACCGAACCGTTTTAGAAATATCGATGTTGGGTTGACATGCTGTGCTGCTGCGAAGTCAAACTGTATGGCTAAATTTGTAGAGCGTAATATCTTCGATGCAGCTTCTGTCGAAATACAAGTCAGTAGAATTGAATTTCCATGTAAAGGCAGCGGCTAAGTGCGAAATGGTAATGTCGCAACAAGAGTGTAATCAGATCCAAAGCCTAAATCAGACTCATAACCTGCACATAAATCAACCACAGACAGCAATCCAAACAAAATAGAAAATAAACGTAGCGAAATCGAAACCAACGAAAACAGAATTGAGGAGTCAAGTTCGATTGTTGGAAAAGAAGTTGCATTGTTGTTGATGCTTGAGATGAGTGTGATGTGTTGCGGTGTTAACGAGTTGGATCAATGGTGGTGGGCGACTGGTGTAAAGTTTAGTGGAGGAAAAAAATGAGTTTTTTAAGGTGTGGTGTGTCACGAAAAATGAAATAGAGAGAGATCCCGAGAAATGGGAGGGCTTTGCTAGTGTATTGTTTTTTTTCTCCTTCAACTCCTGATTTCGATTACACTTGTTATTTTCAAGCTCTATTTCATTTTTCCCGATTTACTCATGTGAACTTTGTTATAACAGTTATGAAATTTGGTTTATGTCAAAGGTCTTGATCGATGTTAAAAGTTGTTGTTGTTGCAAATGTGAACATGGTATTGTTATTTGGGGTTTGTTATGGTTGTGAATTGTTACTGCAAAGATTAATAAAAAGGCAGTTTGATTTATACGTGTGTGAGGTTTAGGAATATGTAAAAAGGGTAATATAGTAGCATTAGAACAATTTCGTAAACAAAATACAATGAATAAAACTTTTTAAAAGTGAACCATCAGCTAAACATCATCATCTGGCTGAAACAGCACACCAAAAAAATGATAAAATTGAAAATCAACAAAGGGGGGCCTCATATGGAAATCATTGTAACACCCCAAAATTTGCCTTCTTACTTTTAGCTAACTGGCTTTTGTTTCTTTGCATTTCTTGCATTAGCATTTGTGCATAACATTGGTTCTTAGCATGGGATCAAGGTACTTGGTTCATCTCAAAGGAGTCTCAAGCCTCAAGGTGTTTTGTGGAGGTCATCATATCTTCACAAGGTCAAGAATGGCAAAGGATTTCAAGTGAATCTTTCCCTCCTATCCAGAGGGCCCAATTAGGGTTTTTGGTTTCAAAGGACTTCTTGAAGGGCTTTGTGGATTCAAGCATGCTCTCTTGGGTTTCATATGCTCACAAATGCTCATAGAGGAAGGCTTGGCTAGTGGTTCAGTATGGAAGGTGTTCAGTGGATCAGTTACTTGTGAAGTCAGCAAAAGTCAACTGTAAGGAGGAAAGTCAACCATGGAATTTTGAGGTTCTCTTCATGATTTTTAAGGTCTTGTGCCCTCATATGGTCTTCAAGGGTCAAGTTTCATACCATTTATCAAGAATCAAGGGTTTGTACAAAAGTTACTAAATTTGGAAAATGACCTATAATGAGAACCTTCCATTTTTGACAGCTTTTTCACCACATTCAACTTAACTTTTCATCATCAAGGAAGCTTCAAATGAATTTTCCTCTAACATGAAAGTTGAAGATTTTTTTCTCCCCTTTCCAAAAAGTACTAGTTTGTCTCCATATCATTTGTGGTTCTCAAGTTATGGCTAAGGCAAGGAAAGGTGCATTTTGAAGTTTTCCACATGTACCAATTTTCCACCATTTGCATTTTCATCCAAAAGGACTTGTAATTGATTCTTTTGCTTCAAGTCACATTGTACCATCAAAGTACAAGCCATGATCACCAATTTTGACCCTTGTTTCATGCCAAACCATGCCTTATTCATGGTGTATTTCACAAAATGCAAATTTGCAAATTGATCCAAATCTCATTAACCAATTAACCACAAGGCCCAATTTCAATTCCATTGTGATCAGCAAGTGGAATGTGAGTGAATCATGCTTGCTTCATGACCAAGGCACGTGTGGATTAGTGGGTTGAACACAAAGTGCAAAATTACAAAACCACTCAAATTTCATTAACCAAGGGATTAATCAAGTTTTAATTCTGATCAGAGGTCTAATGAGGTGTATATAAGCTAACTCACACGCACAAAGCTAGGTCATGCACTCATTCTTGCTGAGAATTTCATTTTTTCTCTCACACTTTCTCTCCTTCGAAACTCTCTCATCTTAAGGGTTTCTGAAGATTTTTTTTCATATTCTTGATCTACACACTCCATAGAACAAGAATCAACCATTGTTTTGAGCTGAGAGCAAGGTTTTCATCAAGTTGATTTCAAGTTGGTTAGTTCAAAGTCTTAGATCTAGCCAGATTCAAGCCTTTATTTGCATTTATTTAGCAAATAGAGCTCAAAGGAGGAAGATCTGCAGCTTTTGGAAGGGTTTCTTGGTGTATTTCGAGCTCTGCAATCTTCAGGTTAGCTCACTTTTCATGATCATATGACTTGAATTTTAAGCTTGTATGATGATCTATGATGTTCACTGATGATGTTGATATGTTTGGTTTTGATTTTGGACGTGTGAATTGCTTGAATTTTGAGATTGAAAGTTTTAGATCCAAACTTATTTCTTTCGATTTGACTTGTATGTTGATCTTTTGGTGAAATGGACATGATATTTGAGATCCTTGTTGAATTCTGGTTAAGATGATGTAATCATTTGTGATTTCTGGAAAAGTTTATGTTGAGGTTCACCGGAGAAGGTGACCGGAGCTAGGGCTCCGGCACCTGGTTTGTTTTCCGGCCAGTGAGGATTTCAAAGGTTGAAGATGAAATCTCAGCCTTCCATTGCTTTTATCCAACGGCCCTGATCGTGCCAGATCTTTTATTTTCTTATTTCAATTTGTGATGTGCGTGTGTGTTTGTCCATGATAGTTATTATGTGCATTAGATCTGAACCTCTCATCTTGCGTGCTTTTGTGATTCATTGACCTAATCTGGAACGTCTGATGCATCTTGTGGTTTAGATCTTGCCAGCGCATTAAAAAGTCACATGTCTCTCACGTGTTTTCTTTTTTATTCTGAGTATTTGTATGTATGCGCGTGCATGTTTGTTATGGTATGAGTGTGGATCTGAGCCTTCCATCTTGATTACCGTGTATTCTTGTTGACTGTTTGCGTGCATTGGATTGATCGTATGGTCATGATTGAGTCTGATGGTTGACTAAATTCCATGTGTTCCTCTCTGACTTCGCTTGTGGACTTCTTGGTTTGGGCTTACTTTTTGCACCCCCTGCTTTGATCCATTTCATGTTCCAACGTGCTATGCTTGCTGTTTGCACCCCCCATGTTTATTTCAATTATTTTTATTTTCATTAATTGTTGCAATTTCATTTTTTATTTTTAAAAATTGTTTTATGCATCAAAAAATTATGAAAAAAATTCATGAAGCATATTTAGGGTTTTATAAAATTTTGTCAAATTTTATTTTTCATTTTTATTTTATTTTGTGCATCTGAATTAATTGTTTAATTAATTTCTTTTTGGATTGCTTCACTTATGCACCCTGCCTTGTTGATTTTTGTTCTCATCATCTATACATGATTTGCATCTCATTCTTTTTGTATTTGTTATAGGACATGTTGAGGTTCCTAAAAATATTTTTTTTTCATTTTTAAAACTTTTTCATATTTCATTTTAGTCCCTCTCTTTTGCATATTGGTTTATGTTCTTATGTGATCTTTGCTCATTTGTTTGAGGTGCTTAACTTGTGAATTTTTGTGAGATCTTTTGACATGTGATTGGCTTCTGACTTAGGTCATTTAAGTTTTAATTTCACAATTTTTGAATGTCATTTGATACATGTTGGATTATTTGTGCTTAAATGACTTATGCATGACTATATCTTGACACCTCTTTACACAAATTGATTTTGCCATGCCTAATTGATTGAGTTCCTTTGTGATTCTTTGTATGAGCTTTTGGCATGATGTTTACCCCTGGTTGATGTCCTTTGAGACTTATTTTTACAATTTATGAATCATGTTTGGCATGTGCTAAATGTTTGGACTTTGAGTTTCCATTTGTGGATTACTTTGGTGCATGTCTTGAAGGTGTTGCTTGATGTTTGGATTTGTATGACTTAAGTTTGGTTTGGTATGATATTGATGCATATGCTACTGCCTCTTGAGTTCCTTACTTGGCTTTCATTTCACTGGAGCATAGTTGAATGCATTTGGTTTGAATTGTATGATAAACATCATTATCATTACCTTTTGCTTTGTAACTTCTTTGGTGCATAATGTTTCATGTTTTGATTTCCTTTTGCACATGAGAATTGTTGATGATAATTTGATCTTGGTTCTGACTTGCACTCATCTTCATCTTATCTTTCTCATTTCATTTTTATATGAAGTCCATATATGCTTAATTGTGCATTCCATACAAGTATGCTTGCCTTTTTTCATGTTTATCTTTGCATGCTTACTTGAATTGTTTTGCATTGATCTTTGAAACATTTTTGATGATTTGAGTTGGACATTTATGATGTGATGTGCTTGCTGCCCTTGATTGTATCTCATCTTCTCCTTCTCTTTCTCATTCTTCTCTTTCACTCTCTTCCTCTCATGAATCTCAAGACTTGTTTAAGTCTTGGATTCTTTCCCTTTAGAGCTACCCAGTCCAACTTAATTTTTGATTAAGCTTGGAGTAGGATTAGCATTAGGTTTTAGGTAGTTGTCCTTCCTAAGCTTCACTAACCATAGGTCATCCATGCATGATAACATTAGGACTCTTAGTTTCCCTTTAGAGTTTCCTTTGTGTCTTCTCTCTTCTCATCTCAAAACTTCTTGAAAACACTTAATAAAGATAAAGTGTATTGCGCACGAGCCTTAAGCGTGGGGAATGAGAAATGAGGGGCTTCCTCTCATCTTTCTAGAGTGCTTAGTGGGCATCCTGTCTTGGGACGATTCGTTAAGTATTCGTCCATGTGCCCTAGACTTTGGTGCAATGCAAGTTATGAACTAACTTAAGAAAATACTTCTGTCTAAAAAACACAAAAACAAATTCAAATCTTTTTATCCTTCGGGATTGTTTGGTTCCAGACCATTTTCAGAAAAGGGCAAGTTACCTTCCGTCTGAGTCGCAACAGGCATCGACCCTAACTGCCGGATGCGAATCTAACGTCGCTCATAAAAAACACTTACCCATCCGTGGTCGTACCCACGAACTACATTAGCTTTGATTCCTCTCTCTCGTCCGATTGAGGATATGTAGGCACAAGACAGCGATTGTCTTGGCGAGCAACCTTCCCCCACAGTTCCCGTCCGAACTACGTTGACTCTGACTTTCCCATTGCACTGAGGGAGTACGTAGGCCTAGGGCATCGAATATGTCCTACCGAGTCCATCTTAGTCACCCACATCCCCGTTTTCTTTTGCAGCCATAGATAGTAGGACAACTCACCCTTCATTTATACAACAAGCGTGGATCCCATCGAGTACGATGGATGCGTGGGGTGCTAACACCTTCCCCTCACATAACCGACTCCCGAACCCGGACTATGGTTGCGATGACCATGTCTTTCCCCCTTTCTCTTCAGGTTTATGCAGTGTTTCCTTTCCCTCTCTCGGGATAAATACACATTGCTAGCGACTCTGTGTTTTCTGCGCCACTCTCGCGTTTGTACCGTTGGATGTGAATCTTTCGGGAGCGACAACTGGCAACTCTGCTGGGGACTCTGGTTGACCTCTTGCTGGTCCATCCCCTTTAGCGAGTTGATCCTAGCGCTTGTTTGTTTTTTTCGTTGGGTATTTATTTTGTTGTGCTTTATTATGTTGTATATTACTGTTTTACAGCTTTTATTGCATTGCATTTCATTTTATTACTGTCATACTGGATATTGATGTGTTGTGCTGGCTGGTTTCTGTTTGGCAGGTTGGGTTGTTCTGAGAGATAAGCCCAATACCCAGGCTTGAGCATACACTTAGGACTAGAGTGGAGAGTAGTGGGAACTACGTGCCCGCATGGTACGTTTGTGTGTTCACGAAATTCACAACCAGACGAGGCTATCTTGGGACGCATTCTGACGTGCGTGTCTTGCGCATGTTAGGGTGTTGATCTAGAGAGATGTCGACTCTGGTGATCGTTTCTCCGATACCTCAGTTGCGCCTCTCCTCCCGAGATGTGACAGTGGCAGACCACGTTCCATGGTAAACCCATTGCACATTCTTGATCCGAGGACCCAATGCTGAGGGACTCGCATATGATGACCTTATTTTTTAGGGGAATCAGTTGAGGCCTCCTCGATTGATGATGATGCCAAACCAGAAATAGTGAACGTATCATCATTTCTCGACCTGAGAGCCCGGGATATTGAGGATCCTCGCCTTTCTAGAAGCCACATGTGAGATGGGATGGGTGTTTGCAGGTCTGCAGGAAACCGAAACCTTCAACCTACCCGATTTTCTGGATTTCTCATTAGCGTTTGATTATCTGGGTTTCTGGTTATCTCAGTGGTTCGGTAGTCTGGAATTCTAGTTTTCTGGGTTATGGTTCTCGTTCAGTTACCAGCACAGCACATCCAGCAGTGATGCCTTGATCCCATGTTTGCATGTGCATATCATTTTTCTTGCATTCTAACATGTTTGACATTTTTCAGGGCTTGCATCTTACTCTTGATTCCGATTTTCTGAGGTTGCCTTAGCATGGACGTCCAGAGAAAGAAGACTGTTGCTTATTCGTTCCCAGACCCGACCTTGACATTGATTCACAAGCTGATTAGTATGGCTGGTCCCGGAGTTCGTACAGAGTTCGGTGGAGAGTATGGGAGACTTCTGAGGTTTGTCTACAGTATCTCCAAGTATGAGAAAGATGTCATTCATACACTTCTTCAGTTCTATGATCCGTCTTTGCATTGCTTCACCTTCCCATACTATATCTTGGCTCCAACGTTGGAGGAATTCTCATTTATTTTGGGAATCCCCATCAGGCATGATATAGTATTCTTTTCTGAAGAACGCCCTGTGATAAAAGAAATGGCCATTGCTTTTCATATTGGTGAATCCGTTCTGAGCAGTAATATTGTGGAGAAGCAAGGAGCTAAGGGTTTCTTATTGAAGTTCTTGTTTGATCAAGCTTGCACACACGTTAAGGAGAAGAATTGGACTGCTTTCCAAGCTATTCTGGCTATGTGCATCTATGGGATTGTCCTATTTCCCAATGTTCCTGATCTGGTGGATATGCATGCTGTCAGGATCTTTATTTCAAAGAATCCTATACCTACCTTGCTAGGTGATGTGTATCACTCAGTCCACTACAAGAATGAAAATAGGCGTGGAAAAACTGTGAGTTGTTGTGCACCACTCTTGTAATACCCCGTAAATTATTTTACTCTGGATAATATTAGTTGTGATCAACTGAGTCCCAGTGTACTCTGATAAAATATCTGCAGAGATAATTAGGGTAACTGTTGGACTTAGAGTAAATCCAATTAATATTATCCGACTCTGATATATTTAAATATTTGGACTTTAGAGACTTTTTGGACAATTAGTAGTGTTGGTAATTGATGATGTTTTATTATATCATTCCTTTTCCTCTCATTTTCCTCTTTAGAAGCAAAGGGAGAAAAAGATAGAAAGAAGTGGAGAGAAAGAAAAGAGAAGGAAAGGAAGAGAAAAAGAGGAAGAGCTCAAGAGCAAGAACATCATCATCTCTTCATCAAATCTTCATCCAATCATCTTCAAATCTTCACCATCTTCATCTATTCAAGGTGGGTTCTAGATAGATGCTTTTGTTTTAGATTTTTCTTGGTTTCTAAGACTAGGTTAGAGTTGTAAGAGAATTGGATTAACTGCAAAATCTTGGAAATTAACGGTTAAAATGTGTCATAAACTGAGTAGTATGAGTTATATGAGTGTAGAATCATTTATGTTTGATTGTGGGATGTTTGGATATGTTTTGGTGGGGTTTTGGAATCATGGGAGATCAGCTGTTACGCTGATGAACTTTCTGAAACTCCCAGATTCGCACTGCGAATCCCCCAGCGAAGGGGGAAATCGTGCACTCGCTGGCAGCTCGCACTGCGAATGCGAAGGCGAGCATTCACCAGTGGTTCGCACTGCGAACCTTAAGTTGTTTTTGCTACTGCCTTGGTTCGCCAGCGTTCGCACTGCGAATGGTGCAGCGAGCAAGGTTTGGCTAGGCGTTCGCTGGACGCTTCGCACTGCGAATGAAGTGGCGAGCATTCGCTGGCTTCTTCGCAATGCGAACCTAGCAGAACATCCATTTTGTTTCTTGCATAACTTTTGACTCGGTTATCCGTTTTGTGTATTCTTGGTATCGTTGTGAAGCTAAGAACATATTCTAGCTGATGGTAGTGGGGAAATATCTTTTTATTGCCCGATTAAATGAATCGGAGGGAACCGTAAAATGTTATAAATTGTGGTATGTTGAATTTTGGTGTTCCATTATGTGATTGACGATTACATGCTTATGTTATTATTGTGAAACATGTTGGAAGATGTATGCATGTTAAAATATGAATAGGTAGAGTGAGGAACATTACCGTAAATGATATCGAAAGTGTGTAAATGACATGGTGACAACGCTCGTGCAAAGAGGCCGAGGCGTGTGTCTAGTAATCATAACCGATTGATCTTGCGGTGTAGTTTCATGAGACTCGAGCACCTCCTATGAAACGTATGCACAATTACTTGGCAGATTTGATTCCCGCGTATAGTACGATTGGAGCCTACGGGTAAAGAGACTTGTGACGGTGTACGGGCCATGTGAAGTGACGGATCACGGTGTACGGGCCGATGATCCCGAATCCAATTCGTATGCCAAGTAAATACGAGGATCCATGACTCAGGTCTTCTTCTAGACGTAGAAGCGGACGGGAACAAGGGATGCCTTGGTATGGTTATTGATTTGTGAGATTCTGGAGTAGCAGGCTCAGAACTTACTTGGTACTATTGTGAGTTAACTGGCTCACGAGTGTGAATGTATGTTTATCGTGTGTGTACTCAAAGTCACTTCCCTTCCCTTTGACTTGAGTTAGGCTTATTAGAACCTTGTAAAGCCGAGAGGACTATAAGATAGTGAACTCACTGAGATTTGATGTATCTCACCCCACTGTTGTTGTTTACATCACAGGTTCTGCAGGTTCGGCGAAGGGTAAGGACAAAGTGGTTTGACTTTTCCTTATGGATCGTGGTTTTGAGATGGCATGGCTTCCTCTATGGCGTTTTATTTTGAGATCATTGTATTGATCTAGTTCTTAGTGCTTTTTGGGACATCTTGTATACGTTATGTCGTAGGATTTAGAACTTTGTATTTAGGGCACTTAATGTATACAATGTGTTAACTAGGAACTTGTACATATATATTTCAGTACCAAACATATTATTCATGTATGATATATGCTTTGATGTATGTATGTATATGTGGGCTTTACAGTTGGTATCAGAGCAGGTCGTATCCTCGACCTAGCCATGAAATAGTATAAGTGTTTCTTTCCGTTTCATATGTGTTGTGTCGCCATTGGTCTTACGTGTTATATTTATGGTATTGAGCCTGATCAACTTAATCCTATCTGTATGACATTTAGAAACATGGCCGACCGACGTAGAAACAACCGTGGTAGACCGAGAACTACTCCAGCAGGGACAAATCCGCAAGGGGGCGAAGGGAATGCCCCTTTGTATCAATTCATGTAACAGATGCAGCAACAGCAGAATCAGTTTGTACAGCAGATGGTACAGCAAATGGCTGGTGGTGTGCATCCTCCAGTGGTTGTTCCGGAAGCTGCAGGGGGAACCTTTAGGGATTTCATTCGTATGAATCCTCAGGAGTTTCTGGGAGGGTTAGATCCAGTAAAGGCTCATGAATGGATATCCGGTATGGAGCGGATTTTCTTGATCGTCTAGTGTAGTGAAGAAAATAAGGTTGTCTTCGCTTCTCACTTGTTAAAGGGTCCTGCCATGAGATGGTGGGAAAGCGCTTCAGCAATAATGACAATTCAAGAGGCACCGAAAGTGTGGGAGCAGTTTAAGATAATTTTTATGGAGAAGTATTTTCCAAGTTCCTTAAGGTTTCAAAAAGAATTCGAATTTCAACAGCTGAGGCAAGGTAACTTGACAGTGGCTTCTTATGCGGAAAAGTTCGAGGTTATGGTTGCTTATTCTAGACAAGCCATGTATGCTCCTGATGAAAGGTGGAAGATTGATCAGTTTCTGTTTGGTTTAAGGGATGAAATTTCACATAGTGTGTCTCAGAGAGAATTTACTAGCTATGCGGAATTGTTACGATAGTGTTATGTGGCGGAGCATAGTTTGAAAAAGGTACAAGCAGAAGGAGAGTTAAGTAGAGTGAATCAAAGTGATCGTGGGTGATCGAATCAACAATTTAGACCGAGACAACAACCTTTCAAAGGGAAGCAAGTTCAGAGTTCTAAGTCTAGTGTGCCTTCGGTATGCCGTACTTGTGGTAGGAATCATTTTGGGAGGTGCAATTGGGAAGGAATAAGATGTTATCAGTGTAACAAGGTGGGTCATCTATCGAGGGATTGTCCTCAGAAGAGGAATCAGATGCAAGAAAAGAATACCGGACGAGTGTATACCTTGGATGCAAGGAAGACAAAGGGTGATAATTCCTTGATTGCGGGTACGTGTTTTGTGAATGGGAATCCTTGTTTTGTTTTATTTGATTGTGGGGCAACGCATTCTTTTGTGTCCACGCGGTGCGTGAAGCGACTTGGGTTGCAAGCTGTTCCTTTGTCTCCACCCATGGTGGTTACTACTGCTATGGATGAAATTGTTGAAACACCGTTGATGTGTGAAAATTGTGTATTGTCGGTGAATGAGAGAGTCTTCCAAATTGATCTTATTTGTTTTCCGCTTAAGAAAGTGGATGTTGTTCTGGGAATGGATTGGCTTTCAGCTAATTCGGTTTTTATCGGTTGTAAGGAGAAGTTAATCATTATTCCATCTGCTGAAGCTACTCCGAAGGATGTGTTAACTACTATTTTAGAAGGTACGGTTGGAATGATTGATTTCTTGTTTGAAGAGGAAAAATCTGTTCTTATGATTCTTACTAAGGAGGGAAGTAGTAACCTTCAAGTTTCGAGTATTCCGGTAGTTTGTGACTTTCCTGAAGTCTTCCCCGAGGATATCACTTCTCTTCCTCCGGAATGGGAAGTGGAATTCTCTATTGACCTGATACCGGGAACGGCTCCAATATCCGTTTCTCTGTATCGGATGGCACCACTTGAATTAAGAGAATTAAAGGATCAATTGGAAGAGTTGTTGGCTAAGCATTTTGTTCGACCCAGTGTTTCACCCTGGGGAGCTCCAGTGTTGTTGGTAAAGAAGAAGGATGGTGGAATGCGGTTGTGTATTGATTACCGTCAATTGAATAAGGTCACCATCAAGAACAAATACCCATTGCCAAGGATAGACGATTTGTTAGATCAATTGAAAGGAGCCTGTGTGTTCTCGAAGATTGATTTACGGTCGGGTTATCATCAGATTCGGGTGAAGAGTTCAGACGTACCAAAGACTGCATTTAGAACCCGTTATGGTCATTATGAATTTTTGGTGATGCCTTTCGGTGTGACGAATGCTCCGGCAGTTTTCATGGATTACATGAATCGGATATTTCAACCTTACTTGGACCAATTTGTGGTGATTTTCATTGATGATATTCTTATCTATTCCCGTGACCCTCAAGAGCACGGAGAACACCTAAGAATCGTTTTATCCATTTTGCAAGAGAGACAACTTTTCGCTAAGCTAAGTAAGTGTGAGTTTTGGATGTCGGAGGTGAATTTCCTTGGACATGTCATATCTCAAGGGGGTGTAGCGGTTGATCCATCCAAAGTTGAAGCAGTGATAAATTGGGAGAGACCGAAGAATGTGTCAGAAGTTAGAAGCTTTTTGGGACTAGCAGGTTATTATAGAAGGTTTATTAAAGGCTTTTCCCAACTGGCTTTACCGATGACGAGACTTACTCGGAAAGATTGTTCTTATGAATGGGATTCGGCTTGTGAGCAAAGTTTTATGAGTTTGAAGGAAAGGTTGACGACCGCTCCTGTGTTGGTTATTCCTGATCCTAGCAAGTCGTATGAGGTATATTGTGATGCGTCGAAGATGGGATTAGGAGGGGTACTAATGCAAGATGGACATGTAGTGGCTTATGCTTCACAACAGTTGAAAGTCCATGAAGAGAATTATCCAATGCATGATTTAGAATTGGCGGCAGTTGTATTTACCTTGAAAGTGTGGCGTCACTATTTGTATGGTGTACGTTTTGAGATGTTTAGCAACCACAAGAGCTTACAGTACCTCTTTGATCAAAAGGAGTTGAACATGCGTCAAAGAAGGTGGATGGAATATTTGAAAGATTATGACTTGGAACTAAGATACCATCCGGGTAAAGCGAATAAGGTGGCGGATGCTTTAAGTAGGAAAGTGTTGCACAGTGCCGACTTGATGATGCTAGAGTATACTTTATTGGAGAAATTTCGAGATCTAAATCTTCAATTTAATTGGACTCCTAATTGTGTGGTTATGGGGAATTTGGATATCAATTCTACTCTTAGGGAAGAAATCCAACAAGAGCAAGGGTTAGATGAGAAGTTGCAAGGAGTGTTATTGCAACCGGGTTTTGTGCGAGATACCGACGGAGTTATTGTATTTAACCGAAGAATTTGTGTTCCGGATAACACGAAGTTAAAAAGGAAGATTTTAGATGAAGCGCATAAGGGTGCTTTTACTATACATCCGAGATCTTCAAAGATGTACCAAGACCTCAAGAGGGACTATTGGTGGTTCGGGATGAAGAGGGATATTGCGGTGTATATGTCGGAATGTGTGGTGTGTCAACAAGTAAAGATCGAGCACCAAAGGCCGGGTGGCTTGTTGCAACCTTTAGAAATTCCGGTGTGGAAATGGGATAGTATTTTGATGGACTTCGCGGTGGGTTTACCCCGTGCCCAAGGTGGTTATGATTCAATTTGGGTGATTGTGGATCGGTTGACGAAGTCTGCTCATTTCTTGGCCGTAAAGACTACTTATAAAGCGAGTCATCTCGCAAGGTTGTTCATTTCGGAGATAGTGAGGTTGCATGGTATTCCTACTAGTATTGTTTCGGATAGAGATCCAAAATTCACCTCTAGATTTTGGAGAGCCTTTCAATAAGCTATGGGGATGAAGTTGTGTATGAGCACGTCGAATCATCCGCAAATGGATGGTCAAACGGAACGGACGATACAAACCATGGAAGACATGTTAAGAGCTTGTGTCCTTGAAAGTGGAGGAAATTTGATAGAACTCTTACCGTTGATTGAATTATCCTATAATAACAGTTATCATGCAAGTATTAGTATGGCTCCGTATGAGGCATTATATGGAAGGAAGTGTAGGACACCGTTGTGTTGGGCAGAGGTTGGTGAAGATAGGATGTTGGGACCTGAGATTATTCACGAAACTACGGAGAAGATTGGGATGATCCGTGATAAGGTTAAGCAAGCCCAAGATCGTCAGAAAAGTTATGCGGATAACCGTAGAAGGCCTTTAGAATTTGATGAAGGCGATCACGTGTTTTTAAAAGTCACTCCGAGATTGCGATTGAAAGGACTGTTCCGATCGCGGAAGTTAAGTCCGAGGTACGTAGGACCGTATCAGATCTTGGAGAGAATTGGTGAAGTAGCTTACAGATTAGCCTTACCGCCTTCTCTGTCCGAGATGCGCGATGTTTTTCATGTATCTCAGCTTCAGAAATTTGTCCCAGATCCTCTTCAGCCAATTTTTCCAGATACAATTGAAAGAGAAGCAGATTTGACATTTGAGCCTCAACCGAGTCGTATCACCGGAAGAGAAACTAAAGTGTTAAGGAATAAAGAGATTTCTCTTGTTAAGGTCCAGTGGGATGAAACGCATCCGGGTGATGCAACTTGGGAATTCGAATCGGAGATGCGGGAGGTCTACCCTCATCTTTTTAGGTAATTGTTTTAAATTCATGGGCGAATTTCTATTTAAGGGAGGAGGATGTAATACCCCGCAAATTATTTTACCCTGGATAATATTAGTTGTGATCAACTGAGTCCCAGTGTACTCTGATAAAATATCTACAGAGATAATTAGGGTAACTGTTGGACTTAGAGTAAATCCAATTAATATTATCTGACTCTGAGATATTTAAATATTTGGACGTTAGAGACTTTTTGGACAATTAGTAGTGTTGGTAATTGATGATGTTTTATTATATCATTCCTTTTCCTCTCATTTTCCTCTTTAGAAGCAAAGGGAGAAAAAGATAGAAAGAAGTGGAGAGAAAGAAAAGAGAAGGAAAGGAAGAGAAAAAGAGGAAAAGCTCAAGAGCAAGAACATCATCATCTCTTCATCAAATCTTCATCCAATCATCTTCAAATCTTCACCATCTTCATCTATTCAAGGTGGGTTCTAGATAGATGCTTTTGTTTTAGATTTTTCTTGGTTTCTAAGACTAGGTTAGAGTTGTAAGAGAATTGGATTAACTGCAAAATCTTGGAAATTAACGGTTAAAATGTGTCATAAATTGAGTAGTATGAGTTATATGAGTGTAGAATCATTTATGTTTGATTGTGGGATGTTTGGATATGTTTTGGTGGGGTTTTGGAATCATGGGAGATCAGCTGTTACGCTGATGAACTTTCTGAAATTCACAGATTCGCACTGCGAATCCCCCAGCGAAGGGGGAAATCGTGCACTCGCTGGCAGCTCGCACTGCGAATGCGAAGGCGAGCATTCACCAGTGGTTCGCACTGCGAACCTTAAGTTGTTTTTGCTACTGCCTTGGTTCGCCAGCGTTCGTACTGCGAATGGTGCAGCAAACTAGTGTTGGCTAGGCGTTCGCTGGACGCTTCGCACTGCGAATGAAGTAGCGAGCATTCGCTGGCTTTTTCGTAATGCGAACCTAGCAGAACATCCATTTTGTTTCTTGCATAACTTTTGACTCGGTTATCCGTTTTGTGTATTCTTGGTATCGTTGTGAAGCTAAGAACAGATTCTAGTTGATGGTAGTGGGGAAATATCTTTTTATTGCCCGATTAAATGAATCGGAGGGAACCATAAATTGGTATAAATTGTGGTATGTTGAATTTTGGTGTTCCATTATGTGATTGACGATTACATGCTTATGTTATTATTGTGAAACATGTTGGAATATGTATGCATGTTAAAATATGAATAGGTAGAGTGGGGAACATTACCGTAAATGATATCGAAAGTGTGTAAATGACATGGTGACAACGCTCGTGCAAAGAGGTCGAGGCGTGTGTCTATTAATCATAACCGATTGATCTTGCGGTGTAGTTTCATAAGACTCGAGCACCTCCTCTGAAACGTATGCACAATTACTTGGCAGGTTTGATTCCCGCGTATAGTACGATTGGAGCCTACGGGTAAAGAGACTTGTGACGGTGTACGGGCCGTGTGAAGTGACGGATCACGGTGTACAGGCCGATGATCCCGAATCCAATTCGTATGCCAAGTGTAGCGAGCGATTTTGGACGCGGTTCTTAAGCGCTGGTCGCTCTCTGCGGTTTGAGCTTTGACTACAGGTCGATTCATTTTTTATCCTATTGTGAGCTGAATAAGGAAGCGAAATAGATGTCTCCAATTAACCCTGCTTTGCATACTGAGTTTAAACAGCGGTCTTTCAGGTTACGAATGCTATCAATGTGGGGGGCCTTTATACTGGTTATTTGTATTTTCGCCAATACTGTTTTCTTTCTTTTTTACCTGGGCAGAAGGTTTCTGACGGGGAACAAGGATTAGGATGTTAGGACAGATGCTTTTGAATTACTGCTTTTGATTGATGGAGATATGGGATTTGGGTTTTTTGTTGATTGCACTCGCTAAGATCTTTTCTTTCGATCTTATGCCTACGTATTCCCGTTTACCGAAACAGGGAAATCAGAGCGTTCGTAGTTCCTCCTATTCTATGGGAGGAAATTGGTTTTTGGTGTCTTGTTCAAAGCCCAAGATGTGAAGCGAAAGGTGGTTTGTATCTTGTTCAAAGCCCAAGATGTGAAGCTGAAAGGTCTATTTGTGTCTTGTTCAAAGCCCAAGACGTGAAGCTGAAAGACCTCGACTTTAGAGAGAATTTGTCATCTCTAAAGAGGGAGAAGGAGAATTACTTTAACTGGGATACGCGGATCCGAGCAATGCCATAATTTCTAAAGAAAGGGTTTTAACCTGAAGGAGAAGACTTTAACTCAGTGTAGAGCAATGCCATCTTTCCTTAGGAATTTCTCATGCTAAAAGAAGGACAGTGGCATGGATGTAGATGATCCAGAGGCTTGCCGCTTACAGCGATTAGATGAAGGGAAAGGAGTTGTTGATGTTTGTGTACTGTGAACGAGGCACAGTTTTGATGCTAAAAGGTTGATTGGATCAACCAGTGGTTTTCTTATACAAAAGCCTAAGAGGAAGCTAATTTCCGCTAGGAAAATCATTATACAAAGCCTAAGAGGAGGCTATTTTGTGTCTCATACAAAGCCCGAGAGAGAGGCTAAAAGTTTTTGACCCGATGATAGAGTCTTTGTGTCTCGTACGAAGCCCGAGATAGAGGCTAAAAGTTTTTGACCTGACGATAGAGTCTTTGTGTGTCTCGTACAAAGCCCGAGAGAGAGGCAAAAAGGGTTGACTCAATAGGAGAATCTTTTATACTCAACAAAAGAGTGTTTTTGTATCTCGTACGAAGCCCGAGATGGAGGCTAAAGGTTTGTTTCAGTTGAGTGACAGATCCAATATACTGATTTTAAAAGAGAAAATCAGTTCTTATATGAGCAACACTGTACTCAGGGATTTGATTTGAGGATCAGGGATATTTCCTTCACTTTGAGGAAATGGGAAATCCAAGGGGTATTGAGACTGTCCGAGTCTGTGGGTTTCCTTCCTATTTAACGAAGGGGGTCACTTGAGAATGTCTTTGAGACTCAAGGAAGTTAGACTGTCCAAGTCTAGAGTTTTATCTTTTGCACTATGCTTTGAGAAACAGTAGTAGACTCTACGAAAGGACTGTTCTATGAGGATGACTAGGTTCTGTTCCTATACCTCTAGGAGGTCGTCGGGACAATTTGTACGAAGCCCAAGAGGAGGCTGGAAACTCTTAAGAAGCCGACGGGTCCTTGTACTAAGCCCAAGAGGAGGCTATCATTCCCGGAGGAAGAGATCATTATACGAAGCCTAAGAGGAGACTGTGAATACTTCTAAGAAGCCGTAGTGTCCTTGAATAATGCCCAAGAGGAGGCCGATGCTTTTAAGAAGCCCGTGGGTCTATCATCTCCTTTCCATTAGGAGAGATAACTCTTTTAAAGATAAAAACCACTGGTAAACGTGCGAGGTTTACTATCCAGCGACTTTTAGCTTTTAAAGAGGGTTCCTTAGTTAAGGTCCAAGATTATGACCGTAGGGGGTACCTAAACCCCGAGACATTCAAGGCAAGCTATCCACAAGGAATAGATCAAGTCAGGAAAGTTCGAGAATTTGGAAGAAACTCAAAGATGCCATTCACGGAGAATACATTCATCTTGGGGAGTAGAGCTTCTTGACGATTCCTAAGGAGGACAGCCGAAGAGAAGACTGTATCCGGTGCTCCTATTGGGGATTTAGGCGTCTATTTCTACGAATAAATGAAACGGCGTCACCTAGTTCTAGACGTAGTTGCCAGGGAAACTCGAAATATCTATACTATTATTACATAGTAGATATGAGTTTATGAAAGGAGACTTACAGTGAGCAGCCCCACAATACAGTTTATAATATGAAAGCAGTAAACGAAAGTGATAACCACTTACTCGGTTGGAGTGCTTCCATGCTGTTTGGTTAGTTGTTCAACAAAGAAAGATTGAAAACAACAGTATATTCAAAATCAAAGGAGAAAGTTCTTTGAAAAAGAAAGATTTGGGGCTTACAGCTCAAGGAGAGGCCCAGGGTTTTATCAGTGAGCGCACTGTTTGACTTTGTACAGCGGGACTTATACAAGTGACTGGGGCCCAAAATGGTTTTCTGTACAAAGGGATGGGTCTTACACTCTCTCAAGAGGCCCAAAAAGGTTTAAAGAAAAGAGTGGGGCTTATAACACGAGGGTAGGCCCAAATGATTTTTCGTTTAAAAATGGCAATCGCGCCGAGGTTTTCTTTTAACACAGAGGGACTTATACAATAAGTGAGGCCCAAGATGTTTTGGTTAAAAGGGGGATTGGGTCTTACACTCTAATAGAGGCCCAAAGTGTTTTGAATGGGTCTTATAGCTCAAGGAGAGGCCCAGATGATTTTTATTTTTAAACGGGCGACGATCGCGCCGTTTGCTTGTACAGAGGGACTTATACAATGAGTGAGGCCCAAAAAGTTTTTGTACAAGGGGGGATGGGTCTTACACTCTCTCAAGAGGCCCAAGAGTTTTGAAAATGATTTATGAGGGTTGAATTAATCCAAAACCCTAATTTGTTTTCAAAATGTATTTAATTGAATAAAAATTCAATTAAAATGATAAAAAATTGTTTAACACATGGAAAACAAATTGTGATCTTGGATTAATGCTTCAAAAATTAAGTATTGACCTACAAAATAATTAGAAAGCATTAAAAGTTGCAAAATCAATGTAGAAAAAATATTTAAAATGTCAAAAACAATTAAAATATTAATTCTTTGCAAAAAAATCAATTATATGAAATAAATAATATTTTTGGGATTTTTTGGGAAAATAAAATATTTTAACATTTTTGTGAATTATTAAAAAAAGAATCAACTCAAAATCATTAAAACTCAGAGAGAAATTAATTTTTGAATCAATTAAACAAAATCACAAAATTCAAATATTTGAATTTGGAAAAAAGGCGCCAAGAACAAGCTGAAGAACACGCGCGTGTTCTTGGTTTCTCAGATTTGCATTTTCTATCCAATCTCCATGAATACGTAATCATATCATGCAATCCACATATCATTATGCTCGTCTCAACCTCACGATCATGTCTATGTACTTTAATTTCATTTAAATTAAACATACAACAAGAAATCACGAAGAGACCTCAAGAACCCTAATCTCTGCATGAAGGCTAGGATTTTTGATACACGATTCAAACAATGCAATTAATTGAGGGAAAACATTTCATGCATAATTATGAACATATGGCCAAATTATTGTGCGAGGAAATATGCATAGATTGAGAGATGACCAAGTATGTGCTTACCTCCAAGTCGTGACAGCAAGTTCAAAGTGATTTTTGATTTGGACGTGTTACAGATGAGTGGTGATGATCTGAACAGCTTCCCTACACCCTATGGATTGTGTTTGGATGGTTGGACTTGATTGAAATTGGCTGGATCATTTTGTGGCACCTCAGCTGCACTTTGGTTAAAACCTTGAGCAACCAGCTGGTGATTTTGTGAAATTGATGTTTCAGAAGTAATCTAAGTGTTTGATCAGCTCATATGTGATGTATGTGAGGTGTGTGAGTGATTGGTTTGATTGGAATTGCTCTCAAACTCAAAACCCGATAGTGACTTGCCTTAGAAGGCAAAATTGGAGTGAAAGAAGAGATTTTGAGGAAAGCATCTGTTAGATGGCTTTGGTGTACTCAAACTGACCACAATTGAGCTCTATTTATAGTAGAGCAAGTTTGTTTTGCAAGGAATAGTGCATGGCAGCTGGTAAGTAGGTTTGGCCAATGTTGGCAAATGAAAATCCAAGTCTCCTCTAGCCATTGACTAGAGGTTAGGGCACAGAGCTTTGGTTCCCTTGGTCTTGGATAAGTCTTGACTGATTTCAGATGAGAATGGCTCAGTCCATGCCACCTTGATGGTTCCATTGAATGCCTCATTCCAAATTTGAAGTCTTGTCCCTATTTTGGCAACTCTAGGTTCAACATGATATTCCTTGTTCCTTGGACCTTGGAGGCTTGGCTCAGTGATTGTCCCCTTTGGATTCAATCCTCAGAGGTGTCCAAATGGATTGGAGCAATTGGATTTGGCTGATTTTGGTAAATCGACCAAAGTTGCAAATTCTGCCTTGCCTTGACAGATTTCAGCAAGGCAACTTGGCAATGTTGTATCTCATGGTGTAGGTTGAATTTGGCAATGTTCTTGGCCATTTTGGAAAGATATTACATGATACAACAACTGTTTGAACAAGTTTGGTTTTGATCTCTTTTGATTCCAAGTGAAAAATCCCCCTACATTTGGCAAAAAGTGAAGCAGAATCTGACTTAGTGAAAATTTCACTAAGTGTTGGAAAAAGTGACATTTTCACTTTTCCACCACTTTGATCACTCCATAACTCAAAATCCTTAATGAATTAGAATGACTTGTAGTTGAAGTTTTTGTAGGTGATAATGAGGGCTACAAATCCATCTTTGGATGAGAAAAAATGGCCTTGTGGTTTAGGAGTTATGGTCCTTCAAAGTTGGTACCCTTGCCACTTTATTTTTAACTTAGAAAAATTTCTAAGTTTTATGGTTACTCCTTTTACAAGTTATCTCACTTTTCTTGATTTTTCTTGATGAATGATGATTCAAATCATACATTAACATCATTTTAGGGTTAAAAATCCATTTTGGTGAAAAATCTCAAAAAGTCAAAGTTGAGTTTTGTGCACAGTTGACTTTTTATCAGATGAATTCCAAACTGTGCAATTCTTCAAGAAATCATGTCCTTGACCTAAATCAAACTTGATGGACATGTTCCATGGGTGTCATAGGGTATATTCAATCATGTATTAGGGTTTGGGAGCATGTCCTGGTCAAAAGTCAAAGTTACAGTTGACTTTTCCCTTAAAACCCTAATTGTGGTGCAGATGAAATTGAGACTTGTTGCCCAAGCTTCTTGGATTTATCCATTGTTCCAAATGGATCAATATGGTATATTAAAGACCCTCAAATCATCTCTTGAGGTCTTGGCTCATGGTTTGTCCCAAAAGTCAATTTAGGGTGAATTAGGTCAAGAAACCCTAATTCCTGATTTTTGATGAATGCATCCCCTGAGGCAAAATTGACTTGATGCATGGGTTCATGAGGTTCCATGAAGTATATTAGGTCATGTTTTGGATCATTGCCTTGTGCCCAGATGAAAATTTCCATCTGGAGGCCCTGGTCGACCAAAACCCTAATTTGGTGACACTGTCGATCTTGAGACTTGATCCACCTAGAAGGGAGCAGCCTTGTGCTTAATCCTTGAAGTGGGAGTCCTTTTTGATCCATTGTGGATGTTTAAGAGATTATACAAGTTGAGGATCATGTCATTTCTTGATTGATCCTTTGTCTAAGCACTCAGAGAGGGCTTGAAACCCTAATTTTGATTGTATTGGATGCTCACCCATCTTTGGGGAGACTGATGAAGCATGATGGTTCATCCATATTGTGCTGATGATTTGCACAATGATGGGAAATATTAGTGGTCAAAATTTGGGGTATTACAGATGCCCTTATTTAATCTTCTTGGACCCGAAGGTGTGAATGACGAATGGATTCGGGCATTCGGGGTGCAAGAGGATTAAATATCGGAATACCCGAAATTTTGATGGTGGTTATGAATGGTAGCTTACGTATTCATCTTCTTTAGCTAAGCGATGATGCTTAGAAAAGGTAAACTTCCCCTCAATCCTGGTCTCCTACCAAGAACTGGTCTCAGTCTCTTAAATGAACTTCCCCTAGTTCTTGGTTTCTTACCAAGGAACTGGTCTCAGTCTCTGATTTAAACTTTCCCTCGATCCTGGTTTCCTACCAAGGAACTGGTCTTAGTTTCTGATTTAAACTTCCCCTCGATCCTGGTTTCCTACCAAGGAACTGGTCTTAGTTTCTTTTGTCAATAAACTTTATTGATAAGGGACGCTATGTGTAGCGGTTTTCCCTCAAACTTCTCGCCGAATTTTCCTGGGGAGACGCCATTTGAGTGGGAAAAGATTTGATGTCAGACTTGCTGGGGAACCCATTCGTCTGAATTGTAGAGGTACACAAACTTCTCTGTTTTGGAGACGCCATTTGTCGATTCTACTGGGGAAAGCGAGTCTCTTGAGAGACTGTTTTCGTTTGGGATCTTTCATCATACTTTTCTCGGGATCTTCCCAGAGAAACGCTATATGATGGGGTCCAATTTTGAGGTGCCGATGACCTTTTCAGAGCAAAACTGGCGTGCTGCCGAATCTCTGATCACGAGGCTTTCTCTGTGGATTTTCCTTAATCCGGGAAAGCAAGGATATCATCTTCGATGGCGAAGAGTGACATCTGTTGAAGGTTCTCTGATCTTTCAGAGGTTCAAATTATCAAAGTGGCCAAGTGCCGACTCTGATCTAAAGATACACTGGTGGCGAGATTGTGCAGACGCAACACTTCCTGACGAGGAAAGGACTAACAAACTCGATTGAGAGGACTTCTACCACTAGGGGACAAGACCGACTAGATTAATAGTGATACAATATGAAATGTGAATGCAAATCAAAAATGCATGATGTATGTATGTATATGCTGACAAAACAGACGCAACATACAGACTAATGGATGAACACAATCGGATACTCGGCCATCGCGGGGCGAAGAAGTACCGTTGGTTCAAAATAGCAATTCCACCTTGCTTAGGAGAGATAGTCCCGTTGGGAGCTATGTTGATCGTGCTTAGGAGATGAGAACTCGGCCGAGGATGTCAGACGAAACAAGGTCTCTGACACAGTTGATCCCTTCATTCAGGCGAACTGGTTTAGAAGGAGTACTTTGATTCTCCACTTTGAAGTTCGCTTACTTCGGGAGAAGCGATCGATGT
Organism: Lathyrus tuberosus; assembly: GCA_022829125.1. Lineage (NCBI taxonomy): Eukaryota > Viridiplantae > Streptophyta > Magnoliopsida > Fabales > Fabaceae > Lathyrus > Lathyrus tuberosus. The sequence continues at coordinate 6,772,845 of JALAZF010000338.1, read as the reverse complement.
TCTTCTGATGTTCAACAGTCAAAAGAAATGCCATCTTTAATTTAAAAGCAGAAAAAGTTTAACAAGTAAATTTATTTTTGTTTTATTTCAAGAATCGCTGATTAAGTTTAAACAACGTCGTTCTGTAAAGCTAAAACAAGTAAAGAGTTAAAAACAAAAGCACAAGGGCTCAAATTTTATTGATAAGATGGAGATCAGCCAAACGCGTGATTCCAAAGAGTATATACAAAGTTAGAAAATGGTAATTTACAGGGAAAAGGGCTACTTTGAAACATAACGACCACTATCCTTCTACCAACTTTGAGTTCGGGATATCCTGAGCTTCCGTCGAAGATGACCTTTGACTGGAGATTTCCTCCGATAGATGATGTTGTAACTGCTGCTGAGGGACTTGCCTCTGTTGAACATAGTTACTTGCCATTATCCCTAATTTTTTCCTGGATTGTACTATGAGATTTCCAATCCATCGGGATGATTTTTTTCATGTCTCTAACTTTTGCCTGAACCGCCCTTTCGGGTTTTCAATCCACCGAGACGTTTTTTTTTAGTTTTAGGCGAAGTATTTCTTGACTACATCAACATTCGTGGGGTAGCCAAATTCCTCTCCGTCCATGGTTGCAAGTCTCAAGGCGCCGCCTGTGAAAGCTTTTGTGACCACATAGGGGCCATCATAATTTGGGGTCCATTTTCCCCGAGAGTCAGTGAGAAATGATTGTATCTTCTTGAGCACGAGGTCTCCTTTTCTGAAAATACGAGGTCGGACCTTTTTGTCGAACGCCCTTTTCATTCTCTGTTGATACAACTGACCGTGGCATAGTGCCGTGATTCGCTTCTCTTCGATCAGGTTTAGTTCGTCGTGTCGACTTTGACACCATTCAGCTTCGGTGAGCTGAGCTTCCATCAATACCCGGATTGATGGGATCTCTACTTCTATGGGGAGCACTGCCTCCATGCCATATACTAGAGAGAAAGGGGTTGCCCCTGTTGAAGTGCGGACAGATGTTCGATAACCGTGAAGAGCAAAGGGTGGCATTTCGTGCCAATCTTTATAGGTTACAACCATCTTTTGAACGATCTTCTTGATGTTCTTGTTAGCCGCCTCTACCGCTCCGTTCATCTTGGGTCGGTAGGGAGATGAGTTATGGTGTTCGATCTTGAACTCTGCACACAACTCTTTCATCATCTTATTGTTCAAGTTAGATCCATTATCAGTAATGATCTCGCTTGGAACACCATAACGGAAGATGATATTATTTTTGATAAATCGGACCACCCCTTGTCGGGTTACATTGGCGAATGACGCTGCTTCGACCCACTTGGTGAAGTAATCAATGGCTACAAGGATGAACCGATGTCCGTTCGAAGCCTTGGGCTCAATCATACCAATCATGTCGATTCCCCATATGGAAAAAGGCCACGGGGAAGAAAGAACTTTGAGATGTGATGGCGGTACATGAATTTTGTCAGAGTATATCTGACACTTGTGACACCTCCTCATGTACTTGTAGCAGTCAGATTCCATGGTCAACCAATAATACCCGGCCCTGAGAATTTTTCTAGCCATTGTGTGTCCGTTGGCATGAGTTCCAAAGGATCCTTCATGAATTTCTTTCATGAGCATGTCTGCTTCTGGTCTGTCGACGCATCGGAGCAAGACCATGTCAAAATTTCTCTTATAAAGAGTGTCACCGCTCAGGAAGAAGTTTCCAGCCAATCTTCTGAGGGTTTTCCTGTCTTTTCTGAGTGCCCCAGATGGGTACTCTTGTTTCTGAAGGAAGCGTTTGATATCGTGATACCAAGGTCTGTCGTCTATGACTGCTTCAATCGCGAAGATGTAAGCGGGCCGTTCAAGGCGCATGATGTCGATCTTAGGTATGTCATTCCATCGACCTACACTAATCATGGAAGAGAGAGTGGCTAATGCATCAGCCATGTGATTCTCCTCACGAGGGATATGATGAAACTCAACTCTGTTGAAGAAGGGTAACAACCTTCTTGCATAGTCTTTGTAAGGAATCAATCCTGATTGGTATATGTTCCAATCTCCTTTTATCTGGTTAATAACCAAGGCTGAATCGCCGTATACGTCCAAGTTTTTGATCCTTAAATCAATCGCTTCTTCGAGACCCATAATACAAGCTTCGTATTCGGTCTCGTTGTTAGTACATTTGAACGTAAGTTTGGTAGTGAAAGGAATGTGGGAACCCTGAGGGGTAACAATGATTGCCCCAATTCCGTGTCCATAATGATTGACTGCTCCGTCAAAGATAAGTCCCCACTGGGTACCTGATTCTGGCCCTTCACTGGGTAGCAGTTCATCGCAATCTTTCATCTTTAGATACATGACATCTTCGTCTGGGAAGTCAAACCCGATTAATTCTTGATCGTCAATCGGTTGATAAGCCAAATGATCGGCTAAAATACTTCCTTTAACGGCTTTCTGAGCATGGTACTCTATGTCATATTCTGATAGTAACATCTGCCAACGGGCAATCCTTCCCGTGAGAGCAGGTTTTTCGAAGACGTACTTGATTGGATCCATTTCGGAGACCAACCAAGTAGTATGACGAATCATGTACTGGCGAAGATGTTTGGCTGCCCAAGCCAAAGCGCAACAAGTTTTCTCAAGCATTGTGTACCGAGTCTCGCAGTCGGTGAATTTCTTGCTTAGATAGTAAATGGCAAACTCTTTCCGTTTAGTTTCGTCTTGTTGGCCAAGTACACATCCCATTGAGTCCTCTAGGACTGTGAGGTAAATGATCAGTGGTCTTCCTTCCACTGGAGGTGATAGAATCAGAGGATTCAACAGATATTCTTTAATACTGTCGAAGGCGGTTTGGCAATCTTCTGACCAAACGCAATCCTGGTTCTTTTTGAGTAATCTGAAAATCGGCGCACACGTCGCGGTCATAAGGAATATGAATCTGGAGATGTAGTTCAAACGTCCCAGGAATTCTCTGACTTGTTTTTCAGTTTTCGGAGAAGGCATTTCTTGAATGACCTTGACCTTGTCAGGATCAACTTCAATTCCTTTCTGGCTGACGATGAACCCTAGTAATTTCCCTGAACGGACACCGAAGGTGCACTTGTTAGGATTCAAGCGGAGCTTGAATTTTCTTAGACGTTCGAACAATTTTGACAGATGTTCAATGTGCTCATCCTCTATTTTTGATTTTGCAATCATATCATCGACATACACTTCGATTTCCTTGTGTATCATGTCATGAAACAGAGTAGTCATGGCCCTTTGATAGGTTGCCCCGACATTCTTCAAACCGAACGGCATTACCTTGTAACAAAAGGTACCCCATGGGGTAATGAACGAAGTTTTCTCCATGTCTTTCGGCGCCATTTTGATCTGGTTATAGCCCGAGAATCCATCCACGAAGGAGAAAACTTTGAACTTTGTTGTGCTGTCAACCAGCATGTCAATGTGTGGTAAAGGAAAGTCGTCCTTTGGACTTGCCTTGTTTAGATCTCTGTAATCAACACACATTCTGACCTTTCTGTCCTTTTTGGGAACGGGTACGATGTTGGCTAACCATTGAGGATATTCAGATGTAGCGAGGAAACCCGCGTCGATCTGTTTCTGTACCTCCTCTTTGATTTTGATGGCCATGTCCGGGTGAGTCCGTCTCAACCTTTGCTTTACTGGCGGACATTCTGATCTCAACGGTAAGTGATGTTCCACGATGCTGGTATCCAACCCTGGCATATCCTGATAGGACCAAGCGAATACATCGGGGAATTCTTTGAGAAGCTTTATCAGATCCTCTCTGGCAGTTGGACTGAGCAGTGCTCCGATCCTGATTTCTTTTCTCTCTTTTTCTGAACCCAAGTTTACCATTTCCAACGGCTCTTTGTGAGGTTCAATGGACTTTTCCTCTTGTCTGAGTAGTCGGGAGATCTCTTCTGGAATTTGGTCGTCATTTTCTTCTTCAGCCTCGAATACTGGGAACTCAAAGTTGGGAGAAGGCATTGGATCGTATGTTTCAACGGGGTATAAAACAAGCAATCTACATGACGTGATGATTCGTGTTTAGAAGAGATAGAGAAAATGCAAGTGTGTGCAGTGTTTTGATTTTACTGTTTGTTTTTATTATTGAATGTTTTTTAGGATTACCATTTTCTGAAAAAGCAAAAAGAGAAAACAGCAATTAATGCGGAAATTACAGAACGACGTTATTTTATTAATGAACAAGTCGAATCTTGAAACTACAGCCCTATAAAACAAAACTCTGTCGCTTTGGGCAAAGCGAAGAGGGAAATTTACAGAAAGCGAGCCCTATTAAAACATCCGTTTCACCTGGGCAGGGTGAAAGGTTAAAGATGGCAATTACTTTGACTGGCGAACAACCTTCGGAACCTCGACAGCAACCCATTGGCGGCGAACTCCTCGGTGAATCACAAAGTCTGGCACCTTCCTTGATTTGTCTTCAGAAATGACGCTGATTTCTGGTGGAGCAGGATCATTGGAATCTGTCTCCCAAGCAGAATTGTTGTAGAAGGATTCCTCTATTGCATTTTGCACAGCATTGGTGCTCTCAGCTGTATCTCCCCATCCAGTTGACTGGACATCTTCGAGCCTGATACGAGAGCTTTCGGGAGCAGTGTACTTGACCATAAAGTCGTATTTTCCACTTGGTTGTCCCAAAGTGTCCCAAACTTCTTTGGAACTGGAGAAGTCATCCCTCTCGATGACGTTGACCTCAGGAAAAGCATAGTTGATGAATTTAAGTCTTGTAAACGTTGCAAATTCATCGTCATGTTGAGTAGTTCTGGAATGACCTGAGTGTTGATCCCATGACATAGCGGGGACACAGGTATTCTGTTCAATGACGGTCAGCAGATTTTCGTTACTCGGCTGACTTTCTTGCCCCAAGTTTCCTGGGTAAGGCTGCCACATTGGCAGACCATCCATCGGGCCATAGTAATTATGATCAAAGTTGTCTTTCATCAGAGTGTCTTCCTCTAATGAATTTGGCGGAGCACGGCATCCTTCCGGATCACCATCTCCGTAGATCATTTCGACATCTGATCTTGGTATAAATCTCAGACTTTCTGTAGGAAAGCAAAAAGGCATAGGCACCTCTTCCTGAGACATATAACCGTCCTTGTTAAGATAGGACTTCCATTCTTCATCTGTGTCAGAGGAATCTTCCTCATTGATAGCATGCACTGCTTGAGACACTGGGTGGAGAAAACCTCCACTGTGGAAGAAGTTTTGAAGGGGATGAAGACTTTCATCGTTGACAGCTGTCTGGGTACAGGTTGCAGAAAAACCAAGACCCTTCTTTGTTTTATTGTCAATAGGAATGACAAGCCGTCCCCATCCTGTCGTATCGGTACTCTCGACCGCTTTGATAGCATCTTTGTATGAAGAAATTGAAGTTCCTTCTTTGAACTGATTGTCCTTGCTCACCGATAGTGCTTGGAACTGAGTTCCAATAACCTCCTCGGGTTCCACACAAGTAGATGATGATAGGCTACTCACAAGCAAGGCTTGTTCCCCACAAACTGTGACAAGTTGATCGTTCTTGACGAACTTTAGCTTTTGGTGGAGGGTTGAAGTAACCGCTCCAGCCTGATATATCCAAGGTCTTCCTAATAAACAACTGTATGTTGCCCGGATGTCCATGACCTGGAAAGTGATTTGGAAAGTGTGAGGACCAATAGTTATGGGAATATCAACTTCGCCGATAACTGTTTTTCTGGATCCGTCGAATGCTTTGACGACGACCTCGCTGACTCTCATCGGAGGGCCCTTGAATAATAATTGCGTCAAAGTGGACTTCGGCATAACATTCAGGGCAAACCCTGTGTCTACCAGTACGTTAGCTAAAGCATCGCCCTGGCAGTTAACTGTGATGTTGAGCGCCATGTTATGACGGCGACCCTCTTCAGGTAATTCCTCATCACTAAATCCCAAATTATTGCAGGAAGTGATGTTAGAGACAATGCTATCGAATTGTCTGATTGTTACATCCTGTTCCACAAAGGCTTGCTCCAAGACCTTCTGTAGAGCCTCTCTGTGTGCTTCTGAACTGAGTAACAGTGATAATACTGAGATCTTTGAAAGAGTCTGTAATAGTTGATCAACAATGTTATATTCACTCCTTTGGATGAGCTTTAGCATCTCATCTTTGTCTTTTGAAAAGTCGGGATTACTAGATTGACCGACTGGTGGATCAGGAATTTCTGCCTGAAGTTCCTTTTCTTTGTTGGATTCTCCAACCCCTCGGTTGAAGATTCGACCGCTCCGTGTTACACGACTGATGTCTGCAATATTCACGGTGGAGGGTAATGGAATTTCCTTTCCATTCTCGATTATTGTTGCACCGTATTTGTAAGGGATTGCCTTAGCTGATTCATACGGTAGTGGCCCCGGTAGATAGATGACTATGGGAACCTTCTAATTTTTCTGACCATCATAGGTAACCTTGATCCGTTCCCAGTTGGGAACTCTAGATTCGTCAAGTTGAGGGATGATGGCAAAAACATCCCTGGTCCTGTGATGACCAGAGATCGTGACAACATCCTCAACTTGCTCGGCAAGGTAGTTCGGCGACCAAATGATGGGTCCTGAACCTGGATATGGACGAATTTCTCCATGATCGACCTGACCCTGAAGAGCTGCTCTCACAAGGTAACACCCTTGGTTACTTTCCGAACAGACGCTACAACGGTCATAATTGTGTGGTGGCACCTGGCCACGCCCACTTTGAATACAATGTAACCTCACTAGGTTACCTTCCATTGATCGGACATCCTGACTTTGACGACGAGTAGGATTCCTGTTATTGATACTAATCTGCTGAGTATCTTCGTCCATATAGATCGGCATCCACCAGTGATTTAACAAGTGCTGAAGTGCCTCCTGGACAAGGGTACAACCTCGATCGTTTTCGCAACCTGCTTTACAGTTTTGATAATCATGTGATATTAAGAATCCGAGTCGGACCTGCTCAGCATGTAACTCTACCAGGTTGGTATTCATCACGCGAATGTCAAAGATCTGAACCATGTTGATTTGATAGGAGTTCCTATCATGGTAGTCTTGGATCCATCCAAGATCCATCTGACGCTGGAGGGCCTCTTGTATGAAAGAGCATCCCTGTTTGTTTACCGAGCAAATCAGACAGGAACTGTAATCGTGCCGCGGCAGATTATGATACTGGCTTTGCCTTGAGTGCATCGCCACCAAGTTGGCATTCATCGCACGGATGTCATGGTTTTGAATGACGTTGGAATTCGTGTAAACCATGTTAACCCCACGAACTCGGTGCTCTTGGATCCATCCAAGATCCATTTGTTCCTGTAGAGCTACTTGCACTACAGAACATCCCTGGTTGTCTTTAGAGCAGATATCACACTGGTGATAATTATGAGGTGGCACATGGCCATATCCACTCTGTCTACAATGCATCTTGACCAGATTGGTCCCCAATAAGAGTACATCGTGAATTTGATAGACATTGTTAGTCTCTTTCTTAATCAGATTGACTGCAGCTTTCTCGTGTTGAGGCAGCGGGTTCGTAAGAACATTAGGATTCGTATCTTTGAAAGATAAGAGCCCGCTCCTAACAAGCTTTTGCACGTCGGATTTGAAATTGAGACAAGTCTCAATGTTATGCCCTGAACCTCCTTGATGATAAGGGCATGTTTGATCCACTTTAAACCAAAAAGACGGATTTTCTGGAACTGAAAGGGGAGACTTAGTCTGAATGTGCCCCTTAGCCAGCAGTAACGGAAATAGTTCTGCGTACGTTACGGGTATAGGATCAAATCCTGGTGGCCGTGTTGTACGGTTGTTGTTATATGGAGGACGAGCCTGCTGAAGAGGCTGTTGTGTCCTTTGTTGGTCAGGTTGGCTCTGCGCAAACTGAGGTTGATACGTAGGAATAGGCGCAGGGCCGATAGCAGGAGTAACAGCTGCTACTGGCTGATAACGTCGCCTTTGCTTTCCGAGAGAGATATTCCCAATATCTTGCTCTTTTTTCTTAGGGAGAGCACTACCGTATTTTTTAGTACCACTCGTCGATCCAGTGTCTTTTACCAAACGTCCTTCTCGGACGGCCTCCTCAAGACGTACGCCCATGCCGACCATCTCGGTGAAATCACTGGGCGCACTGGCAACCATTCGGTCATAGTAAAATGAGCTTAAGGTCTTTAAGAAGATCTTTGTCATCTCTTTTTCCTCAAGAGGTGGACAAATTTGAGCGGCAATTTCACGCCACCTTTGAGTATACTCCTTAAAGGTTTCCCTGTCCTTTTGTGACATTGATCTGAGTTAATCTCTGTCGGGTGCCATGTCCAAATTGTACTTGTATTATTGGACGAAGGCAGTACCAAGATCTTTGAATGTACTGATCGTAGTACGGTTTAAACCCATGCACCATTTGAGTTCGGCACCGATTAAACTATCCTGGAAGTAGTGAATCAGCAGGTCCTGATTCTCCGTCTGAGCTGACATCCGCCGAGCGTACATCACCAGATGGCTCTGAGGGCAAGAGTTACCCTTGTATTTTTCAAAGTCGGGCACTTGGAACTTGTGCAGGACTTTCACATTTGGGACCAAGCAGAGGTCTGCGGCGTCCTTTCCAAATAAATCATGACCGCGAATGGCTTGCAGCTCTTTCTGCATTTCCAAGAACTGCTCCTGGAATTCATCCATTCTGTCAAACATAGTTTCCTTCTTACCAGCAGGTGTCTGTGGAATCTGTCCTTCCGGGACAGTGTGCACCACAAGGGGTGGTACCGTGACTACGGCAGTAATTCTTGTCGCCTCCCGAAGTTTGTAACCTTCAGGAGTCTTGAGCATGCCCTTGGCATCTTCGCTTTCCCGAAGTTTGTAACCTTCAGGCCCAGTGACTTCTGTTGCGATTCCCTGATCTTCAGTGATCGGCGGAACATATCCTTCCGGGATATAGTTAACAGGCATACCCCAAGGATGATCTTTCGGCATTTGATACCTAGGATCATACTTTTCTATAATGGGCGTTGAGGTGATCTCTGAGATCACAGTTCTTTGTAGCTGAGCTTCTGCCATGGCCTGCATGTCGTTACGAAGCTTTCTCATATCCTCTCTCAGAGCGTCGATCTCTTCTTTCAACTCTCTGTTTTCTTCCTCAAGATCATCCATCTTTTTCTGATGATTGGCCCGAGTATTATACGAATGAGACAGTTTAACTCTAGAATCGAGACACAAACGTGAGATTCGTAGGGAAGAAGAATACGCGATGTGAGAATAATGAATGCAATGATTATATTAATTGTTCTTTGGTTTAATCAAAATAAACTTCGACAATTAGATTGCAAATATCAAACAGTGGGGAAACCCCTTTTTATTGAAATTCAAAGGATTACAGAAATGGAAGTACAGTAGATTACAAAGTGCAGAAACAGAAACCTAAACTAAGGGGTCCTGAGTCCTCTCTGAGGAGAAACCGGGTGCTGATTCTGATATCTCCTTTTCTTTGACCGGGGCTCCTGGGCCGTTGTCGGGTTGTCATTCCTTTGCCAAGTGAAATGAGTGAGCAAATTCCTTTGGTCGTCTTGATTCTCTACAGCATGCTGCTCCAAAATTTCAATCAGAGCATCTTTCTCCTTTAGTAGTTGCTGTATTTGGATACACTCTACGTCGAGGGTGCGGTACTTGTTCCTCCAAGATCTTCTTTCCTTTTGAACTTTGTTGAGTGTAACCTGAAGCTTTTCAGTTTCCGTCATGAAGTACATGACAGTTTCCCTCGGTGGAAGAATTCTGTAACGAGGATAAGGCATTTTTAGCTTGAGAGCTCTGGTTTGTACCCAATGGAGATAAGGCTCCACCGAGACACAATCCAGTTTTCCCAGAGACTCTCGTCCTTTCTTATGAGCATGTTTCCAAGCTTGCACTATTTCCATCTTTAGTGCTCTGTCACTTTCTCCTTCTTTGAAGAAAAGACCTTCCAGATGAACACCCAGTGGGATGTGTCTCATCGGGTATCCAAATTGACGAAGAACTAATATCGGATGATAGTTGATTCCTCCTTTAGTTCCTATGAGGGGTACGCTGGGGAAGTTTCCACAACGGTCAATGATTCTGATTCCCTCATAAATCCTTTTACACCAATCTATATCGGAATTGGTGAGAGACATGATCTTCTGCGACCAACGTAAGACACTCTTGCAATCCCAAAAAGCAGCAGACTTGGGCAAGTGAGAGATATACCATTTGTAGAGCAAAGGTACACAGCATGTGATCTTCCCTCCGCTGTACAAATTTCCCAAGTGTACAGAATGATACGCATCTGCGAGCAAAGTCGGCACAGGGTTTCCAATGAGAAAAACCTTAATGGCGTTGATATCGACGAAGTTATTGATGTTGGGAAACAAAAATAACCCGTAGGTGAGCAAGACAAAGATGCTTTCAAAAGCAGTCCCGTTCCCTATACTAGCGAAGTATAGAGCCCTTTTTGTCAAGAACTGGGCTGGCAAACCTTGGATGCCACCCTTAGTGGTCATGTGAGTCCTGACCTCAGACTCGTCCAAATGAATTGCTATTGCAATAGTCTGATTCTTTGGAATTTCTTCCAGTCCAGAAAACGGAGCTCGATCAGTGATATATAAATTAGTCAGATGAGAATACTCCTCCAGCGTTGGTGATAGCTGGTAATTCGGGAATGTGAAACAGTGATAAACCGGATCGTAGAACTGAATGAGCGCGTCCATGATCCCCTTAATCACATGGACTCTTAACAGTGGTAGCAAACCACCGTGCTTGGCTGTGAAAGCCTCTGGGTTAACGATCATCCTCGCTAACTTTCTCAAATCCTCTAGCTTTGGAACCTTAAAGGTATACTGGCGAGTTCTCCTTCTACCGAAATCCATTAGCGTAATCCTCTTCTCTGATATTTGCAATCACAATCTTAGTTTAATTTGAAAAACAGAGAGACTAGAAGAGAAGTTTTTTGAATGTTTTAATGTTTTATTAAATGGATGCATGAATGCAGCACACAAAAACATAGAAAAAACATGGGGTCAAAGGGTCGTTGTCATGAAGTCAAGGCTCTACCCATCCCCAAAGGTTTATACTAGGGTGATTTTTGTACCTGTACTCATTATCATCAGCTCCTCCCAGAAAAGCAAGACAATAAGCGGATCGCCAGCGAGTTGTAAAGCAATCTTAGAGTAAGTGCCATTCACCGAGAATAGATCACCAGCCTCAAATGAGGGTAGTATCGCGTAACAACTATTTCTGATAGTTTCTGCACTACGAAAGGGTTTGGCTCCTCAGCTTCTCAGACTTAACAACCGGCCCATTGGCTAGAAGAGTGAATGGGTTGCGTTGGTCAGCCTCCACTGAGGTTGATGGTCGACCCCGTCGCCATCACTTATCTTAAGTGTATACTCATTCTCACCACATGCGGCATCACACACATTCCCAGTAACAGAAAAATAAACACGTATAGCAATTAGGAAAAGCAGTATATATATTTGTCCTAATCATCCTAGACTTATAAAGCTATGATTCCTAAGTTCCTGACAGAAAATGGGTTCCCCGGCGGAAGCCCCAATCTGTGGTATTCACACAAGTGAAGAGAAAAAAGGATTGTCCAAGGTTTCCACCTTAAACGTTTAAGAAAGAAGATTCGGCCCCACGGTGGGCGCCACTTTTCTGTAGCGATCGATTTTGGACGCGGTTCTTAAGCGCTGGTCGCTCTCTGCGGTTTGAGCTTTGACTACAGGTCGATTCATTTTTTATCCTATTGTGAGCTGAATAAGGAAGGGAAATAGATGTCTCCAATTAACCCTGATTTGCATATTGAGTTTAAACAGCGGTCTGTTAGGTTACGAATGCTATCAATGTGGGGGGCCTTTGTACTGGTTATTTGTATTTTCGCCAATACTGTTTTCTTTCTTTTTTACCTGGGCAGAAGGTTTCTGACGGGGAACAAGGATTAGGATGTTAGGACAGATGCTTTTGAATTACTGCTTTTGATTGATGGAGATATGGGATTTGGGTTTTTTGTTCATTGCGCTCGCTAAGATCTTTTCTTTCGATCTTATGCCTACGTATTCCCGTTTACCGAAACAGGGAAATCAGGGCGTTCGTAGTTCCTCCTATTCTATGGGAGGAAATTGGTTTTTGGTGTCTTGTTCAAAGCCCAAGACGTGAAGCGAAAGGTGGTTTGTATCTTGTTCAAAGCCCAAGATGTAAAGCTGAAAGGTCTATTTGTGTCTTGTTCAAAGCCCAAGACGTGAAGCTGAAAGACCTCGACTTTAGAGAGAATTTGTCATCTCTAAAGAGGGAGAAGGAGAATTACTTTAACTGGGATACGCGGATCCGAGCAATGCCATAATTTCCAAAGAAAGGGTTTTAACCTGAAGGAGAAGACTTTAACTCAGTGTAGAGCAATGCCATCTTTCCTTAGGAATTTCTCATGCTAAAAGAAGGACAATGGTATGGATGTAGATGATCCAGAGGCTTGCCGCTTACAGCGATTAGATGAAGGGAAAGGAGTTGTTGATGTTTGTGTACTGTGAACGAGGCACAGTTTTGATGCTAAAAGGTTGATTGGATCAACCAGTGGTTTTCTTATACAAAAGCCTAAGAGGAGGCTAATTTCCGCTAGGAAAATCATTATACAAAGCCTAAGAGGAGGCTATTTTGTGTCTCATACAAAGCCCGAGAGAGAGGCTAAAAGTTTTTGACCCGATGATAGAGTCTTTGTGTCTCGTACGAAGCCCGAGATAGAGGCTAAAAGTTTTTGACCTGACGATAGAGTCTTTGTGTGTCTCGTACAAAGCCCGAGAGAGAGGCAAAAAGGGTTGACTCAATAGGAGAATCTTTTATACTCAACAAAAGAGTGTTTTTGTATCTCGTACGAAGCCCGAGATGGAGGCTAAAGGTTTGTTTCAGTTGAGTGACAGATCCAATATATTGATTTTAAAAGAGAAAATCAGTTCTTATATGAGCAACACTGTACTCAGGGATTTGATTTGAGGATCATGGATATTTCCTTCACTTTGAGGAAATGGGAAATCCAAAAGGTATTGAGACTGTCCGAGTCTGCGGGTTTCCTTCCTATTTAACGAAGGGGGTCACTTGAGAATGTCTTTGAGACTCAAGGAAGTTAGACTGTCCAAGTCTAGAGTTTTATCTTTTGTACTATGCTTTGAGAAATAGTAGTAGACTCTACGAAAGGACTGTTCTATGAGGATGACTAGGTTCTATTCCTATACCTCTAGGAGGTCGTCGGGACAATTTGTACGAAGCCCAAGAGGAGGCTGGAAACTCTTAAGAAGCCGACGGGTCCTTGTACTAAGCCCAAGAGGAGGCTATCATTCCCGGAGGAAGAGATCATTATACGAAGCCTAAGAGGAGGCTGTGAATACTTCTAAGAAGTCGTAGTGTCCTTGAATAATGTCCAAGAGGAGGCCGATGCTTTTAAGAAGCCTGTGGGTCTATCATCTCCTTTCCATTAGGAGAGATAACTCTTTTAAAGATAAAAACCACTGGTAAACGTGCGAGGTTTACTATCCAGCGACTTTTAGCTTTTAAAGAGGGTTCCTTAGTTAAGGTCCAAGATTATGACCGTAGGGGGTACCCAAACCCCGAGACATTCAAGGCAAGCTATCCACAAGGAATAGATCAAGTCAGGAAAGTTCAAGAATTTGGAAGAAACTCAAAGATGCCATTCACGGAGAATACATTCATCTTGGGGGAGTAGAGCTTCTTGACGATTCCTAAGGAGGACAGCCGAAGAGAAGACTGTATCTGGTGCTCCTATTGGGGATCTAGGCGTCTATGTCTACGAATAAATGAAACGGCGTCACCTAGTTCTAGACGTAGTTGCCGGGGAAACTCGAAATATCTATACTATTATTACACAGTAGATATGAGTTTATGAAATGAGACTTACAGTGAGCAGCCCCACAATACAATTTATAATATCAAAGCAGTAAACGAAAGCGATAACCACTTACTCGGTTGGAGTGCTTCCATGCTGTTTGGTTAGTTGTTCAACAAAGAAAGATTGAAAACAACAGTATATTCAAAATCAAAGGAGAAAGTGCTTTGAAAAAGAAAGATTTGGGGCTTACAGCTTAAGGAGAGGCCCAGGGTTTTATCAGTGAGCGCACTGTTTGACTTTGTACAGCGGGACTTATACAAGTGACTGGGGCCCAAAATGGTTTTCTGTACAAAGGGATGGGTCTTACACTCTCTCAAGAGGCCCAAAAAGGTTTAAAGAAAAGAGTGGGGCTTATAACACGAGGGTAGGCCCAAATGATTTTTCGTTTAAAAATGGCGATCGCGCCGAGGTTTTCTTTTAACACAGAGGGACTTATACAATAAGTGAGGCCCAAGATGTTTTGGTTAAAAGGGGGATTGGGTCTTACACTCTAATAGAGGCCCAAAGTGTTTTGAATGGGTCTTATAGCTCAAGGAGAGGCCCAGATGATTTTTATTTTTAAACGGGCGACGATCGCGCCGTTTGCTTGTACAGAGGGACTTATACAATGAGTGAGGCCCAAAAAGTTTTTGTACAAAGGGGGATGGGTCTTACACTCTCTCAAGAGGCCCAAGAGTTTTGAAAATGATTTATGAGGGTTGAATTAATCCAAAACCCTAATTTGTTTTCAAAATGTATTTAATTGAATAAAAATTCAATTAAAATGATAAAAAATTGTTTAACACATGGAAAACAAATTGTGATCTTGGATTAATGCTTCAAAAATTAAGTATTGACCTACAAAATAATTAGAAAGCATTAAAAGTTGCAAAATCAATGTAGAAAAAATATTTAAAATGTCAAAAACAATTAAAATATTAATTCTTTGCAAAAATATCAATTATATGAAATAAATATTATTTTTGGGATTTTTTGGGAAAATAAAATATTTTAACATTTTTGTGAATTATTAAAAAAAGAATCAACTCAAAATCATTAAAACTCAGAGAGAAATTAATTTTTGAATCAATTAAACAAAATCACAAAATTCAAATATTTGAATTTGGAAAAAAGGCGCCAAGAACAAGCTGAAGAACACGCGCGTGTTCTTGGTTTCTCAGATTTGCATTTTTTATCCAATCTCCATGAATACGTAATCATATAATGCAATCCACATATCATTATGCTCGTCTCAACCTCACGATCATGTCTATGTACTTTAATTTCATTTAAATTAAACATACAACAAGAAATCACGAAGAGACCTCAAGAACCCTAATCTCTGCAAGAAGGCTAGGATTTTTGATACACGATTCAAACAATGCAATTAATTGAGGGAAAACATTCCATGCATGATTATGAACATATGGCCAAATTATTGTGCGAGGAAATATGCATAGATTGAGAGATGACCAAGTATGTGCTTACGTCCAAGTCGTGACAGCAAGTTCAAAGTGATTTTTGATTTAGAGGTGTTACAGATGAGTGGTGATGATCTGAACAGCTTCCCTACACCCTATGGATTGTGTTTGGATGGTTGGACTTGATTGAAATTGGCTGGATCATTTTGTGGCACCTCAGCTGCACTTTGGTTAAAACCTTGAGCAACCAGCTGGTGATTTTGTGAAATTGATGTTTCAGAAGTAATCTAAGTGTTTGATAAGCTCATATGTGATGTATGTGAGGTGTGTGAGTGATTGGTTTGATTGGAATTGCTCTCAAACTCAAAACCCGATAGTGACTTGCCTTAGAAGGCAAAATTGGAGTGAAAGAAGAGATTTTGAGGAAAGCATCTGTTAGATGGCTTTGGTGTACTCAAACTGACCACAATTGAGCTCTATTTATAGTAGAGCAAGTTTGTTTTGCAAGGAATAGTGCATGGCAGCTGGTAAGTAGGTTTGGCCAATGTTGGCAAATGAAAATCCAAGTCTCCTCTAGCCATTGACTAGAGGTTAGGGCACAGAGCTTTGGTTCCCTTGGTCTTGGATAAGTCTTGACTGATTTCAGATGAGAATGGCTCAGTCCATGCCACCTTGATAGTTCCATTGAATGCCTTATTCCAAATTTGAAGTCTTGTCCCTATTTTGGCAACTCTAGGTTCAACATGCTATTCCTTGTTCCTTGGACCTTGGAGGCTTGGCTCAGTGATTGTCCCCTTTGGATTCAATCCTCAGAGGTGTCCAAGTGGATTGGAGCAATTGGATTTGGCTGATTTTGGCAAATCGACCAAAGTTGCAAATTCTGCCTTGCCTTGACAGATTTCAGCAAGGCAACTTGGCAATGTTGTATCTCATGATGTAGGTTGAATTTGGCAATGTTCTTGGCCATTTTGGAAAGCTCTTACATGATACAACAACTGTTTGAACAAGTTTGGTTTTGATCTCTTTTGATTCCAAGTGAAAAATCCCCCTACATTTGGCAAAAAGTGAAGCAGAATCTGACTTAGTGAAAATTTCACTAAGTGTTGGAAAAAGTGACATTTTCACTTTTCAACCACTTTGATCACTCCATAACTCAAAATCCTTAATGAATTGGAATGACTTGTAGTTGAAGTTTTTGTAGGTGATAATGAGGGCTGCAAATCCATCTTTGGATGAGAAGAAATGGCCTTGTGGTTTAGGAGTTATGGTCCTTCAAAGTTGGTACCCTTGCCACTTTATTTTTAACTTAGAAAAATTTCTAAGTTTTATGGTTACCCCTTTTACAAGTTATCTCACTTTTCTTGATTTTTCTTGATGAATGATGATTCAAATCATACATTAACATCATTTTAGGGTTAAAAATCCATTTTGGTGAAAAATCTCAAAAAGTCAAAGTTGAGTTTTGTGCATAGTTGACTTTTTATCAGATGAATTCCAAACTGTGCAATTCTTCAAGAAATCATGTCCTTGACCTAAATCAAACTTGATGGACATGTTCCATGGGTGTCATAGGGTATATTCAATCATGTATTAGGGTTTGGGAGCATGTCCTGGTCAAAAGTCAAAGTTACAGTTGACTTTTCCCTTAAAACCCTAATTGTGGTGCAGATGAAATTGAGACTTGTTGCCCAAGCTTCTTGGATTAATCCATTGTTCCAAATGGATCAATATGGTATATTAGAGACCCTAAAATCATCTCTTGAGGTCTTGGCTCATGGTTTGTCCCAAAAGTCAATTTAGGGGTGAATTAGGTCAAGAAACCCTAATTCCTGATTTTTGATGAATGCATCCCCTGAGGCAAAATTGACTTGATGCATGGGTTCATGAGGTTCCATGAAGTATATTAGATCATGTTTTGGATCATTACCTTGTGCCCAGATGAAAATTTCCATCTGGAGGCCCTGGTCGACCAAAACCCTAATTTGGTGACACTGTCGATCTTGAGACTTGATCCACCTAGAAGGGAGCAGCCTTGTGCTTAATCCTTGAAGTGGGAGTCCTTTTTGATCCATTGTGGATGTTTAAGAGATTAGACAAGTTGAGGATCATGTCATTTTTTGATTGATCCTTTGTCTAAGCACTCAGAGAGGGCTTGAAACCCTAATTTTGATTGTATTGGATGCTCACCCATCTTTGGGGAGACTGATGAAGCATGATGGTTCTTCCATATTGTGCTGATGATTTGCACAATGATGGGAAATCTTAGTGGTCAAAATTTGGGGTATTACACCAAGTAAATACGAGGATCCATGACTCGGGTCGTCTTCTAGACGTAGAAGCGGACGGGAACAGGGGATGCCTTGGTACGGTTATTGATTTGTGAGATTCTGGAGTAGCAGACTCAGAACTTACTTGGTACTATTGTGAGTTAACAGGCTCACGAGTGTGAATGTATGTTTATCGTGTGTGTACTCAAAGTCACTTCCCTTCCCTTTGACTTGAGTTAGGCTTATTAGAACCTTGTAAAGCCGAGAGGACTATAAGATAGCGAACTCACTGAGATTTGATGTATCTCACCCCACTGTTGTTGTTTACATCACAGGTTCTCCTGGTTCGGCGAAGGGAAAGGACAAAGTGGTTTGACTTTTCCTTACGGATCGTGGTTTTTGAGATGGCATGGCTTCCGCTATGGCGTTTTATTTTGAGATCATTGTATTGATCTAGTTCTTAGTGCTTTTTGGGACATCTTGTATACGTTATGCCGTTGGATTTAGAACTTTGTATTTAGGGCACTTAATGTATACAATGTGTTAACTAGGAACTTGTACATATATATTTCAGTACCAAACGTATTATTCATGTATGATATATGCTTTGATGTATGTAGGTATATGTGGGCTTTACAACTCTTATCTACTTTGTTTCTGAGTCATCTCCCTGAAGCTGGCGCTTTCGTTGATACGAGAGATTCTCTGAAGTGGTCAAAGAGGTTAATGGGCTTGACTGCTGAAAACATTGTTTGGTTCAACCATGACTTGCTAGGGATGGAGATTATTTGCAAGTGCGGAGAATTCCCTAATGTACCCTTAATAGGGAGAAGAGGTGGAATTAACTATAATCCTTCCCTTGTTATCAGGCAGTTTGGTTATCCTTTGAGAGGTCCACCTGAAGAGCGAGATATCAGAGAGTCCTTATTCTTCAATGGTACTGAGGATCAAGAGATGGTAAGGAGGATTGTGAATGCTTGGAAGCAGGTGACCAAGAAGGGAAAAACTTCATTCGGGAAATGTAACAACCGGGCCTTTCCTTTCTATGAAGAGTGGATTAAGAAAAGAGCATAAGAGGAGCTTCTTCCCTTCCCAGTGGAACCACCTTTGTATCCTTTGATGATCGAGGCTCCCACGACTGTTGATGTAGAGAAGTATGATAAGTTATGGGCTGAGAAGGAGAAACTCCGAGAGGAGAATCGTGAGCTGGACAGAGAGGTTGGTCAGTTAAAGCACGAAAAAGGTGAAGTTATCCATGCTGCCAGGTTGAAATCAGAACTTTTGGCTACGAAGGAGAAAGAATTGTCTAAAGAAGCCACAGCCAGAGAGAAAGTGGCTCAAGCATTGAAAATTGTTAGCAAGGTCCTTTCGTCCAAAAAGAAAGAGTTGGCTTATGCTATGTCAAGAATTCACAAGTTCCATGATCGTCGGAATACAGCAATTACTGCCAACAGGTTGAAAGAATACAAGTATCTGGAACAGATTGAAGGTTTGAAGACAGAGCTTCGAAAAAAGGATAAGGAGGTTTTATCAGGGATCTTTGAGAGGAGAGCAGTTGAGGAAAAGCTCAAGGAAACCATGGCAGATATGGAACAGCTGAAGATCCAAGCCGAAGTGAAAAGAGCCAAGAGCGAAGGTCCAAGTTCTGGTGGAGCTTCTAGAGAATATGATTGGGAGTTGCATAGTCGTTATTTAACAAGAATCTTGCATAGGAGGGATCTTTTGATTCAGGAGTTGATTCAGAGACCAGAGCATCCTAATACCAAGAAGCTTCTCAAGGAAGTGCAGAATTGGTGCAAAAAGAATGACGAATGGGGAATTTTAGCATGGCTGAGTCTTGATGATATGCTTTAGTTTCCTTGCTATTGTTTTCTTTGTATTTCCGGGATCACCGCCAGGCTTGTTGGTCGGGGTCTTTGTTTATGCTTATTCAGACTTGCGTTGTAACAGATGCTTATTCTCTTTATTGATCAGGAATTCAGTTCTCTTCTGTTGTTAAAACTGGAATCAAGGGATAGATTGCCTTGATAATGTTCATACATGTTTACATTTGCATTCGCATAATCATTTTTGCATAACAGGTTTGTCTCTGGTCTTCTTATGTTCTCTTTTCTTCAGACAGGATTGCCGACCAACGTATTCATCAGTATTCTACTCAGCCTGTGATAACCAGAGGATAGCCATGGAACAACTCCGTGTAGAGGTGACTGAAATGAAGATTCAGATGAGGCAATTTGGGGAAGATATGTTGGTCATGTCCCAAGAACAGAAATGGCTAAGAGATGAAGTCAATCAGATGAGGACTCAGATGGGCTTGGTCATGGAAATATTGAATAAGGTGTTAGAGAAGGCACACGATCATGTGCTCGCTTCCACAACAGAGGTCCTTACTTCTCCCATATCTGTGGGATTTGCTCTAGATCATGGATTGCCTCGTGAATCCCCTCCACAAATTGAAGTTTCATAGCTTTCTCATCAGCAATCATTTCCTACTCCCCAAGAGGATCCTAAGTCAGAGAGGCCTAAGAGGAAGTTTGATCCCATTCCAATGTCGTATACGCATTTGCTTTCTTATCCGCTCGAGCTTAAACTAGTCGAACGTGTTAGTTTGGGACCTCTTTCCACAAAGATTCCTCTGGGACCCAATGCTAATGCTAGATGTGACTTCCATTCTGGGACACCTGGTCACAATGTTGAGAATTGTACAAGGTTCAAGCATAAGGTCCAAGAACTCATTGATTCATTGGCAATCAAGTTCTCATCAGAAGTTGAGACTTCTCCCCTCTTTGCAGGATCCACCTCATGTCATGGACTTTCTCCACAACCTTTTGCTGCAGAAGCTCTATGTCAGCAACCTTTGTTTGTGCCTCAGCCAAATGTGGAAAGGAAAGTACAAGCGCAGGTGAGGCGCCCAAATCAGCATCGACAGCAGAATTATCAGCAGCAGGGGAAACCGAGACCAAGAAGGCCCAAGAGGATATTTGATCCTATTCCTATCCCTTATAGTCAGTTGTTTGCTCGTCTGCTCAAGAACTCTCTGATTCAAACGAGGAGTACCACGCCAGTACCGTACCCTATTCCTCCGGATTACGACATGAACGCTAGCTGTGAGATCCATTCGGGAACGTTTGGACACACAATTGACGACTGTAATGCATTCCAGCACAAGGTGCAAGATTTGATCGACTCAAAGGTCATCACCCCAGATGGTACCCCCATGAAGTGAAGCTTCTTTGTCAGAGTAAGCACTAGATTACAAGAGCGTCATTAGAAGCAATAAGTCCAGACGGGGTCAAGTCTCCTCAACAATGGCAATCATTAGTTTCTTTACTACATTTTCATATGTAGATTTCCTTTGTTTGTTTAAACATTGTCTGCATGTAAAAACTTGTTTGTGTTAGAATGTTGATTTTAATGCAATGATGTGTTGTTCCTGAAGTATCTTACTTTTATGCACTCATGTCATGCTTGTATGCACTGCAATACTATCTTTCTTGCCTAGACTCTTGGAGGGAGAATGACGAAATAAGAACGCAGATTTCTAATGGTACGCTTTTGGACAAAACCCTGTTAAGGATGTACAGGCATTATTTCCAATTCACAAACACTGAAGAGATAAGGAGATAGACCTTTGTCAACCCCTTTGAGCCTAGTAGTAGGAGTTCTTTCTGAAAACGAAAAACCCTCAATTTTAACCCAGGGGCAGGGTAGGCGTCAGTTAGTTTGACCAAGTGTTCAACTTTCATAAGGAGTGTGCATCTGAGGATCCATTACCTTCCATTCCACTATCAAGAGGTTAAGAGGTGTAAAACCACAATGGTTACTCCTCACCAACCGAAGAGTGAAACAATCATAGCCCTTCCAAATAAGTCAGGCAAAACGGTGTCGCACGACTTGTTAAAAAAAAGAGAGAAAAAGAAAAAGCCTACTAAGTCGAAAAACTTGAAAGCAAGTGACTTAGGCAAAAGTTAAGGCATCTCGCTGAACTTTAAAATTGAAAACTCAAAAGAGTCTGTCCAGGAAAAAATTAGGGAATAAAAAGCAAAAGAATGAGAAAGCGAAAAGCCAAAAGGATTACAAAGAAAATCCTCGACAAGAACAAAGTCGTGTGACTATAGACCCAAAAGACAAAAAGGGGTGACTGTTAGTCTAAAACCTCGTCAGGCGTCGAATCACCAGTTGCATGGATTCCCTAGAAATCGGGAAACCTTCTGAGAGACGAGCGTTTGTGTCAAATTAGCTGAACATAGGAATGGAGAACATCATGAAGAGTGGGTGGGTACCAATAAACTTTGAGCCATAAATTCTTTTTTCTCAAACCGCGAACCAGGCTACGTTACAACCCTTAAAAGTCCTAATTGAAATAGGGTTTAGTCTGAAAGCGTACTTCAACGAGATAGCGTTCCTGACTCCCATGAGTTGTGCTAATAAGATTTTGTTGGTGTTGCATGTGCGTATTGCTTTCCTTTCAAAAATGAGTGTCGTAACTCGGTTGTGTGACATATTTTCAATAAGGACTTCAATATTAACATATGTGTTGCATTTGAATAATCATTCTCAGAATAAATATTTTCTACTTGCATACATTTGTTTGCCATAAAAGAAGCTTACACGATGAACATCAGTCGAGAAGCTTAAACTGGCCAAGTTGAGGTGCCTGAGACTCCAGAGGTCATGTTACTGAAAGATTATGTGGGAAAAAGGCATTCCCAGCCATTTGTGTTGAGATGTAACCAATCTGGGACAATCACACCGGGAAATCTCTTCAAAATGTAGCCAAGTTGGGGCATTCAAGTTGAGAAGGTATTTTCAGAGTACAATCAACCATGGGGCATTCATGTTGAGAAAATTTCTTCGAACTGGGGCAATCACGTCGAGATTCGGTAAATCTCTCGAAGACTAGTCGGTCAGAGACAAATGTACTGCAAGGCTAGAAAAGAAATGATATGAATATCCGGGAAAACATCGGATGTAAAGAGACGATGAAAAAAAAAGAAAAGGTTGCTCGCTAAGACTTTACAGTCTTATGCCTACGTATTCTCAATGGTATCTTGAGAAATTAGAGCAGTCGTAGTTCGCCCCTAAGGGGCACGAACTACAGAAAATAAAGTTTAAATCGCACGACGGCGAGAGGGAAAAATCTAACCTAATGTTATCATACAATGGTAGAATATCCTAATGTCTGTCTTATTTCAAACCTAATCGAAAATTAAATTTGAACTAAGAGTTCCTAAAGGAGCATGCATACGTGGCAAAACATCACGGAATAAATAAATACACGGCAAAGCATTGTGTAACAGATTAAACAGATAAAAAGTTACGGAATACACATGGAAAAACATCATGGTAATCAGACAATAAAAATCAACTGAAATACACGGAACAACATTATGTGATCAGCGGACAAAGATATGCGGCAAAGCATCGCGAGATAAATAAAAGATATACGTGGCAGAACATCACAGTGAAAATAAATAGAAAACACACGGCAAAACATCGTGACAGATAAAATATACACGGAAGAACATCGTGATAACTAACAGATAAAATATACACGGAAAAGCATCGTGAAAAGATATAAACATTTACGAAAAAAACATCGTGATATCACGACAATTGAAAATATACACGAAAAAGCATCGTGTAAAATAAACAGAAAGAAAATACACGGCAAAACATTGTGTCAGAGTTTTGAAAGCTGTACAGGGACTTATACAATGAATGAGGCCCAAAATGGTTTTGGTATAAAAGGGGATTAGGTCTTACACTCTATTAGAGGCCCAAAGAGTGTTTTAACAGTTCGAGAGAAGTTTTACTGTGAATAATTCCTCTCTCTGTGCATCAGTGCATTGTGTATTTACAGGAAATACTTGTTTGCAAGTTCAATTATTTTTAAACAGATATGAATAAATGCATGGCATACAAGCAAAGCGTTTAAATTCGAGTTTACCGTACACCGGTGAACTTTTCCACACAAGCAGAGAAGCGTCTGATGAGCTTGAGATCCCGACGAATCTTTAAGCGTCCAATGAGCTCCAAGGCGTCAATTAAGAATTTCCGCATCAGATGGAAAAACCAAACAAGCAGAGAAAACCAAAGATCGCATAAAAATGACTTTGATCTCATCAAGTGGTTAGATTTGAATCGAAATCACAAACAGAATAAGTGAATCGAATAGTAAATAATTAATTATTTACAGTAAGCCTAAGAATAACCAGGAAATCAAATAATCGAATAATTATTTACACAATTAAATGATCAACAATTAATTTTGAAATACATTTAATAAAACTATATAAATTAAATATGACAAATAATACTTAATTAAAAATAGTTATTATCAAAAATATAAAAACAAATTAAATGAAAATGATTTTTAAAAGATAGAACCAGGGGTGCAATTGGTAATGTTTTTCTTGAAATGGGCTGAGCCCACACATTAAATTAACAAAAAAAGAAAACACATTACTTAATCAGTATTTAGAGAGAGAGGAAAACCTGAGCGCTTCTTCCAACTTCAGAATACTCAAACCCTATCCTTGTTTTTCATACACGATTCTTTCCTTCTAACGACGGCGGTTTGTGATTGATTCCCTCTGTGCACTCCGGTTCCGACGTCGATTGCAATTGCTCAACGCCAGTCGTCCTTCCATTTGCGGTTCCGGGGAGTTGTGTCTCTGTGTGCGATTTACGGTACTCTCTCCGTCCACTGCTGTCGTTCGCGGTCGCCCCTCTGTTCTGCGATTTCGCCGCGACGGTTTTGAGCGGTTGATGGTGATGGTTGCAGCAAGGGTTTCGGGTAAGAGAAAAATTCCATCGATTCCTCTGTTGATTGCTTTGGATTTCAAACCTTAAAATAAAATTGAACATGATGCTGTTATAATTTGATTCTTTTGTAATTGAAATTGATAACTTGTTAATTGTAAATTCGTTGGAAAAATTGTGGAAATTTTGTAGGTGAAATTGATGTTGAAGCTATTGATGTTGGCGAATTCAACATGTCGGTTTCGCGGCGAATATTGGAAATGGAATTGCCATTGCTATAGGAGCGGGTCTGCTTCTTCTTTTAATTTTGATTCTGATGAAACTGATAATCCAATCCTGTTTTGAACTGTTTGTTGCTGTAAATTTCCTGGACAAAAAATACAGAAGTTGAAATTTTGTAAGTTAGTTTTATAACATTGAATCTTGAAAAACAGAAATTGATGAGTATTGAAATGAATTTGTGGTTTGGAATGATTCTGCAGGTTTTTAGTTCTTCGAGAAGCATTGTGACTGCATGAAGGACCGCCACGAAGAACATGAGGATGTGTATCTGGTGAAATCCATTGACAGATATCAGGGGCTCTTTACCCTCCTTGCGTTGGACAGGTAGCATCTTCCGATAAACATATTGTTTCCATAAAAGAAAAACTTCTTATGATGTTCTGCTGTGTTACTTCATATGTGTTGAATTTGCAGGCCATTGTGTTGATGTGAATCTTCATGAATTTTGGAGTTCCTGCAAAAACAAGAGAAGTAGGAAAGCAGAGGGAGGGGGTTGCGCTGCTTTGTTCATGTTGCAGTTGGTAAAATCTGTGCAGAAACTTTAATTGTGTAGTGAAGTTAGTTTGAAAATTTGAATTGAGTTTAGTATGATAAGTGTAAAGTGTAAATTTGTTAAAGAAGATTATGCAGAGAAAATATGAAATTGTGTGAATTGTATATTATGGTGTAAAAAAAATGGAAACAAAGTTGCAGAAAGTGGTATGTATATATTGTAGTGAAAATTTTGTAAAGAAAGTGAAGAAAGTAAAAGGAGGAGGCGTGATGCTCCCCCCCCCCCCTCTTTAAATGCTATGTTGTTTTCTTTTCTTGCCAAATTACACTATGAGAATGAGAAATAATATATATGAGAGGGAGAAGTGAAAAACAAGTGTAAGAACTTGTTTGGTGTGAATTGTGAAGAGCAAGAAAGCTCTATTTATAGAAAAAAAAATGTGTAACTCTTAAGCTATCTCAAGATAAGAGTTGAATGAGAATTCAAAGTCTTAGACAATGTTTTTAAGTCTCTTCTACAATTGGCTAGTGAAAATGAGTCAAGGAGACAAGGCCATGTTACTTGTCTCATAAGAAACAAATTTGGTTAAAACAAAACTAAAAAAAAACAAACTTATATTTAACACAAATTATGAAATTACATGTTTTTTTCTAAAAAATGAATACATGCATATCAAAAAAATAAAACAAAGTTTATATATATATATATATATATATATATATATATATATATATATATATATATATATATATATATATATATATATATATATATATATATATATATATATATATATATATATAATGGCGCAAGAAAATCAAATATATATGCATATACCTTTTTTATTTTTTTCTTGTAAAAATTAACTAGCAAAAAGAAATCACATGTATGATATATTTTTTTTTCTTTTATGGTAGAATAAAACAATTTTTTTTTAGGGTTAAAACCCATTTTGCCCCCTGCCATATAGGCGCTTTTTGAAAAACCCCCCTGTAAAAAAAAACTTGCAAAAAAAAACCCTAACATTTGAAGATTCTCTCAATTTTGACCTTCATCACATTCAGTCACCAAAAACCTGCCATTTTGACCCCTGCCATTTTGGCAGAATTTTTATTTTGACCCCTGCCATTTTGGCAGCGTTTTCATTTTGACCCCTGCCATTTTGGCAGCGTTTTTATTTTGACCCCTGCCATTTTGGTATTTTTAGTGACTGGATGTGATGAAGGTCAAAACTGAGATAATCTTCAAATGTTAGGGTTATTTTTGCAAGTTTTTTTTTTACAGGGGGGTTTTTCGAAAAGCGCCTATATGGCAGGGGGCAAAATGGGTATTAACCCTTTTTTTTATAATAAGAAAATGAAAGACATATAAGCACATATATGTTATTTTGGATTTTTTTATCTTATTTATGCAAAATAAAACAAAAAATGTGAAATCAAGTTAAATGATTGAAAAACTGAAAATTCACACAATATATGATATATCGTGCATAAATGAAGCAAAGTGAAAAGTTCAGTCAGATGATGTAGGATAGGTATATCCTTATTGTGATGATGATTTGCCCAATGATGGGAAATCTTGGTGGTCAAAATTTAGGGTATGACAGATGCCCCTATTTAATCTTTTTAGACCTGAAGGTATGAATAGCAAAGAGTTTTAGACATTCGAGGTATAAGAGGATTAAATATCAGAGTACCCAGAATTTTGACCTTGATTGCAGAAGAAATGATATATGATGAATGGAAGACTTTTGAACACTATGGGGAACGACGCCACGGGAGACAGACCAACAGAATTTTCTT
Organism: Lathyrus tuberosus; assembly: GCA_022829125.1. Classification (NCBI taxonomy): domain Eukaryota; kingdom Viridiplantae; phylum Streptophyta; class Magnoliopsida; order Fabales; family Fabaceae; genus Lathyrus; species Lathyrus tuberosus. The sequence continues at coordinate 6,745,941 of JALAZF010000338.1, read as the reverse complement.
GGGATATAAGATATTGTGGAAATTTGCCGATGCGACAAAGGGTATTCAGTAGTATTTGGAAAGAGAGGGATAAACCCTAGTACAGAGATTCAGACATCTGGAAAAACATTAGATGCGAATGAGGTAACACACTCTAGAAAACATATCAGCAACATCTAGAAAAGCGTTAGATGTGGAATGAGACCAGATCTGAGGAGATGTCAGAAACTTCCAAGAAAGTAGTTAACTTTACTGTGGAATACACGAGAACATCCAAAAAGCGAAAATAACTTCACTGGGAAAAAGGTTACAGTCATCAGAGATTTTCAGACGTGTATTAAAAAACCCTGGAAAAGAACAGTAACAACCGTAAGAGACATTCAGAAGAGCATTGAATGAAATCTTGGAACACAAGCAGACATGATTATCAGAGACATTAAGAAGAGCATTGAATGAAGTCTAAAAAATAAATCAGGCACATCCAGAAAAACATTGGATGAATGAGAAATAAACTCGAAGGCATCCAGAAAAGCATTGGACTGAGTTATTGACCAAATTTGAAGATATATTAATGACATCCAGAAAAGCATTGAATGTATTAAAAATAACTTTGAGTGTAAATTCGAAACATTTAGAAAAGTGTTAAATGTACAGAATTTTTTAGAAGACTGGCTGAACGATGAACATATCCGGAAAAGCATCAGATAAGTCATCCGAACAAAAGTTACATCTGGAAAAACATCAGATGAGGAAAAGTCATATCCGGGAGAGCATCAGATAGACATTAAAGGAGTTTCTGGAAGAACACCAGATAGAAAAAGAGAGTTCTGGAAAAACATCAGAACGGGTTTTGGAAAAAACTTCAAAACCAAATGATATATCCGGAAGAACATCGGGTAGACACAGAGAAAAGTTCTGGAAAAGCATCAGAACAGATTGACATATCCGGAAGGACATCGGATAGACACAAAGTTATATCTGGAAGAACATCAGATAAGACATAAAAGTATAGGTGCCAGATAAGTTAGACTTTGTAGAAAGGTAAGATGTTGATAATAACACGATCACTGATGAATGCAAATGAGGATTAAAACACTCTTGAATGCATAGTATATGAAAAAGTTATGATGTATGATTAAATGTATGTAATGCAAATGAAAATGCTGACAACAAGTTTAGTCTCTTTGAGAGAGTGGAAATCAACAAGTTTATACTCTTTTGGGGAGTGACAACCAACAAGTTTATACTCTTTTGGGGAGTGGAAATCAACAAGTTTATACTCTTTTGGGGAGTGACAGACAAGACTGATTCCTCAACACAGAGATCACTGCCATTGCTTAGGGACTGAAAATGTTGTATACTGGGAAGGCTTGCCCCAGTAATGAATCTTGAAAGTTTTTCCGAATAAAACAATTCTGAGAAGGACTTGCACTGAACAAATCTTGAACTGATTCTTAACGGGCTCAAGAAAGAACTTGCCCCTGATAGGATCACTGACCAAGTTTCTAAACTGTTTTGAAAATTCCTTGAGAGGAAAGCTAGTTTGCAATCAAAAAATGTTTATTTAAACATGGCAAATTTAATACAAAGTTCATGCAAAAATTTTGAAAACAAAATCATTGTTTTAGAAAAAAGTACAGTAATATGGATTACTGGTTAAAAACACGGTGGTTTAAACATTTTGAATGAAAAGTAAAAAAGAGGTATAATACCAAAACAAATGATTTGCAAAAAATGATGTTGGAGTCAATTTACGCCACCTTGTTGTAGTATACTTTCAAAATAACCTTGCTTCAATTAGGTCTTTTGAGGGTTATAACGTGGTCTGGTTCACGGTTTATGAAAAAAAAAAGATAAAGGCTCAAAGTTTATTTGGTGCCCACACCCTTCGTGATGTTCTCTAGTCCTATGCTCAGTTAAACTTAAATTGTGTATTCAGGTTCAAACAGGTTTCGGAATTGTACTGATGATAGTGATGACGATGGTCCAGAAGTCATGAGACAGCAGCTACTGCTTCTTTACAACATTTAGTTGTTTTTCGTCTTTGTGGATTTTTTTTTTTGAAAATCGAGGATTTAAGGACCTCTTTTCTGTATTATCCCTAACTTTTGCCTGAACTATTTCTTTTGAAATTTATAGTCAGCGGGACACCCTAGTTTTTGCCTAAGCTTTTTGACTTAGCGGGCTTTTTTATTTTTTATTTCTTCTTAGAAAGAAAGTGACTGCTTGATTTGATGATTACGACGGACCATCACTGGATTTTGATTTGAAAAACGTTTTCAGCATCTACTTGTTGTATGTAAACTTTTTGAACTTGAATACACAACCCAAATTAAACTGAGAACTACCCTGCCCCGGGTTAAAATTGCGGGTTTTTTATAAAGAAAGAAACTCCTACTTCAAGGCTCAAAGGGTTTAACGAGGGATTATCTTCCTTATATCTCCAGTGTTTGGGAATTGAAAAAAAATGCCTTACATCCTCAGCAAAGTTTTTTATTCGAAAGCATACCGACAACAATTATGGGTATTATGTTTTCATCATCCTCCCACAAATATTTGCATAGTAAAAAATTTGAAAAAGAGGTGTATTTTTTTTTTTTTGAAAGTTTTTGTTTTTTGAAAGTGAAAGGATAAAGATGTTAATAAAAAGATGATTTGAATCAAAATACTGTACATGCTCATTTCATTAAAACTGACATTTAAAGATAAACAAGTTTGAAAGCAACTATGATACAAACAAGGAAAATGCAAAATAGACAGAAACAAGGTCAGTGACTAATCAAACACAAGGAAGAGTTGTCCTGTCTTTGGGAAGTAACTGAGCTGAAGTTGATTGAAGATTCAGTTCTGTACCGGTGATGAGGAATCAGTTTGACGACTTACAGATGACTGAAAGATAGAAGGTTGGAATGAATTGACGATGACCCGGACGTATGTATGACTTATGCAAATGATATGCAATCATTGAAAGACAGATAGAAAATGCTAAACAACCTAGACCTCTTAGGAATTCTAATCCTAGTAAATGTCCCCAGCAGAGTCGCCATTTTTCTGTAGCGCGGTTTTCGTGACCGCCCGCATCCGCCTGCGGATGGGATTGGGTGCTACTTTTTTATTTCTTATTTATCCTATGAAGCTGGAAAGGAAAGGGAAGTTATCTCAAACTAACCTTGCACGCAAATGTTTTCTTTAACAAATGCTAAGAGATTGGAGAGTTCGGGGTCAGGTTATACAATGGGGAGTGGTTAACTACCCATCCTATACATGGTTATCCATGGGTTGTTAGCAATTTTCTTTACTGCTTTCTACTTGATGGTGTTTGTCTATAAAAGGGAAAGTTTCTCCTTTGGGAAGGTTGAGAGATGTTGAAAAAATATTTTTTGTTGTTTTTGGGTTTTTCGATGTTTTTGGTAAGGTACTGGACCTAAGGTTTTTGTTTAGTATGCTCGGTAAGATTTCACAATCGTATGCCTACGTATTCCCGTTAAAGAAAACCGGGAAATCAGAGCAATCGTAGTTCCTCCTATTCTATGGGAGGAAAAGAGATATTTGGGTATCTTGTTCAAAGCCCAAGATATGAAGCTAAAGGTGATTTGTATCTTGTTCAAAGCCCAAGATGTGAAGCTAAAAGTGATTTGTTTGTATCTTATTCAAAGCCCAAGATTGAAGCTAAAAGGGTGTTTGTGGGAATTGATTGAAAAGAGTGAAGAGATTAAAGATTGAGATATGAATATCCAGGAAAAACATCAGAAAATAGAAGGAATATCCGAGAAAACGTCGGACGAAAATAGAAGGAATATCCGGGAAAACTTCGGATGTAAAGAAAAGGAATATTCGGAAAAGCGTCGGATGTAAAGAAAAGGAATATCCGGGAAAGCGTCGGATGTTTAAAAAGAGGGAATGGTTTTTCCTGTGTTTAGAAGGAACTTGAGAATGTCTTTGAGACTCAAGAGGGGATATAGACTGTCCGAGTCTACTGGGTGTGTCTTTTGTACTATGTGTAAGAGAAAGTACGCTTCGGGATTAAGATCTAGACTCTTTTGAAAGACTGTTCTAGTAAGATGACTAATTTCTGTTCCTATACCTCTAGGAGGTCGTCGGGACAATTTGTACAAAGCCCAAGAGGAGGCTGGAAACTTTTAAGAAACCGATCGGTCCTTGTACGAAGCCCAAGAGGAGGCTATTATTCTCGGAGGAAGAAATCATTATACGAAGCCTAAGAGGAGGCTATGAAGACTTCTAAGAAGCCGACGGGTCCTTGTACTAAGCCCAAGAGGAGGCGAAGGTTCTTTTAGGAAGCCCGTGGGTCCTTGTACAATGCCCAAGAGGAGGCTGATGAACAGTTCCAGAAGGGGTTTCACTTGGAACAATGGCCTTCTGTATATGAACTTGTTCAAGGGGAAAATTTCTTAGATCTAGTTATCTAAAATTGTTGTAAAAGAAAATCCTAATTGTCAAAGGAGGGTGAAATATCCGGGAGAACGTCGGATGTAAGGAGACGAGATTTTGTCTGGTTCTAGACGTAGTTGTCGGGGAAACTCTAAATATCTATACTAGTATTACACAGTTGATATGAGTTTATGAAAGAAGACTTACAGTGAAACAGCCCTACAATACAGTTATATACATATGAAAGCGGTTAAATGAAAGTGGATAAACACTTACTCGGTTGTAGAGCTTCCATGCTGTTTGGTTAGTTGTTCAACAAAGAAATGAAAGAAAGTTTTGATAACAAATATGTATTTGAATTTAAATCACAAGGAAAGTTGTTTTGAAAAGAAATGATATGAATATCCGGGAAAACATCGGATGTAAAGAGACGATGAAAAAAAAAGAAAAGGTTGCTCGCTAAGACTTTACAGTCTTATGCCTACGTATTCTCAATGGTATCTTGAGAAATCAGAGCAGTCGTAGTTCGCCCCTAAGGGGCACGAACTACAGAAAATAAAGTTTAAATCGCACGACGGCGAGAGGGAAAAATCTATCCTAATGTTATCATACAAAGGTAGAATATCCTAATGTCTGTCTTATTTCAAACCTAATCGGAAATTAAATTTGAACTAAGAGTTCCTAAAGGAGCATGCATACGTGGCAAAACATCACGGAATAAATAAATACACGGCAAAGCATTGTGTAACAGATTAAATAGATAAAAAGTTACGGAATACACATGGAAAAACATCATGGTAATCAGACAATAAAAATCAACTGAAATACACGGAACAACATCATGTAATCAGCGGACAAAGATATGCGGCAAAGCATCGCGAGATAAATAAAAGATATACGTGGCAAAACATCACAGTGAAAATAAATAGAAAACACACGGCAAAACATCGTGACAGATAAAATATACACGGAAGAACATCGTGATAACTAACAGATAAAATATACACGAAAAAGCATCGTGAAAAGATATAAACATTTACGAAAAAAACATCGTGATATCACGGCAATTGAAAATATACACGGAAAAGCATCGTGTAAAATAAACAGAAAGAAAATTCACGGCAAAACATCGTGTCAGAGTTTTGAAAGCTGTACAGGGACTTATACAATGAATGAGGCCCAAAATGGTTTTGGTATAAAAGGGGATTGGGTCTTACACTCTATTAGAGGCCCAAAGAGTGTTTCACCAGTTCGAGAGAAGTTTTACTGTGAATAATTCCTCTCTCTGTGCATCAGTGCGTTGTGTATTTACAGGAAATACTTGTTTGCAAGTTCAATTATTTTTAAACAGATATGAATAAATGCATGGCATACAAGCAAAGCGTTTAAATTCGAGTTTACCGTACACCGGTGAACTTTTCCACACAAGCAGAGAAGCGTCTGATGAGCTTGAGATCCCAACGAAGCTTTAAGCGTCCAATGAGCTCCAAGGCGTCAATTAAGAATTTATGCATCAGATGGAAAAACCAAACAAGCAGAGAAAACCAAAGATCGCATAAAAATGCCTTTGATCTCATCAAGTGGTTAGATTTGAATTGAAATCACAAACAGAATAAGTGAATCGAATAGTAAATAATTAATTATTTACAGTAATCCTAAGAATAACCAGGAAATCAAATAATCGAATAATTATTTACACAATTAAATGATCAACAATTAATTTTGAATTACATTTAATAAAACTATATAAATTAAATATGACAAATAATACTTAATTAAAAATAGTTATTATCAAAAATATAAAAACAAATTAAATGAAAATGATTTTTAAAAGATAGAACCAGGGGTGCAATTGGTAATGTTTTTCTTGAAATGGGCTGAGCCCAAACATTAAATTAACAAAAAAAGAAAACACATTACTTAATCAGTATTGAGAGAGAGGAAAACCTGAGCGCTTCTTCCAACTTCAGAATACTCAAACCCTATCCTTGTTTTTCATACACGATTATTTCCTTCTAACGACGGCGGTTTTTGATTGATTCCCTCTGTGCGCTCCGGTTCCGACGTCGATTGCAATTGCTCAACACCGGTCGTCCTTCCATTCAAGGTTCCGGCGAGTTGTGTCTCTGTGTGCGATTTCTGGTACTCTCTCCGTCCACTGCTGTCGTTAGCGGTCGTCCCTCTGTTCTGTGATTTCGCCGCGACGGTTTTGAGCGGTTGATGGTGATGGTTGCAGCAAGGGTTTCGGGTAAGAGAAAAATTCCATCGATTCCTCTGTTGATTGCTTTGGATTTCAAACCTTAAAATAAAATTGAACATGATGCTGTTATAATTTGATTCTTTTGTAATTGAAATTGATAACTTGTTAATTGTAAATTCGTTGGAAAAATTGTGGAAATTTTGTAGGTGAAATTGATGTTGAAGCTATTGATGTTGGCGAATTCAACATGTCGGTTTCGCGGCGAATATTGGAAATGGAATTGCCATTGCTATAGGAGCGGGTCTGCTTCTTCTTTTAATTTTGATTCTGATGAAACTGATAATCCAATCCTGTTTTGAACTGTTTGTTGCTGTAAATTTCCTGGACAAAAAATACAGAAGTTGAAATTTTGTAAGTTAGTTTTATAACATTGAATCTTGAAAAACAGAAATTGATGAGTATTGAAATGAATTTGTGGTTTGGAATGATTCTGCAGGTTTTTAGTTCTTCGAGAAGCATTGTGACTGCATGAAGGACCGCCACGAAGAACATGAGGATGTGTATCTGGTGAAATCCATTGACAGATATCAGGGGCTCTTTACCCTCCTTGCGTTGGACAGGTAGCATCTTCCGATAAACATATTGTTTCCATAAAAGAAAAACTTCTTATGATGTTCTGCTGTGTTACTTCATATGTGTTGAATTTGCAGGCCATTGTGTTGATGTGAATCTTCATGAATTTTGGAGTTCCTGCAAAAACAAGAGAAGTAGGAAAGCAGAGGGAGGGGGTTGCGCTGCTTTGTTCATGTTGCAGTTGGTAAAATCTGTGCAGAAACTTTAATTGTGTAGTGAAGTTAGTTTGAAAATTTGAATTGAGTTTAGTATGATAAGTGTAAAGTGTAAATTTGTTAAAGAAGATTATGCAGAGAAAATATGAAATTGTGTGAATTGTATATTATGGTGTAAAAAAAATGGAAACAAAGTTGCAGAAAGTGGTATGTATATATTGTAGTGAAAATTTTGTAAAGAAAGTGAAGAAAGTAAAAGGAGGAGGCGTGATGCTCCCCCCCCCCCCCCCCCCCCTCTTTAAATGCTATGCTGTTTTCTTTTCTTGCCAAATTACACTATGAGAATGAGAAATAATATATATGAGAGGGAGAAGTGAAAAACAAGTGTAAGAACTTGTTTGGTGTGAATTGTGAAGAGCAAGAAAGCTCTATTTATAGAAAAAAAAAATGTGTAACTCTTAAGCTATCTCAAGATAAGAGTTGAATGAGAATTCAAAGTCTTAGACAATGTTTTTAAGTCTCTTCTACAATTGGCTAGTGAAAATGAGTCAAGGAGACAAGGCCATGTTACTTGTCTCATAAGAAACAAATTTGGTTAAAACAAAACTAAAAAAAAACAAACTTATATTTAACACAAATTATGAAATTACATGTTTTTTTCTAAAAAATGAATACATGCATATCAAAAAAATAAAACAAAGTTTATATATATATATATATATATATATATATATATATATATATATATATGGCGCAAGAAAATCAAATATATATACATATACCTTTTTTATTTTTTTCTTGTAAAAATTAACTAGCAAAAAGAAATCACATGTATTATATATTTTTTTTCTTTTATGGTAGAATAAAACAATTTTTTTTTTATAATAAGAAAATGAAAGACATATAAGCACAGATATGTTTTTTTGGATTTTTTTAATCTTATTTATGCAAAATAAAACAAAAAATGTGAAATCAAATTAAATGATTGAAAAACTGAAAATTCACACAATATATGATATATCGTGCATAAATGAAGCAAAGTGAAAAGTTCAGTCAGATGATGTAGGATAGGTATATCCTTATTGTGATGATGATTTGGCCAATGATGGGAAATCTTGGTGGTCAAAATTTAGGGTATGACATCCTCAACGGTCATATCTAGTCATCTCAAGTAATTCAAAGTCCAATCTTCATTGGTATCTCCCCAGTAGAGCTGCTCTCTTCAACTTTGAAGTCTGGTCTTCCTCAACAGTTTATTACTCTTCCCCATCAGAGTATCGAGGATCGTCTTCCTCAACAGAGTATAAAAAAGTGATTCCCCAAGCGGAGTCGTTGAGGATCGTCCCCCTCAGCAGGATATAAGAGGTTTACCCCCAGCCAGAGTAGTGATTGATTCATCATTCCTCGGTAGGTAGCCAGAAACTGTCATTTCTACAGCCTCTTCTGCAAGAGATTGATGGAGCATCTTCTTTTATCAAAGATGGTGTTTCCCCGCAGAGTATGGGGCAGTCGTTTTTCCTCAGCTAGTCAGGAAACATGTGTTTATCCCCTAGCAGAGTGGATGTTGACAACTACTATTTTCCAAGCAGATGTGTCGATGAGGATCGTCCCCCTCAGCAGGATATAAGAGGATCGTCCCCCTCAGCAGGAGTACAGAGGATTGTATACGCAGCCGAAGTTGTGTTTGGATTATTATTCCCTAGCAAGCATTCAGAAGTTGATTGCTCTAAGGCGGATGTTGTTGTATCTCCAGCAGGAGATTCGTGGACAAAGATGTTATTATCCCCACAGAGTCCTGGGGTCTACTTTTCTCAGTTGGTTAGAAAGTATAGTCTCATCGACAACGGATTGATCTAATCCCCAGCAGGGTGAGGGTAAAGTTATTTCCCTAGCAGCAGATTAAGCTCACCGACATCCCCAAGCAGAGTCTGGTGGTGAATGGTATCCCCAGCAGGTCTTGAGTCCAATCGTTTTTGGCAGGCGTCAAATCCAAGTTCTGAAGTATTTGGTGATCCCCGACGGAGGAGTTTCCATCTTCAATATTCATTTCTATCCCCAGCTAAGTGGGTGTTCTCTCGGAGTTTCGTCCATCTCCAGCAGAGTTGTTGATCTTGATATCCCCCAACAGAGTGGGTTTTCTCTTGGAGCTCTCATCTCCAGCAGAATTTGTGATCATTGTCTTCCTCAGCAGAGTGAAGCCTTTCTCAGCAGGGTCTCTTATTTCGGAGGACAATTTATTTTGTCGTCCCCGGTGGAGTTTTCCTTCGGCTTCAGCATTTATTTTGCTGAGGTACCTCTTTTGCATTGCATAAGCATTCTTGCATGGCATCCTCCCAAATGCGTAGCATTTCCACTTCGTGTGGAGCATTAAGGAAAAATTCAAACATATGCATTCGAAGCATAAGCCAGGTTTGATTGCCTTACCAGTTCCTTTCCCTAGCAGAAAGTGACATGATTCAGGAGATGTTGGTTAGCACTACACCGCAACCAGTGGATTCGTCCTTCTTATTGGTCCTTCCTACACTCCCCCGTAGAGTTGTCTGTTTAGATTTCTCTATTCCCTAGCGGAGTTATCTTTGTAGATCCGTTGATTCTACTTATCTTGGGTTGGAAAGTCCGTTTTTCGGCCGGTCTTTCTTTTCAAGTTCGTCTTCGGCCGTCCTCGCACTCTTTGTTATTTCATTATCCCTAGTAGAAGCATCCCATGTGGTTTGTCCTCTCTTTGAAATTCCGTCTTCGGCCGGTCTTTCTTTTCGAGTTCGCTTTCGGTCGTACTCGGTTGCTCTTTGAAATTCCGTCTTCGGACGGTCTTTCTTTTCGAGTTCGCTTTCGGTCGTACTCGTTTATCCTTTTCGAGTCCGCTTTCGGTCGTACTCGTTTATCCTTTCCGAGTCCGCTTTCGGTCGTACTCGTTTATCCTTTTCGAGTCCGCTTTCTGTCGTACTCGTTTATCTCCAGTGAGTCCGCTTTCGGTCGTACTCGTCTGCTGTTTGAAATTCCAATTTCGGTCGGTCTTTCTTTTCGAGTCCGCTTTCGGTCATACTTGTATGCTGTTGGAAATTCCGTCTTCGGCCGGTCTTTCTTTTCGAGTTCGCTTTCGGTCGTACTCGTTTGCTGTTTGAAATTCCGTCTTCGGCCGGTCTTTCTTTTCGAGTCCGTTTTCGGTCGTACTCGTTTGCCTTTGTATTCCCACTGAGTCCGCTTTCGGTCGTACTCATGTGGTTGTCGAAAGAGCGCTTTCGGTCGGTCTTTCTTTTCGAGTTCGTTTTCGGTCGTACTCATTTGCTCTTTGAAATTCCGCTTTCGGTCGGTCTTTCTTTTCGAGTTCGCTTTCGGTCGTACTCGTTTGCTGTTGAAAATTCTGCTTTCGGTCGGTCTTTCTTTTTGAGTTCGCTTTCGGTCGTACTCGTTTGCCGTTGGAAATTCCGTCTTCGGCCGGTCTTTCTTTTCGAGTTCGCTTTCAGTCGTACTCGTCTGCTGTTTGAAATTCCGCTTTCGGTCGGTCTTTCTTTTCGAGTCCGCTTTCGGTCGTACTCGTTTGCTGATGGAAATTCCGCTTTCGGTCGGTCTTTCTTTTCGAGTTCGCTTTTGGTCGTACTCGTTTGCCGTTGGAAATTCCGTCTTCGGCCGATCTTTCTTTTCGAGTTCGCTTTCGGTCGTACTCGTCTGCTGTTTGAAATTCCGCTTTCGGTCGGTCTTTCTTTCCAAGTCCGCTTTCGGTCATACTCGTTTATCCTTTTCGAGTCCGCTTTCGGTTGTACTCGTTTATCCTTTTCGAGTCCGCTTTCGGTCGTACTCGTTTATCCTTTTCGAGCCCGCTTTTGGTCGTACTCGTTTATCCTTTTCGAGTCCGCTTTTGGTCGTGCTCGTTTTCATTTTCATTTGGTTGCAAATTTCCGGGTTCTTTTTGTATTTAATCTCCTTCTACCTTGAATGTCTGAAAGCTGTTGCTATCACCCTTTCAGGTCCAAGTTGATTGAATAGGGGCAGCTGTAGCACCCCAAAATTTTCCTTCTTACTTTTAGCTAACTGGCTTTTGTTTCTTTGCATTTCTTGCATTAGCATTTGTGCATAGCATTGGTTCTTAGCATGGGATCAAGGTACTTGGTTCATCTCAAAGGAGTCTCAAGCCTCAAGGTGTTTTTTGGAGGTCATCATATCTTCACAAGGTCAAGAATGGCAAAGGATTTCAAGTGAATCTTTCCCTCCTATCCAGAGGGACCAATTAGGGTTTTTGGTTTCAAAGGACTTCTTGAAGGGCTTTGTGGATTCAAGCATGCTCTCTTGGGTTTCATATGCTCACAAATGCTCATAGAGGAAGGCTTGGCTAGTGGTTCAGTATGGAAGGTGTTCAGTGGATCAGTTACTTGTGAAGTCAGCAAAAGTCAACTGTAAGGAGGAAAGTCAACCATGGAATTTTGAGGTTCTCTTCATGATTTTTAAGGTCTTGTGCCCTCATATGGTCTTCAAGGGTTAAGTTTCATACCATTTATCAAGAATCAAGGGTTTGTACAAAAGTTACTAAATTTGGAAAATGACCTATAATGAGAACCTTCCATTTTTGGCAGCTTTTTCACCACATTCAACTTGACTTTTCATCATCAAGGAAGCTTCAAATGAATTTTCCTCCAACATGAAAATTGAATATTTTTTTTCTCCCCTTTCCAAAAAGTACTAGTTTGTCACCATATCATTTGTGGTTCTCAAGTTATGGCTAAGGCAAGGCAAGGTGCATTTTGAAGTTTTCCACATGTACCAATTTTCCACCATTTGCATTTTCATCCAAAAGGACTTGTAATTGATTATTTTGCTTCAAGTCACATTGTACCATCAAAGTACAAACCATGAGCACCAATTTTGACCCTTGTTTCATGCCAAACCGTGCCTTATTCATGGTGTATTTCACAAAATGCAAATTTGCAAATTGATCCAAATCTCATTAACCAATCAACCACAAGGCCCAATTTCAATTCCATTATGATCAGCAAGTGGAATGTGAGTGAATCATGCTTGCTTCATGACCAAGGCACGTGTGGATTAGTGGGTTGAACACAAAGTGCAAAATTGCAAAACCACTTAAATTTCATTAACCAAGGGATTAATCAAGTTTTAATTGTGATCACAGGTCTAATGAGGTGTATATAAGCTAACTCACACGCACAAAGCTAGGTCATGCACTCATTCTTGCTGAGAATTTCATTTTTGCTCTCACACTTTCTCTCCTTCGAAACTCTCTCATCTTAAGGGTTTCTGAAGATTTTTTTTCATATTCTTGATCTACACACTCCATAGAACAAGAATCAACCATTGTTTTGAGCTGAGAGCAAGATTTTCATCAAGTTGATTTCAAGTTGGTTCAAGTTCAAAGTCTTAGATCTAGCCAGATTCAAGCCTCTATTTGCATTTATTTTGCAAATAGAGCTCAAAGGAGGAAGATCTGCAGCTTTTGGAAGGGTTTCTTGGTGTATTTCGAGCTCTGCAATCTTCAGTTTAGCTCACTTTTCATGATCATATGACTTGAATTTTAAGCTTGTATGATGATCTATGATGTTCACTGATGATGCTGATATGTTTGGTTTTGATTTTGGACGTGTGAATTGCTTGAATTTTGAGATTGAAAGTTTTAGATCCAAACTTATTTCTTTCGATTTGACTTGTATGTTGATCTTTTGGTGAAATGGACATGATATTTAAGATCCTTGTTGAATTCTGGTTAAGATGATGTACTCATTTGTGATTTCTGGAAAAGTTTATGTTGAGGTTCACAGGAGAAGGTGACCGGAGCTAGGGCTCCGACACCTGGTTTGTTTTCCGGCCAGTGAGGATTTCAAAGGTTGAAGATGAAATCTCAGCCTTCCATTGCTTTTATCCAACGGCCCTGAGCGTGCCAGATCTTTTATTTTCTTATTTCAATTTGTGATGTGCGTGTGTGTTAGTCCATGATAGTTATCATGTGCATTAGATCTGAACCTCTCATCTTGCGTGCTTTTGTGATTCATTGACCTAATCTGGAACGTCTGATGCATCTTGTGGTTTAGATCTTGCCAGCGCATTAAAAAGTCACATGTCTCTCACGTGTTTTCTTTTTTATTCTGAGTATTTGTATGTATGCGCGTGCATGTTTGTTATGGTATGAGTGTGGATCTGAGCCTTCCATCTTGATTACCGTGTATTCTTGTTGACTGTTTGCGTGCATTGGATTGATCGTATGGTCATGATTGAGTCTGATGGTTGACTAAATTCCATGTGTTCCTCTCTGACTTCGCTTGTGGACTTCTTGGTTTGGGCTTACTTTTTGCACCCCCTACTTTGATCCATTTCATGTTCCAACGTGTTATGCTTGCTGTTTGCACCCCCCGTGTTTATTTCAATTATTTTTATTTTCATTAATTGTTGCAATTTCATTTTTTATTTTTAAAAATTGTTTTATGCATCAAAAAATTATGAAAAAATTCATGAAGCATATTTAGGGTTTTATAAAATTTTTTCAAATTTTATTTTTCATTTTTATTTTATTTTGTGCATCTGAATTAATTGTTTAATTAATTTCTTTTTGGATTGCTTCACTTATTCACCCTGTCTTGTTGATTTTTGTTCTCATCATATATACATGATTTGCATCTCATTCTTTTTGCATTTGTTAGAGGGCATGTTGAAGTTCCTAAAAATGTTTTTGTTTCATTTTTAAAACTTTTTCATATTGCATTTTAGTCCCTCTCTTTTGCATATTGGTTTATATTCTTATGTGATATTTGCTCATTTGTTTGAGGTGCTTAACTTGTGAATTTTTGTGAGATATTTTGACATGTGATTGGCTTCTTACTTAGGTCATTTGAGTTTTAATTTCACAATTTTTGAATGTCATTTGATACATGTTGGATTATTTGTGCTTAAATGACTTATGCATGACTATATCTTGACACCTCTTTACACAAATTGATTTTGCCATGCCTAATTGATTGAGTTCCTTTGTGATTCTTTGCATGAGATTTTGGCATGATGTTTACCCCTGGTTGAGGTCCTTTGAGACTTATTTTTGCAATTTATGAATCATGTTTGGCATGTGCTAAGTGTTTGGACTTTGAGTTTCCATTTGTGGATTACTTTGGTGCATGTCTTGAAGGTGTTGCTTGATGTTTGGACTTGTATGACTTAAGGTTGGTTTGGTATGATATTGATGCATATGTTACTGCCTCTTGAGTTCCTTACTTGGCTTTCATTTCACTGGAGCATAGTTAAATGCATTTGGTTTGAATTGTATGATAAACATCATTACCTTTTGCTTTGTAACTTCTTTGGTGCATAATGTTTCATGTTTTGATTTCCTTTTGCACATGAGAATTGTTGATGATAATTTGATCTTGGTTCTGACTTGCACTCATCTTCATCTTATCTTTCTCATTTCATTTTTATATGAAGTCCATATATGCTTAATTGTGCATTCCATACAAGTATGCTTGCCTTTTTCATGTTTATCTTTGCATGCTTACTTGAATTGTTTTGCATTGATCTTTGAAATTTTTTTGATGATTTGAGTTGGACATTTATGATGTGATGTGCTTGCTGCCCTTGATTGTATCTCATCTTCTCCTTCTCTTTCTCATTCTTCTCTTTCACTCTCTTCCTCCCATGAATCTCAAGACTTGTTTAAGTCTTGGATTCTTTCCCTTTAGAGCTACCTAGTCCAACTTAATTTTTGATTAAGCTTGGAGTAGGATTAGCATTAGGTTTTAGGTAGTTCTCCTTCCTAAGCCTCACTAACCATAGGTCATCCATGCATGATAACATTCAGACTCTTAGTTTCCCTTTAGAGTTTCCTTTGTGTCTTCTCTCTTCTCATCTCAAAACTTCTTGAAAACACTTAATAAAGATAAAGTGTACTGCGCACGAGCCTTAAGCGTGGGGAATGAGAAATGAGGGGCTTCCTCTCATCTTTCTATAGTGCTTAACGGGCGTCCTGTCTTGGGACAATTCGTTAAGTATTCGTCACTGTGCCCTAGACTTTGGTGCAATGCAAGTTATGAACTAACTTAAGAAAATACTTCTGTCTAAAAAACACAAAAACAAATTCAAATCTTTTTATCCTTCGGGATTGTTTGGTTCCAGACCATTTTCAGAAAAGGGCAAGTTACCTTCCGTCTGAGTCGCAAACAGGCATCGACCCTAATTGCCGGACGCGAATCTAACGTCGCTCATAAAAAACAATTACCCATCTGTGGTCGTACCCACGAACTACATTATCTATGATTCCTCTCTCTCGTCCGATTGAGGATATGTAGGCACAAGACAACGATTGTCTTGGCGAGCAACCTTCCCCTACAGTTCCCGTCCGAACTACGTTGACTTTGACTTTCCCATTGCACTGAGGGAGTACGTAGGCCTAGGGCATCGAATATGTCCTACCGAGTCCGTCTTAGTCACCCCCATCCCCGTTTTCTTTTGCAGCCATAAATAGTAGGACAGCTCACCCTCCGTTTAGACAACAAGCGTGGATCCCATCGAGTACGATGGATGCGTGGGGTGCTAACACCTTCCCCTCGTATAACCGACTCCCGAACCCGGACTATGGTTGCGATGACCATGTCTTTCCCCCTTTCTCTTCAGGTTTATGCAGTGTTTCCTTTCCCTCTCTCGGGATAAATACACATTGCTGGCGACTCTGTGTTTTCTGCGTCACTCTCGCGTTTGTACCGTTGGATGCGAATCTTTCGGGAGCGACAATCATTGGCCAAAGAAAAGAAAGAACCAATAGTTTTGAAAAAAGAATTGCAAAGTGAGTTTGTGAATGAAGTGTGTAAAAGTTGAAAGTTGTGAAATTTGTGGATTGTGAGAATTGTTGATGTTCTTGGATCTCATGCCATGTATATATATATAGAAAAAACTCTAGACAAGAATAAATAAAAGAATTGAAAGCTCTTTTAAAATTTAGTAGATTAAAAAATTAAAAGAAAGAATTGAAAGCTTTTTAAAATTTAGTAGACAAAAAATTAAAAGGAGTTAAAACAAATGTTTTTTCTTTTTTCTTTTTAAAAGGAAATGTGTTAAAATCAATTAACTAAAAATAAATTTAAACTAAAAATGTCTAATTAAAATACTATTTCAACTAAAAATTAGAAATAAAATTATTAATTAATTAAAAATGGAAATAAAGTAAGTACCAACAAAATAGGAAAATATCAAAATGTGGGGAGGTGGGATTTGAACTCATGACCTCTCACATATGCAATTCCTTACGCTCAGTTCACTACCCGCTAGGCCAATGCACTCATTCATTGAATTACGTTTGAAAAAACATGAAGGATGAACAATGAATTAATCCTGAACTTGGACTATAAGAAGAAACAAGATATTTTTGGATTTTCTGAATAATGGTTAGCAACAGAAACACCACTGAGAAAAGTTATACAGGTAGGACAAATTTGGGATATGACACCCTCGTCGCCGACGACTCGTACGGAGTTACCTGTGAACAATGTGGTGGATACACAATCACTGCAACCAGAAGTGAAGGTGGTGAATGAATCGAGTGATGATGAGAATCAATCGGAAAACAAGGAAAATCCGAAAAGACATCAAGAAACCCTTGGGGTTTCAGCTGTAAAAAGTATCGAAGAACAACCAGAGAGGAAGAAGCTCTTGGTTGATATTATTAATGAGAACAGGAACCCTGCAAAGGGGTTATCGATGGAATTCGTTGCTCCAAAAGTGATTGAAGGTGAAATTGAAATTGAAATTGAAGCGGAAGATGTCGAAGCGGAGGTAAAGTTCTAGGAAACTGCTCTTATTATGTATGTGTTAGGAGATTATCTCAGTATGAATGTTGTGAAGCAGTATATGGTCAAACAATGGAATTTTGTGAAACTCCCTGATATGTTCTATAATGATGAAGGGTTTTTCATATTGAGGTTTCATTCTTTCAATGACAAAGATCTAGTAATGATTAAGGGGTCGTACACCATACATAGCAGACCTATGCTTCTGCGAGAATGGAAACCAGATTTCAATATGCAAAAAGATATGCTTAAAATGATACCTCCATGGGTGAAGCTACCACAACTGCCATTACATCTTTAGGGAGCCCGTAACCTGAGTAAAATAGGGAGTGTTATCGGAAATTCGTTGGTAACAGATGAATGTACTGCAAATAAGCTTAGGATATCATATGCTCGTATCCTTGTTGAAGTAGATATCACTCAAGAGCTGAAAAAAGAAATAATGATAAAGGATGCTGAAGGAAACAAGCTGAAACAACCTATTGAATATGAATAGAAACCAATGTTTTGCAAAAGATGTCAAAGGGTGGGCCACAATTGTGACAAGCCTAAGAAGAAGACCAAGGAGTAGAGGCCAAAGGTGGTTGAACCAAAGGATAATGCAGTGAAGATTCCTGATGAAGCTGAGAAAGGAATGAATCCTATTGTCTCTTCATCCAATGGAGAGCCTAGTGTTGATAATGCAGTTTGGACACCTGTCAAAGAAGGTAGCAAAAGAGATAAAGGAAAAGGTGTTGTGAATGAAGGAATTTCCATCCAATGTCAGAATGGTTTTGGATTGCTAGGGTTTTTGAATAATCCCCTAGCAAGTCATACCAAGGTCCCATGATTGTGTCTTGGAACATTAGGGGGCTCAATAAATCGGTTAAGACAAAAGAGGTTAACTCCCGTCTCTATTCTTTGAACCCATTGATTTGTGTGTTGGTTGAAACTAGAGTTAAAAGTGATAAATCAGAGAAT
Source organism: Lathyrus tuberosus (assembly GCA_022829125.1). Classification (NCBI taxonomy): domain Eukaryota; kingdom Viridiplantae; phylum Streptophyta; class Magnoliopsida; order Fabales; family Fabaceae; genus Lathyrus; species Lathyrus tuberosus. Next base: position 6,727,852 of record JALAZF010000338.1, on the reverse strand, counting down.
ATTAGAAGAAAAATCAAGTTGAAAGGTGAGTATATGGATAACTATCAAGACCATGCTAATGGTAGAATTTGGATTTGGTGGAACAATTCTAAAGTTGAGCTGAGAAGAGTGAGTAGTTCTGACCAGTTTATTCAGTGTGGTTTATATGACAAACAAGGTAGCTTCCTGTTCTGGTTCAGTGCAGTTTATGGCTTAAACCAGTTAGATCTTAGAAGGTGATTATGGGATTACTTGCTCAATATTCATGTTCACCAACAGGGGCCTTGGTTCCTTATTGGTGATTTCACCAATGTGATCAACTATGTTGATAGGAGTGGTGGAAACATTGTTACTGAGAAGGAATATAAAGATCTTAGAAGATTAATTGAGAAGGATTCTCTTAATGAGATGGATAATTCTGGAGATTTCTACACCTAGTCTAATAATCAGTGTGGCAGAACCATCTACTCAAGAATTGATCATGCTTTAGCTATTGTTCATTGGTTCCAGAAGTACATGGATTTAACTCTTCATAACTTAGCCCCTTGTATTTCTGACCATCACCTTTTATTGTTGAAGAACCCTAAGGAGAAGAGGTAGGCTAGACAATTCCATTTCAAGTTCCTCAACAGTGTGGTAGGTGTAGAAGGTTTTCATGAGAAAATCCTTCAAAGTTGGAATAACAATGTTGAGGGGAGTCCTATATATGTCTTATGGAGGAAATTAATTAACACTCAAAAGGTGATTCAAGCTCTTAGCATTTCGATGGTGGGAGCTACTCACTCTTTGGTAACTGCTAGAAATGAGTTGATAGATCTTCAAAACAAGCTGATTCATGACAGATTTAATGATGACCTTATAAATAAAGTGAAAGCTGCTACTGATAAGGTGTTTTATTGGAGTAATATTAAAGAGGAAAAATTGCGTCAATGTTATTGATATTGTTGCTATGAGGGAGGGCCCCCAGGTGTCTAATTACCATAGGAGGGTGCTAGATATGCCTGTTACCGAGGCTGAAATTTTTCAAGCCCTAAAGAGTATTGGTGATCTCAAAAGCCCTGGTGTGGATGGTTATGGTGCTAGGTTCTTTAAAGCGGCTTGGAGCATTGTGAAGCATGATGTGGTGGATGCTGTCTTAGAGTTTTTCAACCAGAACAGGATTTACCCGGCCATAAATGCTACTCTGGTGACGCTCATTCCTAAAGGCAATTCTGGTACGACTATAAAGGATTTTCGCCCTATCTCGTGTTGTACTACTATATATAAAATTATTGCCAAGATCTTGTCTAGTAGACTGTCCAAAGTCATTCCTACTATCATAAATGATAGCCAAGCAGCTTTTGTGCCTGTATATAACATTCATGACCATATTCTCATTGCTTATGAGCTTATTAGAGGTTACAATAGAAAGGGTGGTACTCTGAGGTGTATGATGTAGCTTGACATCCAAAAAGCGTATGATACCGTTTATTGGTATGCCCTTGAATGTATCCTCAGAGAGTTTGGTATGCCCATCAAGTTTGTCAGGTGGATTATGGTGGTTGTTACTTCTGTTTCCTATAGGTTTAATATTGGTGGAAAGTACTCTAACATCAAGAAGGCAAAGAGGGGCCTTAGGTAAGGTGACCCTGTGTCTCCCCTCCTGTTTGTGATGATCATGGAATGCCTCCACAGAAGCATCCACAAGCTCAATAGAATCTCAGATTTTAATTTCCATGCGAAATGTGAAAAGCATCAAATTACAACATTGCCTTTGCTGATGACTTACTTCTGTTTGCTAGGGGCAATTGTAAATTTGTGGAGCTCCTTATGGAAAAAATGAATGCCTTCTCAAAGGCTACTGGGCTGTTTGTGAATCCTAACAAATGTAAGGTATATTTTGGTGGAGTTAATCAGGAGGTGAAGAATCAAATCATCAATATTACTGGTTTTACTATTGGTGACCTTCCTTTTAGGTACTTGGGAGTGCCTCTCACAAGCACAAAATTGCCTATGCAGAATTACATGGTTTTGGTGGAAAATATTGTGAAAAGAATCTGGCACTGGAGCTCTAAAATGATGTCTTATGCAGGTATGGTGCAGCTTATCAATAGTATCATATCTGCTATGACATCATATTGGATGTATTGCTTGTCGTTCCCTAAAAAGGTGGTCCATGCTATTGAGTCAGTTTGCATAACATTCTTGTGGATTGGTAAGGATGCGACCTCAAAGAAATCTATTGTAGCCTGGAAAACTGTCTGCAAACCCAGAGATAAAGATAGGTTGAATGTGATATCTCTTGTCGAGTGGAATAGGGCTTGTATTGCGAGACTGATGTGGAATCTCAGTCATAAAAAAGATAAGCTTTGGGTAAAGTGCATTCATAGTTTTTATTTCAAAGGGAAAACCATTGATGATGTGCAAATTGGGCAAGGAATGTCATGGATTATCAAAGCTGTTCTGAAAAACCGTGATATTTATCATAGTATGACACCTTGGAATATGATGACAACAAATTTCAGCATTAGCAAGGTATACATGCTACTCAAGGTTGATGACCCAAAGATGGATTGGAGATTTCTGTTCAAGGAAACTATTGCTCGGCCTCGTGCTTTGTTTTGTTTGTGGACGGCCTGCCATAACAAATTGGCAACTAGAGATAGGCTTAAAAAGTTTGGTTTTGTTATAGGAGAAAACTGTTCTTTCTATCAGGAGGTGGAAACCATAGACCACCTTCTCTTTGTGTGTCCTAAAGTGAAGGAAATTTGGAAGAGTGTGTTAAATTGGATGAGTATGGCTCATGACCCTCAAGGTTGGAATGCAGATCTCAAATGACTCAGCAAGAATAGCAAAGACAAGGGGTGGAAGGCTTGTCTCTTGCGTAGTGTCGCTACTGAAACGGTTTATGAGGTTTGGAGACTTCGTAATAGCATTAGTTTTAGAGATAATGTGCATAATATAGATATCGTGAAGATAGTTATAGATACGATAACATATAGGGGATGGTATAAGCCTAGACTTAGGAAACATATTGCTAATCTCATGATGGATTAGCTTTTGGTTTTGATTGTTTGTCCTTTTGATTGTATGGTCCTTGGGGTCTTGTTTTCTTCTCTTTGATTAATAAAGTTTTTCTTTATTATAAAAAAAAAAATAATAATAATAATACCTAACAAGTTCAACTTCTAATTTTTATTAAACACTATATAATTAGCAATCAGTTAATTTAGAAATTCTCACTATAATTCTCACTATAATTCAATTGTTAATTATAAGTTAGTTCATTGTTAATTATAACAGTTTATTTTTTATCTTTTTTTTTAATCAAATATGACTTTATTCACTTAACAACAATTTCTGTAACAAACCCATGCAACAAGCATGGATAATTTCCTAGTTTGTATTAAAAAGATAAGAAGTGTGTAGATCATTCTCGTCGATTCTTGGACAGACATGTGGTCCCATGATTCCACCGATCCAACTAACCTTTGTTTCTATCTATATAAATATTGTTAGGTGATATTGATCGTGGTTATCGTCATATAAAATAACCATAATTTATTTTAGAAAAATGTTAACAAATATTCTGGAATACTGATTAAGAGATTAACTAAAAAAGTTGTACATTATTTAATAAATTAAAATGATATTTTTTCCGTAGAAATATATATTAAATACATTACATACAGAAATAAGTAGCTCTTTTTAAAGAATATTATATATTTAATATAATATAGATATAATATTTTTTCTATTTAAAATTTTTAACCATTGCTTCAAGACACTGATCAGCATGACCCATTATTTTAAATATAAACGCAATAATAACAGTATTGATGTCGGCACTTGCCAAAACCGATTGATCGCGGCAGTTTTGCAGTCAGACTGTTTTTTAAAAGTTTTAGTTGCAAAATAAATTAATTACAATTTTCTTTTATAACAAAAAATGTAAATGACATTATTTGTACTTGCAATACCGTTATTGCCACTATAAATAGAATATAAGAGTATCAATTGAACGAACCAAAAACTTTTATAATCTTTCTTCTCTCATATTGAAGCTTTTTTTTAAAGAAAAACCAAACCATGGTAGTGAAGGTTTATGGTCCACAGTGTGCCTCAACCAAACGGGTTCTCGTTTGTCTGATTGAGAAGGAAATAGAATTTGAGGTTGTTCCTGTTAATGTCTTGACGGGAGAACACAAAGATCCTCAGTACCTCAAATTACAGGTCCTATTTTCCTTTCATCTTTATAAACTTGCCAAAAGTAGTCTAAAATATTTTTATTTAATTCTTCATTTTCTGACTCATGTTCTTTGTTCATCATATATTTTACAGCCTTTTGGAACTGTTCCTGTAATTCAAGATGGAGATTATACCCTTTATGGTTAAACATCTTAACCCCATGTTATACTTTTCTACTTAAATCTTATGCTTCAAACGGTGAAATTGTGATAATAATCACCTAAACTTATGAAGAACGGACTTTGACACGCACACTGACGCTGATATTAATGTCAAAATATAGGACACCAATATCACTATATATAAGAGATTATTTCGGCTTTATTTATTTATTCTAATTAAAATTAATGTCTTTATTTATTTATCAATAATATTGGTTAATTACACTTTTAACAATTTTAAGTTTATGCGAGATCTGTTTAAAATATGTCTAAAAGTGTTTTGAAACAAATAAAAAAATAAATTTTTATTTGAAATACTTGTCTGAATTGTCTGATCTGTATTATGAATGTAATGCAAGTGTCAACTATTGTTTCGAAGAGTGTTAAAACAAGGAAAAAAAATCATTTTTTAGTGGACACTTATCTGACTTTTTTGACACTTCTTTAACTTTTCCGACAAATGTCGTACGAGTGTCATACAAGTGTCGAACACCGTGACACGTCTATTTTTAGAGATGTCTGTGCTTCATAGTTGGAAATTCATGTAGTGAATAACAGTATTAATATTTGCAAGATTTATATTTTTGTCAGTGATAATAACCACAGGAAACTCATGATGTGAAGCCTGGTCTCTTCGAACCTGAGATTAATATTTATATTTGCAAGATGAACTAGGTTTTCTGGACTGATTTTTATGTTTATACATTTTTGTGCAGAATCTCGGGCTATAATGCGATACTATGCTGAAAAATACAGATCTCAAGGAGTTGAGTTACTAGGAAAAACAATAGAAGAAAAGGGTCTAATAGACCAATGGTTAGAAGTTGAAGCACATAGCTATAATCCACCGGCATACAACTTGACCGTTCATGTTTTGTTTCCTGCACTAGCAGCTAGCAAGACTTCAGATCCTAAGGTGATTGAAGAGAGTGAAGCAAAGCTTGGGAAGGTGTTGGACATTTATGAAGAGAGGCTTTCAAAGAACAAGTATTTGGCTGGTGATTTTTTCAGTCTTGCTGATATGAGTCACCTTCCTTTTACTGATTATATTGTTAACCATATGGGGAAAGGGTATTTGATTAAGGAGAGGAAACATGTTGGTGCTTGGTGGGATGATATAAGTAGTAGGTCGTCCTGGAAGAAGGTTCTTGAGTTGTATAAACCTCCGGTTTAACTTATTAAGTGTGTGTTTGATTTGATAGAATCACGATAAATCGTTATGATTTTGTTAGATTTTTGAACTTTAACAAAACCATGATATTATCGTGATTTTGTCAAACTCTAAGATGTTGAAATAATATCACTTTTGGAGAAGGTGGAATTGCTATCTTTGGAAAGAATAAATGTGGTTCTAGTAATAAGTTTGAAGGGAGATTGAGTGATTTAGGAACATGGTGGATTATTGTCCACTATTAATTGTTTCTCTCTTTTGTATTATAGTATGTTGAAGTTAGATGGGATCATGTTTTCTTCATTTTTGATGAATCAATAAGATTATATAAATTTCAATGAAAGAATTGTTTTTAACTATGTTTTTGGCGATAAATTCAATAACCTTAATAGATTTATATCTATTAGAATTAAAGTTCATTTATTTTGTCCATACAAAACCTGCACCTAAATTATTTTTCAGTTTTATTTTAAATTTTTTCCTATAATATGCAAAGCTCACTCTAATGACTTAAATATTACTCTTTTCATTCTCTTTAATAAATAAATTTTATTTTTTAATTTATTAAATAATTGATATGCCTAATTTATACATAATTCAAATATATTATTTATTCAATAAATTAAAAAAAAAATGTATATAAATAGAATGGAAGCAGTATGTGTTTGTAACTATAAACATGGAATATAAATTACGTTTCTGAATTGATAAATTTTACTTGAATATTATTAATTTTGAGATATCTTGACCGTGAATATTAATAAATTTGAGAAAGATTTTGTTCAATTCATTAAATTATTAGAGATTTATTTAAGTGATATACTTAAAATATAAAATATTAATATAAAATATATTTAAAATATACTGGTTTATTTAAATTATCAATATAAAATATGCTTAAAATATATTTAAGTGATTTATTTAGGAATGTCAATTTGCATCTGTTAGTAGAAATTTTCACAGAAATTGTTCTCTGTAAAATCTCAAAGATGAGAAATATATTTCGCAAAGATGGAGATGAGGATCAAAGTTTTTCCGAAGACAGTTTGGAGATGAAAACGATCAACATATCATAAATTATTAGATTTAACTGATTAAGTTTAATTATAATTTTGATATTTTTTATTTTGTCTTATTCACGTAATCAATCTCTATTTCAAAATCCAATAGTTTTGGTCTTTTATTATATTTTTGCATTTAAAATTGATGATTTATTCATTTTTAAACGATGTATCACTTGTGAAACTTGACAAATCAATATATTAAAATTTTTTGTAAAAGTATAAATAAAAAATATTATTAAAAAACTAACATTTCATTGATTTGTAGTGTAAAAAACTGACAAAGGAATCAAAATTGTTTGATTTTAAGTGTAATTTTTATGAATGATGTAAAAGACCTAGTGATTTCTTGTAAGGGTAGTGGATCTAGACTTTTGTTTAGTTCTTTTAGATGCCATAAATATTGTTTCATTGTTGATTGTATTTATGTTGGGTTAGAGATCTCATTCGTCTCTTTTGGAATATATTGTTTGATCATATGAAAAAAAAATTGTCTAACTTTGTGAATCAAATGAAATAGGATGATTAAAATTATAATTTAGCCAAATAATTATCACAAAAAGAATTTAAATTTGAAAATTAAGTTGTCATGATTCATGAACATAAATTAAATTTTATAAAAAAAAAAAAAAAAAACATCCACGAGTCATAAACAAAAACCTAGAAATTACACCAATCTTTTTGAAGGATGTCGTTGTCATTACCAATAGACAAGGTAAATCCCTCACAAATTTTAAACTTAACCAAAATTAATTTTATTTTTAAAAAATCAAATACACTGACACGTCCAAAATCGAGGATTTCTTAGCACACCATTCTTGTTTTTTAGGCACCATCTAAATTTCTGGTTTTGTCCCCTGATTTCGGATGTGCACATCCGGACGCACCAATTTTTTAAAAAATGCTGATGCGTTCCGGAAGTGCACATCTGGAAACATTTCTGATCTACAGATCCGAAAAACAACAGAACTTTATTTTTTTTTAAATCGGTTTTTTTGCATACGTTAAAAAATCGTCGGAACTTAATATACATTTGACAACATCCATATATAAAATAAAATTATATATATATATGTAAAATAAGCGTCTGTCAAAATACAGTGCATACATGTAATATAAATATGATACATAAAAAAAAACTACTGTGTATGGCGAAGGATCTCTCCTGGCTCCCCTGCTCCTCTGCCCCTACCCCCCAACCTGGATCGATGTCTGCGGTACTGAAGTGCCCCCCCCAGCAATCGCAATCATCCTATCCACGGCAAGTCTGGCACCAGAGCCCTCAGGGAGGTGACCGTCCGCAATGGCCTGCTGCCTTATCTGTACTATCTGACGACAGCGTGGTAGGACATCCTGAGTATGGTCCAACTGAGACTGTCGCTCCTCTAATATCTCCTGATGAGCAGGTCTGGGTGGCGATCCCTCAGCAGTGGGCACCATGCATAGGTGTGAGACGGTGTAGAACCACACGATGTACCCGGCAACAACGCTCCAGTCTGTCTCCGCTCTGGTCACCCGAGCCTCCTCCGGTACCAAGTGGGACTGATAGTCAGCATATAGCTCATCTATCTGCCTGCGGGTCAAGCCTAGAGGAGCATACTCATGAGACATCCTGGGGATCGTCTGCGTATAACTGAACTGACGCAAGACGCGCTCCGGGAGGTATCGGGCAGTAACGGTCGAGCTGCATGCCAACCATCCTGAGAACAAACAAACATCATCGAATGGGCGCGTCACACGGTGAACGGCATAAGGGCAATACAAAACGTCATCAGCAGCCATCCGATCTAGATACACTCTGAAGGGGTCCGGCGCCTGGTTCCCTCTGAGCAGGACAAATCTAACAGCACGTGGTATATCCTCAGTGTACCCCTAGACACTCCCCCAACCAGTAATGTAGGGAAAGTGCTGTAAAATCCACGCCTGAAATGGAAACAATAACATGGGTGTCAAACATTATAATGAATACAGAAAGAAAAGAAATGAAAAAATCACTTAGAATATTAGATTGTTACCACGTATAGTGTACAACTGCCTGCCACAGTCTTGGCTGCCCAGCGGCAACCATCAGAGAGTCTGGAATAGGTGAATGCCAGCGCAGCCGCCCCCCAGTTGTACCCATGGATCTCTGTCTGATCCGAAAGGTACCTGAGGTAGACGATATCAACATATTAGGCGCTGGTTTCCACAAACACCTGCGTGCCCAGCAAAAATAAGTAATAGCATCTCAGGGCACGCGTCCTGTGGATCGCCACCTCAGCTGGATCACCATTTGCCCGTCCTGCCTCTGCAAGCGCCTCAGCAAATCTATCCATCAGAAACGAGAATCGGACATGTGTGCCCCTCAACTGGTGCACCTCCGCATGTACCTTCTCCGGGCTAGCCCCAAGCTCTGAGATGTCCGTCCATGTATGGTACGATCGTCTCTGTCAGCCATCTAATCTGCAAAGCATAATAAATAAATTAATTATTTTTTTTTAATAATTAAACCAAAAAAAATTGTCTTCCAGATGTGCACATCCGGAAGGACACAGAATTTTTAACGTTGTGTATTTCCGGATATGCACATCCGGAAATACTCAGAAAACTAAACGTTACAATCTTTCGGATCTGCATATCCGGTACGTATTTTGAAGTTTAAAAATGGCAGTCATGACCACTGTAACATGCAAAAGGCCATTTTAATGCCCTGATCGTCAGTTTGAAGCAGTAAAAATGACCTACATTGTCTCTAACCTGTGTTATTCATACAACCTAACAATTTTTACACCTAAATGTGTACTCTAAATCGATTACTCAAAAATTACTCCGAAACTCTAAAATTTAAAAACTTTCCGATTAAAATGAGATACGGAGGATTTGGAGTGTGTTGATCGTTGTAGAAGTTGCTCTGCGCCGAACTCGAGTGAAAAAAATCGAGATTTGTGGTGAAAAAATACATTACCATCGCAGTTGCAACAACTGTATTTTCTTTCTAAAATTTCTTCAATATATCAAGGATAATAATGCAAGTGCACGTGAAACTGGCAAAATAATACAAAACCATCAATGTAAGTGCTGAATTGTTGGCTTCTCTGAGTTACATTTTATCTTGTTGGACCATTGATAATTAGAATCCAAACAACATCCATCTATATCTTTGCTTAAAAATTTGAAGATAACATATAGATCAGAACAGTGTGTGGGTCTAATAATAGTCCAAGAAAGCAGTAAGCAGAGATTGTTTGTAAGTAATTAAAAAAGAACTCACATGAAGCACGCACACTATTATAATAGAAAAATGATTTTTATATTGAAAATAAAAAACTATATCGATTAGCTTTATAGTAATAATTCAAGTTGGTTTGTAATTTTTTTTTTTAAATAACTCAAATGTAAAACAAACACTATTATAATATTTTCTACATGAGTAGGAATAAACTTAATACCTCGGAGGTTATAATACTCACTAGCACACTATTATAAGACACAGTAGAGGGCAGAAGCAGCTTATCAAAGGGGTACATGCATAACTATACGTTGAGAATGACTCATAATTACAAAATATGGATAAGGAGCTCAAGCCTACCCAATCAATCGGAGATCCGATTTAATTTTAAAAAATATATAAAACAATATGAATTTATATCAAATTGTTGAAAAAAGGATATAAAGTTCTAGGTTTTAAAAAATATATATAATTTTACCCCAATTTTTAACAAATGAATATAAAATAAATTTTGAAAACTTTATCATTTAACATATGTTTTTAAATTTTAAAAAAAAAAAACAGATGTAAAATATATAGTTGTAATAATTAAAAAATAAATAAATTATGTGCGCTCCATGATGCGTTTGAATAATCTTTTATTAAATTGACGTATTTTTTATTTTGGTTAATATATTTTTTTAGTACATAACATCAATATTAACATAGAGTTAAAAGGAGTTGAAAACAGGACCATTGTAATACTTTACTACTATACCAACATTTGTTTAACTCATCACATCAAATATATATATTTCATAAATAAAATACTTATTGTTAAATTCATTTGTTTAAGTCATTAACATGTCTAATAAACTAATAGAATATATTACTGCAACATATTAGTGGAATATAATACTGGAAAATATAAATATTTAATATTTTAAGTATTTAATAGTGTATTGCATGAATATATTATTTCAGATAAACTATTAAATAGTTTATTACTGAGATATAGTATATTATTTAATATAAATTAATAATTATTTAATATTTTAAGTATTAATTAATAATTAAATAATTTATTAAATAATTCAACCATTTAATATTTTAATTAATAATTAATGATAAAATAGTAATTAATAAATAGTAAATAATTATTTCATATCATTTTATTTTATTAATAAATAGTAATTAATGATTCAATAATTAATTATTAATCAATTCATTAAATGTTAAATAATAATTTCATATTATTTCAATTATTTTCATAATATTATGAAACAAATATTTAATTATGATGATGTTTTGAGGGTCCTACCTATATGGGTCATAATCCCAAAGCTACCTCTTGTTTATTAGGGAGACAAAAGCATTGCTACGATAGTAGGTGCTCAGGGTTGTTTTTGAGGGCGTGCAAGGCGAACTATTGTACATGGTCTCAAATTTGTCAGGGTTAAAGTATTAATTAAATAGGACCTCATAAAATATTGGTTATGTTAAATTCTAATTAAATACGACCTCATAAAATATTTGTCAGGTTAAATTCTGATTAAATAGGGTCTCTACTTATTTTATCATAGTTAAACTCCAACTAACCTACACATGGCCTCCAAAAACTTAAGACAGCTCTGCAAGTGCTATTGGTAAACCCCTGATGACTGATGATGCACTACTAAGAAATTAAGAGCATCATGTAACACGCTATTCTACCCATTCGTATAATAATTGAAAATAAGAAAATAATGCGGAAATAAATCAGAGTTAATACACGTAGGATGTCACATTACGAAAAACTCATCATGAAGCATCAAGTCACTTCATGTCTTATTCATAATTAAAACAAATGCTTTTACTCCACAGCGGAATTAAATCAAAGGTTTAGCATTAAAGCTTCAATTACATCAAAAACTCCACATAACATGTGGTTCCATAACAATACTCAAAATAAATACGTAACAAATACAATGTCAAATAAAAGAAAATAAATAGGAAATTCCCATCTGTCCCGTGTTACATATCAGAGCGACTCATAAGACTCGATCAAATAACAACACAATGCTCCAAGCACTACTCAGGTACCTGATCATCTGTACTCCCCAAGGAGCACAGACACAATAAACAGAAAAGAGGTGAGAACTACATTCAATAAATACACGGTGAAAAACACACGCTAAGGAGTAGTTAACACACAAAACACACCAATCATACAATTACCACGCACATGACATGACATGAATGTATGACACAAAATTATGCACAATATGATAATTATTCAAGCATAATTTCACGATCCCCAATGATCACACACGAGCCACATGCTCACCGTAATTCTCTCTTGAATTACCACCACAGCACAAAACCGTCCACACACAACAATCTTGGCTCACACACCCAACACGTATTGACTAGAAATTCTCATAAAAATCCACATTTTATCCTCCTTAATGTTATTACTAGTTTCTCCTATGTCCAATTATACCATCTTAGTCTCAAGGATTAAGGGAAATTGCATTACACGCGAAATCGAGACCGAAATCACGAAAACGGGAAATTTTCACCACATCTCTGCCCATACGCGTGTGGCCCTGCCTCATATGTGTATGGTCGTCTCCCTATGCCACAGGACTGCGTATCATACGTGTATGTCCCCCACTGCCCAGGCCTCCATACGCGTATTGTCTCCTGCCGTACGCGTATGGCCAGAGGCCATTTCCCTAAGAATTCCCCTCAAGAACTCACCATACGCGTAAGGCTACTCCCATATGCGTATGGACCCATCCCTTACGCGTATCATACGCGTATGACTAGAAGGTCGTGCTGGCTTGGGGACGGGGTGTGTATCATACGCGTATTGCCCCCCGGGAGTCTCCCATTTACGCGTATTGCCCTGGGCGTTATGGATATTGACTTGCCTGCACAGAAAAATACTCAGTTTCGCATCAGTGCGATTTTCCCCCATTTGAGCACCTGCAAGCTCCTGATTTTGATCCAAAACAACAACTACACTAGTCTATCATTAGTGGGTTTGTTCTACATCATTCTTTCATCAATATTTTCAACGTTTTCTACTATTATAGTCCATTTTCGTTAACCCTTAAAAACCCCAAATTTTTAGATCTGGTTCCATATCAGAAACCAGCAACCACAGTACCAAATTGCATGAATTTTCCATTCGAATTCAACATACAACATAGATTCATACACATATTCAGTACACTATTACAAATTAACAGCAACAATCAGACAGACATAACAATCAGACAGACATAACAATCAGACAAGGAAATAAAGAATATACAGAAAATCCTAAGAGGGAAAGGAACCATCGCTAGCCTCTCATGTTATTATAACCATTAGTGAATCCCATTCTCCCCCCTTACCTGAATTCTGAACTTTTCCTTCCTTCAACAATGGTGGAAATTCCTTGTTCTTCTTGCCCTAGCTCTCCCTCTCTTTCTCTTTCTCTTTTCACGTAGAAGAAAACTGATCCTCTAACCTCACCACTAATCCCTCCTAATTATGTTATTAATTTCTTAATTCTAGCAATAATAATAATAATGGTCATAATAACTTAATATTCCAAATAATAATAATGTTAATGATTATAATAATAATAATAATAATAATAATAATAATAATAATAATAATAATGTTAATAACCATAATAATAATATTATTAATAATAAAAATAATATTAGTATTAATAAAATGCCTCATTATTCACATTATCATTATTACAATGTTGTCCTAAGACGTAATTTAATTTAATGCATTCTACTAACTCTCACACCCACCCTAACACACATGCCCTTTAACCAAGACAATGCCCAACAATCACACAAAATAATCTTAAAACGACTAAATAATTAAATGGGCGGTTACACATCATATGCTAGAGTCCTAATTGAAGTTGATGTTACAATGGAACTGAATGAACAAATCACAATCAAAGATCCTCAAGGTGCTAAAATAACATAACGTGTAGAATATGAATGAAAACCACCATACTGCATGACCTGTAGCAAGGTGGGTCATGAATGCAAGAAAATGGTAGAAATACCAAAGAAGAACCTGACAAGAAACAGGTCTGGGAACCAAAAAAAGATATGGCATTGAAGGGGTCTGCAATATTTGAGGAAGTCGAGGACATAGAGAACAATGAAAAGACAAATGACAACCAAGAAGATGCAGAGAAAATTTGGACTGTGATCAAATCTGCAAGTAGGAATAGAGGTAAAGATCCAACCCCAACGGAACCAATCAACTACAACAATGGTTTTGAAGCACTTATATTTGGGGAGCGTTCCACAAATTTTGAGAACAAGTTCCATGATGCTTAGTTGGAATGTAAGAGGGCTTAACAAGCGTGCTAGATGCATTGACTAGCCTTACTTGAGACTAGAGTTTGTGGTAATAATAGTGACCATGTTAGGAAAACACTAGGGCAAGAGTTAAATTATTTAGACAATTATGAATATCATAATAATGGTAGGATTTGGTTGCTTTGGAACCCTAATCAATGGGATATGAGACAAGTTTGCAAATCTGATCAGTATATTCATAGTGAAGTTCTTAAAATAAATAAAAACTTCTCTCATTACCTAATAGTTGTGTATGCCCACAACCAACTTGGAAATAGCAGAAAACTTTGGGATAACCTCAATGAGATAGGTGAAACTATAACAAAGCCTTGGATTGTCATTTGTGACTTCAATAATATCTTGAAGATTACTGATAGAATTAGAGGTAAAGATGTTCAGGAATTTGAGTATGTGGACATGGAGAATATGATGGATAGAAATTGTTTATTTAAGCATGATACTAAGGGGAATTATTTTACATGGTCCAATAAACACACTATTGGCTTAATCTATTGTAGGATTGATAGATCTCTGTGCAACTCTGAGTGGTTTCTAGCCTTCCCCAACTGGGAGATTGAGATTCTCAATCCTTATAACTCTAATCACTCCCCTTTAAGAGTAAAGTTAGATGCTATCAGAGTTATTCAAAAAACTAGGCAAAGATTCAAATTTCTGAACTGTGTGGTTGATAATCCTGACTACTTAGATTTGATTAGTAACAGTTGGAACCAAGATGAGCCTGGACAGCCCATGTATATAGTGTGGTGGAAACTTTAGAAGTTACAACCTATTCTTAGAAATTTGAATAGACATATGACATATGGAGAGAGAAATCTTCAGGATAGCAGAGCCAAGCTTGAAAGTTCTCAAAACCTTCTGGTTGGACATATCTTAAACCCTAAATATTGTCAAGAAGTGAAATTATGGAGTGAGGAAGTCATCAAGAACAATGAGATTGAAGAGAAAATTCTGCAGCAAAAATCTAAAATAGATTGGATTAATCTTGGTGATGGCAACAATGCTTATTTTTTTGCTAACCTCGAAGCAAAAAATAAGCAAGTTCTCTCGAGAAGGAGATTATTGATTTCTATGCTAAACTTGTTGGTATTGAGGCTCCTTATCTCAAGCAAGTAGACATCACTGCTTTGAGGAGAGGCCCTTAGCTATACCTTAAGCAGTAGGAGACCCTTACCCAGCCAGTTTCAGAGGCACAAATTTGGGCTGCTATTAAAGGTATGGGTGATAAAAAAGCCCCTGGAATTGATGGCTACAATGCCAAAAAATTTCAAATCTGGTTGGAATGTAATGAAGAAGGATGTAATCACCATAGTGCAAGATTTTTTCAAGAACAACAAGTTATTCACAACTGCTAATTATGCCTTGGTAACCCTTATACCAAAGAGTAAGAATGCAAATAATTAGAAGGATATAAGGCTTATTGCATGCTACACAACCCTCTATAAAGTCATTTATAGGATCGTCACTACTAGGCTGAGCAAGGTTATCAACACTATAGCGTATGATAGCCAAACTGCTTTCATACCTGGAAAAACTATTCATGATAATATCATTATGGAACATGAGTCACTTAGAGGCTATAATAGGAAGCATATCTCTCTCAGATGCACCTTGCAAATTAACCTTCAAAAAGCATATAACACTGTAGAGTGGAATGCTTTGGAGAAGATCATGAAGGAGATGAATTTCCATATTAAATTCATCAATTGGATTATGGTTGTTGTTAGGCCTGTCTCTTGCAGGTACTTGATCAATGTCCAGATGAGTAAGATTTTGAAAGCTAAAAAGGGGTTGAGACAAAGTGATCATGTCTTTCTCCTTATGTTTGTTTTGATCATGGAATACCTCCATAGAAGTTTGGCATCCTTACAAGACATCCCCAACTTCAACTATCATTCCAAGTGTGCCAACTCAAGAGTATTAATATGTGTTTTGCTAATGATCTTCTCCTCTTTACCAGAGGTGATGAGATATCAGTTCAACTCATGATGGATATGTTCAATTAGTTCTCTAAGGCAACTGGACTTAGGGCAAATCCTGCTAAATGTAAGGTGTTTTTTTGGTGGATCTAATGTTCAGGAGCAAAAAAGAATTATGAATGTCATTGGTTTTGTAGAAGGCCAACTTCCTTTTAAGTACCTAGGTGTGCCTCTGTCTAGAAGAAAAATCACCATTAATCAGTGCCAACCCCCAATTGACAAAATGATGACAGTACATCATTGAAAATATGGATACTAGCAAGAGATGGAGCAACCTGTGCCAAAGCATGAGCGACCTCATTCGCTCGTCTTCTAACGAACTCGACATGAGAGTTCCCAAACAAAGTAGAAAGTAATCGCTGACACTCATTTGAAATGGCGCCAAGATTTGAATCATTAGGCGGCTGAAGGTTCACAGTGTCTACTACACTTTTAGAATCCAGTTCAAAAGTTACATCATCAAGACCCAACTCATACACCCATTTTAAAGCTGCCAAAAGACCTAACGCTTCTCCTACATCAACATCGGTACTAGGAGTAAACCACTTGGTCCAAGCTACGACAAACAAACCTTCGCCATCTCTAATAAACATTCCTAAACCTACCTTATTGTCGATAAAGGAAGCATCGATATTACACTTAAAGCAATCTGCCGAAGGTTTGTTCGACTTAACTACACTTGGCATTTGAGCTTGATTTACACTGTTTGATAATTGGATTTGAGCATTTCTCCAACCTGCCAATAATTGAGAGGCATGAATACAAATAGAAATCGGAGAGTCTTCAATATGATTCCAAACCTGGTTATTTCTGCACTTCCAGATACTCCATAATATGGTAGAGAACACTGCTCGTTGTTCTCGGTTCAAAACCTGCAAGAAAGAGAAAATCAAAGAAGCGAAGTTTTCTTCAGTATTTAGAATCTGTTGCATCAGAGGCCAGAGATCTACTTTCTCCCAACACTCAATGCTCTTCGAACACTGTAGGAATAAACGGTTGTAGCTCTCTTCATCTTCACCACACATAGCACAACTTGAAGGGCAAGCTACTTCTTTATCCAAAAGACACATTCTAGTTGGCACACGGTTCCTGCATAACCGCCACAGGAAGTTATTGATCCTGGGAGGAATCTTCATATTCCAAATCAACAGCCAATTCTCACCTTCTCTCAAATGGAAGGTATCTATAGCATCTCTAATACAGTACTGATAAGCACTACGCACAGAAAATTTTCCATTCTTTTGCAACTTCCACACTAACTTATCTAAGACAACAGCCTCAAAAAGTGGAGTGTTAAGAACTTTTGAAGCTTCTCCCTTCTATAAGAGACTGAATTAAGTTAATGTTCCATTGTTCGCCATTACTACTCATCAGATCCGCTACTTTGAGATTTTTCACTTCTGGGATATGAGGCCAAAGATTAACTATCACAGAATTATCATGCAACCACTTTTGCCCCCAAACCGGGATGATCTCTCCCGAATCAATACTCATTTATACCCACCTCTCACCACAAATTTTGAACTCCAAATGCTCCTCCAAACATAGCTGGGATTATGCCTTATGACAGAATCGAGAAAATCACAGCTAGGAAAATACCTGGCCTTATAAAGACGGGTGACTAGGTTGTGAGGCTTTGTCATGAGATTCCAGGCTTGTTTACTAAGCATAGCATAATTAAAAGCACTCAAACTTTTGAATCCCATACCACCATCAGATTTAGGCATAGATAATTGATCCCATGATAGCCAATTTATACCTTTTGCTCGGTCTCGATTATGCCTCCACCAAAAGGAATTCATCATTTTCTCAATTTCCTCACTTAACAAGGAGGGAAGCAAGAAAATACTCACAATATAGGTCGGAATAGATTGAATCACTGATTTGATAAGGACTCCTGCTACTCCAAGAGTTGATCCTTCTCCAAATTCTATCCTTTACAAACTTGAAAGTCGCTTTTCTACTTCTACCGATCATAGAAGGGACACCTAAGTACTTACCGGTCCCCAAAACTTGTTGAACCCTAAGTGTGATAGCCAAGTTATTCTTCAGCTCTTAATCCACATTCCTACTACAAATAGGGATGGCAACGGGTCGGGTTTCACACTACCCAAACCCGCATCCGAAATCACCACCCGAACCCGAACCCAAACCCAAAATCTATTTAGGTGGCAAAATAACATCTGCGCCCACACCCGTTGGGTTCAGGTTTTTCCACCCAAACCCGAACCCGTAGCAAAAACACAAAAATACAACAACATTGAAATTATTTGAAATTATATATATATATCGGGTGTGGTTTCGGGTTTCGGATGCGGGTTTCACACTACCCAAACCCGCACCCAAAATATCGGGTGGCACCCGAACCCGAACCCAGTCAACTCGGGTTTAGGTGTGCCTGTCATCCCTAACTACAAAACAATTCTGATTTTTGGAAATTGAAAGCTTGACCAGAAGCTTCTTCATAAGTGGCAAGAATATTCTTCATCACATTTGCTTCATTTAGAGCCGCTCTAAAGAAGAGGAAACAATCATCTGCAAATAAAATATGCGATATAACAGGAGCATTTCTTCAAATTTTTGTTCAATGTAAGTCGCCTCTAGCTTTAGCTTGCTTAATTAAGGCTGATAACCCTTCAGAGCAAAGAATGAACAAATACGGAGATAAAGGGTCACCTTGCCTCAAACCCCTCCCAGGACTAATCGGGTCAACCGTGTTCCCATTCAAAACAACTGAGTAATCAACCATTTCCACACACATCATAATCCACCTTATCCACTTTTGGCAAAAACCCATAGTGACGAGAGCATCCTTCAGATAATCCCAATCTATCATATCATAAGTGTAGCTTGGTTTTTATGACGCGGCCACTACCGCATTTAGTGCTACTTTCTAATTTCTATATTTATCCTATGAAGCTTAAAAGGAAGGGGGAGATATCTCAAACTAACCATGCGTGCAAATGTTTTCCTTAACAAATGCGAAGAGATCGGGGATCGGGGATTGGTTATACAAAGGGAAGGTGTTAACACCCAGAGTATCTATAGTAATCTATAAGAACCTTTATTTGCATATTTTTCTACTGTTGAATTGCTTGGTTGCTTAAATCCATTTGTTGTTGAATAGGGAAAGTTTCTCCTTTGCGAAGGTTTAGGAAATATTTTTGCTGTTTTAGGATTTTATATTGTTTTTGGGAAGGTGCTAGACCTAAGATTTGTTATTAGTGTGCTCGCTAAGATTTCACAATCTTATGCCTACGTATTCCCGTAAAGAGATCCAGGGAAATCATAGCGTTTGTAGTTGCTCCTAATCTATGGGAGGAAATTGTTTGGTGTCTTATTCAAAGCTCAAGATTGAAGCTAAAAGAGTCTTTGTGTCTTGTTCAAAGCCCAAGATTGAAGCTAAAGGAGTGTTTGTGTCTTATTTAAAGCCCACGATTAAAGCTAAAGGTTTGACTGAGAGAGAATTTGTCATCTCTAAAGGGAGATATCTCACCTATTCATCACAAACATTGAAGAATTAATTTATAAAGGGAAGTTGCTTTAATTGGGATGTGTGGAATCCAGCAATGCCACATTTTCCTTTATAAGTCTTTACATGATATGAGAGGGACATTGACTTGGATGTGTAGGATCCAGAGGTTTGCCACTTACATCACCTAGATGAAAGGGAAATTTTAGCCATGATAAAGGAGGGACTCCAACTTGGATTTTGAATCAACAAGTGTGCCACTTACATCAATTATCTGGAAAAAATGTTTAATTGTTTGTTTTGACATGTGATGTATAGAGGAAATTTACTCCTACAGAGAGTACTCATGGTCTCATCTGTTGGGATGTTCAATTTTGTGCCTTGATCAAAGCCCGAGGTTGAAGCTGACAAAGAGTTGAAAACTGACTCAACTGGGGGAGTATTATATCTGTCTTGTACAAAGCCCAAGATTAAAGCAGACTGGGAAAATCATTATATGAAGCCTAAGAGGAGACTGACTCTTACTGAGGATTTATTCAAATCCAGAAGAAGGTCTAAACTATTTTGAGGAATCAAAAGGGAAACTAACTCTTGCTGGAGATTAGGAAATAATTGAATTATTAAATGTGTTAGTTCTGTTATTGGCACCAATTTTGGTAAAACAATGTGGTTGATCAAGATGTCTTGTCTAATGTCTTAACATATGCTTCTAACATTCTGGTTGTGGTGTGTTGTTTGGTATTGCAGCTTTTGTGCATGATGTCAAGACTGATGTCTTAACATCTGCTGACAGAACATCTGTTCAGTCTGTTATGTGATTTAGGGATGCGTGTTAATTTTTATGTTTTGAGAGATTCTGTTTGTGAGATTGCAGGCAAAATTCTTGGAGAAGATTTTTTCAAATGCAATCGTTTGTTTCTATATTTAGGGCGAAAAGATTTGAAGATAAACTCTGTTTTCATTGTGCATCAAATATGTGTTTTTCTGACAGAGCCCAAGCCCAAGAATCTGTTTCTATTTAAAGAAGTCTCAACCCTACTTGGATGATACAAAGACAAGAGATTGTGTACTGAGTGTCAAGTATTAGGGTTTGTGTTTTCGTCTGTGTATTGTGAGCCATTCAATCATCTATTTTGATGTTTGAATTGGACTGATTTTGTTGTGTTGTATGTTGTCCACTCTAAGCTTTTAAGCACGAGTGTTTGTTCTTGATTGAAGCTTTTAAGAAAGATCAAGGTATTGTCATTGAAGTGTGTCTTCTACTTTCTTTATTATATGTTGTTATCACTGTTGTGATTGAGGGGGAGTGAGAGGTGTCTCATATCTAAGAGTGTCTTAGGTAGAAGTGTCATTGGGTAGTGATTAAGTGAATAGATTGTCAACTTGTATGTTGATTGTAGAGTCTATGAATTAATACTACTGATAGTGAATTTCCTCCCTGGCTTGGTAGTCCCCAGACGTAGATTGTTAGACCGAACTAGGTGAATAATTCTCTGTGTTTATTTATTGTTTTCAAGTGCTGTTCTTTTATTGTCTTGTTCATATAGCAGATATTGATGTTGTGACATCTCACTTAACATCACATATCTGATATCAGCATTTCAATTTGTATCAGAGCAGGTCATCCTGCTATGTATTTGGGTGAGATCTAGGATTGTTACTTTCTGGTGCAATGGACAAGGAGAGTGGTGGATTTGTGAATAGACGCCTATTCTAGATGGATCAAATTATGACTATTGGAAACCTCGCATGGTTGCATTTCTGAAATCTTTAGACAGTAGGGCTTGGAAGGCTGTTCTGACAGAATGGAAACATCCTGTCGTTGTGGGAAAAGATGGTGTGTCAAAGCTGAAACCTGAGGAGGAGTGGACCAAGGAAGAAGATGAACTCGCTCTTGGGAATTCTAAGGCCTTGAATGCTTTATTTAATGGTATTGACAATAATATTTTCAGGATGGTCAACACATGTGAAGTGGCTAAGGAGGCTTGGGATATTCTGAAAACAACTCATGAAGGAACTTCCAAGGTCAAGATGTCAAGACTTCAGCTGCTAACAACAAAGTTTGAAAGTTTAAGGATGAAAGATGAAGAGACCATTCATGATTTTCACATGAATATACTTGAACTGTCAAACGCTTCTAGTGCCCTAGGAGAGAGGATGTCTGATGAGAAGCTGGTAAGAAAAATTCTCAGATCTCTCCCCAAGAGATTTGATATGAAGGTGACTGCTATAGAGAAAGCTCAAGACATCAGCCAGATGAGGGTAAATGAATTGATTGGTTCACTTCAGACATTTGAATTAGGGTTGAATGACAGATCTGAAAAGAAGGTCAAAAGCATAGCTTTGGTGTCTAGTACAGAAGATGATGAGAAAGATTATGGTCCTGAAACTCAGGAAGAGCTATCCAATGCCATTGTTCTGCTGGGAAGACAGTTTAATATGGTTTTGAAAAGAATGGACAGGAGCTATAAACCTAATGTCAAGAACATCACATCTGACATCAACAGGTCAGGTGATCAGATGAAGAAAATAAGAACAGAGGAGAAGCCTAATTATGACAAAGGAATCCAATGTCATGGATGTGAGGGTTATGGTCATATCAGAGCTGAATGCCCTACATATCTTAAGAAACAGAAAAAGGGTTTATTTGTGTCCTGGTCTGATACTGAAAGTGAGGAAGATGAAGAGACTGCCAAGCAGGTTAGGGTATTGACTGGAAGGTGTACATCTGATGATGATTCTAGGGATGAAGAGAGCACTTATGATGAGCTTACCGATTCTTATAGAGAGCTATGCATTAACAGTGAAGAAGCCTGTCAAGAAGGGGAGAGGCAGAAGAAGATCATTGCTCAACTCATGGCTGAAAAGACAGAGCATCTGGAAACCATTGCCAACCTGGAAGATGAAGTATTTGTACTGAACTCTAAACTTGAATCTATGTCCAAGTCTATCAGAATGCTGAATAGTGGAACTGATGTTCTAGACAAGATTCTTGATGTTGGAAGAACTGCAGGAGACAAAAGTGGGTTGGGATTCAACAGTGGATCTGCTTCAAATGATGTTATTCCTAGTTCCAAGCCAGTGATGTTGAAACAGATGTTGAAACATCCAGACAGGACTCCCTCTAGAAAGAAATTCAGGCGCTGGAGATGCCATCATTGAGGGAGCTTTTGACACATAAAGGCTTTCTGTTATAAGTTGCATGGGTATCCTAAGAGTACTTCTAATTGTGCACCCAGACAGGTCATTCGTAAAGGTAATCAAGTCATCAAGCAAAAGAAGCAATGGGTCTCCAAAACTGATGTTGTCAGCTTGATAGCTCATACTTCTCTTAGAGTCTCTGCCAAAGAAGACTGGTACTTTGACAGTGGTTGTTCAAGACACATGACAGGAGTGAAGAATTTGCTGGTGGATGTTAAACTTCATTCTTCTGGCCATGTGACCTTTGGTGATGGTGTCAAAGGAGAAATCAAGGGTGTGGGAAAGCTGAATTGTGAAGGTACACCTAGACTTGATGATGTACTGCTAGTCAAGGGGTTGACAGCAAATTTGATCAGTATTAGTCAACTATGTGATCAAGGACTCATAGTTAATTTTACAAAAACTGAGTGCATTGTCACAAATGAGAAAGGTGAAGTTATCATGAAGGGTGATAGGTCTAAGGACAACTGTTAACTATGGGTGTCACAAGACTCAAGTTCATCCACATGTGTTCTTGCAAAAGAAGATGAAGTCAAAGTATGGCATCAAAAGTTGGGACATCTACATCTGAAAGGAATGAAGAGAATCATATCTACAGAAGCAGTAAGAGGAATCCCAAAGCTCAAAATTGAAGAAGGAAGAGTGTGCGGAGACTGTTAGATAGGGAAGTAGACCAAGATGTCACATCAAAAGCTTCAACATCCCACTACTTCTAAAGTGTTGGAACTTCTTCATATGGACTTAATAGGGCCTATGCAGGTGGAAAGTCTAGGTGGGAAGAAATATGCTTATGTAGTTGTGGATGATTATTCCAGGTACACTTGGGTGAATTTTATCAAAGACAAAACAGAAGTGTTTGATGTGTTTAAAGATATCTGTCAAAGACTCCAAAGAGAAAAGGAGAGCAATGTCATCAAAATAAGAAGTGATCATGGAAGAGAGTTTAAAAATAGCAAGTTTGCTGAATATTGTTCTACTGAAGGCATCAGTCATGAATTTTCTTCACCTATCACTCCTCAGCAAAATGGAGTTGTTGAAAGGAAGAACATAACCATTCAAGAATTTGCTAGAGCAATGATTCATGCCAAAAAGCTTCCTTACCATTTTTGGGCTGAAGCTATGAATACTGCCTGCTACATTCACAACAGAGTTACTTTGAGAAGAGGTACTTCAGCTACCTTGTATGAGTTGTGGAAGGGAAGAAAACCAAGTGTGAAGTACTTTTATGTCTTTGGAAGTAAATGTTATATTCTGTCAAATCGTGAACAGAGGAGGAAAATGGATCCTAAAAGTGATGAGGGAATCTTTTTGGGATACTCTACAAACAACAGAGCTTATAGGGTATTCAACTCCAGAACCAGAGTCATGATGGAATCTATAAATGTGGTTGTTGATGACTATGGAATGAAGGAAGTTGCTGATGTCCTGGATAATGTTGGAACATTTGTTGATGATGTATCAACAGAAGCTGAAGACAGAAGTGGAAATCCCAGTCCTACTGCTGCTGAACCTGAACCAGAGCAGCCTAACAAGGAACCATCCATCAGAGTGCAAAAGGACCACCCAAAAGAGCTTATCATAGGTGATCCAAACTCAGAAGTTACCACTAGGTCAAGAGAAGTTGTGTCAAATTCTTGCTTTGTATCCAAAATTGAGCCCAAAAATGTTAAAGAAGCCTTGAAAGATGAATTTTGGACTAATGCCATGCAAGAAGAGCTAAGACAATTCAAAAGGAATGAAGTGTGGGATCTTGTACCAAGGTCTGATGGAATAAATGTGATTGGCACCAAGTGGGTTTACAAGAGTAAATCTGATGAACAAGGAGTGGTCACCAGAAATAAGGCTAGACTGGTTGCCCAAGATTACACTCAGGTAGAAGGAATTGATTTTGATGAGACTTTTGCTCCTGTGGCCAGAATGGAATCTATCAGGCACCTAGAGCTTAGTATGACAAACTAAGGAAAGCTCTTTATGGATTAAAGCAGGCACCTAGAGCTTGGTATGACAGACTTACTGAATTCTTGGCTCTGAATGGTTACAGAAAATGAGGAATTGACAAGACATTGTTTGTCAAAGAGGAAGGAGGAAAACTGCTGATAGCTCAAATATATGTTGATGACATAGTGTTTGGTGGGATGTCAGAAGCAATGGTTCAACATTTTGTGAAACAGATGCAGTCTGAGTTTGAGATGAGTCTTGTTGGTGAACTCAGCTATTTTCTGGGTCTGCAAGTTAGACAAACGGAAGACTCCATATTTATCTCTCAGAGCAAGTATGCAAAGAATATAGTCAAGAAGTTTGGTCTGGAGAATGCTAATCACAAGAGGACACCTGCTCCTACTCACGTGAAGCTGTCCAAGGATGAACATGGCGTGAGTGTGGATCAAAGCCTATACAGAAGCATGATTGGAAGCCTACTGTATCTCACAGCTAGCAGACCTGATATCTCCTTTGCTGTAGGAGTTTGTGCCATATATCAATCTGAACCTAAGGTTAGCCACATGAATCAAGTAAAGATAATTCTGAAATATGTGAATGGTACTAGTGACTATGGTATTCTATACAGTCATGGATCAGGCATTGAACTGGGTGGATATTGTGATGCTGATTGGGCAGGGAGTGCTGATGATAGAAAAAGTACTTATGGAGGATGCTTCTTCTTAGGGAACAATCTTATCTCGTGGTTTAGCAAAAAGCAGAACTGTGTGTCTCTCTCCACTGCTGAGGCTGAGTACATAGCAGCAGGAAGTAGTTGTTCACAACTGGTTTGGATGAAGCAAATGTTAACTGAATACAATGTCAAGCAAGATGTCATGACATTGTACTGTGATAATCTGAGTGCAATCAATATCTCCAAGAACCTAATTCAACATAGCAGGACTAAGCATATTGATATACATCATCATTTTATAAGAGATCTGGTTGAAGATAAAGTGGTTGCTTTGGAACATGTTGCTACTGAAATGCAATTAGCTGATATTTTTACTAAGGCCTTAGATGCAAATCAATTTGAAAATTTAAGAAGCAAATTAGGGGTTTGCATATATGAGGATTAGTAGTTTTTTTTTGTGTGCATGAAGATGGTTTTTGGTGCAGGTGTCTTATGTGGTGAAATTGACGAAATAAGAATGGTTGGAAACATACAAGAACAATTTTATTGCTGGAAATACTCAATATTACAATTTTTGTGAAACTACAAGCAAGGAGTTTTCATGTTTGGATTCAGCTATTCATTCCAACCACCTTAGTTAATGAATGTAACCCAATCTTCATCTGCCTCATCCTCAGAACCATGTAATTGCTTTTAAGCCTTCTTGTTGGTCTACATCCTTGTTTCTGTCTTTCTTCCTGTCCTTGTTGTCCCTGTAGAGGATCCACCTGTTGTCATTTCTTTGGACTTCATCTACTTTGGTTTTGTGATCTTATTCTTCTGGTCTTGCTTCAACTGACCCTTGTGTGAATCAACTGTCTTGGAGGACTGACTCATGTTTCCTTCTCAGATTGGCTGTAGTAAGAAGCAGTTTGATGTAGTTTTTATAATTCAAATGGGAACCCTCGTTTATATTGCCTGGTCAGTCAAAGTTGTTTGGTGTCTGTGCACCTCTCTCTGTTGAGTAATGTGTCACTCTTTCCAAGCTGTGTTACAACTGTTTTTCTTGGTACTTGAGCATGTTTGACTAAGTGTCAGAACATTGATAGTGGTCTTTTGGCCAATTGTGGCTAAAAAGGGGGAGAAGTAAATAGTGATTTTTGGCTTTGTTGGATGTTCTGTGATGTTGGTTTCTGTTTTCGTGGCTTGAAGGGGAGTTTGTAGTTTTGATAATTGTGTGTTGCTAAGTGTGCAGCTGGTTTCCTTGGTTGGTTGTTTTTTTCATAATGTTAGATTTGTTTGATTGGTGTGTTTCTGCTGCAGGTATCTCTGATGTGTGCTAATGTGTGCTGGGGGAGATTGTTAGTTCTGAAATTGGCAGCGATTTTGGTAAAACAAAGTGTTGCATCAAGATGACATGCTTGATGTCTTAACATGTGTTTCTAACATTCTGCAGGTGGTTTATCTGAGTGTTGCAGGACTGTGTGCATGATGTCAAGACTGAAGTCTTAACATTTGTTGACAGAACATTCTGTTAAGAATGTTATGTTTTATTGGTTGCGCGTTATTTGCAACTTGTGAGTTTTTGTTGAGTGATTGCATGCGAAATTCATGGAGCAGATTTATTCTGAAGCAATCATTTTATGTTACTTTGTGGAGTATATTTTGTTGCTATTTTTAGGGCAAAAAGATTTGAAGTTTAAATCTGTTTTTAATTGTGAATCAAATCTAAGATTTGATAATGCCCAAACCCTGTGAGGAATGTTTCTGGGAATATTATGTTATCCTATGTGGCGCTGTTTTATAGGTCTGGAAGATTCAAGTCAGAATCAAGAAGAATATTGAAGAGTAATGACTTTCTAATTATGGAGATAAATTAGGAAGGATTTGATTGAAGACCTATTTTGTAGGAGAATCTTTTGTAGATTTGTAGCAGCTGATATGCTGTGATTAGAAGCCCAAATCCAGTTGGGAAAAAGTTATAAATAGAATGCTTGTAACCTAGAATAAGTACGGGTCCAAAATGTAGATAATTAGGGTTTGGATGAAATTGTGAGCCACTCTGGTACTATTTTGTACTTAGAGTTGGACTATTTAGTTGAGTTGTATTTGTCAATCATCTATGAGCTTTTAAGCAATGATGATTATGTTTCTTGAAGTGTGTCTTCTGCTTTTCTGTGATTGAAGAGTTGTTGGAAATCAAGCAGTTAATGCAGTGGCTGAGGTGTTGACTGCTAGACATCATTGCGATGATTAGAAGTGAAATGGAGTCTCTTATCTAGGGTGGACTTAGGTAGAAGGGTCATTGGGTAGTGATTAAGTGAGTAGATCATCAACGGGTGTGTTGGTTATAGGGTCTATGAATTGATACTGCTGATAGTGAATTTCCTTCCTGGCTTGGTATGCCCCCAGATGTAGGTTGTTAGACCGAACTAGGTAAACAATTCTTGTGTGCACTTTACTTTTCAGCAACTTCTTTAATTGTCTATATCTTGTATATGTTGTTGATAACAGACCAGATGTCTCGACATGTTATGTGACATCTGGGTCTGTCATACCAGAATTTCAATTGGTATCAGAGCAGGCATCCTGTTCGTTTTTTAGGGTGAGATCCTAGGGAAGATACTTTCTAGTTCATGTGCAAGGAAAATAGTTTTGCTGAGAAGTTGTATGGACTTGGTCAGTTCATATGTTGTTTGAATGGTCCCTTGAAGTGGAGGATGGATTATTCATGATAGGGTGTGTATTGGCTCTGTTTGAAGTTGTCAGGCGTGTAGCTTTGGTGGTGAGCTGCTTTGTGGGGTGATTTATTTTCAACCTATGCTGACCTATTGCACCTGGAGTGTGGTGTTTGTGCAAAGGTTATTAAGTTTTGTCTGAAGGTTGTAGAGGGGTTTTCTTTATTTGTGTTCCACTGCATATGTATCTTTCAGAAAACTCCTTGTGGTTTTGTGTGTTAAGGTTGTATCACTCTGTTCTCCTCTGAAGGTGTATCACATGGTGTGGTGATACTTGAGGATATCTTCAACTAGCTTGTTAGAGTTGTCAAAGATACTTAAGGTTCATCCCAAGTCCACTCATAAAGGAACTTTTATATGAGCTTGTTGAAAAGAGATCTGAAGAAAGTTAGAAGCAATTTATTCTTGCTTCCAACCCTACAAGGCCAATCTCTGGGCTTTGATAAAGGATCACTTGGTGTGTTTCTTGAGAAGGGGACTTATGTCCTACCAGATGTTGGAACATAAAACCACCAGATTGTGCAGAATCTTGTTAGATAAAGGTATGGCATAACAGATGCTTGGGGCTAAACAAATGTGTATTGATCACATCTGTTTGGAACCTACTCCTGGCTTGGAAGATGAGGCATCTGGGTTGTGTGTCTAAGAAGTTTCTTTCAAGAAACATGTCTTAGATAAGTGTGCTGGTCAAGAGACGATCAACATAGTGTCACTCATTGGATTAGTGTATTTCTGATCCAAGTGAGTAGGAGTACAAAGGCTGTTTGTTTTTGTGAAGGTCAAACTCAAATGTCAAGGACATTTTCTCTGAAATCTGAAAGTTCCTTCTAATCAAAGCAGCCATATATATGCAATCTTGTTTATGGCCATGGGGCAAATTGTGTTTGAAAGGAGTTCTATGTGTGTACCAACCATAAGATGTGCAGCTATTAGAGGGGAGAATGAATAATTCCCTCAAGATTTCTTAGCAGTTAATAAGGGGGAGTCCTTCATCTGATGTTGGAAGAACAAGAAGAAATATCAGACATAAGGTCTTGACATCTTTGTATTGAGAATTTAATTTTCTCAATATGTCTGGTGGTGTTTCTCATAAACAGGATGGAGGTTGTTTACTCAAACTTGATATCACTATCAAGTCTATGAGAGCATGTAACTCTTGTTCTAGTGGAAGAGAAACTCAAAGGGTTGTGCTTAGAGGAGGTGTATTAACTTAACTGGTTGACTGGTGTCTTCATTGTTGGAATGTCATCCAAACCTTCTAGGATGAGCATTTCAGATTTGTGTCTGGAGCAAGGAGGAGTTGGTGTTTTTTTTGGGACCAAAGGATTATGGTTCCCTGGTATTTGCATGAGAAGTTTCTTCTTAAGCTGGAGTTCAGTTATGTGGTGTCCTCACATAATGGAACAGTTTTTGCAAGGATTGAAGAGCATCCTTAAACCTGTTAGAGGGAATCTCCTCTTTAGGTGCAGAAGGATGGCATCCAACATCTCAAAGTCAGACAGGGGGTCTGAACATTAGAAGTTTGAGAAGAAGATTCTTGAGATGTAGAGTATGTAGGTTCCTGCATGTGTGTATGATTTGGTTTTGAAGGTTGATCAGCTACTGATGATTGATCCTCTTGTGTCCCTTGCAAGAGATGTAGGTGGATTACTATGGTTGTTATCTTCAAAGCCATAGTAAAATCCATGTGATTTAGATTGATGTCGGAACTGATGTTGAAACATCATTTCAGTTCATTGCTTCCTCAGCCAAGGAAGTTTGTCTAGCTCAGGATGGAGTGAAAGGTTAAGACACTGATCTAATCTGGAATGCTATTGTGGTGTGAATGCTTTTGTGTGAATGCTTTTGTGGTATGAATGGTTGTCATGATGGTTTGTCATGAAGAAGAATTAGCAGATGCCTGATGTGTGCGAAACAAGAATGTCAGACCAATTGTCCTACCTTGTGTGAGAAGGTAGTCTTATCTGAATAAAGATAAATACTTTGACGGGAGCTGAGTATTTGTCTGTCCTCTGATAAGGGTGTGCATCTGACTAATGATAAATACTTTGATGAGAGCTAATTATTTGTCGGATGTGAGTATGCAAGTCTACAGTCTAAATTCTTTGCTTCAGAGAGGGTGTGCAAGCTTCTTTCTCTCTATGGTGTTTAGGTGTTTATGTTAACCAGAATAAGCTGTTGTGGAAGTGTTTTATTGGGAGCTTCTTGAAGGACTTCTATGCGCAATGAGTCCTTTGAATGGTGATGGGAAGCTGATGTCCCAAATGATGTTGTAACATCATGTTTGTTGATGGTTATATTTAGAAGATGATTGCTCAAGCATTATTGTCAGAAGAGGTGTTTCTGATTATGTGGATTAGAATGTGGAGATTCTGATCTTGTTTTTAGTAGTATGTTCTGGCAAAGCTTGTCTACTATTTTTGAAGACTTCACTAGTATCAACAACTACTAGTGGATGTAATGGCAGAGGAATTGTGTCAGATGATGTGATCTGATTAGAAAGTTTTTTTGGCAGAGGAATTAGATCTGAGGTGCTCTGTTCTGGATGTTCGATGTCTTGTATTGATATGCTTTGCAAACTGGTGGCTACAAAGAGGGAGTTACTTTTGGCTAGCTGTACTGCAAGTATCTATTGAAGAGATTGGATCTCAGTAAACCTTTCAAGTAAGCTGAGAAGTTGTGGAGGTTGTGAGCAGTATCAGACCAGTCAGGATAATTGGATGTGTTCTCCAGGAGTGAAAGTACAGTATGTGAATGTGCTCAATAAATGTGGGAAGATCTGGTTCTCAAATGTTCATCTCCATCAAGAGCATTGGTTATCCATGACAGGGGGAGTACTTGTCTATGGATTTTGCTGCAAAGGTGCACATATTGTGAAGCTTGCATGCTGATCAAGATTGTGGAGATTGGTTGCCTCTTATGAGGATATAATGTCAGATAACATGCTATGACATTAGGCTGATGGCATTTTGGTGTGTTCTTAATAGGACATGTATGGTTCTAGCCATGTGAAGCTAATTGTTTGAGTCATGTGCGTACATGCTTCTGAGGAGGAGTCTGAAGGATAGTTTTGTTTGTGTCTGGGAGAATGTATTTTTCTCTGGAGTTTTTGGAAGAACTATGTAGGGGTCTTTGTTGATGGGAGATGTTACACTTGTCTTGGTGTGTGTCATTAATTCAAAGTTAGAGGACTTTACTTAGAGTGTAGTGGAAGGCAGTGTGTTTGTGCTTCAGACCTTGTGGATGATTGTGTGAAGCATTCCTGATTCTATTGGATTGTTTCTCAAGGAACAAGAATGTCTATGGCTGTAAAATTCAAGGTGGATTTGTACAGGGTATGGATGGCTTCTGGATGAGAGAGATCAATGGTGATTTTGGCCTCAATCCAAGAGTTTATTGGTTGTAGTACAAGGATGTGATCCTGGTACTTTCTTACTATATGATCATAAAGGTGTCAAGGGATATCATTGGTGATTTTGTGGTGTTTCTTGTTGAAGGAGAAACTTTTGTCAGTTAAATGTACTAGTGTTGTTTGAGGATCAAGCATTAAGTGAATGCGTTCAGCAGGTGTGTTGAACAGAGGGTGCGCTCTTGAAGACATGAAGATGAGTCTTATGTTTTCCATTCATTTAAGGTGTTCTTCTTGCAAAGGAGCACTGGGTATCTTAGATAGGGGGAGTTGAACTTTTGTTGTTGAAGTAGTGCAGTTGTTTATCAAGATTGTTTGTGGCTCTGGTGAGGGTGTTATGTCAGACAAGATGTCGTGACATTGTGTTACTGGTCAAGTTCATGGTGGACATGACAGTTTATACCTGGTGTGTTAATGGATTGAACCAGAAGTGTACATTTACCCCAATGTTCTGTTCTGAGTATGTTTGTTGGATGATTCAGAGTTTGCCTTTGGAACTTTTTGTGCTTGGTCTGTATTAATGTACTCTCTTCTCTATGGATTTGTTCTGAATGTTGCTTAGTTGTTCTGGTTGTTATGGAAGTTTCCTAGTGGAGTTTGTCTAATTATGGCTAAAAAGGGGGAGAGTAGTGTGGCTAAGTAATGTTGGCATAGTAATGATATGTGTGCATTGGATTTTCTGGGTTAGATGTGGTTGTCTGGTGTGTTGTGTGTCTGTTGCAGGTTCTCTGATATGTGTTTTCTGTCGGTATCTCTGATGTGTGCTGACATTGTTTTAGCCAAAATTTGCCAAAGGGGGAGATTGTTAGTTCTGAAATTGGCAGCAATTTTGGTAAAACAAAGTGTTGCATCAAGATGTCATGCTTGATGTCTTAACATGTGTTTCTAACATTCTGCAGGCGGTTTATCTGAGTGTTGCAGGACTGTGTGCATGATGTCAAGACTGATGTCTTAACATCTGTTGACATAACATTTTATTAAGAATGTTATGTTTTATTGGTTGCGCGTTATTTGCAACTTGTGAGTTTTTGTTGAGTGATTGCATGCGAAATTCATGGAGCAGAATTATTCTGAAGCAATCGTTTTCTGTTACTTTGTGGAGTATATTTTGTTGCTATTTTTAGGGCAAAAGGATTTGAAGTTTAAATCCGTTTTTAATTGTGAATCAAATCTAAGATTTGCTAATGCTCAAACCCTGTGAGGAATGTTTCTGGGAATATTATGTTATCCTATGTGGCGCTGTTTTATAGGTCTGGAAGATTCAAGTCAGAATCAAGAAGAATATTGAAGAGTAATGACTTTCTAATTATGGAGATAAATTAGGAAGGATTTGATTGAAGACCTATTTTGTAGGAGAATCTTTTGCAGATTTGTAGCAGCTGATATACTGGGATTAGAAGCCCAAATCCAGTTGGGAAAAAGTTATAAATAGAATGCTTGTAACCTAGAATAAGTACGGGTCCAAAATGTAGATCATTAGGGTTTGTGTGAAATTGTGAGCTACTCTGGTACTGTTTTGTACTTAGAGTTGGACTGTTTAGTTGAGTTGTATTTGTCAATCATCTATGAGCTATTGAGTAATGATGATTGTGTTTCTTGAAGTGTGTCTTCTGCTTTTCTGTGATTGAAGAGTTGTTGGAAATCAAGCTGTTGATGCAGTGGCTGAGGTGTTGACTGCTAGACATCATTGCGATGATTGGAAGTGAGATGGAGTCTCTTATCTAGGGTGGACTTAGGTAGAAGGGTCATTGGGTAGTGATTAAGTGAGTAGATCATCAATGGGTGTGTTGATCGTAGGGTCTATGAATTGATACAGCTGATAGTGAACTTCCTTCCTGGCTTGGTATGCCCCCAGATGTAGGTTGTTAGACCAAACTGGGTGAACAATTCTTGTGTGCACTTTACTTTTCAGCAACTTCTTTAATTGTCTATATCTTGTATATGTTGTTGATAACAGACCAGATGTCTCGACATGTTATGTGACATCTGGGTCTGTCATACCAGAATTTCAATAAAGTGAGTAGTGATTTTTGGCTTTGTTGGATGTTTTGTGATGTTGGTTTCTGTTTTCGTGGCTTGAAGGGGAGTTTGTAGTTTTGGTTATTGTGTGCTACTAAGTGTGCAGCTGGTTTCCTTGGTTGGTTTTTTTTTCAGAATGTTAGATTTGTTTGAGTGGTGTGTTTCTGCTGCAGGTATCTCTGATGTGTGTTGATGGTGTTTTAGCCAAAATTAGCCAAAGGGGGAGATTGTTAGTTCTGTTATTGGCAGCAATTTTGGTAAAACAATGTGGTTGATCAAGATGTCTTGTCTGATGTCTTAACATGTGCTTCTAACAGTCTGGTTGTGGTGTGTTGTTTGGTATTGCAGCTTTTGTGCATGATGTCAAGACTGATGTCTTAACATCTGTTGACAGAACATCTGTTCAGTCTGTTATGTGATTTAGGGCTGCGTGTTAATTGTTATGTTTTGAGAGATTCTGTTTGTGAGATTGCAGGCGAAATTCTTGGAGAAGATTTTTTTTCAAATGCAATTGTTTGTTTTCATTGTGCATCAAATCTGTGTTTTTCTAACAGAGCCCAAGCCCAAGAATCTGTTTCTATTTAAAGAAGTCTCAACCCTACTTGGACGATACGAAGACAAGAGATTGTGTACTGAGTGTCAAGTATTAGGGTTTGTGTTTTCGTCTGTGCACTACGCCAAACAAGGGAAAAGAGGGCGCTTTTTTTGGCCTATGACAGCGCTGTCTAAGGCTGCGCTGTCGTAGGTAAAGACAATGTTTTTTTATTTATGAAAAAGCGCTCTCTAAAAGGGGGACTTTAGACAGCGCTTTCAAAAGCGCTATCTAATGTATACGTTTAAAATTTTAAAGAATTTTTTTATATACTTTAGAGAGCGCTTTTTTCTTCAAAAGCGCTCTATAAAGGGGGGCTTTAGACAGATCTTTTGAAAGCGCTGTCTAATGTATACGTATAATGATTTTTTTTATATACCTTTAGAGAACGCTTTTTCCTTAAAAGCGCTCTCTAAAGGGGGACTTTAGACAGCGCTTTTCAAAGCGCTGTCTAATGTATACGTATAAAATTTTAGATTTTTTTTATATACCTTTAGAGAGCGCTTTTTCCTTAAAAGCGCTTTTTCCTATACCTTTAGACAACGCTTTTTTCTCAAAAGCGTTATCTTTTGTCTACGTATAATTTTGAAGATTTTTTTAAAAAAATCCCATTTTAACCATTTTTTTTATGCAGAAACCTGTATAATTCACATTTCCATAAACCTGTATAATTCATATTTCAATAAACCAGTATGGATACGCATTTCCATTAACAACTTCTATTTCAAAACTAGAATTTACATTAATGCAGAATTCGCACAATTCCTTATATTGTATGGTTTCAAACCTGTATAGAATTTGTACATTTCAATAAACTAGAATTTACATGCAGAATTCGCACAAATTCTATTGTATGGTTTCAAACCTGTATAGAATTTACATTTCAATAAACTAGAATTTACATTCACAAAACTATACATTCAAGAAAGAATTCTTCTTTCAATAAAGAATTCGCACAATTCCTCCTTAATATCTTGCAATTGTTTCCTCGTGTAATAAGGACACGCCATATCATCGAAATACTACATAACAAAACAAAATACGCATTATTTAGTTAAAAATAATAAATTATATGACATATCCGATAAATATTAAAATAAATCCTAAGTTATAAAATCATGCATACCGTAATAGGAATCTCCAATTGTTCCATTTGAAGGATTTCTCTCATGAACCTCAAAACGAAGTACTCGCAGTCTATGCCATTATGCTGACGAGGGCACTACACATAGACAAACAAATAAGAAATAATATATAGATGTTTTGTGTTATCAAGTAGCATCACTAATAAGCAATATTGTGAAAATTAATATACCTCCACTTTGACCAATGTAATATTGGTTGCTCTAGCCCGTGCTACTCGAGTCTCTCTTTGTGCACGGTATAGTAGTATAGCTCTATAAAAGAAAAACGTAAACTTAGAACAATGTCACGGAAATAATTAAATATACAAATACACACGAATATTTCGAACAATCTCACTTACGTGTCAACCACATCCTTCATATTCTGATATGTGGACCAATCAGTATCCAATGAATTAAGATAATAGACCACTTCTGTTATAGGATTAATGGAAACCAACAACCAGTGTCCACTGTAAAATATAACAAAAGTTTAGATGGATAATTTCTACGCAAAAAGATACAAATTAAAGATTAGAATGAAATTAGAATGAAAATCTTACCCGTTTCTAGTATTATACGGTAAAAGAAACAGACTTTCTGTGTTGCTGGCCATAAATCGCTCAAGTAAGTGGTCTCTTACTTCAATTGCATTCATACCAATTCTCAGTGCATTAACAAGGCTGCAAGAGAAGAAACGGAATCTGTTTGACATTTTCGTGCCCCGCATGAATTTTTCATACATGCACCTTAAATAAAAACATAATAAACATTAGACTATTTTCATTGAAATGTGTAAATAAATTGTTCAACTAAATAAATAATAGATTGATTGGAGTACCAGATGTATGAATGCATAACACCGATGCCTAATTCAGTATGCTTGAATATCTGCTCCATGTCCTCTTTTCCGATTATCTCGGAATGCGGAAAACCAAAAACACCTTCGACCATGTCTATTCGACGAATAACACCATCCATCAAATCTGACATTGTCATAAGTGTTTCTAGACACGACTGAAAGCGAGCTCTTTTTTCCTGCACGATCCTTGTATGAGCTTTTTTCTTGCCGGTCTGTTGTGAAGCATGAGCAGGAACCTAACAATCATATAAGTTAGGTAAAGTAGAAAAATCATGAAACTTTTGAATTCGGATAATAAAATAACACTTAAAAGCTACCTCTCTGTGTGATTCAACAGACTCGTTTTGCCGCAAAACCCCTTTATTCTTAGTTACGGGTTTTGTAGGAGTCTAACATTACCATGTAAAAAAAATGTAAGTAATGGTTCAGAATGATTTTCATAATCGTTCAGAATTGACATTTGAATATTAAGAGATTCGTAATGGTTTTCAACATACCTCATCACCTATGGAAATGAGGTCTAACGGCCATGCAACAAACGAACCTATTGCATCCCGCAGCAATGTAACCTCTG
This sequence comes from Lathyrus tuberosus, assembly GCA_022829125.1. NCBI lineage: Eukaryota > Viridiplantae > Streptophyta > Magnoliopsida > Fabales > Fabaceae > Lathyrus > Lathyrus tuberosus. The sequence continues at coordinate 6,691,124 of JALAZF010000338.1, read as the reverse complement.
AAACCGAGTCAGGTATGGGTAGTACCGCATCCGTATCTAAAGCGATATCAACCGACACTTTCAGATATCCATTAGGGAGCGGTTGATGGTGAAGTAACGCTCCCACAAGGTTATGCACTTTTCCCTTGCCAACCATACGATAAGTCGGTAAGGACAAATACAATTGGCAAGATGAAATGCCCTGAAGCAATAATAAATATGTAACTGTTAATATGTATAAAGGTCAATTAAAATAAATGTGTTAATTTAATTAAAATAAATATGTGCTAATTACCTCGAGAATTTTATTTGGAGAATTGATACTAGCTTTGTCACTAGTATCTTTCAAACCGGAACCGCGCTTTTCCGCCTCATATCTCTTTTTATCTTGTTGCAATTCACGGACTTGCGCTTGTAGTGCCATCAAAGTTTGCATGACTTCTTGGTTGCTGGGATTTTTTCTCTTTGGTTGCTTATACAGGGAAGATGGAGTCACACCAAATCCTTTACCTCTCACCCGACCGGGATACTCAGGAATATTTAGTACTCGACTAAGAATGCTCCTGCAATCATCCTCATCTGTGGGTAAGGATTTAGATAGATTCTCCTAAAATTCATTGACAAATCGAAAATTATTAGTGGGGATTAAAAATTAATTATATTTTAATAAAATTTCGATTAACTTTGAGACATAATGTTATACTTACACATTCGTCATAAACATGCTGAACATCTTCTCTAACAGCTACATCCTTACCCACGCGAGCTTCCTTACCCACGCGAGCTTCCTTCCACAAAACATGGTCCGGAAGTGATGATTCTTCACTTTTAGACTCTTTTAACTACACATTTAGTTAAATAATAAGTTCATCAATTATAACACAATAATACAATTAATAAAATCATAGCATTAATATATACTTACCAATTTTTGTTGTAACCGTGCATATCCCAAACGCCCTTTTCTGAATGGATACGCGGGTTTTGATGCTCTTTCGCGATTAATGGCACTCAATTTCTGGATAAAAAAGTTTAAGTCATATCAAAACAAACTAATGAAACAAATATATAATACAATCAATAGACATGACAAGATAACATTACATTGAATTCTTCGGTTTTCCGTTTGGCTACAAAATGCCCCATTCTTCCGGTGTAATCACATCCGCATACAACGGTGGAAGTTTTGCTTCAACAAAATTTTTGTCCTCATCCCTAAGATATTTGTTTGATAATAAGGCTCTAAACCCTCTGTGACTCTTTCCGGCCAATTGAAGACAATACTTTTTCCGGCTTTCTTCAATATTAAATGACCTCTACGAAAAAACATACACATATAAACATAAAGTGTGTTAGTATAAGTAAATTAAAGACTTAATCGTCAACAAAAATCTAATGACATCAATCATATTTGGTAAGTACCTGTATCTCAGTCCATATATTTTCTTTACCGGCATCCAACGATTTACTCCTCCAATTATCACTAGTGATTGGAATGTGCTGACGGACAAGTGAACCAATGTATGAAGACAATATTGAACCGTTAGGCTCAACTAGTTAGTTCTCGTCACTCCAATGTACATCAAATTCCGTCCCTTTATCTCTAGCACGGATGATTGACTTCATAATGGGTTTTCCTCTTTTTATTTCATGTTCTACTTTCGAAGCTTCATTCTGAGCTTCATGTGTATCATGTGTCTCGTGCGTATCTTCCTGGTTACTAGACATTTGACCTGTAAGAAAGAAAAAAACAAAAATTAAATGACAAATATAAAAATCCATAATCCTAATCCATTGAATGATATAAGCTATAATTTTACAACTAGTACATTTTTCACTAACGTCTCTTTCTTTTCTTGGTTGGAATATGTTCTACCCGTCTCTTAACAACACGGACGGTTGGATTGACCCAAATACCCTCATTATGATCATTTCTAATATATGATTCATTCGCTATAATATTTTCATCTTGATCATTTCTAGTAAATGATTCAATATCAACATCAATATCACCTTGATCTCCAATGTTTTCATCAATTACTTTGTTAGATAAAAGCACTATAGACCATTTTGTACTTGTCGGATCGGTGACATAGAACACTTGTTTAGCTTGAGAGGCTAGAATAAAAGGCTCATCTTTGTACCCCACCCTATTAAGATCCACTTGCAAAAATCCTGACTTATCCATTCGTACGCCATTATTATTTTCAACCCACTTGCAACGAAATATAGGAATCTGAAACTTCTCATAATCAAACACCCAAATGCGCTCGATAACCCCAAAATATGACAGATTTGCAAATTTGGGATTTAATTCTTTCACACTTGAAATGTGCATTGCTTCAGCTACCACGGTGACACCACTATTTTGCATAGTACTTTTATCATCTTGTTCTTTGGTATAAAATGTGTATCCATTAATTGCGTATGTGCTATAAGAAAACACGACCATACTTGGACCATATGCTAAACATCTCAACCTTTCTGTTATTGAAGCACGGTATGAATAATACTTTGAATAAATATGATCCTTAAACCAAGGTATGAAACTTCGATTGTGCTCTCGTACTATCCAATTCTCATTTCTATTCAGATTTAAACCTCAGAGAACATCCTTGTGCATTTCAACATACGACTCAACCTCATTCTCATTGTGCAGAACATACAAATGCACTTGATCCCGTTCGACCCTTGATATTGTCACAACTTCATTTCCAATTAGCTTTTTTCCTTCTTTTTTTCCAACAATATGAGATTTGGGGAGTCCAATTGATTGTACATTGGACAGATATTCAGTACAAAACTCAACCGCTTCTTCAACAATGTATCGTTCGGCAATACAACCCTCTGGTCGACTTCGGTTTTTCACATACCCTTTTAATATTTTCATATAACGTTCAGTAGGGTACATCCATCTCATATAAGCCGGTCCACACAATTGTGTCTATTTCACCAGATGAACAACTAGATGAACCATTATGTCAAAAAACGAGGGAGGAAAATACATTTCAAGATCACACAAAGTAATAACTATTTCTTTCTGCAATGTTGGTAAGATCGCAGGATCGATCACCTTACTGCAAATTGACTTAAAGAAAAAACACAATTTAGTTATTGCGCTTCTTACTTTTTCTGGCAGAATAGAACGTATACCTATTGGTAGAAAATGTTCCATTATAACATGGCAGTCATGCGTCTTTAAACTCTTTAACTTGAGGTCTTTCATAGACACAAGTCTTCTAATATCTGAAGAGTATCCTTCTGGAACTTTAACTTCACTTAGAAACTTACACAATACTTTTTTCTCCTATCTAGATAGAGTATACGTAGCAGGTGGTAGATATATTCGTTTTCCGTTCTTCAAGGGTCCTAATTCAGTTCTTATCCCCATATGTACCAAGTCCTTTCTTGCTTTAAGGCCATCCTTAGACTTTCCTGGTATATTGAGTAACTTACCAATAACACTGTCAAATACATTTTTTTCGATATGCATAACATCGAGAAAATGTCTTACATACAACGACTACCAATATGGCAATTCAAAAAAAATTGACTTCTTCTTCCACCCACTCTTGACAAGTGTATGTGCAAAAGGCTTTCCAAACTGAGTTCTCACATCTTTCACCTTTTCAAAAATTTGATCACCTGTCAATATAGTTGGAGCTCTACCATGTTCTGGCTCTCCATTGAATGCTTTTTTCCACCCACGATAGTGATGATTAGAATTTAAGAATCTACGATGACCGAGAAAGACATTCTTCTGACCAAACTCCAATCGCGTCCAATCTATTTTATCTTCACAAATAGGACACGCACATTGACCTTTTATGTTGTACCCTGATAGATTTCCGTATGCTGGAAAATCATTAATTGTGCCAAACAACATCGCCCTCAAGTTGAAACTTTCTTTCCTATACCCATCATAAACCTCCACACCGTTCTCCCACAAAAATTTTAAATCTTCGATTAAGGGTGCCAAGTATACGTCTATGTCATTCCCTGGTTGTCTAGGCCCAGAAATTAACATAGATAACATCATGTACTTACGCTTCATACATAGCCATGGAGGTGGGTTATAAATCATTATGATCACAGACCAAGTGCTATGTGAGATACTTTGAATACCGTGTGGGTTCATTCCATCAGTAGATAATGCCAAGCGAAGGTTTCTTGCTTCTTTTCCAAATTTAGGATAATCATCATCAATTTTCATCCACTGTGGTGAATCTGCCGGATGTCGAAACTTTCCATCAATAATTCTTTCATCTGCATGCCAAGTCAAGTGTCTTGAATCGGTCTCACTACGAAACATGCGTCTAAATCTCAGAATTATAGGAAAATACCATAAGACTTTTGCTAGAGACAACTTTTTCTTATATCGAGAGACACCGTATTTAGGACACTCATTTAACAATGCATACTCATTTCGAAACAATACGCAATCGTTTGGACAGGCATGTATCTTATCATAGCTTATGCCAATAGAGCACAACATCTTTTTGGCCTCATATGTTCGATTGGGAAGAGCATTATCCTCTGGAAGCATATCTTTCATAAGGGCCAATAACTCTGTGAAACTTTTATCCGACCATCCATTGCCCGCCTTTAAATTGTACAACTTTAATACCGCGGACAATCTTGTGAATTTGGTGCAGCCATTATACAACGGTTTCTCTGCATCGCTTACCAACCTCTCAAACATTTTGGGACAATCCTTAAGATCATCTTCAAGTGCTTCTGCAATCTCTTCGACTCGATCAGAATCGTATGTATCTGTGTCATTGTCGTATGAAGCATAGGTCGTATTATCCCCCGATTCAATATTCCCGTTAATTTTCTCACCATGCAAATTCCAACATGTATAACTTCTATCAATTCCACGCCTCAATAAATGCGATGCCAACTGAACCACGTCAACCCGACTCCCAAAACAGTAACCCAAGCAAGGACATATCATTCGACTGGGGTCTTTGGCGTGCGCAACAGCAAACTTAACGAATTTCGATACCCCATTGTCGTACTCTTTCGACAATCGACTTGAAGACATCCATTTCTTATCCATAGTTATACTAATTAAACTAAACAAAAACAAAAAGAAAAAACGTTATACCTGTAGGGAAACGATCCGACTTTCACACTTTGATCACAAGTAACCCCTATATATAGCAAATTCAATAAGTTAGTAACTCCATCATATCAGTTCATTCAAAGTACTACTAATTGCAATGGTGAGAGAGAACAACTAATTACCTTTAGAGATGTAAACAACTTCTAGACCCACACAGTGTCCAGATAGGTTAGAATTAACAAGACCCCCCTGTACACGTATCATAAAATGAAATATCATTAATTGACCAATTATGAGTCATAACTTGATAAGTGGCAACATGTAATCACAAACAAGCAACAATTAGAGGTAAACACCTACATATTCCAAGTACTTGACCAAATACTCAAGAGCAAAATAAATAATTTAGAATCACTAAGTTTAGAGAACAGATCAAAATACAAGAAGAACTATGCAATGTTGATAATGTTGATAGAACCATGCAACGTTGGATGGTTAACATGTCATGCACTTGCTACAAATAATATACATAATCAAAATATTATTTATCTCTTCCATTTAGTATTTGAACAATAAAATAAAATATGGTAGTATGTTGGATGCAGAATAGGGCAAGCAGCAAAAATATTTATTTTTGGAAGAATTCCCTCCGGGATTTATGTCGTGTCCACAGAGATCGGTTCGAGGGAAAGAATGTCGTTCGACAATCTCTCGCGTTTATGAGTTTGGTTTTGAATGATTTAAAACATGAAAACAGAAAAGTAAACATTAAAACATAAAAAGAAATTCATTCTTCAGAGACAAGAACTTATCAGGCACTGCATATAATCGACTCCTCACAAACTTAAACTTACCGACCAGTTATACTCTACCTACAATACTCATCAATATCACCCAACATCGCTCACAACACAGGTTATGTCTAACGCAAAGTTGAGAAACCAACCGTGTTACCATCGCCGATGCTCTCGCACGCTAGCTCAAGGCACGGAGGCATTAAGATTCGATGCCTATTGAAGATTGTTAGCTCCTAAATCTATCTCTAGAGTCCAGAAATTAACAGACAATCGTCCCTAATCGAAGTTCGTGAAGGTTATGTCTAACGCAACCCAAACCCCGCGCATAAAGCAAAAATCAGAGACAATCACCAATAAAGATTTGTAAAGCAAGTTTTATACAACGCCATGGGCGACAAATATACATGAGTTTGCAGCAAATACATATACAAAACCCAACCATAAAGAAAAACACAAAGAAGAAGAGAAATGAACCAAACATCTCGCGGATTGTCGGAGCCGTTCGACGATCAATCCACCCCGGTTCATCCGTATGCATGCTCCATAGTTGTTTTCTAAGCAAAGCAATGAAAAATGAAGTTTGATGGAAGTGGGATCAAGAAACCCCAAAACCATCACTAAAAAAGTAACTGAAATGAATTATATACATTGCAAATTCTGCATGGTTCGCAGTGCGAATGACTCAAAAAATGGCACTTCAAGTGCCTCTGATTACCAAACCGCCTTTGCTTTCCTTCGTTGGTTCGCAGTGCGAACGAACCATTCGCAGTGCGAATGCTCGCTGACTGGTTCGCAGTGCGAACCTTGGCTTATTTCTCTTTTGTAACTCACTGCCAGCCTTCGCTGCGACCTTCGCTGGACCTTCGCAATGCGAACACTCGCTGCCAGTTCGCAGTGCGAACAAGACAGAAAACCAGTCCTTATTTTGGCCACAACTTCTTCACCGAAACTCCGATTTACGCACGGTTTGAAGCGCTGGAAAGCTTATTCAATTCTCTTCAAGAATATGGAAAGATAGGCTTTATTAAATACCTACAAAATTGAGATAAAAATCAATTAAACTAAGTAATATTTAAACAATACGCAATATATACACTAAAACGTAAAGTAAACGTATTTATAAACAAAGTGGGGTTTATTTGAACGATATAGACAAAAAAGTATCGATAAGTGCAACAAAACATATATACAAAAATAGGTACAATTTGCACTTATCAAACTCTCCCCAACTTACCTACTTGTTTGTCCACAAACAAGAATCAAACAAACTTGAAAACACAAAAGCGATTTCCAAAGAAAAACGAATCAACAGGTTTTGAAAAACGGAAGACAAATGTATGGTTCAAATGAAAAATGGTACACACAAAGTAAATACTTACCACTAAACTACGACGACAAAATAGTCACGAAACAAAAGCAAAGTACAAAAGTCATGCCAAAAATTCTAAAACAACACAAGTTCAAATGTGAATCACACCTAGCAAAAACAATCATCGGTAGATGAAAAACATAAAATGAGGTTTTTTTCACTCACACAACAATCTTGCAAACAAAAGATTAAATTATGCATTCATCCACAAATTCACATTGAAAATACAAAGGCAAGAATCACAAGGACTTTCAAGGTTGTAACGTGGTCGGGTAAACAAACAAGGGGCAATTTCTAAAGGTAATTGAAACAAAAACTTGCCTAAACCTAAGGGAGTGAAAACTCACAAAGATTCACACACACAATTTCAACCAACTTCTTCCAAAATCCCAAGTGCTACACAACACACAATACTTATTTAGCACAATTATTGAAACTCTTTTTGTTTCCTTTTTCAAGGATTTTTCCTTTTTCTTCCTTTTTTCTCCCTTTTTTATTTCTTTTTCTCTTTCACAAATTTTTCTCTTTTTTCTTTTCTTTTTCAATCCTCATAGAATCCAACCAATGAGTATACAATCATCCTCTCCCCAACTTGAATTCAACCGCACCATCATGTGATTACTCCCTACTTTCTAAGGCAAGGAAAAAAATCCATACAACAACACAAAGTTGAGGTCCAAGAAAAAAAACAAAATCCATTCAAAAATAAGTGAACTAAATACTCATAGACAAGCATTAAGTTCAAATAGAAACATGGATCAAAAAGCTCAAAGGGGTTACGAATTCTCACACAGTCACAAGGTGAATTGACTATTTGGCTAGGGTGGTTGTGCTCAAAATGAAACAATTGCCCTGATTCTTTTCATGCATTCATATAATCAACACAAACAAAATATTCAACATAATAAAATCCAGTTAGAACAAGAATGTTGGTTCTCCGCGCATATATGATCAATGGAAAGCCACCTCACAAAAAGGTTGGGAACTAAAGTGATTCACAATAAAACAAGTATACAAAAGAATGGATAACATAGAAGTTTGTAAAATGCCTAAGTATCATGAATATGCTAAAGTATAGAAAGCGATAAATACATACCTCAGACGTGTACAAAATTTAACAAGATCATTACCAAACATCCGCAAGTTGAAACGAACCAACTTGGAAAATCACAAAAGCATCCTCAAATAAGTCAATCAAAATCTCTGAGCAAACAAAAACCAAAAACATTCAAAAAGAAAAACTATAAAACATGTTTTTTTTACGTCGTAAGCTCGACGCCTTTACGGTGCTTAATTAGAAACTTTCTTCATTCATGCCATGGTGATGTCTCACCGCGCAACCAAAAGCAAGCGTCCTAACCAAACACTTAAACAAACGTTAAAAGAAACAAAAATGTACAAGTATCTGTATAGACAATAGAAAATATACAAAATATACGATATCTACAAAACTAAAAAACAAAGAAACTATCGCAATGCGATTCAATATCAAAATCGATCCCCGCAACGGCGCCATTTTGTTGGATGCAGAATAGGGCAAGCAGCAAAAATATTTATTTTTGGAAGAATTCCCTCCGGGATTTATGTCGTGTCCACAGAGATCGGTTCGAGGGAAAGAATGTCGTTCGAAAATCTCTCGCGTTTATGAGTTTGGTTTTGAATGATTTAAAACATGAAAACAGAAAAGTAAACATTAAAACATAAAAAGAAATTCATTCTTCAGAGACAAGAACTTATCAGGCACTGCATATAATCGACTCCTCACAAACTTAAACTTACCGACCAGTTATACTCTACCTACAATACTCATCAATATCACCCAACATCGCTCACAACACAGGTTATGTCTAACGCAAAGTTGAGAAACCAACCGTGTTACCATCGCCGATGCTCTCGCACGCTAGCTCAAGGCACGGAGGCATTAAGATTCGATGCCTATTGAAGATTGTTAGCTCCTAAATCTATCTCTAGAGTCCAGAAATTAACAGACAATCGTCCCTAATCGAAGTTCGTGAAGGTTATGTCTAACGCAACCCAAACCCCACGCATAAAGCAAAAATCAGAGACAATCACCAATAAAGATTTGTAAAGCAAGTTTTATACAACGCCATGGGCGACAAATATACATGAGTTTGCAGCAAATACATATACAAAACCCAACCATAAAGAAAAACACAAAGAAGAAGAGAAATGAACCAAACATCTCGCGGATTGTCGGAGCCGTTCGCCGATCAATCCACCCCGGTTCATCCGTATGCATGCTCCATAGTTGTTTTCTAAGCAAAGCAATGAAAAATGAAGTTTGATGGAAGTGGGATCAAGAAACCCCAAAACCATCACTAAAAAAGTAACTGAAATGAATTATATACATTGCAAATTCTGCATGGTTCGCAGTGCGAACGATCATTCGCAGTGCGAATGACTCAAAAAATGGCACTTCAAGTGCCTCTGATTACCAAACCGCCTTTGCTTTCCTTCGTTGGTTCGCAGTGCGAACGAACCATTCGCAGTGCGAATGCTCGCTGACTGGTTCGCAGTGCGAACCTTGGCTTATTTCTCTTTTGTAACTCACTGCCAGCCTTCGATGCGACCTTCGCTGGACCTTCGCAATGCGAACACTCGCTGCCAGTTCGCAGTGCGAACAAGACAGAAAACCAGTCCTTATTTTGGCCACAACTTCTTCACCGAAACTCCGATTTACGCACGGTTTGAAGCGCTGGAAAGCTTATTCAATTCTCTTCAAGAATATGGAAAGATAGGCTTTATTAAATACCTACAAAATTGAGATAAAAATCAATTAAACTAAGTAATATTTAAACAATATGCAATATATACACTAAAACGTAAAGTAAACGTATTTATAAACAAAGTGGGGTTTATTTGAACGATATAGACAAAAAAGTATCGATAAGTGCAACAAAACATATATACAAAAATAGGTACAATTTGCACTTATCAAACTCTCCCCAACTTACCTACTTGTTTGTCCACAAACAAGAATCAAACAAACTTGAAAACACAAAAGCGATTTCCAAAGAAAAACGAATCAACAGGTTTTGAAAAACGGAAGACAAATGTATGGTTCAAATGAAAAATGGTACACACAAAGTAAATACTTACCACTAAACTACGACGACAAAATAGTCACGAAACAAAAGCAAAGTACAAAAGTCATGCCAAAAATTCTAAAACAACACAAGTTCAAATGTGAATCACACCTAGCAAAAACAATCATCGGTAGATGAAAAACATAAAATGAGGTTTTTTTCACTCACACAACAATCTTGCAAACAAAAGACTAAATTATGCATTCATCCACAAATTCACATTGAAAATACAAAGGCAAGAATCACAAGGACTTTCAAGGTTGTAACGTGGTCGGGTAAACAAACAAGGGGCAATTTCTAAAGGTAATTGAAACAAAAACTTGCCTAAACCTAAGGGAGTGAAAACTCACAAAGATTCACACACACAATTTCAACCAACTTCTTCCAAAATCCCAAGTGCTACACAACACACAATACTTATTTAGCACAATTATTGAAACTCTTTTTGTTTCCTTTTTCAAGGATTTTTCCTTTTTCTTCCTTTTTTCTCCCTTTTTTCTTTCTTTTTCTCTTTCACAAATTTTTCTCTTTTTTCTTTTCTTTTTCAATCCTCATAGAATCCAACCAATGAGTATACAATCATCCTCTCCCCAACTTGAATTCAACCGCACCATCATGCGAATACTCCCTACTTTCTAAGGCAAGGAAAAAAATCCATACAACAACACAAAGTTGAGGTCCAAGAAAAAAAACAAAATCCATTCAAAAATAAGTGAACTAAATACTCATAGACAAGCATTAAGTTCAAATAGAAACATGGATCAAAAAGCTCAAAGGGGTTACGAATTCTCACACAGTCACAAGGTGAATTGACTATTTGGCTAGGGTGGTTGTGCTCAAAATGAAACAATTGCCCTGATTCTTTTCATGCATTCATATAATCAACACAAACAAAATATTCAACATAATAAAATCCAGTTAGAACAAGAATGTTGGTTCTCCGCGCATATATGATCAATGGAAAGCCACCTCACAAAAAGGTTGGGAACTAAAGTGATTCACAATAAAACAAGTATACAAAAGAATGGATGACATAGAAGTTTGTAAAATGCCTAAGTATCATGAATATGCTAAAGTATAGAAAGCGATAAATACATACCTCAGACGTGTACAAAACTTAACAAGATCATTACCAAACATCCGCAAGTTGAAACGAACCAACTTGGAAAATCACAAAAGCATCCTCAAATAAGTCAATCAAAATCTCTGAGCAAACAAAAACCAAAAACATTCAAAAAGAAAAACTATAAAACATGTTTTTTTTACGTCGTAAGCTCGACGCCTTTACGGTGCTTAATTAGAAACTTTCTTCATTCATGCCATGGTGATGTCTCACCGCGCAACCAAAAGCAAGCGTCCTAACCAAACACTTAAACAAACGTTAAAGAAACAAAAATGTACAAGTATCTATATAGACAATAGAAAATATACAAAATATACGATATCTACAAAACTAAAAAACAAAGAAACTATCGCAATGCGATTCAATATCAAAATCGATCCCCGCAACGGCGCCATTTTGTTGGATGCAGAATAGGGCAAGCAGCAAAAATATTTATTTTTGGAAGAATTCCCTCCGGGATTTATGTCGTGTCCACAGAGATCGGTTCGAGGGAAAGAATGTCGTTCGAAAATCTCTCGCGTTTATGAGTTTGGTTTTGAATGATTTAAAACATGAAAACAGAAAAGTAAACATTAAAACATAAAAAGAAATTCATTCTTCAGAGACAAGAACTTATCAGGCACTGCATATAATCGACTCCTCACAAACTTAAACTTACCGACCAGTTATACTCTACCTACAATACTCATCAATATCACCCAACATCGCTCACAACACAGGTTATGTCTAACGCAAAGTTGAGAAACCAACCGTGTTACCATCGCCGATGCTCTCGCACGCTAGCTCAAGGCACGGAGGCATTAAGATTCGATGCCTATTGAAGATTGTTAGCTCCTAAATCTATCTCTAGAGTCCAGAAATTAACAGACAATCGTCCCTAATCGAAGTTCGTGAAGGTTATGTCTAACGCAACCCAAACCCCGCGCATAAAGCAAAAATCAGAGACAATCACCAATAAAGATTTGTAAAGCAAGTTTTATACAACGCCATGGGCGACAAATATACATGAGTTTGCAGCAAATACATATACAAAACCCAACCATAAAGAAAAACACAAAGAAGAAGAGAAATGAACCAAACATCTCGCGGATTGTCGGAGCCGTTCGACGATCAATCCACCCCGGTTCATCCGTATGCATGCTCCATAGTTGTTTTCTAAGCAAAGCAATGAAAAATGAAGTTTGATGGAAGTGGGATCAAGAAACCCCAAAACCATCACTAAAAAAGTAACTGAAATGAATTATATACATTGCAAATTCTGCATGGTTCGCAGTGCGAACGATCATTCGCAGTGCGAATGACTCAAAAAATGGCACTTCAAGTGCCTCTGATTACCAAACCGCCTTTGCTTTCCTTCGTTGGTTCGCAGTGCGAACGAACCATTCGCAGTGCGAATGCTCGCTGACTGGTTCGCAGTGCGAACCTTGGCTTATTTCTCTTTTGTAACTCACTACCAGCCTTCGATGCGACCTTCGCTGGACCTTCGCAATGCGAACACTCGCTGCCAGTTCGCAGTGCGAACAAGACAGAAAACCAGTCCTTATTTTGGCCACAACTTCTTCACCGAAACTCCGATTTACGCACGGTTTGAAGCGCTGGAAAGCTTATTCAATTCTCTTCAAGAATATGGAAAGATAGGCTTTATTAAATACCTACAAAATTGAGATAAAAATCAATTAAACTAAGTAATATTTAAACAATATGCAATATATACACTAAAACGTAAAGTAAACGTATTTATAAACAAAGTGGGGTTTATTTGAACGATATAGACAAAAAAGTATCGATAAGTGCAACAAAACATATATACAAAAATAGGTACAATTTGCACTTATCAAACTCTCCCCAACTTACCTACTTGTTTGTCCACAAACAAGAATCAAACAAACTTGAAAACACAAAAGCGATTTCCAAAGAAAAACGAATCAACAGGTTTTGAAAAACGGAAGACAAATGTATGGTTCAAATGAAAAATGGTACACACAAAGTAAATACTTACCACTAAACTACGACGACAAAATAGTCACGAAACAAAAGCAAAGTACAAAAGTCATGCCAAAAATTCTAAAACAACACAAGTTCAAATGTGAATCACACCTAGCAAAAACAATCATCGGTAGATGAAAAACATAAAATGAGGTTTTTTTCACTCACACAACAATCTTGCAAACAAAAGACTAAATTATGCATTCATCCACAAATTCACATTGAAAATACAAAGGCAAGAATCACAAGGACTTTCAAGGTTGTAACGTGGTCGGGTAAACAAACAAGGGGCAATTTCTAAAGGTAATTGAAACAAAAACTTGCCTAAACCTAAGGGAGTGAAAACTCACAAAGATTCACACACACAATTTCAACCAACTTCTTCCAAAATCCCAAGTGCTACACAACACACAATACTTATTTAGCACAATTATTGAAACTCTTTTTGTTTCCTTTTTCAAGGATTTTTCCTTTTTCTTCCTTTTTTCTCCCTTTTTTCTTTCTTTTTCTCTTTCACAAATTTTTCTCTTTTTTCTTTTCTTTTTCAATCCTCATAGAATCCAACCAATGAGTATACAATCATCCTCTCCCCAACTTGAATTCAACCGCACCATCATGTGAATACTCCCTACTTTCTAAGGCAAGGAAAAAAATCCATACAACAACACAAAGTTGAGGTCCAAGAAAAAAAACAAAATCCATTCAAAAATAAGTGAACTAAATACTCATAGACAAGCATTAAGTTCAAATAGAAACATGGATCAAAAAGCTCAAAGGGGTTACGAATTCTCACACACTCACAAGGTGAATTGACTATTTGGCTAGGGTGATTGTGCTCAAAATGAAACAATTGCCCTGATTCTTTTCATGCATTCATATAATCAACACAAACAAAATATTCAACATAATAAAATCCAGTTAGAACAAGAATGTTGGTTCTCCGCGCATATATGATCAATGGAAAGCCACCTCACAAAAAGGTTGGGAACTAAAGTGATTCACAATAGAACAAGTATACAAAAGAATGGATGACATAGAAGTTTGTAAAATGCCTAAGTATCATGAATATGCTAAAGTATAGAAAGCGATAAATACATACCTCAGACGTGTACAAAACTTAACAAGATCATTACCAAACATCCGCAAGTTGAAACGAACCAACTTGGAAAATCACAAAAGCATCCTCAAATAAGTCAATCAAAATCTCTGAGCAAACAAAAACCAAAAACATTCAAAAAGAAAAACTATAAAACATGCTTTTTTTACGTCGTAAGCTCGACGCCTTTACGGTGCTTAATTAGAAACTTTCTTCATTCATGCCATGGTGATGTCTCACCGCGCAACCAAAAGCAAGCGTCCTAACCAAACACTTAAACAAACATTAAAAGAAACAAAAATGTACAAGTATCTGTATAGACAATAGAAAATATACAAAATATACGATATCTACAAAACTAAAAAACAAAGAAACTATCGCAATGCGATTCAATATCAAAATCGATCCCCGCAACGGCGCCATTTTGTTGGATGCAGAATAGGGCAAGCAGCAAAAATATTTATTTTTGGAAGAATTCCCTCCGGGATTTATGTCGTGTCCACAGAGATCGGTTCGAGGGAAAGAATGTCGTTCGACAATCTCTCGCGTTTATGAGTTTGGTTTTGAATGATTTAAAACATGAAAACAGAAAAGTAAACATTAAAACATAAAAAGAAATTCATTCTTCAGAGACAAGAACTTATCAGGCACTGCATATAATCGACTCCTCACAAACTTAAACTTACCGACCAGTTATACTCTACCTACAATACTCATCAATATCACCCAACATCGCTCACAACACAGGTTATGTCTAACGCAAAGTTGAGAAACCAACCGTGTTACCATCGCCGATGCTCTCGCACGCTAGCTCAAGGCACGGAGGCATTAAGATTCGATGCCTATTGAAGATTGTTAGCTCCTAAATCTATCTCTAGAGTCTAGAAATTAACAGACAATCGTCCCTAATCGAAGTTCGTGAAGGTTATGTCTAACGCAACCCAAACCCCGCGCATAAAGCAAAAATCAGAGACAATCACCAATAAAGATTTGTAAAGCAAGTTTTATACAACGCCATGGGCGACAAATATACATGAGTTTACAGCAAATACATATACAAAACCCAACCATAAAGAAAAACACAAAGAAGAAGAGAAATGAACCAAACATCTCGCGGATTGTCGGAGCCGTTCGACGATCAATCCACCCCGGTTCATCCGTATGCATGCTCCATAGTTGTTTTCTAAGCAAAGCAATGAAAAATGAAGTTTGATGGAAGTGGGATCAAGAAACCCCAAAACCATCACTAAAAAAGTAACTGAAATGAATTATATACATTGCAAATTCTGCATGGTTCGCAGTGCGAACGATCATTCGCAGTGCGAATGACTCAAAAAATGGCACTTCAAGTGCCTCTGATTACCAAACCGCCTTTGCTTTCCTTCGTTGGTTCGCAGTGCGAACGAACCATTCGCAGTGCGAATGCTCGCTGACTGGTTCGCAGTGCGAACCTTGGCTTATTTCTCTTTTGTAACTCACTGCCAGCCTTCGCTGCGACCTTCGCTGGACCTTCGCAATGCGAACACTCGCTGCCAGTTCGCAGTGCGAACAAGACAGAAAACCAGTCCTTATTTTGGCCACAACTTCTTCACCGAAACTCCGATTTACGCACGGTTTGAAGCGCTGGAAAGCTTATTCAATTCTCTTCAAGAATATGGAAAGATAGGCTTTATTAAATACCTACAAAATTGAGATAAAAATCAATTAAACTAAGTAATATTTAAACAATACGCAATATATACACTAAAACGTAAAGTAAACGTATTTATAAACAAAGTGGGGTTTATTTGAACGATATAGACAAAAAAGTATCGATAAGTGCAACAAAACATATATACAAAAATAGGTACAATTTGCACTTATCAAACTCTCCCCAACTTACCTACTTGTTTGTCCACAAACAAGAATCAAACAAACTTGAAAACACAAAAGCGATTTCCAAAGAAAAACGAATCAACAGGTTTTGAAAAACGGAAGACAAATGTATGGTTCAAATGAAAAATGGTACACACAAAGTAAATACTTACCACTAAACTACGACGACAAAATAGTCACGAAACAAAAGCAAAGTACAAAAGTCATGCCAAAAATTCTAAAACAACACAAGTTCAAATGTGAATCACACCTAGCAAAAACAATCATCGGTAGATGAAAAACATAAAATGAGGTTTTTTTCACTCACACAACAATCTTGCAAACAAAAGACTAAATTATGCATTCATCCACAAATTCACATTGAAAATACAAAGGCAAGAATCACAAGGACTTTCAAGGTTGTAACGTGGTCGGGTAAACAAACAATGGGCAATTTCTAAAGGTAATTGAAACAAAAACTTGCCTAAACCTAAGGGAGTGAAAACTCACAAAGATTCACACACACAATTTCAACCAACTTCTTCCAAAATCCCAAGTGCTACACAACACACAATACTTATTTAGCACAATTATTGAAACTCTTTTTGTTAACTTTTTCAAGGATTTTTCCTTTTTCTTCCTTTTTTCTCCCTTTTTTCTTTCTTTTTCTCTTTCACAAATTTTTCTCTTTTTTCTTTTCATTTTCAATCCTCATAGAATCCAACCAATGAGTATACAATCATCCTCTCCCCAACTTGAATTCAACCGCACCATCATGTGAATACTCCCTACTTTCTAAGGCAAGGAAAAAAATCCATACAACAACACAAAGTTGAGGTCCAAGAAAAAAAACAAAATCCATTCAAAAATAAGTGAACTAAATACTCATAGACAAGCATTAAGTTCAAATAGAAACATGGATCAAAAAGCTCAAAGGGGTTACAAATTCTCACACACTCACAAGGTGAATTGACTATTTGGCTAGGGTGGTTGTGCTCAAAATGAAACAATTGCCCTGATTCTTTTCATGCATTCATATAATCAACACAAACAAAATATTCAACATAATAAAATCCAGTTAGAACAAGAATGTTGGTTCTCCGCGCATATATGATCAATGGAAAGCCACCTCACAAAAAGGTTGGGAACTAAAGTGATTCACAATAGAACAAGTATACAAAAGAATGGATGACATAGAAGTTTGTAAAATGCCTAAGTATCATGAATATGCTAAAGTATAGAAAGCGATAAATACATACCTCAGACGTGTACAAAACTTAACAAGATCATTACCAAACATCCGCAAGTTGAAACGAACCAACTTGGAAAATCACAAAAGCATCCTCAAATAAGTCAATCAAAATCTCTGAGCAAACAAAAACCAAAAACATTCAAAAAGAAAAACTATAAAACATGCTTTTTTTACGTCGTAAGCTCGACGCCTTTACGGTGCTTAATTAGAAACTTTCTTCATTCATGCCATGGTGATGTCTCACCGCGCAACCAAAAGCAAGCGTCCTAACCAAACACTTAAACAAACGTTAAAAGAAACAAAAATGTACAAGTATCTGTATAGACAATAGAAAATATACAAAATATACGATATCTACAAAACTAAAAAACAAAGAAACTATCGCAATGCGATTCAATATCAAAATCGATCCCCGCAACGGTGCCATTTTGTTGGATGCAGAATAGGGCAAGCAGCAAAAATATTTATTTTTGGAAGAATTCCCTCCGGGATTTATGTCGTGTCCACAGAGATCGGTTCGAGGGAAAGAATGTCGTTCGACAATCTCTCGCGTTTATGAGTTTGGTTTTGAATGATTTAAAACATGAAAACAGAAATGTAAACATTAAAACATAAAAAGAAATTCATTCTTCAGAGACAAGAACTTATCAAGCACTGCATATAATCGACTCCTCACAAACTTAAACTTACCGACCAGTTATACTCTACCTACAATACTCATCAATATCACCCAACATCGCTCACAACACAGGTTATGTCTAACGCAAAGTTGAGAAACCAACCGTGTTACCATCGCCGATGCTCTCGCACGCTAGCTCAAGGCACGGAGGCATTAAGATTCGATGCCTATTGAAGATTGTTAGCTCCTAAATCTATCTCTAGAGTCCAGAAATTAACAGACAATCGTCCCTAATCGAAGTTCGTGAAGGTTATGTCTAACGCAACCCAAACCCCGCGCATAAAGCAAAAATCAGAGACAATCACCAATAAAGATTTGTAAAGCAAGTTTTATACAACGCCATGGGCGACAAATATACATGAGTTTGCAGCAAATACATATACAAAACCCAACCATAAAGAAAAACACAAAGAAGAAGAGAAATGAACCAAACATCTCGCGGATTGTCGGAGCCGTTCGACGATCAATCCACCCCGGTTCATCCGTATGCATGCTCCATAGTTGTTTTCTAAGCAAAGCAATGTAAAATGAAGTTTGATGGAAGTGGGATCAAGAAACCCCAAAACCATCACTAAAAAAGTAACTGAAATGAATTATATACATTGCAAATTCTGCATGGTTCGCAGTGCGAACGATCATTCGCAGTGCAAATGACTCAAAAAATGGCACTTCAAGTGCCTCTGATTACCAAACCGCCTTTGCTTTCCTTCGTTGGTTCGCAGTGCGAACGAACCATTCGCAGTGCGAATGCTCGCTGACTGGTTCGCAGTGCGAACCTTGGCTTATTTCTCTTTTGTAACTCACTGCCAGCCTTCGCTGCGACCTTCGCTGGACCTTCGCAATGCGAACACTCGCTGCCAGTTCGCAGTGCGAACAAGACAGAAAACCAGTCCTTATTTTGGCCACAACTTCTTCACCGAAACTCCGATTTACGCACGGTTTGAAGCGCTGGAAAGCTTATTCAATTCTCTTCAAGAATATGGAAAGATAGGCTTTATTAAATACCTACAAAATTGAGATAAAAATCAATTAAACTAAGTAATATTTAAACAATACGCAATATATACACTAAAACGTAAAGTAAACGTATTTATAAACAAAGTGGGGTTTATTTGAACGATATAGACAAAAAAGTATCGATAAGTGCAACAAAACATATATACAAAAATAGGTACAATTTGCACTTATCAAACTCTCCCCAACTTACCTACTTGTTTGTCCACAAACAAGAATCAAACAAACTTGAAAACACAAAAGCGATTTCCAAAGAAAAACGAATCAACAGGTTTTGAAAAACGGAAGACAAATGTATGGTTCAAATGAAAAATGGTACACACAAAGTAAATACTTACCACTAAACTACGACGACAAAATAGTCACGAAACAAAAGCAAAGTACAAAAGTCATGCCAAAAATTCTAAAACAACACAAGTTCAAATGTGAATCACACCTAGCAAAAACAATCATCGGTAGATGAAAAACATAAAATGAGGTTTTTTTCACTCACACAACAATCTTGCAAACAAAAGACTAAATTATGCATTCATCCACAAATTCACATTGAAAATACAAAGGCAAGAATCACAAGGACTTTCAAGGTTGTAACGTGGTCGGGTAAACAAACAATGGGCAATTTCTAAAGGTAATTGAAACAAAAACTTGCCTAAACCTAAGGGAGTGAAAACTCACAAAGATTCACACACACAATTTCAACCAACTTCTTCCAAAATCCCAAGTGCTACACAACACACAATACTTATTTAGCACAATTATTGAAACTCTTTTTGTTAACTTTTTCAAGGATTTTTCCTTTTTCTTCCTTTTTTCTCCCTTTTTTCTTTCTTTTTCTCTTTCACAAATTTTTCTCTTTTTTCTTTTCATTTTCAATCCTCATAGAATCCAACCAATGAGTATACAATCATCCTCTCCCCAACTTGAATTCAACCGCACCATCATGTGAATACTCCCTACTTTCTAAGGCAAGGAAAAAAATCCATACAACAACACAAAGTTGAGGTCCAAGAAAAAAAACAAAATCCATTCAAAAATAAGTGAACTAAATACTCATAGACAAGCATTAAGTTCAAATAGAAACATGGATCAAAAAGCTCAAAGGGGTTACAAATTCTCACACACTCACAAGGTGAATTGACTATTTGGCTAGGGTGGTTGTGCTCAAAATGAAACAATTGCCCTGATTCTTTTCATGCATTCATATAATCAACACAAACAAAATATTCAACATAATAAAATCCAGTTAGAACAAGAATGTTGGTTCTCCGCGCATATATGATCAATGGAAAGCCACCTCACAAAAAGGTTGGGAACTAAAGTGATTCACAATAGAACAAGTATACAAAAGAATGGATGACATAGAAGTTTGTAAAATGCCTAAGTATCATGAATATGCTAAAGTATAGAAAGCGATAAATACATACCTCAGACGTGTACAAAACTTAACAAGATCATTACCAAACATCCGCAAGTTGAAACGAACCAACTTGGAAAATCACAAAAGCATCCTCAAATAAGTCAATCAAAATCTCTGAGCAAACAAAAACCAAAAACATTCAAAAAGAAAAACTATAAAACATGCTTTTTTTACGTCGTAAGCTCGACGCCTTTACGGTGCTTAATTAGAAACTTTCTTCATTCATGCCATGGTGATGTCTCACCGCGCAACCAAAAGCAAGCGTCCTAACCAAACACTTAAACAAACATTAAAAGAAACAAAAATGTACAAGTATCTGTATAGACAATAGAAAATATACAAAATATACGATATCTACAAAACTAAAAAACAAAGAAACTATCGCAATGCGATTCAATATCAAAATCGATCCCCGCAACGGCGCCATTTTGTTGGATGCAGAATAGGGCAAGCAGCAAAAATATTTATTTTTGGAAGAATTCCCTCCGGGATTTATGTCGTGTCCACAGAGATCGGTTCGAGGGAAAGAATGTCGTTCGACAATCTCTCGCGTTTATGAGTTTGGTTTTGAATGATTTAAAACATGAAAACAGAAAAGTAAACATTAAAACATAAAAAGAAATTCATTCTTCAGAGACAAGAACTTATCAGGCACTGCATATAATCGACTCCTCACAAACTTAAACTTACCGACCAGTTATACTCTACCTACAATACTCATCAATATCACCCAACATCGCTCACAACACAGGTTATGTCTAACGCAAAGTTGAGAAACCAACCGTGTTACCATCGCCGATGCTCTCGCACGCTAGCTCAAGGCACGGAGGCATTAAGATTCGATGCCTATTGAAGATTGTTAGCTCCTAAATCTATCTCTAGAGTCTAGAAATTAACAGACAATCGTCCCTAATCGAAGTTCGTGAAGGTTATGTCTAACGCAACCCAAACCCCGCGCATAAAGCAAAAATCAGAGACAATCACCAATAAAGATTTGTAAAGCAAGTTTTATACAACGCCATGGGCGACAAATATACATGAGTTTGCAGCAAATACATATACAAAACCCAACCATAAAGAAAAACACAAAGAAGAAGAGAAATGAACCAAACATCTCGCGGATTGTCGGAGCCGTTCGATGATCAATCCACCCCGGTTCATCCGTATGCATGCTCCATAGTTGTTTTCTAAGCAAAGCAATGTAAAATGAAGTTTGATGGAAGTGGGATCAAGAAACCCCAAAACCATCACTAAAAAAGTAACTGAAATGAATTATATACATTGCAAATTCTGCATGGTTCGCAGTGCGAACGATCATTCGCAGTGCGAATGACTAAAAAAATGGCACTTCAAGTGCCTCTGATTACCAAACCGCCTTTGCTTTCCTTCGTTGATTCGCAGTGCGAACGAACCATTCGCAGTGCGAATGCTCGCTGACTGGTTCGCAGTGCGAACCTTGGCTTATTTCTCTTTTGTAACTCACTGCCAGCCTTCGCTGCGACCTTCGCTGGACATTCGCAATGCGAACACTCACTGCCAGTTCGCAGTGCGAACAAGACAGAAAACCAGTCCTTATTTTGGCCACAACTTCTTCACCGAAACTCCGATTTACGCACGGTTTGAAGCGCTGGAAAGCTTATTCAATTCTCTTCAAGAATATGGAAAGATAGGCTTTATTAAATACCTACAAAATTGAGATAAAAATCAATTAAACTAAGTAATATTTAAACAATACGCAATATATACACTAAAACGTAAAGTAAATGTATTTATAAACAAAGTGGGGTTTATTTGAACGATATAGACAAAAAAGTATCGATAAGTGCAACAAAACATATATACAAAAATAGGTACAATTTGCACTTATCAAACTCTCCCCAACTTACCTACTTGTTTGTCCACAAACAAGAATCAAACAAACTTGAAAACACAAAAGCGATTTCCAAAGAAAAACGAATCAACAGGTTTTGAAAAACGGAAGACAAATATATGGTTCAAATGAAAAATAGTACACACAAATTAAATACTTACCACTAAACTACGACGACAAAATAGTCACGAAACAAAAGCAAAGTACAAAAGTCATGCCAAAAATTCTAAAACAACACAAGTTCAAATGTGAATCACACCTAGCAAAAACAATCATCGGCAGATGAAAAGCATAAAATGAGATTTTTTTCACTCACACAACAATCTTGCAAACAAAAGACTAAATTATGCATTCATCCACAAATTCACATTGAAAATACAAAGGCAAGAATCACAAGGACTTTCAAGGTTGTAACGTGGTCGGGTAAACAAACAAGGGGCAATTTCTAAAGGTAATTGAAACAAAAACTTGCCTAAACCTAAGGGAGTGAAAACTCACAAAGATTCACACACACAATTTCAACCAACTTCTTCCAAAATCCCAAGTGCTACACAACACACAATACTTATTTAGCACAGTTATTGAAACTCTTTTTGTTTCCTTTTTCAAGGATTTTTCCTTTTTCTTCCTTTTTTCTCCCTTTTTTCTTTCTTTTTCTCTTTCACAAATTTTTCTCTTTTTTCTTTTCTTTTTCAATCCTCATAGAATCCAACCAATGAGTATACAATCATCCTCTCCCCAACTTGAATTCAACCGCACCATCATGTGAATACTCCCTACTTTCTAAGGCAAGGAAAAAAATCCATACAACAACACAAAGTTGAGGTCCAAGAAAAAAAACAAAATCCATTCAAAAATAAGTGAACTAAATACTCATAGACAAGCATTAAGTTCAAATAGAAACATGGATCAAAAAGCTCAAAGGGGTTACGAATTCTCACACACTCACAAGGTGAATTGACTATTTGGCTAGGGTGGTTGTGCTCAAAATTAAACAATTGCCTTGATTCTTTTCATGCATTCATATAATCAACACAAACAAAAGATTCAACATAATAAAATCCAGTTAGAACAAGAATGTTGGTTCTCCGCGCATATATGATCAATGGAAAGCCACCTCACAAAAAGGTTGGGAACTAAAGTGATTCACAATAGAACAAGTATACAAAAGAATGGATGACATGGAAGTTTGTAAAATGCCTAAGTATCATGAATATGCTAAAGTATAGAAAGCGATAAATACATACCTCAGACGTGTACAAAACTTAACAAGATCATTACCAAACATCCGCAAGTTGAAACAAACCAACTTGGAAAATCACAAAAGCATCCTCAAATAAGTCAATCAAAATCTCTGAGCAAACAAAAACCAAAAACATTCGAAAAGAAAAACTATAAAACATGCTTTTTTTACGTCGTAAGCTCGACGCCTTTACGGTGCTTAATTAGAAACTTTCTTCATTCATGCCATGGTGATGTCTCACCGCGCAACCAAAAGCAAGCGTCCTAACCAAACACTTAAACAAACGTTAAAAGAAACAAAAATGTACAAGTATCTGTATAGACAATAGAAAATATACAAAATAAACGATATCTACAAAACTCAAAAACAAAGAAACTATCGCAATGCGATTCAATATCAAAACCGATCCCCGGCAACGACGCCATTTTGTTGGATGCAGAATAGGGCAAGCAGCAAAAATATTTATTTTCGGAAGAATTCCCTCCGTGATTTATGTCGTGTCCACAGAGATCGGTTCGAGGGAAAGAATGTCGTTCGACAATCTCTCGCGTTTATGAGTTTGGTTTTGAATGATTTAAAACATGAAAACAGAAAAGTAAACATTAAAACATAAAAAGAAATTCATTCTTCAGAGACAAGAACTTATCAGGCACTGCATATAATCGACTCCTCACAAACTTAAACTTACCGACCAGTTATACTCTACCTACAATACTCATCAATATCACCCAGCATCGCTCACAACATAGGTTATGTCTAACGCAAAGTTGAGAAACCAACCGTGTTACCATCGCCGATGCTCTCGCACGCTAGCTCAAGGCACGGAGGCATTAAGATTCGATGCCTATTGAAGATTGTTAGCTCCTAAATCTATCTCTAGAGTCCAGAAATTAACAGACAATCGTCCCTAATCGAAGTTCGTGAAGGTTATGTCTAACGCAACCCAAACCCCGCGCATAAAGCAAAAATCAGAGACAATCACCAATAAAGATTTGTAAAGCAAGTTTTATACAACGCCATGGGCGATAAATATACATGAGTTTGCAGCAAATACATATACAAAACCCAACCATAAAGAAAAACACAAAGAAGAAGAGAAATGAACCAAACATCTCGCGGATTGTCGGAGTCGTTCGACGATCAATCCACCCCGGTTCATCCGTATTCATGCTCCATAGTTGTTTTCTAAGCAAAGCAATGAAAAATGAAGTTTGATGGAAGTGGGATCAAGAAACCCCAAAACCATCACTAAAAAAGTAACTGAAATGAATTATATACATTGCAAATTCTGCATGGTTCGCAGTGCGAACGATCATTCGCAGTGCGAATGACTCAAAAAATGGCACTTCAAGTGCCTCTGATTACCAAACCGCCTTTGCTTTCCTTCGTTGGTTCGCAGTGCGAACGAACCATTCGCAGTGCGAATGCTCGCTGACTGGTTCGCAGTGCGAACCTTGGCTTATTTCTCTTTTGTAACTCACTGCCAGCCTTCGCTGCGACCTTCGCTGGACCTTCGCAATGCGAACACTCGCTGCCAGTTCGCAGTGCGAACTAGACAGAAAACCAGTCCTTATTTTGGCCACAACTTCTTCACCGAAACTCCAATTTACGCACGGTTTGAAGCGCTGGAAAGCTTATTCAATGCTCTTCAAGAATATGGCAAGATAGCCTTTATTAAATACATACAAAATTGAGATAAAAATCAATTAAACTAAGTAATATTTAAACAATACGCAATATATACACTAAAACGTAAAGTAAACGTATTTATAAACAAAGTGGGGTTTATTTGAACGATATAGACAAAAAAGTATTGATAAGTGCAACAAAACATATATACAAAAATAGGTACAATTTGCACTTATCAAACTTTCCCCAACTTACCTACTTGTTTGTCCACAAACAAGAATCAAACAAACTTGAAAACACAAAAGCGATTTCCAAAGAAAGACGAATCAACAGGTTTTGAAAAACGGAAGACAAATGTATGGTTCAAATGAAAAATGGTACACACAAAGTAAATACTTACCACTAAACTACGACGACAAAATAGTCACGAAACAAAAGCAAAGTACAAAAGTCATGCCAAAAATTCTAAAACAACACAAGTTCAAATGTGAATCACACCTAGCAAAAACAATCATCGGTAGATGAAAAACATAAAATGAGGTTTTTTTCACTCACACAACAATCTTGCAAACAAAATGCTAAATTATGCATTCATCCACAAATTCACATTGAAAATACAAAGGCAAGAATCACAAGGACTTTCAAGGTTGTAACGTGGTCGGGTAAACAAACAAGGGGCAATTTCTAAAGGTAATTGAAACAAAAACTTGCCTAAACCTAAGGGAGTGAAAACTCACAAAGATTCACACACACAATTTCAACCAACTTCTTCCAAAATCCCAAGTGCTACACAACACACAATACTTATTTAGCACAATTATTGAAACTCTTTTTGTTTCCTTTTTCAAGGATTTTTCCTTTTTCTTCCTTTTTTCTCCCTTTTTTCTTTCTTTTTCTCTTTCACAAATTTTTCTCTTTTTTCTTTTCTTTTTCAATCCTCATAGAATCCAACCAATGAGTATACAATCATCCTCTCCCCAACTTGAATTCAACCGCACCATCATGTGAATACTCCCTACTTTCTAAGGCAAGGAAAAAATTCCATACAACAACACAAAGTTGAGGTCCAAGAAAAAAAACAAAATCCATTCAAAAATAAGTGAACTAAATACTCATAGACAAGCATTAAGTTCAAATAGAAACATGGATCAAAAAGCTCAAAGGGGTTACGAATTCTCACATACTCTCAAGGTGAATTGACTATTTGGCTAGGGTGGTTGTGCTCAAAATGAAACAATTGCCTTGATTCTTTTCATACATTCATATAATCAACACAAACAAAAGATTCAACATAATAAAATCCAGTTAGAACAAGAATGTTGGTTCTCCGCGCATATATGATCAATGGAAAGCCACCTCACAAAAAGGTTGGGAACTAAAGTGATTCACAATAGAACAAGTATACAAAAGAATGGATGACATGGAAGTTTGTAAAATGCCTAAGTATCATGAATATGCTAAAGTATAGAAAGCGATAAATACATACCTCAGACGTGTACAAAACTTAACAAGATCATTACCAAACATCCGCAAGTTGAAACAAACCAACTTGGAAAATCACAAAAGCATCCTCAAATAAGTCAATCAAAATCTCTGAGCAAACAAAAACCAAAAACATTCGAAAAGAAAAACTATAAAACATGCTTTTTTTACGTCGTAAGCTCGACGCCTTTACGGTGCTTAATTAGAAACTTCCTTCATTCATGCCATGGTGATGTCTCACCGCGCAACCAAAAGCAAGCGTCCTAACCAAACACTTAAACAAACGTTAAAAGAAACAAAAATGTACAAGTATCTGTATAGACAATAGAAAATATACAAAATATACGATATCTACAAAACTCAAAAACAAAGAAACTATCGCAATGCGATTCAATATCAAAACCGATCCCCGGCAACGGCGCTATTTTGTTAGATGCAGAATAGGGCAAGCAACAAAAATATTTATTTTCGGAAGAATTCCCTCCGGGATTTATGTCGTGTCCACAGAGATCGGTTCGAGGGAAAGAATGTCGTTCGACAATCTCTCGCGTTTATGAGTTTGGTTTGAATAATTTCAAACATGAAAACAGAAAAGTAAACATTAAAACATAAAAAGAAATTCATTCTTCAGAGACAAGAACTTATCAGGCACTGCATATAATCGACTCCTCACAAACTTAAACTTACCGACCAGTTATACTCTACCTACAATACTCATCAATATCACCCAGCATCGCTCACAACACAGGTTATGTCTAACACAAAGTTGAGAAACCAACCGGGTTACCATCGCCGATGCTCTCGCACGCTAGCTCAAGGCACTGAGGCATTAAGATTCGATGCCTATTGAAGATTGTTAGCTCCTAAATCTATCTCTAGAGTCTAGAAATTAACAGACAATCGTCCCTAATCGAAGTTCGTGAAGGTTATGTCTAACGCAACCCAAACCCCACGCATAAAGCAAAAATCAGAGACAATCACCAATAAAGATTTGTAAAGCAAGTTTTATACAACGCCATGGGCGACAAATATACATGAGTTTGCAGAAAATACATATACAAAACCCAACCATAAAGAAAAACACAAAGAAGAAGAGAAATGAACCAAACATCTCGCGGATTATCGGAGCCGTTCGACGATCAATCCACCCCGGTTCATCCGTATGCATGCTCCATAGTTGTTTTCTAAGCAAAGCAATGAAAAATGAAGTTTGATGGAAGTGGGATCAAGAAACCCCAAAACCATCACTAAAAAAGTAACTGAAATGAATTATATACATTGCAAATTCTGCATGGTTCGCAGTGCGAATGACTCAAAAAATGGCACTTCAAGTGCCTCTGATTACCAAACCGCCTTTGCTTTCCTTCGTTGGTTCGCAGTGCGAACGAACCATTCGCAGTGCGAATGCTTGCTGACTGGTTCGCAGTGCGAACCTTGGCTTATTTCTCTTTTGTAACTCACTGCCAGCCTTCGCTTCGACCTTCGCTGGACCTTCGCAATGCGAACACTCGCTGCCAGTTCGCAGTGCGAACAAGACAGAAAACCAGTCCTTATTTTGGCCACAACTTCTTCACCGAAACTCCGATTGACGCACGGTTTGAAGCGCTGGAAAGCTTATTCAATGCTCTTCAAGAATATGGCACGATAGCCTTTATTAAATACCTACAAAATTGAGATAAAAATCAATTAAACTAAGTAATATTTAAACAATACGCAATATATACACCAAAACGTAAAGTAAACATATTTATAAACAAAGTGGGGTTTATTTGAACGATATAGACAAAAAAGTATCGATAATTGCAACAAAACATATATACAAAAATAGATACAATTTGCACTTGTCAAACTCTCCCCAACTTACCTACTTGTTTGTCCACAAACAAGAATCAAACAAACTTGAAAACACAAAAGCGATTTCCAAAGAAAGACGAATCAACAGGTTTTGAAAAACGGAAGACAAATGTATGGTTCAAATGAAAAATGGTACACACAAAGTAAATACTTACCACTAAACTACGACGACAACATAGTCACGAAAAAAAAGCAAAGTACAAAAGTCATGCCAAAAATTCTAAAACAACACAAGTTCTAATGTGAATCACACCTAGCAAAAACAATCATCGGTAGATGAAAAACATAAAATGAGGTTCTTTTCACTCACACAACAATCTTGCAAACAAAAGACTAAATTATGCATTCATCCACAAATTCACATTGAAAATACAAAGGCAAGAATCACAAGGACTTTCAAGGTTGTAACGTGGTCGGGTAAACAAACAAGGGGCAATTTCTAAAGGTAATTGAAACAAAAACTTGCCTAAACCTAAGGGAGTGAAAACTCACAAAGATTCACACACACAATTTCAACCAACTTCTTCCAAAATCCCAAGTGCTACACAACACACAATACTTATTTAGCACAATTATTGAAACTCTTTTTGTTTCCTTTTTCAAGGATTTTTCCTTTTTCTTCCTTTTTTCTCCCTTTTTTCTTTCTTTTTCTCTTTCACAAATTTTTCTCTTTTTTTTTCTTTTTCAATCCTCATAGAATCCAACCAATGAGTATACAATCATCCTCTCCCCAACTTGAATTCAACCGCACCATCATGTGAATACTCCCTACTTTCTAAGGCAAGGAAAAAAATCCATACAACAACTCAAAGTTGAGGTCCAAGAAAAAAAACAAAATCCATTCAAAAATAAGTGAACTAAATACTCATAGACAAGCATTAAGTTCAAATAGAAACATGGATCAAAAAGCTCAAAGGGGTTACGAATTCTCACACACTCACAAGGTGAATTGACTATTTGGCTAGGGTGGTTGTGCTCAAAATGAAACAATTGCCTTGATCCTTTTCATGCATTCATATAATCAACACAAACAAAAGATTCAACATAATAAGATCCAGTTAGAACAAGAATGTTGGTTCTCCGCGCATATATGATCAATAGAAAGCCACCTCACAAAAAGTTTGGGAACTAAAGTGATTCACAATAGAACAAGTATACAAAAGAATGGATGACATGGAAGTTTGTAAAATGCCTAAGTATCATGAATATGCTAAAGTATAGAAAGCGATAAATACAAACCTCAGACGTGTACAAAACTTAACAAGATCATTACCAAACATCTGCAAGTTGAAACGAACCAACTTGGAAAATCACAAAAGCATCCTCAAATAAGTCAATCAAAATCTCTGAGCAAACAAAAACCAAAAACATTCGAAAATAAAAACTATAAAACATGTTTTTTTTACGTCGTAAGCTCGACGCCTTTACGGTGCTTAATTAGAAACTTTCTTCATTCATGCCATGGTGATGTCTCACCGCGCAACCAAAAGCAAGCGTCCTAACCAAACACTTAAACAAATGTTAAAAGAAACAAAAATGTACAAGTATCTGTATAGACAATAAAAAATATACAAAATATACAATATCTACAAAACTCAAAAACAAAGAAACTATCGCAATGCGATTCAATATCAAAACCGATCCCCGGCAACGGCGCCATTTTGTCGGATGCAGAATAGGGCAAGCATCAAAAATATTTATTTTCGGAAGAATTCCCTCCGGGATTTATGTCGTGTCCACAGAGATCGGTTCGAGGGAAAGAATGGCGTTCGACAATCTCTCGCGTTTATGAGTTTGGTTTTGAATGATTTAAAAAATGAGAACAAAAAAGTAATCATTAAAACATAAAAAGAAATTCATTCTTCAGAGACAAGAACTTATCAGGCACTGCATATAATCGACTCCTCACAAACTTAAACTTACAGACCAGTTATACTCTACCTACAATACTCATCAATATCACCCAGCATCGCTCACAACACAGGTTATGTCTAAGGCAAAGTTGAGAAACCAACCGTGTTACCATCGCCGATGCTCTCGCACGCTAGCTCATGGCACGGAGGCATTAAGATTCGATGCCTATTGAAGATTGTTAGCTCCTAAATCTATCTCTAGAGTCCAGAAACTAACAGACAATCGTCCCTAATCGAAGTTCGTGAAGGTTATGTCTAACGCAACCCAAACCCCCCGCATAAAGCAAAAATCAGAGACAATCACCAATAAAGATTTGTAAAGCAAGTTTTATACAACGCCATGGGCGACAAATATACATGAGTTTGCAGCAAATACATATACAAAACCCAACCATAAAGAAAAACACAAAGAAGAAGAGAAATGAACCAAACATCTCGCGGATTATCGGAGCCGTTCGACGATCAATCCACCCCGGTTCATCCGTATGCATGCTCCATAGTTATTTTCTAAGCAAAGCAATGAAAAATGAAGTTTGATGGAAGTGGGATCAAGAAACCCCAAAACCATCACTAAAAAAGTAACTGAAATGAATTATATACATTGCAAATTCTGCATGGTTCGCAGTGCGAACGATCATTCGCAGTGCGAATGACTCAAAAAATGGCACTTCAAGTGCCTCTGATTACCAAACCGCCTTTGCTTTCCTTCGTTGGTTCGCAGTGCGAACGAACCATTCACAATGCGAATGCTCGCTGACTGGTTCGCAGTGCGAACCTTGGCTTATTTCTCTTTTGTAACTCACTGCCAGCCTTCCCTGCGACCTTCGCTGGACCTTCGCAATGCGAACACTCGCTGCCAGTTCGCAGTGCGAACAAGACAGAAAACCAGTCCTTATTTTGGCCACAACTTCTTCACCGAAACTCCGATTTACGCACGGTTTGAAGCGCTGGAAAGCTTATTCAATGCTCTTAAAGAATATGGTAAGATAGCCTTTATTAAATACCTACAAAATTTGATATAAAAATCAATTAAACTAAGTAATATTTAAACAATATGCAATATATACACTAAAACGTAAAGTAAACATATTTATAAACAAAGTGGGGTTTATTTGAACGATATAGACAAAAAAGTATCGATAAGTGCAACAAAACATATATACAAAAATAGGTACAATTTGCACTTATCATAGTACATTGATTAAATTAATAAACTGCCAAGTGATCTATAACCTTAGCTAGACTAGTGGAAGGTAACTACATCAACAATTCAATATTAGATATAAAGTGCATTATTAAGCTACAATACAATAAACAATTTTCTAGTATCCATGGTTTGGTGTAGATCTATATTTGTATGAATTGGCCCAAAAGAGATAATGAACAAAGTTAAGTCCACTAAGCACACACATCAACCAATAAAACCTCTCAAGATGATAATGATTCAAGTTTTCACCCAACAGCCAAGGTGTTTGTCCAAATGCTCCACTCAACTTATTAACAAAAGACACAAGAACAGTGCTGAGAAAATACCATGATAATATTAGGATATTTTGATTACTTTTTCACTCATCAACTTAAAAAATTCTGGGTACAGAGAACAGAAGCAACAACAACATTCTGATATAGGGCAACAACAACAGCAACACGACAACATCAACAACACAATGAGGCTAGGGCAATAACAACAGAATGCAAAGACGAATGCAAACACGTACCTTATTCGTTTTCAGAGGATAAGAGAATAAGAACAACAACAACAACAACGTTTTCACGAATTGAATGCAACAATGACGGCAACGGTGACGGCAATGGGAATGCAAGAACGACGGCAATGGCAATGCAAGAATGATGGCAAGGGTTTCAGTAGAAGAAACGGCCGAGAGAAGAAAATGAATAGAAGTGTCTGAAAATGTTTAGAAATTGTTTTATATTTTAATTCGTAAATGACCTTAGAGGGCGCTTTTCAGAAATCGCTTTCTTATGTGCTACCTATAAGAGCGCTTTCCTTAGAAAGCGCTTTCTAAAGTGAAAAGAATTTAAGACCTATAAGAGCGCTTTTCTGAAAGCGCTTTCTAAGGTTACCTTTAGACAGCGCTTTTTAAAAGCGCTCTCTAAAGTAATACCTATAGCAGCGCTTTCCAAAAATCGCTTTCTAAGGTGGCATCCATTTATGGCATTTAACAGCGCTTTTTAAAAGCGCTTTCTAAAGCCTGTCTTTTACGGCGCTTTTTTTTAGCGAAATTTTTTTATTTTTTTTAGCAGCGCTTTTTTATAAAAGCGCTGTCTTTTTGGTGCTGTCTATTCCAATTTTTGGCGTAGTGGTGTATTGTGAGCCATTCATTCATCTATTTTGATGTTTAAATTGGACTGATTTTGTTTTGTTGTATGTTGTCCACTCTAAGCTTTTAAGCACGAATGTTTGTTCTTGATTGAAACTTTTAAGCAAGATCAAGGTATTGTCGTTGAAGTGTGTCTTCTACTTTCTTTATTGTATGTTGTTATCACTGCTGTGATTGAGGGGGAGTGAGAGGTGTCTCATATCTAAGAGTGTCTTAGGTAGAAGTGTCATTGGGTAGTGATTAAGTGAATAGATTGTCAACTTGTATGTTGATTGTAGAGTTTATGAATTAATACTACTGATAGTGAATTTCCTCCCTGGCTTGGTAGCCCCCAGACGTAGGTTGTTAGACCGAACTGGGTGAACAATTCTCTGTGTTTATTTATTGTTTTCAAGTGTTGTTCTTGTTAGTTCTTGTGTTGGCTGGAATTTTGGTAAAACAAAGTTGAACAATGTTGATGTCATATGTCTGATGTCATAACATTGGTTCTTATCATTAGTTGTTGCAGGGTTGGAAGTTTTGTATGCTGATGTTATAAGTGATGTCTTGACATCACTATACCAGAACATCAGAACATCAGTTTGTGATGTTTTAGGGCTGCGCGTGTTAGGATGGTTTGTTGTTAGTAAGATTTTCTGCTGAGAGCTAGAGAGATTGCAGGCAAATTTATTGGAGAAGATTTATTCTGATACAATTAATTCTGCATATCTTGTGGAGAATAGTTTGTTACTATTTTTGTGCAAATAGACATGGAGAATTGTTCCTATTTGTGTGGAGAAGATCTTACAGCTGAATTAAAAAGTGAAGATTTAAAAGATACATAATATCCTGGAAATATTATGTGGAGCTGATTTAAAGGTGTGGAAGATTAAAGATAAAATCTAGTAAAGATTGAGTATTTAAAATATGAAGATTTGATTGAAGATTTAATTGAAGATTTGATTGAAGATCTATTTAGTAGCAGAATATTTTGCAGATTTGTGGTGATTTGAAGGCCCAAATCCAGTTGGGAAAAAGTTATAAATAGAATGCTTGTAACCTAGAAAAGGTATGGGTCCAAGATGTAGATCATTAGGGCTTTGTCTAAGTGAACCACTCGGGTTGTGAGATGGTCACTATGTTATTACTCAGAAACCTGTAGGTAATGAGTATTGTATTGTTCTTGGAGGAAGCTGTTAAGCAACTCCAATGTGAGTCATGGAAGTGTGTCTTCTAGTTTTCTGTGTTAGAAAAGTTGTTGGTAAACAAGCTGTCGATGCAGTGGCGGAGTTGTTGACTGCTAGACATCATTACGATGATTGGAAGTGAGATGGAGTCTCTTATCTAGGGAGGACTTAGATAGAAGGGTCATTGGGTAGTGATTGAATTAGGTAGATTGTCAACTGGTCTGTTGAGTCTGTAATTTGATACTACTAATAGTGGACTTCCTTTCTGGCTTGGTATGCCCCCAGATGTAGGTTGTTAGACTGAACTGGGTGAACAATCCTTGTGTGCTTTTCTGTTGTTTTACATTGCAGAGTGTGTTGTTGTAACATCACACATAACATCACATGCTTTTAGTGTCTTGTTCATATAGCAGATATTGATGTTGTGACATCGCATGTAACATCACATATCTGGTACCAGAATTTCAATTGGTATCAGAGCAGGCATCATGTCTGTCTCTGGGTGAGATCTAGGGAAGATACTTTTTGGTTCATGAGCAAGGAAGAAAGTTGTTTGGATGATCCCTTGGAGTGAAGGATGGACTATTCATGATAAAGTATTGTTGGCACGTGGTGTGCAAGGATTTTTGAGTAGTGCCTAAAGGATGTTGAGGAGTTGTTATGTGTTCCGCTGCATAACCCTGGTTGGTTCTTGTATCTCTGGCGTTGAGAGTCTAGGAAGTTATTCTCTTGGAAAGACATTAGGGTTTGGTCTCCTCAGCAGGATATTTTATGATGTTGTAGTTGCCAAAGTTCTTGAGGAGAGGAGTGTTCATAAGGTGAATGGATCTTCTAAAGACTGTTTGACATGGAAGGATCAGAAGAAGAATATATTTCAAGTCAGACATTGAAGACCAATCTGTTTAGGACAGTGATTCCTTCTTTATCATCTTTCTTGATGGTGAAAGAAGAGGGTAGAGCCAAAGCAAAAGAGTATCACTGTCAAACCCTTCATACGGGAGTGAAGATCTTGATAAGTTATCTCTTGAGCCTAGTTGTGGTGACCTAATGAGGAGGAAGTTTCATCAAGAAAGAAGCTGAGCTTAATATGTCTCGACATCGCGCTACTCATCAGCATTCTATAGTAAATGTTGAGTCAAAGTTCTATTAGATTGTAGCTGTTTTGAAGGATCACTGAAGCTGTGAAGTTGAACAATGTTTGAGATGATGTTTATAATGCCATAGCATCTCAGGTGTGTTGGTTGTAGAAAAGGTAGTAATCTTGATAGCAGAAGAGAAGGAGATGATCCTTGAGGACAAATTTATAGGGAAAATGCACCCAAGAGGTGTGTGCAGTAGCAGGGTAAATCAGCCAGTGGTCAATTGGTGCTTGCATGAGATCTTTCAGGATTCAGATTGTCTATGGTATGTTTATGCAGAAGGACAAGAGGTCTGAACCTTGTGCTTATAAGAAAAAGATTCTGGAAGAGTGTGTTATGCAAGTTGGTGGTATGTTCTCATGTGTACCCTACAAGAGATATGTGTGGGTTAATATGATTGTAGTCTCCAAGTCCATAGAAGATGTTGAAGGTGATTTAGACTAATGTCAGAACTAATGTTGAAACATCATTTCAGTTCTCCGCTCAGGGTGAAGTAAAAGATCAAGACACTGACCTAACCTGTAAGGCTTTTGTGGTATGAGTGATTGTCATGATCAGAAGATGTCGGTTATGTGAGAAGGTTACCTTGGCAGGAGTTGAGTATTTATCTGCTTTTGATAAGGTTGTGCATTCAGCTAATGACAAAATACATTGACGGGAGACTATGTATATGTCTGATGTAAAAGTGCAGGACTGTTGAAGTATTGAGAATATACTTTTCTCTGTGTGGCTGTTTATTTCTCTTCGTGGTGTGTGAGAACTCTGTGAAATAATCATGATGGTTAAAAGAATCTTGAGAATATAACAAGAAGATTGTGTGGCATTGTTATGGGTAGTCTTGGACTACTTATTTTCTAAAGATTCATATGTGGGAGGTTTGAAGTCTTTGGAGGTTCTGAGCAGGATGGAGGTTGTCTACTCAAACTTGATTGTTGATTCAAGTCTATGAGAGCATGGAAATATGTTTCTGCAAATGGAGGAGGTTCTTCTTAGTGGCAGAAGGAATAGCTGAATTCAACAGTTGGATGACATAATGTTCTGACATCTAGCTTAACATCAGGAGTCTTAGCTGGTGATGTGGCACATCATCTAATGATAGGGTGATCGACAGGAATGAATAATAGGATGCTTCAAAAAGATCTATCTCATACAGTTTACGGGAGCTGTGGTTTGAGAAGATGTTACATGACTAAGAGGCTTGGTGAATCCAAGATGTCTTGCTTTGGAGCAAGTAGTTCATATGACTTGAAGATCTGGTTTCACAGGTGGATCAGGATATCTTGTGGGAGTTCTGAAGAAGATTGAGATCAATCTAAAGGTGGAATTTGGTTGGTTTCATTGTGTGCATTCAAGCAGGATGCTTGAAATTGATTGCTCTTGTGCAGAAGAGTATTTAGTTGAAAATGTAAGGAGGTTCTAATTTTTGGCAGAAGTTCTAGGTTGAGGATGGAAGTATACCTTCTTTTGGTGGATGAGAATGACGCAGTGTTCAGTTTGGATTACTATGCTGATAGTAAGTTCAGTAGTTGAGCATATCTAGAACCATGGTGTGGGGTATATGTGATGTGTCAAGGATGTCCTAACAGATGTTAGAACATATGTTTGGGTTGGATATCCTTGGTATAGGATGATTTTGTTCTAGTTCTAGAGCTTGGTGCATACATTATGCCTAAGGAGCGTCTACATAGTCATACGGGAGAATGATGAAGTAGAAGGGCTGCCTTGGATGGAGAATGTAGAGAAGACTGAAGTAGATCAGGTATTGATTGATTAGAAGTCTGAAGATGAAGAGTATGATAGGGAATGACTGCCTTTGGAGAAAGGGACAATGGTACCAAAATGCATGTGCTCAGCAAGTGTGCGCAAATGTTCATCTTCATCTAGAGCATTAGTTAACCATGACTGGATGGATGAAGATTGTGTCTGGAGTTTCCAAATGTTATGATCAAGGAGTTCATTGTGATCATTCCTGTGGATATTACAGAGAGAAGTTGATCAGCTTGGCAAGATGTGAGTTTTGGTATTTGGATTGTTTGAGGATTAAGCATTAAGTGAATGCGTTCAGCAGGTGTGTTGAACAGAGGGTGCGCTCTTGAAGACATGAAGCTGAGTCTTATGTTTTCCATTCATTTAAGGTGTTCTTCTTGCAAAAGAGCTCTGGTTATATTAGATAGGGAGAATTGATCTTTTGGTGAAGAAGTTGTTTATCCAGATTGTAATGTCAGACAAGATGTCGTGACATTGTGTTACTGGTGAAGTCCATGGTGTACTTGACAGTTTAGACCTGGTTCTATAGATTTGTGTGTCAATGGATTAAATCAGAAGTATACATTTACACCAATGTTTGTCAATTTTTGGCCAAAAAGATGGAGAGAATGTACTGTAGTAGCTGTTGAGTCTGGATTTTGTTCTGAGTATATTGGTTGGATGATTCAGAGTTTGATTTTGGAATTTTTTGTGCTTGCTGCGATGTTCAGAGTTTGTCCAATTGTGGCTAAAAAGGGGGAGAGTGTATGAACAGCTGTGAGCTGGTTCTTGGTTTGAGGGGGAGTTTGCCCTATGATGATGTGAAAGTGAGTTTATGCAGCTTGTTAGTTTTTGTTGCTGCTGGTTAGTGAGTTTGTGCAGCTTGTTGAAGAGTTGCTGATGCTAGGTGGTTAGTGAGTTTATCCACTGCTGGGTTCTCTGATGATGGCAGAGTTTGTTTTAGCCAAAATTGGCCAAAGGGGGAGATTGTTAGTTCTTGTGTTGGCTGGAATTTTGGTAAAACAAAGTTGAACAATGTTGATGTCATAACATTGGTTCTTATCATTAGCTGTTGCAGGGTTGGAAGTTTTGTATGCTGATGTTATAAGTGATGTCTTGACATCACTATACCAGAACATCAGAACATCAGTTTGTGATGTTTTAGGGCTGCGCGTGTTAGGATGGTTTGTTGTTAGTAAGATTTTCTGCTGAGAGCTAGAGAGATTGCAGGCAAATTTATTGGAGAAGATTTATTCTTATACAATTAATTCTGCATATCTTGTGGAGAATAGTTTGTTACTATTTTTGTGCAAATAGACATGGAGAATAGTTCCTATTTGTGTGGAGAAGATCTTACAGCTGAATTAAAAAGTGAAGATTTAAAAGATACATAATATCCTGGAAATATTATGTGGAGCTGATTTAAAGGTGTGGAAGATTAAAGATAAAATCTAGTAAAGATTGAGTATTTAAAATATGAAGATTTGATTGAAGATTTAATTGAAGATTTGATTGAAGATCTATTTAGTAGCAGAATATTTTGCAGATTTGTGGTGATTTGAAGGCCCAAATCCAGTTGGGAAAAAGTTATAAATAGAATGCTTGTAACCTAGAAAAGGTACGGGTCCAAGATGTAGATCATTAGGGCTTTGTCTAAGTGAACCACTCGGGTTGTGAGATGGTCACTGTGTTATTACTCAGAAACCTGTAGGTAATGAGTATTGTATTGTTCTTGGAGGAAGCTGTTAAGCAACTCCAATGTGAGTCATGGAAGTGTGTCTTCTAGTTTTCTGTGTTAGAAAAGTTGTTGGTAAACAAGCTGCCGATGCAGTGGCGGAGTTGTTGACTGCTAGACATCATTGCGATGATTGGAAGTGAGATGGAGTCTCTTATCTAGGGAGGACTTAGATAGAAGGGTCATTGGGTAGTGATTGAATTAGGTAGATTGTCAACTGGTCTGTTGAGTCTGTAATTTGATACTACTAATAGTGGACTTCCTTCCTGGCTTGGTATGCCCCCAGATGTAGGTTGTTAGACCGAACTGGGTGAACAATCCTTGTGTGCTTTTCTGTTGTTTTACATTACAGAGTGTGTTGTTGTAACATCACACATAACATCACAGGCTTTTAGTGTCTTGTTCATATAGCAGATATTGATGTTATGACATCGCACGTAACATCACATATCTGGTACCAGAATTTCAGTTCTTTTATTGTCCTGTTCATATAACAGATATTGATGTTGTGACATCTCACTTAACATCACATATCTTATACCAGAATTTCAAAATGCCACAAGGGTTTTGAATCTTTTGGGGATTTCTTGATGGTAACATGGTTCTGGCTGGATATTTTAATGTGAAAACCAAACCTTGTTGAGGATTAGAAGAGGCTTTAAAGGATAAGCTTGAATGCCTTAGAGATTTTGACTCTCATGGGGACTAGTGTATTGATAAAAATGACTAGGATTTATCCTATACTTTTAGAAAGCTTGTGGGTCCTTGTATGAAGCCCAAGAGGAGGCTAAGGATGCTTCTAGGAAGCATGTGGGTCCTTGTATTAAGCCTAAGAGAAGGCTGGGAGATTGAGACTTTCCAAGTCTAGGAAGAGTTCAAGAAAGGTTTCATCGGAAAATAATCCTTTCTTTGTTGAACTGTTCAAGGGTTAAAGGGGTTAAAGAAGAGATTTCACCGAGAAATAATCCTCTCTTTACTGAACTGTTTCAAGGTTGAATAAATTGAACAAAGCCCAAGAGGAGGCAAACTGTATTGGGAAAAAGAATTCCTCTGTACAAGAGGGAACTAGTTGTTTGAACTAAGTTATACTGATTGAAAGGAACGTATTGTTTGAACTAGTCTAAACTGAGGATTATTTGAATGCTAAGAGAAACTTAACAAGATATGTACAAGTATATATACAGACATATGAACAAGTATATAAACAAGTATGAATTGAATTGAGAAAGGTGATGGGTCTTATTCTCTGGATAGAGACCCAAGTGTATTGTGATTGATTAGATGTTTTCTTCAAGATTGGATTAGTGTTTGAAGAAATTGAAGAAATTTTTGACCTTGAAGATGACTTGATCTTAAGTAGGAGAGAAACAAAGGTGTTGGGTCTTACACACTAGATAGAGGCCTAAGTGATTATTTATATCCTGTACAAAGCCCAGGATGAATGAGGCTAAAAGATTTTCTATTTACAAAGGGAGGTGTTGGGTCTTACACTCTATCAGAGGCCCAGATGGTTGTTTTAAAAACAGAGGATGATATTGAAAGAAAAAGGTTTATTTATGTACAAAAGATGAAACTTACACCCTATTGAAGGCCCAAATAATTGTTGTGAAAACAGTGATCGCTCCGTGATTTTGAAAAGCGTGATGGGACTTATACTATAGCAGAGGCCCATGGATTGGTTTATTTACAAAGAGGGTTGAGTCTTACACTCTAATAGAGGCCTATGAGTGTTGAAATGAAGTTTTGAAAGATTGAATCAAAGTGTAACCCTAATTTCATTTTTTAAGATAATTTTCAAAGAAAAATCAATAAAAAATGTATATTTTATCAAATGAAATCATTAATCATGTTATAAACAATGATTAAGGTTTATGAAAAAAGTGTTTTATCCACATGAATATTTAAAATCATTTTGGTTCTAAAAAAATCAAGAAAATAAATCATTTTAAAACATTTAAAACAATTTAAAATAATATTTTTAATAAATTAAAAATATATCAAATAAAATTTATTTTTGTGATTTTTTTGGTGAATAAAATATTTAAATATGTGAGTGATATTTGTGCAAAAATTCATTTTAAAATAATTAAAATTGAATATAGAAAATAATTTTTGAAAATAAAATAGAAAAATATCAAAAATATGTCAAAATTGTGAGAAATGGGAAAAGGACCAAAAAAATGGCATGGGTGGGTGTTGAACCCATAACCTCTCACTCACACACAAGCAAAACATGCCCTTGCCAACTGAGCCAGCGTGTGCTGTCGACATCTTTTCCTGTTCAGTTTGGGATAACTGTTATCTGATTTCTAGTTTTTATGGGAATGTGTATTTATCCTAGGTGGCTTCCAAGATTGAGAAATCAGAGATTCTAATTCTAAATGGAATATCTTGTTTCTAAGTGTGTAGACACTTTAGGAAACTTAGGATTGAAGAAACTATTCTAGAGAAGAATATGTTGCAGATTCTGTGGAGCTGAATTGCTGCGATTCTAAAGCCCAAATCCAGTTTTGCTTATTGTTATAAATAGGGTGGATTTAACCTAGAATAGGCAGAGAATATACACAACTGTTAGTGAGTACTATGGTTTGTACTTTTGTGAGCCTCTCTTGTATTGCGTAAATACCTGAGTTGGACAGTTTTATTGAGTTGTAATTGTTCAGTCATTGTTATGATTGAAAGGGAATTGAGAAGGGTCTCATACCTAGGAGTGTCTTAGTTAGAAATTTAGCACGGGTAGTGATTAGGTGACAAGTTGTAAACGGTGGAGTTTAGCTTAGAACTAATACTGCTAAGTAGATTTCATTCCTGGCTTGGTAGCCCCAAAACGTAGGTGTTGTTGTTCACTAAACTGGGTTAATAATTCTTGTGTGTGTTTTTTACTTTCTGCTGTTTGTATTCTGCTCCTTATTATCCTTGTGTGAGAAGCACATATCAAGTGTCACGACATCCTGTCCGACATCTTAGTGATCTGCTTGACCAGAATATCACCATCTCTCTTAATACGCAACCACTTAACACGATGTAAACACAAAAGTTGTGTGTTTTTTAACAAGGAATTGAATGGTTCTTTTTAATTTCATTTATTTTAAGTGTATCACAAGATATCATGTTATAATCAGATGAACCCTATAAAATGCAAAAACTATATGAAATCCCATACACGCAAGATAAATAGCAATTGATTGAGGGTTAACAATCTATGAACATCCAAAAACATGTTGGAAACTTGAAACAACATTTATGATGCATGATTCATAGAGTTTGGGAAGTTCAGGCTTACCTGTGCAAGAGGAATTCGAATCCTCAATTGTAGGTCTTACAGATGTGAAATAATGATCCTAACAGCTTCCATGGACCTCAAGGATTGTGTTGAGATGCTTAGAACAAGTTGAAACCTTCTGAATTGATGTGCTTGAATCCAACTGCAGCTGACTTGGGATGAACTGTGATCTTGATGAATTTGGTGTTACATGAGTGATTAGATGATTTGGATCAGTTCTATAATGTTTATGGAAGGTGTTTGGATCATTGGTTTAAACAGAAATGCTTTGGATTGAGAAATTTGAATTCTCACTTCTCATGGAACTTTGAATTTGGAACAAGGATGAATTTTCAGAAAACAAGTATTAAGGTTGTTTTGGTGTGTTTGAAATGATAAAAAATGATCCATATTTATAGATGAGCAAGTTTGTTTTGGGAGGAATAGTGAATGGATGAGGGAGCATGCTATTGTCCAATGGATTTTGTCATATAGCATGACTTGAAGTCTAAGGTACTATAAGTCTCCTCTAGCATAGCTATATCTTGACTCAATTCAATTTTTTTAGGCTTGAACACTCATGGCTTTGGACTGAGTCTTGGTTGGTTTGTGCTTGCTTCATACCAATTCAATGCATCAAATCAATGCAACTTAACAAAACTTAAGTTCCATAGCTTGTCATCATGATTCTCACATGCCAAAGGATAGAATTATTGACTTAGGGCCCAAGTTTGCAGGCTCTTCATGATTAACTGAGATTCTTGTTGAATTAGATGAGGATCAATCTTACATAGTCGTCAAATTTGGACTCAAAATCGTGGGATGCAAGTTATGTACCCAAATGCTGTCAAAAACCAGTTTGCATCAAGGCATGTTGTGAGCTTCATAACTTCTTACTCAAGTTGAATCAATGGATGTTCTTGTACTCTTTGGAAAGCTTGTATATCATACTTCAACTTTGATGTTTACATTTGGTCTTGATTCATCTTGGATCATAATGTAAAATGCCTCCAAAGTTGGACAAAAACATGAGGCAGATTCTGCCTAAAAAATTTTCTGTTAAAGTTCAAAATCTCATGAAACCCTAACTTTAATGCTTCATATCTCAAAATCTATGCATTTTTTTGGGGGTACTTATGCTTTGCAATCTTGTTGTATGTAAAAAGATCTATTATTTGAGCTTTGGATGGGAAAAAATAGTTGCTTGGATCACAAGTTATGGCCTTGCAAAGTTGGGTAAAAACCGTGTTCCTTCCATAACTTAGTGAAATTTTAAGTTTCTCAAGGTTGCCCTTTTTGCAAGTAACTTCACTTTTCTTGATTTTTCTTGATTGATCATGATCCAAATCACAAGTTACCATTGTTCTTGACTTAAAGAGGTCGTGTTTGCCAAAAATTCCCAAAAGTCAAACTTGGTTTTGATCACAGTTGACTTTTTATATTAGATGAAACTTGAACTTTGTGATCCTTTATGAAATCAAGTCCTTGGGCTAAATTGAACCTAATGGATAGATTCCAAAGGTTTTTTTGAGTGTCTTGAATCATGTCCCAAGGTTTGAGATCATGCTTTGTTCCAAAGTTAAAGGTATGGTTGACTTTTTCTCAGAAACCCTAGTTTGTGGTCCAGGTGAATTCAAATCCTTGTATTGCTTATGAATTAAGTTCTTTAAATCAATCCAATCTTGTGAATAGATCAATATG
Organism: Lathyrus tuberosus; assembly: GCA_022829125.1. Classification (NCBI taxonomy): domain Eukaryota; kingdom Viridiplantae; phylum Streptophyta; class Magnoliopsida; order Fabales; family Fabaceae; genus Lathyrus; species Lathyrus tuberosus. The sequence goes on along the minus strand of JALAZF010000338.1, from coordinate 6,647,301 downwards.
ATGTATTTTGAGGTCCTTAAAGCATATATTGAGGTCTTGGATCATGCCTTACTCCAAAAGTCAACTTAGGGACTGAATTAGGTCAAAACCCTAATTCCTGATTTTGATGGATGCATCCCCTGAGGCTATTTTGAACTTATGAATGGACTCATGAGGTTATTTTGAGCTTCTTGAATCATATATTGAAGTATTGGCTCATGCCCAAATGAAAATTTCTCTTTGGAGGCCTTGGTTGACCAAAACCCTAATTTGGTGACACTGATGATCTTGAGGCTTAATCAACTTGAAATGATGCAATCTTGTGCTTGATTCTTGATGTGGGATCTCTTGATCTCCATGGATGATTGAGAGACTTGATAAGTTGAAGATCATGTCAATTCTTGATTGATCCTTTGCGTGAATGCTCTGAGAGGGCTCAAAAACTCTAATCCTTGGTTAAGGTGAATACTCAACAATTTTTGAAAAGATTGGTGAGATATGAAAATACATCCATATTATGGTGATGATTTGCACAATGATGTGAAGTCTTGGGGTCAAAATTTAGGGTATGATAATAAGCTTTACTTATATCCAATTTTAATGTTATATCCCCCCTATTTTCCTTTAGTTTTAGACTTCAAATAATGAACCACCTCAATAGCTACCATAGCATTATCCAAAATAGATCTACCAGGAACAAAAGCTGATTGATTATCGGAAATGCACTTGTCTAAGATATTTTAAGACGATTAGGTAACACCTTTGAAATCACTTTATACAGGACATTACATAACGTAATAGGTCTCCAATCCTTCATATAAGTTTGAACTTCACCTTTAGGAATTAAAGTGGTATTGGTCATATTGAGACTTGAGGGGAACGCATCACTCTCCAACCAGTAACAACTTGCGTTATATATATCCATCCCACAAGAATACCAAAAATGGTGGTAGAAACCTAGGTTGAACACGTCTGGACCAGGACTTGTATCGGCTTGCATAGAAAAAACCGCTTCTTTAAATCCCTCAAAACCAAACAAAACAGTTAGCATGTTATTATCTTCATCTGAGATGCAATTACCAATAGCTTGAAGAACCCTTTCTCGAGAGCTAGGATTTTTTTGAAATAAATCCGTAAAATAATCCTTGGCGATTCTGCACATACCTTCTACTGAAGTACTAACTTCCCCATTATCATTAGAAAGAGAAAGAATAATATTAACTTTCTTCCTAGAAGTAGTTGTGATATGAAAGAAACATGTATTAAGATCGCCTTCCTTAAACCAGTGAGCTTTAGCTCTTTGCCTCCAAAACACATCTTTTTTTTTTTACAAAAAGAGTATTCAATCTATTTTTAATAGCTAAGAAATGATTTAAATTCTCAGCTCCAACTTGAACTCTAATTCTTTCAATCTTCATATTAAGACTCTCAATTTCTTTTCGAATCTTGTGACAATTCTCTTTACTCCACTTCAATATATTCTCACCACAATTCTCTAACTTAGCCACAACATTATCTTCCTCCAAGTTTTGCCAACGATCCCTCACAAACTCCTTGAATCCTAGTTTCGTTAACCAGACGTTCTCAAATTTAAAACCCTTTCGGGGTCTATACTACAACAAATTTTCTTCACAACTTAGTAAAATAGGATAGTGATCTGAAGAGGTTGTCGTTAAACATTTCACCTTAGCATTCGGAAAGAAAGAACGCCAATTGCCATTAGCCATGGCTCTGTCAAGTGTTTCTTCAACAGCTCTAATAGTTCCAAGACTTTTAAACCAGGTAAAACAATGCGCCTCCATAGGAACGTCTACTAGAACTGAATCTTGAACTGCTTGGCGGAAACCTCTGATAAGCCAATTTGGTCTTTCCACTATCCCTTTCTTTTCTTCGGATGAAAGAATGTCATTGAAGTCACCCATAATACACCACAGTAAACTAGACATTTCAGAAAGATTCCGGATTAAATTCCACAAAATCCTCCTACGAGAAGCTTCAGGGTGACCATAGAAACTAGTGAGTCTCCTATCACCATGAAGAGTATCTTGCACAATAATGTCAATATGATTACGAGATTAACTTGGAATATCACAACGCAAGAGTTTTTGCCAAAGAACTGCCACTCCTTCTCCTCGACCTTCACGATCCACCGTAAAACACTAATCAAAACCCAACACATAATGCAACTCCTCAATTTTATTTGCATTATTTATTGTTTCAAAGAGGAAAAGAACACTTGGTTTATATCTTTGGATAAGGTATTTTAAAATAGGAACTGCACTCGGGTTACCCAATCCTCGAGAGTTCCAACTTATTACATTCATTTTTCTTGGCAGGCCTGATTAACAACACCCGTCATTACAGAATTGCCATTAGAAACAAAAGTAGTTTGCATGGTCATGTCAGTACCAGCAACCACTATACTATCAGCAGCATCCATTACCATATCATTCTTCATAGTTTTTGACTTCAGCTCTGATTCCTTCTCTACATCAATCCCATCGTCCATGCGAATCATTTTTTTCATTAACGATTCCTTCATATTATGAAGTTCCTTTTCCACCAGCTTATCAGTTTTTGACAGAGATTTACACCTAGCTTGAGCTTTCATAGAAACATTATTGACAGGAATTTTATTGTTATTTATTCCATAAATATTTCTTTTAATCTCCATGAGCGGCCCTTTTGAGTCGATGTTACAAGCCTCTTTACTGTTAAATTTGAATTCAGCATTAACCAACCCAATAATTATGTGTTCTCTCTCCGTTTTAGCCATATCATTGTGCTTTACTTCCTTGTCTCCTAGTAGTAAATTGCCACTATTATTAAGTTCCAAAAACTTACAGCCGTTAATGTCTCCTTGCTGGTCAAACTTTGTCCCCACGTCTTTTAAAATCAGCTTGTCCTGAGAGACAATAGAATTAATGTATTAATTATCCATTATTCTATTGTCATTACTATACCATGTGTGATGCCTTGTCTTATTATCCGTTACTTTATGGTCACCACTAGTCACAATGAGTTTTCTCTCTCCATCTAATAAATGTGCCTTGCCATCACCATTAAGAGTTACCTGCTTTATGCCAGGTGTTGTTCGGTCCTTGCCTGTGTTGAAAAGACTCGTTGGGTCCCGCTCGCTAACCACCACCTACTTTTCCATTAAATCTACTAGATCCATATCAACACGTGTGCCTGCACCTGTGTTTGAACAGACCGGTCTTTTACCAAAACCGACTTCAATTTTCTGACCAACATCAGCATTGCTTTCTCCAGGAATACTGATCATTGGATCAGAAGAGACCCTTTTTTTAGAGTCTTTGGAATGACTCTCAACCAGGTCAGCAATTTTTAAGAAAACCAACCTTTTAGAGCATAAGTATCTATCAATTAATACCTTGCCATGAATTAAATGTTCTTTAATCACCTCATTCTCATTTTCGAAATTCAAATTTGATGATTTAAAATTTTCTTCGACCGTTACGTTGTTGTCGTTACAGTCTTCCACAGCACTGTTAATCATGCTTCCTCCTACACCACGACCACCACCAACGATGCTCCGGCCTCCTCTCAACCATCTGCTCGTGTTTCCTTTTCCTCCATAGCCTCCAACTTCAGCACGGAGAGTATTTCCCCAGCCTCTCATACCTTCACAGTTACTGGAAACAAACTTCTTATGGCAAAAACTATCTGTGTGACCAAGAGTGCCACATAGAGAGCAAAAAATGCCAAGCTTCTCATATTTGAAAATCACCTGAACCAGTTCACCTTCCATCCGATCAAAGGACCAACTTTTCTTGAGTGGTTCCTCGACATTGATAGCTACACGGATGCGCATGAACTTTCTCCATGAACCAAAGTTGTTTTGCTCATCATAAGCTATAAATTTGCCTACGTGGTTTCCTATCAAGATTCTGACATCTTCACACATGAATCCAAATGGAAGTTGATGTATTTGGACCTAGATCTCGGTTTCATTCATCAGGACTGAGAGAGATTTTTCCCCGAACTTAAGCTTCCGCAAGACCAACATGAAATTTTCGAATAGCCAAGGCCCTCCTTGGTACACTCTTTCCATGTCCCATGCATGGAAAAATTGTATGAGAAACCTATTTTCCTCCAACTTTGAGATTGCTACACCTTGCCCTGGTTTCCAGAGCTGAGCTAGTCTTTCTTTCATCACAGTGAAACGAATCGGTTTGGTAGTCAACAACGATCCGACGAGACATAAATCCAGCAGATCTTCAGATGCTAACATGGCTAAATCGGGATTGATTCGGCCATTCTCAGCTTTTTCGTTACCGTGGTGACGCTCCATTGAAATGTTGCTGAAAATAAACCAAAGAAGCAAAATAGTTATTTATATACTCACAAGCTTCATAAGTTGATGATAATTGTCTTGCTTGGCCATAGTATTTAAACAGGTTGTGAAAGAACAATATCTCCGAAGATCATCGGCCCATTTAAGAGCTTTGATTTTGTGAGAAGTATTGATTCTTATGTCGTAGGCCAAATCTCCCCACCAAACAATGTTACTTTTGTTCCCAAGATCCCTCCATTTTGAATGTTGTAATACTCTTGTCTTACCATCGATCTCAGAAGACCTCCATTTATGGTAGATCCTTGTCTCCCTAGCTTTCCATGACTCAGGTTTACTCTCCCTTCTTCTAATCTCTTCCAACATAATCCAGACACGAATATCAACTAAAATCCTCCATGTTATAAATTCTTCCAACATCTTCTTTCCAGAATCATTCCTTGATGACAACCCAATCTTTACTACTAATTCCTGAGAGTACAAAAATCATCCAGACTGACTCTTACACAAAGAAAGTTCAATCGGATCACAAAACGAACTCTTACTGTGAACCAAGTTCAAGAAGAGAAAAACTCAAGAAACCCTCCAACCTTTTTAGTGGTAAGTAGATTGAATTAGACATTAAAACAAAATGCTTAAACATTAATCACTAATAAATAATAAAGAAATATATAATTATATTTTACTACTTACAAATATTTATTGTTGATACATAACCAAATATAAGACAAATATTTGTATCTACAAACATAATTTAATATGAGACACATATTTATCATTATCAAATAAATAAATATGAGATGTCGTGACAAATATTTATTGTGCTCTTTTTGTGAATATAGTAGTCTAAATCAATTTATTATCTTTTAAATAAATTAATTAATTCAGTTATAATGATTAAAACCCGATAATTTTAACAAAAAGTAAAATTTTACTACGGCAAAAAATTTAATTTACTTATATAATTCAAAATATTATTATATTAATGTGCGTCATTAATGCAAATACATGGTAATATAGATAAAAAAATGTATCTAATAAACTACTAAATTAACTTAAAATCATACAATGACTAAATAAAGGTTAAATATTTTTTATGGATAGACTTTTAAACTCAAACAATAAATGTATCTATATATTTAATCAACTACTAACTTTATTTAAAATCAATGTTATTATCGATTCAAATGATTTTAAGTTAGATTATTTTTTATGAATGAGACTAAGTTTATTATTGATTCAAATATTTTTATATTTAAAATTAAATATAAAAATAATATTTATTATTTTTATAGACGGGAAAGAATTTATTGTTGATTCAAACATTTTTATATATGAAAAAAATTATAGATACCAATTTATTATCTCTTTAGAAATAATAAACTCTTTTGATTCAACAATTTTGTCCTTTTTTATTTATTATTATTACGTTTTGAAAACAAATGTGCATAGTAACTATACAAAACAAATTTTTATCAAATCATAATTTATTACTTTTTTATATCATGAAATTTAAACAAATATAACTGGAACATGAAGTTACTTATTAAAATATTGAATAATAATGAAACAATTTTATTATTGATTCAAATATTTTTTTTAAATAATACCAAAATACAAAAAATATTTTATATACAAAAAATATATATTGTTGATTCAATTTAATTAATTTTTTTAGTTGAACAATTTAATTTTTCTTTCATTTCATTTTCATTATATTTTGGGAACAAATGCACGTATCATACCAGTACTCGTGCGAACGCACGGGTATCCCACTAGTTTATTCTTGAACTTATGTTCTAATACAATGATACTTTTTCCAAAGAAGTTGTGTATCTCACTGTGTTGCAGTACGATCATATTTCTAATTGATTCTCATTCCCTGCAAAAATAACTCTTGTTATCTAACAAATATTTTTCAATCTACCATTAGCATATTGTATTGTCTCTATGGTGGTGTTGTCAACGTGTTTAAGTTGATCACTCCAACACTAACTATTTTTTCTTTCAACTTGATCTAATATTGTAGTTTCAATATATTTCAAAAAAGTTTGGAAATTTTGCGCACACATTTCTGAATTGCACGACATAATCAAGGTAGGACTCTTATGTAGAAGGATTTATCACATCATCTCAAGTTGACATTATGGGTTCCACTATTTATTCATATTTGACTAATGTCTCATCTTTAGGTTTGATATTTTTTTACTAGCAACTTATATCTAGCTATGACATTTTTAGTCATGTGATACTAATACAGTAAAATATATGATATACGAAAATATTTTGCAATTAAAATTTATTAGTGAAGTATTTCGATCAGTGACAATCACTTGTGGTATAACATATGGATCTTTCAACAAATTATGACACATTTCTAGATGTTAATTAACATTACTCTCCTTCACATTTCATAAAAGCAAAGTCAATTGAAAATGTCATTTCTGTAGAAGTAACACCGACAAATTTAAGCAAAGGTAACATATATTTTTTGGTCTTATACGTTGAATCCATTATCACTGAATTGAAAAATGTGTTAAACAACTGGATGAATTTAGGATGCGTCCAAAATATATCTTGAACATATTTTCCATCACTAGACATTCTTTACCTAGAAACCTAATGATCTACATCAAACAATTTCAACAATTATTGAATTTCAGTTCTTTGATCCCTTATTGTCTTGTGGTTTTTTGTCTTGTTGTTTCTGTTTCGAACATTATAAAATTGCTTAATATTTGTTACAATATTAGACATCTTTCTTTTCAAAGTTATGGGTGTATTTTTGTACATAACCATATTCATTGTCATCTCAACAATAATTTTCTTCTCTTTAACATCTCAATGTCGGCCAATCGAATAACCTGTTAACATGTGATCTAATTCATGATTGTTTACACCATACAAAATATAAAATCTTCAAACATTTGGAGCCATGGAGTACCTATGCAACCTTAAAGGACATACATATTTACTTGATCTGGTGTCATCATATTTCAACTTTCTATTTGTTTTTTATACTGACTTCCACTTTTAAAACTCTTCATAACACAAGTTTGTCTTCTATTATAACCAAAGTCATACTTCTCGATAACTACACCAAAATCTAACTTAGCAACTTCTACACAAACTCATTTAAGCATATGATCTCGTAACATAAACGTCTGTTTAGTGATAAAATATTTTCCAACATCAACTTTAGCAACATCGGGGTTAGGAACATTCGGTTCACTGACTCTCATACATTAACATCTAAACCAACTGTTAGATTTACACTAATATCATGATTTAGAACTAAGTTGCATAAAAAGATAAACACAAAAAGGAATAACTTTTTCAGATTTTTCATTCCCAACAACTCAAAATAACAAACAATTTATAGTTAGGGTTTAGATGATATCTTGGATCATGGGCCCAATAACAACAATAAAAAAGTAATAAAGTTACATAAATACTGCTAATAACACCCTCATTCTAATAATAAAAATCTTTTAGTAAAACTGACTCTTTCTTTTCTCTAATGGGCCTCTTCTTAACAATACTTCATGGGTTCATTAGAACCTTGTCCTCAAGGTTCATTGATGAAGTAACAGTAGGTGGGTCAGAATTATTTGGAAAAGGGTCGGGTTGATTAGAGCAAGTGGTTGGGAAAATAGATGAAGGGGAGAAACACGTGTCGCCTTGCAAGCTTGCCGCAGGAGGTTTAGGGTTGTCCAAGCACGTGGACCGAGGTGGCAGGGAGGAAGGTGGGTTTGAAAATTGAATTCTTGCATGTGGTTTGGGAAAAGAAGTTAAAGTGTTGGAAAATGTTTGTTGAGTAATGCACAAAGGACGAGGAGAGAGTGAGTTAGTGGGATTAGGTGGAAAGAAATTGTCTCAAGCAGCGCACTGGGAGGTGGGGGTAAATAAAGTGGGAAAATATGGGGCAAGGGAATCACGTGGGTCTGCAGGGAAATCTGGATTTTCTGTGTGGGCCCTTCCAGCATGTGAGAAATTAGACCGTTGTTGAGCTTGGGGAACTGCGTTGTGGGATAAAGGCAATTGAAGTATATTATTTACTTCAGATATATTGTGCAATCCCCTTGGTTCTTGTCTCATAAAATTCTCATCAACCCTTTTAACACTTGTAGTGTTGGAAAGTACATTTTCAATTCCCTGAAGTTCTTTACTCATCTAAATTTTATTCATTCTTGCTGAGTCCTTAAAAAAAACTTCTTCTTTTTGAAATTGTGTACTTTCTCTAAGACGTTGAACATGGTCGGCAAAACACCTTGTCCACTCAGGAGGAATAGGGTGAAAATCTGAGTCCAGACAACTACCAAAGTATGGTTTCATAAGGGATGCATGCACAAATGGACGAACCTTTAAAGATGATGGTAGATCCAACACATAAGCAACTTCTCCAACTTCTTTGATGATGAGGAAGGGACCGTAGAAGCGTTTGGCCAACTTCTGAGAAGTTCTTTTTGTGATGGTCTGTTGTATGTATGGTTGAAGTTTCAAGAGAACGAGATCGTCTTCCTTGAAGGTAAAATCAAATCTTTTTTGTTTGCTTATTTCTCCATTTGGACACGACTCTTTTTTAAGTTATCATTTAACCCTGTGATGATATGATATGTCACTACTGTAGGGAACGTTCCAAGGAATCATCTACAACTGGATTCGACATATACTCAGGAATATTGCGAGGTTCTCGGTCGTACAAAGCTTTGAACAACGTCATTTGAATAGAAATACAACGAAGTATTATACCAAAACTCGGCAAGATGGAGGAATGTGTGCCACTGACGAGGATGATCGCTTGCAAAGCATCTGGGGTGTAAAGCCCATATATATATATACATCAAAGCATATATTATACATGAATTCCACTTTTGGTACTAAAATATACAATAAGTTCCTAGTAAACACATTATACATATACACGCCCAAAAAGCCTAATACAAAAAACTACGGCATAGTATATCTACAAGATGTTCCAAAGACAAATACTAAGAACTAGATCCAATAATGATCTCAAAAACTCCACAACGGAAGCAAATCCATCAGATAAGTAAGGATAATCACACAACCTTATCCTTACCCTTCGCGGAACCTGCAGTACCTGTGATGTAAACAACCAGAGTGGGGTGAGATACATCAAATCTCAGTGAGTTCCCTATCTTAAAGTCCTCTTGGCTTTACAAGGTTCTAATAAACCTAACTCAAGTCAAAGGGAAGGGAAGTGACTTTGAGTACACACACTATATAAGTATCCACCCTCGTGAGCCTGTTAACTCACACTAGTACCAAAGTACGTCCTGAGCCTGTTAACTCAAGAATATCACTAATCAATAACCGTACCAAGGCATCCCCTTTTCCCGTCCGCTTCTACGTCTAGAAGACGACCCGAGTCATGGATCATTGTATTTACTTGGCATACGAAATGGATTCGGGATCATCGGCCTGTTAGCCGTGAACCGTCACTTCTCATGGCCTGTTAACCATCACAAGTCTCTTTACCCGTAGGCTCCATTCGTACTATACGCGGGAATCAAACCTGCCAAGTAATTGTGCATACGTTTCAGAGGAGGTGCTAGAGTCTCATGAAACTACACCGTAAGATAAACTAGTTATGATTATTAGACACACGCCTCGGCCTTTCATGCGCGAGCGTTGTCACTATGACAATTCACACTTTCCGACATTGTTTATGGTAATGTTCCTCACTCTACCTATTTCATATTTTAACATGCATACTTATTCAACAACAATTACCCACCATTAAACGATAAAAGTCGACAAAACAACACTATCCTCAAATCCCGACATAATTAAATCGGCCAACAATCTTAAAACCATTTTAATAAGAAAGTACATTTTGTTAGCTTTCCAACGATATCAAGAATATTAAAAACGGATAAACGAGTCAAAAGTTATGGACATAACGAGAAATGGTATCGCGAAAAACACAAGTATGCACCCCTCTTGGCCGTACGCGTATTGCCCTAAGCCATACGCGTATTGCCTTGCTTACTCGCCCATCCATACGCGTATTGCCCAAAGTGATATGCGTATGGACAGAGACTGATTTTCCTTCAAAATTCCTTTTAAAACTCCAATACGCGTACTACCCTACCTCATATGCGTATTGCCCAAAACCGTACGCGTACCATTACGCAAATGAGCAGATGGCCGAGAAAATGGAACCCCATACGCGTATTGCCCACGTTTCTGCATGGCCATACGCGTATTGCCTTAACCAGTACGCGTATTGCCTTGGTTGATACGCGTATGGGCAGCGTGAACCCAGAATTCTTCCTGCATAATAACACATATCTAAACACCAGAAAAATACCAATTGGATACACAATAACACATATCTAACATGTATCAATCATAAGGAACATTAAAACATGATTTTGGTGCAAAATTTCTCATTTTCTAACAATATCAAACTAACTCTAAAACTCAATAAAACTCTACTCTAAAGCATCTAACTAGAACCCACCTGGATTACAAGATGAGGAGGGTGAAGCTGAGATGAAAAGATTGGAGATGGGTTGATGAATCAATCTCTTGAGCTCTTGAGAATTTTCCTCTTCTTTTCCCTTCCTTTTTCCTTCCTTTCCTTTCTCCTTCCTTTCCTTTTCTTTCTCCAAGTTTTCTATCTTTTTCAAATAAGGAAAAGGAAAAGAAAATATACATAGGAAATAGTAATTGGTAATACTACTAATTATCCAAATTATCTCAATTACACCAATTAATAAAACTCCAAGTTAAATAATATTAATTTAATCAATTCCGAGTTCGTCAGTTTACTCTAATTACTTTATCCAATAATTGCTCAGAGTACACCGGAACCCAGTTTATCATAATAATATTATCCAAAATGTTCACAAATTTATGGGGTATTACATCCTCCCCCCTTAAATAGAAATTCACCCTCGAATTTAAAAGATTACCTGAACAGATGAGGATAGACCTCCCGCATCTCCGATTCCAATTCCCCAGTTGCAACGCCCGGATGCGTCTCATCCCACTGGACCTTAACAAGAGGAATCCCTTATTCTTTAACACTTTAGTCTCTCTTCCTGTGATACGACTCGGTTAAGGCTCATACGTCAAATCAGCTTCTATCTCAATTGTATCTGGTAAAATTGGCTGAAGAGGATCTGGGACAAATTTCCGAAGCTGAGACACATGAAAAACATCGTGCATCTCTGACAGAGAAGGCGGTAAGGCTAATCTGTAAGCTACTTCTCCAACTCTTTCTAAGATTTGATACGGTCCCACGTATCTTGGACTTAACTTCCACGATTTAAATGGTCCTTTCAATCTCAACCTCGGAGTAACCTTCAAAAATACATGATCCCCTTCATCAAACTCCAACGGTCTCCTACGGTTGTCCGCATAGCTTTTCTGACGATCTTGGGCTTGTTTAACTTTTCCACGAATCATTCTAATCTCTTCCGTGGTTTCGTGAATAATCTCGGGTCCCAAAATTCTACCGTCGCCAACCTCCGCCCAACACAATGGTGTTCTACACTTCCTACCATATAACGCCTCATAAGGTGCCATACCAATACTTGCATGATAACGGTTATTATAAGAGAATTCGATCAACGGCAAAAGTTCTATCCAATTTCCTCTACTTTCAAGTACACAAGCTCTCAATATGTCCTCCATAGTTTGTATTGTCCGTTCCGTCTAACCGTTCGTTTGCGGATGATTCGACGTACTCAACCATAATCTCGTTCCCATGGCTTGTTGAAAAGCTCTCCAAAATCTGGAAGTAAACTTTGGGTCTCTATCCGAAACGATACTAATAGGAATACCATGCAATCTCACTATTTCTGAAATGAACAACCTTGCGAGATGGCTCGCCTTGTAGGTAGTTTTCACAGCTAAGAAATGCGCGGATTTCGTTAACCGGTCCACAATTACCCAAATCGAATCATAACCACCTTGCGCACGGGGTAATCCCACTGCGAAGTCCATCGAAATACCATCCCATTTCCACAACGGAATTTCTAAAGGTTGCAATAAGCCACCCGGTCTTTGGTGCTCAATCTTCACTTGTTGGCACACCGCACATTCCGACACATACACCGCAATATCCTTTTTCATCCCGGGCCACCAATAGTCCCTCTTTAAATCTTGATACATCTTTGAAGACCCCGGATGTATAGTAAAAGCACCCTTATGCGCTTCTTCCAAAACCCTCCTTTTTAACTCCGTGTTATCCGGAACACAAGTCCTTTGGTTAAACAAAATAGTTTCGTCGGTAGCTCGCACAAAACCCGGTTGCAATAGCACTTCTTGTAACTTCTCGTCTACCCCTTGCTCTTGCTGGATTTCTTCCCTAAGAGTAGAAGAGACATTCAAATTCCCCATAATTACACAATTTGGAGTCCAGTTAAATTGAAGATTTAGGTCTCTAAACTTTTCCATTAAGGTATACTCTAACATCATCAACTCGGCATTATGCAACACCTTCCTACTCAATGCATCCGCCACCTTATTTGCTTTACCCAGATAGTATCTTAACTCCAAGTCATAATCCTTCAAATATTCCATCCATCTTCTCTGACGCAGGTTCAACTCTTTCTGATCAAATAAGTACTTTGAGCTCTTGTGGTCGCTAAACATCTCAAAACGTACACCATACAAATAGTGACGCCATACTTTCAAAGTAAATACAACTGCCGCTAACTCCAAATCATGCGTTGGGTAATTCTCTTCATGGACTTCTAATTGTCGTGAAGCATAAGCCACTACATGTCCCTCCTGCATTAACACACCGCCTAATCCCTTCTTCGATGCATCACAATATACCTCATACGACTTGCTAGAATCAGGAATAACCAAAACAGGAGCGGTCGTCAATCTCTCCTTCAAACTCCTAAAACTTCATTCACATGCCGAATTCCACTCATACGAATAATCCTTCCGAGTAAGTCTTGTCAATGGTAAAGCCAGTTGTGAAAATCCCTTGATAAACCTTCTGTAGTACCCTGCCAATCCCAAGAAACTTCTAACTTCAGAAGCATTCTTCGGTCTCTCCCAATTAATCACTGCTTCAACTTTTGATGGATCGACCGCTACACCTCCCTGGGATATGACATGACCGAGAAAATTAACCTCAGACATCCAAAACTCACACTCACTTAACTTAGCAAAAAGTTGCTTCTCTTGTAAGATGGATAGAACAATCCTTAGGTGTTCACCGTGCTCTTGAGGATCATAAGAATAAATAAGAATGTCATCAATGAAAATCACCACAAATTGGTCTAAGTAAGGTTGGAATATTCGATTCATATAATCCATGAACACTGCCGGAGCATTCGTCACACCGAAAGGCATCACCAAAAATTCCTAATGACCATAACGGGTTCTAAACGCGATCTTTGGTACATCTGAACTCTTCACACGAATCTGATGATAACCCGACCGTAAATCAATCTTCGAGAACACACAGGCTCCTTTCAATTGATCTAACAGGTCGTCTATTCTTGGTAATGGGTATTTATTCTTGATGGTGACCTTATTCAACTGACGGTAATCAATACACAACCGCATTCCACCATCCTTTTTCTTTACCAATAACACTGGAGCTCCCCAGGGCGAAACACTTGGTCGAACAAAATGCTTAGCCAAAAATTCTTCCAATTGATCCTTTAATTCTCTTAATTCAAGTGGTGCCATCCGATACGGAGAAACGGATATTGGAGCCGTTCCCGGTATCAGGTCAATAGACAACTCCATTTCCCGCTCCGGAGGAAGAGAAGTGATATCCTCAGGAACAACTTCCAGAAACTCGCAGACTACCGGAAATACACAATTTCACACATTGCATAGACACAAAGGAGTGTGTTGTTCCAAAATCAAATAAAACAAAACAAGAATGTCCGTTTACGAACCACCTACCTGCAATCAAGGAGTTATCGCCCTTTGCATTCTTTGCGTCCAGAGTATACACTCGACCCGTACTCTTTCCTTGTGCTTGATTCTTATTCTGAGAAAAATCTCTCGCCATATGGCCCACCTTCTGACATTGATAACACTCCACTCCTTCATAGCGACATCTACCAGAATGCACCTTACCACAAGTACGACACACAGGAGGCGCATTAGTCCTAGAATTCTGGACTTGCTTCCCTTTGAAAGCTCGTTGCCTATGCGTAAATTGTTGGCTTGACCTCCCACAATCATTCTGGTTAGACCTACGCAAATCCCCTTATGTCTAAACACTCCTCAAATCGTTCTCAACCACATAACCTTGCCTCAACTATTGGAATTCAAACTCTCTTCGGATCCTCAAAGAACCAGGAAGGTACTTTTCCATAAAAGTAGCCTTGAATTGCTCCCACACTTTAGGCACACCCTGAATAGTCATAAAAGCTGAAGCAATATCCCACCACCTCTTAGCAGGACCTCTCAGTGAGTGAGAAGCAAACACTACTTTGTCCTCTTCACTACAGTAAATTATCAGAAAGATTCTTTCCATGCCAGCAATCCATTCGTGAGCTTTCACAGGATCCAATCCGCCATGAAATTCTGGAGGATTCAGGCGGATGAAATCCCGAAAACTTCCACCTACCACATCTGGAACAACCACCTGAGGATGAAGACCTCCATTCATCCGTTGCACCATCTGTTGCATGAATTGATTCTGTTGTTGCTGCATCTCTTGCATAAACTGATACAAAGGAGTATTCTCATCGCCGCCTAGCGGATTCGTCCCAGCTGGAGGATTTGTGGGTCTACCACGATTGCTTATGCGTCCGCCCACCATGTTCCTAAACGTCATATAGATAGGATTAAGTTGATCAGGCTCAATACCATACATATAACACTTAAGACCAATGGCGACACAACGCATATGAAACGGAAAGAAATGATTTATACTATTTCATGGCTAGGTCGAGGATACGACCTGCTCTGATACCAACTGTAAAGCCCATATATATATATATATATATATACATCAAAGCATATATTATACATGAATTCCACTTTTGGTACTGAAATATACAATAAGTTCCTAGTAAACACATTATACATATACACGCCCAAAAAGCCTAATACAAAAAACTACGGCATAGTATATCTACAAGATGTTCCAAAGACAAATACTAAGAACTAGATCCAATAATGATCTCAAAAACTCCACAACGGAAGCAAAGCCATCAGATAAGTAAGGATAATCACACAACCTTATCCTTACCCTTTGCGGAACCTGCAGTACCTGTGATGTAAACAACCACAGTGGGGTGAGATACATCAAATCTCAGTGAGTTCCCTATCTTAAAGTCCTCTTGGCTTTACAAGGTTCTAATAAACCTAACTCAAGTCAACGGGAAGGGAAATGACTTTGAGTACACACACTATATAAGTATCCACCCTCGTGAGCCTGTTAACTCACACTAGTACCAAAGTACGTCCTAAGCCTGTTAACTCAAGAATATCACTAATCAATAACCGTACCAAGGCATCCCCTTTTCCCGTCCGTTTCTACGTCTAGAAGACGACCCGAGTCATGGATCATTGTATTTACTTGGCATACGAAATAGATTCAGGATCATCGGCCTGTTAGCCATGAACCGTCACTTCTCATGGCCTGTTAACCATCACAAGTCTCTTTACCCGTAGGCACCATTCGTACTATATGCGGGAATCAAACCTGCCAAGTAATTGTGCATACGTTTCAGAGGAGGTGCTCGAGTCTCATGAAACTACACCGTAAGATAAACTGGTTATGATTATTAGACACACGCCTCTGCCTTTCATGCACGAGCGTTGTCACTATGACAATTCACACTTTCCAAAATTGTTTATGGTAATGTTCCTCACTCTACCTATTTCATATTTTAACATGCATACTTATTCAACAACAATTACCCACCATTAAACGATAAAAGTCGACAAAACAACACTATTCTCAAATCCCGACATAATTAAATCAGCCAACAATCTTAAAACCATTTTAATAAGAAAGTACATTTTGTTAGCTTTCCAACGATATCAAGAATATTAAAAACGGATAAACGAGTCAAAAGTTATGGACATAACGAGAAATGGTATCGCGAAAAACACAAGTATGCACCCCTCCTGGCCGTACGCGTATTGCCCTAAGCCATACGCGTATTGCCTTGCTTACTCGCCCATCCATACGCGTATTGCCCAAAGTGATACGCGTATAAACAGAGACTGATTTTCCTTCAAAATTCCTTTTAAAACTCCAATACGCGTACTACCCTACCTCATACGCGTATTGCCCAAAACCGTACGCGTACCATTACGCAAATGAGCAGATGGCCGAGAAAATGGAACCCCATACGCGTATTGCCCACGTTTCTGCATGGCCATACGCGTATTGCCTTAACCAGTACGCGTATTGCCTTGGTTGATATGCGTATGGGCAGCGTGAACCCAGAATTCTTCCTGCATAATTGGGTCTGCGAAAACTATCCATTTTCCCTTCTAATTCACTTCTAAACACCATAAAAATACCAATTGGATACACAATAACACATATCTAACATGTATCAATCATAAGGAACATTAAAATATGATTTTGGTGCAAAATTTCTCATTTTCTAACAATATCAAACTAACTCTAAAACTCAATAAAAAACTACTTTAAAGCATCTAACTAGAACCCACCTGGATTACAAGATGAGGAGGGTGAAGCTGAGATGAAAAGATTGGAGATGGGTTGATGAATCAATCTCTTGAGCTCTTGAGAATTTTCCTCTTCTTTTCCCTTCCTTTTTCCTTCCTTTCCTTTTTCCTTCATTTCCTTTTCTTTCTCCAAGTTTTATATCTTTTTCAAATAAGGAAAAGGAAAAGAAAATATACATAGGAAATAGTAATTGGTAATACTACTAATTATCCAAATTATCTCAATTTCACCAATTAATAAAACTCCAAGTTAAATAATATTAATCTAATTAATTCCGAGTTCGTCAGTTTACTCTAATTACTTTATCCAATAATTGCTCAGAGTACACCGGAACCCAGTTGATCATAATAATATTATCCAAAATGTTCACAAATTTATGGGGTATTACATGGGGTACATCTCAATAGATTTGTTTACAACTTCGGTTTGCCCGTCAGTCTCTGGGTGATAGGTTGTGCTGTATTTTAATGTAGTGCCTTGAACATTGAAAAATTGTTTCCAGAAGCTGCTGAGAAACAAAGGATCTCAGTTCGAAATAATGGACTTGGGAGTACCATGAAGACGAGCGATTTCAACTGAGAAAAGTGAGGCAAGATCCTTGGCTATGAATTTGGTGGGCATAGTAATGAAGTGTGGAGACTTTGTGAGGCGGTCACAAACAACCCAGATTACTGTGTAACCAAAAGAGTTAGTTAAGTGTGTAATAAAGTTTATAGTTAGCTCTTCCCATACTTGATTTGGGATTGGAAGAGGTTGTAAACCCGCCCTTTTTCTTCTGTGTTTGATATTTGTTGTGTTGACAGGTTGAACAATGCTTGACAAAATCTTTAACTGCAATGTATAACCCCGGCCATGAAAAGGATGCCAATATACGAGCCAGAGTAGCTTTAACCCCAGAAATACCTGTTGTAGGAGTACTATGAAATTCATAAAGGATACTGTTACGAAGCCCTTGGAGATTAGGTATAAATAATCTATCTTTATAGTACAATAAGCCTTTTGTGAACTTGTAGGATTTGTGGTCACTATTGTTATGAATGATTCATTCAACTAATGCTTTTCCACGATGTCCTTTGCATAAAACTCCCTCAGTTTGGACAAGAGGTCTGGGATAGGAGAGGACAGAGCCAGTAACAGAGTATCTTCAGAGTGAAATTTCCTGCTTAAAGCATCAACAACCGGATTGGATTTTCCAGGTTTGTAAAAGATTTCAAAGTTAAATCCCTGCAATTTAGATGTCCATTTCTGTTGTTCTGGTGTTTGTATCTTCTGAAGCAAAAGGTTACGCAAACTCTTTTGATCCGTATAAATGTCAAATTGTTGTCCTATCAGGTTTTGATGCCATTTTTTAATGCTTCTGTCACAAAAAACATTCCGTGCACATACACAGGAGATGATTGCATTCGGGGACACAAATTTTTACGTAAGAAAGCAATGGGATGACCGCCTTGGGACAGCACTGCACCAACCGCAACTCCTGAAACATCTGTTTCGACAATGAATTTTTTTGTAAAGTCTGGCAAATCCAGGATCGACATGTCGGTCATTTGCTTTTGTAAATTTGTAAAGGCTAAGGTCGCCTCTGTACTCCATACAACTTTAGTGGAATGTGACAAATCGGTGAGAGGAGTAGCGAGAGTGGCATAATTGGGCACGAATCGGCGATAAAAGCCAGTAAGACCCAAAAATCTGCGGAGAGCCGTGAAGGAACGTGGTTGAGGCCAGTCCAAAATGGCCTGAACTTTATCTGGATCGGGTGCAACACCACCCACTGATATCACATGGCCTAAATAATGAACTTGATTCACTGCAAAAACACACTTGGATAATTTCACAACAAAAGAATTAGACTTTAACAACTCAAAAATAACCTGCAAATGAATAAGGTGTTCCTGAAGGTTGGAACTATAAATGAGTATGTCATAAAAAAAAACTAAAATGAATTTTTGTAAATGTGGGAACAACAAATCATTCATATCTGACTGAAAAGTGGAAACGATGTTAGTGAGCCCGATGGGCATAATGAGAAATTCGTAATGCCCATCAAAAGTCTGAAAAGTTGTCTTATGTGTGTCTTCCGATGCAACTCGGATCTGGTGATAACCTGAGCGTAAGTCTAACTTAGTGAAAAATTTGGCAGAGCCCAATTCATCTAGGAGTTCATCTATGGTAGGGATTGGGAAACCGTCTTTAATAGTAACATCATTGTGAGCATGATAGTCCACACAGAAACGCCAAGTTCCATCTTTTTTTTAACAAGTAAAACGGGTGAAGAAAATGGGTTATGGCTAGGAATAATGACACCTTTTTTTAACATATCTTGGATAATAGAGGTCATTGTTTCCTTTTTTTAGTGTGGGTAACATTATGGTTTGACAATTATAGGTAGTGTGTTGGAATCTCGCGAGATGTGATTGTCATGTGGGCGTTTAGGTGGAAGACTTGGGTGAGGTTGGAAGATTGTAGGATAGTTATGGATCAAGTTAAGAATTTTAGGGTGAAGGTCAGGAGATAAGGTTTCAAAATTGGAGTTTGTGGTGGGGCCAAAGGTTGGGGAGGAATCAATTGGTTGAAAGGTCATTAAATGGAATGAAGAAACAAAGTTAGTGTGAATAAGATGGCGAAGTTGGTGGAAGGTAGTATGGATGGGGTGAGATGTAGGGTCTCCCTTTAATGTAATGGATTTGTCTTGATGGGTAAAAGTTAAGGAGGGGATAGAGAAATCAGCTTGAATTGGGCCTAAGGTGCGTAACCACGCCATGCCCAAAACCACATCAGCGCCTTCAATTGGCAATAAGTAGAAAGGGAGTTGGAAGGGTTTGTTTTGTAGAACAATTTGGACATTTTTGCAGATTCCTTTCCATTATGAATGTGATCTCTTTCCCACCATTACTGAAAATTGAGGGATAGGGGTTGCTTTGAGGTTAAGATGGTGAGCAATTCGAGGTTGTAGAATATTATGGGTGCTACCTGTATCAACGAGTACCATGACTAATAAGCCGCCAATTAGGCCTTTAAACTTGAGTGTCTGAGGAGAAAATTGATCAGTCAAGGCTTGCGTGAATAGTTGAAAGTAAGTATCATTCTTTTCTTGCTCTTATATTTCATGGTCAACGTTGTCTTGACTTAAATTCTGTTCTTCAAAAACTTCATCTTCAACAAGAAGAAAAAGAAATCTAT
The DNA here is from genome assembly GCA_022829125.1 of Lathyrus tuberosus. Lineage (NCBI taxonomy): Eukaryota > Viridiplantae > Streptophyta > Magnoliopsida > Fabales > Fabaceae > Lathyrus > Lathyrus tuberosus. Next base: position 6,627,160 of record JALAZF010000338.1, on the reverse strand, counting down.
TAGTGAAACATTTGTGTCTAGTAATAAATTTTTTATCGCAATTAAAACATAATCCTTAAGCCCTATGTTCTTGTAATTGGGCTTGAGAAAGGCGTCTAATGGGCAGTCTGGTTGGGGTTGTGGATGGGTGAGGTTTCAAAGTAGTAGCCCCTTGTGAATTTAGAGCGCTGGGGAGTTTTGAGGGTGAGGGGTTTGGGGTAGTGGTGTTAGGTTTTGGGTATTGGCTAGTGAAATGTTTGGAGAATTTGGGTTTTGAATCTTTGAGTTTGGATTCAATGAGTTTGGCAAGCCCAATATCTTGGTAAATTGAAGTGGGTTTGTGAATAGCCAACTCATTTCAAATCTCGAGTGTCAGCCCCGAAATAAAACAATTAAAAATGGCATCCGGAGGCAAGCCAACAACTTGATTGCCTAATTTTTCAACTTAGCTTGGTATTTCACAGTAGAACCATCTTGTGTTAATTTAAATAACTCGTCTTGATGATTTTCATAAGATGAAGGACTAAAACGTAATTCCAAAGCTTTGGTGAAAGAAACCCAATCTGTTAATAATAAATTCTTATGCATTCATTTAAACCAACCCAAGGCCTCATCTTTCATGTAAAATGAAATCAATGGTAATCTATTTTCGGGGGCAGATTATAAAAATTGAAGAATTGTTCAGCTTGGAATAACCATTCTAGTGGGTTTGAACCATCAAATATAGCAAGCTTAAGTTTATGGGTATAGAATGGTGGTAACGGGGGCATATGGGGAATTTGGGGTAAGGGTTTTGCTGGAAAATAGGGATTGAATAATTTGGGGTGTGTGGAAAAGTTGTTTGGGGTATATAGGGTGAGAAGTGAGGTGGTGGTAGAGCAGTTGTGTTTCTCATCATGGTTGTTATAGTGGTTAGTGGGGGTGTGTTAGCAAAAGTTGTCGTTTGTCTTAAGGGTGTATTAGTAGGGGGAGTAATATGGATAATAAGGGTAAGAACCATGGATGTAGATGAAAGGTGTTGAGTAATACCTAAAGAGCTTGTTGTTGAATGAACAGTAGCAGGTTGTTGTTGCTCCTTTAATGTAATGAGTTTGTGGAGGGTGGACATGATGGATTCATACCTAGAATCAGAGATTTGTTTGTCATTGTCCAGTCTAGTGTGGATCTGTCCAATGTTTTGTTCCAGATTTGCATTAACCTTGTCATACCTTTCATCCATTTGTTGTTGAATTTGGTTCATAGCATTGTCAAGGTGAATGTGAGAAGTTCGGACAACTTCTTCTACAATTTCTCTTGAAGAAGAGTTAGGGGTTTGGTATGAGCCATGAGAACAAAGAGATGAAAGCACTAAATTGTTAGATTTACACTAAGACCATGAATTAGAACTAAGTTGCATAAGAAGATAAACACAAAAAGGAATAACTTTTCAGATTTTTCATTCCCATCAACTCAAAACAACAAACAATTTTTAGTTAGGGTTTAAAGGATATCTTGGATCATGGCCCAAGACCAACAATAACAAAAGTAATAAACTTCAATAAATACGGCTAATAATACCCTTATTTTTATAATAAAAATCTTTTAGTAAAACTAACTCTTTCTTTTCTTTAATGGACTAACTCTTTCTTTTCTTTAATGGACCTCTTCTTAACACCAACAACATCTTATTTCATAGTGACTAAGTTGATAACATCATATTTATAACAATTACATGTTTAAAAAATAGAATCAAACAAACATTTCACACGTCTAAAAGGATCCATCTGGACAAGATTTTAAAGGCTCCAAATTATATCAACATTATCAAAAATATATATATAAAAAATCAGAATATGAATCAATAGAAAGAATTATAGACATTTATTATATGTAATTTAGAACGACGATGAAATTGATAACGTCGAAAAACAGATTGAGTTTGTGATCAAATACAATAATTGAACAAAATTGAAAACATTTTTTAGGGTTTAAAAAAATACTAGATAAAGTGTTAAATCATGTTTAAAAATCTAACCTACGCTTCAAAAGAAAGCTTTTAGACATGATGCGTGGAAGATCCTTCCGAATCAATATGAAATTTGTATGAAATTTCTAAAAAAAAATACATAGGGTAGATTGAGAATTTTCCAAATAAAAAATTTAAGTATATTTTGTTCAAATGTATTAAAACAATAAAAGATTTATAAAAAAAAAAAATTGCGATGAATCCAAGAGTCCAAAATACCTATATGAATTCACCAATCCGTCCACTTGTCCACCCTAGTGTCACACATAGTTCATACAACTCTATATGAAACTTATAGTATAGGGGACAATAATACACCTAGATAGGGGTCCCCTTGCTAGTAATATTATTTTTTAATTTATTTTTTCTCGTGGGCCATTAAATTTGTTATAAGTATCAACGATACTTGCAAAGATAATAGATATTCTCCTATCTCTTTTCCTGCTTTCTCCTTCTCATGCTCAACCTAAATATCAGCCTCTTGAATAGTGTCGTAACTATACTACCTTTATTATTTCTTTTATTTATTCATCATTTTGTTTTACTGGTGAACAACTTAATTTAAGAGTAAGTTTTTTTAATTTATTTTAAATTATAGCATTTAAATTTAATTTAATCGAATGATTAATTAAATAAAAAATTAATTTAATTTTATATTAAATTAAATTTAAAAGTTATTTAGAATAAAGTAAAAAACTTAAAGTTATCACCATTTATATATATATATATATATATATATATATATATATATATATATATATATATATATATATATATATATATATGAAATATTAATATACACCTAAAATTTATGGGTCCTATACAAAAATACACTACATTTATTTTTTTATTTTTTTTTCATCTTTTTAATGTGGGTCCCATCTAAAATTGATGGGTCCCACACAAAAATACACTAAAGTGTATGTTGCTAATGCATATCTACATATGTGTGCATTAACATGACACTATATATATATATATTAAATTGAGACTAATTCAATTATTGTAAAACTAGTAGCCTGAAAAATCTTCTCCTCTTTATTGTTACAACGTTTTCGAATAAAAATGTGTCTGATATGTGATATATTAATGTTTAAAACTTTGAATAAAGATGTGTCCAACACTAACATATATGACTAAGTTCAATGTAAGCATTTTTAATTAATATCAATATTGGTATGTTAGTGTCAGATTCCTACTATTTGTACATTTGATTGATATAATCAGTGTTTTAAAATTCGGACCGGACCGGTCGGTCGGACCGGGAACCGGTCAGGTTCGTTTATTCGATCGTTCATGTCTTCGAACTGGAAGGAATCGGTGTGAATCGGTGCGAACCGGGAAAATCAGAAAAACCGGCGGTTTTCGCAAACCGGTGGTTCAACTACTTATTTTAAAAATAAAAAAAAAATTAAATTTTTTTTTAAAATTTTTTTTACTCAAATACATATGAACTTTTCCCCAAGAATCATAATGATAACTCATTTGATTCAAGTGATATACAAATTAAGTTTTGTAATATCCACAAAATTATTTTTACTATTTTGTATTTATATTGATTGAAAAACCATCATACAAATATTTGTATAGAAATTTAAGAACACAGATTAAGAAACTAAATATAATATAATTTTAGACTTAACTGATTTCCATTATATACGTATAGATTTGGAAAATTTATTATTTAGAATAATGTTAATATTTGTATTGGTTTAATTATTAACATTAAAACTGATTTTCTATTAACATTAAAACTATGAATTTAAATTAAACTCTGTTTAATTTAGACTCTGTTTAAAATTTGCATTTAAATTATGAACATGTGAATTTATAATATGATATTTTTAAAAAATTTAATTGCTAGTTATATTTTTTAGAGACTGAATCATCCGATTCGACCGGTTTTATCGGTTTTATATCTATTATAATGACAGGTTTATTCAACCGAGTTATCCGGTTTAATCCAGTTTAATCCAGTTTGGTCATGCGGTTCGACCAATGACCCAGTAATTCGACCGATAAACCAATGGTTCAGTACCCTCACCAATTTAATGATCAGTCCGATTTTTAAAACACCGGACATAATAGTAGTTATCAAGTGAATTTTGAATATTGAATAGCTCTAATACTAATAATTTTATTACAGAACAAATAGCCTTAAAAAGTAAATTATCTTCTGACCGTCAACATATTTTTTATACTACTTATTTTTGTCACTTTTAATTTTTTTCTAATACGAGAAATTGTGTATCTTTTATTGACAATTCAAAGATTTATCTATTATTTATTATCTATTATAATATATTAAATTTGAGCCTTACATTATTTTCTTGACAATTTACCTATCATTAAAAATTTGATGTGGCACTCTTCAAAATATAACATTTTATAATTTCTATTATTTATTTAAGAGAAATGTGTAACGTTTCATTTATAAATCTCTTTCAATTAAAATACCTCTATTTTCATATTCCATAACTTATCCCCTTCTATTTCTCTAACAAATTATTTCTGATATATTATTTTAAATTATAATGGCAGATACATATCAAAATATTAAATCATAAATTTTCAGTTGTAGTTTATAATTTATTATTTAAAATAATGTATTGTTAAATTTTAAATAATTGAAGGGATAATTCAATTGAATAAATCAATTGTAAATGTTGCAAATTAATAATACATTAAAATCTAAATTTTATAATATTATTTAAAAAAACTCATCTCAAATTAGCGCATCGCGCGGGTCTCAGTTTAGTTGTATATTATTATAGTTCTACATCAGATAATATAAGATTTGAACATTTCTTTATAAATGAGAATAATTTTATCCCTACAAGCTATTTTATGGGGATGAGTTAGGCTTATTCAGATTTATTAACATAGTATTAGAGCAATATTAGAGTCAGATTTAAGATTCATAGATAAACCATAGATCATGCTCTAGACGTCTTAATCGTGGGCAAGACAAGGTGTCTTAAGAATCTCATATCGAATAATAATTAATCTAAATATGTCTTTATAAATAGGGGATAATTCTCCCTTACAAATCGATTTTGTATGAATAAATTAAATCTATCCATGTTTCTTAATACATACCAATGTTGTTTTTTCTAAGTCATTGAATATACTTTTTAAAATTATTTATTTTATAATCTAATATGAAGTAGCGATGTATTATTTTGGATACACTTTATTATATAGAGTCAGTTTGTTTTACCTGTAAAAAAATAAATTTTTTCTTTGTATTCTTTAAAATGGATTCTACAAAAATGTTTTTCAAAAAATTACAATTATTTTATATTTGTGTTTTATAAATTAAAAGATCAATTTTAATATTCTATAACATAAACATACATTATTAAAGATCAAAACATAGTTAAAATTATAACTTTTTCAAAAAATTGTATCTAAAAAGTGATTTTTATAAAAAAAAAACTATTTGAAATTGCTTCAGCATTAAGTGATTTTTTAAAATTTTAATATCTAAAAAAATTCGATAAAATGTTGAAATACAATGACATTTTAAAAATAACTATTCAAACTAAATTTTTATTTAAAACTTTTATAAAAAAAAATTTTAACACTAAAATATGTAACAATATAGAAATCATTTTTTAAAAAAAGTTAAAACAAACGGCCTATAATATTTGATTTGTATTTAGTGATGTGCAGAAAAAGATGTACAGATCAGCAATGTAGTAATATTACCTGATCCTGTTGTTGCGGTGAGAATCGGATAACAAGGTATTAATTAACTTGCATCACACATCTTTGAATTCACCACTGAGCTTTGATTTATCCAAAGGAAGGGGTAAAGAACGAAAACCCTAAGTTAAGAGAATCTAGGTTCGGGGGTTGGTTATACAAAGGGAAGGTATTAGCACCCTAAGTATCTGTAGTACTCTACAGGAACCTCTTGCTAAGTTTGTGCTATGTTATGTTTGCTTGCTAAGGAATATCTATGCTAAGGTAAAGAAAGACCTAGGGGTATATACACTAAGTATGCTCGCCAAGACATCGCATCTCGTGCCTACGTATCCTAACGGGAGTGGAATCAGAGCATTCGTAGTTCCCCTCAAAGGGGGTGAGGAACTCTTGACTGTGGTCAAGGTTCCAAGGGAAAGTAGGGTGAAAAGCTTGAAAGCAAAGCTTGTGAGGATTGTTTGTTTAGGAGAAGAGATTAATGACTATCTCTTATGAAAGGATTGTGAAGGAATCAAGAGTTGTAAGAGATTAATGGCTATCTCTTTGGGAATGCTAGGTTAGAAGGGAGAGGAGATTAATAGCTATCTCTTGTGAAATGGTTTGAGGTTAACAGGGTATTTGAGCTATCTATGACATGAAGTCAATAGAGAGACTTTTCCTTTGGAAGGAAGGGAGATAATCAAAGTAGAACTTATGCTAAGATAACAGATATGTGACACATAAACAAACATGTACAAATTTTACAAAATGATGACTTAAATTCATAATTACTAAAGACAAAGTCCTAATGAGTGTTTAATAAAGTATCTAAAGATAGATAAAATTAACTTGAGCTAATCATGTCAAAACCAAATCCTAAAACAATTTAAAAGAAAGTTTTAACAATAAATTAAACAAATATAAAATAAATATTTTTTGGTTTTTGAATATTAAATAAAATAAATAATAAAAATGATTTCTTGTGAATTTGGGCATTTTTGAAAAGAAAATAAAAGAGTTAAATTTTATCAAATGTTAAATAAATAAAAGAAATAAAATAAAATAAAAACAAGGAGGGGGTGTAGTAGGAATTTTAAAAGAGTAAAAAAAACAAGAAGAGGCTCCTGGTGGTGCCTGGTGGTGGGGGGTGGCGTTAGTAGAATGGGCCCAGGCGAAGCCCAAAAGAAAAGGGAAAGAAAATCAGGCAAAAATGAAAAACAAAAGGGTTGATCCAAGGATCGAACCCAGGTTTGGCACGCGAATGGTAAAGGCAAGGCAAAGGTAATACCGTTGGGACGGTTGTTTCATCCAGTCTATATATGCTTCTATTTACATATAAACCAAACAAAGCCAAGAAAATATTAAATGCAAAAAAACACGCACACATGCTGAACGGAGTTATGGTAACATGATATCAATTGGTCACATGGATTTAAGTTCGCTACAGGACAAAACAATGCATTAGCCAATCAAACTCACGCATGGAAATTAAAACATGCAAGAATCAACTTAAACCATCGTGTTCACTTAAGAATTTCAAAACAAACACTAAACTTCAACCTTACATAAAAACCTCAAATCGCAACCAAACATTATGACATAAAATATCATTTTGAAGTACTCTACATGTAGAACAAGACTGAGCCCTAATCTAAACGAGACAGTATTCATATCATGAGCACAAAACCAATGGAAACTAGTGTCCAAAAATCAGTTCAAGACCAAGTGATAAACCACATTCTGCTTTAAATTTTAACTAACATACTAATGCAAAACTAAACAGCAACATCTAATATGCCAAACCAAAACTCCTGAACCTCTGTTATACGATATCATGAACGCGCATTAACAACTCAAACAAGAAAAAAGCAACTGGTGTCCAGGTGAGATTATAGTCATGCATACATGAATATCATCCATAACAGACACACACATCTCAGCCAAACTTAATAATGCACAAGAACAAAACACCTTAGCAGCATATTAACATACATTCAAAAGATCATTATCTTGGTGTTCAAAGCCAAAACCATTACAACTTCTAACATGGATTCAGAATTGGTGTTCATGATATCATTTCAAAGTAATATAGAAGCAACATATGAACATGTATAACATTAATATCTCAAACCATACCAACTCATAAATAACCAAACAAGCCAGCATACATTCCAACACAAGACTCACACATGATAATAATGTTTAATCATTGGGGCAGCCATGGATAAGTATGAAGCTTCCAACACAAACTCAACCAGAGGTTCATAATAATATTCATGCCATACAAATACATCATGAAAACACAACATTAAAACAGCATGGTATTTCTAACATTAACTACAGCATGTTCAGCCTAGCATATGATTAAGCATAATAAGCATAATAAATGGAAGTCTTGAGGGACTTACCTAGTTTCCAAGCAAATAACAAGAGATTCTCTCCTTTCCTAGCTAGCTCGTGAGCTTCTCCAAAGAACAAGTTTTCAGAGTGGTTTTGTGTTTGTTGTTGGTGAAAAATAAATGAGAGGAGGGTGCCTTTTATAGAGGGAGTTCAGCTGGACAATGAGTGAAGAACCAATGGGCCACGAGTTTGTTCTTGAAGAGAAAATCGTGCGAAGATCTCAAGAGGATGGTTGTTCTGAACACTACATTATGGAGCCAAGTGAAGTTCTTTCTTTGATGCAACTAGGTCAAAAAAGTAGTGCACGTTTGGCTTGCATCTGGTGGTCCAAGGATATGCACAAGGTATTCTTGGTGTAGCTTGTAAATGTCAACTTAAAAGTACAAAGGAGAGTGTACTTTGGAAGCTTGTCACACGGGTTTGGTGGCAAAGTGAAAGGTTGGAAGAGATCTGCATAATGTACTTGGAGAGAGGGGATGAAATTCAAATTCAAAACTGATGTGTAACTTGGTACAAAATCATTTCGCATGGCCTTGTTCTACACATGATATTTCTCAATTTTGTGCTCCAAATTTCATGCTCTTGGGTGCTATGGAAAGCCCTTGCATAATACTACAATGTTGGTGTTGAAAGGTAGTTGAAATGATGCCTTGAATTGGTAGAAAAATGGCTTACAAATCGTGTCCACCAAGCTGCCAAAATGAACTTAGAAAATTTCTAAGTTGTAGAAATTTGACAATTTGAAGTGCCCTTCTTTGACAGTTCATAACTTGAGAATGGCTTATCCTAATGAGATGTTCCACATATGGTTGGAAAGCTCTCATCATGCTCTACAACTTTCATTTGGGGCCCAAGTCTTGAATTCAAATGGAAATGGGTGAAAAATGGTGTTAAAGTTAAGAAAAAGAGTGATGAAAAGTGCTGAAAATTTTCTAAGTGTTTGGTCAAAATATCTTGCAAGCTTCATAACTCTAAAACCAAGCATTTTTGGACAAAAAGTCATATGGAACAAATTGAAGATCTTGAAAAGAGCTTCCCAATGAGCTTTGAGTCACTCCCATTGGATGTGTGGTTTAGGAGTTATGGTCATTTCAAAATATGCTATTAGGGAAAAATCACACAAATGACACCTTTCATGGCCAAAACCCTACTTCTCTTGCAAGAAACCTCATGAAACTTGATGTGGATACTTTGAACACTTCATGAGACATTATATGATGATTAGAACCATTGACACTTCATTTGAACCAAACTTCCAAAGGATTGGGGTCTCAGTCAAACCCTAATTTTGACTGTGAATGCACTGAGGTTAGATCTTGTAGGCTTGCTTCTTTCTTCACATCTAAAGTTCTTAGGAGACTCTTGAGGATGTTTGATAAACCATAGAATCATGAATTAGGGTTATGGGTACATCTTGATGAAAATCAAAGCCATTGACTGACATGTCTCGAGGAATCCCTAAAAGAAACAAACTGCAAGATATGGGTTAGTTTAAACAATGCAGATGATTGACCTAAAATGCAAAAATGAAGATGGCATCTAAGGGGTAAAATTTGGGGTACAACAGTTGCCCCTATTTAAATAGCTTCACCGGACGACACGAGGGGTGGAAATCCTCGAGAGATCAAGGTGAAAGGTATTTAAATATAGCAAACCGAAAATTTTCTCCCTTAGATGGAATGCAGATGCTAAGGACAGGCAACAGACGTGCAAATACTGACATGCCATAAACTTCTAGTATGATGATATGATGTCATGATAGTGCAAATATGCAGACAAACAAGACACCAAAGATAAAGGGCAAATAACCATAGGTGAGCTTACTGGGGGAGGATAAGGTTAGTATCCATGAGAAAGGCTCACTGGGGAGACCCTGGGGAAACACTGGGGGAAATAAAAGCACACTCTTTACTAGGCATGGAACCAGAAAAAAGACATGATCTCTACTGGGGATCTATTTGAAATAAAAGGATAGACATCAACAAAAGATTTTCTAGAATTTTCTTATACTGAAGAGTTCAAACGGGATCTTCAAGAAAAACCAGGAAAGACAGAGAAAGAAACATCCAGAAAAACATCAGATGGCAAAAGAAACCAGTCATCCAATAATGGCTTTGAATGGAAGGTACGAATCATGATATCTAATAATGGCTTTAGATGATTGTGAACAGAGACTACATTCAAGAATGGCATTGAATGCAAAGGAACCAGTCATCCAATAATGGCTTTGAAAGGTATAGATCACAATATCTAATAACAGCTTTAGATAAAGTGAACAAAGACTCTATCTGAAAAACATCAGAAAGATAGACACATCCGGATAGGCATCAGATGGTAGAGAAACCGGACATCCAATAATGGCTTTGAATGAAATATATAAATCATAATATCTAATAACGGCTTTAGATAAAGTGAACAAGGACTCGATCTGAAAAAAACATCAGAAGGAGAGACACATCCGGATAGGCATCGGATGGTAGAGAAACCAGACATCCAACAATGGCTTTGAATGAAAGGTATAAATCACAATATCTAATAATGGCTTTAGATAAAAGTGAGAAAGGTAGAGATCCAAGAAAGCATTGGGTAAAAGGACACCAGACATTCAATAATGGCTTTGAATGGAAGGTACAAATCATAATAGCTAAGAATGGCATCAGATGGATGTGAACAGAGACTGCATTCAAGAATGGCATTGAATGCAAAGAAACCAGTCACCCAATAATGGCTTTGAATGAAAGGTATGACTCACAATATCTAATAATGGCTTTAGATAGAAGTGAACAGAGACTACATTCAAGAATGGCATTGAATGCAAAGAAACTGGACATCCAATACTGACTTTGAATGAAAGGTAAACTCAAACTATCTGAGAAGGCATCAGGTGTAAATGAGACAAAGGTGAAATCCAAGAAGGCATTGGATAAACCACAACGTCCAAGAAAGCATTGAATGAATATGAATAAGGAGATACCCAAGAAAGCATTGGATCAAAGGAAATCACAATATCCAAGAAAGCATTGGATGAATGTGAACAAAGGTGAAATCCAAGAAAGCATTGGATAAAAGGAATCACAGTATCCAAGACAGCATTGAACTTTCATGAATGATATTGAAAGTAAAGGCAAATCACTATATTCAGGAATGATATCGAATGATAGTGAGAAAGACATCCAGGAATGGCACTGAATGAACAGATAAGACTTTTAGGAATGACACTGAATGAAAGGACGGATAAAGTTTTGGTAAGGTAAGACGTGGATAACGACACGACCTCGGGAGAAATGCAAATGAGGATGAAACACTCATGTTATGCATATGTATATAAATTATGCAGATGCAGACGACATGGCTCGACTCTTTTATGGGAGAAGACAAGACTGGAAGACTGATTCCTCTACACGGAGATCCCTGCCATTCTGTCTGGGGACTCTTCAAGTAAACTGCCCCAGATCAGCTGACTGTCGTAGATGACCTGATCATTGCTTCAGCATGATTGACTCTGGAGATGACCGTTTCATGGTGCTCTTGGGAAGCTTGCCCCAGACTGAGTCTTGAAAATGATTGTTTTACTGTACACTGGAAAGGCTTGCCCCAGTCTGAGTCTTGAAAGATGGTTGTTCTAATGTACACTGGGAAAGCTTGCCCCAGCCTGAGTCTTGTAAAATCTTCTGTATAAACCAATTCTGAGAAGTCGCCATTAAACCAAAAATCTTGAACTGATTCTCAACAGGATATGGAAGGAACTTGCCCTTGATTGGATCACCGACCAAGTTTCTCAAATGTTTGAAAATTCCTTAAGAAGAAAGCTAGTTTGCAAACAAAAGTATTTGTACAAACATGGTAAATGGAAAGTTCATGCAACTTTTGAAATCAAAATCAAATTGCAAAACAAATGAATCACTAGTCTGAACACAGCGGTTCAAGGGATTTAGGAGTGAAAAGTAAAGCAAAAAGTGTGATACCAAAGCAAATGGTTTGCAAAAATCTTTGGGAGTCAGGTTACGCAACCTTGCTGTAGTATGCTTTCAAAATGACCTTGCTTCAATTAGGTCTTTCGAGGGTTATAACGTGGCCTAGTTCACGGTTTAAGAAACAAAGGATAAAGGCTCAAAATTTATTTGTGACCCACCCAATCTACGTGATGAACTTCAGTCCTACGCTCAGTTAACTCAAACTATACACTCAGGTTCCCAAGGGTTGGAAATTGCACTGATGATAGTAATGATGGTTCAAAAATCAATGGACTCTAAATGGTAGTCACCACTTCCCTATAACATTTAGTTGTGTTTTTTTTTTCATTGAGGACTTTTATGGTAAGGATTTAAAGATTTCTTTTTTTTATTATCCCTAACTTTTGCCTGAACTGTTTCTTGTGAATCTTACAGTCAGCGGGATGCCCCAATTTTGCCTAAGTCTCCTTCATAGGTTTCGACTTAGCGGGCTTTTTCTTTTTTTTATTTTTATCTTTTTTTGAAAGAAAGTGACTGTCTTGCTTAATGATTACGGCGAACCATCACCGGCTTTCGACTTGAAAGACATCTTCGACACTTGCTTGTTGTGTGCGAAGGAAAACTGTGAGTGCAACATTTTGTTGAAAGTCGTCTTGCATGAAGCTCTTGTAATTGAATGCACAATCCAATTAACTGAGAACTACCCTGCCCCAGGTTAAGATTGCGGGTTTTTGTTTGTAAATAAAGAAACTCCTACTTCTAGGCTCGAGGGGTTAAAGAGGGGTTATCTTCCTTATGTCTCCAGTGTTTAGGGATTGAAATAATGCCTTATATCGTCAGCAAAGTTTTGATTTGAAAGCATACCAACAGCAATTATGAGTATAAAGTATCATCATCCTCCATCCAATCTTTGCATAATTAAAAAGAAAATGGAAAAGAGATAAAGTATTTATTGAAAAAGAAAGCATGGAGATGTAAATGGCAAACACAAATGAATTGAATCAAAAAGTTGCAATGCTCATTTCATTAATTGAGAAAGTACAAACATAATTTGAAGGCAAACAGCTATTACAAAATTAAGAAAGTGCAAACAACAAGAAACAAAGGCCTAGTGACTAATCAAACACAAGGATGAGTTGTCCTGTCTTTAAGAAGTAGCTGAGCCGAAGTCGACTGAGGCTTCACTTGGCGTGCCCTGGCAGAGGATTGCTCTGAACATTGGGATTGTCCTTAAAGGAGAGGACTTTGTTCCTCATCAGCTCTTGTACTCTAGCCTTCAATGCAAAGCAACTTTCCAAGTTATGGCCTGCACCACCTTGATGGTATTCACAATGAAGATCAGCCCTATAGCCGGCTGGAAGAGGATTTGGAGGAGGAGGCAGAGGCCTTGTGGTAATCAAATCTTGTTGAACCAAACTAGGATAAAATTCAGTGTAAGTCATAGGAATAGGATCAAATTGACCCCTGTTACGATACTGGCTCTGTCCTGCAGCTGGACATTGGAAAGCTTGAGTTGGTCGTGGTGCAGCAACCACAGGAGTGACAGCAGCAACCGTAGGGTGAACAACATACTGAGGTTGGGGAAGAGGCCTTCTCACTTCAAACATTACAGCATTGGTCTGATCTTCATTCTTCTTCTGAAAGTTCCCGTAGGATTTCTTCACAGCATTAGAAGATTCAGCAGCCTTGGATACTTTTCCCTTCTTAAGACCTTCCTTGAGTCTTTGGCCAATAGTAACCAAATCAGTGAAATTAGAGGAAACACTTCCAACCATCTTCTCCCAATAGAACGGGGACAAGGTATCCATAAACATTCCAGTTAACTCCTTCTCGGCCAGGGGAGGTTCCACTTAGGAAGCCAACTCTCTCCAGCGCTGAGCATACTCCTTGAAAAACTCATTATCATTCTGAGACATGTTTTGCAGTTGACGGCGATCAGGAGCCATGTCAAGGTTATACTTGTATTGCTTCATGAAGGCATTGGTGAGGTCTTGGAAGCTATGGATAGAGTTTTGCTCGAGACCCATGTACCATTTGAGTGATGCTCCACTCAAGCTGTCTTGAAAACAGTGGATAAGCAACTTCTGATTCTTGGCATGAGCAGTCATCCTGCGAAGATACATGACCAAATGAGCTCTTGGGCAAGAGTGACCCTTGTACTTCACAAAATCTGGAGTTACGAACTTAGCAGGTATGACAAGGTCTGATACTAAGCACAGGTTGTCTGCATCTACATTAAAGAAATCAGTACCCTCAACGGCTTTGAGTCTTCTTTCTATGCTTTGAAACTGCTCTCGGACAACTTCGGGTTCAACAAAGTCCTCATGGTCCTCACCTTGAGCACTGGCAGCATTGTACTCATAGCGGGGATCCTCAAAGGGAGCTTGAATAGTCTGAACTATAGGTTGAGGCTCGGTAAAAACAGGGGCTTGAAACACTGTGTAGCGAGCGATTTTGGACGCGGTTCTTAAGCGCTGGTCGCTCTCTGCGGTTTGAGCTTTGACTACAGGTCGATTCATTTTTTATCCTATTGTGAGCTGAATAAGGAAGGGAAATAGATGTCTCTAATTAACCCTGCTTTGCATACTGAGTTTAAACAGCGGTCTGTTAGGTTACGAATGCTATCAATGTGGGGGGCCTTGTACTGGTTATTTGTATTTTCACCAATACTGTTTTCTTTCTTTTTACCTGGGCAGAAGGTTTCTGGCGGGGAACAAGGATTAGGATGTTAGGACTGATGCTTTTGAATTACTGCTTTTGATTGATTGAGATATGGGATTTTGGTTTTTTGTTGATTGTGCTCGCTAAGATTTTTTCTTTCAATCTTATGCCTACGTATTCCCGTTTACCGAAACAGGGAAATCAGAGCGTTCGTAGTTCCTCCTATTCTATGGGAGGAAATGGGTGTTTTGGTGTCTTGTTCAAAGCCCAAGACGTGAAGCGAAAGGTGGTTTGTATCTTGTTCAAAGCCCAAGATGTGAAGCTGAAGGGTCTATTTGTGTCTTGTTCAAAGCCCAAGACGTGAAGCTGAAGGACCTCGGCTTTAGAGAGAATTTGTCATCTCTAAAGAAGGGTTTGTCTGTCACAACTGTTGGGTGACTGGTTATAAAGGAGGATTACTTTAACCGGGATACGCGGATCCTAGTAATGCCATAATTTCCTTTATAGGGGATTTTAACCTAAAGGAGAAGACTTTAACTCAGTGTAGAGCAATGTTATCTTTCCTTAGGAATTTATCATGCTAAAAGAGGGACAGTGGCATGGATGTAGATGATCCAGAGGCTTGCCACTTACAGCGATTAGATGAAGGGAAAGGAGTTGTTGATGTTTGTGTACGGTGAACGAAGCACAGGTTTGATGCTAAAAGGTTGATTGGATCAACCAGTGGTTTTCTTATACGAAGCCTAAGAGGAGGCTATTGGCCCAACAAGAGGGAGTTTTTATGTGTCTCGTACGAAGCCCGAGAGAGAGGCTAAAAGGGTTGACTCAACAGGAGAATCTTTTATACTCAACAAGAGAGTGTTTTTGTATCTCGTACGAAGCCCGATATGGAGGCTAAAAGTTTTCTTCTCTGGGAAGAATCATTGAACAAAGCCCAAAAGGAGGCTATGGTAACTGTTTCAGTTAAGTGACAGGTCCAATATACTGATTTTAAAAGAGAAAATCAGTTCTTATATGAGTAACACTGTACTCGGGGATTTGATTTGAGGATCAGGGATATTTCCTTCTCTTTGAGGAAACGGGAAATCCAAAGGGTATTGAGACTGTCCGAGTCTGCGGGTTTCCTTCCTATTTAACGAAGGGGTCACTTGAGAATGTCTTTGAGACTCAAGGAGATTAGACTGTCCAAGTCTAGAGTTTTTATCTTTGGTACTATGCTTTGAGAAACAGTAGTAGACTCTATGAAAGGACTGTTCTATGAGGATGACTAAGTTTTGTTCCTATACCTCTAGGAGGTCGTCGGGACAATTTGTACGAAGCCCAAGAGGAGGCTAGAAGCTTTTAAGAAGCCGACGGGTCCTTGTACTAAGCCCAAGAGGAGGCTATCATTCCCGAAGGAACAGATCATTATACGAAGCCTAAGAGGAGGCTGTGAATACTTCTAAGAAGCCGTAGGGTCCTTGTACGAAGCCCAAGAGGAGGCGGGGTTACTTTTAAGAAGCTCGTGGGTCCTTGTACGATGCCCAAGAGGAGGCCGATGCTTTTAAGAAGCCTGTGGGTCCCCAAACCCCGAGAAATTCAAGGCAAGCTATTCACAAGGAATAGGTCAAGTCAGGAAAGTTCGAGAATTTGGAAGAAACTCAAAGATGTCATTCACGGAGAAGACATTCATCTTGGGGAGTAGAGTTTCTTGACAATTCCTAATGAGGACAGCCGAAGAGAAGACTGTATTTGGTGATCCTATTGGGGATCTAGTTGTCTATTTCTACGAATAAACGAAACGGCGTCACCTAGTTCTAGACGTAGTTGCCGGGGAAACTTTAAATATCTATACTATTATTACACAGTTGATATGAGTTTATGAAAGAAGACTTACAGCGAAACAGCCCCACAATACAGTTATATATATATGAGTTTATGAAAGGAGACTTACATTGAAACAGCCCCACAATACAGTTATATACATATGAAAGCGGTAAATGAAAGCGGGTAAACACTTACTCGGTTGTAGAGCTTCCATGCTGTTTGGTTAGTTGTTCAACAAAGAAAGATTGAAAACAACAGTATATTCAAAATCAAAGGAGAAATTGCTTTGAAAAAGAAAGATTTGGGGCTTACAGCTCAAGGAGAGGCCCAGGGTTTTATCAGTGAGCGCACTGTTGAATTTGTACAGAGGGACTTATACAAGTGACAGAGGCCCAAGAAGGTTTTCTGTACAAAGGGATGGGTCTTACACTCTCTCAAGAGGCCCAAGTGAGTTTTAAGAAAAGAAATGGGTCTTACTACTCGAGGGTAGGCACAATGGTTAATTTTGAAAAGGGCGACGGTCGCGCCGAGGTTTTGTAAACACTGTGGGACTTATACAAGTGACTGAGGCCCAAAATTTTGGTATTTACAAAGGGATTGGGTCTTACACTCTATTAGAGGCCCAAAAATTTTAAAGAAAAGAAATGGGGCTTACAACACGATGGGAGGCCCATAGTCTTTATTTTCAAGATGAATATTCACTTTTAAAATGCTTAAAAACAATTAAAAATGAATTTATTCACAAAAATACCAACTATATTAAATAAATAATATAAATTTGATTTTTTTGTAGAATAAAATATTTTACTATTTTTGTGATTTTTCAGAAAAAGAACCAATAAAAAATAATCAAAATTGAAGGAGTTATTAATTTTCCAAATTATTAAAAAATAATAAGAAAATATAAAAAAGAGGGGTTGGGTCTTACACTCTATTAGAGGCCCAAAGTGTATTTTTGTACAAAAGATGGGGCTTACAACTCAGAGAGAGGCCCAAAATATTTTCAGTTTGAAAATGGCGATCGCGCCGAGATTTTTAACGTATCGGGACTTGTACAATAGCTGAGGCCCAAAATTGTTTCGTTAAAAAAGGGTTGGGTCTTACACTCTAATAGAGGCCCAAGTGTTTAAAAATGAAAAGAAATGGGACTTACAGCTCAAAGAGAAGCCCAGTTGATTTTCGTTTGAAAATTGCGATCGCGCCGAAGTTTTCTTTTAACACAGAGGGACTTATACAATAAGTGAGGCCCAAAATTGTTTTGGTTAAAAGAGGATTGGGTCTTACACTCTAATAGAGGCCCAAAAGTTTTGAATGGGTCTTATAGCTCGAGGAGAGGCCCAAGGTTATTTCTTAAAAAGGCGACGATCGCGCCGTTTGTTTTTTACGGTATCGGGGCTTATACAATGAATGAGGCCCAAAAATGATTTGGTCAAAAAAAGGATTGGGTCTTACACTCTATTAGAGGCCCAAGTGTTCGAAAAAGATTTGTTAGGGTGAAAATCAAAGAAAGCTCCAATTTCATTTTTTAGGCATTTTTTCAAGAAAAATTAAGTAAAAAAATGATAAAAATATCAAATAAAACCATTAAATAATGATTAAAGTTTATGAAAAAAATATTTTATCAACATAAATATTTAAAATCATTTTGGTTTTAAAAATCAAGAAAAAAAAAATCATTTTAAAAGCATTTAAAACAATTTAAAACACTATTTTTAAATATATTAAAAATAATTTTTTTTTTTGTGATTTTTTTTTGGATTAAAATATTATGGGGTACGAATTGGAAAATGATGATTTTTTGCTATGTGAAAAAAATTGGTTGAGTTTTGAAAATAAAAAGTAAGAAAAAGAGAAAAGATATCAAAATATCATTTTCGACATTTTTTGGGGTAAAAACGAGTACCGAAACTTTAATTTTCAACACGTTTTTATCAAATTTCAAACACTCATAACTCTCTCAATTTTTATCAGAATCAAAATCCGGAAATACCTGCCTGGCCGACTTTTCGTAAGGAATCCGATGATATTACTCACGCGCACAGAAAATCGACACACAAAACGCAGAAAAAACTGCTATCGTTTTGAAAATATCGTTCCGCGCCGAATTTCCAACACGCGTAACTCTCTCGATTTTTATCGGAATCAAAATCCGGAAGTACCTACCTGACCGATTTTTCGCAAGGAATCCGATGGTATTACTCACGCACGCGGAAAATCGACGTATAAAATGCAGAAATTAAAAAACAAAAACTGTTATCGATTAAAAACATCGTTCCGCGTTGAATTTCAAACACGCGTAACTCTCTCGATTTTTAACCGAATCAAGATCCGCAAAAGCCTATCCTGACCGATTTTTCACAAGGAATCCAATGGTATCGCTCACGCACTCCGAAACTCAACGTACAAAACGCAGCGATAAAAAAACCAGAGCTGCTGCGTGTAAAAACATCGTTTCGCGTAAAATTTCCAACGCGCGTAACTCTCTTGATTTTTAACCGAATCAAGATCCTCAAAAGCCTATCCTGACCGATTTTTCGCAAGGAATCCAATGGTATCACACACGCACGCCGAAACTCAACGCACAAAATGCAGCGATAAAAAAACCAGAGCTGTTGCGTTGTAAAAACACCGTTTCGCGTAAAATTTCCACCGCGCGTAACTCTCTCGATTTTTAACCGAATCAAGATCCGCAAGAGCCTATCTTGACCGATTTTTCGCAAAGAATCCAATGGTATTACTCACGCACACGGAAAATCGACGCACAAAATGCAGAAATTAAAAAACAAAAACTGCTATCGTTGTTTTCGACGCCGTTTCGCGTAAAATTTCCAACGCGCGTAACTCTCTCAATTTTCATCGGAATTGAAATCCGTAAAAACCTATCTTGACCTATTTTTCGCAAGGAATCCAATGGTATTATTCACGCACTCGGAAACTCACTGTACAAAGCGGAAAAAACAGAACCGCTATAGTTAATTCGACGCCGTTTCGCGTAAAATTTCCAACGCGCATAACTCTCTCAATTTTCATCGGAATTGAAATCCGTAAAAACCTATCTTGACCGATTTTTTGCAAGGAATCCAATGGTATATTCACGCACTCGGAAACTCACTGTACAAAGCGGAAAAAATAGAACCGCTATCGTTAATTCGACGCTGTTTCACGTAAAATTTCCAACGTGCGTAATTCTCTCAATTTTCATCGGAATTGAAATCCGTAAAAACCTATCTTGACCGATTTTTCGCAAGGAATCCAATGGTGTTACTCATGCAAACTAAAACTTAATGTATAGAACACACCAATGAAAACAAGACAGAACTGTACATGGTTTCAAAACAACCAAAATTCCACAAAAAAACATGTCAAAATGCAAACAGTGGGAGGACCACAACATACACATTAAGGACTACATTTTTACCTTAATAATTGTTCAATATGATGCATGTATGTGGACAACCAAGGAAAGCATGATTCAAAGAATTCAAGTTGTGAATTTTACCTCTTTTTTGGAGATTTTGGGCAACCTTCCAAGTGCTTTGTTCCAGAAATGATTTGATGCTTTAGACAACCTCAAATGACCTCTTAGAAGCTTTTAGGATGGTTGGAATCGGCTGGAAACCTCTGGAGCAAGTTTGTGCACTTTCTCGCGAAATGGTCAAAAACGGCCAAAATGCCAACTCTCTCAAATGGTGTTCCAGATGTGTGGCACCATTTGGGACAGTTCAAGGATGATATTTAGAGTGTGTTTGAGGTTTTATCTGGTTTGGAAAGTGACTGAATCAAGACATGGCTTGAAAAATGCAAAAAAGTGTCATTTTGAGGTTTTGAGAGGTGACTTTGTGATGTTGTGATTACAGGTCACTTTTGATGGTTTGCACAGCTTACATATGATATATATATATGAGGTGTGTGTGTGATTAGTTTGAGTGGAATTGCTCTCTAGCTCAAAAACTCAGAATTTCCTTACTAATGAAGGCATTTTGGAGTGAAAGAGAGAATTTGAGGAAAGCATCTGTTTGATGGCTTTGGTGTACTCAAACTGAGCACAAATGAGCTCTATTTATAGTGGAGCAAGTTTGTTTTGGAATCCACAGTGAATGGTGGCTGCAGCAGGTGTTTGTTCCATGTTGGCCAATGGAAATCCAAGTCTCCTCTAGCCATTGACTAGAGGTTAGGGCACAGGCTGCTGGTTCCCTTGGTCTTGGATAAGTCTTGACTAATTTCAGATGAGAATGGCTCAGTACATGCCACCTCTAAGCATCCATTAAATGCTCCAAACCAAAATTGGAGTTTTGTCCCTCTTTTAGGGATTTCTAGGCTTTGGCATGCTTTTCTTTGTTCCTTGGACTTGGGAGGTTCATGGATCAGATCATCCCACTTGGATTTGATCCTTAGATGTGTCCAAACTGATGACAAGGCTTGAAAATTCGTGTGGCACAAAAAATGTGCAAATCTGCCTTGAAAAATTCAGCTTCAGCAAGCTATTTTGTAAGATCCATAACTCCCTGCTCGAGTATGATATATGGACGTTCTAGGACTTTTCGGAAAGCTTAGATGACGTACTTCAACTTTTATGTTTAACATTAGACCTGGTTCAACTTGGATCATGGAGAAAAACAGCCTTGAAGTTGGGACATTGTGCTGAAAAATGTCAATTTTAACTTTTTAGCCATTTTGATCCAAGCATAACTCAAAATCCTTAATGAATTGGACTTAGGTCTAGTTGAAGTTTTTGTAGAGGGTAATGAGGGCTACAAATAAAGCTTTGGATGGGGAAAAATGGCTTTGTGGATTAGGAGTTATGATCCTCCAAAGTTGGTACCCTTGCCACTTTTTTTCATAACTTAGAAAAATTTCTAAGTTTTTATGGTTACCCCTTTTACAAGTTATCCCACTTTATTTGATTTTTCTTGATGAATGATGATTCCAATCACACATTAACATCATTTTAGGGTTAAAAAACCATTTTTATGAAAAATCTCAAAAAGTCAAAGTTTGACTTTTGTGCACAGTTGACTTTTTATAAGATGAATTCCAAACCGTGCGATTCTTCAGGAAATCATGTCCTTGACCTAAATCAAAATTGATGGACATGTTCCATGGGTGTTATAGGGTGTATTTAATCGTGTCCCACGGCTTGGGAGCATGTCTTGGTCAAAAGTCAAAGCTACAGTTGACTTTTCCCGCGAAACCCCAACTGTGGTTCAGATGAAATTGAAACTTGTTGCTCAAGCTTCTTGGGTCAATCCATTGTTGCAAATGGATCAACGTGGTATGTTGGAGACCCTCAAATCATGTCTTGAGGTCTTGGCTCATGATTTGTCCCAAAAGTCAACTTAGGGGTGAATTAGGTCAAGAAACCCTAATTCCTGATTTTTTATGTATGCATCCCCTGAGGCTAAATTGGCTTGATGATGGGGTTTATGATGTTTCATGGAGCATTTTAGGTTATGCTTTGAAGCATTGGCTCATGCCCAGAGGAAAATTTCCATCTGGAGGCCCTAGTCGACCAAACCCTAATTTGGTGACACTGGCGATCCTGAAGCTTGATCCACCTAGAAGGGAGCAGCCTTGTGCTTAATCCTTGAAGTGGGAGTCCTCTTGATCCATTGCGGATATTTGAGAGGCTAGACAAGTTGAAGATTATGTCATTCCTTGATTGATCCTTTGTCTAAGAGCTCTGCGAGGGCTTGAAACCCTAAATCCTGTTTGTAGTGAATGCTCAACCACCTTTGGGGAGACTAATGAGGTATGATGGTCCATCCACATTGTGCTGATGATTTGCACAATGATGGGAAATCTTAGTGGTCAAAATTTGGGGTATGACACACTGGTCTAGCAGCTTGACCAATCATAGCATTAGATGCAAGAGGTGGAGAATAGTTGTGTGGCAAACCAAACTCTGGCCAAGTTGAAGGTGGCACTTGAACCGGTGGAGGATCAGCACTTGAAACTTCCTGGATGACTATCCTTTGGGGAGGCTCTCCTCTAGCAAGCAAAACTTGAAGCATCTCAGTGATTTTAGTCATACTTGATTTGAGGTCATTGATCTCCATTCGGACCTCAACATTGTGTATCTCTTGCTCTGACATCTTGCGTCTATTATTAGCTCTAGTCCGGTATCGGTGTCGAGGAATCAACTTGACGACTAGAAGATAGAGACAATTGGCAACGAGCAACTGGACAAATAGACGCATGCAATGAGTCATGCAAAGATGCAAATGATATGCAATGCGATGCAAACAGGATGCAAAACACACATAGCAGGATCAAGGGTTCGAGATCACAACATGGAGTTTGGGTAAAGCACCAACCACAGGGTGTGTACTAGGGTTTATCAACTGTAGAACATGGTTCTAAAAGTTCCCAGAGTCTACGTAAATCCTTCGGATATTATCGGCCTACGTGACTACTCACGTGGGTTAATAATATTCTCAAGATAAACTCGTCTGAGTGTAGTATCGCGTGACAACTACTCGGGACTGGCTCCCTCATAGTCACCGCACTACGCTATAAAGGCCAAGTGGGGTGAAGGTAACTACGGTCCTCAAAATCCCTGGCTCCTATTTGAAAAAGTAATATCAATGTGACTGCTCACATCAGACATCAACAATCCCAAAGGGCCTCATCTGAGTGTGGTCATCATATGCCATAAGTTGTTAGTACTACTGCCAACAACCGACTATTGATTACACCACGATCCTATCATAAGTGCTCTCAAGTCCGGGTTAGGACTTATCTCACCACTCAAGGTAGCAACCCTTCACACAGAAAAACTCAAGCACAACAGGTATATATACAGATATAAATATACAAATGTACAAGCAAACAAACATGTAAATAACACAAATACAAACAAGATAGGCTTAACCCTCTTAGGGGAGGACCGGCAATAGGTCTAACTATCCCCAGTGAAGTCGCCATTTCTGTTGCGTGAGAATCGGATAACAAGCTATTAATTAACTTGCATCACACATCTTTGAATTCACCACCGAGCTTTGATTTATCCAAAGGAAGGGGTAAAGAACGAAAACCCTAAGTTAAGAGAATCTAGGTTCGGGGGTTGGTTATACAAAGGGAAGGTATTAGCACCCTAAGTATCTATAGTACTCTACAGGAACCTCTTGCTAAGTTTGTGCTATGTTATGTTTGCTTGCTAAGAAATATCTATGCTAAGGTAAAGAAAGACCTAGGGGTATATACACTAAGTATGCTCGCCAAGACATCGCATCTCGTGCCTACGTATCCTGACGGGAGTGGAATCAGAGCATTCGTAGTTCCCCTCAAAGGGGGTGAGGAACTCTTGACTGTGGTCAAGGTTCCAAGGGAAAGTAGGGTGAAAAGCTTGAAAGCAAAGCTTATGAGGATTGTTTGTTTAGGAGAAGAGATTAATGGCTATCTCTTATGAAAGGATTATGAAGGAGTCAAGAGTTGTAAGAGATTAATGGCTATCTCTTTGGGAATGCTAGGTTAGAAGGGAGAGGAGATTAATAGCTATCTCTTGTGAAATGGTTTGAGGTTAACAGGGTATTTGAGCTATCTATGACATGAAGTAAATAGAGAAACTTTTCCTTTGGAAGGAAGGGAGATAATCAAAGTAGAACTTATGCTAAGATAACAGATATGTGACACATAAACAAACATGTACAAATTTTACAAAATGATGACTTAAATTCATAATTACCAAAGACAAAGTCCTAATGAGTGTTTAATAATGTATCTAAAGATAGATAAAATTAACTTGAGCTAATCATGTCAAAACCAAATCCTAAAACAATTTAAAAGAAAGTTTTAACCATAAATTAAACAAATATAAAATAAATATTTTTTGGTTTTTGAATATTAAATAAAATAAATAATAAAAATGATTTCTTGTGAATTTGGGCATTTTTGAAAAGAAAATAAAAGAGTTAAATTTTATCAAATGTTAAATAAATAAAAGAAATAAAATAAAATAAAAACAAGAAGGGGGTGTAGTAGGAATTTTAAAAGAGTAAAAAAATAAGAAGAGGCGCTTGGTGGTGCCTGATGGTGGGGGGTGGCGTTAGTAGAATGGGCCCGGGCGAAGCCCAAAAGAAAAGGGAAAGAAAATCAGGCAAAAATGAAAAACAAAAGGGTTGATCCAAGGATCGAACCCAGGTTTGGCACGCGAATGGTAAAGGCAAGGCAAAGGTAATACCGTTGGGACGGCTGTTTCATCCAGTCTATATAAGCTTCTATTTACATATAAACCAAACAAAACCAAGAAAATATTAAATGCAAAAAAACACGCGCACATGCTGAACGGAGTGATGGTAACATGATATCAATTGGTCACATGGATTTAAGTTCGCTACAGGACAAAACAATGCATTAGCCAATCAAACTCATGCATGGAAATTAAAATATGCAGGAATCAACTTAAACCATCGTGTTCACTTAAGAATTCCAAAACAAACACTAAACTTCAACCTTACATAAAAACCTCAAATCACAACCAAACATTATGACATAAAATATCATTTTGAAGTACTCTACATGTAGAACAAGACTGAGCCCTAATCTAAACGAGACAGTATTCATATCATGAGCACAAAACCAATGGAAACTAGTGTCCAAAAATCAGTTCAAGACCAAGTGATAAACCACATTCTGCTTTAAATTTTAACTAACATACTAATGCAAAACTAAACAGCAACATCTAACATGCCAAACCAAAACTCCTGAACCTCTGTTATACGATATCATGAACGCGCATTAACAACTCAAACAATAAAAAAGCAACTGGTGTCCAGGTGAGATTATAGTCATGCATACATGAATATCATCCATAACAGACACACACATCTCAGCCAAACTTAATAATGCACAAGAACAAAACACCTTAGCAGCATATTAACATACATTCAAAAGATCATTATCTTGGTGTTCAAAGCCAAAACCATTACAACTTCTAACATGGATTCAGAATTGGTGTTCATGATATCATTTCAAAGTAATATAGAAGCAACATATGAACATGTATAACATTAATATCTCAAACCATACCAACTCATAAATAACCAAACAAGCCAGCATACATTCCAACACAAGACTCACAAATGATAATAATGTTTAATCATTGGGGCAGCCATGGATAAGTATGAAGCTTCCAACACAAACTCAACCAGAGGTTCATAATAATATTCATGCCATACAAATGCATCATGAAAACACAACATTAAAACAGCATGGTATTTCTAACATTAACTACAGCATGTTCAGCCTAGCATATGATTAAGCATGATAAGCATAATAAATGGAAGTCTTGAGGGACTTACCTAGTTTCCAAGCAAATAACAAGAGATCCTCTCCTTTCCTAGCTAGCTCGTGAGCTTCTCCAAAGAACAAGTTTTCAGAGTGGTTTTGTGTTTGTTGTTGGTGAAAAATAAATAAGAGGAGGGTGCCTTTTATAGAGGGAGTTCAGCTGGACAATGAGTGAAGAACCAATGGGCCACGAGTTTGTTCTTGAAGAGAAAATCGTGCGAAGATCTCAAGAGGATGGCTGTTCTGAACACTACATTATGGAGCCAAGTGAAGTTCTTTCTTTGATGCAACTAGGTCAGAAAAGTAGTGCACGTTTGGCTTGCATCTGGTGGTCCAAGGATATGCACAAGGTATTCTTGGTGTAGCTTGTAAATGTCAACTTAAAAGTACAAAGGAGAGTGTACTTTGGAAGCTTGTCACACGGGTTTGGTGGCAAAGTGAATGGTTGGAAGAGATCTGCAGAATGTACTTGGAGAGAGGGGATGAAATTCAAATTCAAAACTGATGTGTAACTTGGTACAAAATCATTTCGCATGGCCTTGTTCTACACATGATATTTCTCAATTTTGTGCTCCAAATTTCATGCTCTTGGGTGCTATGGAAAGCCCTTGCATAATACTACAATGTTGGTGTTGAAAGGTAGTTGAAATGATGTCTTGAATTGGTAGAAAAATGGCTTACAAATCGTGTCCACCAA
Source organism: Lathyrus tuberosus (assembly GCA_022829125.1). NCBI lineage: Eukaryota > Viridiplantae > Streptophyta > Magnoliopsida > Fabales > Fabaceae > Lathyrus > Lathyrus tuberosus. The sequence continues at coordinate 6,600,687 of JALAZF010000338.1, read as the reverse complement.
GCTGCCAAAATGAACTTAGAAAATTTCTAAGTTGTAGAAATTTGACAATTTGAAGTGCCCTTCTTTGACAGTCCATAACTTGAGAATGGCTTATCCTAATGAGATGTTCCACATATGGTTGGAAAGCTCTCATCATGCTCTACAACTTTCATTTGGGGCCCAAGTCTTGAATTCAAATGGAAATGGGTGAAAAATGGTGTTAAAGTTAAGAAAAAGAGTGATGAAAAGTGCTGAAAATTTTCTAAGTGTTTGGTCAAAATATCTTGCAAGCTTCATAACTCTAAAACCAAGAATTTTTGGACAAAAAGTCATATGGAACAAATTGAAGATCTTGAAAAGAGCTTCCCAATGAGCTTTGAGTCACTCACATTGGATGTGTGGTTTAGGAGTTATGGTCATTTCAAAATATGCTATTAGGGAAAAATCACACAAATGACACCTTTCATGGTCAAAACCCTACTTCTCTTGCAAGAAACCTCATGAAACTTGATGTGGATACTTTGAACACTTCATGAGACATTATATGATGATTAGAACCATTGACACTTCATTTGAACCAAACTTCCAAAGGATTGGGGTCTCAGTCAATCCCTAATTTTGACTGTGAATGCACTGAGGTTAGATCTTGTAGGCTTTCTTCTTTCTTCACATCTAAAGTTCTTAGGAGACTCTTGAGGATGTTTGATAAACCATAGAATCATGAATTAGGGTTATGGGTTCATCTTGATGAAAATCAAAGCCATTGACTGACATGTCTCGAGGAAACCCTAAAAGAAACAAACTGCAAGATATGGGTTAGTTTAAACAATGCAGATGATTGACCTAAGATGCAAAAATGAAGATGACATCTAAGGGGTAAATTTTGGAGTACAACACCTGTGGTGAGAGGAGATCCTTCACTCTCAAAATTAGGGGTGGAAAAATGGGTCCGGCCCGTTGGGCATGCCCGTTTTACCTGCATTTTAGTGCGGGGTGGTCCAAGGATTTTAAGCCATCACCCTCTAATGTGTCCGCCCCGCCCCGTTCCTTTTTCTTCGCGGGCTTTTGCGGGCACGAGCATTTACATAAAATTTTGCATTTTTAAGCTTAAAAGATGCAGTGCCCGCGGGTTTTCCCCGCCCCACCCTCACTTTTTTACGGGGTGGGCCTAAGTTTTAATCCCGCATCCTCAACTATGACCACCCCGTCTCGCCCCATTTTTTTGCGGGGCAGGGCTAAACGGGGCGGGCATGCCCGTTTGTCACCCCTACTCAAAATCGAAACATATACAAATAGAAACGTAAATTGCAAATTATGACTTAACATAGGAAGTGTTATCTATGGAGAAATTTATGGTGGTAGGTTAAAATATGAAATTGCATATGCTGGGACAAAGGGAAAACCTCTTATATTTCGTCATACTCTTAGTAACGAAACAATCGTACCCGTTGCTCCAGGCCCATTTTTCTCAAGAACACGGAATTATTACCTTCAATAAGATATAAAGTACAGACATCAGAAATATGACACGGATATTAATATGTCAACATTGGTGATATTTTAAAAAATAAATTAATTAAACTCAATCATAAATATCCGTGTCAGTTTTGGACACCAATACTAACAAGGACACATTTTTTTTCAAAAATATCGGTATTACATAACACATAACATATAATCATATTTTTAGCATGTCATTGTTGAATCTATTGATTAATCTTCATTTTAGTTGTGTTTACTTTTGCAGGATACCTATAATGTGCAACTGACTTTTGCCCATCAAAACCTTGATCAATTAACTTGGATCGTCTTTCCCATCACCATTAGTGTTATTCTTCAGTTTCTACTATTTAATTATCTATACCTATAATTTGAACTTAGATCTTAGTTCAAATTTCTGAATGGTTTAGTTTTGTACTCATATGTGAACTAGTGAAGTGTTATCGTCTTTCCCATCACCATTAGTGTTATTCTTCAGTTTCTGCTATTTAATTATCTATACCTATAATTTGAACTTAGATCATAGTTCAAATTTCTGAATGGTTTAGTTTTGTACTCATATGTGAACTAGTGAAGTGTTATGTTGCAAATGTCTTGTTACTTGTAATAATAAATACTACTACATACTTTTGGTAGCCATTATAATAATATTAAGTCAATTAAATAGTGTTGGTTGATTAAAGATGAGCATTTAAATGTAGTTGAATATACTAATCATTGAGTACTAAGAATAGTAATTAAGTAGCAGGAAATGTGGATAATTGCATTGGAGTTTTAATAGAATTTGATGTGCAAGCAAAGATTACTATGAAGAAATGGCATTGGTCACACTTTAATTATATATTTTTCATCTCATTTGCAATTTTGCAAGATCTTTACTTCTTTCTATTTTTATATGGTTTTCCAAAATTCAGTTGGTGGAAGCCTTGTCCCCCAAGAAGGCTATTAATGGCTAGTTAAATTCGATAGATTTCTTTATATTATTAAGAGCCTCATCATTAGCTTAAAATAGCTATATATAGTTGATCATTAACTTAAAAATAAAAAAAAATATAATAAAAAAAACTCTTCATACTAAAATAGCTATATATAGTTGATCATTTCTCACAAACTAAAAATATTGTATAAATTAAAACAATTATTATATTTTATTTTATTAAAAATTGAAAAAAAATTAATCTCGTTAAACCAAATTAATTGATAGATGTGCATAGATATTTGATTGTAGAGGGCGTGGTTTCAATTTGGGACATTTCATGTATTCACCTTTAAAATGTAAAACATTAATTATTAACTTGAAAAAAAATGGCAAAAATTGATAATTTTAAACAAATGTTTATACAAATAAGGTTACCTTCAAAAAATAATTTGAAATTTTGTTCTAGTGATTATAAGAGCTAGACATAGTGTCGAAACAATGTGTCTGACAATAAGTATGCATAATAGAAAGAATAAAAGTTGAGTATAAATAACACGGAATTTAGTAACCATAGTAAGAAGCACAAATTGGTCGGATTTGAACTCTCTCGGTTCAATGTCTATTTACTTAACCCTACTTGTGAATTTCGATCCAGACTCCTCCTAAATCTAAGACCCCTTTCACTTTCACTCAAACACTTTCCCAAGTTTTTAGACAGTTACAATAATACAACTCAAATACTTTATTCTCCTAAATTAGAAATATGACCAAAAAATAAAGTATTACAAAAAGAAAAAAAAAGACTCAAAGAATAATAAAACACGACAAGCTTAGTAGTGCAAGGTATGAATCTACACAAAAGATAATGACTCATTAAATAGCAACATAAGTCCGACTCGAAGGCCCAATATGATTTTTGATTTGAAAGTGACTGAACCCCCAAAAGTGCATAGGATCAATTTTGAATAATGTTGATTGCAAATCTCGATTGATCAAATCTTGAATACATATGAATTTCTTGAATATATGAAACTTAATCGTACAAAAAACAGATTCAAATTAAATCTTTCTTAATCAAGAACCCGCTAACAAATCAAATTTATGACTGGACATAAAAGGAAACAAATCTCTATAAATGATAATCAAACTCGAGTACGGAAATGGAATAAGTCATCAATTGGTTTGAAGCCTATAAGCCAACGATTCACATGATGAATTAGAAGAGCACGAAGAAATTATGTAAAGTACATCATACAAAAAAATATAAATAAAGGCACCTAGAAGAAAGGTATATATATATATATATATATATATATATATATATATATATATATATATATATATGTGAGGGGATCATTTGACACCGGTGTCAAAATATTAACTTTGACACCAAATCCTACCCCTTTATTATTATCCATTCAATGGCTAAGATAAATTCCCTTAAAACACTCATGTGTTAGTTTTAAGTGAATATATCTTAGCCATTGAATGGATAATAATAAAGGGGTAAGATTTGGTGTCAAAGTTAATATTTTGACACCGGTGTCAAATGATCCCTTCCCTATATATATATATATATATATATATATATATATATATATATATATATATATAATTATTTTTGCAAAGGCATAACACCCTGCTAACATTATAGATAAGAAGAAAAAAAGAAGAAAGTTAAGGCTTTTCGCTATGAGATGTTGCACCATGGTTATCAACCAAAGCCTCATCTTGAACAATTTCGAACGGGTATAACTCTGAGTGGGAAAGAGAATTATCCCTAAAAAATTTCTCCACCTGGTCAATAGCTTGATCGAAAGCCCCATACACTCTTGTCAGAGTTTTCTATAGAGACTCATCGACCTCATTCCTTAGCTCAGCCACGTGCTTGTCATAAGTCGTCTAGTATCTAGCCTAGGTTCCTTTTTCTCCTAAAGAACTTTCAAAGCATCACTATAACGACATTTTTCCTCCGCGGCAGCAACGACTATTTTTGTTTGATGCTTCTTCTCAGCCTCTAGAGAAGACTCAAACTTAGAAATTATGAGAGTTATTAGTAGAAGCAGCTTCCATTGGAGTATGAAGAATATAGGTTAGAAGGACAGTAGTCAGGTTCAAAAGAGATGTGCTTGATCCTAAAGCACCGCCTCCAGACAATCGGGGTCGTATAGAGGAATTTTCCTCCAAGAGATTACTAAGACCATGATCTCGATCCCTTTTCGTCAACATAGTAGGAGATCGAGCTTAGTCCTTTACAATGACAACAACATCGATAGTTATAGGTTGGTTAGGTTTAGGTGTGATCATGGAAACCTCAAGAACGGCAGACGCGACATGCGTTGTAGAAGAAGGAATGATAACATAGGTCGGAGGAGTAATTTTAGCTCTGTAAGTGGCTCTTTATTCGGAAATAGCATAAACCTTTTATAAAGAGCCCATTTTATCTACAAGTATAAACACGCATGTCAAAAAAACATGAAGGACTTCATCCTCACCAAAGATATTTTTCCTCTCCATGCGACTGGCAGCACTCACAATGATATGGGTATCAATGGACCTCTTCCTCTATTGGTAAAATGAAACTTCAGTAGGGCCAAACCCCTCATAATATCTAAGTTCCCAGAAGAGAGACTCCAAATCCCTCTTCATCGGAATTTCATTGAAAGTAAGATAGACCAGTTTGACGCCATAAGAGTGAGGTTCATGATGGAAGTGGAGCCAAGCCCAATATTTCAGAAACTGATCCTTACAAGGACGGGGATAATTGATAGGGTCGAAATAGAAGTCAAAGTGAGTTTCTTGAGTGTGGGGTCTTACTAGTATGAATCGCCTCAAGAAGTCACCCTGACTTTCAAAAAAATAGTTGAAAAGGAGGACATGCTGGCTCAACTTAATGAGTCCCTAATCCCGGACATTATACCTGGAAGTATGTATTACGACGAACATATGGAAGAACAACCATACGAAAGCTTCCAAGACCAATGCTCGGTCCAAAATTGGAATACCGTTATGAAAGCCTAAGCACCGGGATGGAATTATGAAGGGAAAACACATATGAACTTCAACACATAAACTTTGAATCTGGAAAAGGGCAACCATATGTTTAGCCTAGTGAATACACACTCATAAAAAGTAATAGAACACCACTCAAATGAGTTGCATATATATATTTTTTTTAATCCATCGAAATGACTGACTAGTCAGAAGGGCAGCCGACCATGATTTTAGTCGCACTCACAGATGCCTGGTCATTTAAAGCAAAGGAGGTTCCCACTATCTCTGAGTCCACCCAGCTATATTTGATTGTGTCTGCTGGCTCAACCAACTTGACACTTTTTAGGGATATCTCATCATTCTAGAAGATCCCAAAAGAGTTAAGCCAACTAACACCATAGGGTCGAGCTCCACGCGCTAGGTGATCCTTATTTTGAGCATCGCTCGGCTCCCGGGAACAAGCTTTTTGGAAAGTCTTGATAAAATCTTTGCATCCTCTCTATTCAAAATAACAACCTTCATCTCTGAAGTCAACAATGCGGGGGAAGTTGAAACCCCCACAACATCATATATTGTGAACGTAGAACTAGTTACGTGAGCAGGAATAACATCTTCATCCAAAAAAAGAGTGTCGAAAGAAGAATCACTAGAGGAAGCCCTTTCATCCGAAGAACCGCTAGAGATCCCCTCCGAATCAGAATCATTAGGTGCAATTATAACCTTTAGGGTTGGTTGATCAGTGACTAGGGGAACGATTTGAACAAGAAGACACCTCTGCTCTAACTAAAGGAGAGGAATCACCTCTTTCATAATTGCTAGCAAAATTATGGGACAATCGTTCATATTGGCTATGGTAAATAAAATCCTAAAGATATGAAAAAGCTTAAGTTAAGAAGGTTACTTGAGAAAAAAGTAGAATCTAACTGGATATGCGAAGTTCAAATGAGAAATGGGAAGTTTCGATCAAGGAATAGCAAACACTTTGAGAAATACTCCTAGGGAAGAAGGAGGAAAAATGCTCTCGAAGGAAAAATGGTTTTCAAGGATAGCAAAAAGTTCTCCCAAAACTTAATAACCCATATATATATATATATATATATATATATATATATATATAAGAAAAAGAGAGAGAGAGAGAGAGAGAGAGAGAGAGAGAGAGAGAAATCAACAGGCCAAATCAAAAGCAACAAGAAGTTACAGATCAATAGTTTGATTTCTCCTAAGTAATGTAAAAAATCAAGTGCATACGAGTTCTCTAGGGGAAAGCACCATACTCTAAGCTAGTAGCCTGAGGCCAGACGTTTAGAGAAATTGGCAAAATGTTTCAATAATGGGCGAGCATTTAATGTACTTGTCCCTCATTACTTTTGCAATTGATTTAGAATTCCTCTGCTTCTCTCCAAGTTTTGACATCATCACTAGAGTTCGGTCACGACTTTAAAGACTTCCCAGCCAGTTCACGCCCTACAAGCCTTGGTGGAAACTTTTTTGGGGCGGCCAAATGTCTAATGCAAAGATTCAACCATGTGCAAGCCTAATCAAAATTGTTCAGCGTATAAAGTCATCACGCATGAGATTCAAGGTATATTTTTTATCTTCATTTTTTATCATACTCATCTTAGTCTCTGAACTGACATGGGTGTTGAAGGGTTAACCTTGCAGGTCCACCCCGTGCCACCGTACTGGAGATAAACATCACTAATTTTAGAATCATACATCATCAATCAACACTAGTTTTAATTCTATAATGAAACATGTTATTTCCTAAGAAGAAACATCCACATAAGGTATTTTTCTATCTTTCGCATTTTCTTCCCAATCAACATCACAATAACCAACAAGAATGGAATTGGTATTATAAGAATAGAGGATCTGATAGTCAAAAGTTCCACTTATATATTTGATAATTCTTTGGACTTGTGTGAGATGACTTGTTTTAGGATTGGATTGATAACAAGCACACACACCTAAAGAGAATGTGATGTTAGGACAACTAGTAGTGAGATATAACAAACTCCCAATCATACTCCTATAGAGACTTTGATCAATGGTCCTTCCTTAATCATCTTTAGTAAGTTTGACATGAGTGATAGCAGGAGTATATTTATTCCTGGAATGTTCAAGACCAAACTTCTTAACAATATTCTTAGCATAACCATTACTAGTGAGAAACTTCTTAAGAAATAGGGTTTTGTTGATTCCTCCTCTAACATAACCATTACTAGTGAGAAATTCAATGGGTCTTTCATACTAAGATTTGGGAGCTTGTTTCAGGCCATAAAGCACATTCTTAAACTTTTAAACATGATCATGTGAGCAATGACCAATGAACCATTTGAGTTGCTCAACATAGACCTCTTCATTCAGATATTTATTTAAGAAGAAATTTTTAAGATCCCTTTAATACACTTTGAATTATAAAAGACAAGATATTCCAAGTAACAACCTTATAACTCAGTTCTTGTAAAACTAGTGTAAGAAATCTTCATCTTTCTATAGTACCACCACTTCTTAATAAAAACTTGTCTAATGATCGATATGTTAGTGTATAAAAAAACTCTAAATAAAGATGTGTTTGACATTGACATGACACTAACATATGTGATTAAGTTCAATTTATTCATTTGTTTTTAATTAATATTAACATCAACCTAATATTAGTGATCGAATAGATTTTGAATAGTTCTAATACCAATAATTTTACTGTGGGACAAATATCTCTCAAAATCTCTTTTAATTATAATGGTCAAATATGAGAAAGTAAGTTTTGACAATCAACATACTTTTATATCATTGCTTTTGATATTTTTGACTTTCTAATATCATAAGCAATGAATCTTTTACAAGAGAATTTAAAGTCTAATGCATAACAATATTGCACCTCTTATATTAATGGATATACTTTTTAAAATAATTGATTTTGCCATAATAATAATAATAATAATAATAATAATAATAATAATAATAATAATAATAATAATAAATGGTCAATTAAATAGTGTTGGTTGATTAAAAATGGATATTTAAATATAGTTGAACATACTAATCATTGAATACTAAGAATAGAAATTAAGTAGTAGAAAATATGGATATTTGCATGGAATTTTAATTGAATTAGCTTTGCAAAGATTATTGTCAAGAAATTGTCACACTCTAATTATGTATTTTCCATCTCATTTGCAATTTTTCAAGTTGTTTACTTTTTTCTGTATGGTTTCCCAAAATTCAGATGGTGGGAGCCTTGTCCCCCAAGAAGGCTATTAATGGCTTGTTGAATTTGGTAGATAAAAATATATTTTAAATATTATTTATATAATTATTTTGATTTATTAATGATATAAAAAAATTTAGTTGCATAAAAAATTAAACTCTTTATTGCTTGTTTTTGACGTGGTCTTGATCTAAAATTATGTACTTATATATTATTTTGGTCAAAGTTGAAAAGAAGTTTCTTTTCAAGACTTGACCAGAGTTGGTCTCCTCCTCTGATATATAATAAAAATATATATAAAATAAGAGAAAATGACACCTTAAGAAAACAAATAAAAAAAAAAAAATTCTATAGTGATTCCTCCAATTTTGGAATCATATTAGCCATGTTATATTTATATGGTTGCTTTTCCACCGATCCACTATCATAGCAACGGTATGAACAAAAAACTTTACAAGATTCTCTCTTAGATAAGGTTCAAAACAAAAATCTAGAAAATCTAGCCATTTACTAAAACTAATCTTTAAAAGAAAAGTCTAAATTAGGACTTTTAAAAAATATATTTAACAAAAATATAATTAAGAGTACTTGTCGAAATTAGAAAAACTTATATACAAACAAAACAAAAATATAAAAAATCATTTAAAAATAAAATATGAAACTAGATGTTTGCACCGCAGTTTAAATCAATTTTGATTTAAAATTCATCTGATCTAAAGATATATTATTCGTAATTTGATATCAATTCGATTTTGTATCATTGGTCAAAACAATATAATACACATATAATAAAAAAAGATAATGTAAAATAAGCTTCGATGATTTGGACATATAGAGAAAAAAAAAATTTCAATAAGCAAATTTGATTGAAAGGGAGCACAAAAAGTGCTCAAGCAAGATACAATTTTATCGAAGCATGAGGTATTCAATTGGGTTTTTCCACCAATTATAGAAATACAACAATATTTTACTCTTCAAACCTATTACAATCCAATTCAAAAAAAAAGTTTAATGAAGTGAGAGGTTTCTTCAATATCCCTATTTACGATATTGTTATTATTGAAGATGACGTTGTTGATTCTATTGTAAGAATAGTAGATCAAATGAAGAAAAGTCAAAAAAAGCTTACAAGTAAAGGAAGACCTAAAAAAACTATAAGGAGAATTATTAAAAAAAACATTCAAGTTAACAATTTGGTTAGAGATAATAATGGATAGGGTACTATAGTATTCATCCTCATATCCACAATTGGACAAAATTCTCGTACCAGAGCTCATACCCGCTTGGGTAACAACATTGACACCCGTACTCGTACTCGTACTCTATGCGTATCTAAGTGTTCGTACTCGTAACTGTTACCTGCATTTTTTATAAAAATAAATATATCAAGTATAAAATATCACATTATTTTAAGTTTTTAACAATATTAAAAAGTTTTTAAGAAAGTTTATTGTTGGATTATGAAATAAAATATCACTTATATTAAATATGTAGTAGTTTAAAATTGATATATTTTTAAAAATTGAAAGACATTTATTTTTATATAGTATTTTTATATACGAATACAAATACTATTCTTATAAACGGTATCAAATTTATTACTGATTCAAATGTTGAATAACAGAAATTTATCGATCATTGTATTACCTTTCAATATTTTTTTAATCATATTATTATTGATATTGTTGCTTACCTTTCATCTCTTATATTTAATAATTATACTAATTTTTTTTTAATATATAATTTTATTTAAATATTTTATGGGACAAATTTGTGTCATTCATAAATATTAAAAAATACTAAAAAAATACTTTGTTGATTCAAATATTTTTATATAGATTCAAATATATAAGTAATTTCAAAACAAATTTAATATTTATATACGGGATCAAATTCGTTGTTGATTATAGACACTAATTTATTATATCTTTTAAAAATAATAACTTTTTTAGTTGAAAATTTTAATTTTTTTATTTAATTTTTATTATAATTTGGAAAAAATGCGCGTACAATACCAGTACCCGTGCGAATGCACGGGTCTCCCACTAGTTTGGTTAGAGATAATAATGGGTAGGGCACTATAGTATCCATCCTCATATCCACAATTGGAAAAAATTCTCGTACCAGAGCTCATACTCGCTTGGGTAACAACATTGACATCCGTACCCGTACTCGTACTCTATGCGTATCTAAGTGTTCGTACTCGTAACTGTTACCTGCATTTTTTATAAAAATATATATATCAAGTATAAAATATCACATTATTTTAAGTTTTTAACAATATTAAAAAGTTTTTAAGAAAGTTTATTGTTGGATTATGAAATAAAATATCACTTATATTAAATATGTAGTAGTTTAAAATTGATATATTTTTAAAAATTGAAAGACATTTATTTTTATATACTAATATAAATTAAAATACATAAATATATATTATATAGGTATGAGACGGGGTGGGCACTAAGGTGCTCATCCCCACACCGATCCCTACTTATTTTAGTGGATAATTACCCGAATTCGTACCCGTGTCTATTTTTGAGGGTTTTTACCCTGCCTATTGTAGATATTTTTGTGGATATCCACTGGGAATGAGTCAAATTGTCATCCCTAAATTTGGTTAAAAGCACGCTATTTGATAGAACATTATGATAAATATTGATTCTTGTAATAAATTACACATAATAGAATAAGATTTAGTTGTTGTTGATAAAAAAAATATATGATTTGATTTTATCCGATTTCACGTGGTTTAATTTGAATGAATTTTTTAATATACAAATCATAAATAATTTTTTATTAGAAATATAAAAAAAATACTAATAAATATATATTTGATATAATATATAATATATAATATATTAAAAGTTAATATTATAAAATAAGAATGGTCGTTTATAGTTTAAACAAATGATATAGTATAAATAAATTAATTAAATCAAACTAATAAATAATATTAAAAAAATAAATATCATCGAATAATAAATTAACCCAAATCATACAAATAAAAAAATAAATAAGCATAAAGATATATGCATTTGATTTGGTTTGATTTAGATCAATTTTGAAAAATAAATTTGAAATTTGATCTGAACCGAACTATTTTTTAAAAATGACATCCAAACGCATTCAATAATATTTAATTTTTTTATGTTGGTTTTGACTTTTTAGGATCGGTTTATGGTATTTTTTTTTAAATCAGTTTGGATTTGAACACCCCTACTTTATGAAAATTTTACATGTCACCCCCAAACTTTACCTTTTTCAAATCAGTTTGGATTTGATCACGCCTACGTTATGAGAAATTTACATGTCACCCCCCAAATTTTACCTCCCATAATTTTTCATAATACCCATATTATCCTTGCCAAAATTTAACCAAAGACAAGCCCACGAAAAATCTGATTGTACAATTGAAAAAATCGATATAAATAGAAAATTCCGATATTGTATTTTGAAAATTCGATATGCATTTTTATGGGTTTTTTTAATAAAAAACGGTTGGTGGAAAAATTTATCGGGGTTTTTAAAAAATTCAGAAAAAAAAATCAAATTTCTCGAAAAATTTAGTAGTGTATTTGAAAAATCTAATAAAAATTCATAGATTTTTTGAAAAATTCATATATCTAAGTTTCAAAAGAGACTAGATAAAAGCATTTGAAACTTAGATCTCATAGAGGTTTGATCCTCTATTTCTTGGTCTACTTTAACCAAAGCTAGATCATACAACTTTCCTCTTTTTCTGCAAATTAAGGTCAAAGGTATTAAGCATCCCTCTTATTTCTGATTCCTAAATGTGTGGTCATTACATCCATAGTACAAAAGACTTATGATGGGTAGCATGAAAAAAAATGTTGTAGGGTGCCTTATGTACATCCTAAATAGAAAACTCAAGATCATCAAGGAAAATCTTAAAGCTTGGATCATTACTATTTTTGGAAACATTCATGAAAATCTTAAGAAAGTTGAGGCCAAGGTAGATGCAGTGCAGATTCTCATTGACACCATTGGTCACTCTGACTTGCTTATGATCCAAGAAAGCCAAGCTTAATCGGACTTGGAGCAAGATCTTACATATTAAAAGGCTTTTCGGAAAGAGAAATCTAGGATCACTGGGCCCTTGAAGGAGACAGAAACACTTCTTACTTTCATAAGCTTGCAAAAATCAATGACACAACTAAAAGCATTTCCTCTTCGAGAGTGGAGGATACTTTGTTGACAGGTCAATGAGACATAGCTAGACATGTGGTATCTCACATCATTGACCTTTTTAATTCCAGATCTATTTTGCAGGAAAATGATCTAATCACAGAAGTAGTACCTAATCTAATCACTGAAGACATTAACACTATGCATACTCTTCTTCCCCTCAGTAAAGGAAATCCATCATGTTGTTTTAGCTCTCAATCACAATATTTCCCATAGGCCTAATGGGTTTGAATGTCTTTTTTCTATAAATTTTGGGACATTGTCATACCCCAAATTTTGACCACAAGATTTCTCATCATTGTAAAGATCAACACCACAATATGGATGTACCATCATACCTCATCAATCTCCTCAAGGATTGTTGAGCATTCACTACAATCAGAAATTAGGGTTTTGAACCCTCTAAAAGCACTTAGACAAAGGATCAATTAAGAATTGACATGATCTTCAACTTTTCTAACCTCTCAAACATCCATGAAGGAACAATAGGTCCCCCATATCAAGAATCAAGCACAAGGTTACAACATTCCAAGTAGATCAAGCCTCAAGATCGCCCGTGTCATCAAATTAGGGTTTTGGTCGACCAAGGCCTCCAGATGAAAATTTTTCTTTGGGCATGAGCCAATACCTCAAAACATGATCCAAAATGCTCCAAGGGACCTCATGGATCCAATCATCAAGTCAAAATAGCCTCAGGGGAAGTATTCATCAAAAATCAGAAATTAGGGTTTCTTGACCTAATTCACCCCTGAGTTAACTTTTGAGGCAATACATGAGCCAAGACCTCAAGACATGATTTGAGGACCTCAAATACACCACATTGATCCATTTAAAACAATGGATTGATCCAAAAAATTTGATTCACAAGTTTCAATTTCATCTGGACCACAATTAGGGTTGTGAAGAAAAAGTCAACTGTACCTTTGACTTTGGACCAAGACATGTTCCCAAACCTTGGGACATGATTCAAGACACCCTAAAACACCTATGGAATCCATCCACTAGGTTTGAATTAGGTCAAGAACTTGATTGCATAGAAGATCACACAGTTTGGAATTCATCGGACAAAAAGTCAATTGTGCCCAAAATCAAGTTTGACTTTTTTAATTTTTTCACAAATATGGCTCCCTTAAGTCAAAAATAATGTTAATGCATGGTCTTGATCATCATCCATCAAGAAAAATCAAGAAAAGTGAGGTTACTTGCAAAAGGGGCAACCATAAGAAACTTAATTTTTGCAAGGTCATAACTCCCAAACCCTAAGGCCTTTTTCTTCCATCCAAAGCTCAAATGGAAGTTCACATGACATACTTCAAAAGTGTCAACTACAAAAGATTCCAAATCCTCATGGATTGATCAAAATCACAAAAACACAAAAATGGTCATTTTTCCAACACTTAGTGAAAATTTTGGACAGAATTTGTCTTGGTTTTTCACTAACTTTAGGGCCATTTTTCATTATGAACCAAGCTGAACCAATACCATTGGTGGATATTAAAGTTAAAGTATGTTATACAAGCTTTCCAAAGAGTACAAGAACTCCCATTAATTCAACTTGAGCAAGGAGTTATGAACCTCACAACATGCCTTGCTCAAACTGATTTTCATGACAACATTTGGCAGATTGTGTGCTTTTCTTGTGCCACACGATTTCCATTTCCAATTATGTCATCTTCCAAGCCTTGTCCTCTTCCAAGATCATAAAGAATCTTGATGAATCACTTGATGATTTCAACTTTGAACCCTTAAGTCAAGAAATCAACTTGGCATGTGCAAAATCATCATTTACATGAACCTTGATTTTCAAATTTGGCATCAAGAATTTTGGTGATGCATAGAAGTGGCATGAATCAGTTACAAACCAGCCAAAAGGAGTCAAGAAACATGATTTTTCAAACCTGCAAAGTTGGTTGAAATCAAGATAAGAGGAGACTTGGTACCTTGGCATTTAAGAAAGTGCTACATGACAAAATCCATTGGATAATAGCATGCTCCCTCATCCACTCACTATTACTTCAAAAAAACTTCCTCTACTATAAATAGAGGTCATTTCTGATGTTTCAAAACACACCAAAACAATACTAAAGCCTTGTTTTCTCACTCTCCCTCTCTTACTTCATTTTCAAGTCATTATGGAGCAATTTGGGGATTCTTGAAACTAGGGCAAAAACCACTCAAATAACTATCTAAACACATCATAAACCATCTATTGGAGGTGTTCAAACCTTCATCCTCATTGTACAACACAAAAATCAGAAAGTCAACCTTCAAAACCTCAAAATTTGACTTTTCTGCATTTTTCAAGTCATGTCTTGATCCAATCACTTTCAAAACCAAATTACACTTCAAATACTCTTCAAATATCATCCTCAAACTGTCTCAACAAGTTTCCCTCAACTGTAACACCATTTGAGTGAGTAACTATTTTGGTCACTTTTGCAAGAAGGAGCCAGTTCTTGTTCCTGAGGATTCCAGCTGGTTTTGATCATCCTAAAAGCTTCTAAGGGATCAATCAAGAGTGTCTAAGGCATTAGATTACTTCTGGCACAAGCATTCAGCAAGATAGCACAAGGAGCTTCAAGAGGTAAGTGCATAACAACTTGAACTCTTTATAATATGCATTGCTTTGATGTCCATTGATCATGAACATGTCATACATATCATATGTGTTATGTTTGAACCAATTTACCATGCTATTGTTGCTTGTATGAAGAGATAGCATAGAACTTACAAATTTTGGCCTATTTTGAAACAACTTTCGGATTTTAAAATGTAGGCATCTTTAGAAAATTCTGAAACCACCATTTGATTCCTCATGAAATTCTAGGTATGATTCATCTAAATTTCATCTAATTTCATGGAGAAATGAGGGAGATATGATCATTCTTGCAAATCACTCAAAACTTGGTTTTTTGCCTTGCTCTGACCTGAAATTTAGGCCACCCTTATGTACACATGCGGTGGTTTTGATACACGGATGTATCACCACCCCAGTGGTAGCAGCGCATGTGTGTTTGGTTGGAGGGCGGGGTTCGACACTCACCCAGACCATTTTTTGGCTCCCTCTCATTTTGCTATTTTTTCCTAATTTTCATGATTTTCTTAATTAATCTCAAAATTAATCCAAAAAATTTGAATTTATATTATTTATTTAATATAGTTTGAATTTTGTAATTAATTTCATTTTTATTTGTTTTTAAACATTTTTAAATGAAAGTTTCACTTTGATTTTTCAACTTCAAATGAATTTCAAGCTTTCATGTGATTAAACATGATTTTTTAAAACATTTTTCAAAGTTTACAATTTGTTTTTTAATATATTTGATATTTTATATCATTTATTATTTAATTTTCTTTGAAAAATTATATTTTTATTTAAAATTAGGTTTTTCTCTTGATTTTAAATTTTCAAGCTTCATTTGAAACAATTTTGGGCCTCTAATAAAGTGTAAGACCCAACCCCCTTTGTACATAAGTAATTTGGGCCTCAGTCATTGTATAAGTCCCGATACGATCTCGGCGCGATCGCCGTTTTCAAAACAAAAATCATTTGGGCCTCCCTTTGGTTGTAAGTCCCGTTTTTCTTCTTTTTCAAACACTTTTGAGCCTCTAATAGAGTGTAAGACCCATCCCTTGTCACATAAGTAATTTGGGTCTCAGTCATTGTATAAGTCCCGATACGATCTCGACACGATCGTCGTTTTCAAAACAAAATTCATATGGGCCTCTCCTTGAGCTATACGTCCCATCTCTTGTATAAAAATAAACTTTGGGCCTCTAATAGAGTGTAAGGCTCATCCTTTTTGCAAATACAATAATTTGGGCCTCAGACATTGCATAAGTCCCTCTGTGGTTTTCAAAACTACAACGCGATTATCGTCTTTTCAAAAGATATCATTTGGGCCTCTCCTTGAGTATAAGCCCCAAACTTCCTTTTAAAACAACTTTCTTTTTTGATTTAGATTCAAAATTCAAAGTTTTTTTAATCAAAACTTTCTTCAATTTCTTGAATAACTAACCATGCAGTTGTAGTTACTATGCTTGGACTTGCACAATTGTAAGTTCCACTATCTTCTCAACATACTTGTTTATATATATCATCTGTATATATATGTTTGAACATACTTGCTTAGAGTTTTCCCCAGCAATTAGGTCTAGGTCTAGATTAACCAGTGGTTACTCTTTCAACACAGTCAAAACTAGTTCCCCATAGGAAAATCCAGATACAGTCTTGCCTCCTTTTGGGCTTATACAATATGGAACAGAGAAAGGCATTATTCCCAGTGAAAATTTTCTCAAGACAGTCCAAATTTAGAAGTATTGTGTACAAGAAATTCATTTCCCCAGAGAGGATTAATTCCCGGTGAAACCTCTCTTGAATTTCTTCAAACCCTAGAACTGTTCTGCAAGGAAATGACTTATTCCCGGTGAAACCTTTCTTGAACTTTTCTTAGGCTTGGACCCACAGGCTTCCTAAAAGCATCCCCAGCATCCTCTTGGCCTTTGTACAAGGACTCACAGGCTTCTTAAAAGTTCTCAGCCTCCTCTTGGGCTTAGTACAAGGACCCAAAGACCTTCTACAGGTATAGGACAGAACTTAGTCATATCTACTAGTTCAATCCTCCAGGGAGTCGGAACTCCAGAATATCTAACCGTTCTAGGGTTGATTCTCATCCCTTAAAACCACAGCCTCCTCTTGGGCATCATAAAAAAATCATTCTCTAGTTAAGAGTCAAGTTCTCCATACCGGTAGACTTGGAAAGTCTCATCTCCTCTTGGACCTCCCCAGGAAAAACTCTCAAGTTTCCTAAAAGCACAGGAAAAACCCTGATTATCTCATTAACATACTAATCTCCAGCAGAGTTAAAACCTCCACAGGTTTTCATACTCAAAGTTTAAAACCTTTACCATCAATAAAACCTTAATAAAATCAGAACCTCAGGGCATCTGATATTTCAACTCTTCTTCAATCCTCAGCAAGAGTTGATTCCACAATTTGGACCTGTCTCTGGATCTCAATAATCCTCAACAGAAGCCAGTCTCCTCTTAGGCTTCATGTAAGAATTTCCCCAGCTAGTCTCCTCTTAGGCTTTTGTATAATGATTTTTCCTCAACAGATTCAGCCTCAATCTTGGGCTTTGTACAAGACAGATAAAACCTCTCCCCGGAAGAGTCAATCTATTTTTAGCCTCAATCTTGGGCTTTGTACAAGACAGATAAAACCTCTCCCCGAAAGAGTCAATCTATTTTCAGCCTCAATCTTGGGTTTTGTACAAGACAGATAAAACCTCCCCAGTGGAGTCAATCCCTTTTCAGCCTCAATCTTGGGCTTTGTACAAGATAGATCATACTCTCCAGCTGAGTCAATCTCTTTTTTTAGCCTCAATCTTGGGCTATTGTACAAGACAGGTATAAAAATTCCCCTAAACAAAGTCAACCTTTTAGCTTCAACCTTGGGCTTTGATCAAGGTACATAAAAATCAACACCCCCTCAGAGAAAATCAAGAGTTCTCTCTGTAGGAAGACATTCCTCTGTATATCACATATCAAAACAAATAATCAAACAAACCCTAATTCGAGATAACTGTTGTAAGTGGCACACTTGTTGATTCAAAAATCAAGTTGTGGTCCCTCTTTATCCTGGTAAATATCTTCTT
The DNA here is from genome assembly GCA_022829125.1 of Lathyrus tuberosus. NCBI lineage: Eukaryota > Viridiplantae > Streptophyta > Magnoliopsida > Fabales > Fabaceae > Lathyrus > Lathyrus tuberosus. Next base: position 6,582,221 of record JALAZF010000338.1, on the reverse strand, counting down.
TCATCTAATTTTTGTAAGTGGCAAGCCTCTGGATTGTTTACATTCAAGCCAATGTCCCTCTCTTAGCATGAAAGACTCCTAAGGAAAATGGCATTGCTCTACACTGAGTTTAAAGTTTCTTCCTTCAGGACAATTCCCTTATAAAGGAAATTATGACATTGCTGCATTCACACATTCCAGTTAAAGTAATTCCCTTTATAATCAATTGTCAACCCACTGTGATAAACAGGTGAAATATCTCCCTTTAGAGATGACAAATTCTCTCTCAGTCAAACCCTTTAGCTTCAATCTTGGGCTTTGAACAAGACACAAATAACCTTTAGCTTCAATCTTGGGCTTTAAACAAGACATCAAGTATCTTTTCCTCCCATAGAATAGGAGGAACTACGATTGCTCTGATTTCCCGAGTATCTTTATGGGAATACGTAGGCATAAGATTGTGAAATCTTAGCGAGCACACAAATCAAAAACTTTACGTCCAGTGCCTTACCAAAAACAACAGAAAAATCAAAAACAACAAAAACACTCCCAAAGGAGAAATTTTCCCAACCCATAACAGATAAACACCAGAAAGTATTTAAACATGCCACAGAAGATCTATGGATAATCATATATATACTGGGTAATTGACAACTTCCTTTTGTATAACCTGACCCCGACCCCCCAATCTCTTAGCATTTGTTAAAGAAAACATTTGCGTGCAAGGTTAGTTTTAGATAGCTTCCCTTTTCTTTCCAGCTTCATAGGATAAATAAAAATTCAGAAAGTAGCACCCAATTCCAACCATTGTGGTAAGGTGGTCGCGTCACCGACAAAAATCGCACGCTACATACATCATTAAAGATGATGCGATCAAAGTTGTGCTAGAAATTTTCACATCCAATTGGATCTTGACAAACCTTAATTTCAACTTCATATAATTGGATCTTGCCAAACCTTAATTTCAACTTCATGGTGCGCATCCCTAATAAGGATAATTTTGACAATGTGTATCAATAGAGGCCCATATACATGGCTAACTTAATATTCAAAATCATTTCTAAAATCCTTGTTGATATGCTTGCTACCATCATGCTATCCATTATATCCAAAGAGTAAAAAGTCTTTATACATGGAAGACTCATAAGAAATTGTATTGGCATAACCTTTGAAGCTATCAACCTCCTTCAAAACAAATATTTTTGTGGAACCTTTGTCTCAAGATTGACATGGAAAAGGGTTTTGACACACTTGAATAGGGTTTTATTTTAAAGTTTTGAAATGGTTTGGTTTTTACACAACTTTCTATGATTAGATTAAGATTATTCTTCACTCAGCAAATCTTTCAATCTCTCTCAATGGAGCTTGTCATTATAATTTTTCTTGACAAATAGGATTCAGACAAGGGGACCCTTTGTCTTATTTTATCTTCTTCGTTGCAGATGAGGTTCTTAGTAGAGGTATCACTAGTCTTGTGGAACCAGGAAAGATTGATTTGATCACAAGGTGTAGAGTAATGAGGATTCACTCACACTCACTTTATAATGATGATACAATGATATTTTTCAAAGTAAATATGTATAATAACATATAAGCCATTTTAAAATTGTTTGACATGTATACCAAATATTTATGGACAGACGATCAACCCCTCCAAATCCATCATTTTTCTGGCTCAATCACCACCCAAATACTCAACATAATTGCTAAAAAGTTGGGTTTCAGATTGGTTGTGCTCCTTTCTCTTACCTAGGGGCCTATTTTTAAAGGTCAACCTAAATCCAAGTACCTTAAAACTATTGACAAAATAAAAAACAAGCTTTCAACCTGGAAGGTATCTCTTCTCTCTAATGTTTGGAGGATTCAGCATATGAAAAATGTCATTCACTGTATGCTTCTACATAGCATACTTGTATACTCCTGGCCTAGAAATCTTATCAAACAAATGGAGACGTAGACGAGGAACTTTATATAGAGTGGAGACATCACTAAGAGAAAATTTGTTACAGATTCTTGGCTAAGGTTTGTACACCTACTTCTAAGAGTGGCCTTGGGATTAGATATCTTTTAAGCTTAATGAAACATCTAAAATGAAATTTTTTTAGGAGTTATTCTAATCATAAGAACACTAGGCAACCCTTATAAGGCATAGAGAGCTAAGGAAGAAAAAGGCTATTACCCATCATATTTACTCTTCCATTAGGAGCAACATCAAGCACAAATTCCAGATGATTATGGACAACTCTTCATGGATCCTTGGTGATGGAGCTAAAATTTATTTTTGGTTAGATCCTTGGTGTGACCCAGCTATCTTCCTTAAACCCCTCAAAATTTTAATCATGTCCTTTCAGAAAAAGTGCAACAATTTATATCTAATGATGATTGGATTTTCCCTCCAACTTTGCATCTTGCCTACCCTTCCATTATTAATACAATTAATAATATCCATATTCCTTTGTATCACAAGGATGATGAGTTTATTTGGATTCATTATCCTTCATGATCTCGGTCCATGAAGGATGCTTATTTGCGCCACAGGCCCGCCAAACCGCACGTGCATTGGACCAAAATAATTTGGAATTGTTTGATTCCCCTTTCAGGTCCTTGTTTATTTGGAAATTAATGCATAATTGAATTCCTTGTGATGCTAATCTCAAGATAATAGGTTTACACATTCCTTATATATGCAACATTTGCAGTGTTAATCAAGACTCAACATTATACATCTTCTTCAATTGCCAGTTTGTAGCATGCCTTTGGCACTGGTTCAGTAGTCTGATTAATTTCTCCTTTAATCCTCTTCAGACTAATGATCTTTAGACCACTCTTGATAACATTTGGATTCCTCAATGCAAGCTTGTAAAGAATTCATCCATAATCAACATCATTAATGTCATTTAATTTCATATGAATCAATCTTGTTTCAATGATGATAAGTCTAATTTTATATGGATGAAAAAGACATTTGCTTGAGGAGGATCATATAAGTGGATGGACACACACTCGGGATAGGAGAGATTATTGTGATACAAGTGTGAGTTATAAGTCTCACGTTACTTGAAAAAGTGGATGTTGAGTACTTTATATGTGAGAGTTGTAACACCATAAATCCTTAAACTTATATAAAAAAATTTAATCGACAATTTCAGGTGTCACTACGACAACCATCCAAAACTCGTCAACACATTTGACAACAAGCAGCGGAAAATCATGTGACAACAGCTTCACATCACGCAATCAATACACAACCACACCATTACAATCTCACACCTTATATATATATATATATATATGCAATGTGATTCACGACATCGACATTATGCATGTGGTACCAATCAACAATGGCTCTTCATACGATTCGGGTCCTAATTTCTGAACCTTGAGCCCCTTCATCTGAGCTTTAGAAGTCATTAGTCCCAACATCTGAACTCGTGACTCGCCTCTTTCACAACAACGACAACATATGATGTATGACATATCTCTGGGCGAGCATCACCCAACCTAGAACCTCTCACTCTGCACTTCTCGGTGGGTGAGACATGGCTTACTGGGCGAGCTCTTACTAGGCAAGCTCTTCCTCGCTGGGCGAGATCGCTTAGACCAGAAACGTTAAAACCACGATTTCCACCATTAAAGCCCTATTAAATCTCCAATTTCACATCCCATAACACTCAAATCGACTAGAAACGAATCATACACCAATTATAACACATAGACATGTTAATTTCACATTGGTTCACAATTAATTTCACCAATTTATCATGAATTAAGGTCATACTCTTGAAACTCAAACACATCAATTAACAACAACAATTTGCAGGTTTTGCATGTTTTCATCATGCATCAATTTGACACAATGCAGTATACAAATTTCACATAACAACATCAATCAAAACAGGATATACATGTATTCATAATCAATAATTCATACAGAATCAACAATGCCCAAATAAGAGAAAACCTAGAAGAGGGTGAAGATTTTTTTCTACCCTTCATCAATTACACTAATATACAAAGTAGTCCCCCTACCTCAGATTCCTAACAGCAAATTCTGAATTTGATTAAGGTTGGTGATTTGAGTCTTTCCCTATTCAAGCCCTAGCCACTTTTTCTCCAAAAACTCTAACTTTACTTGCTTTTTCCTCAAAAGCTCCACTAATCCCTTTTTATCTCTAAAAATCTAATTTAACCTTTTACAAATTACACTTTGTCCTAACTTCTCTTATATTTCTCACAACTTCCCTTATTTCTTCTTAGTTTCTATTTTCCACCCAAAACATATATTTCTATTTATTTTAATTAATTAAAAACAACTATTAATTCTAATTGTTTATAATTATTCTAATCATTCTACCAACCCATCGATACTCTCACTACACCCCACCATACACCACATACACATACAACTCATAACATATTTAATTAAAAGTGCATCACATACTAAATAATTAAACACGAATAATTTGATTAAATAGATTAATCAAACTTCGGGGTGTTACAAGAGTAACCATATATCTAATGCCTTAAGGTTTTAGATGAATACATGGTGTCTCTCTCACTTGTGTAACTTCTCTTGACCAAATATGGATGCTCATTTCTTGATCAATAAGCAGCATCAGATCTTAACTTTTATTCAAATAGAGATCATTTCACGATGTAAGATAACTACAAACAATTCTTTTAAAAATAGATTTTCCATAAATAAACCCCCTTTCAATGGTGAAAGGTATAATCTCTAGAAAGAAATGCTGAAAGATTTTCTTAAAACTTTTGATTTTGATGTGTGGAATTTGATTAAAAAATTTCTATTTATTCTCACTCATTTGATAAATAATGAAGTGGTGAATAAACATAGAGCTCTCGAGACCATAAAAGAAAAAGAAAAAGTGCAACACACTTTGAAATTCAAACACTTACTAATTATTGTCTTAGATACAAAAGAGTATTGTTGTGTATCAATTGTAGCACTGCAAAAGAAATGTAGAACACTCTAAAATTGATCTATGAAGGTATCATTGAAATCAGATGGGCTAGTATGAACACATTGGATAAAGAGTTTGAGTAACCTAAAAAATATGAAGGAAACATATAAAATAAATTATCTCAAAACTCTTGGCAAAAATTTCAAAATAAAATACCTACAAAATTTCTTAGATTTACAAATTGTTATTGGAAGCAACCAAAATTTCAAAAATTTGAGGTTTTCTCTTTTAGAGACTTGGCTTATATACTTGATAAATTACGAGTAATTTTACATTAGATAAAACATCTCAAGAAACTTAAAGAAAAAGAATCTAATGCAGAGGAAGACACTTAGAAAATGATAACAAAATAGCTCTCGTTAAATGAAATGACAACATAGACTCATTATATGAATTCATACATGAAGATGACAACAACACACACTCATCTGAGGAATCTGAACAAGTGGATGAAACAAACTTGTGTCTCAAGACAAACTACGAAAAAAATAAGGAAATGTGTTACACGCAGAGAGAGAGAGAGAGAGAGAGAGAGAGAGAGAGAGAGAGAGAGAGAGAGAGAGAGAGAGAGAGAGAGAGAGAGAGAGAGAGAGAGAGAGAGAGAGAGAGAGAGAGAGAGAGAGAGAGAAGAGAGAGAGAGAGAGAGAGAGAGAGAGAGAGAGAGAGAGATTATTATATAGCAAAATTTGATTTTTAATCGATTACGATATTTGTATAATCGATTAAGGAGCAAAATTACTTAATAAATCGATTATGTTTTAGATTCATTCATATAATCGATTAAGGAGCTAAATTGCTTAATAATCGATTATATTTTAGATCTAGTATAAATTTTCTATTTTGTTATATCATAATCGATTGTGGTCGTAGCCTAATTGATTATGAAGTAAACTCAACCCTAAAAATATTTTATTGTTTTACTAAATATTTTAGTATATAAGGAAGAATATAAAGAAGAAGTGTGTTCATCTAAATTTATAAAATTCAGAATATCATCAAAGGGGCGGTGGGGTAGTTGCCAAATCTATTGAGATTAAAAATAGATTTAAGTAAAAAAAATAAGAATTAATAAAGACAAAATATGAACTTTCTTTCTAAATCTATCATTAGTGACTAGACAATTGCGGAGAATTTTAGTGACTAAGGAAATAGAGAGAGGATTCATTTTTGCATCACTAATTTTATTTTTCAAATAATACAATATTGTAAAGAAACTCCACATGCATAATTTCAATAACTTTCTGGTCTCAATTACTTCTTTTTTTTTTATAATTTTTTTTCGAAAGTGATTATGTAATAAATTTGATTATGGCATAAACTAAATATGTAAGGCTATTCTATTCCATCCATATATAAGCATGAAATAGTCAAGTCATGCCCACTCTAGTAGACTTTCTTTTGGTGTTTCTATAAAAACCTAACACTCATTCAAAATTATTGTCATTGTCATTTTCACCTTCCATCATTAATATTCAACGTTTGTCTTTTGGTGCCCTCATAAGGTAGGGACCCCAAAAAAAAGTCTATATTTATTTCATTCATTAGGTCATAAACTTGAAACCTTTTGAACTATTTTTCCAACATACATACATCTCATAATGGAAATATTTGACTTATTTCCATCTTAATTAATTCATCAGAAAAATCCTAATAGAGACTCACATTCTTTCTTTTCATATAAATAAATGCTTATATATTGGAAACAAGGAAAGTTATTTTCATGTCATAAGAAGTTCCAAAAGTTTGTGGTGGGTGCTTAACTTTCACAAAAATGGATGTTGCTAAATTAGATAACTTAGAGAACAAGAAAGAAGATGAAGTTGTTCTTCCCGGGTTTAGATTTCATCCAACGGACGAAGAGCTCGTCGGATTTTATCTTCGACGAAAAGTCGAGAAAAGGCCTCTTCGAATCGAACTCATCAAAGAAATCGACATCTACAAATATGATCCATGGGATCTACCAAGTAAGATTTCATTTCCTCTATATTTATGTTACTAAAACTAGTATATATACAAAATTTCGAAGAGTCTGATAACATAAACCTGATAAAACTGATAAAACGCTGAGGGCAACCCTCAGTTATACACATATGTTCAGACCATACTATCTGATCGACGTGGGACTATTTAACAGTAACTAAAGTATTATTTTGATTTTACTATATGGTTTCTGATTTTACTATATGAACATGTTTGTGATGAAACATGAAGAACCTAGTACTATGGGGGAGAAAGAATGTTATTTTTTCTGTCAACGAGGAAGAAAATACAGGAACAGTATAAGGCCAAATAGGGTGACAGGATCTGGATTTTGGAAAGCTACAGGGATTGATAAATCTGTGTATTGTGTTAAAGAATCACATGAATGTATTGGATTGAAGAAATCATTGGTTTATTATCGTGGAAGTGCTGGAAAAGGGACCAAAACTGATTGGATGATGCATGAGTTTCGTCTTCCACCAGCTAAAGGAAAATCTGGGAATAATTCAGTTGTTAATCATGGCAATGATGTTCTTGAAGCTGTAAGTCATCGATTTTGCTGCAATTTTTATTCTTAATTTCTTTCTATAACTGAAAATGTTTCATATGATAGTTAAACTTTTTTTGTTAAAATGTGAAAGCAAAAATTAATATTAAAATGTGAAAGCAAAACTATATTTTATTTTATTCTTTTTGTGAATAAAAAAGCAAACCCTTCAAGAGAGAGTATATTCAAAATAATGACAGCAGCATATTGATGAAATTTTGAATAAAAAATAATGAATTAGAAAAGCATGAGATTTGGGGTTAGAAAAGTATTCATGTAATGAAAAAGAATGACTTTGAGTGTCTCAAAATCTTCTAGGATGCATCATACATGACATGTATGAAGACAAAATTAACAACATTGAAAATTTAGATTTAAGATTCTCTATTTTTGAATCAAGGTGATTTTAGTAATTTTTTTAAAAGTTTAATAGTTAGAATTTCATTTTTTTTTATCTGCATAATAACTACTAAAAACTCAAAACTCAATATACTTAACTCATATAAGTAGTTATAAATCATTTCACATACAACTCATTTTTAAATAAAATTAAATTTTTAAATAAAATTAAATTTTGTTGCTGCATAACCAAATATACACTAAATTTATTTTAATGATTCATCAATCTTCTAAAAATCTTCACTTATGGAACCAAGTCAACTCTGTTTGACCTAGCTAGCTGGTTTGTTTTTGTTGAAAAACCAACAAATTGTAGTATTCAGTTTGACCTAGCTGGTACTTTGTTTTATATCTACTTGCACAACCTTTTAAAAAGTGTCATTGTTTCTAACATGTTTGTTTCTATCTAAGTACTTTATGATGTTTGTTTGCATTGCAGGAAGTGTGGACACTATGCAGAATATTCAAACGAATCCCATCATTCAAAAAATACACACCAAATTTGAAAAAAGACTCAGAAACAACAACACCATTCACTACCACCAACAACAACAACAACTCTTCATCTTCCAACACATGCAGCTTCGAATCCGACAACACCAAACAATACTCGACTTTCACCGACTCGCAGCCTCTTCAACAGAATCATGAAACAAAACTGTTCTTCAACGGACATGTCGACCAAAGGCTTAACCACTCGTTTTTAACTCAAGTTCCAACAACTTTGTCTCAGTCAAGTTTTTGGAACGAACATCCGAATGTGGTTGACGATGAAGCATTCGCAAATGAGAATTGGGATGATCTTAGATCTATGGTTCAGTTTACCTTTGATCCTTCAAAGGTTTATGATTGTAAAGACTTTAATTAGAGTTAATTAAATAGCATCATAAACTACATACTTTAAACTAATACTACTATGGTACTACCACTTTATAGAACTGCGAAGTTTGATCGCGTTTAATTGATATGCAGAACATTTTTGTTGTATAACATTTTTGTCAGAACATAACACAGCTTAATTAAGTAACTGATGAAATGAAAATCAATTAAGTTTACACGCTTAATCAACAAAATGGTATATAATTAATTACACTCTATAATGTTGAAAAAAATTCTCTATCTTGTACATGTTTTTGGTTTATGATCAAGGCTGATGGAAAGAGTTTGATCCTTGTTCATGGTGATGATTGACACCTGGCTGGCTAACCACTGGAATATCCAAGCTGCTTCCGTCGGTTTCCGGCGCTGCTACTTCCCGGACATCGGCAATTCTTGCCTCTGTCGCTTGAATATCGCTCCATTCGTTGTCACCAACTGGCTGAATGTTGTTTACCTGATCTGTTGCCATGTGAACTACGTTCTCGGCAGGGATAGGGTTTGCTCGAGAAACACTTAGGCATGCTTTATCAACATTCTCTTCTGTAGGGTCGACGTGCTTCGTATCCGAGCATGACTCTGTCTTCTCCACAACTTGAGTTGCATCAATGTGTTGCCTGTTAACAAACAAAAAAAATTATCTGATACGTTAAATTTGTTTTCCGGATACGCCACATGGGCGTGTTCACGAGTACAGGTCTACCCGGTAAAGAAAACTAGTTGACAAATATAAATAATAAAGCTGCGTGCAAGAGGTAACGAAAACAAAATGCTGACCGACCTTTGAAGTTGTGCTTTTAGCATGTTAACATATGCGAGAAGCTCCTGCTTCTCTTTTGTTGCCGCCGATTCTCTCTGTACAGCCTCCTTTATCCTAGCTTCAGCGTTTGCCTCTGCAACCCTAACCTTCTCTTCTGCTCTTACTACAGTTGCTTCTAAGATCACACCATGCTCTCGAGCTTTCCCGAGTTCAGTACGCCACATATGTGCCTCCTGGATCGCAGCTTCTCTCTGGCCGATTAATTGCTCTCTTTCTTTGCTTAAGCCCGTAATTTTTTCTTCATACTCCTTTAGCTACAAATAGAACGTTCGAGAAATTTTCATTGAAAATAATAAACATAATAATGGCTAAGGGCCAATCATCCGAAACATGATCGAGAATTGGTTAAATTTCCGCCAGCCAAAAATTAAAACAGACCTTCTGTGCATACGCCTCCTGCTGCTTCTCGGATTCTTTTCTCAAACGATCAATTTCTGCACAGGCGATTCTCCGGTGGTCATCCATAGTATAAGCAGCAGATGCTGCAGCTTCGGCAGCTTCGGCTGTCTCAGATAACTTATCAGCTATTTCTTTTATAGTTGAATCACGTGCCCGAAGGTCTCGAGCCAAATTCTGTAGCTCCTCGTCCTTAACTCGTAGTGTTTCCTATAGAGTAAAACAGCGTTTTCACAACCGAATGCAAATCAATAAAGAACCGTAAAAGTCCAAGAAGACAATCTATATCTATAGGGTGTACCTTCATGATTGCTAAATCATCCATAGGACCATCAGTGGTCCTATTTGGCATCATTCCAAGAGCGTTTCGCAAAGAAATCTGCATAGCTGCTTCGATTTCTTTAGAACATTCCGAGGCTGTTGAGTTGGCGGCAGCAACAACGGTTGCAACAGTTCCTAATTTCGCAGAGCCATTCCCGCTTAAGGAATTCACAGCTTCTTTATGAGCTTTCAGAACCAACTGAGTCGCACTGGTGTGCGAGGTAAAATAAATCAGACAAGAAAATAATTACAAACTATTAGACGAGAAAAATTGCAACACAAATCGATTCATTCTAGTGGTAGCGAGACGAACACAAGATAATAGAATAAATAACAATAAGATGAACAAAGAAGCCTATTCCTGTGAGTACAAAAAACATAGTTGAGAACACTTACAAAATTATCGACGGGAGATACTACAATAATGAATCTCCCATAATTTAGATCGGGGCAAGGAAGCGTAACTTTCAAAAATGATTTTAGCAAGAAATTGGAGAATTAAAGAAACGCTATATACATCAGTAACAGCAGTTTTACACTCGGTATGGAACAAGAAAAACCAACGCAAAAGTTGGACAAAGAGAGGAAAGTACATAACTCGAAAACTCTTCTGTAATTTGGAGTCTCGTAAACGTGAGAAAAGATGGGAAAATGTTTGGTGGCCCCAACAAAAATACTCTCTTCCATTATTCAAACTATCTTTTTGTTAGTGTTGTCGATCGCAGATGGCGGTCCATGGCGGAGAGCCAAAATCCCGCCATACCGGCCGCTTTGTGGCGCTGTCATAGCAGATTATGACAGAAACTCCAGCAATATCGGCTGATATTTACTATTGCGGCGAGCCCAAAAACTGCCACTAGTTTTGTAATATTTGATAACACTGTTTTGTAATATTTCTCTTTTGGGGAGGTAATTTTGTAATTTAATATACATGATTCTTTCTTTCCTCTTACCTTTTACGCAATCAATCAAGCAAGAGAAGTTATAACTTTCTTTCCTTTTGTTTCCTCTCCTACCAAACAATAAAGTGCATTCATCTTATTTTATACTCGTTTTCTTATCGAAACCCAACGGAGCCTTAAGTGTTGTCGAGGGTGGATGGCAGTCCATGGCGGAGAGCCAAAATCCCGCCATACCGGCCATAACCGTTATAGCGTATTATAGCAGAAAAAACTGCAATATCAGCCAATATTTACCATTGCGGCAAGCTCAAAAACCGTCATGTATATCTTCCATAGCGGCCATGGCGCCGCTATTTGATAACACTGGATCATGCAGCCCTATAAATATCTAACTAATTGTTGCTTTGCACATAACAATGTGAATAACATTTAATTTCTTAACATACTGCACAACGATATGGAATTCAAAAAAGGGAGAGAAAAGTCAGAGATTATAAAAACATACTGCAAAGTTGACACCCATGCTCTAGCTGCGCCAGGAGTCTCCGCGCATAGAAAATAATCCTTTTTCTGCGGCGTCCCGATATCTAAACGAGGAAGTTAAGAAGCGACAAAAAAAGAACAATTTCCATGCATACGTTACCAATTAATGATTCGTAAGTGTTAAAAACATTAAAGTTACACAAAAGGATACAAATACAGCACCCGTCATACTTCGGTTGCCCGCTGCAACACACCGAAATAAATGAATAAATACATTCTCAATTTAATATAAAACTAAAACAAAATTATAAAGTAGACACTCATTAATAATATTAAAAACCCCGTAGCACCAACACCTCTGAATAAAGGTGTGTCCCTGCTAGACACCAACACTTGTGATTACATTTAATTTATTTGTTTTCTTACACTATTACCGGTGTTGACGTGTCAGTATCATATCCGTGCTTCATGGATTAGAAACCAAGCAAAATAGGGTTTTGTTAAAAAAACACCATCCTTACTTGAAATTCACAGGAGACACGGTAATGGTGCTATTCGCGTCAAACACAATCGTTCCCTTAACAGTCGGCTCATTTCTTCGTAACCTAAAAATCAAAGAAAAACAGCAACAAAGAAGAAGATCAATAACCAAAATGTTACAACTTTTCCCTTCTCAAAGAGAAACAATATATGCAAACACATACTTGTATTCCATTCTTCCGGTTGTCGGGTCCAAGATCACCCAACGCTCATTCCATTTCCTCAGCTATCAAATAAAAAAAAATTTAAAAAAACAGTTTTTTCACATGAGCTACCCAACATTCAAACCAAGATTGAATATTCAAAGGATCAAAAACCCACCACACATTTGAATTATGAGGTAACCATAATTCAATTTACACAATAAAAAACGAAACTTGTAGGTTAATAACAAAAGGGTAAATAATCTTAGCAATGAAACAAAAATAACACAGTATTGAAAATTGATCATCAAAGGAGGATAAGTTGATTACAGTTTCGGATCTCTTAAGAAGTGGTCCCTGCAACAAGTTTCTACCAGAAGCGGAAGCTAGTTGGCGCTTGATCTTGTCCAAACTGTTCTCTGTGTTTTCCATAGCTCGCTGCATCATTGTGATTCAGCTCAGTGTTAACAACACCGTTTGAAGTTTCAATTCAATAACATAAACACAAAGAGAAAAAGGGATAGAGAGAAATTGATTACCGGAGAAGCCATAGACGTAGATCAACTCTTGTCGGAAGATTCTTGAAACCCAACAAAGGGTTTTTGTTTTTGTTTTTTTGATGATGTTTTTTTTTTTTTCAGATTTGGTTGTTGTTCTGTTTTTTGTTTTTAATCTGATTGAATATATAAATATTTGAGAGAAAATTTTATTTTAAAATTTTTAATTTAACTTATTTGATTTGAAAAAGGAAGACTGGTTGGTAATTTGGGAATGCTGACTAGAAGGTGCACTTTACTTGATTTTGTGTGATTGTTTTGATTGCTTATATTTTTTTTATGGTAACAAATTATATATATATATATATATATATAATTTGTTACCATAAAAAAAAATATAAGCATTTGTATAATATGGAGGAGTACGTATAATATGGAGTGTGATTTGTGAAAGATAATATAAAGTATTGTAGTTATGGCTGTTATTAGAATAACATTTGTATGCGAGATCATGAAATTAAATTAAATGTTCAAGATTTTTGTATAAAGGCAAAAGGGTACAGCAGTAATATCTAAAGCAGCACGACTAAGTCGGCACCTCAAATAGACCACCTAAATAATGTGAGCGGATTTCTCTTAAATAATTGTGACTAGACCAACAATTCTCTCTCATTAATGGATATGGTGTATTTAAAATATATTTTTAAATAAGAAAGTACTAAAAATAAGATGTGTATATTGTAACATCTGAAGTGTCTAAAGAACTGTTATGGATGAATATATTCTTAAAAGAGTTAGGTGTTGAGCAAGAAAAGTTTGTTTTGTTTTGTGAAAGTTATAATGGAATCATATTGGTAAAAATATGACATTTCATTTTAGGTCAAAGCACATTGTGGTGCAATATCATTACATACGTGATGTGTTGGAGAATAGTTCATTCTCACTAAGAAAATCCATAATGACGAGAATGGTTCAGATGTGATGAAAAAGACTTTGTATATGACAATGATTATTACCTGTATATAGAAGGTGAGCATGGTGGAACATCTCCTTTTCACTTGAGTCATGTGATGAAAATTGGAAGGGTATGCTTACTCTTAAAGTGAAACATACCATTTACTTAAATAAATAAATAAATAATTGTTTTTTTAATGAGTCAAGTCATGTGTTACTACCTGGATCAGACAATTAAATAGTGGCAAACAGCGTCGTGAAACCTTCAGCTCCGGTGATGGTAAGACGGCGCGGGGGGGGGGGGGGGGGGGGTGTACCTGCAAGGTACTCTGACGCTCAAGTCAGGTAAGGTCAGAGAAAAGCAAATGCAGAAAATAGGTGTGATTTTAGAATATGAAGTAACCTGACCCTCTCAAGAGATAGGGTATTTATAGAGAGCCTCCAGCGCGGGGCCAACGACTACTTGCACTGGGCCGGACTGCAGGGCCCAATCCAAGTAACTGTCAGGGCTTACGTGGTGTAGTGAAGACCAGTGTGTGGTCTTCGCCCTGGGGTAACGGTCCCTAGATCTCTGGAAAGTGGGCAGACCGTATCCTTTGGAGGTGGGAGGTTACAAGAGAACGAGTCCTCGCGGGGAGGAGCATCTGGCCGTCGGGGAGAGACGTGCACTGCAAGGCTTGACGCCTCTGTTCGACGGTCTTTGCTGCACGTGCCCGACACTGCTGAAGGTTGGCACGTGCTCGACGCAGGTATTGCATACGGCCTTGTTGGGTCGTCCCAGGTCGTGTGGGTTGGGCCTGCCCACCTGAGGGGCAGGCTCCGGCCCAGTCCAGAACACTACCAATAGGGTTTAAGTTGTTTATTATATAAAAAACACAATATCAAAAGGAGAAAGACAAACAAAAATAATATCAGAAAAAAAAAGAAAATGAGGTTACCGATGAGAGAGAAAAAAAGGAAATTGTCTTCAAGTGATAGACGGATGTTACAAATTTTCTCGGTTTTTGCTATAATAGTTAGTTGTTCATATCACTTAAGGAGCAAAACGGGCTCAGCCCATCGAGCATGCCCGTTTTGTCTGCACTTTTTCGCGGGGTGTGCCGAGGTTTTTGGCCCTCACCCTCTAATATTTACGTCCCATTTTTTCTAGGCGCAAGGATTAACATAAATTTTTATAATTTTTAAGCTAAATGGGGCAATGGTCGCAGTCCTCACCCACCATGCCCTCATTTTTTTTCGGGGAGGGGCAAGGTTTTAGACTTACAATCTCAATTATGTATGTCCTGCCCTACCCCATTTTTTTGTGGACTTTTGCGGGGAAGGTCTAAACGGGGGGGGACATGCCTATTTGTCACCCTTAATTTTACTGGACTGAATCCCCTGATTTTATTCTCTCACTTTGAGTGAAGTTTTTCACATTAAAATTTTGGTGTCTTTGCTATTTAATATTTTTGTTATTATTATTGTCCTATGTGATGTAATTGGTTTTCCTGGCTACCTATTTAAATTGCACAAATTTGAAAAAAATAATTCGTTTTAAAGAGATCGATTTATTTGATTATTTTTTCATTGACTATAAATATCCTTTGTGGTTTGAATTGAATTTGTCATTTGGGATATTATTATCATTTTATGGTTTGTTTTCATATATACTTAATGCTTTTCCTAATTGATTATTAGTAAACGGTTGTATGGTTTTTTGTTAGAATGAAAGCTCAATGTTAAATGCTTTGACAAAAATATTCTCATCTTTCATTCCCATTGACTAGAGATGCACCACAAAAAAATTGACAAATTGGGACGGTTTATTTTGGCAGGTTACGACAGTTAGAACCGGCACAATTTGCATGTTACGACGGTTGTCCCAGAAACGTGCGTCGCAAGGCTGTATTACGACGGTTGTCAAAACCGTCACACCAACCGTCGTTCTCTTTCACGACGGTTGGGGAACTGACGCAACCTGGATATTGTGACGGTTACCAACCGTCTTGGAATTTCGTTTTGATTTTTGTTTTCATTGTTGATTGCGACGGTTTCAAATTGTCGTAAGTGTCACATCCTGATGGTTCAAACCGTCGTAATTTTGATTTAAAATTTTTTAAATATAATTTATTTGGTAACGGTTTAAAGCGCTGCTAATTATTTAAACTTTAGGGAACAATTTTGTCTGATATGTCATGGAGCCAAAAGTTTAATAAACAACTAGCTTTTATATTAACAATATCATGTAAAATATTTGTACATATTTGAAACCTATGCAACTTCAAAAAAAATAATTGATGAAGCAGTGGGGATAAACAATTTAACTATTTCTACAACTTTTCTCTCTAAGATTGAAACATAGCCTGCTGGAGATATCCTAAAGCTTCTTCATACTTTTCTGAAGGTTTCTTAACATTTTGACTTTGGTTGAGATGCTATCTTTTCATGTGGAATAGAGATCTGAAATAGTAAAACTAATTAGGGTCAAGGTTGCATTCTGACAAATTGTGAAAACAAATAAATAAATTAAGAGCATTAACATCATACTTAAGTGTCACATCATACTTAAACAACTCATCCATATTCAAGAAAAATATGAAATTCGTGAAAATTAAGTGTATGTAGTTCAACAAACTCGCATAATAACGATAAAACATGGAAAATTTATACTGACCTTTGATAGGTCGCTAACATTTACTAGTAATAGATTTGAAGCGGCTTCTTTGTTTTGATTCAGAGTTAATACAAGTAATGTTCCTGCTTCAAGTGTATTTGGGTGATCGATTTTGTTCACAACATGTAATTCTAGGTTGTGTATGAACAAACTGCCTCACTATTTGGCTGTGAATTAGATATGACCACCTCGTTGATCTGCAATT
Source organism: Lathyrus tuberosus (assembly GCA_022829125.1). Lineage (NCBI taxonomy): Eukaryota > Viridiplantae > Streptophyta > Magnoliopsida > Fabales > Fabaceae > Lathyrus > Lathyrus tuberosus. The sequence goes on along the minus strand of JALAZF010000338.1, from coordinate 6,565,541 downwards.
AAGTGATAATTACTTACAAAAAATAGAGTTTCATAATAGCTACATCACTGAATTTATTCCCACCATTACAGATTTCTTGTACCAAAGACAATCCACCACAACATACTACAACGGTAGAAATAACTAAATCAATATTTGCATGATATCAGGATATCAGTCAACACATAGTTCTAAATTGAAGCTTCTTTAATAAGTTAAAATAATATTTGCAGCAGTAAAAAAACATAATGAATCTATGTAGTAATCCCTAAATTTGACTCCAAGAACCTTGGTACAAATACTAGACACTATTTAAAATAACTGAATTAAAAAAATGAAAATATTAAAATAGTTTTCAACATTATACCATATTCCCTACCAACTCTAATAGCAACAACTCGGGAAGAATATTATGCCAAGAATAAGAGTAGCATTATTGATAAGTGTACCAAACTATAGCATGGGGTGATTTACCTATAGATGGATATTTAACCATGAGGTGATTAACCAAAAGAATGTATGAATGTCAAAGAGAGTTGTGTTTTGTCCAAAGAGAAAGTGTATCGTTGATGTTGATTGTTGCAATGTTGATGTGTTGTATGTGGAATGAGACTTGTCAATTATGCGATTTGAATTGCCCTAAAGTCTATGAACGAAGGTGAATACTCTGAATAACTAGGACCCATGCCCCATACACGGAGGTACTTTAGACAAGGATAAGAATAATCTCTCTCATCATTCTCTGTTGTTTAAGGCTCATGGCACATAATTCGCAACAAAACTAACAAGTGTTAAAGATGGGCCTTTGTTGTGCTTGAACAGTAGTCCGGTGTCTAGTATGCCTAGAATGTCTTGAATTGATTAAAGTGTGAAGTCTTTAATTGAAGTCTAAAGCAGCTCCAGCGTGGGGGACAAGTCTTATAAAGTGATCAAGAGACTTTTGATCACTTGATTAGACAGAGGCACATGGAAAAGAATTTAGTTGATCAAATAAACTTTGATCAACTTAATCAAAGGGGATAAAATCTAGTTGGAAAACTCAGGCTCAGGGAAACAAAGTTCTAAAACCCTAAGGAAAATCAAAGTTCAATTCTAAGGTTAATCTAAAACTATGGGAACATGGCAATGTTATTGATTAGAACTAGCTAGAAAGCTAACCCTAAGAATTATACCAAAATTCTAACAAAATGTTAATTTGGTTAAAATTCAATTAATTCTAAAAAACAATATTTAATTCTAACAATTAATATTTTTTATTATTTCCAAAATGAATTAAAAAACTAACTAAATCTTTTTATTTATTTTTAAGCGTTTTTATCAATATTAAAAACAAACAAAAAAAAAACAACTATTAAAAAGTATTATCAAAATAAAGAGAAAGATAAAAGAAACAAAAAAAGTAAGAGAGAGGTGTACAACGCCTGAGTAAGGGTGTATTGAGTTTGATTTGATTGGGCTCTGCAGTGATTTTAGAGTATATTGTTTGTTGTTGTTCTCGCCTTATCATAGTTTCTCTAATAACTAATATCAGGATTTTGCTTCGACTTAAAGGAAAAGTGAAAGTTGCGGTAAATTGTTAGATGTATAAAAGAGTTTGACTTCGTGGAAAAGTTGAAGATGTGGATTTGCATATCAACATGTATTGAGATTAAGTATGAATTAGTAAGATTTTGTCTGGAAATGTTGAATTGCATATCAAAATATATATAATGAACATGACAAATTATTTCTACACAATTTAAGTTAATATCATTTGTCTTCGGATGTAAAAATTCATTGAACATTCATTTTAGACCATGTCTCTAATTTATATATTGTCTATTTAGATGAAATATTATATTAGTTATGATTTCAGAGATGAAAATACTTTAAGGGAATATAACAGTATAATGTTATGAAGGTATGCATGAAAAATATTATAGTTTAGTTCGTTGCATGAAATGTGTGGTTGAAGGAATACGTATAATGTGGAGTGTAATTTGTGAAAGATAACATGAATTATTTTAGTTATGGGTGTTATCAGAATAACATTTGTATGCGAGAATTAAGGGTGCGAATAGGCCAGGTTAACTAATAGGGGTCTGCGGCCTAGCCTACACAGGCTCAGGCAAGACCAGACTTTTTTTTCAAATAGAAAAGACCTAGGCTTTTTAATAAGCCTATTTAGTTTTAAAAAGTTAGACTAGAGGCCATAAAAAAAAGTCTTTTAAGCCTATCTGACTGGCCTATTTAAATAAACATGAATAATTTTATTATTATTATTATTATATTGTATTTGTATTTTGAATTAAACTAAAAAAGTAAAGCTTAGGTATCTCGAAGAACTTATGATCAATATCATAAGTTGTTTTCATAAGTTATCTCAAGCAAATAGTATCACAAAACTTATGTTAATATGTAATTTTGAATAAGTCAATGCAAATAAGCATTTGGTCTCATTGATATTTTAATTTGTTAGTATATTTAAACATTGATGTAACTGCTTATTTACAAATGTTCAAATACAATAGGCTTTTATGTAGGCTAATAGGTCTAACAAGCCTTCGAAAAGGCCAGACTCGGGCCTAAAAATAACCCTACGATAGGCCATAGGTCAGGCTTTGGCTTTGAAAGTTTTAGCAAGTCAGGCTCAGACTTAACTCGGCTCAGCCTATTCCCACCCCTAGAGAGAATGAAATGAATAAATAGTAGTCATGAAATTAAATTAAATGTTCAAGATCTTTTGTATAAAGGCAAAAAGGTACAACGGTAATATCTAAAGCATCAGGACTAGGTCGGCACCTCAAATAGACCACCTAAAAAAATGTGAGCAACTTTCTCTTAAAGTAATTGTGACTAGACTAACAATTCTCTCTCATTAATGGATATGGTGTATTTAAAATAAGAAAGTACTAAAAATAAGATGTGTATATTGTAACATCTGAAGTGTCTAAAGAATTTTTGTGGATGAATAAATTCCTAAAAGAGTTAGGTCCAACAAGAAAAGTTTGTGTTGTTTTGTGAAAGTCATTATGCAATCATATTGGTAAAAATATGACATTTAATTTTAGGTCAAAGCATATTGAGGTGCAATATTATTACATACGTGATACGTTGGAGAATAGTTCGTTTTCATTGAGAAAATCCATAATGATGAGAATGGTTGAGATGTGATGACAAAGACTTTGCATATGACAACGATGATTACCTACATAAAGAAGATGAATATGGTGGAACATCTCTTTTTCACTTGAGTCGTGCGATGGAAATTGGTAGGGTAGGTTTACTCTTAAAGTGAAACTGACCACTTATTTAAATAAAAAAGAAAGAAAGAAAAGAAGAATAACAAAAATAGTTTTTTAATGAACCAAACCATGTGTTACTACCAATGGGGTTTAAGTCGTCTATTATATAAAAAATACAATATCAAAAGGAGAAAGGCAAAAAAAAATATCAGAAAAGAAAGAAAAAGAGGTTACTGTTGAGAGAGAAAAAAGGATAATGTCTTCAAGTGACAGACGAGTGTTACAAATTTTCTCGTTTTTTGCTATAATAGTTAGTTGTTCATATCACTTAGGGAGAAAAACGAGCTCAGTCCATCGGGCATGCCCGTTTTGCCCGCACTTTTTCGCGGTGTGTGTCGAGGTTTTTGACTCTCACCCTCTAATATTTACGTCCCATTTTTTTGTAGGCGCAGACATTAGCATATTTTTTTGTAATTTTAAAGCTAAATGGTGCAAAGGCCGCAGGCCCCGCTCACCATGCGCTCATTTTTTTCCAGGAATGGGCAAGGTTTTAAACTCACATTCTCAACTATGACTGTCCCGCCCTACCCTGTTTTTTTGTGGGTTTTTGTGGGACGGACCTAAACAGGGAGGACATGCCTATTTGCCACTCTTAATTTCACTAGATTAAATCATGTGATTCTATTCTCTCACTTTGAGGGAAGTTTTCCACATTAAAATTTTGGTAACTCTGCTATTTAACTTTTTTGTTGTTATTGTTGTCCTATGTGATGTAATTAGTTTCCTGGCTACCTATTTAAATTGCACAAGTTTGAAAAAATATAATTCGTTTTAAAGAGATCGATTTATTTGATTATTTTTTCAACTGTTATTGGCTATAAATATCCTTTGTGCTTTGAATTGAATTTGTCATTTGGAATATTGTTATCATTGTATGGTTTTTTTCCTATATAATTAATCCTTTTCCTGATTGATTATTAGTAAATGATTGTATGGTTTTTTGTTAGAATAAAAGCTCGATGTTAAATGCTTTGATAAGAATATTCTTGTCTTTCATTCCCAATGACTAGATGAAACCTAATTTGTTGTTTATTTTGGATTGGTCACATTATGTAAAACAACGTGGAGTGTGTTCAAGTTGTTCTGGTGTTGAAGAGACACGTGTGGAACATGATGTTCCAACACGTGTGTAATGCAACATCTGGCCTTTGTCAGCATGCCATGACAGATGTTGTTAGATGCGAAATTTTTATTGAGATTCAATCAGATTTATTGCATATTGTTTAGCAATGTTTGTGTAATTTGTTTGAAAATTATTGAAGATCAAATCATATTTGCGCCAACTCAAGGCACTAGTTATTTCTTATTTCACAGGGAAATCCACTCTTTAACATATCTGCACCAACTCAAGCCACTAGCTATTTGTCTATTAAGATAACAAAACCTGTGAGTCTGGTCGATGATGTAGTCATCGAGCAACCTCTAGTTGAAGAGGGTAATCAACTATCTAGTTTGGATCGACGTACTTTTGGGCGTCTGTCTCCCAAATCATATCAAGAACTTGAGGGATCAGACAAATCCCTCAACACTCCATGAGATCCAGAGCCTTCCAATCAAATGCAAAAAAGTCGGGATAATAGGGTCGTAGGGGATGACGTTTTCGGTCAGACACAAACTCAGATTATCCACGAAGAACCATCAGCGGGCGCTAGCAATCCTAAGCTACAACTACAACTGTTCAATGTTTTGTCCTTAACTTTCCGTCTAATACTTCTCTTAGTCGAGAAGAGCTAATAATCATTAAGGATAGAAACCCTGCAGAGGATTTAAGGATATTAGTAAAGATCCAAGGATCTAGTTTTGTTGGGAGATCTTTCATCTCTTCAGCTTTGTCTGGTGGCGAGATTGGTGGTGACCATATCATTGCGCTTGTTGGCCAGTTGAAAGTGAAGGTTTTTGACGTGGACTTCTTCGTGGTTGTGGAAAGTGATTATTTTGTCGAGTCTAAAATTAAATAATTATTAACCTATCTTGGTGACCATGCTTTATTTGACCCACTCATTTAGTTTGTGTTGGATTTTGACTTTTTCCTTGGACAAGCTTGTAAGAGCATGAGGCTACACCAGACATTTGTCAGTCAACTCAAACAGAAGACTAAAGTTGCATCAAAATAATGGTCCTTGAGTACCTTGTCTAATCAACGAGTTGACATGCTGGAGGCTCAAGCTTAGAAGAACCGGGATCAAATTTCATCTTATGACCATAAAATATTGCAATCGATGAAGTATATTGAAGATTTAAAACGAAAGAAAGCTTGCCTAGAGAAGTCAGCTTCAACCTGCTCTAAGGAACACATTGATAAATAGGCCATTTTTTTCCTCTAACATGTCCAAGATTATATTCACTTGGATGGCGATATTGCATTGTTACAGGTTGAGGAATCCAAGTTAGATGCAATATTCAGGTTCTCCAAGGTGTGGTTTGAAAAATTCAAAACTGGATTTTCTTTCTAAATGTAACTGTCAATTTAACTTCTTAACCATTTTGGTTTGTATGTAATGATATTTCCAGCTTGGCCTTTATATTAACTCCATTTTATTATTACGCCTTTTTGCACATTATTATTTTGTTATTCAAATTTCTTGCAGCATAGGCATATAATTCTTAGAATTCGACTGTTAGGACCTAACTCGTAAATTTCATAAGCGTTATTTGAAAATACTTAGTTAACTCAGAACGGTCCTTCCTAGTTTAGTGACCATTTTCTTAAGGTTATATCCTTTCGATCCATATGTAGGATTACCTTCCAGATATAGTCGCCAACTACAAAAACCTCTGACTAAACTTTTGTTGTTGTAGGCTTTAACTATTCATTCCTTTTACCGAATAAGAACATCTAAGGCAACTAACCTTTCTTCACCGAGGTCGGCCAACTCGCCCATCATCATTTTCCAATAATTTTCAAATGGAATTTCAATTTGCCTTTGGATTCTTACTGATTGTAAGTATATCTCAGCAAGAAAAACTACATCATGGCCAAACGTCAGTAAAAAAGGTTTAGCATTAGTGGCTTTCTTAGGAGATGTTCGACAGGCCAAAAGTGCTTAGTCTAAAGTCTTATGCCAATTCTTTGAATTTTTGCCCGCATGTTTCTTGATTATGCCAATTACAGTTTTATTTGCAGCCTCGACTTGACCATTTGCTTGAGCGTAATAAGGGGTAAAATGTAATAGTTTAATTCCTGATTTTGAGGCAAACTCAACCATATTTCGACCAATAAATATTGAACCATGTTCGGTGGTTAAGGTTTAAGGAATGCCAAATCTACACATAATGTGGCTCTAAATAAAGTTGATCATAGTGTCTTGGTCAACATTCTTCTAAGGCACTGCTTTGAGCCATTTGGTAATACGGTTGATGCCTACTAGGATGTACTTATGATTCTTACATGATGTAGGTCAAATTTCACCAATTAAATTCAATGCCCAAATAGCCAAGGCTTAATAATTAGTGGCAAATCACTAGTAGGAACATGTCAAATCCTTGCATGCTTTTGGCATTCTTGGCACCCTTTGGCAAACTTTATGCAGTCTTTTAACATAGTTGGCCAATACACACCTTGTCGAAACAACAACTGCTTCATTTTATGGCCTTATTGATGGGCGTCACAAGATCCACTATGGATGTTAAAGATTTACAAATAAGTTTCGATTTCACTAAGACATTTGAGTAAAACTCCTTCTAGAGTTTTCTTAAACAACTCATTTTTAATGATCGGATAGCTCAATGCCTTATATTTGGCCTTTCAATTGGTTGTCCCTACCGTGTTTTCCAAAAAACCTATAATTACTTTTTGTCAATCATTGTTCGACGAATTATCAATGGCAAAAATTTCAAAAAATTTCAAGTTTTGATGATCTTGTAACTCTTTTACCCCCGCTAGTTTTGACTTTAACATTTTTTAGGGGAGAATACTAGGCAAAGTCAACTTTTATTTGACTTCAATTAATTCTTCTAATTTTCCCTTTCAGATTTTATATCCTGAAGCAATCTGAGCTAAGTCATTAGCTTTTTTATTCTCCGATCGAGGAACATGTTGGATGTCGACTGAATAGAATCTCCTTAAGAGTGAGTTGGTAGTGACGAAGTACACAAGTTAATTCTCTTTAATGTACTTATACTCTTTCACCAACTGTTTCACAACCAGCTCCGAGTCACCTATGATGTCGACTGTTGTTTCCCCCATGTCTAACAATATCTTAATGCCTGCTATTAAAGCTTCATATTTAGCCTCATTATTTGAGCAACTCCCTTGGATTTTGAATTTATATTTGGTTGGTATTCCTTTAGGGGAAATAACTAGAATTCCAACACCGGTCCCCTTTTTATGTGTGGAACCGTCGAAGTACAACCACCAAGGCTTAAACTCCACATAACTTTGTGGTGTTTCAACTATTGCATGATCTACAATAAAATCAGCAATAATCCAACCTTTCATGGCCTTTAAAGGCGCATATATCAAATAATACATAGTTAAAGCTAAAGATCATTTTCCTATTCTACTATGTAAAATAGACTTCGACAACATATGATTAATAATATCAAAATGGGAATAAACAAACACGTTTATTAGCTTTATGTAATACTTAAACTTTGTACAAGAGAAGTATATACAAAGGCACAATTTATCTATCGAGCTAAAGGCACAATTTATCTATCGAGCTACACCTTGATCTCATTAAAATCTTTTTGATGTTTTGGTTCCCATTTAAAGCCTTCTTCTTTCTTCAATCATGGCAACTACGAAAAAACATTTGTCTTACCACTTAGGTTTGAATGAACCTTCTAAAAAAATTTATCTTCCCAAGCAAGGACTGAAAATGTTTCTTGTTTGACATCGACTATGTATTTAATATAGCCTTCATCTTGTTCTCGTTTATTTCAATGCATTTTTTATGCACCACGACGCCTAGAAAGTCACCTGCATGTCACTACTACAAAACGCACATACAACAAAGCCAGACTTACAATGGCTTGCCTATATACCGTTGTAATAGATGCACACATTTTTTTTAATCTCATTAAAAGGCTTTTAATAATGGTTAATATTCCAACCGTGGTGAAATGTGAGGCCTTTCACCACGGGTATTTAAAAAACCGTCATTATAGGTAGCGCCTGGTCATGGGTTCAATTCCCAGCACCAACATTTATGGTTTTTTTACATATTTTTTCAAAATGCCCATAACCTTTCACCATGGGTATTTGCATAACCGTCATTATAGCATATAGTTTAGTTTTAGGTCTTGCTCTTAAAAAAATCAGTTTTAGGGAAAATTGTCTCCTTTTTTAGATCTGTTTCGTGCACCTGAAGCAGAAAAATCATGCTTCATCCTCTGGGAGAGTTAGTCTCATACTCTGGAAGAGTTACAGGACTTCACCCTCAAAACCCCAAATTCATCTTTTTTCTATTTTTAATGAATTTTTTACTGTTTTCACAGTCTCAAAAAATTCCAAAAAAAATTCTCAAAATTCTTATTTTACCTAATTAGATTAAATTTCGTGTTTTTAGATTTTTCTGAATTTATTTTAATCATGTTACTTATTTCCTATTTTTTCAAAATGCTGATAGACCTTTAACCACGGGTATTTAAACCAACTGTCATTATAGGTAGCGTTTTTTACTTATTTTTTCAAAATGCTTACAGACCTTTCACCACAGGTAATTTAAACCAACCGTCATTATATGTAGCTTCTTATCATGGGTTCAAGTTTCATCACCAGCATTTTTGGTTTTTTTACTTATTTTTTCAATTATCATTACCAACATTATAGGTGGCGCGCATATTGTGTTTATCCACTATCCTTAAACAAATCTTGGTCGTCCATTTAGTGATTATCAACGGTCAAGACACTACTATTAGTGATCCGCGTGAAACCTAAAACTTAGACATCTTATACCTCCAAACATCATCTTTCATTTACGATGCTCTATTTCTCCACTAAACCAAATTTCAGAACACGAGTTAGCAATGTTAGTTGTTGGTGTTCTTTTTTAATTATTGTTGTTCTTTGTTGTTCTTTTTTATTGTTGTTGTTCTTTTTTATTAATGTTGTTCTTGTTGTTATTATTGTTATTATTATTGTTGTTGTTCTTGTTCTTGTTCTTGCTCTTGTTCTTGTTCTTGTTCTTGTTCTTGTTCTTCTTCTTCTTTTTGTTATTGTTGTTATTGTTGTTGTTGTTGTTGTTGTTATTGATGTTGTTGTTATTGATGTTGTTGTTGTTGTTGTTGTTGTTGTTATTCTTATTGTTGTTCTTGATGTTCTTTTTGTTCTTGTTCTTGTTGTTGTTCTTGTTCTAATGCTGCAATTTTTTTTATTTTATTAAAATACATTCAACAACGGTTATTTAAAATAACCATTATAATAGGTAGCGTGTTTTCCAATTTACAACAACGGTCCCAGGACCGTCATTGTACGTACCGCATATACAACAACACTCTACATAACAACGCCTTCGCCCGCGTTATTATATGTAATTTCCAACCGTTGTTAAATGGGTTTTTCGTAGTAGTGTGTACATAAAAGGTACATTTTAATGGATTCGTTTTAAGTCCATATTTCCTCATCTTTTGAAGGGTTGTCGAAGGTGGTCTACATGACCATTTTCCAACAAGGATTTAATGACCATGTCATTTATATACACTTGCATAAAAGTCATAAACATTGAGTTCATTACCTTTTGGTATGTTGCACCAGCATTCTTCAGGCTGAAAGACATTACCACCCATTCATAAGTTCCCAAGGCCCTGGGGCATTGGAATATCGTTTTTAACACGTCTTCCTTTGCAATAAAATTTTGGTCATATACAGAATAACCATGTAAAAGACTCAAATACTCAAAACCAACGATTGAATCGACTAGTATTTATGCTAGTGGCATTGGGCGTTCATCTTTTGGTGTAGCCGAGTTCAGGTCTTTAAAGTCAATATAGACACTAAAAGTTTCATTCTTTCTAATGACAGTGACTCTATGTTAAAAGGTTATCATGTGATCTTTTGAGATTCTTAACATGTTTGGAAGAGAAAGTGATCATAATCTTATGGATCTGTTATTGAGACTCCTCTAAACCATTATTGCCATCGACTCCACTTATAGATTAGTTGAACCATTGGGTCAATACAACCAATATGTCAAAACTTTTGGTTTGAGCTTTTAAACACTTAGTGGCATCAACGTAGCTTCACCATCGATTTGTTGACTTTTCATATAGCTAAAAATATCAGGCTAACTACATGATCTTGAAAAATTCATTAAAGATATTGATGATTATACTACTGAAAATGTTATTGAGACTTACGAAATCAACCTTTGTTAACATGTTAAACCCAATCTTGAACCATCTAGTACGACATAAGATGAACCTCTTGATAAATCTCAATATAACACCACAACTGAAAACCCTAAAGTGGTTATGCCTATTTTTTATCCTAATTTAAATGAGATACTGGTTGAAATGAATAATTCTTCAGAAGAATTGAGGAATGAGAACCCTCAAAACAAAGAGGCTAAAATTTATAGTAAAAGGAATGAATAAGACAATAAGGGTGATGACAATCCCATTGCCAACCTTATGAACAATATTGTTGAGGAAAAGGCTGCTCCATAACCAACTCTTATTTTATTGAAAAGCCTAGCTAAGTCTATTACTGGTAAAGCTAAAAGAAAATAGCAGGAGGCTGATAAACCTTATGAACAATACTGTGAAGACTGTAAAGCTGACAACTCCTAGGACAAGTCCTTTGAAAAAGAAGAAAGATAGTCCTTCTAAAACTACTCCTGTAAAGAATAATACTTCTTAGAGGTCACCTATGGGTAAGAGGACAAAAGTTGAAAATAAAATTGAATAGAGGAAGTCTCTCAAAAGACCACTTATTCAAACCAGTGAGTTTGAGGCAGATGACGAAGCTTATGTCCAGGACATTGTGCCCATCTTCAGAAGAAAAGTTGATGGAAAAAAAGTTCCTATGAACATTTAAGATTCACCTTTGGATAATGTGTCATTTCATTCTAAATCAAGTGTTTAAAGATAGAAATATGTATGTCAAAGGAGAGTTTCTCAAGAAAAGAAGCTAAGTAAAGAAGCCCTGAATTGTAAAGAGATTGTAGAATTGCTAACAGCTACAAGATTGATAAAGATTATTACTAAGATTGACCCCTGCTATGAAAAGCTAGTCAAGGAGTTTATTGTGAATATCTTACTTGCCTGCAATGATGAAGTGTTAGAGGAAAGCCAAGAGTTCAGGAAAGTTTATGTTAGAGGAAAGTGTGTTGAGTTTTTTCCTTCTATTATCAATAATTATCTATGCACAAGCAATTCTTAAGGATCTGATAAAACACCCTTAACAAACAAAATTACTAATAAGTTAACTACTAGACAACTAAAGAAATAGTCCATAAAAGGGTTGCTCCCTAATGGCAAATTCAATGTGAAGTATGCCATATTGAATATGATTGGTGCATCCAACTGGAACCTACAAATCACAACTCTAGTATTATTACTGCTTTGGCCAAACTTATCTTCCTAATTGGCACAAAAGCCAAGTTACATTTTGGTGATCATGTGTTTGATCAAACAATAAAGCATGCAGATTCCATTGTTGTAAAGCTACTTATAGATTTTACTTGTTCAATCACTGGCATTATCTTGAAATAAATCTGCAAAGTATTGTATCCTTAAGAAACTCCAAGCAAAAATATCGGGCCTCTGACCCTTTATAGGAAATTGTTTACGGGGACACATGTCCTAGACATTGTGGTGACCAAGTGTGAAAAATAGAAATAAGAAATTTTCTGAATGTGCTTGAGTAAATAAAATACTCAGCAACTATGATATTTATACACACTATATAATTAATTACATATTATGTTTACAAGGAGAAATAAATAATAGTCCAACTTTCTAAATGCATGAATCTAAATATACATGAACCTAAGACTTAAATTCTCATTTTAGTGGGAAACATACAATGTATTTTTTTCGATTTCGAACACTCCCCCTCAAGCTGGTGAATAAGTATTCTCCATTCCCAGCTTGGATATAATTCGTTCAAAATTTGAGCTACTCAATCCTTTAGTGAGAATATCCGCAAGTTGTCCTTGTGAGGACACAAATGGGGTGCAAATCAGCCCACTATCAAGCTTTTCCTTGATGAAGTGTCTATCGACCTCAATATGCTTAGTTCGATCATGTTGAACTGGATTATGTGCTATACTGATAGATAATTTATTATCACAGTAGAGTTTCATGGGTCCTTCCCATTTGATTTTCAAATCTTCTAAATAATTTTGAGCCAAAGTAATTTACAAATGCCTTGTGCCATGACTCGAAACTCAGCTTCAGCACTAGAACGTGCTACTACATTTTGCTTCTTACTCTTCCAAGTCACAAGATTTCCTCCAAGAAAGGTGCAGTACCCTGTAGTGAATCTTCTATCAACAATTGAACCTGCATAATCTGCATCAGTATAGGCCTCAAGGGTTGTCTTTCCATTTCTTTTGAACAAAATTCCTCTTCCTGGAGTTCCCTTAAGATACTGCAGAATTCTATGAACATCCTGTAAATGGATTTCTTTAGGACAGTGCATGAACTGACAAACCATACTTACAGCATATGCAATATCGGGTCTAGTGTGGGACAAGTAAATTAATCTCCCAGCATAACGCCTTTTTCAACCTGCAAACTGCATTGTCAAACACATTTTTTTCATACCCCGGTGGTACCTGCATATAAATCTCCTCTTCAAGTTCCCCATGCAAGAAGGCATTCTCCACATCAAATTGTTATAAATCCCAACCATAATTGGCAGCAAGTGGCAAAATTACTCTCACAGTATTCGAGCAAATGTCTCTGAATAGTAAATTCCATAGGTTTGTGTAAACCCTTTGGCAACCAACCTGGCTTTATATCTTTCGATTGATCCATCAGCCTTATATTTTACTGTGTACACCCATTCGCATCCAACTGGCCTCTTTCCTTCTGGTAAAGTCTCTAACTCCTAATTTTCATTACTTTTCAATACGTCCATCTCGATATTCATGGCTTGCTTCCATTTTTCATCAGATAATGCCTCAGAAACATTAGTGGGTATGGAAGTAGAGTTTAGGTTTGTAAGGAAGGCTTTATGGGTAGGTGAGAATTTTTTGAAAGAAATATAGTTTGAAAGGGGATATAAAGGTTGTTTGGTGCATTTTCTAGTACCTTTTCTAATAGCAATAGGAAGTTCTAGGTCATCATTTGTAGTTTGGGTCATTATTTTATCTTTTAATACTGAAGAATTAGTTACCTCATTTGAAGGAGTCGAGTCAAACTCTTGAACTTGTGTCGATTCAGGAATGGCCTTTGACTTTCTTATGTAAACTAAATTCTTTTCATATCTTACATCCACTTCAGGTCCAAGTTTAGCTACTGGTGTATTTGATTGATTTGACTCAACTCTTACTTCTTCAGCCTCAGATGGGTCTGGTACAAGTGTGTTTAACTCAAGACTGGAAAGATTGGACCCATTTGACTCGAAATTGGAAGAATTAGGTGGATTTGACTCGAGACCAGAGAGATTTAGTGTGTTTGAGTCATGATCAGAATGAGAGAGACCGAGTGTATTTGACTCATGACCATAATGACTAGATGCATTTGACTTAATACTAGACAGATTTAGTGTATTTGACTCAAGACCAAAAAGATCGAGACTTTCAAGCTTATCTCTCTTAAAATTCTCCCCCTGAAGATAAGGTTAAGTGAAGTACGGTTCCTCCTCATGAAAGGTAACATCCCGCGACACAAAAAACTTTTTAGATGGAGGATGGAAACATTTATATCCCTTTTGAGTAGAGGAATACCTGACAAAAACACATCTTAGGGCTCTAGGTTCAAGTTTTTTTCTGTCTTGACTATGCACATGGACAAATGAGACACACCCAAAGATTATAGGTTTAAGATTACTACTTACTGACAAATTTGGATAGAAGGAAGAAAGAACATCCATATGACTCTTGAACCCTAATACTCTAGAAGGTAATTGATTAATAAGACATGTCCTAGTGAGAACGACATCCCCCCATAATTATTTTGAAACATTTTAATGAAACAACAGTGCTCGGGTTTGGTCTAATAGATGCCCATTTTTTCTTTCTGCAATTCCATTTTGTTGTGGTGTTTTAACACAAGAAGACTCATGGACAATTCCCTCTTTTTGACAGAAATAAGTAAGAACATGATTGAAGTACTCTTTTCCATTATCAGGCTTAAGCCTTTTGATGTTTACTCCAAATTAATTTTTAATCATGTAGAAAAACTTCGTGAAAACCGTACTGACGTCAGACTTGTTTTTGAGTAAAAACACCCAAGTAACTCAAGTACAATCGTCTATAAAAGTAACAAAACACCTAGCACCTGTTACATTTGGATTGATAGAGGGACCCCAAACATCTGAATGAATAAGATAGAAGGGGGAACAACTTATTTTGTTGTTTAATGAAAAAGGTAGATGCTTATGTTTAGCAACCTCGCACACATTACAATGAAGACTTTCAATATCTACCTTATTGAATAAAGATGGAAATAAAACTTTAACAACTCCAAAATAAGGATGACCTAATCAACAATGAAAAAGAAAGATTTTTTCCTTTTTAGAAAGTACCGACTCTGACATAAATGAGTGGCACAAGTGGACTTTTGTACTCTGACCTGATTCTTCAAGATAGTAAAGGTCATTCCTTTTCTCTAGAACGTCCAATCGTCTTTCCCGACTCCTTATCCTGAAATATACAACAATCATTATGAAAAGTCACGCAACAGGATAAATCATTTGTAAGTTTTTGTATGGAGACTAGGTTCATGGATAGTTTTGGAACATGGAGGACACTTTTTAGGGTTATAGAATGATTTATTTGGATATCTCCAATGCCAACTACAGTTACAAGAGTACCATCTGCAATAGAATTTTTTTAATTATTGGGACAAGGGGAATATGTGGAGAACTGTTTCGAAGAGGGTGTCATGTGGTATGTGGCTCCTGGATCTAATACCCAAAATAAGCAAGAAAGTGTTTCTGAGACATGAAATCCAAATGAGAGTGGAAGTTTACTAGAATATGTCACACTGCAATTACCTGATGACCTTTCCATGATATTGGCCATAAAGGTAACAGAAGCAACCACCAAATATTTATGTATAAGATATCAAAGAAAACAAGATTTGATAAAAAAAATCAACCTAGAAAATGTAGGGACAACGTCTGGTACTATGCACACGACTGCTGAAAAATGTGCAGAGGTTTATCGACAGTGGCAGAAAACTGTACGAACAGCTTCTGGAAATATAGATACAGCGGCTGGACAGACAGCTACTGGAATAAGTAATAAATTGTGCAAATAAAGGGTAGAAAGAACAAACAATATTTAATTGGAAAAACTTGACAGCAAGTGTTATCCAGTCAAAATTTAAGGGTTCTGACAACATAAAAATGCCAAGCCAGATCTCTAAGTAATGATTAGCGGAAGTAAAGTCACCTAGATTAGGAGCTCTGATACCATGTGAAAAATAGAAATAAGAAATTTTCTGAATATGCTTGAGTGAATAAAACACTCAGCAACTATGATATTCATACACACTATATAATTAATTACATATTATGTTTACAAGGAGAAATAAATAATAGTCCAACTTCCTAAATGCATGAATCTAAATATACATGAACCTGAGACTTAAATGCTCATTTTAGTGGGAAACATATAATGTATTTTTTCTATTTTCAACACCAAGCACCAAGGTCAAACTGTTGGTGGAAGTTTTTCTCCAATATCTAAATCCATAAGCAAAGATGTGTTGTCTGAGCTGATGAAAGTTTCAAAGACTCTTAAAGATAATATTACTGCTAGTACTACCAAGAAGAGGAATATAGACGAACTGATCAAAAAATTGTCTAAGAAAAAGGAAGTTGAAAAGGTAGAAGAGGTTCATAGTGAAGAGGAAGAGAAAGAGCAGTCTGTAAGTGATGGATATTTTGGCAGCTATGAATCCTCAAGTGAAGAAGAAACTGAGATTGAAAAAGAGGAATCTGGGAATGAATTTGGAAGTGAAAGGGAAGAGGACAACTCTCAAGAAAAAATATTTGGAAATAAAAATATCTACCAAGATGCGCCAGACATATTGTATAACTTAAGGTGACTGGTGTGACTGCCTGTTGATTTTCATTTAGATGTTTTTTAGCCCTTGTTTATGATCACATTTGTTTTAGTTGCTGGTTTTGCAATGATCTTACAACGTTAATTCTTTTTCTGCTTAAATAAGATTTATCTGTCATACCTGATACCTTAGCATTTTGTTCAAATATATGTAATATTGTTTGAATTTTGTCTACTCCTAATCTGATGTGTGTATGGGCTAGCATATTGACCTCTGAGATGACAAACTGGTTTTTTCTAAGGTACACATTTGCCAAATTGTGGCAAAAAAGGGTTATAAACTCAACATTCAATATAATTGTTATTGAAGTTGATCACTTGAGATTAGTGGTTGAGTGAAAGTGAAAGGGGTTCTCATATTTAGGGGGAGTCTAAATAAAAAAGTCACTAGGATTAGGAAAAGGCATTGAACATCATGAGGTTGGTGTTCCTATAAGACTAGCTAAACTAATTCAAAGTTGTGAATTTCCTTTCTTGTGTAGAGTGCCCTCCACACGTAGGTGTTATTTGCATCGAAGTGGGTTACCTATCTTTTGTGTTATTTTATTACTTTCTGTATTGTTTTATCGGTGTTGTTATATTATTGTCATACTGGTTTAACAAGTTGGACCAGTTGTCCCAACATGGTGTCCCACATATGTCCCTTCAGGAACAAAATTTCATAATTACTTATGTTAATCGAATAACTTAATTTATTTATAAATTATTACATACCTTATTAGTTTAAAACTAAAAGTTTATTCACTATAAAATTATGAACAAAAAATCATGGAAATAGATAATCATATATATGACAATTTAGGCTGACAGAATTAATTTAAAGTATTTGAAAAAAGTAAAAGTTAATCTCATTTTTAATATTTCTTTCAACTATCAAACTTTATTATCAACAACTAGTAAGATACTTGTACGTCCGCACAAGTAAATTTATTTGATATAATATAAAATATATTTAGATACTCATATAAATTTAAAATGAGTTATTTAATTGTAAAATGAACAATAATCATATAAACTCATTTGTATTAAATAATCATACAAAAAGAAATAAAGAGACATGTGAGGCGGAGAAAGTTTTTTTATTTATTTTTTTAATTTTTTTAAATTTTTTTTGCATTTGTGTTTAAGAATGCCTTAAAATCTCAAATGAGAAAATAGAAGGAAAATGACATATTTTGGCACTGATATATTTTCGGGCTTGTTCGCATATTTGTTTGTTAATGGTTGTGTTTTTAGGCTTTCTTATGGATCTGTTGGGTTTTAGCAATTATAAATATGTCACCCTTATGTTATTGTATTTGTGACATTAATCTTGAGAGTTTTAGAGTTTGATGGGAGAAATAAGAGTTTAGGATTTATGGAAACCTTTGGAATTATCTAGAAGGATCAAACAATACTTCTAAACACATTGAGTTTCTGTGATTCATATATTGAGAGTTTGAGAGAATAGGAAACACTTGGGTAAGAAATAGGGTATGTTCTTAGGAACTTAGAAGACTATTTTCTTGTAACTCATTTGTAATATCTTGTAGCAACCTTTAGAGTATATTGAATTGAAGAGTTGTTTTCTTCCCTAAACGTATATCATTTGATCAACTAGGTAGACAAACCTTGTGTGTTTCTTGTAACACCCCACTTTCCCATTTTATAAAATACATAAATAATATGAAAATAATCAGAGTTTACAATAAAGTAGGATGTCACATCTCATAAAAATTGTCTGAAGTCTCAATTACTTCATTCACTTTATTACTCATAAAAATTGTTTTTACAGCGGAATCATGATTCAATTCAATCTATGGCACTAAGGCCTTCACCACAATACTCTCCACATAATAAGTGGTCTAATAAAAGTTTAATAAATGAGATACGTAGCGAAATAACATGGTATAAAACATAACAAATCCCCCAATATCCCGTGTTACGTATCAGAGCGGCTCCTAAGACTCGGTCGAGCAACACAAGCTCTACGCACTACTCAGGTACCTGCTTATCTGTACTTCCCGAGAAGCACAGACACAACAAACAACAAAGGGGTGAGAACTACATTCAATAATTAACGGTGTATAATACATGTTAAGGAGTAGTCATCACACAATCACACATAAATAGCACACCATCACAACACACTTGTCACTTTCAATCATAATTCAATAAACATATAGTAATGCAATGTGACTCGATGATTGACACTATGCATGTGGTACCAATACACCATGGTTCATTCAATCGAACCCGATTCCTATTGGAATCCAGATAAATCACATACACTTCCACTGAGCAATGATTTATCTCCATCACAACTCCACATTGGAGTTCGGACAAGACTATGCACCCATCATGGATTCCCACCTAGCCGTCTCCACCAGACACATCATGAAATGCATGACACAAAAGATGCAAAAACACATGTATAACAATCAGTTATACATCTACACGATCCTCCTGATCACACGTGCGTTACACTCGCACTGTAATTCACCATTGAATTACTACACCTGTATCACAATATCATTACACATAAAAAGTATGCATGAGACGTTATTATCAAGCATAATACAAGATCCTCATTGATCTCACGTGAGTCATACACTCACTGTAATTCCCACTAGAATTACCCACCTGCACCAATACAGTTATCACATATACAACAATACATTACTTTGCATTAGTCAGTCATTAATGAAGTTGTTCTGGACTGGACCAATGGCTGGGCATAACCCAATCCGCTTCTGCTCCAGAGCGGCCCAAATCGCCTAAGTCCAACCCACAAGGGGGCAAAGTTACCTTTCTGCCCCTCCAACCGGGCAAAGGATGCATCGTTCCTCCCCGGAATCACTGCCCGTCACGCACGACTCCGAATGTTCCCCGAACAGTTAAGGGCAGGTGCCCGAAACTATGCATGTGCCCAACATAACGGCTAGTTTTGGGCACTCTGCCCGACATAACGGCTAGTTTGGGTAGTTACCTATTCTTTGGGAAAACGGTTATTCTGCCCCGAAAATAGGACCGTTGGCCACGCGCTGGGGGCTCTATATAAACCCTCTCGCTTGAGAAGGTCAGGTATCCAATATTCACCCTACGAACTAACACTTGTACTTACCCCTTTTTCTCTGACCCTTTCTTACTTGAGCGTCGGAGTGCCTTGCAGGTACACCCCCTCCTCCTCTCCATACGACCAGCATCCCAGACGTACTTGGTGGCCCACTTCTACAGGATCTGATCCAGTCTTCACGATCAGTGGCGCCGTCTGTGGGAATCATTGTTCTCCCCATCTTTCTTTCCCCGAAAACCGAAGATCAAAATAATTCTCAAAGATCATCATCATCATGGCCTCTCAAGATCGCGCTAAGGATGCTCTCCAAACCACTGTCTTCCCTGTCAACAAATCTGACGTTGACGGCCAATCATCTCTCCTTAGAGATGCCCGTTTTCTAAGGGACGGAGCCACTGCTTCTCCTTCCCCTACCCCTGCTGATCACAACAACGACCAGTCTTCACTTGACGTCCAGCCCGTTCCCGTTCTGCCCAACACCGACCCGGCCGTGGCAGCCCTCCTGGAGGCAATCAACAAAACCAACACCCTAATCCTGCAACAGAATGAGAGGATTGGGGCGTTAGAAGAAGCCAAGCGTCCAAGATCCCCTCTTTCACAGAGGAACCAGCGATGATCAAGGAGCCCGCATCCCCGGAGAGATATTGACCGGAGACTGCCCTAAGAGCATGACCCTCGTGCCGCCCAGAAGCGTGACCAGGTTTCCCCGTGTGAACAGCATTCTCCCGACAACAAGAGGACTCGAAGGAACGAGCAGTCTCCCCCGGTCAAGTCTAAAGGTCGGGCCCGTTCACCATCTCCCAGAAGGAATCACTCACTTTCTCCTCGAAGGAACCATTCCCCTTATCCCCGAAGGAACCGCTGCCACGAGCGTACCCTTCGTCCCCGTCTTTCACCAGTTCTAGCAGCGACGATGAGCCTCGCGACCTATTGTCCCAAGAGATCTTGGTTACCCGTCTCCCAAAGGGCCTGGAGAAGCCCCCGTCACTGGGCACGTCGACGGAACCATTGACCCCGACGAGCACATCGAGAACATCGATGCGCTGTTGGACTACCGCGGCGTATGAGGTGCCATCAAATGCCGACTGTTTCCGACCACGCTCCGTAAGGGGGCGATGACATGGTACAAGCAGCTTCCCGAGGAGTCCATCACCTCATGGAGACAACAGGGCAGGATGTTCTCGCGACATTTCACAACATCTCGCCGTCACCCCAAGACCGAGGCCTCCCTTGGTGCCATAATCCAAGGAAATGACGAACCTCTCAGCGCATATATCGAGAGGTTCAACAAGGAAGCAGTACAGGTCCCTACAATAGACGAAATGAAGAAGTTTTTGCTCGAGCAAGGGCTCCGCCCGGGCTCCGAGTTCTCTAAATCCGTCGGCCTCGCACCACCGAGGAACCTAGACCCCCTTCTCCTCAAAGCCCAATCACACATCCAGTACGAAGAGAAGGTTGCGGCCTGCAACGTCCGAGCATCACACCATCAGGAGAACGCTCGGACCTCTAGAGGTGAGGAGGCCTCAATATCTCTTCGAGGCTAACGGAGGCGCGAGGACCGTCCTCGTGACTCCCGTGACAACAAGGGGCCCTCTGGGCGGTTCTATGACTACACCCCCTGCCCGTCTCCAAGGAGAAGATTTTGTACGAATGTGCCAATTCGGAGTTCAAGCAGGCAGGGGTCTGCTTCCCCAAATAACTGCCGGCCAGACCAAACATGGACAAATCGAAATACTGTCGTTCCCACAAGAGTCACGACCACACTACAGAAGACTGCATCCATCTGAAGGATGCCATTGAGATACTGATCAGGGACGGCCACCTGAAACAGTTCGCGAAGAAGAAAGACACTCCTCGGCATGACGCCCAGGAGTCCAAGAAGATAGAGGAGGAAGTACCCTTCTTGAAAGACGCCAACATACAGGTCGTTATGTCCATATCGCGACCGGAGGACTTCTACGTCCCGGACGGGCTCAGCGCCCCTGCTTATTTCGCGGACCACAGCCCGTGGGAGACGTTTTCCTCTGCCATGATTATCTCCGGCGGGGGCTTCAACAAAGTCACGGTGGGCTCTGTAAAACAAAAATTCAAGCATTTGATCAACACAAGCTCTAACAAGGTGACCACGCTTGATCAGGCCCGGAAGGGCTTCGTTCCCATCTCCTTCTACCGGGAAGAGCTCTTTAGGGGATCCCCGAACTCGAGCATACCCTTGCTCGTCAGAGCCCGAATGGCAAACTTTGACGTTCGCAGAATCCTAGTCGACCAGGGCAGCTCGGTCGACATCATGTACTCCCAGCTGTTTTCAACACTTCAACTAGACAAATCACACCTTACCCCCTATGTAGGGTCTGATTTACAGGGATTCAATGGATCAGTGACCAAGCCATGGGGATACGTCGAACTGATCGTAACCTTTGGATCAGCTGAGACGGCCAGATCCATCAAGGTACGATTTCTGGTAATCGACTGCCCGTCGCTTTACCAGTGCATTTTCGGAAGGCCAACTCTGGCCGAGTTGGTAGCGGTGTCTTCAACAGTCCACCTGAAGATAAAGTATTACACTTCGAAGGGAATGGTCGCCACCCTCCACGGCGACATCGAAGTTGCACGACGGTGTTTCGAGGCAGCTACAAAGGGGCTCAACTCTATTGCGTCTAAGCCAAAAGCGTCGGGCAAGCCAGTGTTGCCAAGCAGCTCCAAGGAAGCCAAGCCTCTGCCCTAGGTCGACTCCATCGACCTCGACAGTCGCTTCCCTGAAGAAGACCAATAGGAGGAACGAGCAGCTTCAGCCAACCCGTCTACATCGTCTGCCAGCAGCTCCCATCCGATGCGCCCTATCTCAGATGGCAACTTCGAGATCGTTCTGTTTGGCGACGACCCCCAACGGGGAGTGAAGATTGGAGCAGACCTGCCTGACATCGCGAGGAAGCATCTCAAAGCATGCCTCCGTGAGAATGCTAACCTCTTCGCATGGAGCACCGCCGAAATGCCCGACTTAGATCCATCCGTCGCCTGCCACCAGCTGACAATCGACCCGGCTGTCAAGGTCATAGCACAACATAGGAGAAAGCAGTCTCCAGAGAAAACGGAGGCTGCTGAAAAAGCTGTAAAGGACCTCCTCGAGGCCAAATTTATTTCGGAGGCCAAGTACACCACTTGGTTGTCCAACGTTGTACTAGTTAAAAAATCTAATGGAAAATGGCGCATGTGCATTGATTACACCGATCTCAATAAGGCATGCCCGAAGGATGCCTACCCCCTCCCCAATATTGATAAACTTATTGATAATTCGGCCGATTTTAAACTTTTATCGTTCATGGACGCCTACTCGGGCTATAATCAAATTCCAATGGCAATGACCGACAAAAAATATACAGCTTTCATGACCGAATCAGGTAACTATTACTACAATGTAATGCCCTTCGGACTGAAGAACGCCGGAGCAACCTACCAAAGAATGATGAATAAGGTCTTCCGGGGAGAAATAAGCGACATGTTCGAAGTCTATATGGACGACATGATCGTAAAATCCCACGAGGAAACCGATCATACTGCACATTTGAGAAAGGTCTTCGAACAGGCCAGGAAATACAAAATGCGTTTTAATCCGGAGAAGTGCACGTTCGGTGTCCGAGCAGGCGAATTCCCCGGCTTCTACTTAACGGAATGAGGAATCGAACCCAACCCCGATAAATGCCGAGAATTCTCCGAGTTTCCTATGCCCAAGTCCAAGAAATCCATCCAGTCCCTCAACGAGATGCTCGTGTCACTATCTCGTTTCGTGGCCAAATATGCGCAACACGCCCTACCATTCTTCAAACTCCTCTGCAAGGAGGCAACATTCGAATGGACCGAGGAATGTGACAAGGCCCTTCTCCATCTGAAACGGACACTCTCAGAGCCACCAGTCCTTTCTCGCCCAGACAATGGCGAAACGTTGTACATGTACCTCACCGTAGCAACCGAAGCAGTGAGCGCCGCTCTCATCCATGAGACATCTGACGGGCAGAAGCCCATATATTTCACGAGCAAAGCGCTGCAAGGACCAGAGTTAAGATACCAAAGATAGAGAAAGTGGCTCTGGCCCTCATCAACACAGCCAGAAGATTAAGACACTACTTCCTGGCTCACACGATCGTGGTTCAAACAGATCAACCCATAAAACAGCTACTGGGACGACCAGACATGGCCGGTCGAATGCTCAAATGGTCGCTTGAACTATCCGAATTTGACATCTGGTATGAAGGCAGGAAAGCTCTCAAAGCCCATGATCTGGCCGACTTTGTCGCATAAATAACATTCGCAGACTCCCCCGCGGGCGAAGCACGTAAATGGACCATTTTTGTGGACGGTGCCTCAAGCTTGGCAGGGAACGGTGCGAGCGTCATCCTGGAAAGAAACGAAGGAATCATCATCGAAGTATCACTCACCCTATTCTTCAAAATCCTCTAGCGACTGAATAGTCCTCTTTGATTGACCATCAGTTTGTGGATGATAAGCCGAACTCAACTTCAGTTTAGATCCTAAAGCCTCTTGCAAACTCTTTCAAATTTCTGAAGTAAACCTCAGATCTCTATCTGACACTATGCTCGACGGAACACCATGCAGCTTCACAATTATTCTTATATAAATCTCTGTCAGCTTTGACAACGGAAAACTAATGTTAATTGGTATAAAATGTTCGAATTTCGTAAGTCGATCCACCACTACCCAAATAACATCAAAGCCTCTCGCCGTATTTGGCAAACCAGTAACAAAGTCCGTAGTAATACTATCCCACTTCCATTCGGAATTTCCAACAGTTGCATCAACCCCGAAGGTTTCTGATGCTCAACTTTTGACTTTTGACATGTCAAACAAGCATAAACAAACTGAGCTACATCCCTCTTCATACCGGACCACCAAAATAACTTCTTCAAGTCATGATACATTTTCGTGGCTCCCGGATGAATACTCAAGCTGCTCTGGTGACTCTCCTCTAAGATTGTTGTTCTTAATTCCACATTATCCGGTACGCAAATCCTGCCCCAAAATCTTAATATACCAACCTTATCCACTTCAAAATCACTATCAGGATCATCTCCTCTTGTAGGCATCAAGTCCACTAGCTTCACATCAAGTCTCTGTTTTTCCTTAATTACATCCAAAAAGTCATTATTCACTTTAAGCATGCCCAATCTAACACTCTCAGATGTAGTTTCACAAACCATACTCAAGTCTCTGAACTGTTCAATTAATTCCATTTCTTTTACCATTAATGCTGACATATGAATTGTCTTCCGACTTAGAGCATCTGCTACAACATTAGCTTTCCCCGGATGGTAACTCAAATTAAAATCGTTGTCATTCAAGAACTCTAACCATCTTCTCTGCCTTATATTCAATTCCTTCTGATCAAACAAATACTTGAGACTCTTGTGATCACTGAATACTTCAAATCTCGATTCATACAAATAATGCCTCCAAATTTTTAATACAAAAACCACCGCAGCAAATTCAAGATCATGAGTAGGATAATTCCTCTCACGCACCCTCAATTGCCGTGAAGCATACGCCACCACCTTGCCATCTTGCATTAACACTCCACCTAATCCCATCTTAGACGCATCACAATACACCACGAAAGGTTCACTTGGACTAGGTAGAATTGATACTGGTGTTGTAGTCAGTTTCTTTTTCAACTCTTTGAAACTTTCCTCACACGCCGCATCCCAAACAAAAACTTGATTCTTTCTAGTTAACTAAGTCAAAGGTAACGCCAAATTAGAAAACCCTTCGATAAATCTTTGGTAATAACCTACCAAACCCAAGAAACTTCTAATTTCCGTTACTGTATTCGGAGGTTCCCACTGAAGCACCACACTTACTTTAGATGGATCCACTGCTATGCCATCACCAGAAATAACATGACCCAAGAAACTCACAGTCTTCAACCATAATTCACATTTCGAGAACTTTGCAAATAATTTATTATTCTTCAACACCTACAATGCAATTCTCAAGTGTTCTACATGATCCTCTTCAGACTTAGAATAAATCAATATATCATCAATGAATACCACAATAAACTGATCCAAATAAGAATGAAAGATATGATTCATGTACTCCTTAAATACACCCGGCGTATTAGACACTCCAAAAGGCATCACTACATTTTCGCAATATCTGTGACAAGTTCAGCACGCCGTCCCCCAAATATCACCCTTCTTCACTCAAATCTGATGAGGACCCGATCTCAAATCAATTTTTCTAATGAAACGAGCTCCCACAAGATGATCCATTAAGTCCTCACTCCTTGGAAGCAGATGTTTATTCTTAATGGTCACTTTATCCAATTGGTGGCACTTAATGCACATATGCATACTATCACCCTTCATCTTAACCGAAAACACAGACGTAACCCGCCAAGAAACATTTGGCCAGACAGACCTTTCCTTGAGTAATCCTTCCGATTATCTCTTCACAAGACTCTGGAGTTTACTTTCTGTATGGAGTCATTGACATCAGGTTTGTACCAAGTGCTAAATCAATAGCTAATCCTACTTCACCCTGTCCGAAAATACATCCAAAAATCCTCCAACAACAGGTAACTCAACCCATGTAACTTCACGATCAACTCGCAACGATGCGAACATTAAGACATCGAGGCTTCGCCCAATATAAGCTCATCCATTTGCTTAGCACACCACGACAACAGTCCTCTACTATCACCCAACTCAGATCCACACCTTGGAAGACATCAGGAATTACACACTACCGGCATATCTCTAGTCGTCACCTTGCTCTCTACTCACTGAGAAGTAATCATCAACCATACTGGATCGTCCTTCCTCAGAGACGTCCCCAACATGACTGACAAATAAGTACCTCTCGTCCACATCGTCTTCAGGTATAAGAATCTATACCGACTCATCACAACCATTTGTAAGCACTTGGCTTAACTCCAAACAATCCACAGCATACGCTATCTTAGCTGTCAAGGCACATCTATCCATCTAACAGGATCCCGTCTACTATCAACAAGAGATTGAGGGTGGTCAGTTCCTTAATTTGTCAATAGACAACCGACTATCATGACGAAGTATAGACCATCCTTACCAACTACGACAACACTCCACTACGCACTATCCATCCTTCCACACTGGAAGCATCTCGGAGAAGCACCGGCTTCTCCCTCACTTATTTCATCTCCAACTCCTGCAGACAACAGTTAGAAAACAAATAAGTATCGACAGTGTTCCACACACATGTCGCATACTAAAGACCAAACCACGTCAGACAACCTGGCCGGACGGACCGACCTGCTCTGATACCAATTGTAACACCCCACTTTCCCATTTTATAAAATACATAAATAATATGAAAATAATCAGAGTTTACAACAAAGTAGGATATCACATCTCATAAAAATTGCCTGAAGTCTCAATTACTTCATTCACTTTATTACTCATAAAAATTGTTTTTACAGCGGAATCATGATTCAATTCAATTTATGGCACTAAGGCCTTCACCACAATACTCTCCACATAATAAGTGGTCTAATAAAAGTTTAACAAATGAGATACGTAATGAAATAACATGGTATAAAACATAACAAATCCCCCAATATCCCGTGTTACGTATTAGAGCGACTCCTAAGACTCGATCGAGCAACATAAGCTCCACGCACTACTCAGGTACCTGTTTATCTGTACTTCCCGAGAAGCACAGACACAACAAACAACAAAGGGGTGAGAACTACATTCAATAATTAATGGTGTATAATACATGTTAAAGAGTAGTCGTCACACAATCACACATAAACAGCACACCATCAAGACACACTTGTCACTTTCAATCATAATTCAATAAACACATAGTAATGCAATGTGACTCGATGATTGACACTATGTATGTGGTACCAATACACCATGGTTCAATCAATCGAACCCGATTCCTATTGGAATCTGGATAAATCACATACACTCCCACTGAACAATGATTTATCTCCATCACAACTCCACATTGGAGTTCGGACAAGACTAGGCACCCCTCATAGATTCCCACCCAGCTGTCTCCACAAGACACATCATGAAATGCATGACACAAAAGATGCACAAACACATGTATAACAATTAGCTATACATCTACATGATCTTCCTGATCACACGTGCGTTACACTCGCACCGTAATACACCATTGAATTACTACACCTGTATCATAATATCATTACACACAAAAAGTATTGTTCTGGACTGGACCGATGGCTAGACACGGCCCAATCCGCTTCTGCTCCCAGAACGGCCCAATTACCTAAGTCTAATCCACTAAGGGGAAAAAGTTACCTTTCTGCCCCACCAACCGGGAAAGGACTGCAACGTACCTCCCCGAAATCGCCGCCCGTTACGCACGTCTTCTTCACTCCCTGAACAGCTAAGGGCAGGTGCCCGAAACTGTGCTTATGCCCGATATAACGGCTAATTTTAGGCACCCTGCCCGACATAACGGCTAGTTTGGGCAGTTACCTATTCTTCGGGAAAACGGTTATTTCGCCCCAAAATTAAGACCATTGGCTACGTGCTGGGGGCTCTATATAAACCCTCTCACTTGAGAGGGTCAGGTATCCAATATTCACTATACGAACTCATACTTTGTACTTGCCCCTTTTCTCTGACCCTTTCTTACTTGAGTGTCGGAGTGCCTTACAGGTACACCCCCTCCTCTTCTTCATACAACCAGCATCTCAGACGTACTTGGTGGCCCACTTATACAGGATCTGATCCAGCCTTCACGATCAGTGGCGCCGTCTGTGGGAATTCTTGTTCTCCCCATCTTTATTTCTCCGAAAACCAAAGATCAAAGCAAACTTTCAAGATCATCATCATGGCCTCTCAAGATCACGCCAAAGGTGCTCTCCAACCCGCTGTCCTCCCCGTCAACAAGACCGACGTTGACGACCCGTCATCTCTTCTTCGAGATGCCCGTTTTCTGAGGGACGGGCCCACAACTTCTCCTTCCCCTAGCCCTGCTGACCGCAACAACGATTAGCCCTCGCTGGACATCCAGCCCATTCCCGTTCCGCCCAATGCCGACCCGGCCGTGGCGGCCCTCTTGGAGGCGATCAATAAAACTAACACCCTGATCCTGCAGCAAAACGAGAGGATCAGGGCATTAGAGGAGTCCAACCGTCCAAGATCCCCTCCCCCGAGGAGGAACCAGCGACGATCAAGGAGCCCGCAGCCCCGTAGAGATATCCACGGAAGACTGCGCCAAAAACCCGACCCTCGCGCCATCTGGAAGCGTGACTAGGTTTCCCCGCGTGACTAGCACTCTCCCCGCCACAAGAGGACTCGAAGGAACGAGCAGTCTCCCCCGGTCAAGTCTAAAGGCCGAGCCTGTTCACCTTCTTTCCGAAGGAACCGCTCGCCTTCTCCCCGAAGGAACCGACGCCGCAATCGTACACTTTGGCCCCTGTTATTCACCAGCTCCAGCAGCGACGATGAGCCTCGTGTCCCATTGTCCCAAGAAATCTTAGCTACCCGTCTCCCTAAGCGCCTGGAGAAGCCCCCGTCACTGGGCACATACGACGGGACCACTGACCCCGACGAGCACATCGAGAACATCGATGCATTATTGGACTATCGAGGCATACAGGGTGCCATCAAATGCCTGCTATTTTCAACCATGCTCCGAAAAGGGGCGATGACATGGTACAAGCAGCTGCCCGAAGAGTCCATTACCTCATGGAGGCAACTGGGCAGAATGTTCTCACGGCATTTCACAGCTTCTCGCCATCACCCCAAGACTGAGGCCTCCCTCGGAGCCATAATCCAAGTAAAGGACGAACCTCTCCGCACATATATCGAGAGGTTCAACAAAGAAGCAGTACAGGTCCCTACAACGGACGAGATGAAAAAGTTTCTGCTCGAGCAAGGACTCCGCCCGGGCTCTGATTTTTCCAAAGCCGTCGGCCTCTCACCTCCGAGGAACCTAGATGCCCTCCTCCTCAAATACCAATCGCACATTTAGTACGAAGAGAAGGTTGCGGCCAGCAACGTTCGAGCATCACGCCATCAGGAGAACGCTCGGGCCTCCAGAGGCGGGGAAACCTCAACATCTCGTCGAGGCGAAAAAAGGCGCGAGGACCGTCCCCGGGACTCCCGCGACAGCAAGGGGACATCTGGGCGATTCCACGACTATACCCCGTGACCGTCTCCAGGGAGAAGATATTGTCCGAGTGCGCAAATTCAGAATTCAAGCAAGCGGGGGTCCGTTTCCCCAAATAACTGTCGGCCAAACCTAACGCCGACAGATTGAAGTACTGTCGTTTCCACAAGAGTCACAGCCACACTACTGAAGAATGCATCCATCTGAAGGATGCCATCGAGATACTGATCAGGGACGACCACGTGAAACAGTTCGCAAAGAAGAAGGACGCTCCTCGGCAAGACGCCCAGGAGTCCAAGAAAATTAAGGAAGAGGTACCCTCTTTGGAAGAAGCCAACATCCAGGTCGCTATGTCCATATCACGACCAGAGGACTTCTACGTCCCGGACGAGCTCAGTGCCCCTGCTTATTTCGCGGCCCACAGCCCGTGGGAGACGTTTTCCTCCGCCATGGTTATCTCTGGCGGGGGCTTCAACAAAGTCACGGTGGGCTCCGTGAAACGAAAATTCGAGCATCTGATCAACAAAAGCTCTAATAAGGTGACCACGCTCGATCAAGCCCAGAAGGGCTCTATCCCCATCTCCTTCTATCGGAAAGAGCTCCTCGGGGGGTCTCCAAACTTGAGCGTACCTTTGCTCGTCAGAGCCCGAATGGTGAACTTCGACGTTCGTAGAATCCTCGTCGACCAAGGCAACTCGGTCGACATTATGTACTCCCAGCTGTTTTTAACACTGCAGTTAGACGAATCACACCTTACCCCCTATGTGGGGTCCGATTTACAGGGATTCAATGGATCAGTGACCAAGCCATGGGGATACGTCGAACTGATCGTAACCTTCGGATCAGCTGAGACGGCCAGATCTGTGAAGGTACAATTTCTAGTAATCGATTGCCCGTTGCTTTAGCAGTGCATATTTAGAAGACCAACTCTGGCCGAGTTGGTAGTTGTGCCTTCAACAGTCCACCTCAAGATGAAGTATTACACTTCAAAAGGGATGGTCGCCACCCTCCACGGCGACATCGAAGCTGCACGACTGCGTTTTAAAGCATCCACAAAGAGGCTCAACGCCATTGCATCCAAGCCAAAGGTATCAAGCAAGCCAGCCTTGCCCAGCAGCTCCGAGGAAGCCAAGCCTCTGCCCCAGGTCGACTCCATCGACCTCGACAGCCGCTTCCCCGAAGAAGACCAACAGAAGGACCGAGCAGCTTCAGCCAACCTGTCTACATCGTCCAGCAGCAGCTCCCATCCGATGCGTCCAATCCCAAATGGCAATTTCGAGATCATTTTGTTCGGCTACAACCCTCAGCGGGGAGTGAAGATTGGAGCAGACCTGCCCGACATCGCGAGGAAGCAGCTCAAAGCATGCCTCCGTGAGAACGCCGACCTCTTCGCCTAGAGCACCGCCGAGATGCCCGACTTTGACCCATCTGTCGCCTGCCACCAACTGAAAATTGACCCGGCCGTCAATGTCGTAGCACAACGTAGGAGAAAGCAGTCTCCGGAGAAAACGGAGGCTGCAGAAAAAGCTGTAAAGGACCTCCTCGAGGCCAAATTTATTTCGGAGGCCAAGTACACCACTTGGTTGTCCAACGTTGTACTTGTGAAAAAATCTAATGGCAAATGGCGAATGTGCATTGATTACACCGATCTTAATAAGGCATGCCCGAAGGATGCCTACCCCTCCCCAATATTGATAAACTTGTTGATAATTCTGCCGGTTTTAAAATTTTATCGTTCATGGATGCCTACTCAGGCTATAATCAAATTCCAATGGCGATGGCCGACAAAAAATACACGGCCTTCATGACCGAATCGGGCAATTATTACTACAACGTAATGGCCTTCGGCCTGAAGAATGCCGGAGCGACCTATCAGAGAATGATGAACAATGTCTTCCGGGGAGAGATATGCGACATGCTCGAAGTCTATGTAGACGACATGATCGTGAAATCCCACGAGGAAATCGATCACACTGCCCATTTAAGGAAGGTTTTCGAACAGGCCAGAAAATACAAAATGCGTTTCAACCCGGAGAAGTGCACGTTCGGTGTCCGGGCAGGAAAGTTCCTCGGCTTCTATTTAACAGAGCGGGGAATCAAGGCCAATCCCGATAAGTGTCGAGCATTCTCCGAGTTTCCAACGCCCAAGTCAAAGAAATTCATCCACTCCCTCAACGGGATGCTCGCGTCACTATCTCGTTTCGTGGCCAAATCTGCCCAGTACGCCCTACCGTTCTTCAAACTCCTCCGTAAAGAGGCAGCGTTCGAATGGACTGAGGAATGTGACAAGGCTCTTCTCCATCTAAAACGGGCTCTCTTAGAGCCACCAATCCTCTCTCGCCTGGACAATGGCGAAACTTTGTACCTATACCTCGTCGTAGCAACCGAAGCAGTAAGCGCCGCTCTCATCCGCGAGACACCTGACGGACAAAAGCCCATATATTTCATGAGCAAAGCACTGCAAGGACCAGAGTTAAGGTACCAACAAATAGAGAAAGTGGCTCTGGCCCTCATCAACGCAGCCAGAAGATTAAGACACTACTTCCTAGCCCACACGATCGTGGTTCGAACAGATCAACCCATAAAGCAGCTACTGGGACGACCAGATATGGTCGGTCGAATGCTCAAATGGTCGCTTGAACTATCCGAATTTGATATCCAATATGAAAGTAGGAAAGCCCTCAAGGCCCAAGCTCTGGCCGACTTCGTCGCAGAAATGACGTTCGCAGACTCCCCCGCGAGTGAAGCGCACAAATGGACCATTTTTGTGGACGGTGCCTCCAGCTCGGCAGAAAGCGGTGCGGGCATCATACTGGAAAGCAACGAAGGAATCACCATTGAAGTGTCGCTCACCCTGTCTTTCCGAACCTCTAACAACCAGGCTGAATACGAAGCCTTCCTCGCTGGGTTACGTCTAGCCGAGGACCTGGGCCCAGAAGAAGTCATCATTTGCACAAATTCACAACTCGTGGCCATCCAGGTCTGAGGAGAATATCAAGCCAAAAACGACAACTTAACCGAATACTTAGCACTGGTCAAAAAGGAAATGACGAAGTTTGCAGCGGTGGAGGTAAGACATGTTCCCCACAAACATAATGTCCGAGCAGACGTTCTATCCAAACTAGTCAGCACAAAAAATAAAGGCAAAAACAAGTCCGTCATACAGGAGGTACTTCCTCGACCCAGTATCGAGAAGGCCTCCCCGACCCTCGACGTACAGGTGATCGGCGACAACAAGTGCTGGATGACCCCTGTTTACAACTATCTCGCTAAAGACGAACTTCCATCCGACCCTAAAGAGGCCAGCGTAGTTAGGCGAAGAGCTTGCTCCTACGTCCTGGTCGAAGATAAACTCTACAGGCGAGGATTCTTCATTCCGCTGCTCAAGTGTGTCGAGGAAGAAATGGTCGCGCACATCTTGTGCGAAATCCACGAGGGAATCAACGCCCAACATCTCGGTGGAAGGTTCCTTGCCTGAAAGGCCCTCCAAGCAGGATATTACTGGCCGACCATCCAGCACGATGCTAAAGAACACGTGAAGAAATGCGATAAATGCTAACGGCACGGGGACATGCATCTGGCTCCACCTAACGAGCTCAAGGCGATGTCCTCCCCGTGTCCATTTGCCTGGTGGGGCCTAGACATCCTAGGACCTTTCGTAGTAGGATCAAATCATAACAAATACCTAATAGTGGGCGTAGACTACTTCACAAAATAGATATAAGCGGAGGCTCTAGCCAAAATAACTGCCCTCAACATACTGCGTTTCTATAAACGAAACATCCTTGCACGTTTTGGCGTCCCCCAGGTGATAGTCACGGAGAATGGGACACAATTCATGGATAGGAAGTTCCAAGACTTCGTCGCCCAGCTAGGTACGAAACAACACTTCGCATCCGTCGAACATCCCCAGACAAATGGGCAAGCCGAAGCGGCAGACCGGTCATCCTTCGAGGCCTCAAACGAAGGCTGGACGAAACGAAGAAGGCTTGGGTCGAGTGTAACGCCCCAAATTTCGTAAGAATGTTTAATTAATTTATTTAAATATTATATTCGTGAATTTCTGTGATTTGTGTGGATGTCGGTGATTTTATGAGGTTTTGGGTTGATTAATTAAATAATAGCATATGTTATGGAATATGATGTATTATTATTTAAATTAAATAATATTAAAGGAATTAAGGGCGGAGTGGACATTTGAGGAGAATTAGTGGGGGTAAGTGTAACGCCCCAGTTTTGGTTAGTTTTATTTAATCGAGTCGTTTTGATTATTTTATTATTATATTATTTTATTTTTTACTTTTATTTGGAAATATATTATTTTTCATTGTTGTTATGTTTTATCGCGTTTTGGGAGCGTTTGCGAGATATTTGAGTGTAAGGGTATTTTGGTCATTTTATTTATTTTCTTAAGTTAGAAAACATAAATAGAAAGAAAAGAGAGAAAAATAGAAAGGAAAGAAAAAGAGAAGAAGAAAAGGAGGAAGAAAGAAAAGAAGAGAAGGAAAAGAGAGAAAAACTTGGAAAATCTAGGAATCGATCAACCGACTTTTCTAACAACGATTAAATCGGGTAAGGGTGCGAAACTCGATTATCTTATGATTGTGTATGATTATGTATGTGTGTGTTGGAATGTTTATTGTGTTTTCATAGCTTTTCAATTCTAGGTCGGAATGATGGAAATCGATGTTTTTGCGGTTGAAATGTGATGTAAATGTTGTAGATTACTTGTTACCATGATTGGGGTATGTTCTGATTGTTATGTTTTGATTTGGAAGAGATTTTGGTTGGAAAATATGATTTTGGATCTTAAAACAGAGCTGCAGAATTTCTGGGTTTTCCTTGGTTCGCCTAGCGAACCTGGGACGAAGCAGTAGCGAATGATTTTTCACGGGTCGCCTAGCGAGCCAGTTAGCGAAGGTCAGCAAATGTTCGCTAACATTGTTCGCCTAGCGAACTTTGTATCTTTTTGGTTCTGGTTGTTGCTGCCTTGGTTCGCCAAGGGGTTCGCCGAGCGAACTTTGTGTCTGTTTTTATCTGATAGTGGTTTCGCTGGACATTCGCCTAGCGAAGGTGGTAGCGAATGCTCGCTAGAAGGTTCGCCTAGCGAACATGGCAGTTTGTGCAATTTTGTTTTCTTCATAACTTTTGATCCGTAAGTCGGATTGGGGCGCGGTTGGGTGCGTTAGAAAGCTTTTGAGTTGTTCTTTCTTATTAAAATAGTTTTGAGATTGTTGGCCGATTTAATTATGTTGGGAATTTGGAATGTGTCATTTTGTCGACTTTTATCGTTTTAATGATGTGCATTTGATGTGTTATTATGCAACATGCTTGTGATATATATTGTATGACTGGTGTGATGTTATGTGATGTGAATGCATGCAATTAAATGTTGTGGTTGATTATGTATGCATGGTTATGGTTGCATATATGTGTGCATTTGAATGTCATGAGTCATTGTATGTCAAGCATCATGATATGCATTCTTGTGATGTCGTGTGCCCTAGTGGGTGTGAGCGACGAATCGATTCCAGAGGGAATCCGCTATAACATCGTGTGCCTTATACAAAGAGGTGTGAACGATGATTATGGACGATCGTGTGCCTTATACAAAGAGGTGTGAGCGATCGGGTCATGTGCCTTATACAAAGAGGTGTGAGCGACGGGGAACATCGTTTGCCCGACGGGGAGTTACACTAAGTAGCAAGCGATGGTTCCAATAGTTCCTGAGTGAACTAGAGTTGAGATTAACGGATGGATGGTACCGCATTTGCATAGAGTCGTTTTGTCGGTCTCTTTGCATTTGCATAAATCATGAATGGATTGATTTTGTGTGGAATTGTGAATGGAATTGATGAGTTGGGATATATATATATATATATATATATATATATATATATATATATATATATATATATATATATATATTGTTGTAAAAATGCATCTATTTGATTATATATGCCTTGGTGATGGATATATGATGATATGCGTTGTGTTGATTTGCGTTTGAATTCTGGTATAAGTTGTGGTGAGAATATTACATGTGTATTTTGGTGTTACTATATAATTATATGCAATTATATTATGATTGTGTTTCTCACCCTTCTGCTGTTTTAAATGCTCTATGAGGCATTACAGATTAGATTGCTGGAGGTCTTTTTGTGAAGCTTAGGTCTTCATTATTTTGTCGGTCGGCTCTGATATGTAGCACCGGGTAGTCGGGGAGATCGTTGTGATTTATGTGTATATGTGTATATGCCTTATGGATTGTATATGTATGGATCTGTGTATGACAGACAAACTCTTTATGTTATATATATATGAGATTTAGTTGCAGATTTTCCGCTTTTATTCTGTATCTGATTTGTGAGTAGTAGGAACTAAGTTCCTCTGTTAATTGCTACCTGAATTGTTGCATATCTGTATGAGCAGGTTATTGTATTTAGTCTCAATTGATGTGACGCCTCCGTCTATGCCGTGATATTTTTTTATTATACTCTGATTATTTGTTTATCGCTTTATTTATTTTGGGGTATAGATTGGGGGTGTTACTTTAAGTGGTATCAGAGCCAGTCTGTGTCAGTTTGTGTCAGTCCTTGTCGGTGTTTGTGTTTGGGTGAGCAGTTTGTTTAACCATAGTTGCTGTTATTGGAAATGAACAGAATATGGCTGGTAGGAATGACGCTGCCTTAGCTGCTGCGATGCAAGCTATGGCTCGGGCTGTGCAGGGTGAACCTAATGCTGCTGGGAATGATGAGTTAAGGAAGAACAAACCGCCTGTCTTCAAAGGGAGACATGATCCTGATGGTGCTCAGATTTGGCTGAAAGAGATTGAAAGGATTTTTTGAGTGATGGATTGTGCTGAGGATCAAAAGGTGAGACTGGGTACTCACATGTTGCAGGAGGAAGCGGATGATTGGTGGGTTAGTACTCGTCATATGTTGAAAGATGTAGAGGAAGAAGTCACTTGGGCTTTGTTTAGTGTTGAGTTTCTGAGGAAGTATTTTCCCGAAGATGTTAGAGGAAAGAAAGAGATAGAGTTCTTGGAGTTGAAACAAGGTAGTATGTCTGTTGTTGATTATACTGCTAAGTTTGTGGAGCTTGTGCAGTTTTATCCACATTATGCTGAAGCAACTGCGGAGTTTTCTAAGTGTGTGAAGTTTGAGAGTGGGTTGCGTCCTGAGATTAAGCAGGCAATTTGTTATCAGAGGATTCTGAGGTTTTCAGATTTGGTGGACTGTTGTAGGATTTATGAAGAAGATAGTAAAGCTCGTTCTACTCACTATAAGAGTGTGAACGAAAGGAAAGGGAAACAATTGTTTCGTAGTGGTCCGTATGTGACACCAACTGATAAGGGTAAGCAAAGGGGGAATTTTGAGAAAAGGCCAAGTGGGGGAGGAATGTCTAGTCCTCTGAGATGTTATAGGTATGGTGACTTAGGACATCGTCAGTTTGAATGTAGGAAGGATATGGGAAAATGTTCCAATTGTGGAGGTTCAGGACATATTGCAGCTGATTGTAAGAGGAACGTGGTGAAGTGTTTCAACTGTGGGGAACCTGGACATGTTAGCACAAAGTGTCCGAAACCGAAGCAAGCTCAAGCTGGTGGGAAAGTTTTTGCATTGGCGGGAACTCAGACTACAAGTGCGGACCGTCTGATCCGAGGTACTTGTTTTATTAATAGTACGCCTTTAGTTGCTATTATTGATACTGGAGCGACTTATTCATTTATTTCGTCTGAGTACGCGAAGCGTTTGAATCTTGTGTTGTCCTTGATGGGTGGAGAGATGGTTATTGATACTCCAGCAATGGGGTCAGTAACTACTTCTTTGGTTTGTTTAAGTTGTCCTTTGACCATTTATGGTAAAGATTTTGAGATGGATTTGGTGTGTTTGCCGTTGGAGGGTTTAGATGTGGTTTTGGGAATGAATTGGTTACAGTTCAATCGGGTTCATATTGATTATTATCATAAGCTGGTAAGATTTCCTTCTCTTGAGGAAGACGAGGACTCAAGCTTCTTATCTACCAAAGAGTTGAAGAAACTTTTGGCGGATGAAGCTCAGTTGTTTGGGTTGTTTGCATCGTTGACAGTGGATAGTCAAGTTTCACTTAATGTGTTTCCTGTTGTGTGTGAATTTCCTGAGGTGTTTCCTGAGGATATTTCAGATGTACCGCCAGAGAGAGAGGTGGAGTTTTCTATAGATCTAGTTCTTGGTACTAGACCTGTATCGACGACACCATATTGAATGTCGGCATCAGAGTTGGTTGAGTTAAAGAAGCAGTTGAATGAATTGTTAGAAAAGAGGTTTGTGAGGCCAAGTGTGTCGCCTTGGGGTGCTCCAGTTTTATTGGTGAAAAAGAAAGATGGAAGTATGCGATTGTGTATTGATTATCGCCAGCTGAATAAGGTAACGATTAAGAATAAGTATTCTCTTCCGAGAATTGATGATCTGATGGACCAGTTGGTTGGCGCGTGTGTGTTTAGTAAGATTGATTTGAGGTCAGGGTATCATCAGATTAGGGTGAAAGAAGAAGATATTCAGAAGATGGCTTTTAGGACACGATACAGTCATTATGAATATTCTGTGATGCCGTTCGGGGTTTTTAATGCGCCAGGTGTGTTTATGGAGTATATGAATCGTATTTTCCATGAGCATTTGAATCGATTTGTTGTTGTGTTTATTGATGACATCTTGATTTATTCTAAGTCCCGGGAGGAACATGCGGAGCATTTGCACATTGTGTTGCAAATTTTGAAGGAAAGGAAACTTTTTGCCAAATTGTCCAAGTGCGAGTTCTGGTTGTCAGAAGTGAGTTTTCTTGGGCACGTGATTTCAGGTAATGGTATTGTTGTGGATCCATCTAAAGTAGATGCAGTTCTACAATAGGAGGCTCCTAGATCTATTACTGAAATTAGAAGCTTTTTGGGTTTAGCTGGTTATTATCGAAGGTTCATTGAAGGTTTTTCTAAGTTAGCACTTCCTTTGACCCAGTTGACTTGTAAAGGCAAAGCGTTCATTTGGGATATTCGGTGTGAGGAAAGTTTTAGTGAGCTGAAGAGGAGATTGACTACAACTCCGATTTTGATTTTACCGAATCCTAATGAACCGTTTGTGGTGTATTGTGATGCGTCTTTGATTGAGTTAGGTGGGGTGTTGATGCAGGAAGGTAAGATGGTGGCTTATGCTTCAAGGCAATTGAGGGTTCATGAGAAAAATTATCCTACTCATGATCTTGAATTAGCGGCTGTGGTTTTTGTGTTGAAGATTTGGAGGCATTATCTCTACAGTGCAAGATTCGAAGCCTTTAGTGATCATAAGAGTTTGAAATACTTGTTTGATCAGAAAGAGTTGAATATGAGGCAACGGAGATGGTTGGAATTTTTG
The DNA here is from genome assembly GCA_022829125.1 of Lathyrus tuberosus. Taxonomy (NCBI): domain Eukaryota; kingdom Viridiplantae; phylum Streptophyta; class Magnoliopsida; order Fabales; family Fabaceae; genus Lathyrus; species Lathyrus tuberosus. The sequence continues at coordinate 6,526,504 of JALAZF010000338.1, read as the reverse complement.
AAGGACTACGACTTTGGCTTGAATTACCATCCTGGTAAAGCTAATGTGGTAGCCGACGCGTTAAGCCGGAAATCATTGCATATGTCCGCTTTGATGGTTAAAGAGTGGGAACTTTTGGAATCGTTTAGAGATTTGAGTTTGGTATGTGAATTGACGTCGGATAGAGTGAGGCTTGGAATGTTATGTTAGACGGTGTGGCTAGTGATCGAGAGGGGGGGGGGTGAATAGATCACCTCCTTGAAACTCAAGGATTTAACAAAGTTTATCAGAGTCTTTCAAGTTAGCGGAAAAATTATGATCCCGAATCGACTTCCGTCTATTCTGAACCAGCTACTAGAAAACCGGACACACGAGTTTATGCTGGATTTATTAGGATGACAAAGATATATCAACACCAAATATGAATCGACTCAAATGCACTTATCATACAAAGACTGTTTCCAATGAACAAAAACACAGTAAACAATTTTGTCAAACACTTGGTGTGTATGCATTCAACGATTAACAATAATGGTGATTTTGACAAAGATTTTCGTACCACTATTGTATCTTGAAACTTTAATACGCAACACACCAAACGAATCACAAAATTGTTGAAAGCGTAAAGAGATAAAGATAGAATACGATACGCAAAGATTTGGTAAGGAAGTTCCCCACTTCCGTCCTCGCGTGTGGGTACGTCTCCCTCTCAATTTCAAAATGAAATTGAGACCTGTTATATCAATAATGCTGAATTCGTTCTTTACAAGGTTACAATACAAATCCAGAAATCTAAACCCCAAGATCTTCCTATTGTACGAACCTTCACTTGATCTGAGCTTGATCAAGAATTTTCCTGCAAGAAATACAGACAATTCACCGGTTCCACGACCTGTTTGCGAAATCTCCAGATTTCCAAACCCTACGCTGCGGCTGAATCTGTTCTGCAATCGTGACTAACAAACCCTCAAGAACACACCCGTTCTTGAAGGACAAACCAAATGGTTTTTCCTCGAAACCCCCTTTGTATCTTCAACTCAGCTAGATCAATGATCGTACCACTGAACGTTATCTCAAAGATCCCTTAATCCGAAGAACAAAAATGATTATGTGTTGATGTTCTTGAATTAACGAGATTGAGAAGATGATGAAGACAAAGTCTCTTTCAGGTTTCTAACACTGCTCTTGAAAAATCATGCACACCAAACTTGTCTTTTGCTTTGATTGCACTTTTTCACTCTAACCAGAATTCTGCCTCCAAACTGAACTGTCATGACACTTATATATGAAAACAGAAACGGTTAAAAGCGACAAACAGCTCTATGTATTGATACAAGAGTCGTATGCGTCGATACATAGTGAGTATAACACATGCATGAGTCGACACATGGTTGTATGCATCGATGCATACTGTACCTGTTAATTTTCAGAATGTAAAATAAATCATGCATCGATACATGATGCACATGCGTCGATACATAGCTCAATTACAAAGGAACATGTGTCGATACAAGTATCGTATGAATCGATACATACTGAAGCAAAATTATTTCAGAATGTGAAGTAAATCATGCATCGATACATGATGCGTATGCGTTGATACATACCCTAGTTACAAAGGATCATGTATCGATACAAGTGTCGTATGAATCGATACATACTGAAGCAAAACGGTTTTTTTTGTGAGTTTATCAAAGGTATGTGTCGATACAAGCCACGTATGAATCGATGCATACATAGGGAAAAACGTTTTTATGATTACAATGATGATATGAATCAATTTGCATTGTCTTTTAAATCATAGTAGGTATGAAATCATATGTATGTACAAACTAATCATGCATACAAATCTTATATCATGCATATCACACAATTTGCAATCATACAAAAACTTAAAGGCTTGCTCACAAACTCCCCCTTTTTGATGATGGCAAATTTGCAAGATGTGATAGAGCACTCCCCCTGAGTTTGTGCATGGCTGTCAACATCTTGTTGTCTTTCTTCTCCCCCTTTGTCAACATCAAAAAGAAGAGATAGACAGTCTGGTGAAATAGTCCCAAAGCTTAGACAGCAAAATTGATGTAACAATAGACATCAATATTGATATAGAAGCTCACAATCACCAAGAATGAAGCTTAACATAACAGAATCATTCACAGAGAATGATAAGACAGGGAAAGACTAACACAAGTAAACAGAACTAAAAGAAATAAGCATTAAAATTTTAAGAAAGTACTTGGAGTTTACATAAGCAGAACCAAAACAAATGAAGTTTGAACAATGTAGCAAGGAAACTGAAACAACATGATGATGAAATGAAATGTAATGAAATGACATGATGCTAGCCTAAAAAAGGTTATGGCCTCCACAGGACTCCTCATCCTCTCTATCAGGATCTCTGAAGCTTGGTGGAGGCGGCGGAGGAGGCATCTCATCAGGATTATGGCCCATGAAATTGTATCGCCGGAACCGGTTCTGAACTTCAACACTTCTGAATCTGTCCATGATACCAGGATGTGCACGACAATCGTCCATGAAACCAGACATTTCATTGTAAAAGACTTGATGCCATTTAACCAATTTCGTGTGCCAAGCATGCTGATTATGATACATCCTTGTGTGTTCATCATGCCACTCACGATGCTCCTTATGCCACTCATTTTACTCCACATGCCAAGCAAGCGCCTGTTCATGACGGGCTTGATTTGCAAGCTCCATTTGCTGAAACATTTGAGTCAAGTACTCAGGGGCAGTTGAAGAGGAGGCAGCGCCAGAGAACGGAGGAACACGTGGACCTGGTTCATAATTTGTTGGAGACCACCTTTGTGGCACCCAATCACCCCAGCCAGCATTAGCATCTGCTTCAGGCTGATTCTCGTCATTGGCCTCATGCATTTCTTCATCCAGTTGGTCTTCAGGCACAAACACTTGTTCAGATGGCACATCAAAATTGTACACCCTTGTTTTGGATCCTCTGTCCAGAAAATAAAAACATTGACGCTCCTTGTCCCACCGGTATCCCATATGAGATAAAGTAGCAGTGTTGAACTCTTGGGCGGAAGAGGAAGATGTAAGGGGTACTAAAGGGATGGTTACATTCCAGTATTTGATGATTCGCATAATTTGGGCAGCATATCCAAGTGTGATATTCTTCATACTGTTACGCATAAGAAACATGCGTTTCACAAAGTAGTTTGGCCAATTAAGTGGGACCTTTTTGTGAAGAAGGTACACAAGATGAATGTCTGATCGATCCAACCTAGAATGACCACCAGACTTTGGACGCAAGATGTGCGAGACAATCCAGTGAAGTATTCTAGGTATGCTTGTAATCATACCAGAAGTGATGGGTTCATCCTCTCCGAGAGGTCTATCCAATTTGGAAATAGATGCAACATAGTCCCTTATTTTAAACTCCGTATCATAACTTTGGTCATGCCATTTTTTTAGTCCAGGCACCCCAAGCGGAATTTGAAACACTTTCTCCCAATCAGTGGCTTCAAAAGTGTAAGTTTTGGTGCCAATTGAGCATCTGAACATATAGCCTCTACCAGTTTGCAGACCAGCATAAAATATACGAATAAAATCCTCATGATAGGCATCATTTATGGCCAAAAATGTACCAAGGGTTTGTGCCTTCAATAAATCAACGACATCGTTGAGATGGAGGGCAGATGCATCAGTTTTATCAAAGACATGAGGTTTCATAACTAACCTTGTTTTGAAAGAGGTCTCAAACTCCTCAGCGATGGCAGGATGAAGAAGAGTGAGAGCACTGGGAGGGATTTCTGGAGGTTGTGGAGACTGACCAGACGTCCCAATGGGTTCCTTTCCTTTTCCTCTTTGTCTAGCCGGTATAATTCTGGGAGGCATGGTGATGAATTGTAGAGGGGTTAAGATGTGAATTAGGGTTTTGGAGATGAAGATGTTTGAGAAGGTTAGGGTTAGCCGTGTGGGTATGAGAGGAGAAGAGAGGTTAGAGTGAATTATCCCTTTAAAATTAGCTGATGTGTCGATCCACAACTGATTTGAACATGCATTTATTGTAAAAGAAACAGTATGTATCGATACAAAGGGTATGGATCGATTCATATCGCGAAATTTTTGTTTTTGAAAGTGTCCTATGTGTCGACACAAAGCACGGATGCATCGACACATACTGAAACAAGTTTTAAAAAATTGAAAATGAAAAGACATGAATCGACACATATCACGAATGTATCGATCGGAAACTCTAATGTGTCGACACATGTTCTTGTTGTATCGATACATACTTGATGCTAAAACATGTTTTAACTGATTTGTGACTACCTGTTGAGTTAGAAACCTGTGAACAGCTCTTGAGTCAATGCAGTATAGATGATGTCATGATAATGATGCTCAAGTACAATTCATGAATCAAACGTTAATGTTCAAACAACATATGCAATGAAATACATATAAACGATCTTAACGAATTTGTTCTACCATACACTAATCACAAAGTTCCAAAGAGATTTTAGAAAGGAATGATATTACCTCTGTTGATGAAACCTTATGGAGTCTGAGTGATGTCTAAAAACAAAGCTTAACAGCCAAAGTGAGATATATATAAATAAGGACCAACATGCTTAAGACATCGATGAGGAGAGATCTAAAATCCCTAATTCACGACGAATGTTGAAGAACGGTTCCGTTGCTAATGGTTTAGTAAAAATGTCAGCAAGTTGGTTTTTAGTATCAACATGCTCAAATACAACGTCCTCTTTTTCAACATGATCGCGAAGAAAGTGATGCCTAATCTCTATGTGTTTAGTGCGTGAGTGTAAAACAGGATTCTTAGTAAGATTTATAGCACTGGTGTTGTCACACTTTATTGGAATGCGTTTGAGTTGAATATCGAAATCTTGTAGTTGTTGCTTCAGCCACAAGATCTGAGCACAACAGCTACCGGCTGCAACGTACTCAGCCTCAGCAGTTGACAATGCGACAGACACCTGTTTCTTGCTATGCCAACTGACCAAAGAGTTTGAAAATAAGTGACATGTACCACTAGTACTTTTCCTATCTGATTTGCAGCCAGCAAAATCAGAATCGGAGTAACCTACTAAGCTACAATCGCTTCCTTTTGAATACCAGAGCCCATACTTAGATGTTCCATGAAGATATCTAAATATGCGCTTGACAGCTTTCAAGTGTGACTCTTTAGGATTCGATTGATATCGTGCACACATGCAGACACTAAACATGATGTCAGGTCTAGACGCAGTAAGATACAAGAGAGACCCAATCATACCTCTATACTGTTTGACATCTACACTCTTACCGTGTTCATCTTTATCTAGATTTCCGTTGGTAGGCATAGGTGTGTCTATTGATTTTGAGTCGTTCATTCCAAAGCGCTTGAGCAGCTCTCTGCAGTATTTTGTTTGACTCACAGCTGTACCCTCATCAAGCTGCTTTATTTGGAGACCGAGGAAGAAATTAAGCTCCCCCATAAGACTCATTTCAAATTCACCCTGCATAACTTTTGAAAACTCTTCGACCAAGTGTATGTTAGTTGAACCAAAAATTATATCGTCTACATAAACTTGAACTAAAAGAATGTGTTTTCCCTTGTGTTTAATGAAGAGGGTGGTATCCACTTTACCTCTTGAATATCCATGATCAAGTAGAAATTTGCTAAGTCTTTCATACCAAACCCGAGGGGCTTGCTTAAGACCGTACAAAGCTCGTTTTAATTTGTAAACATAATCTGGATATTCAGCATTCTCAAAACCAGGAGGTTGTGAGACGTATACCTCTTCATTTAGGACACCATTTAGAAACGCACTCTTTACGTCCATTTGGTAAAGCTTAAAATCTCTAGAACACGCATAAGCAAGCAAGAGACGTATAGCTTCGAGGCGAGCAACTGGAGCATAAGTTTCCTCATAGTCTATGCCCTCCTCTTGGTTATACCCTTGTGCCACTAAACGTGCCTTATTCCTAGTTATCACTCCGTTTTCATCAAGCTTATTTCTAAAAACCCATTTAGTACCTATGATATGATGATCTCGCGGACGAGGAACAAGTTCCCAAACGTCATTTCTTTTAAATTGATTAAGCTCTTCTTGCATGGCCATTAGCCAAAATTCATCAATCAAGGCCTCTTTGGCATTTTTAGGTTCTACTTGTGAAACAAAAGCGAAGTGAGAACAGAAATTACTTATCCTAGAACGAGTCATGACTCCCTTTGAAATGTCTCCCAAGATGTTGTCAATAGGATGATCTTTTGAAGATCTCCAAGTTGGTGGAAGGACATTCACTTCAGTTTGTCCTTCTTCCTTATCTTTTACATGACTGGTATGTTCCTCCTCCTCATTGTCTTCTGTTTTGGACTGATCAGTTTCCGAAACAACTTCTTTGAGTATGTCTTCTGTAGATATACCTGTGTCATCAAAAGAAATACCTTTTCCGACATTTTTCGGATAAGACTCATCAAAAGAGACATGAACAGATTCTTCAACGGAAAGTAAATGCTTATTATACACTCTATATGCTTTACTTGATTGTGAATAACCAAGAAAAATACCTTCATCCGCTTTTGCATCAAACTTCCCAAGTTTTTCCTTACCATTATTCAAAACAAAACACTTACAACCGAATACGTGAAGATGTGATAAGTTTGGCTTTCTTCCTTTTAAAAGCTCATAAGGGGTTTTATTTAAAATAGGACGAATTAGAATCCTGTTTAGAACATAACAGGCTGTGCTAACTGCATCAGCCCAAAAATATTTTGGCAATCCACCCTCATTTAGCATTGTTCTTGCCAGCTCTTCTAAAACGCGATTTTTGCGCTCCACAACGCCATTCTGTTGTGGAGTTCGAGGAGCTGAAAAGTTATGCTCAATACCAAACTTATCACAGTACTTATCAAAGAGATAGTTTTGAAATTCTCCTCCATGATCGCTTCGAATTGTAACTATTTTAGAATTCATTTTATTTTGGGACAGTTTTGCAAAACTCTTAAAAGCGGAAAACGTTTCATCTTTGCTATGAAGGAATATAGTCCAAGTAAATCTAGAATAGTCATCAACGATTACTAAACCATAATAGTTTCCGCCTAGACTCTTTGTCCTAGAAGGTCCAAAGAGATCCATATGGAGAAGCTCAAGGGGTCGTGAAGTTGAAATTACATTTTTGGATTTAAAAGATACCCTTGTTTGCTTTCCCATTTGGCACGCGTCACATAGATGGTCTTTTGAAAATTTTATCTTTGGAAGACCGACTACTAGATCCTTAGATACAACCTTATTAAGCAAATCGAAATTAACATGCGCTAAGCGTCTGTGCCAAAGCCAAGAATCATCATTCAAGGCAACTAGACACTTAGAGCTTGTTAAAGGTACATCAAAAAGATCAAGCATATAGATATTGTTTACTCTTACACCCTTAAACACAATATTCTGTTCAGTATGTTCAATTGTGCAGCAAGTTTTTGTGAAAGAAACCTTGTAACCCTTGTCGCACAATTGACTAATACTTAACAAATTGTGTTTAAGCCCCTCAACTAGATGGACATCAGAAATAGTAGTGGTAGAGGGATTACCTACACTACCTTTGCCAAGTATAGCTCCTTTGTTACTGTCTCCATAAGTAACATATCCCTTCTTCTTTGCTTTGAAGTCTATAAAAAGCGATATGTCACCCGTCATGTGCCTTGAGCACCCGCTGTCTAGAAACCATCTTCTATCTACGGATGCAAGACACTCATCCTACAATATCAAAAGAGAGAAACAGGTACCCAATTTTCATTGGGTCCATGTGGGTAAGTTGTAACATGGTTGCCTTTAGGCCTCCATTGATAAATGCCTTTAGGAACAAGAAATCTCCTAAACTTGCATTTTTCAATGGTATGACCAGTATGACAACAATAGTGACATAAGCCACGATGATGTATTTGTTTATTTTTGATCATTAAACCCTTTGGAATAAAGGAGTATTTTGCATATGGTGGATTTAATGACTTCTTAAACAACCTAGAATCAACGGCGTAAGTCACCTTGGGTTGTAAAGCTTTTTCCAATTTGACTTTAAGAGTTTTAACCTCTTGTTGCCAAATATGACAAGCTTCACAATACCTAACTTTACTACATCCGTTAACATCAATATCTTTTGAATTTTCTGCAATACTGTTCGCTGTTGATCTTGGCGAACAACCTCTGGTTTACCAGAATGGTGAAATCTGGGTTACTTGCAGGATTAACCAAACAAATCCTAGGACGTCGGGCGAAAACTTAGATCAACGTGATACCTGAACCATTATTTCTCTTTCTTTTTTACGCGTTTGAACTCTTCTTCTTCACAACTGCTTCAAATCTTCATCTTCTTTCTAAAACTTTCTGATTCAACAATGGCTTTTCAAAAATTATCAAGCAGCAAACCTTCCAAAAGTGAGCAACCTTCCATCATCCCTCCTGCGCATAGGTTGGATGAACCAACACTGATTGGGGATCAACAATACATTCCTGAGCCTCCAAATGCGAGGGAAAAAGACTGCATTTTTAAATCCCAGGTACTCATCCCTGTTATTATTTCTGGTAATCACTATGCTATGTTAGGACCACTCCCTAACCCAGACATTAAACCTGGGCGTTTACAAGAGTTCTTTCCTACTTATTCTCACACAAAACCCATAGGTGCTGGGGTGAAACCCCCCACTCTAGAGAAACCAGTAGAACAAACTGAACCTCAAGGTTCAAGCGAAAAAGATGAGGAAGCAATAAATTTAACTTATCTGAATTATACTAGGATTTTTAGAACTTGCCCTTGGTCGAAAGACCTTTCAGACTACTTGTCTTGGTTTAACAGAGTTGAAAACGTTAAAGAAAAATTTTGGAAAGAAATAGGAATTTTTGACTTAATACAATTATCAAGAGCAGGACCCAATGTTTGCCCTAACATGCTGCTAGCCTCCCTTTACTTTTGGGATAGTACGTATAACATCTTCCACCTCCCCTGCGGGATGGTTACCCCTACGCTGTTCGACATAGCCGCCATAGTTGGCCTTAGTCCAGTTGGCATTGACTTCGACCCCACTCACCTGAACGAGGACTCCATAGATTTCGACACTAGTTTCGCCCCATACTCCCTTTTTATGTCTCACTACCATGGCGAAAATGACCAAGAAGTTTCTGACAAAGAGCACATAGCTTTTCTAACCTTGTGGCTGACCAAATTCGTCTTTTCTCTCACACGGGTACTTTGAGTAATTGCAGGAAGTTTTGTACAAGTTTTTTCACACTGAATTCTAATAACAACTATCCTATTTATAGATAAACAAAATAACTGCTATTAACGAGTAAATCCTAAAATTTTGACATCTGGCCTTCTGCATGTCTTCCTTTTGCCAGATACTTCCACGCATCTTCTGCCAAACGTTATAATTCTCTTGAATTTGAATCTTCAAGTTATGTCGAACAAACGCGTCCTTTCAGACTTGTCGAATTGTCAAAAAATGATAAATGTCCCTCAAACCTGTCTGACGAAGACTTCCTCATATTTCTGTCGAAGTGTCGAAATTCTTATCTTGTCGAAGTGTCTTCTGGATACCTTAATTTTCTTCCTCCTTTTCCTGTAGTTATCATCTCTAGTCAAGGAACATCATTTTGCCTTCCAAGACATGGTGTCGAAAATATATGTCTACAAATACTAGCTTTCAAGCTTTCTAAATCTTTTTCAGCTTTGTATACTTTACCTTCCAAGAATGAAAAAATTTGTTTATAGGAAGATAATCTTTTGAAAGCATCTACAGCTTCGTTATGCAGTTTTTCAAAAGCGATTTTCAGTTCAGAAAAAGACATAGAGGAGACATTACTATAGTAGGCTTGTCTTACTTTCTTATCATTGATTTTCTTCTTGTGGTAGGACTGATTTTTGGTGTGAGCCATAAGACACAGATTTGCTGTCTCATCACTACCATTTGAACTTTGTGAGCTTGATGAGTCACTATCGCTTTCCCATGCTATGTAAGCTCTTCTTTGTTTATTTGACCTTCTTGGTTGAGCTTTTCCTTTGTCCTTTTTCTTCATAGGGCATTCTGTTTTATAATGTCCAGATTTACCACAATTAAAACACGATCCTTTTACTCTATGCTTCTTATTCTCTTCCTGTTTTGACTCTACAGATTGTCTTCGAAACTTAATGAGATTTTTGTCGGAATGCTGGATTCCATTCTTTCGAATGAATCTATTATATCTCTTAACAAAAAGTCCCATTTCTTCATCACCCGAATCTTCGTCACTACTTGAATCATTGTCGCTTTGCTCTTTTTGTGAGGACTTTGAGTTAGAGGCCACAAGAGCTATTGGCTTCTTCTCACTCTCTTTGTCTTTATTCTTTTCCTTTTTACTCTTTTTCTCAAATATTTCGAGACTTTCCAGTTCTTGCTGATGTTCTTCCAGCTTGCCGAATAAAGTTGTAATAGTAAGCGTCGTGAGGTCGTTGGCTTCCTTAATAGCTGTTACTTTAGGTTGCCATTCCCTGCTAAGACACCTCAGAATTTTATTAGTGGCTATTTCATTGGAAACAGGTTTTCCAAGTGCATTCAACCGATTTATGAGATGAACGAATCTCTTTTGCATTTCAGAGATAGATTCTCCTTGTTTCATGCGAAAGAGCTCGAACTCTTGATTAAGTGTGTTAATACGGGACTGTTTTACTTCAGTAGTACCCTCATGGGCAATTTCTAAAGCATCCCACATTTATTTAGCTGTCGAGCAATGGGATACCCGATAATACTCATCAGCACTAAGTGCTGAAATTAGCATATTTCGAGCTCTCCAATCACTCGACCACTTTTTCTCATCTTTCTCATCGTAATCATCTTCTGGTTTAGGAACTATGGCACCAGCCTCATTTCTCATAGTAATTTGAAAAGGACCATTTTGAATGGCAGCCCACACATTCCTATCCACAGAATTTATATGAACTCGCATGCAGTCTTTCCAGTAGCCATAATTTTCACCGTTGAAAACAGGCGCTCTATTATACGCCCCCTTTGGTTCAGAATCCATATCGTTACAAGCAGCCACAAAGCACCAGCGAACCGACGCTCTGATACCACTTGTTAGACGGTGTGGCTAGTGATCGAGAGGGGGGGTGAATAGATCACCTCCTTGAAACTCAAGGATTTAACAAAGTTTATCAGAGTCTTTCAAGTTAGCGGAAAAATTATGATCCCGAATCGACTTCCGTCTATTCTGAACCAGCTACTAGAAAACCGGACACACGAGTTTATGCTGGATTTATTAGGATGACAAAGATATATTAACACCAGATATGAATCGACTCAAATGCACTTATCATACAAAGACTGTTTCCAATGAACAAAAACACAGCAAACAATTTTGTCAAACACTTGGCGTGTATGCATTCAACGATTAACAATAATGGTGATTTTGAAAAAGATTTTCGTACCACTATTGTATCTTGAAACTTTAATACGCAACACACCAAACGAATCACAAAATTGTTGAAAGCGTAAAGAGATAAAGATAGAATACGATACGCAGAGATTTGGTAAGGAAGTTCCCCACTTCCGTCCTCGCGTGTGGGTACGTCTCCCTCTCAATTTCAAAATGAAATTGAGACCTGTTATATCAATAATGCTGAATTCGTTCTTTACAAGGTTACAATACAAATCCAGAAATCTAAACCCCAAGATCTTCCTATTGTATGAACCTTCACTTGATCTGAGCTTGATCAAGAATTTTCCTGCAAGAAATACAGACAATTCACCGGTTCCACGACCTGTTTGCGAAATCTCCAGATTTCCAAACCCTACGCTGCGGCTGAATCTGTTCTGCAATCGTGACTAAAAAACCCTCAAGAACACACCCGTTCTTGAAGGACAAACCAAATGGTTTTTCCTCGAAACCCCCTTTGTATCTTCAACTCAGCTAGATCAATGATCGTACCACTGAACGTTATCTCAAAGATCCCTTAATCCAAAGAACAAAAATGATTATGTGTTGATGTTCTTGAATTAACGAGATTGAGAAGATGATGAAGACAAAGTCTCTTTCAGGTTTCTAACACTGCTCTTGAAAAATCATGCACACCAAACTTGTCTTTTGCTTTGATTGCACTTTTTCACTCTAACCAGAATTCTGCCTCCAAACTGAACTGTCATGACACTTATATATGAAAACAGAAACGGTTAAAAGCGACAAACAACTCTATGTATCGATACAAGAGTCGTATGCGTCGATACATAGTGAGTATAACACATGCATGAGTCGACACATGGTTGTATGCATCGATGCATACTGTACCTGTTAATTTTCAGAATGTAAAATAAATCATGCATCGATACATGATGCACATGCGTCGATACATAGCTCAATTACAAAGGAACATGTGTCGATACAAGTATCGTATGAATCGATACATACTGAAGCAAAATTATTTCAGAATGTGAAGTAAATCATGCATCGATACATGATGCGTATGCGTTGATACATACCCTAGTTACAAAGGATCATGTATCGATACAAGTGTCGTATGAATCGATACATACTGAAGCAAAACGGTTTTTTTTGTGAGTTTATCAAAGGTATGTGTCGATACAAGCCACGTATGAATCGATGCATACATAGGGAAAAACGTTTTTATGATTACAATGATGATATGAATCAATTTGCATTGTCTTTTAAATCATAGTAGGTATGAAATCATATGTATGTACAAACTAATCATGCATACAAATCTTATATCATGCATATCACACAATTTGCAATCATACAAAAACTTAAAGGCTTGCTCACAAACTCCCCCTTTTTGATGATGGCAAATTTGCAAGATGTGATAGAGCACTCCCCCTGAGTTTGTGCATGGCTGTCAACATCTTGTTGTCTTTCTTCTCCCCCTTTGTCAACATCAAAAAGAAGAGATAGACAGTCTGGTGAAATAGTCCCAAAGCTTAGACAGCAAAATTGATGTAACAATAGACATCAATATTGATATAGAAGCTCACAATCACCAAGAATGAAGCTTAACATAACAGAATCATTCACAGAGAATGATAAGACAGGGAAAGACTAACACAAGTAAACAGAACTAAAAGAAATAAGCATTAAAATTTTAAGAAAGTACTTGGAGTTTACATAAGCAGAACCAAAACAAATGAAGTTTGAACAATGTAGCAAGGAAACTGAAACAACATGATGATGAAATGAAATGTAATGAAATGACATGATGCTAGCCTAAAAAGGGTTATGGCCTCCACAGGACTCCTCATCCTCTCTATCAGGATCTCTGAAGCTTGGTGGAGGCGGCGGAGGAGGCATCTCATCAGGATTATGGCCCATGAAATTGTATCGCCGGAACCGGTTCTGAACTTCAACACTTCTGAATCTGTCCATGATACCAGGATGTGCACGACAATCATCCATGAAACCAGACATTTCATTGTAAAAGACTTGATGCCATTTAACCAATTCCGTGTGCCAAGCATGCTGATTATGATACATCCTTGTGTGTTCATCATGCCACTCACGATGCTCCTTATGCCACTCATTTTACTGCACATGCCAAGCAAGCGCCTGTTCATGACGGGCTTGATTTGCAAGCTCCATTTGCTGAAACATTTGAGTCAAGTACTCAGGGGCAGTTGAAGAGGAGGCAGCGCCAGAGAACGGAGGAACACGTGGACCTGGTTCATAATTTGTTGGAGACCACCTTTGTGGCACCCAATCAGCCCAACCAGCATTAGCATCTGCTTCAGGCTGATTCTCGTCATTGGCCTCATGCATTTCTTCATCCAGTTGGTCTTCAGGCACAAACACTTGTTCAGATGGCACATCAAAATTGTACACCCTTGTTTTGGATCCTCTGTCCAGAAAATAAAAACATTGACGCTCCTTGTCCCACCGGTATCCCATATGAGATAAAGTAGCAGTGTTGAACTCTTGGGCGGAAGAGGAAGATGTAAGAGGTACTAAAGGGATTGTTACATTCCAGTATTTGATGATTCGCATAATTTGGGCAGCATATCCAAGTGTGATATTCTTCATACTGTTACGCATAAGAAACATGCGTTTCACAAAGTAGTTTGGCCAATTAAGTGGGACCTTTTTGTGAAGAAGGTACACAAGATGAATGTCTGATCGATCCAACCTAGAATGACCACCAGACTTTGGACGCAAGATGTGCGAGACAATCCAGTGAAGTATTCTAGGTATGCTTGTAATCATACCAGAAGTGATGGGTTCATCCTCTCCGAGAGGTCTATCCAATTTGGAAATAGATGCAACATAGTCCCTTATTTTAAACTCCGTATCATAACTTTGGTCATGCCATTTTTTTAGTCCAGGCACCCCAAGCGGAATTTGAAACACTTTCTCCCAATCAGTGGCTTCAAAAGTGTAAGTTTTGGTGCCAATTGAGCATCTGAACATATAGCCTCTACCAGTTTGCAGACCAGCATAAAATATACGAATAAAATCCTCATGATAGGCATCATTTATGGCCAAAAATGTACCAAGGGTTTGTGCCTTCAATAAATCAACGACATCGTTGAGATGGAGGGCAGATGCATCAGTTTTATCAAAGACATGAGGTTTCATAACTAACCTTGTTTTGAAAGAGGTCTCAAACTCCTCAGCGATGGCAGGATGAAGAAGAGTGAGAGCACTGGGAGGGATTTCTGGAGGTTGTGGAGACTGACCAGACGTCCCAATGGGTTCCTTTCCTTTTCCTCTTTGTCTAGCCGGTATAATTCTGGGAGGCATGGTGATGAATTGTAGAGGGGTTAAGATGTGAATTAGGGTTTTGGAGATGAAGATGTTTGAGAAGGTTAGGGTTAGCCGTGTGGGTATGAGAGGAGAAGAGAGGTTAGAGTGAATTATCCCTTTAAAATTAGCTGATGTGTCGATCCACAACTGATTTGAACATGCATTTATTGTAAAAGAAATAGTATGTATCGATACAAAGGGTATGGATCGATTCATATCGCGAAATTTTTGTTTTTGAAAGTGTCCTATGTGTCGACACAAAGCACGGATGCATCGACACATACTGAAACAAGTTTTAAAAAATTGAAAATGAAAAGACATGAATCGACACATATCACGAATGTATCGATCGGAAACTCTAATGTGTCGACACATGTTCTTGTTGTATCGATACATACTTGATGCTAAAACATGTTTTAACTGATTTGTGACTACCTGTTGAGTTAGAAACCTGTGAACAGCTCTTGAGTCAATGAAGTATAGATGATGTCATGATAATGATGCTCAAGTACAATTCATGAATCAAACGTTAATGTTCAAACAACATATGCAATGAAATACATATAAACGATCTTAACGAATTTGTTCTACCATACACTAATCACAAAGTTCCAAAGAGATTTTAGAAAGGAATGATATTACCTCTGTTGATGAAACCTTATGGAGTCTGAGTGATGTCTAAAAACAAAGCTTAACAGCCAAAGTGAGATATATATAAATAAGGACCAACATGCTTAAGACATCGATGAGGAGAGATCTAAAATCCCTAATTCACGACGAATGTTGAAGAACGGTTCCGTTGCTAATGGTTTAGTAAAAATGTCAGCAAGTTGGTTTTTAGTATCAACATGCTCAAATACAACGTCCTCTTTTTCAACATGATCGCGAAGAAAGTGATGCCTAATCTCTATGTGTTTAGTGCGTGAGTGTAAAACAGGATTCTTAGTAAGATTTATAGCACTGGTGTTGTCACACTTTATTGGAATGCGTTTGAGTTGAATATCGAAATCTTGTAGTTGTTGCTTCAGCCACAAGATCTGAGCGCAACAGCTACCGGCTGCAACGTACTCAGCCTCAGCAGTTGACAATGCGACAGACACCTGTTTCTTGCTATGCCAACTGACCAAAGAGTTTGAAAATAAGTGACATGTACCACTAGTACTTTTCCTATCTGATTTGCAGCCAGCAAAATCAGAATCGGAGTAACCTACTAAGCTACAATCGCTTCCTTTTGAATACCAGAGCCCATACTTAGATGTTCCATGAAGATATCTAAATATGCGCTTGACAGCTTTCAAGTGTGACTCTTTAGGATTCGATTGATATCGTGCACACATGCAGACACTAAACATGATGTCAGGTCTAGACGCAGTAAGATACAAGAGAGACCCAATCATACCTCTATACTGTTTGACATCTACACTCTTACCGTGTTCATCTTTATCTAGATTTCCGTTGGTAGGCATAGGTGTGTCTATTGATTTTGAGTCGTTCATTCCAAAGCGCTTGAGCAGCTCTCTGCAGTATTTTGTTTAACTCACAGCTGTACCCTCATTAAGCTGCTTTATTTGGAGACCGAGGAAGAAATTAAGCTCCCCCATAAGACTCATTTCAAATTCACCCTGCATAACTTTTGAAAACTCTTCGACCAAGTGTATGTTAGTTGAACCAAAAATTATATCATCTACATAAACTTGTACTAAAAGAATGTGTTTTCCCTTGTGTTTAATGAAGAGGGTGGTATCCACTTTACCTCTTGAATATCCATGATCAAGTAGAAATTTGCTAAGTCTTTCATACCAAACCCGAGGGGCTTGCTTAAGACCGTACAAAGCTCGTTTTAATTTGTAAACATAATCTGGATATTCAGCATTCTCAAAACCAGGAGGTTGTGAGACGTATACCTCTTCATTTAGGACACCATTTAGAAACGCACTATTTACGTCCATTTGGTAAAGCTTAAAATCTCTAGAACACGCATAAGCAAGCAAGAGACGTATAGCTTCGAGGCGAGCAACTGGAGCATAAGTTTCCTCATAGTCTATGCCCTCCTCTTGGTTATACCCTTGTGCCACTAAACGTGCCTTATTCCTAGTTATCACTCCGTTTTCATCAAGCTTATTTCTAAAAACCCATTTAGTACCTATGATATGATGATCTCGCGGACGAGGAACAAGTTCCCAAACGTCATTTCTTTTAAATTGATTAAGCTCTTCTTGCATGGCCATTAGCCAAAATTCATCAATCAAGGCCTCTTTGGCATTTTTAGGTTCTACTTGTGAAACAAAAGCGAAGTGAGAGCAGAAATTACTTATCCTAGAACGAGTCATGACTCCCTTTGAAATGTCTCCCAAGATGTTGTCAATAGGATGATCTTTTGAAGATCTCCAAGTTGGTGGAAGGACATTCACTTCAGTTTGTCCTTCTTCCTTATCTTTTACATGACTGGTATCTTCCTCCTCCTCATTGTCTTCTGTTTTGGACTGATCAGTTTCCGAAACAACTTCTTTGAGTATGTCTTCTGTAGATATACCTGTGTCATCAAAAGAAATACCTTTTCCGACATTTTTCGGATAAGACTCATCAAAAGAGACATGAACAGATTCTTCAATGGAAAGTAAACGCTTATTATACACTCTATATGCTTTACTTGATTGTGAATAACCAAGAAAAATACCTTCATCCGCTTTTGCATCAAACTTCCCAAGTTTTTCCTTACCATTATTCAAAACAAAACACTTACAACCGAATACGTGAAGATGTGATAAGTTTGGCTTTCTTCCTTTTAAAAGCTCATAAGGGGTTTTATTTAAAATAGGACGAATTAGAATCCTGTTTAGAACATAACAGGCTGTGCTAACTGCATCAGCCCAAAAATATTTTGGCAATCCACCCTCATTTAGCATTGTTCTTGCCAGCTCTTCTAAAACGCGATTTTTGCGCTCCACAACGCCATTCTGTTGTGGAGTTCGAGGAGCTGAAAAGTTATGCTCAATACCAAACTTATCACAGTACTTATCAAAGAGATAGTTTTGAAATTCTCCTCCATGATCGCTTCGAATTGTAACTATTTTAGAATTCATTTTATTTTGGGACAGTTTTGCAAAACTCTTAAAAGCGGAAAACGTTTCATCTTTGCTATGAAGGAATATAGTCCAAGTAAATCTAGAATAGTCATCAACGATTACTAAACCATAATAGTTTCCGCCTAGACTCTTTGTCCTAGAAGGTCCAAAGAGATCCATATGGAGAAGCTCAAGGGGTCGTGAAGTTGAAATTACATTTTTGGATTTAAAAGATACCCTTGTTTGCTTTCCCATTTGGCACGCGTCACATAGATGGTCTTTTGAAAATTTTATCTTTGGAAGACCGACTACTAGATCCTTAGATACAACCTTATTAAGCAAATCGAAATTAACATGCGCTAAGCGTCTGTGCCAAAGCCAAGAATCATCATTCAAGGCAACTAGACACTTAGAGCTTGTTAAAGGTACATCAAAAAGATCAAGCATATAGATATTGTTTACTCTTACACCCTTAAACACAATATTCTGTTCAGTATGTTCAATTGTGCAGCAAGTTTTTGTGAAAGAAACCTTGTAACCCTTGTCGCACAATTGACTAATACTTAACAAATTGTGTTTAAGCCCCTCAACTAGATGGACATCAGAAATAGTAGTGGTAGAGGGATTACCTACACTACCTTTGCCAAGTATAGCTCCTTTGTTATTGTCTCCATAAGTAACATATCCCTTCTTCTTTGCTTTGAAGTCTATAAAAAGCGATATGTCACCCGTCATGTGCCTTGAGCACCCGCTGTCTAGAAACCATCTTCTATCTACGGATGCAAGACACTCATCCTACAATATCAAAAGAGAGAAACAGGTACCCAATTTTCATTGGGTCCATGTGGGTAAGTTGTAACATGGTTGCCTTTAGGCCTCCATTGATAAATGCCTTTAGGAACAAGAAATCTCCTAAACTTGCATTTTTCAATGGTATGACCAGTATGACAACAATAGTGACATAAGCCACGGTGATGTATTTGTTTATTTTTGATCATTAAACCCTTTGGAATAAAGGAGTATTTTGCATATGGTGGATTTAATGACTTCTTAAACAACCTAGAATCAACGGCGTAAGTCACCTTGGGTTGTAAAGCTTTTTCCAATTTGACTTTAAGAGTTTTAACCTCTTGTTGCCAAATATGACAAGCTTCACAATACCTAACTTTACTACATCCGTTAACATCAATATCTTTTGAATTTTCTGCAATACTAGCTTTCAAGCTTTCTAAATCTTTTTCAGCTTTGTATACTTTACCTTCCAAGAATGAAAAAATTTGTTTATCGGAAGATAATCTTTTGAAAGCATCTACAGCTTCGTTATGCAGTTTTTCAAAAGCGATTTTCAGTTCAGAAAAAGACATAGAGGAGACATTACTATAGTAGGCTTGTCTTACTTTCTTATCGTTGATTTTCTTCTTGTGGTAGGACTGATTTTTTGTGTGAGCCATAAGACACTGATTTGCTGTCTCATCACTATCATTTGAACTTTGTGAGCTTGATGAGTCACTATCGCTTTCCCATGCTATGTAAGCTCTTCTTTGTTTATTTGACCTTCTTGGTTGAGCTTTTCCTTTGTCCTTTTTCTTCATAGGGCATTCTGTTTTATAATGTCCAGATTTACCACAATTAAAACACGATCCTTTTACTCTATGCTTCTTATTCTCTTCCTGTTTTGACTCTACAGATTGTCTTCGAAACTTAATGAGATTTTTGTCGGAATGCTGGATTCCATTCTTTCGAATGAATCTATTATATCTCTTAACAAAAAGTCCCATTTCTTCATCACCCGAATCTTCGTCACTACTTGAATCATTGTCGCTTTGCTCTTTTTGTGAGGACTTTGAGTTAGAGGCCACAAGAGCTATTGGCTTCTTCTCACTCTCTTTGTCTTTATTCTTTTCCTTTTTACTCTTTTTCTCAAATATTTTGAGACTTTCCAGTTCTTGCTGATGTTCTTCCAGCTTGCCGAATAAAGTTGTAATAGTAAGCGTCGTGAGGTCGTTGGCTTCCTTAATAGCTGTTACTTTAGGTTGCCATTCCCTGCTAAGACACCTCAGAATTTTATTAGTGGTTATTTCATTGGAAACAGGTTTTCCAAGTGCATTCAACTGATTTATGAGATGAACGAATCTCTTTTGCATGTCAGAGATAGATTCTCCTTGTTTCATGCGAAAGAGCTCGAACTCTTGATTAAGTATGTTAATACGGGACTGTTTTACTTCAGTAGTACCCTCATGGGCAATTTCTAAAGCATCCCACATTTCTTTAGCTGTCGAGCAATGGGATACCCGATAATACTCATCAGCACTAAGTGCTGAAATTAGCATATTTCGAGCTCTCCAATCACTCGACCACTTTTTCTCATCTTTCTCATCGTAATCATCTTCTGGTTTAGGAACTATGGCGCCAGCCTCATTTCTCATAGTAATTTGAAAAGGACCATTTTGAATGGCAGCCCACACATTCCTATCCACAGAATTTATATGAACTCGCATGCAGTCTTTCCAGTAGCCATAATTTTCACCGTTGAAAACAGGCGCTCTATTATACGCCCCCTTTGGTTCAGAATCCATATCGTTACAAGCAGCCACAAAGCACCAGCGAACCGGCGCTCTGATACCACTTGTTAGACGGTGTGGCTAGTGATCGAGAGGGGGGGTGAATAGATCACCTCCTTGAAACTCAAGGATTTAACAAAGTTTATCAGAGTCTTTCAAGTTAGCGGAAATATTATGATCCCGAATCGACTTCCGTCTATTCTGAACCAGCTACTAGAAAACCGGACACACGAGTTTATGCTGGATTTATTAGGATGACAAAGATATATTAACACCAGATATGAATCGACTCAAATGCACTTATCATACAAAGACGGTTTCCAATGAACAAAAACACAGCAAACAATTTTGTCAAACACTTGGCGTGTATGCATTCAACGATTAACAATAATGGTGATTTTGACAAAGATTTTCGTACCACTATTGTATCTTGAAACTTTAATACGCAACACACCAAACGAATCACAAAATTATTGAAAGCGTAAAGAGATAAAGATAGAATACGATACGCAGAGATTTGGTAAGGAATTTCCCCACTTCCGTCCTCGCGTGTGGGTACGTCTCCCTCTCAATTTCAAAATGAAATTGAGACCTGTTATATCAATAATGCTGAATTGGTTCTTTACAAGGTTACAATACAAATCCAGAAATCTAAACCCCAAGATCTTCCTATTGTATGAACCTTCACTTGATCTGAGCTTGATCAAGAATTTTCCTGCAAGAAATACAGACAATTCACCGGTTCCACGACCTGTTTGCGAAATCTCCAGATTTCCAAACCCTACGCTGCGGCTGAATCTGTTCTGCAATCGTGACTAACAAACCCTCAAGAACACACCCGTTCTTGAAGGACAAACCAAATGGTTTTTCCTCGAAACCCCCTTTGTATCTTCAACTCAGCTAGATCAATGATCGTACCACTGAACGTTATCTCAAAGATCCCTTAATCCGAAGAACAAAAATGATTATGTGTTGATGTTCTTGAATTAACGAGATTGAGAAGATGATGAAGACAAAGTCTCTTTCAGGTTTCTAACACTGCTCTTGAAAAATCATGCACACCAAACTTGTCTTTTGCTTTGATTGCACTTTTTCACTCTAACCAGAATTCTGCCTCCAAACTGAACTGTCATGACACTTATATATGAAAATAGAAACGGTTAAAAGCGACAAACAGCTCTATGTATCGATACAAGAGTCGTATGCGTCGATACATAGTGAGTATAACACATGCATGAGTCGACACATGGTTGTATGCATCGATGCATACTGTACCTGTTAATTTTCAGAATGTAAAATAAATCATGCATCGATACATGATGCACATGCGTCGATACATAGCTCAATTACAAAGGAACATGTGTCGATACAAGTATCGTATGAATCGATACATACTGAAGCAAAATTATTTCAGAATGTGAAGTAAATCATGCATCGATACATGATGCGTATGCGTTGATACATACCCTAGTTACAAAGGATCATGTATCGATACAAGTGTCGTATGAATCGATACATACTGAAGCAAAACGGTTTTTTTGTGA
The DNA here is from genome assembly GCA_022829125.1 of Lathyrus tuberosus. NCBI lineage: Eukaryota > Viridiplantae > Streptophyta > Magnoliopsida > Fabales > Fabaceae > Lathyrus > Lathyrus tuberosus. The sequence goes on along the minus strand of JALAZF010000338.1, from coordinate 6,504,599 downwards.
GTTTATCAAAGGTATGTGTCGATACAAGCCACGTATGAATCGATGCATACATAGGGAAAAACGTTTTTATGATTACAATGATGATATGAATCAATTTGCATTGTCTTTTAAATCATAGTAGGTATGAAATCATATGTATGTACAAACTAATCATGCATACAAATCTTATATCATGCATATCACACAATTTGCAATGATACAAAAACTTAAAGGCTTGCTCACATGTTAAAGGTTACTAATGGTTTTTTGGTGACTGTTAGTGAGAAACAAAAGATGGATGTGAAATTTATTGACTTGATGACGGTTGGGGATCTAAGTGTGAATGAGGACTTTAAAGTGGACTATAAAGGTGTTTTGAGATTTTGGGGTAGGATTTGTATTCCTGATGATTCGGAGTTGAAAAGGATGATTTTGTAGGAAGGACACTGGAGTAATTTGAGTATACATCCGGGAGCTAATAAGATGTACCAAGATTTGAAGAAGATTTTCTGGTGGTCTGGATTGAAGAGAGATGTGGCTCAGTTTGTTTATGCATGTTTGACGTGTCAGAAGTCGAAGGTCGAACATCTGAGGCCTAGTGGATTGTTGCAACCGTTGGATATTCCTGAGTGGAAATGGGACAGCATTTCTATGGATTTTGTGACAGGGTTGCCGAATACACAGAGGGGGCATAATGCTATTTGGGTAGTTGTGGATAGGCTGACTAAATTGGCGCATTTCATTCCGATTGACCTCAGTTTTTCCTTGGAGAGGTTTGCTGAGATTTATATCAGTGTGATTGTGAAGTTACATGGGGTTCCGTCGAGTATTGTTTCAGATCGAGATCCGAGGTTTACTTCGAGATTTTGGGAATGTTTGCGAAAAGCTTTAGGATCCAAATTGAGGTTGAGTTCAGCTTATCATCCGCAGATGGATGGTCAGACCGAGAGAACTATTCAGTCGTTGGAAGATTTGTTGAGAGCGTGTGTTCTGGAACAAGGTGGTGCTTGGGATAGTCATCTTGCGTTGATTGAATTCACGTATAACAACAGTTTCCATTCGAGTATTAGAATGACACCTTTTGAAGCATTATATGGAAGGAGATGTCGAATACCTTTGTGTTGGCACGAATCTGGTGAGAGTTCGGTGGTTGGACCGGAGTTGGTGCAACAGACTACGGAAAAGGTGAAGCTTATTCGCGAGAAATTGAAGGCTTTTTCAGAGTAGGCAAAAGAGTTATCATGATCGAAGGAGGAAAGATCTTGAGTTTCAAGAAGGCGATCATGTATTTCTGAGAGTTACACCGGTGACGGGTGTTGGTCGTGCATTGAAGTCGAAGAAGCTTACTTCTCGGTTTATTGGTCTTTACCAGATATCTGCGAGAGTTGGTGTTGTGGCTTATCGGGTGGCGTTGCCGCCGAATCTTTCAAATTTGCATGGTGTGTTCCATGTTTCACAGCTTCAGAAGTATGTTCTGGATCCATCGCATGTGATTCCGATGGATGAAGTTGAGGTAAGGGAGAACCTTACGGTGGAGGCATTACCAGTGAGGAGTTTGGATCGCGAGTTGAAGCGGTTAAGGGGCAAGGATATTGCACTGGTGAAGGTAGCGTGGGGAGGCGCTGCTGAGGGCAATTTGACTTGGGAGTTGGAGAGTCGGATGCGGGAGTCGTATCCATAGTTGTTCGTCTCAGGTAATATTTTCGAGGACGAAAATTTCTAAGTGGCGGAGAGTTGTAACGCCCCAGTTTTGGTTAGTTTTATTTAATCGAGTCGTTTTGATTATTTTATTATTATATTATTTTATTTTTGACTTTTATTTGGAAATATATTATTTTTCATTGTTGTTATGTTTTATCGCGTTTTGGGAGCGTTTGCGAGATATTTGAGTGTAGGGGTATTTTGGTCATTTCATTTATTTTCTTAAGTTAGAAAACACAAATAGAAAGAAAAGAGAGAAAAATAGAAAAGAAAGAAAAAGAGAAGAAGAAAAAGAGGAAGAAAGAAAAGAAGAGAAGGAAAAGAGAGAAAAACTTGGAAAATCTAGGAATCAATCAACTGACTTTTCTAAACACGATTAAATCGGATAAGGGTGCGAAACTCGATTATCTTATGATTGTGTATGATTATGTATGTGTGTGTTGGAATGTTTATTGTGTTTTTATAGCTTTTCAATTCTAGGTCGGAACGATGGAAATCGATGTTTTTGCGGTTAAAATGTGATGTAAATGTTGTAGATTACTTGTTACCATGATTGGGGTATGTTCTGATTGTTATGTTTTGATTTGGAAGAGATTTTGGTTGGAAAATATGATTTTGGACCTCAAAACAGCGCTGCAGAATTTCTGGGTTTTCCTTGGTTCGCCTAGCGAACCTGGGGCGAAGCAGTAGCGAATGATTTTTCGCGGGTTCGCCTAGCGAGCCAGTTAGCGAAGGTCAGCGAATGTTCGCTAACGTTGTTTGCCTAGCGAACTTTGTATCTTTTTGGTTCTGGTTGTTGCTGCCTTGGTTCGCCAAGGGGTTCGCCTAGCGAACTTTGGCCCTGTTTTTATCTGATAGTGGTTTCGCTGGACATTCGCCTAGCGAAGGTGGTAGCGAATGCTTGCTAGAAGGTTCGCCTAGCGAACATGGCAGTTTGTACAATTTTGTTTTCTTCATAACTTTTGATCCATAAGTCGGATTGGGGCGCAGTTGGGTGCGTTAGAAAGCTTTTGAGTTGTTCTTTCTTATTAAAATGGTTTTGAGATTGTTGGCCGATTTAATTATGTCGGGAATTTGGAATGTGTCGTTTTGTCGACTTTTACCGTTTTAATGATGTGCATTTGATGTGTTATCTTACTATATAAGAAAATCTAAGGTCTTGGAATTGACCAAACTAACCCACTCTTACTAATTGCCACATAATCATTTTTGCCCTCAATTTTGTCTTTTCACCACCATTTACTAACTACTCTTTACACTAACCACTCTTCACCACTTTTTTACTATATTATAATTAATGTGGTTATGCATTTTACTTTAATACCCCACATCTACTACTTACCATTTCCCTTCAGTAGCCACATTTTTTGACTTTTCACCACCCTTTCTAACCATTGCAACGAAAAGCAAAAGAAGTCGTTACATGTTTACAATAACCTCATGTCTTCCACCTCAAACACACTGCCCAATGAAGTGAAGAGACATCTATAGCAACTGTAGACGCTCCCATTTCATTTCGTCTGTGTCCGGCTTAGGCTACTTCCTCAAATGTAGTCTCCATTTCCATTTCGTTCGTCTCTTCCGACTTAGGCTCCTTCGTCAACAACTCCTCAACAATGGCGCGACCTTTCGAACTCGTCGCTAATATCAACAACCGTAAAGAGTTGTGGAAGACCGCCGTAAAGGTTCACCACAAATTGACAGTCAAAACTTCAGCAAATGAGCATTTTGAAATGGTGGTTGGCGACACAAACGTGAGTTAGTTACGTTGTTTCTGTAGTATACATGATAGTTTTACACAAATTGCTCATTCTTGCATATTTGTCCTTCGCTGCATCTTCATCCGGTTTCTGAACATCAGGGTTACAAGTTTGGTCATCGTGTTGTTTATGTTATCTTAAAGCGCATTTATTTATGTCTTGCTTGTGTTGTTCAGGATGTTCTTTACGTTGTTGTAGATGGTGTTGTTCAGCAACTGAAATTTCTTATTTGACTTTCAACTTCAACCCGTTGCTCATGGTGTTGTTTGTGTTGACGTAAATAACCAGTTATTTTCCTGTGTTGCATAGACTGAAATTAATTTAGACAAATGTTTTTCATTGCAGGGACATAACATTCACGTCGTTGTTCCGACTGTGTTTAAAAAAGCATTTGACTCGGTGTTGTCGGTTAACGTCACCTGCACGATATCAAACTTTCAGGTCCACCCTAATGATTTGCTATTCAAACCTACTAGCCACAAATATCTCCTCAAGTTCACAGGTGGAACAACCATTGGTGATATTGGCAAGCATAACATTCCTGACAAGATTATCAACTTGACATCCTTTTCTGACATAATTTCTGGCAAATGGCAGACAAATCTTCTCTGCGGTATATTGTTTTTCCTTCATGCTGTTGTTTGCTTGTCCTTGTATTTTTCTTACATTTTCGCGAAACTTCTGTTATTTGTAGATGTTGTTGGTGTTATTGATGAGGTGGGATACTCCCAACCAAAAACTGGGGGGAAGAAGCCTCAAGTCAACCTGGTGTTGCGCGATTTAAGGTATTTCAATAGCTAACGATAAGGTTTCCTAGGTGGTTGAACGTTTGTTTTCCAACTGACTGCGTTTCTTAAACGTTTACGCGATTTAGTGACCAGACGTTGCTGTGTACCCTCTGGGAGGACTATGCTATCAAGTTCTTTGAATATACAAAACATCAACATGAGATTAACACCCCAACTGTTATTCTTCTGAAGTACGCAAAGATTAAGGAAGAAGGTATTCCCGTAACCCGCATCAGTCTGCTCTTTAATATCCCCTACCAATTTTGATGTTCTTGCTTAATTCTATAATATAATATATTCCGTTTTGGTCGTGCAGGAAAGTATCCCCTAGCTGTGACAAACACTTACAACGTGACAGAGTTACATATTAACGACGATTTGCCGAAGATCAAATCGTTTCTGAAAAGGTCAACAACTATGGACTTTCTTCCATTGCTATTATCTGCCGTTACTATTTTATAACAGAATTTTCATCTACAGCTTGCCCAAAGGGACTGACTATGGGAAAGCACTCTCCACGGCTAGCAACCAAACACGTGATTCGTCTCATATGTCGTTTGGTTCTCAACAGTCTGCAAGTGAAGCTTTTATAACAAAATTTGTTCAATTACCACTCCGAGAAATCATCCAACTGTACCAGGTAACGCATGTTGGCAATGATATTCTTACAATTTCACGCAATTCAATAGACCTGATACATCTTTGAATCCCATTCAGGTAATTGTATGTGTCACTGTTGCAACAACCGACAAACTTATCGCTTCGCCAAATGGATGGTGCTACAGAGCTTGCCACCAATGTCCTCAAGTTGCCAAGGGCTCCATGCCTCCTTTTGTCTACAGAGATGGCCACCGCACTGAGGCAGAAATATGGAGGTTGACCTTTTATAATCTTTATCGTCCGTAGTGTTGTATAGAAACTTACGTTTGCCATGTCTGAATTCGGTTGCATCTATAGGTATAAAATATAGGTGTTTGCGGTTCATGAGGGATGCTCGGCAATATTTGTTTTCTGGGATGAAATTGCAGCACAACTTTTGGCAACATCTGCTGCTGACTTACGAGCCACAATGATTGAGGTGAGTGAAAACTATAATCAACAATATTTCTAACTGTTTCTGTTATCCAATTCAAATTCCATCCGTATTATTGGGTTTAAACGTGATGGCAAACAGGCCAGAATCACTGACCCGCTTGAGTTCCCACTAGCTCTTAATAAAATGTTGGGAAATAAGTTGTCATTCAAGGTGAAGTGGAATCCTCGGTTTAAGAGTAGCTCCATCATCCACTATCTTGACGATGCCCAGCTGATCAACAAACTTGAAGGACCGCTTGCAATTACTCAGGTTACTATTGTGTAAAATTTCGTATTTTGTCTATCACAGATGTTTTGTTCAAATTTTGTTCTAACAGTATTTTACCAATGGCAGGATGACAAGCTCATTCAAGACAGCGACCACTTTGTTGAGGCCTCCTCTAATTCAATGCAGGTAGCTTAATTGTCCTTTATAACGATTCCTTTACGGATGATGTATTACACGAACCAGAGGGAAATATCCACTAATGACTCTAACAATATGCCAATGCATTATGATTTACACAGGTTGTGGAGTCTGTTGGTGAGGATGTACCGTTTGTAAAACTAACTCCTCCTACGGTAATCTGTTCTTATATGTCATTCATAAATTTACTGGGAGTATTTACCACAACCTGCAATTGTAATCCTTTCTGTGTTGTTGTCAAATTCAGGATGGTGAAATCACATCCACCCACGCTCCTGATCCTTCAACCCCTAAGGCCAATGCTAAGCGGATGTCTACGGAACCAGCCGGTGAACTGTCGATCAAAACTGAACCAGATGGGGACCTTTCGTCCACAAAAGCCAAGAAACTTAACAAGCGGGGTAAAAAACAAGTTTGACCGTCGACCACTGCCGGGACAGTTTACATGTTATTGGACTCTTTTTTGAAGTTTCACTTGCCACTTCTACCGTGTCTATTTAATATAACACATTAGTGTATATGTTTTGAAGTTTTTTGATCTTTGTTTGATCAAATCACTACAACAATAGGACAAGTGAATATATGTTGTAATACATGTTGACCTCTATTGTTAACATATGTTGTAATATATGTTGTATTTTTTTAATGTGATCTGTTTTGTCATTCAAGATATTTTGATCTGTATTGTTAAGATACATTGATACAAGCCCCCTAATCTATAGCTTCAATGAATTTGTATTAGAACATATGAACCATAACGGATAAACATAAGCTAATGCTATACATTTTACTATTAACGAGACAGAAAAGCATTGGCAGCCACCCCTTACTAAGTCATGCCATTAGCATTATATTTACCACTTCAGTCATTTACTTGCCAATATCAGCACAGCTTTTGTAGATAAACAGCAGAAAACCATGTATGTCCTACTAACCATGTTACAATAATATTAAAATATTGATCCTACCAACTTATGTACATTGTCCAGTAGCTAAACACATCTGCTCAGTAGGTAGCACTGCAAAGCACTCAAGCACCACCTTTGTCATATGTCATGTCGCCATTCCTTCCTGCTTCATGTTAGAAAACAAGTACAAACTTAATGATAATTCCTACTTGCCTTCCCAGCATATTATAATAACAAAAAAAAAACAGTACAGAGTTGGCATTAAAATATTAGTGGGTTGCTGCATCTATTTGGAGGGGTTTTTAAAATTTCAAATTTTTAGTGGGAAATGAATTGCAACATAATGCCAGTCCATCAGCACCTCAGCAAAGCAAGCAACCTGTATTTCTTCGGTCCCACTGCTCATTAGATTGCTTACGATTTCAGACTTTCTCCATCAAAGTTAATGGTGCCAAATATTTACTAGGTATTCATTTTGCACGTCCAAGTTTTTGCCACAGCCTTCCCATGGATGGTGACAGTCATACGCCTGCTATTATTGCAAGACAGAAAAGAAAATTATTCTTGAGTAACAAGAGACAACATAATTTGCGTCCCAACAAGGAGAACAATGTTGCTTCACCATCAACACCTTTGCTTCCTAATGCAAAACACTCCCAAACTCAACGTACATCCCCCCACAGTAATGTCGATGATACGACACACATTGGACCGTCTATTCGGCACAATCTTCCTACTGCTCCTCCGAAGCGTAGATGAATCGATATTAGTTCTGGCTTTAATCTATTTCCCATGTTAAATTCTGCCGTGCCTATGTCAGTAAGAGGCATTAATTCTCCCTTGGATGCGTCCTCATCAACCAACACATGCACTTTTGCATCTACAAGCTATACTTCCCCACCACCCTCATTCATGACCTGTGACTCCTCGCGGACGGTCCTCCGCCAAATCCTACCTCCTGTCAGAAGTAATGCACATTCACCATGTAATGCTTCTGCTTCTGGCACTCCACAACGCAACGCACCTACACATTCATCTTCTGAGGAAAACTCTGATTCAGATTCTGATCATACGGTTGCAGATTCTTCAGACTCTGACATTGAATCCGGTGTTGAAGATGTCGAAGATCACCTACAAGGCAATTTCTTTACCAATTTAACTAACATAATTTCCATTTATTTCTTAGTCGCGTATTATGGACATCTAATTGTTACATGCACAGAATACTTCGATATCGGAGCTCCTACTTGGGAATGCCAGCATTGCAAGGCATGTATGTGGTACCAGGAACGTAAATCCAAACATAGACACACAACTGCACCTAAGTTTCACATTTGCTGTAAGTTTGGTAGAGTCGTGCTACCACTGATGCGGCAGCCGCCACCTTTATTAGCTAAGCTCCTTTTCGATGGAAATTCCCCCTGTAGTAAAAACTTCCAGGCCAACATACGAATATACAACGCTATGTTCTCTTTCGCTTCTCCTGGGATGAAATTTGACACAGCATCACGGAGAGGGAACGGTCCTCCAACTTTACGACTACACGGTCAAACGTGTCACCGAATAGGAACTATGCTTCCCGAAATCGGTCAACCTCCGTAATATGCTCAGCTATACATCTTCGATACGGACAATGAGGTTGAGAACAGGATGGATTGTTTCAGGTAGCTCAACTCTCTTTTCTCATATGTACAACTAAGTGTCTGTCAATCTCTTTGAAATGAAAATCGTATGTGGACTAATATATGTTCTTGCTGTTTATTGTAGGGACAACAAAAAACTTGAGAGGGAATTGGTCAGGGACTTGAAGGTGATGTTGGATTCTGTCAATGTCCATGCCAAAGCGTTTAGAAATGCTAGGGATCTGTTGAGGGATAATTCTTTTATAGACTTGAAGTTGAAATTGATATCCAGTAGACCCCGCGACGGACGTGTCTATAATATGCCAACTGTTGTGGAAGTTACTGCTCTCATTGTCGGCGATATTGATTCTGCAGAAAAAAGGGACATAATAGTCCATCCACGCGATGGAGGGTTACAACGAATTAATGAATTCCATCCGGCATACCTTGGATACCAATACCCACTCATTTTTGTATATGGCGAAGACGGTTACAGAGATAATATTCTTCACAAATATAATCACCAAAGACAGGTCACGAACAAAAATGATCAAACAATCAAGGATTGGTTGTGCTTCCGTCTACATGAGCGCGTATCCGAACCTAAGACTTTACTTCATTCGCGATGCCTTTTCCAACAGTTCTTGGTTGACGGTTATACTATGATGGAATCCGAGCGTCTAAACTGGTTGCGGAAAAATCAATCTAAATTAAGGGTTGGTAAATATAGTAACTTACAGCAGGAAAACGTTGCAGGTACTTCTAATCAAAGTACTAAACAGGGCAAGCGTGTTGTTTTGCCTTCGACCTTTGTCGAAAACAGACGATACATGGACCAGCTCTATTTTGATGGAATGGCGATTTCAAGTAAACTTGGCTTCCCTGACCTGTTTATAACATTTACCTGCAACCCCGCATGGCCTAAAATAAAACGTCTGTTGAATAGCAATAATTTAAGTGCTATTGATCGTCCGGATATTGTAGCAAAGGTCTTCAAAATTAAGTTCGACGAACTTATGCGTGACATAACAAAGAGACATGTCCTAGGACGCGTTTTGGCATGTAAGTCTAGGTTTGGAACTCTGCCTCTATTTTATGTTCACTTATATTGCGTATAACTATTATGCTTATGTTGACTTCTGTGCTATTCCATTCAACAGTTATGTACACCATTGAATTCCAGAAAAGAGGTCTACCTCACGCTCACATTCTTATCTTCTTGCATCCTCAGAGTAAATACCCCACCCCCAATGATATTGACAGAATTATTTCCGCCGAGATACCTGACCCGGACATTCATCCTACGTTGTACAACTTGGTCAAGTCGTATATGGTGCATGGACCTTGTGGTATGGCTAGGCAATCATCACCGTGTATGAAGAACAGAAAGTACACAAAATTCTTTCCAAAAACGTTCATTGAGAATACCATTGTTGATGTTGATGGCTACCCTCTATACAGACGACGATCAACTACGCATGTCATACACAAGAACGACATCCCTCTGGACAATAGGCATGTCGTCCCGTACAACACAAAACTGCTCTTGAAGTACCAAGCCCATATTAACATGGAATGGTGTAATCAAAGTACTTCAATTAAGTATCTTTTCAAATATATACACAAAGGCCATAATAGAATTACAGCTTCTATTGTACATAGGTCTCATCCTTCCTTGAATAGTGTCGAACCCGTAGACGAAATTCAACAATATCTTGACTGAAGATACGTCTCTCCGTGTGAGGCGAGTTGGAGAATCTTCTCTTACAATATTCATGGCCGTAAAACCGCTGTGGAACGCATGTTTTTCCATCTTATAGGTGACAAACCTGTCTACTACACTGATCATGACCGGATGGAGAATATATTAGAGAAGGCGAGCATAACGGAGACTATGTTTTCGTCGTGGTTAATTGCCAACCAGACTTACGAAGAAGCCAGAGAATTAACTTATGGTCAGTTCGTCACACGGTTTGTTTACCAAAAAAGAAATAGATTGTGGAAGCCTCGAAAAAAGGGGTATACAATTGGCCGATTAATTTGGGTACCACCGTCTACTGGCGAGTTATTTTATCTACGTATGATGTTGACTGTCGTGAAAGGACCCACGTGCTATGAGGATATTCGCAAGGTCGGTGATAGACAGTGTGATTCCTTTAGAGATGCATGTTTTGCTATGGGTTTCCTCGAAGACGACAGGGAATACATTGGAGCCATTAAAGAGGCAAGCGAGTGGGGGTCCGGTCATTTCCTACGCAAGCTTTTCGTTGTTATGCTTATGTCCGGCACCGTCAATCGCCCAGCGTATGTGTGGACACATACATGGCCTTTATTGTCCGACAGTTTGTTGCACCAACAGAGGCTCTTGGTTAATAACACAGGTAAGGTTTTAGATTTCATCCATTTCAATTACTTTAGCATTTACCTTTCTAATATGGGTTTTAAGTGGCAAAACTTTACAATCCTTCCATTAAGGCCATACTGCATGGTTAGGTGCTATGCATTCGAATAGTCTGTCCATACTGACCTATGAGGTATTTTCCTTTGACAGAACTAATATTGAATGACCATGAGCTGCAAAATCTCACGTTGCATCACATTGAGACTCTCCTTCAAAAGAATCGAAAAAGCCTCCATGACTTCAAACCTATACCATACCCCGACAGTTATGTGTTGGAGCAGATGGGGAACCGTCTCATATATAAAGAACGTAGTTACGACATACAAACCATGAAAAACGAATTCCAATCACTACATTCTGCTCTTACAGGTAGTTACCTGGAAACTGAATGCCATTCCTCATTTAATACTTAGGCGTTGCTTTGATCGTATACTTTTCTTATTTGTTTTAGGCGAGCAGCACGAAATGTATGACAAGATTATGACCGCCGTAACAAATCAGAAAGGTGGAGTTTTTTTCCTGCATGGGTATGGTGGAACCGGGAAAACTTACATATGGCGGACGATGGCAAGTGCAATTAGATCTAAGCACGATATTTATTTAACTGTCGCCACCAGCGGAATCGCATCGCTGTTGTTACCAGGTGGGAGAACGACTCACTCAAGATTCAAAATACCTGTCCCTACTTTGTCCAACTCTACTTGTAATATCACTCACAAAGATGAGGCCGCGGAACTACTTCGACAAACAAAACTAATCATTTGGGACGAGGCGCCCATGGCTAACAAATGGTGTTTTAAAGCACTTGACAAGACATTAAAAGATGTGATGAGTACTGATGGGAACTCGGAAGAACTCTTTGGTGGGAAGGTTGTCGTGTTTGGTGGGGATTTCAGACAGATATTGCTGGTAATACCAAGGGGTAGTCGTTCCGACATTGTACATGCCACAATCAACTCTTCCTACATATGGCATTCGGTACAGGTATTGAACTTAACTAAGAATATGCGTCTTAATTGCGGTCCCACCGAACACGACAGAAAAGAAATGGCGGAATTCTTCGATTGGCTACTCAGAATTGGAGAAGAAAAGGTCGGAGAACCAAATGATGGGACTTCATTGAGTTCTCGCCTGAGATGCTTATCACCGATTTTGATGATCCTATCCTTGCTGTCATAACGAGTACGTATCCTGATTTTCTCGCTAATTATACGGACTTCAAATACCTAAAGAGCAGGGCTATATTGACATCAACAATAGACATGGTTGACAAGATTAACGATCATGTGTTGTCGATTATGCCAGGTACTCTCACTTTTTATTTGATAAGCTCCTTAACACAATACAGTTGGTGATGCCTTTCTTGATATATGGTGACTCATGTTGAAAATGCAGGTGACTTGAGGGATTACTATAGCTGTAATATAGTCGATCGATCAGAGATACATGACAGGGATGTTCTAGATGTTCTTACACCAGAGTTTCTCAGCTCATTAAAAACTTCTGGCTTGCCTAACCATCATATCAAACTTAAGGTTGGGGCACCCATTATGTTGATGCGAAACATCAATCAGTCTGAAGGCCTGTGCAATGGTACTCGCCTAATCATGACCAAAATGGCTACACTTGTGCTTGAGGCACATATCATGGGGGAAAGCACCATGGCAACGTCGTATACATTCCCAGGATGGATATGTCCCCGTTACAGTCTCCTTGGCCTTTCAAACTAAGCCGAAGACAATTTCCCGTCATTGTCTCCTACGCGATGACGATTAACAAATCACAGGGTCAGTCATTGGATTGGGTCGGGCTATATATTCCACGAGACGTTTTTACTCATGGCCAGATTTATGTCGCACTTTCAAGGGTTACCAGCAAAAAGGGTATCAAAGTATTGATACACGATGAAAACAACAACGCCAAATCATGTACTTCCAATGTTGTTTACAAGGAGGTTTTCAACAATGTTTAGTTATATGAATTTAACTCCGTATGTAACCTTAATATGACTACTTTAACATTGTTGTTTAGGTGTCAGGTTTTTTGTTGCACTTTGTGGGATATCCGTAGGTTTTTTTGTTAATTCACATAAGACTACTGTATTTTCACCTTCTGTATAAACAGTACAGAATTACATTACCTGCAGTCATACCTATTTTGCATTTCTGTATATAAGTATAATACAGAAACATACATTAATTTGTAAAGCATATCAACAGAGAGACAAAAAGTTTTAATATCAAGTGCAAGCTTACCTGTGTCATATCTTATACACATGACACCCTTTGTTTTCATCAGTTGTATCCAAACGGAAGCGTATGCGGTCTCCACCTTTGAAATGATTTAACACGCAGAATACATCCCAGTCTTTTCCTAACTTGGTGCGGTATGCATCATCGATGTTCAGTATCGACAACATTTTACAACGTTCGTTGTCCCCATAAAGCAGCCGATCTTCGTAACCGAATTTTTGTAGAATGCCGGCAAAATCTGGCTGTAGCTTTTGAATGTGTATAAAAGATCACCCAATTTATCAGCTATTCAACTAATTTGCAACTATATCACAACTGATTTGAACATAAAAAACAGAACTCAACTAATTTCGGTGAGATCTCACTCAGTGGTGGGAGCACGACGTCAAAAGCATATATCGATTCGTTATACAGATACCTACTATGGAACCTGGGTAATTCCTGTTTTGCATGAATCTCTTTAAACCCACATATCCCAAAGTTATTGTCCTCATAGTAGCCGAACCAAACAACGACGTTAACTGGTAGTGAGTAATAATCTTCAATACCCTTCCACCCACTGATTATAAGTGGTTGAACCTCCCTATTATTGTATACTAAAGTACGATGAATACCTTGGTTGTTCAGTACTGTCCACATTTTGCTTAAGTCTCCCCGGTACGCTCGAACGAATACAGGCTCGATCTCAGGAAAGACCTACACACATAACTTTCTTATGATTTAGTTCATGAAATTAATATATAACAACCTATATTTAGTGAAAAACGCAGACAAAAACCCAAATCACACCTGTTTTACAGCAACATGGTTATACTTACTTGGAAGGATAACTTTGCTATTACAACTATGTCATTCACCTCTTTATGCAGCTGAGGACCAACCCTTTCCATTGGAACTCTATGAATTGTTAATTTGAAGACGTGGTTGCAAGTACGTTGTGGCTATTTTTACTAACGAGTGGATGATATTTATTGCTTCAACTAATGTTTCCTCTACCCTATCAAAATCACATGTCAACAGTATGATTAATATTTTATATTTTCTCCTGCAGTGTGCCAGTGCCCATGTGAAGTGAGGGAATAATGTGGTCCTTTTAAAGTAATTTCACTTGCTTTACACCTGTGTTGTATTTGTGTACTCATTGTGTGGTCTACAAAGCATGCATTAATTCTGTTTTCTCCACGTATACTATGTGATTTCCCAATTATGTTTTTAATACATGGCACAATCACTGCTAATAAAAACACGAACCATATTATATTTCCACACTTGGAAAACTATTGGATGAAGACAGAAACAACAACATGAAATATAAAACTCCACAAACAGAAGCATTCTCAATATTTCCATTACAGCAGTCAAACATAACACCCTTTTACAGGGTCTTATAAAACATAACCAAACCATAGTAGCTACATATGCTGCATATTGTTACTGATAAAAGTTACAAAACTATTACAACTCATGACAGAGACAAAACAAAACTACACTACCAGACAATTTAAACTACACCTAATTCCCACGCTTCTTGAACCACACCGCGGCACATTTCAACCCCACTTTCTCTACAAATTTCCAAACATCACTGTGAGAAAATTCATGCCTCACATTCCCACGCTTCACAGACACCAATATTTCACTGGCTGGTGGGTGTCTGATGCAGAAATGTAGCACATCTCCATCCTGGATGTCTCGGTCTTTCACAAAGTTGTACCATCCACCGAGGAGATACTTCTCCATTTGTCCACGCCTCTTCTTCAATTCACAATAGTAAGCGCATGACCTATCTGTATCATATAGGTTGATAGAGTCCTGTCGTTTGCGCAGACACCTCTTGATCACCAGTCGTGGTATTTGCTGTACAACCAATAAGCCAACGGAAATAACATCAATTAATGCATGAAATCATTACATAATAACAAACATAAAATAGATATTACTTACATATACATTCGAACGCAAGGCCTTCACATCTTTCACTACGCGAACCCAATTTTCTTCAGACTCTTCATAGTAAATGGGTGTAACCTCCCTGCATTTCAGAATAACCCATATCAATATCCCATTACCTCCATATGAACCAAACCGTATTGTACCTGCACCAATATATCAGTTGCAGTGAAGCTGCCATCGTAAATAATCACCCATCGCTATCAGACGATATACAAATATAGTCCGACTCTGTTTTCACTTCCACAAAGCCAACCCCAACCTTGCTTTTCCCCTTGACGTTTTTCCCGACTGGCACGACTTTTGCTTTACCCTTCCCATTCGAAGGTTGATCATCAGCATCGTGTATAACAATGCCCTTCTGTTTCTTCATCCCTTCAGTAGCCAACGCTGTACTGTATTTACAGAATAACAAAAACACATAACTCTTGGATTCCAACGACGACCCTTATGCATGCAATAGTAGAAATATAACTTAAATGAACGATGTTTAACAAATTTGACCTACCCAATCCAGATATTCTTTCAATTTTACTGTACTCTACAAAAACTAACACCATGCCTTACCATTGACAACTTCTGATCGAAGTCTTACCGTGATCTGCGGTCCGGTTTCGTGTAGGGAGAGACGAAATGAGCACCCATTGTGTCTTTCGCCGCCTGCGTCATCGCGAGGGACTTTGTTGGAATGCCATCGTTGCTTCGCCTGTGACATTTGAAGTGGACAGCCATTGTGTCTTTCAAAGAATGCTTCATCTCCTTTGCATGCGTAAGAAAAGTTGCAATGAAGACCGAGTTGCATCCTTTTGAGAAACAAGGGTTGTCAAATAAGTCTCCCAAGGGCATTTCTGGGTTTTCATGCTTAGTATTAATTTATTTTTGGTTTTATTTTTTTTTAGTTTTATTTCTATTAATATTTTTAAGCAATATTAAATATTTTATTCTCAATTATACCTTTTAAATTTTTTAAGTAGGCTCATATACCTTACATTTTTATCTTTATAATTTAACTTTTTCTCTATCTCAACTTTTGTGATTTAACACTCTTTCATATTACATTTTTTTTTGCACACTCCTTTAAAACTTGCAAATTTATATTTTGGCATTTCAAAATATATTGATCCAATTTCATAAGCCCGTCGCGGAACCCGTGCATCCGCACGGGTATCCCACTAGTTATGCAACATGCTTGTGATATGTATTGTATGACTGGTGTGATGTGAATGCATGCGATTAAATGTTGTGGTTGATTATGTATGCATGGTTATGGTTGCATATATGTGTGCATTTGAATGTCATGAGTCATTGTATGCCAAACATCATGATATGCATTCTTGTGATGTCGTGTGCCCTAGTGGGTGAGCGACGAATCGATTCTAGAGGGAATCCGCTATAACATCGTGTGCCTTATACAAAGAGGTGTGGGCGATGATTATGGACGATCGTGTGCCTTATACAAAGAGGTGTGAGCGATCGGGTCGTGTGCCTTATACAAAGAGGCGTGAGTGATCCATAAACGTCGTGTGCCTTATACAAAGATGTGTGAGCAACGGGGAACATTGTTTGCCCGACGGGGAGTTACACTAAGTAACAAGCGATGGTTCCAATAGTTTTTGAGTGAACTAGAGTTGAGATTAACTGATGGATGGTACCGCATTTGCATAGAGTCGTTGTGTCGGTCTCTTTACATTTGCATAAATCATGAATGGATTGATTTTGTGTGGAATTGTGAATGGAATTGATGAGTTGGGATATATATATATATATATGTTGTTGTAAAAATGCATCTATTTGATTATATATGCCTTGGTGATGGATATATGATGATATGCATTGTGTTGATTTGCGTTTGAATTCTGGTATAAGTTGTGGTGAGAATATTACATGTGTATTTTGGTGTTACTATATAATTATATGCAATTATATTATGATTGTGTTTCTCACCCTTCTGCTGTTTTAAATGCTCTATGAGGCATTGCAGATTAGATTGCTGGAGGTCTTTTTGTGAAGCTTAGGTCTTCATTCTTTTGTCGGTCGGCTCTGATATGTAGCACCGGGTAGTCGGGGAGATCGTTGTGATTATGTGTATATGTGTATATGCCTTATGGATTGTATATATATGGATATGTGTATGACAGACAGACTCTTTATGTGATATATATATATATATATATATATATATGAGATTCAATTGCAGATTTTCCGCTTTTATTTTGTATCTGATTTGTGGGTAGTAGGAACTAAGTTCCTCTGTTAATTGCTACCTGAATTGTTGCATATCTGTATGAGCAGGTTATTGTATTTAGTCTCAATTGATGTGACACCTCCGTCTATGCCGTGATATTTTTTTATTATACTCTGATTATTTATTTATCGCTTTATTTATTTGGGGGTATAGATTGGGGTGTTACAGTAAGATGGGAATAACACATTTAGGGGTATTTTAAGAGAGAATAGTGAAAGGAACTCATTATTCGTATTTTTCTTGAGTAAGAGGAATAGGTGCTCTGAAGAACAAGTGAGAGGGAGGCTAGGACATAGAAGATTTCCGGCGAAACTTCGAGAAAAGATCGAAAGAAGCAAAACTCTAAGGTATGGGGAGTATCGCTTTACAATATTTGTGATATAAAGATTAGGTGTTGTGGGTAATTGGGGTTTTGTGGGAAAACCTAGGAATTGAGGTTAGGGATGATGAATTGTGATGATTTACTATGGGATGATTATTGTTATTGATGTATACATGATAGTTATAGGTTATAATAACATAATCTATGATGATTTGAGGAAAAATCTGTGTTTTGGAGTGTGGAATCGCAAATGGGGAAGTGCTGTTATCGCAGGGTTTTTCTGCAGAAATCGCAGAGCCCGCTTAGCGCGGTCTGAAGGAATTTCGCCTCTTCGAGGCAGTGAGTAGCGCGCTTAGCGCGGGTGAGGCGCGCTTAGCGCGACCTGGAACCAAAAATATTATTTTTATTGAATTAAAATTCATGAAAAATATCTGCCTTGTGTTATATTGATGTTGTGATGTTGCGGTGAATTTCTGCTATGTGTTGACGTGTTATATGCGATGAAAATGATGTTTTGATGATTATATGATGATGTGACGTTATTGATGCTTATTAGATGTTTGTATGTGATGTTTGATGACAAAATGATGATGTGAAGTACCATGAGTACATTGACGATTATGAGATGACGATTCATGATGTTTTGATGATTAAATGACGATGTGGATGACATGATATTTGATGAATGATGATGCACTTAATAACTTTTGTTGATGATGATGATTATGACGTTGTGCATCATGCATTCATAGCATTTAGACTTCGGTCTATTGACGATTTAGGACTTTGGTACAGTGGTGGCTTCAATCCCATTGTGCGGATTGGAGTATTTTGTGACGTGCTCCCCTGTGGAGGGTTGACGGCCTAGTGTCCATTATTATGACAATTTGGTACCACATGAATTCTATGACGTTGCATTTCATCCTTGGTGGCATTGCATAATTGCATATGAGTGATATTGGTGATGTGATGTTTTATATGATGTTTAGGGTGAGAAGCTGTAGTATGTGACGAAAACAACTGTTGCCTGTTGATGTCTTTTCTTTATATGATTTATATTGAATTGTGATTACTCACCCTGCCTGTTTGAATGTTGCCTCCACGTGGGTAACATGCAGGTGATCAGGTTTAGCCGTGGACGTTTTTGAGGACTTGAAGTTTATTTGCTTTGGTCGATTTAAAGGGTCTTGCTCTGATAGTGTAACATCGGGTGGAGGTCCTTTGAGTCGAACTATGTTGTTTCTTTATTTTGGTGTTTTTTTGATGATGTGGTTTTATTTGAATTATTATGACGTTGTTGAAAACCGTTTTCATTGGAATTTTTTAATTCCGCTGCCATGTGAAGGCTTTTAATTTAAATTTGATGGAAGTCCCTTGGTGTATAGGGCAATTGTGTTATTTTGAGTTTTATTGAGAAATGTGCACTCTTTGAGGTGATTATTACTATGATATTTTGTGTATATTGTCGTGTTTATTCGTGGGGAAAAAAGGGTGTTACATTAGTGGTATCAGAGCAGGTCGGTCCGTCCGACCAGGTTTTTACTTGATGTATGTCCCTGTCCGTCGACGAGTGTGTGTACACTGTCGATGTTTTAGTTCTTCTAACCTTGTTGGTGGTGTGCAGGATGGCTGGAAAAAACAACCGTGCGATTGCTGATGCGTTGGAATTGGTTGCTAATGCGGTGGCACAACTGAATCCAAATGGTGGAGCTCCTGATGAGTTTCGTGCTTTGGGGAAGTTTCAAAGGAACAATCCACCGACTTTTATGAATACGCATGATCCAGCAAGTGCACACAAGTGTCTGAAGGCGATCGAGAAGATCTTTTGAGTGATGGGGTGTTCTGATGAGCAACAGGTTCAGTTCGAAACATATATGCTGGAAGAGGAGCCTGAGGATTGGTGGGATAACACCCATCAGAGACTTACGGATGTTGGCACTGCGATAAATTGGGCTGTGTTTAAGCAGGAGTTTCTGGGGAAGTATTTTCCAGAGGATGCTCGTGGCAAGAGAGAAGTGGAATTCCTTGAGCTGAAGCAAGGAGATATGACTGTGGCGGAGTGTGCCGCGAAGTTCGAGGCTTTGGTGAAGTTCTATCCGCACTACAATCGTGCTGATACTGAGATGTCTAAGTGTCTCAAATTTGAGAATGGGCTGAGGCCAGAGATTAAGTAGGGTATTGGGTATCAGTAGATCCGTAGGTATGCTGAGCTGGTTGACAAGAGCAGAATCTACGATGAGGATAGTCGAGCTCGATCTGCTCACTACAAGCAGTTGAGTGAGAAGAGAGGGCAGTATAGGGGTAAGCCTTATACAACTTCAACTGACAAAGGGAAGCAGAAGGATTCAGATGGGAAAAAGACAAGTGGGGAGCAGCTCCTACTTCTGGAAAGTGTCATAAGTGTGGCGAGCAAAGTCACCGTGCTGATGTGTGTACCAATAATGTGCTGAGGTGCTATAGATACGGTAAGAAAGGTCATCGAGCCACTGATTGCAAAGACGAGGGTCCGACCTGTTTCAATTATGGTGAGAAGGGTCATATCAGTACTCAATATCAGAAGCCGAAGAAGACTGCTACTGCTGCCCAGACCAGTGGCAGAGTGTTTGCTTTGAGTGGTGCAGAGGCGCCAGAGAAGGACAACCTGATTCGAGGTACTTGTTTTATTAATAATATCGAGTTAGTTGCTATTATTGATACTGGTGCTACTCATTCTTTTATCTCGCTTGAATGTGCTAATAGATTGGGTTTGAAGTTATCTGATATGAATGGGAATATGGTAATAGAAACTCCAGCTAATGGTTCTGTTACTACTACCCTTGTGTGTTTGAGATGTCCTGTGATGATTTTTTAGAAGAGCTTTGTGATGGATTTGGTGTGCCTACCCTTGCACCAAATTGACGTGATCTTTGGAATGAACTGGTTGGAGTTCAACCGCATTCATATCAATTGTTATAACAAGACTGTAGAGTTTCCTGAGGTTGGTGATAGTGGGGAGTTGATGTTCATGTCTGCTAAACAAGTAGATGAACTTGTGGAAGACGAAGCTTTGGTGTTTGCAATGTTTACATCGTTGCAAATTGATCGTGAAGCTGCGAGTGTGGAGTTGCCGGTTGTTTGTGAATTTCCAGATGTGTTTCCAGACAACGTCAGTGATTTGCCTCCAGAGCGTGAGGTAGAGTTTGCAGTAGACTTAATACCAGGTACGAGTCCAGTGTCGATGGCTCCTTATCGGATGTCAGCTTCTGAGTTAAGTGAATTGAAGAAACAGTTGGAAGAATTGCTTGATAAGAGGTTTGTTCGACCAAGTATTTCTATGTGGTGTGCTCCTGTGTTGTTAGTGAAGAAGAAAGATGGAAGTATGAGGTTGTGCGTTGATTATCGGTAGTTGAATAAAGTGACGATCAAGAATAAGTATCCACTTCCGAGAATCAACGATTTGATGGATCAGCTAGTAGGTGCTTGTGTGTTCAGCAAGATTGATTTGAGGTCAGGTTATCATCAAATTCGAGTTAAGCCTGATAATATTCCGAAGACGGCTTTCAGAATGAGATATGGACACTATGAATACACTGTGATGCCATTTAGTGTATCTAATGCACCTGGCGTGTTCATGGAGTATATGAACCGGATTTTCCATGAGTATTTGGACAAGTTTATGGCGGTGTTTATCGATGATATCTTGATATATTCTCGATCTGAAGAAGAGCATGTCGAGCATTTGAGAACTGTGTTGCAAGTCTTGAAGAAGAAGAAGTTGTATGCAAAGCTGTCGAAGTGTGAGTTTTGGTTGAAGGAAGTGAGTTTCCTTGGCCATGTAATTTCAAGTGGTAGTGTTGTTGTTGATCCTTCTAAGATTGATATCGTGTTACAGTGGGAGACTCCGAAGTCTGCTACTGAGATACGAAGTTTTCTGGGATTAGCGGGTTATTACCGCAAGTTTATTGAAGGCTTTTCTAAGTTGGCATTACCTTTGACTCAGTTGACTCGAAAGGGTCAGACTTTTGTGTGGGATGTAGCTTGTGAAGAGAGTTTCGTGGAATTGAAGAAGAGATTGACTACTGCTCCAGTGTTGATTTTTCCTAATCCAAGTGAATCTTTTGTGGTGTATTGTGATGCGTCGAAGATGGGTCTTGGTGGAGTATTGATGCAAAATGGACAAGTTGTTACTTATGCTTCGAGACAATTGCGAGTTCATGAGAGAAATTATCCTACACATGACTTAGAATTGGCCGCGGTGGTGTTTGTGTTGAGAATTTGGAGACATTATCTGTTTGGCTCTAAATTTGAGGTGTTCAGTAATCATAAGAGTCTGAAGTACTTGTTTGATCAGAAGGAATTGAATATGAGGCAGAGGAGGTGGTTAGAGCTGTTGAAGGATTTCGATTTTGATTTGAGTTATCATCCGGGCAAAGCAAATGTAGTGGCTAATACATTGAGCAGTAAGTCATTGCATATGTCGATGCTTATGGTGAAAGAGTTGGAATTAATTGAGCAATTCAGAGATTTGAGTTTGGTATGTGAAGCAACTCCTGACAGTGTGAAATTGGGAATGTTGAAGTTGACTAGTAGTATTGTGGAAGAAATCAGAGTGGGACAACAATCTGATTTAAAGTTGGTTGACCAATTGGTTTTGATTAACCAAGGTAACGGAGGTGACTTTCGAATTGGTGAGAATGGTGTAATGATGTTCAGAGACAGGGTGTGTGTCCCAGATGTTCCAGATATTAAGAAGAGCATTCTTGAAGAAGGACATCGAAGTAGGTTGAGTATTCATCCCGGTGCTATGAAGATGTACCAAGATTTGAAAAAGTTGTTTTGGTGGCCAGGTATGAAGAAGGACGTTGCAGAGTTTGTTTATGCGTGTTTGACTTGTCAGAAGTCGAAGGTTGAGCATCAGAAGCCTTTAGGTATGATGCAGCCTTTGAGGATTCCAAAATGGAAATGGGATAGTATTTCAATGGATTTTGTGGTGGGATTGTCGAAGACTGTTAAGGGGAATGATTCAATTTGGGTGATCGTGGATAGGTTAACTAAGTCGACTCATTTCTTGCCGATGAAGTTTAGTCATTCTATGCAGAAGTTAGCCGAGTTGTACATTGAGGAGATTGTGAAGTTACATGGGGTACCTTCGAGTATTGTGTCAAATAGAGATCCGAGGTTTACATCGAGGTTCTGGAAGAGTTTGCAAGATGCCTTGGGTACCAAGTTAAGGATGAGTTCTGCATATCATCCGTAGACGGACGGTCAGACAGAAAGGACTATCCAATCTTTGGAGGATTTGTTGAGGGCTTGTGTGTTGGATCATGGAGGATCGTAGGATAACCATTTACCCTTGATTGAGTTCACGTACAATAATAGTTTTCATGCTTGTATTGGGATGACGCCCTATGAAGCTTTGTATGGGAGAACGTGTAGGACTCCTTTGTGTTGGTATGAATCGGGCGAGAGTGTTGTACTCGGACCTGAAATTATGCAAGAGACGACTGATAAGATTAGGAAGATACAAGAAAAGATGAAAGCTTCGCAGAGTCATCAGAAGAGTTACCATGACAAGAGGAGGAAGGCGCTTGAATTCCAAGAGGGAGATCATGTGTTTTTGAGAGTGACGCCAGTGACTGGTGTGGGTCGAGCTTTAAAGTCTAGGAAGCTCACTCCACATTTTGTTGGTCCATATCAGATATCGCAGAGGATAAGAGAGGTAGCCTATCGAATTGCTTTACCGCCGTCACTTGCGAATTTGCATGACGTGTTCCATGTGTCTCAGTTGAGGAAGTACGTTCCGGATCCGTCGCATGTGATTCAGATGGATGATGTATAAGTGAGGGATAATCTGACTGTGGAAGCATTGCCTGTGTGTGTCGATGGTCGAGAAATGAAGCAACTGCAGGGTAAAGACATAACTTTGGTGAAGATGTTGTGGGGTGGACCAGCTGGTGAAAGTTGGACTTGGGAACGTGAAGATAAGATGAGGGAGTCGTATCCGACTCTATTCCCTTGAGGTAATTTTCGAGGGCGAAAAATCTTTAAGTGGGGGAGAGTTGTAACGCCCCAAATTTTGTAAGAATATTTAATTAATTTATTTAAATATTATATTCGTGAATTTCGGTGATTTGTGTGGATGTCGGTGATTTTATGAGGTTCTGGGTTAATTAATTAAATAATAGCATATGTTATGGAATATGATGTATTATTATTTAAATTAAATAATATTAGAGGAATTAAGGGCGGAGTGGACATTTGAGGAGAATTAGTGGGGGTAAGATGGGAATAGCACATTTAGGGGTATTTTAAGAGAGAATAGTGAAAGGAACTCATTATTCGTATTTTTCTTGAGGAAGAGGAAAAGGTGCTCTGAAGAACAAGTGAGAGGGAGGCTAGGGCATAGATCGAAAGAAGCAAAACTCTAAGGTATGGGGAGTATCGCTTTACAATATTTGTGATATAAAGATTAGGTGTTGTGGGTAATTGGGGTTTTGTGGGAAAACCTAGGAATTGAGGTTAGGGATGATGAATTGTGATGATTTACTATGGGATGATTATTGTTATTGATGTATACATGATAGTTATAGGTTATAATAACATAA
Organism: Lathyrus tuberosus; assembly: GCA_022829125.1. Taxonomy (NCBI): domain Eukaryota; kingdom Viridiplantae; phylum Streptophyta; class Magnoliopsida; order Fabales; family Fabaceae; genus Lathyrus; species Lathyrus tuberosus. The sequence continues at coordinate 6,480,586 of JALAZF010000338.1, read as the reverse complement.
TCTGTGATGATTTGAGGAAAAATCTGGGTTTTGGAGTGTGGAATCGCAGATGGAGAAGTGCTGTTATCGCAGGATTTTTCTGCAGAAATCGCAGAGCCCGCTTAGCGCGGTCTAGCGCGCTTAGCGCAGTCTGAAGGAATTTCGCCTCTTCGAGGCAGTGAGTAGCGCTCTTAGCACGGGTGGGGCGTGCTTAGCGCGACCTGGAACCGAAAATATTATTTTTATTGAATTAAAATTCATGAAAAATATCTGCCTTGTGTTATATTGATGTTGTGATGTTGCGATGAATTTCTGCTATGTGTTGACGTGTTATATGTGATGAAAATGATGTTTTGATGATTATATGATGATGTGACGTTATTGATGCTTATTAGATGTTTGTATGTGATGTTTGATGACAAAATGATGATGTGAAGTACCATGAGTACATTGACGATTATGAGATGACGATTCATGAATGTTTGATGATTAAATGACGATGTGGATAACATGATATTTGATGAATGATGATGCACTTAATAAGTTTTATTGATGATGATGATTATGACGTTGTGCATCATGCATTCATAACATTTAGACTTCGGTCTATTGACGATTTAGGACTTTGGTCCAGTGGTGGCTTCAATCCTATTGTGCGGATTAAAGTATTTTGTGACGTGCTCCCTTGTGGAGGGTTAATGGCCTAGTGTCCATTATTATGACGATTTGGTACCACATGCATTCTATGACGTTGCATTTCATCCTTGGTGGCATTGCATAATTGCATATGAGTGATATTGGTGATGTGATGTTTGATGTGATGTTTTATATGATGTTTAGGGTGAGAAGCTGTAATATGTGATGAAACAACTATTGCCTGTTGATGTCTTTTATTTATATGATTTATATTGAATTGTGATTACTCACCCTGCCTGTTTGAATGTTGCCTCCACGTGGGTAACGTGCAGGTGATCAGGTTTAGCCGTGGACGTTTTCGAGGACTTGAAGTTTATTTGATTTGGTCGATTTAGAGGGTCTTGCTCTGATAGTGTAACATCGGGTGGGGGTCCTTTGAGTCGAACTATGTTGTTTCTTTATTTTGGTGCTTTTTTGATGATGTGGTTTTATTTGAATTATTATGACGTTGTTGAAAACCGGGAATGACCCTATCGTGTCCGAGCAAAAACGGAGAATGAGGCCTATTACCTAGAACATCTCAACGGGGAAGAACTTGCGCGACCATGGAACGCCGAAAAACTAAAACAATACTATAGCTAATTCTCAGTTCGACCCGTCACGACCACGAACGTCAGCTACCGACCACTATGCACGCCTAGGTACAAGCGTCGCATACCAATAAAGCAGAACCCCGCTCAGTAACGGGCCGAGTAACTGCTCGACAGCAGTCCTCGATCGAGCATCGCCGTCGTCAAAGTACCATGACTGGCAAAACCCCAGCTCGCTATAGGACGTTCACGCCGCGAACTTAGGCCTCAAATGCGACCTGAGCTCCGCACCCCCGCCAGGATATTCCCCGGTCGTTCGACCAGTACCCCTCACTGCCGAACACATCTACAACGAGTAATCCCCTGAAACTTCACATAAGTCAAATACTCCCTATCACGAGCAGACATACATTCACAACAAGCATGAGTACAACACTTAGCAGAAAATAAAAGCAAGTAAAACCATGCAAATAACAGAACCGACCACCAAGACCGGGCATATAATTTAAATATGATAAGTGGCCACTAGGACCACGATTGTGCTGGATTACATAAACTGGGGGCCATGCCCCCAAAATAGGTTACATCAATTACACGACACGCAGGCCGAACAAATTACAACAACATAAAGAAAACCCCTCACTCATCCATCTGGGCGGCAGGATCGGGCTGAGGCTCCTGGTTCTCTGCGGGCTGGTCCTCGACATTCTCTTCAAGGAGGGCGGTAGGCATAACGATCCGACCATCCTCAACATGTGCCAGATAATGCGTACCCTCGGTAGAAATGTCAAGTCCTGGGTTCACCACCCGCAGTTGAGACACGACATTTCTAAAGGATTCGTCCGCAATGACGATACTATCATCCTCGGCCGCCAACATACGGGCAACTAGCTCGGACCTTGTCTTCAGTTCCTTAACATCCTCGGGTTCATCTTCTCCCGGGGCATTAACCGCCCTCAGCTGCTGGACCAGCTCCTCAGCCGCCTTCTTCTCCGCCGCCAACACAAAATTCTCCTTCTTCAGCCTGGCCACCTCCTCGTCAGCCTTCTTTCGGGCATCGCCAGCACTCTTCACCTCTTCCGTGAGAGATGCCACGGTAGCCCGAGCAGCCTTGGGCCCTGACTCAGTTGCGGAGTCCCCTTCAGCGTATATGGCCGCCATTTCCAGAACTCTGACCAGTGTGGAAGTATCTTGGGCCACCAACGCCCTCTTACTCGGACGGTCCATGCTTTCTAGCCGAAGAGATTTTGCCCGCGACACGATTAGGGAGTTTCGCTCAAAGTATCTTCTATCAAGTATGCAAGGAGGAAGCTCAAACCTCCTTTTCTCTGGGGCCCGGCTGAGATCCACGGCGTCGTTGGCCCTCGGCCGCTTGGTTCGCGGGGTCAGAGGTAGGGGAGATCCCCGGGGAGCAGGAGGGTGAGAAGAGGTCCCTGCAGTAGACTGAGCAGGAGTGGGAGCACGCACATTGTTCCTCGCAAGAGCATTCTTCACCACCCTCTCACGAGCAGAGGCATCTCACCTGCATAAACCGAACACAAGCATGTTAGATACGAGAAAAGAAAATAGTTCGGGAAAATTATAATAACTAAGACTACCGAGCAGCTTCTGGGCTTCCGCAAGAGTCGTGCATTCCAGGAGGGCCTTGGTATTAATAAAACGATACTCAACCCTCTGACTACCATCCTCCTCGAAAATCGGAGACCCCTTATTCGTCCAGCATTTAGCGAGCCAGAAGGAGTTAACGTACTTCATTAGCGTCTCGTACGCAGCGACATCCTGCCTGTCTAACTCGTGCGGCTGAAGAACGTAATCGCCAGGCTTCTTGGTGAAATGGCCAGGTCTCCAGTGGATGGGGAACTTATACACTCTCCCCCCGATGAACTTCCCGGACTCGTCGCGCAACTCATTTCCCTCCTCGTCAACCTCGATCTCCTAGAGATAAGTGTTGTCCTGGGCAGCTTCCGATACAGGCTCAATGATGTAGTATCTCTCCTTAAATGTCCGTATCGATTCAGAGAAAGGCTTGAACAGCTTACGCGACTGCTTCAACGAGACCCATCTGTATTTCCTCCCCGACAGCTGCCGTTGAAGGTGGAAGACTGTGAAGAACAAGGGAAGAGTAGTCCCAATCCTCAAGAAAGCACAGGTCAGCTCGAGCGCCCGTATGAAGGCCAATGAGTTCGGGTGCAGCTGCGTGGGGGCCAACTTCAAGTGCACGAACACTGATTGCTGAAAATTAGTGAACGACAATCTCAACCCCAGCTCTTTGAAGGCATATTCGTACATAGTAAAGCAATCCACGAAATCCGTGCAGACCCGATCATCTTCGGATGGAAAGTGCACCTTCCACCCCCCTCTGGTCCGACCTCCGTAAAAACGTCCCTAGGTGGACCCGTGCTCGGCTGGTTCGGCCACCTCCCACTCCTCCGCAGAATCAACGACGATGTCCTCCTCCATATCATCCATTTCCTCTTCTTCCCCGACCTCGCTGGGGACACTTGAAGTAGTCGAACTACTGCTGTCCGAGGAACTTGCTTCCTCCTCGGACGAGTCCAGGATAATTTCTCCATCTGGCCCCGTCGCCATATCGATCACCTGAAAAGTAGAGAAAAAAGTGAATTCGACAGTAAATCAAATCCACCCTTCCACCGTTAGTCAAGTGAAAGGGCGCGCAAAGGGCTGAGGACAATGTCCCCGACCTAAGCCCTAACATCAAAAGAAAAACTGAAACCTCCCCGCGAGGAGACGCTCGAAACAAGTCATCCCCCAAGCGAGGAGCTTCCCCGCACTCATATCCAGTTTCCGTTTGAAGCTTCGCCGGAAACCGCTAAGCTTCACCGGAATCTGGGAGTATTCGACCGGATAATTCATCACCAACTCAAAAGATGAACAATCACGGAAGTTACACATGCATCGCCGTCGCAACGACGCCGTGAACCGCCCTCCTCACTAAAAGATACCAAAACATCCGGCGACGTACCAGAAGTGGAAAATGGCACGACCGCCGTCCACCACCAACAGTCACCAGAAATCAGCCTATCTCATCTCCTAAACCTAAACCTAACCGCATGCAAGGCTACAAACAACCGTTTAATGGGTAAAAAAGCACAGAATAAGCAAACTTACTTGATTTAGAAGATAAAAGACGGTTCCCCGGAAGCTGACGCGGTGGCCAGAATAGCTGATGACGGTGACGAGCAGGAATTCTGAAGAAGACGAAGAGAAATCAGAGTGAAAAGTTCAAAATGGAGCGAGTTTCCCCCTTTTATACAGAGGGGCGTGTGCAGTGGCACGCGCTCGTAGGTCATGATGGCTATTAACTAGCCATCATTGCCTAGTAACTGCTACACGAAGCTCTAGGCACATGTGGCACCCTAACGTTTCCAATTCTGACTAACCGTTAATCTCCCGGACACCAGGCAACACGGTTACGGTCATGAATACCACGGACACCAGGGGTCACGGACGCCACAAGACAATCCTCGTCGTCTCCGACGACGACTTCACGCTATCTCCCCGGAGCATCGAGCTGTCCTTAAGTCATCACTCCTATGCTCGGGAGCAACGACTTAGGGGGCTCATGTTCTGAACCGATGGCTAGACACGGCCCAATCCGCTTCTGCTCCCAGAACGACCCAATTGCCTAAGTCTAATCCACTAAGAGGAAAAAGTTACCTTTTTGTCATTAAATAAAAATATATTATTCTGCTATGTCATATAATTAATTTAAAATTTTTAATATGACAGGATGCATGGTCATAATTTAGTTCACCGTGTAAAAAATTTTTGTACTCTTAGTGTATTACCCTTTCTCCTTAAAAATATATACACTTGAAATTTTGAAACCAAATTTCAAAATTTATTCAATTTATTTGTTGATAAAATGAGGAAAAATATATGATTCAAAAATAAAGTTCAGTTTTAAATTTCTAAACCGGACATATAAATAATTCAGGTTTGCTATTTTGACACCCATTCCTACACCTGCACCGTATTTCTGTACTGTACGGACGACACTATTTATCATCCGTACTGTACGGACATGTACTGTTCATGTACGGAAATACGTTACTGTTTATTATACGGACGTGTAATGTTCATGTACGGACGACACTGTTCACCGTCCTTAAATACAGTGTAGGATGTAAAGTGAGTGTCAAAATATCATTTTTGTAAATAATTTTCCCGGTTAGTTAATTAGTAGCATGTGTCGTTCCCCACAGTTTTCTTTTCGTTTTCATTTTGAAATAACGAAGTCCAAAATTCAAACCCTACACAAAACCTCCATTTCTCTTTCTGTCATTTCATCGAACAGAAAGTAGGCAAAACACATCGAGAAAGAGAAATTTGAAAATTAATGTCTGGGATGTTGAAACAACCAGGTTCATTCGCAATAACGCCACACAAAGTATCACTCTGCATACTCTTCAAGATCTACGCTCCTCCATCTCAAACTTCAGTTCCGTTCCCTTTCACTTCCGTCTCTCAACACAATCGTCTCGGTCTGTTCCTCTTAGCTCTCACCAAGGTACATTTCTCATCTTCATATTCATCACAATCATTGATTCTACTGTGTTACATGCTTGTGAGTCTTCTCTGAGTTCTGCAGTCATGCGATGATATAGTGGAGCCAAAACTGGATGAACTCATTCATCAACTGAGATTGATAAGTCAAGACTGGGAAGCATCTTGGCTTATTGATCAGTTGATAAGTAGACTCTCGTCTATCTCGTCACCGGATGATTTGTTTAACTTCTTTACCGATATACGAGGTTGGTTTATCACCATTATTCATTCCTTTCGCTTTCTATTTTAACGCGCAGGTTGCAATGTAGTTGGTTGTTTTTGTGTTTATTGACATGAAAATGTTGTTGTTTAGGAATACTTGGAGGTCCCGAGTCAGGTGCTATTGAAGATGACCAAGTTATTTTGGATGCGAACAGTAATTTGGGGCTATTTCTTCGCCGATGTATACTTGCTTTTAATTTGCTGCCGTTTGAGGTATGATGTTTTGTTTCATTCCTTTGGTGACTTGAATATTTATATGATTATATTATAGGAATTAGTGAAATGTAGGAGAAGGTGCAAAACTGGGCTTAGTTAGTGGATGTTAGTCCACTTTAATTTGAATATTGTTTTATCTTCATTTTGTTCGCATTGTTCTGTTATTTTGCTCTCTTTTTCTTATCTATCTACTACACTTTTTATTTGAGCATTTTGTAAGTTTCACTCTGTATGGTTCAGTTATTTTGCTCCTCTTTTCTCCACTAGTTCACTTTGGTTTGAGCATTTCACCCTTACTTCACTTTTGTTTAATTTATTATGTTCTGTTTTTTAGGTATATTTTATTTGTAAGGCCCCCATACTTCTTATTGTTTGAAACACGACGTGCTATTTCTTGGGTTTGGTTTGCCTCCACAAACTTCCATCCGTCATTAATAACATGTCCCCATCAAAGAAAATATATCGCTTTCTCTCTCTCATATGCCCAGTTTAAAATTTTACACATTTTACTTTTATTCTTATCCTCTCGGTAACTATTTATTTGAATGTCCAGGGTGCATGCCATCTCTTAACAAACATAGGGATCTATTGTAAAGAATTCTCAAGTTGTCATCCCTATGAAGACACTAGTTTAGATGATTCTAGTAGTAATCTTGAGACATATTCAGAATATGAGAACATGGACTTGGAGAACTTTGTCTATGAAAAGGTTTCAGAAGAAATTGAAGCAAGAAAGGAGGCCAGTGAAAGAGTTCCATTTCATCTGCATACACCCAACGCACTTTTGAGTTTAGTAGATGGTATAAATAATTAAATATCAAATTCACTGGGATCCTTTTTTTAGTGTTTTATGTAATTATGAAAGCACTACGGAGTTATAAAGACCATAATTTTTTCAACTAACAAAATCCCACTTTTCTGCTCCGACTGTTATTTACCTTCACTCCTGGTTTTCTCTATTTATGCCTTTGCTTTTAGTCTTGCTGATTGACGCAATGGTGGAACTCACATGCAGATATTGATGTGCCTGCCGATTCTGTATCCAAACAGAGTGGTAAAGTAAGAGGAGCTAGTTCTTATGAAGACCCTCAAAGTAGCATGGTACAGGATGTTGATCCCAGTACTGCAGTGTTTTTGCGCACAAACTGGCAGATACAGGGTTACTTGCAAGAACAAGCTGATATCATTGAAAAGTGCGCAACTTGAAGTCCTGAAACTTTTATAAGTTTTTTAATCGTAATTTTAACTGTATAGTTTGTATATATTATCTTTCAAATTTTATTCATTTTGCAGAAATGGTAGTGCTGTTTCTTTGAATGGGTTTGAAGTTATTCTACGCCAGCTACAAAAGTTGGCACCCGAACTACATCGTGTAAGTTTAGGGGGTTATTGTTTTAAACATTCATTGGACCTGTTTTTCTTTTCTAGATTCCCCTGAAGTTTGCTGCTTGAATTTCACTTCTATGCAGGTTCACTTTTTGAGCTACTTGAATAGTCTTTCTCACGATGATTATATCGCTGCTTTGGAATATCTTCATTGCTATTTTGATTACAGGTAATTGAACTATTGGTTATTCATTCTAAATCTAATCTCTATTGCCTGTTTATATTACCAGAGGCACTGTTACCCTGCCAGCATTCCACTTTTTTTGTACAATCTCTCTCTTGAAATACGATTTTTCTTTATACTTTTCAGTTTTCTTTTTGTAAATTCTAAGTAGTAGTTTACTCTTTTTTTTTTTTTTTTTTTTTTTGCAAATTCAATTATAAACTTTTAGTGGTAAACTTCTTCTGATGAATTTTCAGTCAGTCATTATATGTTCCCAGACTTTCCTGACCATAACTCACCGTTGATACCGTGTCTATAAAGTTGTTGATTCCTAGTAATATACTGTAAACTCATAAATATAAAGAATGGTCTTGAGTTATTAAAGAAACAATACACATAAATCATCTAAAAAATGAGTTGTTGCCTAGGAAGTAAGTACCTCCTGTTAAAAGAATTCTGTTTCATTGTTGTCTTCCACGCGATTACTGAGGCTGCTCCACCTTATAAATACTTCCAGTCTCAGTCCCAGTTTCATTGATATTGTTGATTGTCAAAATTTAGAATCACTACAGATGCAAGTTTAAATTTTTCCCCATATCGTCATTTTTAGTCGTTGTATTTTCCTGGGAATTATAGGACTTTAGTGCTATACCTCTTCTCATGTACACATACCAATTGTTAAGTGACTTAATAGTCAATAAAAAGTGCATAGATCCCACACTGATTAGGTGTATGTATGGCCAAAGCAGTCCTTAAAACCACGGGAAATCCTCACCTGTTGGAACAAATTCTGGGGTTAAATTAGGCCCAAATTCTAATACGACATTGGAGCTTATCCTAAATCTTATATTGGACACCCCTAGATGTCCAATCCTGCAATCTTCACAATTTAGATGTCCAGCACTTGACATGAGTGGGGCCCATTAAGATTCCACATGAATTTTCTACATGGCCAAAGTAGTCCTTACAAAGGCTTGGGAAGACAAAAGTCTTCATCTATTGAGTTAGATTTCACGCTTGTGTTAAGCCAAGATTATAATAAAAGGGATAGAGTGTAACCATTTTGAACTGAACTTGTCTGTTTGTTGGACAAAAGTGCAGGGAACGAAGGATTTGATTTTGTTCCTCCGGCTGGTGGTAATAGCTTTGGAAGATATGAAATTGCTTTATTATGTTTGGGGATGATGCATTTCCACTTTGGGCATCCAAAGCTGGCTTTAGAGGTGAATTCTTTTAACATTTTGATTTTGATATGTGCTACATGTTTCTACCTTTCTTAGACCTCTAGGGTTTATATCATTTATACTATGTTCTCCACAGATAGTTATCAGGACATTGTTCCTCTATCTACTATATTTCCGTGCATTACTCACATTGTTTTGTTGTGTTTAGGTTTTGACTGAAGCAGTTCGTGTATCTCAGCAGGTAATAGTCATATAAAAATAAAGTTTGTTTATTCATTAAAATTGCCGACTTGTGTTCAACAAGTGGCTCAAAACTAAGGTAACAGCAAGTTCAGCCTTACAGTATACGTGCTTTACTACCATAGATACATGGAAAAATAAATCTTAGCTAGTGTGGGCGGCCATTTAAACTCAAATGTGTCTTCCCCATACATTAGTTATGTGTTGTGCTGTGAATACTGACACTTTTCATTTATGCAGCACAGTAATGATACCTGTCTTGCATATACTTTAGCAGCTATCTCAAATTTGCTGTTTGAAAATGGCATATCAAGTACTGCTGGGATACTAGGGTCATCATATTCACCATTTACTAGTATGGGTATTTCTCTCTCTGTTCAGCAACAATTGTTTGTTCTCTTGAGAGGTTCTTTGAAGAGAGCAGAAAATTTAAAGTTAAAACGGTTGTTGGCTTCAAATCATTTGGCAATGGCGAAGTTTGATTTAACGGTAATGTGATTTTGTGACCGCATTATACTTTTTCGTTACACAGTTAATATGTTTTTATATATGAAATTGGTCATTTAGCATATTCTTTGAATTTGTCCCCTAAATGATAAATTGAAATCATTAATGTCTTGTCAAGTTGTCAGTATAAGAATATTAGCTTGTTAGTATCTAAACATATTCAACCCTAAAGTATATTGCTCCCTCCGTTTCACAATGCGTGTCACTTAGCAAAAAATAAATGTTTCCAAATGAATGTCATTCTTAATGTAACATTATTTTTTTTCTTTGATAGAAACATTCTCTGATAGAACATTACAGAACATTATCTGTAATAGTGAAAAACACATCAATAGTAACTAAGACTACTTTAGTAAAATTACTATTATCTTTCTTTTATTCATTCCATATTTTAATACGTGTTTAACAACCTTAAACGTTAATGTCATTGATTTTGAAACGGAAGAAGTAGCTGGTAGATATGGTAAGGTGTACAAAAGAAAAAAAAAGACACATCAGCAATTCTAGAACAATACAGAATATTTTTCTGTTAGAGCTGCACATGGCAGAGGACAGCTGGCAGGGTGTGAGTGGAAAGAGAATATTTGAGTGAGGAAATAAATGTACTAGGTGGGGGGGGGGGGGGGGGTGGATGGTACGGAAGATTTGATTCTCAAATTAGTGGGAGAGTGCAGGCCTCTCAAAGAGCCTCTATTTTCATTTTTTCCTCTATTTTTCTGCTATTGAAATTGTATGAACCAGATCCCATTTGAACTCTGGTTTTCTTTTGCCCTAATTAAGCAGATTTTCCTTCATTTCCTTGCATTTTCTCTATTAATTTCACTACTGTACTAAATTGAACCTATCAATTTGGTATCTAGAGCCTTGGTTCAACTGTGCTGGTGAATGGTTGTTACTAGAAGCACAATGGAAAACAGAGTTGAAGCCATAGAACAAAGGATGAGCAACTTTGAAGCCACCATGGAGCAGATTCGACAGATGGTGATGAAGCAGCAGTCGAGGCCGCAAGTCACAGTGGAGGAGATTCGTCAGCTCATTCAAGAGACTCCGTTTAGAAACCAAACAAGACATCGGAGACACCATCATCGTGGTGACGAGGAAGAAGAAGGAGAGGACTGGAGCGAAAGAAGCACGGTTTCAAGGGAAACACGACCACACCATCGTCGCCATGGAGGGGAAGGTCATTTCCGGTTGCTAGAGGTCATCGAAGGGTGGAAATGCCAGTTTTCAAGGGGGACGATGCTTATGGTTGGTTAGTTCGCATCGAAAGGTACTTTCAGTTGAACGGAGTGAGGATCCAGGACAAGCTGGATGCAGTAGTGTTGGCTATGGAGGATAAAGCTTTAAACTGGTATCAATGGTGGGAAGAACAAGCACCCTTGAGAACATGGGAAGAGTTCAAAGTAGCAGTTATGAGGCGTTTTCAACCTGGACTCTTACACAATCCGTTGGGACCCTTGCTGAGTTTAAAGCAGAAGGGAACTATGGTAGAGTACAGAGAGAAATTTGAAATGTTGGTAGCACCCTTGAGGAGAGAAGAGAGAGTTATGCTGGACTCTATCTTTCTGAACGGGTTGAAAGATGAGATTCAGGCTGAATTGAAGCTTCATGAAAGCCAAGATCTGGCTGAACTGATGGATAGGGCCTTATTGATTGAGGAGAGGAATGATGTGGTGCAAAAAAGAGGGAGTTATTGGAGGGACAAGGGGGGAAATCTGAGGATAAAAGATCCTGGAGACATGGGAGGGAATAGGAAGGAGGGTGAAAGGAGCAATGGTGGAGGAAATGAGAAATTTAAGAGTAAAAGATTGGATCCTGCAGAATTGGAAGAAAGGAGCAAGAAGAGACTTTGTTTCAAATGTGGGGACAAATGGAATAGGGAGCACATATGCAAATTCAAACATATGAGTTTGAAATTGTGTGAAAACAGTAGTGATGAGGAAGGGATAGGAGGAATAGGGATCCAAACAGAAGATTTAGGACAAGAAGAGGAGGAATTTAAGACTTTGCAACTGTCCATGCAAAGTAAAAAAGGGTTTACCTCAAACAAATCCTTTAAGGTATGGGTGACTGTGGAGGGAAGAGAGTTGTTAACCTTGATTGATTCTGGAGCAACTAGCAACTTCATTGACCCCAACATTGTGGCTGAGTTAGGGGTGAAAGTAGTTGAAACTCCAACATATGTTATAGAAGTGGGAAATGGGGAAAGGGTGACAAATCAAGGAATTTGTGAAGGGCTGAAATTTCTAGTACAAGGAGTTGAGTTTAGCCAACCATTCTCCTTGATGAAATTGGGAGGAATAGACATGGTGTTAGGGATGGATTGGCTGACCAGTCTAGGGAATATTTCAGTAAATTTTGGAGAGCTCAGTTTGAAGTGGGAAAGAGATGGACAGAAATGTAGCATCAAAGGAGATCCAGCTCTGTGCACAAGACAAGCATCATGGAAGGCTATGGTCAAGGCCCTTACTGATGAAGGAGTGGGGTTTGTGGTTCATTCCCAAGGAGCAGAAGTGGTAAACCAAACAGTAGAGGATGGAGGTTTGGAAGAGCTTTTGAGTACCTTCAAGGAAGTCTTTAACCTACCAGCTGGACTCCCTCCTTTAAGGGAGCATGATCATGCAATAATCCTCAAACCTGATGCTACTATCCCAAATTTGAGGCCCTACAGGTATCCTTTCTACCAGAAGAATGAGATTGAAAAAATAGTGGGAGAAATGCTCCAAGCTGGAATTATCAGGCACAACACCAGCCCTTTCTCCAGCCCTGTTCTATTAGTAAAAAAGAAAGATGGTGGATGGAGATTTTGCACCGATTACAGGGCCCTAAACAAAGTGACTATACCCAACAAATTTCCTATACCTATAATTGAAGAATTGTTGGATGAACTAGGGGGAGCTGTGATTTTTTCTAAGTTGGATCTGAAATCAGGATATCACCAAATTAGGATGAATGAAGGAGACATAGCTAAGACAGCATTTAGAACCTATGAGGGTCACTATGAGTATTTAGTGATGCCTTTTGGGTTAACTAATGCTCCTTCAACATTTCAAGCTCTAATGAATGAAGTATTGAGGCCTTTTCTAAGAAAATTCTGCTTGGTTTTCTTTGATGACATCTTAATATACAGCAGGGGTAGAGAAGAACATCTGCAGCACCTGAAATTAGTTTTACAAGTCTTAGCTGACCATAAGTTGTTTGCCAATAGAAAGAAGTGTTCATTTGGAAAAGAGGAGATTGAATACTTAGGGCATATTATATCTGGCAATGGAGTTGCTGCTGATCCCAAGAAGGTGGAAGACATGCTGAAATGGCCTGTCCCTAAAAATGTTAAAGGGTTGAGAGGCTTCTTGGGATTAACAGGATATTATAGGAAATTTGTAAGGAATTATGGGAGAATTGCTTGGCCTCTCACCCAGCTGCTCAAGAAGGATAATTTTATTTGGAGTAATGAAGCTCAAGTAGCTTTTGAAGAGCTTAAAGTTGCCATGACTACTGTTCCAGTTTTGGCCATGCCAGACTTTGACAAGGAGTTCATTGTGGAGACTGATGCATCAGGGAAGGGCATAGGGGCTGTCTTAATGCAAGGAGGAAGACCACTCTCCTATATGAGTCGAACTTTATCTAATAAGGACCAAAAAAGATCAGTCTATGAGAGAGAGCTAATGGCCATTGTGATGGCTACACAAAAGTGGAGGCCATATCTGTTGGGCAGGCATTTTAAGGTGCATACTGATCAGAAGAGCCTCAAGTTTCTCACTGAGCAGAAGATTATGGGGGAGGAGCAGCAAAAATATCTATCAAAGTTGTTGGGATTTGATTTTGAGGTCAAATATAAGCCAGGGAAAAAGAACAGTGCAGCAGATTCACTCTCAAGGCAAATGATGTATAATAAAATTACCACCATACAATGTGAAGCCTGGGAAGGTTTAGAAGATGAAGTTTAGCAAGATGAAAAATTAAAAGCTATTGTACAAGCTTTAATGATAGATCCTGCTAGCCACCAGGGATTTTCCATGAGAGGAGGAAGATTGTACCATGAAGGCAGAATTGTTATTCCAAAACAATCCCAAGGATTGCTTGGATATTGAATGAGTTTCATGATTCAGCAATAGGAGGGCATTCAGGCCAGTTAAGAACTTACAAAAGAATTGCAAGTGTGGTCTATTGGGAAGGAATGAGGAAGAGAATTCAAGAGTATGTCCAGGCTTGTGAAGTTTGCCAGAGAAACAAGTATCAAACATTGAGCCCTGGTGGATTAATCCAACCTCTACCAATCCCAACCCAAACATGGAGTGACATTTCCATGGATTTTATTGGAGGGTTACCTAGAGCACATGGGGTGGATACTGTCATGGTGGTAGTGGACAGGTTGACTAAGTATGCCCATTTTGTACCTCTTAGTCACCCTTATACAGCTAAGGATGTTGCAGAACTATTCATTCAGGAGGTGGTAAGGCTGCATGGGTTTCCTACTTCCATAGTTTCTGACAGAGATAAGGTATTTCTGAGCCAATTCTGGTCAGAACTGTTCAAACAAGCAGGCACCAAGTTGAAGTATAGCAGTGCTTACCACCCTCAATCTGATGGGCAGACTGAGGTGGTGAATAGGTGTTTAGAAACCTATTTAAGGTGTGTGACAGGATTGAAACCCAGACAATGGCCCAAGTGGTTGGCTTGGGCAGAACATTGGTACAACACAAACTACCATGCTTCACCAAAAACTACACCTTTTGAAGCTCTTTATGGGAGGGCCCCCCCTGTGATAGTAAGGGGAGATATTCCTCCATCAGCAGTAGATGAGGTCAGCAGATTGACTGCTGAAAGGAATTTAATATTGAGGGAGTTGAAGGAACAATTACTGAGGGCTCAGGATCTCATGAGAAATCAAGCCAATAAGCATAAAAGAGAGGTGGAATATGAAGTAGGAGATCAAGTTTTCTTAAAGATCCAGCCTTATAAGATGAAGAAGTTAGCCAAAAGGATGAATCAGAAACTGAGTCCTAGGTACTATGGTCCTTTTGAAGTGATCCAAAGGGTAGGAGCAGTGGCTTATAAGTTGAAGCTACCTGAGGATTCAAGAGTTCACCCAGTTTTTCATGCTTCCTTGTTAAAGAAGGCAGTTGCTCAGTCCATGGCCCCCCAACCTCTGCCAGACTGCTTGGATGAAGAGTGGCATTTGGAGCCAAAACCTGAGAAGACCATGGATTATAGACAGGGGGAGCAAGGTGAACTGGAGGTTTTGGTAAAGTGGAAAGGCCTGCCAGATTTTGAAAATTCATGGGAGTCCACTGATAAATTGAAAGCAGAATTTCCCACATTTCTCCTTGAGGACAAGGAGAAGTTTGAAGGGGGGAGAATTGGTAGATATGGTAAGGTGTACAAAAGAAAAAAAAAGACACATCAGCAATTCTAGAACAATACAGAATATTTTTCTGTTAGAGCTGCACATGGCAGAGGACAGCTGGCAGGGTGTGAGTGGAAAGAGAATATTTGAGTGAGGAAATAAATGTACTAGGTGGGGGGGTGGATGGTACGGAAGATTTGATTCTCAAATTAGTGGGAGAGTGCAGGCCTCTCAAAGAGCCTCTATTTTCAATTTTTCCTCTATTTTTCTGCTATTGAAATTGTATGAACCAGATCCCATTTGAACTCTGGTTTTCTTTTGCCCTAATTAAGCAGATTTTCCTTCATTTCCTTGCATTTTCTCTATTAATTTCACTACTGTACTAAATTGAACCTATCAGTAGCTTCTTAGCAGAAAAATATGAGATACAAAATTGTACAAATTTTAGACAAAGCTAATCATTGGAACTATGGGAAAGAGTTATTGAGGGTAGATTTAGATGAGATATGCGTATCAAAGAATTGTTTTGGTTTTATGCCAAGGAGCTTAATGACAGAAGCTGTATATCAATTGCAAATTTTGATGTATCTATACAAAAGGAAATAAAAAAGACACACACATGGTCACCATTGAGATTTGGAAAATCTGTACTGGGGTACTATTGAGAAGTGTTTTGAAAGGCTCTAGAGGAGGGTTGAATTTTAGTTTATGTCTTTGTTAAGCTAAATTGATTATGACACTTCTTGTCATGCAGTGCAAGATTTTTCTGTAGGTATGACCTAGTTGATTAGCTATCTAAGATTGTAGTTTGGTCAGAATTTGATTTCTATCATGCATAAACTTCAATTTATAGCATTTTGCACCATACCAAGTAAGAAGGTATTTGTTGTGCTGATAAAAGTTTTTGTATCTTTTTATCCCTCAAAGAACCTCTAAATGGGTCATTTAATCTATGTCTTTGGTAAGATGTCCTTACTGCTACCAAGTTTGGGTCATTGCTTTAAATGTTTTAGGTTGCAAATTACCCTGTTTGAGAATGAACATTCCCAAATGTGGGACAATTTTTGATATTTCTTGGTACAATCAGAATATCAAGAACCAAAATTGCATGGTGGTTGTATTTCCACCAACGAAACCGACAGACAAGAGTCTTGTTGTCTGCAGCACAATGACTACAAAGAGATTTACCACATTCTCCACCCTACAGAGGAAGGCCAACAAAAGCCACTGCAATAATCTCAAAATGCTTGGTGATTTGTCCTCCCAAGTGTGGGACCCAGGGGGGATATCGGGTTGTGGGATGCCAATAAAATAGTTTTGTAATTATTGCTTTCGATTTTATTCTCTAGTAATCACCTAGAGGATAAGGTGATAGTTTAGTGGGGAGCATTGTTAGATATAAGCCTCAATTAAGATAGTAATAGTAATGAGTCTTGTTAATTAATATTATTAAGCAATCTTATTATTAATAGGCAGTAATTTATTTATTAGTAGGCATTTTTTATTAAAAATAACTGTCATATGTAACTGCGCTGCAGTTAGAATAAGAATTACTAATTAATTAGGTGAATGAAAGTGATGTCTATAAATAGAGGGGGTGATGAAACAAGGACCCAGACACTGACATTGACACGTCGACACCGCTAATAATTTAAAAAAGTGAATAAATTGAACGTAATCAGAAGTGTCGGTGTCAGTGTCCAACACTGACACGAACACACCTTATTTCAGAGGTGTCAGTGCTACAAAGATTGAGAGAGAGGATATCTTGGAATTTGATTGGAAAGGGCCCATTTTGGCATTTCCGCGATATTATTTTGTAATCAAAGGGATTTTCCCAGTTTACTTTTCTATATGACTTGGTTTCTATCAAATGCGACTCCATGTTGCTAATAGTGTATCATCATTATTTGTCATACTTAAATTGATTCAAGCTCTACCATTGTGAACTGAATTAAATAATTTTACATAATAGTAGTATCTTCTCTGCAGCATGTTCAAAGGCCCATGTTATCATTTGGTCCAAAATCTTCCATGAAGCTCAGTACTTGCCCAGTTAATG
Organism: Lathyrus tuberosus; assembly: GCA_022829125.1. NCBI lineage: Eukaryota > Viridiplantae > Streptophyta > Magnoliopsida > Fabales > Fabaceae > Lathyrus > Lathyrus tuberosus. Next base: position 6,463,485 of record JALAZF010000338.1, on the reverse strand, counting down.
TTTCCAAGGTAGTATAAATCTGTCATTATTCTTGGTTGGCGACTGTTTGAGAACTGAGGATTATATTAATTACTCGATGCATTTTTTCCTTACATATTTGGCAGGAACTTAGGTTGAGTTCTCATCTGATTAGTGATTTTAGCTCAGAGAGTTCTGCAATGACAATTGATGGCGCCTTTAGTACAACTTGGCTCAGGGATTTACAAAAGCCAACAGGTTCACTAGTTTTCTGTCAGGATTCTGGATCTGGCAGCAGTTCCAACGTTCCCCAGTTCTGTGCCCAACCAACCTCAATTCCCGGATCTGTGATGCAAGTACTGGGTTCATCTTATATACTCCGGGCAACTGCATGGGAGTTATATGGAAGGTAAAGTTGCTATCTGTGTTGTAGATATGCATGATTATATAAATTACGGCTGTTGCACTAAATTATTATTCTTTTTTTTCTTGAAACTGCCTGTTAACAAAATATAATATAGTTGATCAGCATTTAAATTGATTTAACTATGAACTATTACTAAAAGAAAATAATCCTGCTTTAGAATGATGGTATTGCTTTTCTTTGAAGTATTTGGCACCGATTACTTAGACCTCATTCTCTTCGCAAGTTAGATTATAGTTCTTGACTTATTAACAGCATCCTATATAGGTCATACCAATTGTTGGGCAAAAGCAAAAAGATGAGCACCAAATCATAACGATTTAATCAAAGATCGTAAATGTGCCTTAATAGAAGGACCGAAACTTTGAAATAAGTTTGTATAGAAAAAAACTAATATCGTGGAAAATGATATCAGAGTGAGACAGAGAGATTGTTAAACTCCTATTGGTTTTATGTTAACAGTTATTTAAGATTGAGTACTAGAGTGCGAATGAATGCAGAAGGTGAACACCAGTCGCTCCAATCAAACTTCTGAATTAAACTGACGAAATAAATTAAATATCCTCTTTATTAAAACATAAAATGCTTTGATAGGGAGAAAGAGAGAGAGAGGTTCAAAATATGCACTTTTTCTGTGTACAGACCGATATACATGTAATGTTATATACTTATATCCTATGATTAAACAGTTTAGTAGGTGGTACGGCCTTACAAACATGCATGCAGAACCCAATTTTCACAAAATGTTTTCTTTATTTGGATTTAATCTAATGAATATGGTTTTCAAACTCATCAAGATAAATTGTATCATAATGAGCAAGGAAGCAACCATCTTGACCAATATTCTTGAAGGTCTGATTTTGTTGCATCAGACTTTTGGTTATAAATAAAATTGAGCAAAATGCTTGTTTTTATTCTATCAGTTTATACAAGGTTGTTTTGTTTTGAGATTTTTTCATCATTATGAGGTGATTAAAGATATTTAATTGTTGGATATGCATGCATAATGTTTTTTTTCTTCATAATTTTATATTATCTTGGAAGCGTGCTGTGTATCTCATCATCTGATTTTGTTCTTTTCCTTTTCTTTTTTTTGAACTGTCATTAGCACTCCCATGTCTCGCATAAATGCTATAGTTCACGCAACTTGCTTTGCCGATGCATCAAGGTAGCTACTTAACTGAATGTACCACGGGTTACAAAGATCATATTTCAAGTTGCTAATTCTGTATCACCTATGGTTATTGAAAAACAGCTACCGAACAACCATTTTTCCTCTTCAATGTTTTTATCGCTAAATATTTTTAAAAAAAAAATAGTTATAAACTCTATCATTTTTTTTGCCTCAGTCTCTATATTAATAAAAGAAGACTTCTAGTCCTCAAATGGACTACAGCAAACTATTATCTACTAAATGTTTTTTACTAAATGCTTTTTATTTATTTATTTATTTTTTAAAAAATAAGGACTAATTTAAAAAAAAAACATATTTTTAGGGATTAAACTTATATTTAAGCCTAATTTTGTGCTTGCTTTAACTTTGTTCATGGTTACCCCAGCTCATCAGATGCAGCATTAGCATATGTAAAGCTCATTCAACATTTAGCAGTCTTTAAAGGATACAAAGGTTAGATCGGTTGCATTAAATAGAACTGACTCCCGCCCTTATATACGTGTGTATGTGTGTGTGTGTGTGTTTTCTTCTAAAATTTCATTGTTTTACTCTGTTGTATGCCATTTTTAGTGGTTTGTAAATCAATAGATTAATTGTTTATGAATAAATTAATGGTAATTGTTTGTAATGCAAATTGCCTTTTGTAAATACTAAGTGGTTTTTCTCTCTTTTGTTGTGAATGTTGATAGAAGATTGGAGGGTAAAAACCCAGTCAATTACACAACACACATTCCTTCTCTTGCTCCTTATTGTTCTTCTGTTTTCATTCTGTGTTCAGAGGCCTTTTCTGCCCTTAAAATAGCAGAAGAGAAGTTTCTATCTGTCTCAAAATCACAAATCTTACTGCTAAAGCTGCAGCTGCTTCACGAGCATGCTTTACATGGGTATGTAGTCTAGGTCAAAAGTTGTGTTCATATTTTTACATACTGTAACCAGATGCGATTTCAGCATTGTTAATAACTTAATTGAGAATTTTGTAGCGGACGTTTAAAGTTGGCCCAGAAACTGTGCGACGAACTTGGTGTTTTGGCATCACCTGTTACTGGTGTAGATATGGAGATAAAGACAGAAGCAAGCCTTCGACATGCCCGTACATTGCTTGCAGCAAAGCAATTCCGAGAGGTTCCCCTCTCCCCCCCTGTCTGCACTAAAGATTAATATAATGCACATGTAAAATCAATCATATTTTACTCAAACAGAAGAGCAGAAAATTATTATTTTATTTAATTTTCGTGTAATTATTTTCTTTTTCAGGCAGCTTCAGTGGCGCACTCCCTCTTTTGCATGTGTTACAAATACAATCTGCAAGTTGAAAATGCCTCAGTTCTTCTTTTGCTTGCTGAGATTCACAAGGTATGCAATCACATCGGTCTGATACACTACAAAGTTTATGTAATTGAGATCAAGTTATTTTATCTTGTTTGATCTCTTTTCGGGCAAATTGGCTATTTTATCTTGTTTGATCTCTTTTCGGGCAAATTGGCTATTTTATCTTGTTTGATCTCTTTTTAGGCAACTTTTTATTTAATTAAAATTTGTTGATGGGTTACAAATTACTGCGGGGTGACATCCCCTCCAACTCATCTCACCAAATGACGATTGTGTATCAAATGAAGCAGGAAGAATTGAAAAAAACAGAGAAAAATATAATATAAACATTTCGTAAACAAAACATATGTTCGTAAAATGTCTCTTTATGCGTGTCTTAAGCACTCATTGACATCCTTCTTTTATTCAAGGAAAAATATTTCTCAAGAGTCATGTGCATGTTTATTATTTCTTATTGATTTAACTGTATGATAATTTCTTTTCTTTTTATCTCTATGCTCATCCTAAGTTAATTGATGTGTACTACACTTCCAAAGTCCAAACTACCAGCTGTCTTGAAAAAATAAAACAGAAAGATTATATGAACATTTAGTAAACAAAGGCGCATGTTTATAGTGTTTCTTTATGCTTGTAATACTCACATTCTTTTATTCAAGGAAAAACATTTTTCATAAGTCATGAGTCATGCCAATGCATGTTTTATTTCTTATTGATTTAAACCGTACAATGATTTTCTTTTATTGCATTATATATTGGCTCATCCTAAAGTTAATTGATGTACACTACACTTCCAAACTACCAGCTTTCATATTATTGTGTTCTCCACATTTGTTTGCTTTAAATCCCTGATATTTATTATATTAAATTTTATCAGAAATCCGGCAATGCGGTTTTAGGGCTACCATATGCTTTAGCAAGCCTCTCATTCTGCATATCATTTAACTTGGATCTTCTAAAAGCCTCAGCTACTCTTACTTTAGCTGAGCTATGGCTCTCTCTTGGATCAAACCATGCAACACGGGCTCTGAACCTCGTTCATGGAGCTTTTCCGATGATTCTTGGTCATGGAGGTTTGGAGCTCCGCTCACGAGCCTATATCGTTGAAGCAAAATGCTATCTATTCGATACAAATTTCAATGGTATGTTGCTGAATGTGTGAAGGCCCTACTATTCTCCTCTTTTCCTCCCACATGTCAAACCTTCAACTAAATCTCCTTTTGCTCATTTGAATTGTGATTTCAGTTTTTGAAGATTACTATCTTGTGATAGATTCATTAAGACAAGCTTCTGAAGAACTCCAACTTTTGGAGGTAAGCAGACTTTGCATTTTAATCTTTTGGTTATTGCTCCTTCACTTGACTAATTTTTTTTATTATAAATAAAATAAAATAAATGGGGCTATTATTCTTGCCTGGAAAATACTATGTGCTACTTACTTGCCTTCATTATTGTATGTCAAAATTATATCTTGACTGCCCTGCAGTTTCATGAATTGGCAGCCGAAGCCTTCTACCTGATGGCCATGGTCTATGACAAAGTTGGGCAATTAGAGGAAAGGGAAGAGGCTGCATCTTCATTTCAGAAACATATATTGGCTCTCAACAATCCTCAAGATCACGATGATCCTCTTGTTAGTATATATTGAATGTTCGGTCTACCCAGTTTTGTTTTATGATAAACTGCTTATTAAATTATATACAATACTAATCCTAAACCTTACACCATGTTCTGTAATTATCATTAGTTGTTTATAGCATTAGCCTTTTTGTTTTTATTGAGGCTCATTGTCAAATTCGCTAAAGTTCATGATACCATTAACCCCTTGAATATTTCTGGGCCAGCCACACCGTACCACACGTTACAGAGGACAACAGTTGAGTGATGATTATAACCATTGACAATTAATTACAGACAGCAATGTTTATAACTCGTTAATGATGATTATAACTCGTTAATGCTGCATTCACCACGCCTTATGGACATTCGAAATTCAATACTTAAAGTTCTTGTACTTGTAGTTTTTTTTATCAATCGATGTATTAATATTGTTGAATAAAGTTTTGCACACGAGATTGATTCAACCAAGGGATTTTACTATTATGATTTAATCACTGCTTAGTAAAAAAAATAAATTAAATTCACTAATCATTAGGAGAAAACTTGTGTTTTCTACTGAGGAAAGCATCATTTTTCATAAAACATTCAGTCAATTATAAGTCTATTTCAGTCTTGGTCTACCATGTCATCATTTCTTACTTGTAGGAGAAATGGTTTAAAACTGATGGTCTTCTGCCGATCTTGCTCTGATTTTTGCTGTTCCACCCTCTCCACATTTGTGAAAAGTCTCAAGTATCTCTAGTATTCGAAGATGCATTTTTAAACGTACATTTTTCACACACCTCAAATGAAATTGCTGAGAAACTTTTATTATGTTAAAATATAAACTGGAGATGCATCTTTGTATGAATTAAAGCTTAATTTGGAGATGTATCTCTATGATTCAATTAGTTCAATATTCAATAAGTTTTTTTCAGAGATATAACTCTGGAATATGCTCGGTTAGTTTAAACCAGAAACCAGCCTGAACAATAGTAGAATGAAAAAACAACATAAATTAACATCAAAATAAACATCACATAGATATTTGTTAACATTAACATGAATTTAACATTATATGTCATTACAAATGGGTGGTTCAGGACATTGCAACATTTTTATAATATATTTGGTTGATCTTGCAATCGTCGCATCCACCTCAATCAAACCCTTTGTTGAGTAACGATGAAAGTTACTCCGCATAACCTTTAAATCATCATCCGTCTCCATTTCAAGCACGGTGAATCATGTATTTCATTCGTTGTCAATCGAGAGTGAACGGTACTTAAGCTTGACAACTCTTCGATTTTTTTGGATATCATAGGAGAGTATTTAGTTTGGCTTTCAGTCGACGAGATGCATGTCCTTGGAGATCCTAAATTGAAGTGGGAGATTTGCACCATTGAAATACAAAAATGCAAGATGTGGATATATTTACAAGATGTAGATATATTTTTAGAAGTTGTATATTAATAAGGACTTTACAAACCATATCCTATCATCAGGACATACTTACGCCCTTTTTTCTTTAAAAAATGAGGATCTTTACGGAGACACACATCCCCCATATTTATTTATTTTAAATAATTAAAAGACGTGTCTGGAGATGCATCTCCAGACCCACCCAAACCACTGTTCATACATAACTAGTATATTATGCTGTGCACAATTTAGAAACACAAAAATTGTCCAAAAATTAACACCTTATTTTATAACATTATGAACAACATTACATACAAGAAATGAGTTACATTGTTAGATTAAAACTAAAATGTATTAAAACACGTGTCACTACCTAATCTATTGGTGGTTCCTTCTTTGACATTTTCTTATTTGCATCTCTTTCAACGTCGCTTAAACTGGTGAACTCTTCCATACTTGTCGTTGATTGAGTTTACCTATAACAACAGTTTCCATTCTAGTATTGAAATAATTTATTTTGAAGCTTTGTATAGTAGAAGATGTAGGACACCTTTGTGTAGGTATGAGTCAGTTGAAAAAGTTGTGTTTGGACATTAGATTATTCAACAGACTATTGAGAAGGTTAAGATGATAAAGTAGAAGATGAAGGCATCACAGAACAGTCAAAATAGTTATCATGATAAGCGAAGGAAGGCACTTGAATTTCAAGAGGGAGATCATGCGTTCTTGAGAGTCACTCCGACAACTTGTGTTGGTCGTGTGTTGAAGTCTCGAAAGCTTACGCTTCGTTTTATTGGTCCGTATCAAATCATTCAATGAGTAGGAAGAGTAGCATGCATAGTTCTCTTACCACCATCACTTTCAAATTTTCATAGTGTCTTTCATGTGTCTCAACTTCAGAAATATATTCCCGATTCGTCCCATATGATCCAATTGGATGATGTGCAATTGAGAGAAAACTTGTCTGTTGAGGCATCACCCTTGGGATTAAGGAACGAGAAGCGAAACGCTTGAGAGAGTAAGAGATCACTTTGGTAAAGGTAATGTGTGGAGTAGGGGTTGACAACAGTCGACTTCAGACGATTTCGAATAAAAAATCGTCCACTGGCCATGACCGACGGTTGTAATACTTCAAACCATTTTCGTCCATTTTGCATCTCGGTTTCGTCGGATACGGTTCTCTCGAATGATGGGTCAGACGGTTGGGTTAATTCAGGTGTTATCACTAAAAAATAAATCAAAGAAAAAAAATTAACCAGGTGAAACCAACCTAGATCAGAAATAATTTCAACGAGAAATTAATTAAAATAAAATAACACAATAACTATTATTCTTCTTTTTGAAGAAAGATCTTGAATGCATGGCATGTTTTAAGAAGATCTTAATAGAGGAAAACATTAGCATATTGTTTCTTGTTAGTAAATCATTGCAGTATATATAAGCATAAAGATGTTCACATAACATAAAAAAAATGGTGGAAGAAATTTTTTTAATGGATATTGGTATGTCATTATGACAAGAGCAAATGATGTTAAAAATGATGAAATATGAAATGGTGTTTCTGTGTGTTGAGAGAGAGAGGGAAAAGAGAGAGAGGAAATCACTTGTGACTTGTGAATGATAATAAAGTACTCCCTCCGTCCCAAAATATAAGAGAAAAAATTAAAAACACACTTATTAAGAAAAGTAAAAAGTATAATAGTTTGACTAAGATTTTGTTGAAAATAATTGTTTTGAAAGATGTAAAAACAATTCTGATTGGTTGTTAGCTATAGAAAAGATGAGAGAGAAAGTAAATTAAATGCAACTTGCATTTAATTTTACCTTGAAAAAGATGAAAGTTGTTTTTTTCTCTTATATTTTGGGACAAGAAAAATGCACTTTTTTCTCTTATATTTTGGGACGGAGGGAGTATATATGAATTGAAAATATAAAATTTAAATGTTAAATGAAATGAATTATAAAGGACACACGCGTGAAGACAGAAGACTAGTAATATAAAAGTAGAAAAAGTAATACAATAAAATTAAATAGTCCGTCAAATTACACAGTTTTGTGGGTCTCAAGGTTTGAATTTTGAGCCAAACAAGAAGAGAGAGAGAGGATATCCCTTATTATTTGTATCTCACATTACACTTTTGGTCGGACTCGGATTCCATTGGACCAACTTTTAACATCTGGACCCGACTAGAATAACCCATTTGAACTCGTTTTCTCTCTCTCTCTCTCTCTCTCTCACACACACACACACACACACACACACACACACACACACACACACACACACTTTTTTCATCCAAAACCCAATGATATTCGTTTATTTTATCAATTTTCGGATTGGATAGAGCGGGTCTCGGATTTTTGTCCACCCCTAGTGTGGAGGACCTGCTGGAGGAAGCGTAATGTGGGAGCTGAAGAGCCGGATGAGAGAGTCTTATCCAGAGTTGTTTCTCCCAATTAGTTTTCGAGGGCAAAAATTCTTTAATTGAGGGAGAGTTGTAACACCCCGTTTTTTTGTTTATTTTATTTTAATTCAGTTTAAAATGCTTTATAATTATTTTATTTGAGTACTCTATTTAATTTATTGGTATTATTGAGGATGGGTAAAGTTTTATTAGAATTATCAGTAATTTTAATTATGTAAATAATAGAAATAATGATATTTTGTGCCTTGGGGAGAAAATAGAGTTTTTAATAAAATAGAGAGGTGGGTGGAATTGACGAGAATTGGTGAAATCAATTAAAATAAAATAGAAATTAGGTTTTTATTTATTTAAATAGAAAAATTGGGGGAGAGTTTGGTTAGTACATGTTTTTAGTAAAAGGAGGCAAAAGAAGAGAAACCATAGGAAAACTTTTCGGAAGGAGAAGAGAGAACCTCCACAACCAAAGCTTGAAGCTTGCTGCACATTTGAGGTAAGGGGGAGGGGGAACTGTTCATGATGTGGATGTAATGAGTCATAAAGGATATATATGATACCTTACCCTTTTTCCCTTTTCTTTTAATTTCTTCCATGAAATTGTTGAATCATGAGATGGTTTGTGCAAAACCCCTCTTGATTGTTGTGATATGCTGTGAATTTCGTGTTGTATTGGTGACTGATTTTTGTATGAAATTGAATGTGTAATTTTGAGTTTTGATGTGTGAGGGATATCCTTCTAGCCATTTTGTTTTAATGATGTCAACAAATGCATTAGATTGTAATTTGAGCGGTATCACTTCATGTGTCGGGCATACAGCATCTCATCGTTGTTGGTCATGTGTCTAGATGCATAGGATCCTATTCTCCTCAAAAATAAATGTCCACAAGTGATTTAATAGTGTCTAGCATGTGTGTTTCTCCTTGGTCTGGTAAAAACAATTCAAAAATTGAAATTTCTCAAAAAATTGGCCTTCATGCGCTGACCTCAAATCTTATGCGCCGACCTCAAGAATCATGCGCTGACCCCCCAGAACTCACGGGTAAGTGCATAAACCTGAGAACCCAAAATTGCTTTTCTATGCGTCGACGCATAGACTCCAGAGGTCGAAGCATGACACTGCTTTTTGTGCTTTTTCACTCAAATTCGTTTCTGTTATTTCCAATTATATCTTTTGGTCATATTTTTTCATATAAATAGTTTTGGGTCTTCATTTTTCATATAGAACAAGAAACGTGAAAAATATATGTCAGTTCTCTCTTCATCTTCATCTTCTTCACTGTGTAAACAAACAATCACACATAATCATTTTTGTTTGTGTCGCCCATTGACCAAAGTGATAACGTTCAGAATTTAGGAAGTGTGATCTTCATCTTCTGAGTTGAGAGATTGGCAGGTGTTTCTTGAATCAAACCAGTTGGGTTTGTCCTCCAAGAATCGAGGAGATTTTGGGGGTTTTGTACAAATTGTTCTTTCTACAGGGATTCAGCTGGGCGAAGGTAACCGGAAATTGGCGCAACTGTTTCAGTTTAGTAGCTGTAATCAGAGGATCGTAGAAGAAGGTTTGGGTTCGAATTCTTGGAAGATTTCAATTGATCGAGTGAAGGTAACTGAAGAACAGAGTTTTCTTTCGGTTTAGTAGCGTGGGACGGTAATTGAATCATCCATATTCGGAGCACTTGATTCATCTTGAATCAAGGGAAGAGAAAATTCTGCATCAAAGATCGAAGACGTTCGGGGTTTGAATGTTCACAGTTTTCTCTTGTAATAAACATTGCAACAACTACAATATATATATATATATCTCAATTCCTTTTGTGGAATTGGGGGCAGACGTACCCAAAGCGAGGACGATTGGGGAACTGCCTAATCAAATCTCGAGTGTTCTCTCTCTTTCTCTTAACTCTTTTACATTTCAGTAGTGTTCGATTTTGTGACGTTGCAAACTATCGTAATTTCTGTCATAGAATAATTGTATGCTGTTAAACTATTTTTGTTAAATCAATACAATTCATTGAATTGTGTTTTGGAGCAGCTGCACATTATTCTCCATAGAAATTCTGCACATAGTGTGTTTACGCACACTACGTGTTTGATAATTTATTTTCAAGCAAAATTCGAACACAGTGCTTTAAATTGTTTATCAATTAACCTCATTGGATCGGTATAAACATCAAGCAAGTGATAATTTGTTGTCTGCGTTTATAAGTGTTATATTTAGAACTGAATTTTTCTCTTTCGTTCTCATCCACAATATATTCGCGCATATCCGATCCTTTCGGTAGAAGGTTCGTTGTAGACGTTTCTATCCAGTGGTAGCTTCCGTTAAACAAATTTTCTAAAAAATAGAATTTTGTAGTCCATTTGCTTGTAAAACTCAAGGGATCTATTCAACCCCCCTTCTAGATCCATAGCCATCGTCTAACAAGAGGTATCACGAGCGCCGGTTTATTCTGGTGCTTCGGTAGAACTTCTTGGATCATGGCGAACGAACCTAAGGGGGCTTATAATAGAGCTCCAATTTTTACAGGTGAAAACTACAGCTACTGGAAGATTGTATGCGTGTTCATATTAACTCCTTAGATCGGAAGGTTTGGAACGTTATTTTAAACGGTCCCATGGAAATCACTATTACTAACGCGGAAGGCGTTGTTGTTCCTAAACCCGAAGACCAATGGACTGAGGAGGACGAGAAAAAGTACAGTTATGATTGGAAGGCTCGTAATATGATCATTTCCTCTTTGGGAGTTGACGAATATTATCGAGTCTCCCATTGTGAAACAGCCAAAGCTATGTGGGATGCCTTACAAGTAGCCCACGAAGGCACTAATGATGTTAAATTGGCTTGTATCAATACACTAACGCAAGAGTTTGATTTGTTTTACATGAAGCAAGGGGAAACCATTGCGGATATGCAAAAACGATTCACTCACATCATTAACAAATTGCATGTTCTTGGTAAACCAATTCCCAATGAGGTTTCTACTAATAAAATTCTGAGGTGTCTTAGCAGGGAATGACAACCGAAGGTTACCGCTATCAAGGAGGCCAATAATCTTGCTACTCTAGACCTCACAACACTCTTTGGTAAACTCGATGAGCATGAGCAAATGCTCATTGGCTTGGATAAACATGAGAAGAGCATAAAGAAAGAGAAGGTAAAAGATACGGAGAAGAAGTCGATAGCTCTTAAGGCTTCTTGTTCAAAGTCCACACATCAAAAGCTAAGTGATGATGAATCCAAAAACGACAAAGATGAAGATTCCGGTGACGATATGAGCTTATTTGTGAAAAGATACAATAGATACATTCGTAAGAATGATATTCAGCACTCAGACAGAAATCTTGTCAAGTTCCGTAAGCAATCGAGAAGTGAAGGAAATAAAAATGGCAAGGTAAAAGGGACGTGCTACAACTGTGGAAAATCCGGGCACTACAAACCGGATTGTCCATCCTTAAAGAAAGACAAAGACAAGGATAATGACAAGAGTCGCACAAACAAAAAGTCCAACAAGTCTCGATGAGCATACATCGCTTGGGAAAGTGATAGCGAGTCGGAGAAAGATGACTCTTCAAGTGACGAAAGTGAATCCGTCAACCTTTGTCTCATGGCACGTCACAACAAAGGAAAAGAGGTAAAACACTCTAAATATGAAAACTGTCAAAATATGTCTCATGCTGAATTACAAAGAGCTTTTGATACATTACACCACGAAGCTAAGGAAGCATTTCAACGCTTAGCTTCGAATAAAAAGATTTTTTCCTATTTGGAGAAAAAGGTCTCCGATTCCCAAAAGGAATTGGAAGATCTTAAAAACTCCATGGTGAATGCATCAAAAACTAAAATCGATGAGAATAAATATACATGGTTTGACCTTGGGGGCTGTGGTACTTGTCACATTTGGCAAAGAGAGGTGAGAACCCTCAAAGCCAAGTTAGACAAGGCTCTTAAGCCTAAGATTACGTTTGCTATTGATCGATCACATTATCGTGAAATAATGAATAATCCTTATCAACATTACACGTATGTGATTCGAGATAGTGATAGCAAAGGTAAACTCCAAACTAATCGTGATTGCTTATATTGTTGTAAGCCCGGTCATACTATTGCTAAGTGCCGCTTTCAGAGATTTCTTGTTCCAAAGGGCATTTATCAATGGGTGCCCAAAGGCAATTTTGGTTTCACTCACCATGAAAGACCCAATGAGAATTGGGTACCTACTCTCCCTTGATTATTTTTGTAGGTTCAAAGTCTTGAGACCACCAAAGGAAGATGGGTTCTAGATAGTGGCTGCTCAAGACATATGACCGGAGACATATCTCTTTTCATCGACTTTGTGGCGAAGAAAAAGGGGTTTGTCACTTACGGAGATAATAACAAGGGACAAATTCTCGGTAAAGGTAGTATAGGTAACCCCTCATCTATTACTATCTCCGATGTACTCTTGTGGAGGGCCTTAGACACAACCTTTTAAGCATTAGTCAACTATGCGACAAAAATTATAAAGTCTCTTTTTCAAAGGATTGTTGCGTAGTTGAAGATTGCGACAAAAAGAATGTGTTTAAGGGCTTGAGCGTGAATAACGTCTATATGCTAGACTTAAACGAGGTATCATTGGATGGAGACAAGTGTTTAGTCACTATGAATGAAGATTCATGGTTGTGGCATAGACACTTGGCTCATATCAACTTTGATTTGCTTAACAAAATTGTTTCTAAAGACCTAGTCATCGGTTTACCCAAAATTAAATTTACAAAGGATCATCTTTGCGATGCGTGCCAAATGGGGAAGCAAACAAGGATCTCTTTTAAATCTAAAAACATTGTTTCAACTATGAGACCTCTTGAGCTCCTCCATATGGATCTCTTTGGACCATCTAGGGTTAAAAGCCTAGGTGGTAACTACTATGGATTTGTTATAGTCGATGATTTTTCTAGGTTTTGCTGGACAATTTTCTTAGCGAATAAAAGTGATACCTTTTCAGCCTTTGAACGATTTGCTAAGTTATCTCAAAACAAGTTGAACACAAACATTGGGTCAATCCGAAGTGACCATGGGGGTGAGTTTGAAAATCATTTATTTGAAGCATTTTGTGATTCCAACGGAATTGATCATAACTTTTTAGCACCACGTACCACTCAACAAAATGGGGTAGTGGAACGTAAAAACAGAGTTTTGGAAGAACTTGGAAGGACTATGATCAATGATAGTGGATTACCAAAATATTTTTGGGCCGACGCCATAAGTACGACTTGTTACGTTTTGAATAGGGTGCTCATCCGACCTATTCTAAATAAGACTCCGTATGAGCTTCTAAAAGTGCGTAAGCCAAACATATCTCACCTTCATGTATTTGGTTGCAAATGCTTTGTGTTAAATAATGGAAAAGAGACTCTCGACAAATTTGATGCCAAGGCTGACGAGGGTATTTTTCTTGGATACTCTCAGTCAAGTAAAGCTTATAGAATCTATAATAAAAGGTTACGTATAGTTGAAGAGTCAGTTCATGTTTCTTTTGACGAGTCTTATCCGAGAAATGTCGGAGAAGGTAGTTCTTTTCATGGTGCAGGTGTACCTACTGAAGACATACTCAAGGACACTGACAAGGGAACTGATCAGCCTGAAGCAGTGCGTATTGAGGAGGAAAAGGATCACCAACCAGTGAAAAGTCAGGATGATCATCATGCTAAGAATGATGAACTTCCTCCAACTTGGAAATCTTCCAAAGACCATCCAATTGACAACATTCTCGGTGATATCTCTAAGGGAGTAACTACTCGCTCTAAACTTAGTAACTTTTGTTATTACTCTGCTTTTGTTTCCCAAATCGAACCTAAAAACTCTAAGGAAGCGTTACTCGATGAGCATTGGTATCTATCAATGCAAGATGAACTAAATCAATTCTGGAGAAATGAGGTTTGGGACCTTGTCCCCCCTCCGCGAGATCATCGAGTAATAAGCACCCGATGGGTGTTTAGGAACAAACTTGATGAAAATGGAGTAATAACGCGTAACAAAGCTAGGCTTATAGCGCAAGGCTATAACCAAGAGGAAGGAATCGACTATGAGGAAACTTATGCGTCGGTTGCCCGACTCGAGACCATACGCCTTCTACTTGCCTACGCTTGCACAAAGAACTTTAAGCTATTCCAAATGGATGTCAAAAGTGCATTCCTTAACGGATATATAAATGAAGAGGTTTATGTAGCCCAACCTCCAGGTTTTGAATCACATGAATATCCTGATCATGTTTATAAACTTAAGCGAGCTTTGTACGGACTAAAACAGGCCCCTAGGGCTTGGTATGAACGTCTAAACAAATTTCTACTTGATCAAGGGTATTCAAGAGGAAAGGTTGACACAACCCTCTTTATTAAACGTCAAGGAAAACACTTAATTTTGGTACAGATTTACGTTGACGATATTATATTTGGGTCTACTAACATGACCTTGGTCAAGGAGTTTTCTAGTTTGATGCAGGGGGAGTTTGAAATGAGCATGATGGGGGAGCTCAACTATTCCCCGGATTGCAAATCAAACAACTTGAAGAGGGCACATTCGTGAGTCAAACGAAATATTATCTTGAGTTACTAAAACGTTTTGATTTGCTGAACTGCAAAGCAATAGATACTCCTATGCCTACAAGTGCTAATCTCGATCGTGACGAAAAGGGTAAGGATGTTGAGGTAAAGAAGTACCGAGGTATGATAGGGTCTCTCCTTTATCTTACCGCATCACGTCCCGATATAATGTTTAGTGTATGCATGTGTGCGAGGTATCAGGCACATCCCAAGGAATCCCACCTGAAGGCAGTTAAGCGCATACTTCGATACCTCTTTGGTACTCCAAAGTATGGGCTGTGGTATTCCAAAGGAAGTGTTTGTTCCTTAGTTGGTTACTCTGATTCCGACTTTGCCGGGTGCAAGTTGGATAGGAAAAGTACTAGTGGCACATGTCACTTTTTCGCAAATTCCTTGGTGAGCTGGCACAGCAAGAAACAGGTCTCCGTTGCTCTGTCAACAGCCGAGGCGGAATACATTGCCGCCGGTAGTTGTTGTGCTCAAGTCCTATGGCTTAAACAACAATTACTGGATTTCAATTTAAAACTTGAACGTATTCCAATTTTGTGCGATAACACTAGTGCGATTAATCTAACTAAGAACCCTGTACTACATTCACGCACCAAGCATATCGAAATACGCCATCATTTTCTTAGGGATCATGTAGAGAAAGGTGATGTTATTTTTGAGCATGTTGACACTAAGAATCAACTTGCTGACATTTTCACAAAACCATTAGCTACAGAGCCTTTCTTTCACATCCGTAGGGAACTTGGCATTCTCGATATCTCGGATCGTGCATAACATCCTTGAGAATTATGAGCTTCACATATATATATATATATATATATATGCTTGTTCATATCTTTAACTAACAATGCAAAGAGAAATTTATTCATATATGAGGGATCTCACCGTTATGACGTTCAAGGTAATATCGTTCAAACATATAGAGGTTTATCAACATTTTGTGCCATGTTACTTACTCCAATCTTGATGTTTATTTCATTTTGAGCACTTATCATTCATGTGAATGTTTGGTTCTGTGTGTATATGTGTATTTATCTGCTTGGAACAAGATTTTTGCAAAAATTTCAATTTTACACTTCCATGCGTCGACGCATGATTTCACGCGCTGACCTATTAAACTCTCGGGTCAGCGCATAACAACATGGTCAAGTAATTTTCAAAATTTTCTGAAAGCATGCGCCGACGCACATGTTACAGGTCGACTCATAGAGGATTCGTTCAGACTTCTTTATGTTTCTGGGTTGCGTGCGCCGACCTATAAATGCTTCACCTTCCCTATATTCTCTATTGCAGATTAAACTATGATTCTTGCATGTCATTTAATTAGCATTTGTGGTCAATCTCTCCCTATTCTACTCCTTTAAACCTCATTAATCTCAATTAATCCCCACTAAATTCTCATCAAAACCCTAATAAATTAGAAAAAGGGAAGGGAATACCAAGAGAGAAATTTCTCTATATATCTACAGCAAGGTACTCAAAGGATTTCACATATCTTCTCTTCTCTCTCTGCAACAATCAAGTTTGATAATCTCTCTTCAACTCTTCTTCAAAAATGGCTTGTAGAAGAAATGCTGGTACAAGAGGAGGAAGAGGATCAACTTCACAACAAGCTCAAACAAGAGAATCATCCACACAACAGGTAACATTTAAATCCCTAATTTCTGAAAGGTTAGCCACTCCATTTGCAGAATTATTTTCTAATCGGGCTGTTATCAGACAACATGGCTTTTATCCATTGATGGGTCGAGATTTTCACATCCCTGAAATTTCTGAACTCATCAATTTTCAAAATCTGAATGAATTTGTTGAATGTGATGACAAGTACAGTGAAGACTTGACTAGATTGTTCTACTGTGGGATAAAGGGAAAATTTCGTGGGGCTGAATTTAAGTTCTCTATCAATAATGCAGAATATAAAGTGACAAACGATGTATGGTCTACATTGTTTGTTTTGAATACTGATGAGAGTCTCCCAAAGGTTACTGATAAAACCTTTGTTAAAGACTATGCATTCAAAACTGCTCTGAATTCTATGCTGAGGGAACCATATCCAGCTGATTATGTGGCAAGTAAAGCATTTCCTAAGAGTGTCACCACCGGTCATCTGAAATTTAAAGAACGTATCCTTCAGTGGATTGTTTCTCGCATCTTGAGACCTAAGACAGGAGGCCTCTCAAGAGTTGAACAAGCAGAGGTGCATCTTATCTACATCCTGAGGGAAAAGATCAAAATCAACTGGCTTTACTACTTTGCTTCTAGGATGTTCACAACTCGCAGCAAATTTTTAGCACTTGGATATGCATCTGCTGTGGCAAATTTTTTGAATCACTTTGACATTCCTATTCCAGAGATTTGTCATGTTCACATTACTGCTGAACAACAGTTTCTGGCCAGAACTTTGTCCATGATGGGTTATCATTGGAACTCTCATGAGCAAAGGTTCATCCATAGACAAAGAGCTACCCATCCTGAACCTGTCCATCTTGAAGCAAGTGAGGATGAAGGAAGTGAAGGTAATGCAGATCCTGTTGGTAATGATGAAAATGTAGTGATACCGGAAGACGTTGTCATGCAGGACAATCAAGCGGAAGAAGAAGAAGACAATTAAGAAGACAATGAGGGATGGATGGGATATCAACCGGTAGAATCCTATGACAATCAAGGCTGGGGTCAGTGGAATCAACAAAACTACTGGACCAACCTTGGCGCTGCATATGTTCCTCCATCCTATGGTGCTGACTCTGAATGGCAGATTCCAGAAAATTCTGCTCCACCAACTTCACCGTCTCAGCATTATTCACAATCCAATGATGAAATTTTGGCAAGACTGACTGAGTTATCTCTGCAACATCAAGAATTTCAAGCGCAGCAGGAAACTCGATACCTGACTCAACAAGAACAGCTTACCAACCTGTCTAACCAACTGTCATCTCATGCCACAAATTTCAACAATTTTGCAAATGCTGCTATGCTAAGGTTCAATCAAATGGATGCCAATCTGACTCAGCAAAATCAAAACTTGGCTAACAGCCTTGGTAACCTTAACAGCACCTTGATTGACCTTAATCTTCAACTCGAGGAATTTCCACCACCAAGTCAATACCATAGGGGACGAGGTTATTCGTTTAGGGGGAGGAGACCATAAACCTTTGGGCATCATGTTTTAGTTGTGCATAAAGTTGTGTTTTGTTGTTTGCTTTCTGTTATTTTGACATGCGTTGCACTTTTCTGTTATGTTTCAAACTTTATGAAGTGAATGTTTTGCTTTAATATCGTTGTTCCGTATTTAATCAATACTAGTTTACATTAGCGGTATCATATGTGGATGTTGATAACTGTTTTGTTGTTGCAAATATTTGTTGATCCAATACATATTTTCGTATGCTATTTTGACCACTGTCTTCTCGTCTTTTTGATGTTGTCAAAGGGGGAGAATAATACAAGCTACAGAAACGTTTAAACTGGATGTTAAAGACAGGGAGAGTATTGATCATCTCAAATTACATCTCTCGTGAAAAACAAGGAAGTGTTGCCATCATCAAAAAGGGGGAGTATGTGAGGGATATCCTTCTAGCCATCTTGTTTTAATGATGTCAACAAATGCATTAGATTGTAATTTGAGCGGTATCACTTCATGTGTCGGGCATACAGCATCTCATCGTTGTTGGTCACGTGTCTAGATGCATAGGATCCTATTCTCCTCAAAAATAAATGTCCACAAGTGATTTAATAGTGTCTAGCATGTGTGTTTGTCCTTGGTCTGGTAAAAACAATTCAAAAATTGAAATTTCTCAAAAAATTGGCCTTCATGCGCTGACCTCAAATCTTATGCGCCGACCTCAAGAATCATGCGCTGACCCCCCAGAACTCACGGGTAAGCGCATAAACCTGAGAACCCAAAATTGCTTTTCTATGCGTCGACGCATAGACTCCAGAGGTCGACGCATGACACTGCTTTTTGTGCTTTTTCACTCAAATTCGTTTCTGTTATTTCCAGTTATATCTTTTGGTCATATTTTTTCATATAAATAGTTTTGGGTCTTCATTTTTCATATAGAACAAGAAACGTGAAAAATATATGTCAGTTCTCTCTTCATCTTCATCTTCTTCACTGTGTAAACAAACAATCACACATAATCATTTTTGTTTGTGTCGCCCATTGATCGAAGTGATAACGTTCAGAATTTAGGAAGTGTGATCTTCATCTTCTGAGTTGAGAGATTGGCAGGTGTTTCTTGAATCAAACCAGTTGGGCTTGTCCTCCAAGAATCGAGGAGATTTTGGGGGTTTTGTACAAACTGTTCTTTCTACAGGGATTCAGCTGGGCGAAGGTAACCGGAAATTGGCGCAACTGTTTCGGTTTAGTAGCTGTAATCAGAGGATCGTAGGAGAAGGTTTGGGTTCGAATTCTTGGAAGATTTCAATTGATCGAGTGAAGGTAACTGAAGAACGGAGTTTTCTTTCAGTTTAGTAGCGTGGGACGGTAATTGAATCATCCATATTCGGAGCACTTGATTCATCTTGAATCAAGGGAAGAGAAAATTCTGCATCAAAGATCGAAGACGTTCGGGGTTTGAATGTTCACAGTTTTCTCTTGTAATAAACATTGCAACAACTATAATATATATATATATATCTCAATTCCTTTTGTGGAATTGGGGGAAGACGTACCCAAAGCGAGGACGATTGGGGAACTGCCTAATCAAATCTCGGGTGTTCTCTCTCTTTCTCTTAACTCTTTTACATTTCAGTAGTGTTCGATTTTGTGACGTTGCAAACTATCGTAATTTCTGTCATAGAATAATTGTATGCTGTTAAACTGTTTTTGTTAAATCAATACAATTCATTGAATTGTGTTTTGGAGCAGCTGCACATTATTCTCCATAGAAATTCTGCACATAGTGTGTTTACGCACACTACGTGTTTGATAATTTGTTTTCAAGCAAAATTCGAACACAGTGCTTTAAATTGTTTATCAATTAACCTCATTGGATCGGTATAAACATCAAGCAAGTGATAATTTGTTGTCTGTGTTTATAAGTGTTATATTCAGAACTGAATTTTTCTCTTTCGTTCTCATCCACAATATATTCGCGCATATCCGATCCTTTCGGTAGAAGGTTCGTTGTAGACGTTTCTATCCAGTGGTAGCTTCCGTTAAACAAATTTTCTAAAAAACATAATTTTGTAGTCCATTTGCGTGTAAAACTCAAGGGATCTATTCAACCCCCCCTTCTAGATCCATAGCCATCGTCTAACATGATGTTCATGTTGGCTTTAAATTGATGAATATGTTAATGGTTTTGTCGTTAATAAATGATATAAATGATGAATTTGTGTGAAATCGATGTGTTTAATGCTGTATAAGTGTTGTACAATTATTTACTGTGAGTTTTGGGTTTTCTGGGATAGAAATCAGAGCTTCGAAAGTGCTCCAATGGATAAAACACAAAAATCTGCGTTTTGCACAGCAGTGACGGCGTGCCAACCGTTATTGCGTTGACATAAGGTGAATGACGTCAACGAGGTGATAGACCGGCCGTCATGGCATTTGGGACGGGCTCCCTGCCCAGGCGTCAGCGTGATGACGAGTTTGTGAGGGAGAGAGGTGTCGAGCAGGTGTGACGGCCGTCATGATCGGAGGGCTAACCGTCAACCCTTGTTTGACTGATTTTGGATCGTTCGACTCCATTTTTCGAGTGGATTCTATTTTCGATGTTTATTCGATACTGTTGATGAGTATCAATATGTATTGTCAAGAATTTTATAATTCAATTATGATGCTGAGTTATGATAAAAGTGTTGAGTTATGCTGAGATGTTTGGTTCAGAGAGGAACCATTGTTGTGGCCTTGTATTGGCGATGTTCATGCTGAGTTTTAGGTTTAGAGAGGAACCACTGATGAGTATTAGAGTTGGAAGTTTTGAGACAAGTATTACATTTTTTGTTGCATTCATGCATCATGTATATCAAAGATAGGTATGGCTTCGATCCAAAGACGAGTCTCAGGTTCAGAGAGGAATCAGCGACAAGTTTCATGGTTCAGAGAGGAACCGAGCTCAGAGAGAAACTAGTGACGAGGCTCATGGTTCAGAGAGGAACCAATAACGAGTAGATGAATAATTAACATATCTATGATATCCAAAACCTTGGTACCATATGCATTGGAGTAGAGGAGATAAATACATTGAATACATAACCACATTTGTAATTGATTATTGTTGTGGATGATTTATGTGATTGATATTAATCACATTATCCTTGATGTTTTATGCACCACTAACATAACTGAATGTATTTCCATCTCCTATTTGTTTGTCCGTGTTGTTCGTTATGCCGGTGGTGCAGACACCCAAGTAGAGGAGCCTTAGCTTCTGCTGTGTTTTGGAGGATGACATAGTGGCTTTCTTCATTGTTCTTTGAGTTTATTTTATTTTTCCGCATGTCGCTCTGATAGTGTAACACTGAGACGAATTACCTTTGTGTTTTGTGTTCTGAGAGTTATTGAACTATTTCTTTTATGATTTGAAATGAAGTTGATTTTTATTTACGAGACAATTAAAGTTGAGTTATTATTATTTATTTTCTCTGCTATAATATGATAAATGAGAAAGATATTTATGGTGAGAAAATGCAAAACCCTGTTTTTGAGTAAATTATCCGCATATTTTTATAGAATAAGTGTTTGTGGTTTTGGGTGTTACATGGTCACACCTTTGTGTTGTGATCTGCGTTACAGAGGACCGTTCCTCGACCAAGGGTACGTTCCCCATCCCTTCTCCTGAGGTATGACTTATCTCAAGGTGGACGTCTCTGGGCTCTGCCGTTTAACACCCTTAGATTAACTAGATCCTAGAGGGGTGCACCTTCTACATTAAGGAGAGTGCTCATATGATGTGAAACCTGTTGTAAAAGACTGACTCACACAATCCTAGGAGGAACATACAATATTCTTCGTAATCGCAACATTTAAGAATTAGGATATCAACTATCGAAATCCCATAACAGCTTTTATAGAGTATTTAACTAATAAAAGCATATGTAAGGATACAATCAATCACATTCTTTCCAATTGGTTGGGGTGTCAGTGTAGTCGGCCTTATCTTCATCTGCTCGACGGGGTGATGGTCCATTTTATATGCCTCTAGGTCTTATTGAATGATGGGAGTGACAGGATGACCGACTTCGTTAAGGATGTATCTTTTTGAATATTATGGAGCAATATCTTTTGACTGACATAATGACTTCAACCCCGATCCCTTCTTACTATGGTGCCAATACTAGCTGCGATCCATCGAGGTGTGACTGGTGGTCTTATTATAAGAGATGAATGAGTTTGTCTTTTGGCACACGATTGGCTTATGCCGAGGCGAAGAGTATGGTGCTACGAAGATGAGATTCCTTCATAGGCTCATCGTACTACTTACATAATTAGGCAGCTTTGGTTGCAATACAACGGTCTATCAGATCTAGCCTAAGGAGATTCTCGTTCAACGTTCAAAGGTTCTTTGCCATATGGAGAAAGTTCTCTAGTAACGTATCTATGCCTGTAATAGGCATGAACTCGCCGTATCTTCGAAGTCGTCGTAACAAGTATATCATCGTGCCAGATAACGGAGGTAACACGAAATTAGAAGGTTGACCAAGTGTTCCAATACGATCTAAAAGGTGATTCCCTACATTCTTTGGAATTTCTAGCTTAGATCTGGATTTGGATCTAAGATCATTGGTTCTTTTACTTTGCATATTTTCAACGGGAATTAGAGATCACGAAACTCGATGGATCGAAGTTGAAATGATGGTTGATTAGACTAAACACAACAGAACTTTGCATTCGATCCATATCGTTCTTGATTCGGTGATCCTTGGAAGTTAAATACCAACAAATCAAAGAGAGAATCATGATCATGGAAAATGTAGCAATCAGAAGTTGATTCCTACAGACGGCGCCACTGTTTCGTTCAGGAACCAGAATTGGATGCAGTTGAGGATCTGATGATATTGAGCCGGTGGTGCTGATTTCCGACACGTGAGAGCGGGGTGGACTTGTAAGGTTAACACTCTAACGCCCAGGTCACTATAGGATTCAAGATTAGTGTAGAAAAAATGGATATTGCATGAACTGAATTTTATATCTTGGATCAAGAGGAGTGAATCTGAGATGAATTATGCCTTAATCATCTGGGCCTTTGGCCAGCCCAAAACAATACATCATCAGAAGCCTCTTGACGATGCTTTTTTTCCACATCCAGAGCAGTCTCCAACTCATTGATCCAGGCATCCAAAGTAGAATGAGAGTCGTGGGTTTTAATTATCTCTTGCAAATAATCAACAAGCTTGGCCTTCTCCTCCAACTGAGACAACTCCTTTTGAAAGGCGAAGCACTTCTGCTCCATAACTTCAAACTTACCTCTCCAAGTGTCCCTTTCCTTGAAATAATTACTAGTAGCCAAGATGTCTCCTTTTCTAGAAACAACCACAGAGAAAAAAGAAGAAGCCGAATACATATTTTCCGCGACCTCAAACAAGAGCTCCATCTTCTATTCCTCAGATAAGTTTTGGACGAAGGACAGATCATCCATCGATATAATAACAATAACTTTCTCAGTAGTGCGATAAAGCCGAGAAGGAAGAATGGAAAACATTCGCATAAAGTAAGTTACCTCTCCCAAAGAATCCTCCCTGGTGAGACGAGTTCGCTTAGGATAACCCTATTCCAAGGGGGAATGTTGATCGGGATCTCGACCTCTATTTGTTTAGATTGGAGACAGGGGCATCCTTCATAGTCAGAATGGTCACAACATTGACAAGCTAAACAACCGTTTAGGGAAGAGATAATAGCGTTAGTGGTTGAGAGGGGAGCAATGGTTGGGGCAGGAGCAATGATCTTAGGAGGAGGCACCATAACCTGTCCAGTAGGACCAATCATAATACCTTGAGCACTAAAAAGGTTGTAAAACATCTTCAACTTGTTCATGCTATCTAAAACATACAATCACAATTGTAAAAAAACCCATGAGACTCCGTCCTCGCCCAAAAATATTTTTCCTGTCTACGTAATCGACCACACTCAAAATGCATAAGTATCAATTCGTTTCTTCCTCACCTCAGAAGAAGGCACCTCATAAGGGCTAAATCCTTCTTCGTAACTAATCCCTTGAAACAAAGAATGCATATTTTCCTTCATCTCTGCCCCATTAGAGTAAATGAGACTTGGCTTAGTGCATTAGGAAAGGATGTCCCGCATTAAACCTTGCAGGTCCACCCCACACCACCGTTTCGAAGATCAGCACCACCGATTTAAGATTCTCAATTCACCAACTACATCCAATTCTGATTTCTGAATGGAATATATATATATATATATATATATATATATATATATATATATATATATATATATATATATATATATATATATATATATATATGGTAACTATAAATTCACACACAACCACGAAATTTATGGTTTGAATCTTAGTTTGGGAGATCTTAAAAACAAATCATTAACTTTTAAAAGTATTTTATAACAATGATCTATATCATCACACAAATTTTACATTTAACGACCAATTTTATATAATAATTACCAAGTGTTCTACTAGTTAGTTTGATCTCTCTTTATTTTCAAATTTGTATACTTAACTACATTGTATATTATACCAAACTGGCCAAGGTCCAATATTAATACCTAATCCAATGTATTAAGTAGCAAACATGAAAACAGGTGGAACCTCTTTAAAAACCAAATACCTGATTCTAGCCGCTAGCGTATCGTCTATCATCAGATCTTATCGTATGGTTCTTCGTTTTTCATGTCGGGTTAGTTATAAATAGTTTTAACCGTCTACCATATATAAACACAATAATGCACTATTTCTGGTATCATATCACTCCCATTCCCAAACTAACTCTATATGATTTTTGCTGACTTGGATGTTGGAGTGCTAACCTTGCACACCCTCTATTCTCATCCACACCAGAAGCTCTTACCGTTGCACCAGAAGAGCTCATTCCTTTAGCATTACATATTTTTTCGTTCCACCTCAAAACAATGGCGCCTTCAATGGGAAACAACATTTAATTCCCACAAATTCCTGCAAAAAACATTGTCTCTTCACTACTGCTTTGCCAATCTTCGTTTTACTATAAATCCTGGTTGATTATGTTCAATATATGGAAACTTTAATATTCACTTGATTAGATGCTCAACAGAACTTCGTTGCTATTGTCGTAGTGATTAACATTCCCAATATTGTCGGAGAGGCTTCACCTCCTTCAACAGAAGAAGCTGATACAATCCTAGTAATTTCTCCTTCTATTCGAGCTCCTCTGATTCATGTGTCTCTAACCATTGACCATAGCATTTTCCAAGTTCTACCAAGCTTTCAACCCTATCCGCACTAGTTCAAGGCCAAATTTCCAAGCAACTTCCACCAACCACATATCCCTTGATTCAAGCAACTTCCACCAACCACATATCCATTGACAAGAGGTGTGAAGTAAGAGTAACCATGTTCCACAAACTTCACATACTCCTCAAACAAGTCAATATTTTTGGAATACATCCCCAAGAGATCATTTTGAACATTCTTTCATCCTTCCCAATACTCATTTAAAGATTCCTAAAACTTCCTTATTGTCCTATGAGAAGTATATAAAACTCCATTCACTTTGGAAATGGTAGCCTCATCGTGAGATATCTCCTTCAGTGCCAATGACAATGCAACATCCATCTCCCTTATTCATTTGTCATCGGCTACACCTTCTCAGTCAGTAATTATGGATAATCAAAAACCCGCACTTCATCACCGATCATTTACAAGAGATTTCCCGTCTATAAGAGATAATTGAGAAGCCTATCTAGTTTTTAAATAAGGCATTAATATGATCTAAGAACACCTTTATTACCTCTTGAAGACAATTAGACTAGAAAGTAGTGATAAGTGCAAATTGTACCTATTTTTGTATATATGTTTTGTTGCACTTATCGATACTTTTTGTTGATATCGTTTGAATAACACCCGATTTGTTTATAAATACGTTTACTTTACGTTTTAGTGTATATATTGCGTAACGTGTAAATATTACTTGGGTTAATTGATTTTTATCTCATTTTTTGTAGGTAACTAATAAAGGCCATTATGCCATTGTTTTTAAGAGCATTGAATAAGCTTTCCAGCGCTTATGACCGTGCATAAATCGGAGCTACGGTGCAGAAGTTGTGGTCTAATAAGGGGCTGCTTTTCTGTCATGTTCGCCTAGCGAGTGTGATAGCGATGGTTCGCCTAGCGAAGGCTGGCGAAGGTCCCAGCGAGTAGAGGCAGAAAGTTGCAAAGGAGAAAAAGACCATAGTTCGCTAGGCGAATAAACTAGCGAGCATTCGCTAGGCGAATAAATCGTTCGCTTAGCGAACCCGCGAAGGAAAGCAAGGGCGGTTTAACATTTCAGAGGCACTTATGTGCCATTTTTGGAGGCTCGCCTAGCGAGTAAAAGGTTCGCCTAGCGAACCTGCGAAATTCGGATTGTATATATTAGATTTTCAGTCATTTTGTTAGGGATGGTTTTGGGGTTTCTTGATCCCACTTCCATCATACTTCATTTTTCACGGATTTGCTTAGAAAACAACTATGGAGCATGCATACGGATGAACCGGGGTGGAGTGATCGTCGACCGACTCTGACAATTCGCGAGATGTTTGGTTCATTTCTTTTCTTCTTTATGTTTTCCTTTATGGTTGGGTTGTGTATATGTATTTGCTGCAAACTCATGTATATTTGTCACCCATGGCGTTGTATAAAACTTGCTTTACAAATCTTTATTGGTGATTGTCTCTGATTTTTGCTTTATGCGCGGGGTTTGGGTGGCGTTAGACATAACCTTCGCGAACTTCGATTAGGGACGATTGTCTGTTAGTTTCTGGACTCTAGAGATGGATTTAGGAGCTAACAATCTTCAATAGGCGTCGAATTTTCATGCCTTCCGTGTCTCGAGGCTTCGCTCGCGAGAGTGACGAAGAGAGTGACACGGTTGTTATCTCAACTGTGCGTTAGACATAACCTTTGTTGTGAGCGATGCTGGGTGATATTGAGGAGTATTGTAGGTGGAGTATAACTGGTCGGTAAGTTTAAGTTTGTGAGGTGTCAAT
This sequence comes from Lathyrus tuberosus, assembly GCA_022829125.1. Lineage (NCBI taxonomy): Eukaryota > Viridiplantae > Streptophyta > Magnoliopsida > Fabales > Fabaceae > Lathyrus > Lathyrus tuberosus. Next base: position 6,436,419 of record JALAZF010000338.1, on the reverse strand, counting down.
TGTATGCACGCCTGATAAGTTTGTTTATGAAGAATGATTTCTTTTTATGTTTTAATATTTACTTTTCTGTTTTCTTGTTTGAAACCAATTTAATCCAAACTCATTAACGCGAGAGACTGTCGAACGACATTCTTTCCCTCGAACCGATCTCTGTGGACACGACATAAATCCCGGAGGGAATTCTTTCCGAAAATAAATATTTTTGCTGCTTGCCCTATTCTGCATTCAACAAAATGGCGCCGTTGCCGGGGATCGGTTTTGATATTGAATCGCATTGCGATAGTTTCTTTGTTTTTGAGTTTTGTAAATATCGTATATTTTGTATATTTTCACTTGTTTATTATGATACTTGTACATTTTTGACGTTTGTTCAAGTGTTTGGTTAGGACGCTTGCTTTTGGTTGCGCGGTGAGACATCACCATGGCATGAATGAAGGAAGTTTCTAATTAAGCACCGTAAAGGCGTCGAGCTTACGACGTAAAACAAGCATGTTTTATAGTTTTTCTTTTCGAATGTTTTTGGTTGTTGTTTGCTCACAGATTTTGATTGACTTATTTAAGGATGCTTTTGTGATTTTCCAAGTTGGTGCGTTTCAACTTGCGGATGTATGGTAATGATTTTGTTAAGTTTTGTACACGTCTGAGGTATGTATTTATCGCTTTCTATACTTTAGCATATTCATGATACTTAGGCATTTTACAAACTTCCATGCCATCCATTCTTTTGTATACTTGTTCTATTGTGAATCACTTTAGTTCCCAGCCTTTTTGTGAGGTGGCTTTCCATTGTTCATATATGCGCGGAGAACCAACATTCTTGTTATAACTGGATTTTATTATGTTGAATCTTTTATTTGTGTTGATTATATGAATGCATGAAAAGGATCAAGGCAATTGTTTCATTTTGAGCACAACCACCTTAGCCAAATAGTCAATTCACCTTGTGAGTGTGTGAGAATTCGTAACCCCTTTGAGCTTTTTGATCCATGTTTTTATTTGAACTTAATGCTTGTCTATGAGTATTTAGTTCACTTATTTTTGAATGAATTTTGCTTTTTCTTGAACCTCAACTATGTGTTGTTGTATGGATTTTTTCCTTGCCTTAGAAAGTAGGGAGTATTCACACGATGATGTGGTTGAATTCAAGTTGGGGAGAGAATGGTTGTTTACTCATTGTTTGGATTCTATGAGGATTGAAAAAGAAAAGAAAAAAGAGAAAAATATGACAAAGAAAAGAAAAGAAAAAAGTGAAAAAGAAAGAAAAAATAAAAATCCTTGAAAAAGGAAACAAAAAGAGTTGCAATAATTGTGCTAAATAAGTATTGTGTTGTGTGTAACACTTGGGATGAAAGAAGAAGTTTGATTGAAATTTTGTGTTTGAACTTTTGTGAGTTGATCACTCCCTTAGGTTTAGGCAAGTTTTTGTTTCGATTAGCTTTAGGAATTGCCCCTTGTTTGTTTACCCGACCACGCTACAACCTTGAAAGTCCTTGTGATTCTTGCCTTTGTATGTTCAATATGATTTTTGGATGTATGCATAATTTAGTCTTTTGTTTGCAAGATTGTTGTTTGAGTGAAAGAACCTCATTTTGTGTTTTTCATCTACCGATGATTGTTTTTGCTAGGTGTGATTCACATTTAAACTTGTGTTGTTTTAGAATTTTTGGTATGACTTTTGTACTTTGCTTTTGTTTCGTGGCTATGTTATCGTTGCAGTTTAGTGGTAAGTATTTACTTTTTGTGTGTACCGTTTTCATTTGAACCATTCATTCGTTTTCGTTTTTCAAAACCTGTTGATTTGTCATTCTTTGGCTATTTCTTGCGCATTTTCAAGTTTGTTTGATTCTTGTTTGTGGACAAACAATTAGGTAAGTTGGGGAGAGTTTGATAAGTGCAAATTTACCTATTTTTGTATATATGTTTTGTTGCACTTATCGATACTTTTTGTTGATATCGTTTGAATAACACCCGATTTGTTTATAAATACGTTTACTTTACGTTTTAGTGTATATATTGCGTAACGTGTAAATATTACTTGGGTTAATTGATTTTTATCTCATTTTTTGTAGGTAACTAATAAAGGCCATTATGCCATTGTTTTTAAGAGCATTGAATAAGCTTTCCAGCGCTTCCGACCGTGCATAAATCGGAGCTACGGTGCAGAAGTTGTGGTCTAATAAGGGGCTGTTTTTCTGTCATGTTCGCCTAGCGAGTGTGATAGCGATGGTTCGCCTAGCGAAGGCTGGCGAAGGTCCCAGCGAGTAGAGGCAGAAAGTTGCAAAGGAGAAAAAGACCATAGTTCTCTAGGCGAACGAACTAGCGAGCATTCGCTAGACGAATAAATCGTTCGCTTAGCGAACCCGCGAAGGAATGCAAGGGCGGTTTAACATTTCAGAGGCACTTATGTGCCATTTTTGGAGGCTCGCCTAGCGAGTAAAAGGTTCGCCTAGCGAACCTGCGAAATTCTGATTGTATATATTAGATTTTCAGTCATTTTGTTAGGGATGGTTTTGGGGTTTCTTGATCCCACTTCCATTAAACTTTATTTTTCACAGATTTGCTTAGAAAACAACTATGGAGCATGCATACGGATGAACCGGGGTGGAGTGATCGTCGACCGGCTCTGACAATCCGCGAGATGTTTGGTTCATTTCTTTTCTTCTTTATGTTTTCCTTTATGGTTGGGTTGTGTATATGTATTTGCTGCAAACTCATGTATATTTGTCGCCCATGGCGTTGTATAAAACTTGCTTTACAAATCTTTATTGGTGATTGTCTCTGATTTTTGCTTTATGCGCGGGGTTTGGGTGGCGTTAGACATAACCTTTGCGAACTTCGATTAGGGACGATTGTCTGTTAGTTTCTGGACTCTAGAGATGGATTTAGGAGCTAACAATCTTTAATAGGCGTCGAATTTTCATGCCTTCCGTGTCTCGAGGCTTCGCTCGCGAGAGTGACGAAGAGAGTGACACGGTTGTTATCTCAACTGTGCGTTAGACATAACCTTTGTTGTGAGCGATGCTGGGTGATATTGAGGAGTATTGTAGGTGGAGTATAACTGGTCGGTAAGTTTAAGTTTGTGAGGTGTCAATTGTATGCACGCCTGATAAGTTTGTTTATGAAGAATGATTTCTTTTTATGTTTTAATATTTACTTTTCTGTTTTCTTGTTTGAAACCAATTTAATCCAAACTCATTAACGCGAGAGACTGTCGAACGACATTCTTTCCCTCGAACCGATCTCTGTGGACACGACATAAATCCCGGAGGGAATTCTTTCCGAAAATAAATATTTTTGCTGCTTGCCCTATTCTGCATTCAACAAAATGGCGCCGTTGCCGGGGATCGGTTTTGATATTGAATCGCATTGCGATAGTTTCTTTGTTTTTGAGTTTTGTAAATATCGTATATTTTGTATATTTTCACTTGTTTATTATGATACTTGTACATTTTTGACGTTTGTTCAAGTGTTTGGTTAGGACGCTTGCTTTTGGTTGCGCGGTGAGACATCACCATGGCATGAATGAAGGAAGTTTCTAATTAAGCACCGTAAAGGCGTCGAGCTTACGACGTAAAACAAGCATGTTTTATAGTTTTTCTTTTCGAATGTTTTTGGTTGTTGTTTGCTCACAGATTTTGATTGACTTATTTAAGGATGCTTTTGTGATTTTCCAAGTTGGTGCGTTTCAACTTGCGGATGTATGGTAATGATTTTGTTAAGTTTTGTACACGTCTGAGGTATGTATTTATCGCTTTCTATACTTTAGCATATTCATGATACTTAGGCATTTTACAAACTTCCATGCCATCCATTCTTTTGTATACTTGTTCTATTGTGAATCACTTTAGTTCCCAGCCTTTTTGTGAGGTGGCTTTCCATTGTTCATATATGCGCGGAGAACCAACATTCTTGTTATAACTGGATTTTATTATGTTGAATCTTTTATTTGTGTTGATTATATGAATGCATGAAAAGGATCAAGGCAATTGTTTCATTTTGAGCACAACCACCTTAGCCAAATAGTCAATTCACCTTGTGAGTGTGTGAGAATTCGTAACCCCTTTGAGCTTTTTGATCCATGTTTTTATTTGAACTTAATGCTTGTCTATGAGTATTTAGTTCACTTATTTTTGAATGAATTTTGCTTTTTCTTGAACCTCAACTATGTGTTGTTGTATGGATTTTTTCCTTGCCTTAGAAAGTAGGGAGTATTCACACGATGATGTGGTTGAATTCAAGTTGGGGAGAGAATGGTTGTTTACTCATTGTTTGGATTCTATGAGGATTGAAAAAGAAAAGAAAAAAGAGAAAAATATGACAAAGAAAAGAAAAGAAAAAAGTGAAAAAGAAAGAAAAAATAAAAATCCTTGAAAAAGGAAACAAAAAGAGTTGCAATAATTGTGCTAAATAAGTATTGTGTTGTGTGTAACACTTGGGATGAAAGAAGAAGTTTGATTGAAATTTTGTGTTTGAACTTTTGTGAGTTGATCACTCCCTTAGGTTTAGGCAAGTTTTTGTTTCGATTAGCTTTAGGAATTGCCCCTTGTTTGTTTACCCGACCACGCTACAACCTTGAAAGTCCTTGTGATTCTTGCCTTTGTATGTTCAATATGATTTTTGGATGTATGCATAATTTAGTCTTTTGTTTGCAAGATTGTTGTTTGAGTGAAAGAACCTCATTTTGTGTTTTTCATCTACCGATGATTGTTTTTGCTAGGTGTGATTCACATTTAAACTTGTGTTGTTTTAGAATTTTTGGTATGACTTTTGTACTTTGCTTTTGTTTCGTGGCTATGTTATCGTTGCAGTTTAGTGGTAAGTATTTACTTTTTGTGTGTACCGTTTTCATTTGAACCATTCATTCGTTTTCGTTTTTCAAAACCTGTTGATTTGTCATTCTTTGGCTATTTCTTGCGCATTTTCAAGTTTGTTTGATTCTTGTTTGTGGACAAACAATTAGGTAAGTTGGGGAGAGTTTGATAAGTGCAAATTTACCTATTTTTGTATATATGTTTTGTTGCACTTATCGATACTTTTTGTTGATATCGTTTGAATAACACCCGATTTGTTTATAAATACGTTTACTTTACGTTTTAGTGTATATATTGCGTAACGTGTAAATATTACTTGGGTTAATTGATTTTTATCTCATTTTTTGTAGGTAACTAATAAAGGCCATTATGCCATTGTTTTTAAGAGCATTGAATAAGCTTTCCAGCGCTTCCGACCGTGCATAAATCGGAGCTACGGTGCAGAAGTTGTGGTCTAATAAGGGGCTGTTTTTCTGTCATGTTCGCCTAGCGAGTGTGATAGCGATGGTTCGCCTAGCGAAGGCTGGCGAAGGTCCCAGCGAGTAGAGGCAGAAAGTTGCAAAGGAGAAAAAGACCATAGTTCTCTAGGCGAACGAACTAGCGAGCATTCGCTAGACGAATAAATCGTTCGCTTAGCGAACCCGCGAAGGAATGCAAGGGCGGTTTAACATTTCAGAGGCACTTATGTGCCATTTTTGGAGGCTCGCCTAGCGAGTAAAAGGTTCGCCTAGCGAACCTGCGAAATTCTGATTGTATATATTAGATTTTCAGTCATTTTGTTAGGGATGGTTTTGGGGTTTCTTGATCCCACTTCCATTAAACTTCATTTTTCACAGATTTGCTTAGAAAACAACTATGGAGCATGCATACGGATGAACCGGGGTGGAGTGATCGTCGACCGGCTCTGACAATCCGCGAGATGTTTGGTTCATTTCTTTTCTTCTTTATGTTTTCCTTTATGGTTGGGTTGTGTATATGTATTTGCTGCAAACTCATGTATATTTGTCGCCCATGGCGTTGTATAAAACTTGCTTTACAAATCTTTATTGGTGATTGTCTCTGATTTTTGCTTTATGCGCGGGGTTTGGGTGGCGTTAGACATAACCTTTGCGAACTTCGATTAGGGACGATTGTCTGTTAGTTTCTGGACTCTAGAGATGGATTTAGGAGCTAACAATCTTCAATAGGCGTCGAATTTTCATGCCTTCCGTGTCTCGAGGCTTCGCTCGCGAGAGTGACGAAGAGAGTGACACGGTTGTTATCTCAACTGTGCGTTAGACATAACCTTTGTTGTGAGCGATGCTGGGTGATATTGAGGAGTATTGTAGGTGGAGTATAACTGGTCGGTAAGTTTAAGTTTGTGAGGTGTCAATTGTATGCACGCCTGATAAGTTTGTTTATGAAGAATGATTTCTTTTTATGTTTTAATATTTACTTTTCTGTTTTCTTGTTTGAAACCAATTTAATCCAAACTCATTAACGCGAGAGACTGTCGAACGACATTCTTTCCCTCGAACCGATCTCTGTGGACACGACATAAATCCCGGAGGGAATTCTTTCCGAAAATAAATATTTTTGCTGCTTGCCCTATTCTGCATTCAACAAAATGGCGCCGTTGCCGGGGATCGGTTTTGATATTGAATCGCATTGCGATAGTTTCTTTGTTTTTGAGTTTTGTAAATATCGTATATTTTGTATATTTTCACTTGTTTATTATGATACTTGTACATTTTTGACGTTTGTTCAAGTGTTTGGTTAGGACGCTTGCTTTTGGTTGCGCGGTGAGACATCACCATGGCATGAATGAAGGAAGTTTCTAATTAAGCACCGTAAAGGCGTCGAGCTTACGACGTAAAACAAGCATGTTTTATAGTTTTTCTTTTCGAATGTTTTTGGTTGTTGTTTGCTCACAGATTTTGATTGACTTATTTAAGGATGCTTTTGTGATTTTCCAAGTTGGTGCGTTTCAACTTGCGGATGTATGGTAATGATTTTGTTAAGTTTTGTACACGTCTGAGGTATGTATTTATCGCTTTCTATACTTTAGCATATTCATGATACTTAGGCATTTTACAAACTTCCATGCCATCCATTCTTTTGTATACTTGTTCTATTGTGAATCACTTTAGTTCCCAGCCTTTTTGTGAGGTGGCTTTCCATTGTTCATATATGCGCGGAGAACCAACATTCTTGTTATAACTGGATTTTATTATGTTGAATCTTTTATTTGTGTTGATTATATGAATGCATGAAAAGGATCAAGGCAATTGTTTCATTTTGAGCACAACCACCTTAGCCAAATAGTCAATTCACCTTGTGAGTGTGTGAGAATTCGTAACCCCTTTGAGCTTTTTGATCCATGTTTTTATTTGAACTTAATGCTTGTCTATGAGTATTTAGTTCACTTATTTTTGAATGAATTTTGCTTTTTCTTGAACCTCAACTATGTGTTGTTGTATGGATTTTTTCCTTGCCTTAGAAAGTAGGGAGTATTCACACGATGATGTGGTTGAATTCAAGTTGGGGAGAGAATGGTTGTTTACTCATTGTTTGGATTCTATGAGGATTGAAAAAGAAAAGAAAAAAGAGAAAAATATGACAAAGAAAAGAAAAGAAAAAAGTGAAAAAGAAAGAAAAAATAAAAATCCTTGAAAAAGGAAACAAAAAGAGTTGCAATAATTGTGCTAAATAAGTATTGTGTTGTGTGTAACACTTGGGATGAAAGAAGAAGTTTGATTGAAATTTTGTGTTTGAACTTTTGTGAGTTGATCACTCCCTTAGGTTTAGGCAAGTTTTTGTTTCGATTAGCTTTAGGAATTGCCCCTTGTTTGTTTACCCGACCACGCTACAACCTTGAAAGTCCTTGTGATTCTTGCCTTTGTATGTTCAATATGATTTTTGGATGTATGCATAATTTAGTCTTTTGTTTGCAAGATTGTTGTTTGAGTGAAAGAACCTCATTTTGTGTTTTTCATCTACCGATGATTGTTTTTGCTAGGTGTGATTCACATTTAAACTTGTGTTGTTTTAGAATTTTTGGTATGACTTTTGTACTTTGCTTTTGTTTCGTGGCTATGTTATCGTTGCAGTTTAGTGGTAAGTATTTACTTTTTGTGTGTACCGTTTTCATTTGAACCATTCATTCGTTTTCGTTTTTCAAAACCTGTTGATTTGTCATTCTTTGGCTATTTCTTGCGCATTTTCAAGTTTGTTTGATTCTTGTTTGTGGACAAACAATTAGGTAAGTTGGGGAGAGTTTGATAAGTGCAAATTTACCTATTTTTGTATATATGTTTTGTTGCACTTATCGATACTTTTTGTTGATATCGTTTGAATAACACCCGATTTGTTTATAAATACGTTTACTTTACGTTTTAGTGTATATATTGCGTAACGTGTAAATATTACTTGGGTTAATTGATTTTTATCTCATTTTTTGTAGGTAACTAATAAAGGCCATTATGCCATTGTTTTTAAGAGCATTGAATAAGCTTTCCAGCGCTTCCGACCGTGCATAAATCGGAGCTACGGTGCAGAAGTTGTGGTCTAATAAGGGGCTGTTTTTCTGTCATGTTCGCCTAGCGAGTGTGATAGCGATGGTTCGCCTAGCGAAGGCTGGCGAAGGTCCCAGCGAGTAGAGGCAGAAAGTTGCAAAGGAGAAAAAGACCATAGTTCTCTAGGCGAACGAACTAGCGAGCATTCGCTAGACGAATAAATCGTTCGCTTAGCGAACCCGCGAAGGAATGCAAGGGCGGTTTAACATTTCAGAGGCACTTATGTGCCATTTTTGGAGGCTCGCCTAGCGAGTAAAAGGTTCGCCTAGCGAACCTGCGAAATTCTGATTGTATATATTAGATTTTCAGTCATTTTGTTAGGGATGGTTTTGGGGTTTCTTGATCCCACTTCCATTAAACTTCATTTTTCACAGATTTGCTTAGAAAACAACTATGGAGCATGCATACGGATGAACCGGGGTGGAGTGATCGTCGACCGGCTCTGACAATCCGCGAGATGTTTGGTTCATTTCTTTTCTTCTTTATGTTTTCCTTTATGGTTGGGTTGTGTATATGTATTTGCTGCAAACTCATGTATATTTGTCGCCCATGGCGTTGTATAAAACTTGCTTTACAAATCTTTATTGGTGATTGTCTCTGATTTTTGCTTTATGCGCGGGGTTTGGGTGGCGTTAGACATAACCTTTGCGAACTTCGATTAGGGACGATTGTCTGTTAGTTTCTGGACTCTAGAGATGGATTTAGGAGCTAACAATCTTCAATAGGCGTCGAATTTTCATGCCTTCCGTGTCTCGAGGCTTCGCTCGCGAGAGTGACGAAGAGAGTGACACGGTTGTTATCTCAACTGTGCGTTAGACATAACCTTTGTTGTGAGCGATGCTGGGTGATATTGAGGAGTATTGTAGGTGGAGTATAACTGGTCGGTAAGTTTAAGTTTGTGAGGTGTCAATTGTATGCACGCCTGATAAGTTTGTTTATGAAGAATGATTTCTTTTTATGTTTTAATATTTACTTTTCTGTTTTCTTGTTTGAAACCAATTTAATCCAAACTCATTAACGCGAGAGACTGTCGAACGACATTCTTTCCCTCGAACCGATCTCTGTGGACACGACATAAATCCCGGAGGGAATTCTTTCCGAAAATAAATATTTTTGCTGCTTGCCCTATTCTGCATTCAACAAAATGGCGCCGTTGTCGGGGATCGGTTTTGATATTGAATCGCATTGCGATAGTTTCTTTGTTTTTGAGTTTTGTAAATATCGTATATTTTGTATATTTTCACTTGTTTATTATGATACTTGTACATTTTTGACGTTTGTTCAAGTGTTTGGTTAGGATGCTTGCTTTTGGTTGCGCGGTGAGACATCACCATGGCATGAATGAAGGAAGTTTCTAATTAAGCACCGTAAAGGCGTTGAGCTTACGACGTAAAACAAGCATGTTTTATAGTTTTTCTTTTCGAATGTTTTTGGTTGTTGTTTGCTCACAGATTTTGATTGACTTATTTAAGGATGCTTTTGTGATTTTCCAAGTTGGTGCGTTTCAACTTGCGGATGTATGGTAATGATTTTGTTAAGTTTTGTACACGTCTGAGGTATGTATTTATCGCTTTCTATACTTTAGCATATTCATGATACTTAGGCATTTTACAAACTTCCATGCCATCCATTCTTTTGTATACTTGTTCTATTGTGAATCACTTTAGTTCCCAGCCTTTTTGTGAGGTGGCTTTCCATTGTTCATATATGCGCGGAGAACCAACATTCTTGTTATAACTGGATTTTATTATGTTGAATCTTTTATTTGTGTTGATTATATGAATGCATGAAAAGGATCAAGGCAATTGTTTCATTTTGAGCACAACCACCTTAGCCAAATAGTCAATTCACCTTGTGAGTGTGTGAGAATTCGTAACCCCTTTGAGCTTTTTGATCCATGTTTTTATTTGAACTTAATGCTTGTCTATGAGTATTTAGTTCACTTATTTTTGAATGAATTTTGCTTTTTCTTGAACCTCAACTATGTGTTGTTGTATGGATTTTTTCCTTGCCTTAGAAAGTAGGGAGTATTCACACGATGATGTGGTTGAATTCAAGTTGGGGAGAGAATGGTTGTTTACTCATTGTTTGGATTCTATGAGGATTGAAAAAGAAAAGAAAAAAGAGAAAAATATGACAAAGAAAAGAAAAGAAAAAAGTGAAAAAGAAAGAAAAAATAAAAATCCTTGAAAAAGGAAACAAAAAGAGTTGCAATAATTGTGCTAAATAAGTATTGTGTTGTGTGTAACACTTGGGATGAAAGAAGAAGTTTGATTGAAATTTTGTGTTTGAACTTTTGTGAGTTGATCACTCCCTTAGGTTTAGGCAAGTTTTTGTTTCGATTAGCTTTAGGAATTGCCCCTTGTTTGTTTACCCGACCACGCTACAACCTTGAAAGTCCTTGTGATTCTTGCCTTTGTATGTTCAATATGATTTTTGGATGTATGCATAATTTAGTCTTTTGTTTGCAAGATTGTTGTTTGAGTGAAAGAACCTCATTTTGTGTTTTTCATCTACCGATGATTGTTTTTGCTAGGTGTGATTCACATTTAAACTTGTGTTGTTTTAGAATTTTTGGTATGACTTTTGTACTTTGCTTTTGTTTCGTGGCTATGTTATCGTTGCAGTTTAGTGGTAAGTATTTACTTTTTGTGTGTACCGTTTTCATTTGAACCATTCATTCATTTTCGTTTTTCAAAACCTGTTGATTTGTCATTCTTTGGCTATTTCTTGCGCATTTTCAAGTTTGTTTGATTCTTGTTTGTGGACAAACAATTAGGTAAGTTGGGGAGAGTTTGATAAGTGCAAATTTACCTATTATTGTATATATGTTTTGTTGCACTTATCGATACTTTTTGTTGATATCGTTTGAATAACACCCGATTTGTTTATAAATACGTTTACTTTACGTTTTAGTGTATATATTGCGTAACGTGTAAATATTACTTGGGTTAATTGATTTTTATCTCATTTTTTGTAGGTAACTAATAAAGGCCATTATGCCATTGTTTTTAAGAGCATTGAATAAGCTTTCCAGCGCTTCCGACCGTGCATAAATCGGAGCTACGGTGCAGAAGTTGTGGTCTAATAAGGGGCTGTTTTTCTGTCATGTTCGCCTAGCGAGTGTGATAGCGATGGTTCGCCTAGCGAAGGCTGGCGAAGGTCCCAGCGAGTAGAGGCAGAAAGTTGCAAAGGAGAAAAAGACCATAGTTCTCTAGGCGAACGAACTAGCGAGCATTCGCTAGACGAATAAATCGTTCGCTTAGCGAACCCGCGAAGGAATGCAAGGGCGGTTTAACATTTCAGAGGCACTTATGTGCCATTTTTGGAGGCTCGCCTAGCGAGTAAAAGGTTCGCCTAGCGAACCTGCGAAATTCTGATTGTATATATTAGATTTTCAGTCATTTTGTTAGGGATGGTTTTGGGGTTTCTTGATCCCACTTCCATTAAACTTCATTTTTCACAGATTTGCTTAGAAAACAACTATGGAGCATGCATACGGATGAACCGGGGTGGAGTGATCGTCGACCGGCTCTGACAATCCGCGAGATGTTTGGTTCATTTCTTTTCTTCTTTATGTTTTCCTTTATGGTTGGGTTGTGTATATGTATTTGCTGCAAACTCATGTATATTTGTCGCCCATGGCGTTGTATAAAACTTGCTTTATAAATCTTTATTGGTGATTGTCTCTGATTTTTGCTTTATGCGCGGGGTTTGGGTGGCGTTAGACATAACCTTTGCGAACTTCGATTAGGGACGATTGTCTGTTAGTTTCTGGACTCTAGAGATGGATTTAGGAGCTAACAATCTTCAATAGGCGTCGAATTTTCATGCCTTCCGTGTCTCGAGGCTTCGCTCGCGAGAGTGACGAAGAGAGTGACACGGTTGTTATCTCAACTGTGCGTTAGACATAACCTTTGTTGTGAGCGATGCTGGGTGATATTGAGGAGTATTGTAGGTGGAGTATAACTGGTCGGTAAGTTTAAGTTTGTGAGGTGTCAATTGTATGCACGCCTGATAAGTTTGTTTATGAAGAATGATTTCTTTTTATGTTTTAATATTTACTTTTCTGTTTTCTTGTTTGAAACCAATTTAATCCAAACTCATTAACGCGAGAGACTGTCGAACGACATTCTTTCCCTCGAACCGATCTCTGTGGACACGACATAAATCCCGGAGGGAATTCTTTCCGAAAATAAATATTTTTGCTGCTTGCCCTATTCTGCATTCAACAAAATGGCGCCGTTGTCGGGGATCGGTTTTGATATTGAATCGCATTGCGATAGTTTCTTTGTTTTTGAGTTTTGTAAATATCGTATATTTTGTATATTTTCACTTGTTTATTATGATACTTGTACATTTTTTACGTTTGTTCAAGTGTTTGGTTAGGATGCTTGCTTTTGGTTGCGCGGTGAGACATCACCATGGCATGAATGAAGGAAGTTTCTAATTAAGCACCGTAAAGGCGTCGAGCTTACGACGTAAAACAAGCATGTTTTATAGTTTTTCTTTTCGAATGTTTTTGGTTGTTGTTTGCTCACAGATTTTGATTGACTTATTTAAGGATGCTTTTGTGATTTTCCAAGTTGGTGCGTTTCAACTTGCGGATGTATGGTAATGATTTTGTTAAGTTTTATACACGTCTGAGGTATGTATTTATCGCTTTCTATACTTTAGCATATTCATGATACTTAGGCATTTTACAAACTTCCATGCCATCCATTCTTTTGTATACTTGTTCTATTGTGAATCACTTTAGTTCCCAGCCTTTTTGTGAGGTGGCTTTCCATTGTTCATATATGCGCGGAGAACCAACATTCTTGTTATAACTGGATTTTATTATGTTGAATCTTTTATTTGTGTTGATTATATGAATGCATGAAAAGGATCAAGGCAATTGTTTCATTTTGAGCACAACCACCTTAGCCAAATAGTCAATTCACCTTGTGAGTGTGTGAGAATTCGTAACCCCTTTGAGCTTTTTGATCCATGTTTTTATTTGAACTTAATGTTTGTCTATGAGTATTTAGTTCACTTATTTTTGAATGAATTTTGCTTTTTCTTGAACCTCAACTATGTGTTGTTGTATGGATTTTTTCCTTGCCTTAGAAAGTAGGGAGTATTCACACGATGATGTGGTTGAATTCAAGTTGGGGAGAGAATGGTTGTTTACTCATTGTTTGGATTCTATGAGGATTGAAAAAGAAAAGAAAAAAGAGAAAAATATGACAAAGAAAAGAAAAGAAAAAAGTGAAAAAGAAAGAAAAAATAAAAATCCTTGAAAAAGGAAACAAAAAGAGTTGCAATAATTGTGCTAAATAAGTATTGTGTTGTGTGTAACACTTGGGATGAAAGAAGAAGTTTGATTGAAATTTTGTGTTTGAACTTTTGTGAGTTGATCACTCCCTTAGGTTTAGGCAAGTTTTTGTTTCGATTAGCTTTAGGAATTGCCCCTTGTTTGTTTACCCGACCACGCTACAACCTTGAAAGTCCTTGTGATTCTTGCCTTTGTATGTTCAATATGATTTTTGGATGTATGCATAATTTAGTCTTTTGTTTGCAAGATTGTTGTTTGAGTGAAAGAACCTCATTTTGTGTTTTTCATCTACCGATGATTGTTTTTGCTAGGTGTGATTCACATTTAAACTTGTGTTGTTTTAGAATTTTTGGTATGACTTTTGTACTTTGCTTTTGTTTCGTGGCTATGTTATCGTTGCAGTTTAGTGGTAAGTATTTACTTTTTGTGTGTACCGTTTTCATTTGAACCATTCATTCGTTTTCGTTTTTCAAAACCTGTTGATTTGTCATTCTTTGGCTATTTCTTGCGCATTTTCAAGTTTGTTTGATTCTTGTTTGTGGACAAACAATTAGGTAAGTTGGGGAGAGTTTGATAAGTGCAAATTTACCTATTTTTGTATATATGTTTTGTTGCACTTATCGATACTTTTTGTTGATATCGTTTGAATAACACCCGATTTGTTTATAAATACGTTTACTTTACGTTTTAGTGTATATATTGCGTAACGTGTAAATATTACTTGGGTTAATTGATTTTTATCTCATTTTTTGTAGGTAACTAATAAAGGCCATTATGCCATTGTTTTTAAGAGCATTGAATAAGCTTTCCAGCGCTTCCGACCGTGCATAAATCGGAGCTACGGTGCAGAAGTTGTGGTCTAATAAGGGGCTGTTTTTCTGTCATGTTCGCCTAGCGAGTGTGATAGCGATGGTTCGCCTAGCGAAGGCTGGCGAAGGTCCCAGCGAGTAGAGGCAGAAAGTTGCAAAGGAGAAAAAGACCATAGTTCTCTAGGCGAACGAACTAGCGAGCATTCGCTAGACGAATAAATCGTTCGCTTAGCGAACCCGCGAAGGAATGCAAGGGCGGTTTAACATTTCAGAGGCACTTATGTGCCATTTTTGGAGGCTCGCCTAGCGAGTAAAAGGTTCGCCTAGCGAACCTGCGAAATTCTGATTGTATATATTAGATTTTCAGTCATTTTGTTAGGGATGGTTTTGGGGTTTCTTGATCCCACTTCCATTAAACTTCATTTTTCACAGATTTGCTTAGAAAACAACTATGGAGCATGCATACGGATGAACCGGGGTGGAGTGATCGTCGACCGGCTCTGACAATCCGCGAGATGTTTGGTTCATTTCTTTTCTTCTTTATGTTTTCCTTTATGGTTGGGTTGTGTATATGTATTTGCTGCAAACTCATGTATATTTGTCGCCCATGGCGTTGTATAAAACTTGCTTTACAAATCTTTATTGGTGATTGTCTCTGATTTTTGCTTTATGCGCGGGGTTTGGGTGGCGTTAGACATAACCTTTGCGAACTTCGATTAGGGACGATTGTCTGTTAGTTTCTGGACTCTAGAGATGGATTTAGGAGCTAACAATCTTCAATAGGCGTCGAATTTTCATGCCTTCCGTGTCTCGAGGCTTCGCTCGCGAGAGTGACGAAGAGAGTGACACGGTTGTTATCTCAACTGTGCGTTAGACATAACCTTTGTTGTGAGCGATGCTGGGTGATATTGAGGAGTATTGTAGGTGGAGTATAACTGGTCGGTAAGTTTAAGTTTGTGAGGTGTCAATTGTATGCACGCCTGATAAGTTTGTTTATGAAGAATGATTTCTTTTTATGTTTTAATATTTACTTTTCTGTTTTCTTGTTTGAAACCAATTTAATCCAAACTCATTAACGCGAGAGACTGTCGAACGACATTCTTTCCCTCGAACCGATCTCTGTGGACACGACATAAATCCCGGAGGGAATTCTTTCCGAAAATAAATATTTTTGCTGCTTGCCCTATTCTGCATTCAACAAAATGGCGCCGTTGTCGGGGATCGGTTTTGATATTGAATCGCATTGCGATAGTTTCTTTGTTTTTGAGTTTTGTAAATATCGTATATTTTGTATATTTTCACTTGTTTATGATGATACTTGTACATTTTTGACGTTTGTTCAAGTGTTTGGTTAGGATGCTTGCTTTTGGTTGCGCGGTGAGACATCACCATGGCATGAATGAAGGAAGTTTCTAATTAAGCACCGTAAAGGCGTCGAGCTTACGACGTAAAACAAGCATGTTTTATAGTTTTTCTTTTCGAATGTTTTTGGTTGTTGTTTGCTCACAGATTTTGATTGACTTATTTAAGGATGCTTTTGTGATTTTCCAAGTTGGTGCGTTTCAACTTGCGGATGTATGGTAATGATTTTGTTAAGTTTTATACACGTCTGAGGTATGTATTTATCGCTTTCTATACTTTAGCATATTCATGATACTTAGGCATTTTACAAACTTCCATGCCATCCATTCTTTTGTATACTTGTTCTATTGTGAATCACTTTAGTTCCCAGCCTTTTTGTGAGGTGGCTTTCCATTGTTCATATATGCGCGGAGAACCAACATTCTTGTTATAACTGGATTTTATTATGTTGAATCTTTTATTTGTGTTGATTATATGAATGCATGAAAAGGATCAAGGCAATTGTTTCATTTTGAGCACAACCACCTTAGCCAAATAGTCAATTCACCTTGTGAGTGTGTGAGAATTCGTAACCCCTTTGAGCTTTTTGATCCATGTTTTTATTTGAACTTAATGCTTGTCTATGAGTATTTAGTTCACTTATTTTTGAATGAATTTTGCTTTTTCTTGAACCTCAACTATGTGTTGTTGTATGGATTTTTTCCTTGCCTTAGAAAGTAGGGAGTATTCACACGATGATGTGGTTGAATTCAAGTTGGGGAGAGAATGGTTGTTTACTCATTGTTTGGATTCTATGAGGATTGAAAAAGAAAAGAAAAAAGAGAAAAATATGACAAAGAAAAGAAAAGAAAAAAGTGAAAAAGAAAGAAAAAATAAAAATCCTTGAAAAAGGAAACAAAAAGAGTTGCAATAATTGTGCTAAATAAGTATTGTGTTGTGTGTAACACTTGGGATAAAAGAAGAAGTTTGATTGAAATTTTGTGTTTGAACTTTTGTGAGTTGATCACTCCCTTAGGTTTAGGCAAGTTTTTGTTTCGATTAGCTTTAGGAATTGCCCCTTGTTTGTTTACCCGACCACGCTACAACCTTGAAAGTCCTTGTGATTCTTGCCTTTGTATGTTCAATATGATTTTTGGATGTATGCATAATTTAGTCTTTTGTTTGCAAGATTGTTGTTTGAGTGAAAGAACCTCATTTTGTGTTTTTCATCTACCGATGATTGTTTTTGCTAGGTGTGATTCACATTTAAACTTGTGTTGTTTTAGAATTTTTGGTATGAGTTTTGTACTTTGCTTTTGTTTCGTGGCTATGTTATCGTTGCAGTTTAGTGGTAAGTATTTACTTTTTGTGTGTACCGTTTTCATTTGAACCATTCATTCGTTTTCGTTTTTCAAAACCTGTTGATTTGTCATTCTTTGGCTATTTCTTGCGCATTTTCAAGTTTGTTTGATTCTTGTTTGTGGACAAACAATTAGGTAAGTTGGGGAGAGTTTGATAAGTGCAAATTTACCTATTTTTGTATATATGTTTTGTTGCACTTATCGATACTTTTTGTTGATATCGTTTGAATAACACCCGATTTGTTTATAAATACGTTTACTTTACGTTTTAGTGTATATATTGCGTAACGTGTAAATATTACTTGGGTTAATTGATTTTTATCTCATTTTTTGTAGGTAACTAATAAAGGCCATTATGCCATTGTTTTTAAGAGCATTGAATAAGCTTTCCAGCGCTTCCGACCGTGCATAAATCGGAGCTACGGTGCAGAAGTTGTGGTCTAATAAGGGGCTGTTTTTCTGTCATGTTCGCCTAGCGAGTGTGATAGCGATGGTTCGCCTAGCGAAGGCTGGCGAAGGTCCCAGCGAGTAGAGGCAGAAAGTTGCAAAGGAGAAAAAGACCATAGTTCTCTAGGCGAACGAACTAGCGAGCATTCGCTAGACGAATAAATCGTTCGCTTAGCGAACCCGCGAAGGAATGCAAGGGCGGTTTAACATTTCAGAGGCACTTATGTGCCATTTTTGGAGGCTCGCCTAGCGAGTAAAAGGTTCGCCTAGCGAACCTGCGAAATTCTGATTGTATATATTAGATTTTCAGTCATTTTGTTAGGGATGGTTTTGGGGTTTCTTGATCCCACTTCCATTAAACTTCATTTTTCACAGATTTGCTTAGAAAACAACTATGGAGCATGCATACGGATGAACCGGGGTGGAGTGATCGTCGACCGGCTCTGACAATCCGCGAGATGTTTGGTTCATTTCTTTTCTTCTTTATGTTTTCCTTTATGGTTGGGTTGTGTATATGTATTTGCTGCAAACTCATGTATATTTGTCGCCCATGGCGTTGTATAAAACTTGCTTTACAAATCTTTATTGGTGATTGTCTCTGATTTTTGCTTTATGCGCGGGGTTTGGGTGGCGTTAGACATAACCTTTGCGAACTTCGATTAGGGACGATTGTCTGTTAGTTTCTGGACTCTAGAGATGGATTTAGGAGCTAACAATCTTCAATAGGCGTCGAATTTTCATGCCTTCCGTGTCTCGAGGCTTCGCTCGCGAGAGTGACGAAGAGAGTGACACGGTTGTTATCTCAACTGTGTGTTAGACATAACCTTTGTTGTGAGCGATGTTGGGTGATATTGAGGAGTATTGTAGGTGGAGTATAACTGGTCGGTAAGTTTAAGTTTGTGAGGTGTCAATTGTATGCACGCCTGATAAGTTTGTTTATGAAGAATGATTTCTTTTTATGTTTTAATATTTACTTTTCTGTTTTCTTGTTTGAAACCAATTTAATCCAAACTCATTAACGCGAGAGACTGTCGAACGACATTCTTTCCCTCGAACCGATCTCTGTGGACACGACATAAATCCCGGAGGGAATTCTTTCCGAAAATAAATATTTTTGCTGCTTGCCCTATTCTGCATTCAACAAAATGGCGCCGTTGTCGGGGATCGGTTTTGATATTGAATCGCATTGCGATAGTTTCTTTGTTTTTGAGTTTTGTAAATATCGTATATTTTGTATATTTTCACTTGTTTATTATGATACTTGTACATTTTTGACGTTTGTTCAAGTGTTTGGTTAGGATGCTTGCTTTTGGTTGCGCGGTGAGACATCACCATGGCATGAATGAAGGAAGTTTCTAATTAAGCACCGTAAAGGCGTCGAGCTTACGACGTAAAACAAGCATGTTTTATAGTTTTTCTTTTCGAATGTTTTTGGTTGTTGTTTGCTCACAGATTTTGATTGACTTATTTAAGGATGCTTTTGTGATTTTCCAAGTTGGTGCGTTTCAACTTGCGGATGTATGGTAATGATTTTGTTAAGTTTTGTACACGTCTGAGGTATGTATTTATCGCTTTCTATACTTTAGCATATTCATGATACTTAGGCATTTTACAAACTTCCATGCCATCCATTCTTTTGTATACTTGTTCTATTGTGAATCACTTTAGTTCCCAGCCTTTTTGTGAGGTGGCTTTCCATTGTTCATATATGCGCGGAGAACCAACATTCTTGTTATAACTGGATTTTATTATGTTGAATCTTTTATTTGTGTTGATTATATGAATGCATGAAAAGGATCAAGGCAATTGTTTCATTTTGAGCACAACCACCTTAGCCAAATAGTCAATTCACCTTGTGAGTGTGTGAGAATTCGTAACCCCTTTGAGCTTTTTGATCCATGTTTTTATTTGAACTTAATGCTTGTCTATGAGTATTTAGTTCACTTATTTTTGAATGAATTTTGCTTTTTCTTGAACCTCAACTATGTGTTGTTGTATGGATTTTTTCCTTGCCTTAGAAAGTAGGGAGTATTCACACGATGATGTGGTTGAATTCAAGTTGGGGAGAGAATGGTTGTTTACTCATTGTTTGGATTCTATGAGGATTGAAAAAGAAAAGAAAAAAGAGAAAAATATGACAAAGAAAAGAAAAGAAAAAAGTGAAAAAGAAAGAAAAAATAAAAATCCTTGAAAAAGGAAACAAAAAGAGTTGCAATAATTGTGCTAAATAAGTATTGTGTTGTGTGTAACACTTGGGATGAAAGAAGAAGTTTGATTGAAATTTTGTGTTTGAACTTTTGTGAGTTGATCACTCCCTTAGGTTTAGGCAAGTTTTTGTTTCGATTAGCTTTAGGAATTGCCCCTTGTTTGTTTACCCGACCACGCTACAACCTTGAAAGTCCTTGTGATTCTTGCCTTTGTATGTTCAATATGATTTTTGGATGTATGCATAATTTAGTCTTTTGTTTGCAAGATTGTTGTTTGAGTGAAAGAACCTCATTTTGTGTTTTTCATCTACCGATGATTGTTTTTGCTAGGTGTGATTCACATTTAAACTTGTGTTGTTTTAGAATTTTTGGTATGACTTTTGTACTTTGCTTTTGTTTCGTGGCTATGTTATCGTTGCAGTTTAGTGGTAAGTATTTACTTTTTGTGTGTACCGTTTTCATTTGAACCATTCATTCGTTTTCGTTTTTCAAAACCTGTTGATTTGTCATTCTTTGGCTATTTCTTGCGCATTTTCAAGTTTGTTTGATTCTTGTTTGTGGACAAACAATTAGGTAAGTTGGGGAGAGTTTGATAAGTGCAAATTTACCTATTTTTGTATATATGTTTTGTTGCACTTATCGATACTTTTTGTTGATATCGTTTGAATAACACCCGATTTGTTTATAAATACGTTTACTTTACGTTTTAGTGTATATATTGCGTAACGTGTAAATATTACTTGGGTTAATTGATTTTTATCTCATTTTTTGTAGGTAACTAATAAAGGCCATTATGCCATTGTTTTTAAGAGCATTGAATAAGCTTTCCAGCGCTTCCGACCGTGCATAAATCGGAGCTACGGTGCAGAAGTTGTGGTCTAATAAGGGGCTATTTTTCTGTCATGTTCGCCTAGCGAGTGTGATAGCGATGGTTCGCCTAGCGAAGGCTGGCGAAGGTCCCAGCGAGTAGAGGCAGAAAGTTGCAAAGGAGAAAAAGACCATAGTTCTCTAGGCGAATGAACTAGCGAGCATTCGCTAGGCGAATAAATCGTTCGCTTAGCGAACCCGCGAAGGAATGCAAGGGCGGTTTAACATTTCAGAGGCACTTATGTGCCATTTTTGGAGGCTCGCCTAGCGAGTAAAAGGTTCGCCTAGCGAACCTGCAAAATTCTGATTGTATATATTAGATTTTCAGTCATTTTGTTAGGGATGGTTTTGGGGTTTCTTGATCCCACTTCCATTAAACTTCATTTTTCACGGATTTGCTTAGAAAACAACTATGGAGCATGCATACGGATGAACCGGGGTGGAGTGATCGTCGACCGGCTCTGACAATCCGCGAGATGTTTGGTTCATTTCTTTTCTTCTTTATGTTTTCCTTTATGGTTGGGTTGTGTATATGTATTTGCTGCAAACTCATGTATATTTGTCGCCCATGGCGTTGTATAAAACTTGCTTTACAAATCTTTATTGGTGATTGTCTCTGATTTTTGCTTTATGCGTGGGGTTTGGGTGGCGTTAGACATAACCTTTGCGAACTTCGATTAGGGACGATTGTCTGTTAGTTTCTGGACTCTAGAGATGGATTTAGGAGCTAACAATCTTCAATAGGCGTCGAATTTTCATGCCTTCCGTGTCTCGAGGCTTCGCTCGCGAGAGTGACGAAGAGAGTGACACGGTTGTTATCTCAACTGTGCGTTAGACATAACCTTTGTTGTGAGCGATGTTGGGTGATATTGAGGAGTATTGTAGGTGGAGTATAACTGGTCGGTAAGTTTAAGTTTGTGAGGAGTCAATTGTATGCACGCCTGATAAGTTTGTTTATGAAGAATGATTTCTTTTTATGTTTTAATATTTACTTTTCTGTTTTCTTGTTTGAAACCAATTTAATCCAAACTCATTAACGCGAGAGACTGTCGAACGACATTCTTTCCCTCAAACCGATCTCTGTGGACACGACATAAATCCCGGAGGGAATTCTTTCCGAAAATAAATATTTTTGCTGCTTGCCCTATTCTGCATTCAACAAAATGGCGCCGTTGCCGGGGATCGGTTTTGATATTGAATCGCATTGCGATAGTTTCTTTGTTTTTGAGTTTTGTAAATATCGTATATTTTGTATATTTTCACTTGTTTATTATGATACTTGTACATTTTTGACGTTTGTTCAAGTGTTTGGTTAGGACGCTTGCTTTTGGTTGCGCGGTGAGACATCACCATGGCATGAATGAAGGAAGTTTCTAATTAAGCACCGTAAAGGCGTCGAGCTTACGACGTAAAACAAGCATGTTTTATAGTTTTTCTTTTCGAATGTTTTTGGTTGTTGTTTGCTCACAGATTTTGATTGACTTATTTAAGGATGCTTTTGTGATTTTCCAAGTTGGTGCGTTTCAACTTGCGGATGTATGGTAATGATTTTGTTAAGTTTTGTACACGTCTGAGGTATGTATTTATCGCTTTCTATACTTTAGCATATTCATGATACTTAGGCATTTTACAAACTTCCATACCATCCATTCTTTTGTATACTTGTTCTATTGTGAATCACTTTAGTTCCCAGCCTTTTTGTGAGGTGGCTTTCCATTGTTCATATATGCGCGGAGAACCAACATTCTTGTTATAACTGGATTTTATTATGTTGAATCTTTTATTTGTGTTGATTATATGAATGCATGAAAAGGATCAAGGCAATTGTTTCATTTTGAGCACAACCACCTTAGCCAAATAGTCAATTCACCTTGTGAGTGTGTTAGAATTCGTAACCCCTTTGAGCTTTTTGATCCATGTTTTTATTTGAACTTAATGCTTGTCTATGAGTATTTAGTTCACTTATTTTTGAATGAATTTTGCTTTTTCTGGAACCTCAACTATGTGTTGTTGTATGGATTTTTTCCTTGCCTTAGAAAGTAGGGAGTATTCACACGATGATGTGGTTGAATTCAAGTTGGGGAGAGAATGGTTGTTTACTCATTGTTTGGATTCTATGAGGATTGAAAAAGAAAAGAAAAAAGAGAAAAATATGACAAAGAAAAGAAAAGAAAAAAGTGAAAAAGAAAGAAAAAATAAAAATCCTTGAAAAAGGAAACAAAAAGAGTTGCAATAATTGTGCTAAATAAGTATTGTGTTGTGTGTAACACTTGGGATGAAAGAAGAAGTTTGATTGAAATTTTGTGTTTGAACTTTTGTGAGTTGATCACTCCCTTAGGTTTAGGCAAGTTTTTGTTTCGATTAGCTTTAGGAATTGCCCCTTGTTTGTTTACCCGACCACGCTACAACCTTGAAAGTCCTTGTGATTCTTGCCTTTGTATGTTCAATATGATTTTTGGATGTATGCATAATTTAGTCTTTTGTTTGCAAGATTGTTGTTTGAGTGAAAGAACCTCATTTTGTGTTTTTCATCTACCGATGATTGTTTTTGCTAGGTGTGATTCACATTTAAACTTGTGTTGTTTTAGAATTTTTGGTATGACTTTTGTACTTTGCTTTTGTTTCGTGGCTATGTTATCGTTGCAGTTTAGTGGTAAGTATTTACTTTTTGTGTGTACCGTTTTCATTTGAACCATTCATTCGTTTTCGTTTTTCAAAACCTGTTGATTTGTCATTCTTTGGCTATTTCTTGCGCATTTTCAAGTTTGTTTGATTCTTGTTTGTGGACAAACAATTAGGTAAGTTGGGGAGAGTTTGATAAGTGCAAATTTACCTATTTTTGTATATATGTTTTGTTGCACTTATCGATACTTTTTGTTGATATCGTTTGAATAACACCCGATTTGTTTATAAATACGTTTACTTTACGTTTTAGTGTATATATTGCGTAACGTGTAAATATTACTTGGGTTAATTGATTTTTATCTCATTTTTTGTAGGTAACTAATAAAGGCCATTATGCCATTGATTTTAAGAGCATTGAATAAGTTTTCCAGCGCTTCCGACCGTGCATAAATCGGAGCTACGGTGCAGAAGTTGTGGTCTAATAAGGGGCTGTTTTTCTGTCATGTTCGCCTAGCGAGTGTGATAGCGATGGTTCGCCTAGCGAAGGCTGGCGAAGGTCCCAGCGAGTAGAGGCAGAAAGTTGCAAAGGAGAAAAAGACCATAGTTCTCTAGGCGAATGAACTAGCGAGCATTCGCTAGGCGAATAAATCGTTCGCTTAGCGAACCCGCGAAGGAATGCAAGGGCGGTTTAACATTTCAGAGGCACTTATGTGCCATTTTTGGAGGCTCGCCTAGCAAGTAAAAGGTTCGCCTAGCGAACCTGCGAAATTCTGATTGTATATATTAGATTTTCAGTCATTTTGTTAGGGATGGTTTTGGGGTTTCTTGATCCCACTTCCATTAAACTTCATTTTTCACGGATTTGCTTAGAAAACAACTATGGAGCATGCATACGGATGAACCGGGGTGGAGTGATCGTCGACCGGCTCTGACAATCCGCGAGATGTTTGGTTCATTTCTTTTCTTCTTTATGTTTTCCTTTATGGTTGGGTTGTGTATATGTATTTGCTGCAAACTCATGTATATTTGTCGCCCATGGCGTTGTATAAAACTTGCTTTACAAATCTTTATTGGTGATTGTCTCTGATTTTTGCTTTATGCGCGGGGTTTGGGTGGCGTTAGACATAACCTTTGCGAACTTCGATTAGGGACGATTGTCTGTTAGTTTCTGGACTCTAGAGATGGATTTAGGAGCTAACAATCTTCAATAGGCGTCGAATTTTCATGCCTTCTGTGTCTCGAGGCTTCGCTCGCGAGAGTGACGAAGAGAGTGACACGGTTGTTATCTCAACTGTGCGTTAGACATAACCTTTGTTGTGAGCGATGCTGGGTGATATTGAGGAGTATTGTAGGTGGAGTATAACTGGTCGGTAAGTTTAAGTTTGTGAGGAGTCAATTGTATGCACGCCTGATAAGTTTGTTTCTGAAGAATGATTTCTTTTTATGTTTTAATATTTACTTTTCTGTTTTCTTGTTTGAAACCAATTTAATTCAAACTCATTAACGCGAGAGACTGTCGAACGACATTCTTTCCCTCGAACCGATCTCTGTGGACACGACATAAATCCCGGAGGGAATTCTATCCGAAAATAAATATTTTTGCTGCTTGCCCTATTCTGCATTCAACAAGTAGCTCCGAAGGCCAACAAGGTTGAAGCCTTGCACATTTGATACAACATTTCCTCAATCTCTTCTTGATGGAAAGCCTCGACTTTGCTTGAGAAATAAGCATAATATTTGTCAAAGACAAAAGGATAAAGCTTCCAAAACGTTCTAGGACCTGGGCGGGCAAAGAGTAACAACAATAATCTAGTCGGAGTTGCGGATGAAATTCCTAGCTTTGGCTCCATTATTTGAGGTCTCTTTAAAGATGGCTATTAAATTGTCCTCCATTGGTTGTATCCTCCCTCTAGGGGACCCTCGCCGCTTTGGCACGGTGATAGGTTCAAGGATTCCCACACCACCGGTTGATGGAGAGGGATTTGTGGCCCACTTTGTTCCACATATGAATGGATATGAGAGGTCAGATTAGTAAGGCTCCCCTAAATATGGACATTTCTAGGAATCAACAATTGTGCAACCTCAGAGGATGAAGAAATAGTTCTCGACGTCCTTCTCATATGAAGCATCATTATGTGAAAACCCATCTTATCTACAAGCAAGAGGAAAATAAGCAACAATATGACTCACACAGAAATAGTCAGACAGAGGAAAAAAATATTCCACACTCTTATCAAATATGTCACACCTCTCATCTTTGGTAGCGGCCTCCACTAGTAGTCGTGTATTTATGTGTCATTTAATTTACTTCTTTGACGTTACCGTAGAAATCCCAACACCGTCAACAGAGTTTAAGATCTCTTAGATAGCCACAAACTTGTTCTTCAAGTATTCTCTTGAGACATGTCATCAGGAAGATAGATATTAGTCCTAGATCTAACTAGGAAGTTTTTATGACGTCATACTTTTGGGAACCTTTTAGAATATATCAAAGGCATATCATGATGCACATCACATATGCTGGCATGGGAAACCTTCATAAGTGGCGTAACCAGGTAACACCGGTCTTTGAAAATCTTCATATTAACAATATACACCTCAAACATCTTCTTGTCTTGTCTTAGAAAGGGCAAACCTTGACCATGTTCCGAATCAACTAAACTACGTTGAATGTTAAAAAATGAAAAAAGAGTATTAGGGTTGGCGTACTCTTCTTATATTCACACAAATACTAATAAATTTTGACGTAGGCCTAACTAATCGGATGCCGTTGCGAAGGGATACCCCAAATTGGTTGAGAACATCCACTTCAGAGTTGTTAAGAGGGAGCTTGAGGCATATCCGAGAGAGCAAACATTCATGAAGGCAAAGGTCACATACTTCATACTAACGACACAACCTTTTGTCCTCTTCCAACAGGAGCACCTCCCAATCTAAGGAAAGGCCCACCTTGATATAAGCATGATCTAGGCCTCTTTTCCTGGCGAACACGAAGACAGTGTCCAACGTCTGATGGTACACCTAGGATGTCGAATCTCCGTCCCTTCCATTCTAAGCAACTTAATGACTATTTTTTCCATTTTAATCTCACTTCCACCATATAAAAGGAAATAATGTAAGTATAAGCACGAGATAACGATTTCAAAAACCAAATTACTTCCCTATCTATAGGGTCGTGACCAAAAGTGTGACGATGTACACTGATGTATGTCTGAGCCTTTTGTTCTTTGGGCCTTTTGTTTTTTCTTGAAGTCGTTTATGATAACTAGATTTGTCAAACGCTAGATTGGGAAAGAAAAACCCTTGGTTATTTCCTCATAATGAAGGTCACCAACCTTCTGTCCACCTTTAGCAGTAATGTCTCATTTCGACTCTTCCATAACTATCCTCACAAGAACCCTGGAAAACGATAAACAAAAATAAGATAAAAGACATGTTGATTGTTACCTTTAAAAACTAGCGATTCCCAATGCACACGTGAAAATCAAACAACCAGAGCACCGCGAAGGATGTCTGAACTGTAATTGGCAAAACCTATATTTAAAAATGGGATTAAAGGTAAAGAAGGTGACATGAGAATCTTTGGAATTTTAGTGACAATGAAAGCAAGAAGAAGGAAAAATTCTCTCTTAAATAACTGTATATTGCTCGTTCAACTACCACGCGATCACTATCGAAAGACATGTGGAAAATTATCCACATTATCAACGACCATGATTGAACCTCGAGTTGATCAAGTACTCGAGTACTCTAAAGGGGTCACTTTTATCATCAGACCTAGGGCCGTTTGTCGAGTTTGCCTTACAAACCGCTGTGGTTATAAGACAAACATTTAATGTGCGTGATCCTAAGGCCACTTTCTCCCACTCACTAAACTTATCATCTTCTACGAACCAAAGGCTAGCTCAAAAAGATCACGATGACAATAAAAGGTGGTCTGACAATATCAATCCTCGCTTCACCAAATATCAACAAGAACTTGAGGAGTAACTGTATCGGGCCTAATAGAGGTCCAATTTAGAGTATCCATATAGCAGGCAAGAGAACATGTGGAACCTCGGCAAAACCCGGACACCTGATTCTGGCCACTAGCACATCATCTCTCATTTGATCTGATCAGACGATTTTTCCGCTTTTTACGCCGAGCTAGACATAAATAATTTTAATAGTCTACCATATATAAATCCAACTACGCGTAATTTCATGTATCATTTCACTCTCTCTCATTCTCAAACCACATCTATACGATTTTTGATGACTTAAACATTGAAAACTAACCTTTTGATACCCACTCTACCACGCTAGAATTTTGCAGTGTATCACCAAAGAAATCATTTCTTTATATTAAGGATTATATATATATATATATATATATTTTTTTTTAATGACCTATTTTTTATGTAGCAATGAGGTTATCCTAATTTCCTTTTTGGTGATTGCATATTTAATCTTATCTTATATTATCATCTATGCATCTATCTATTAAAATATTTGATTCGACAATGTGTCAAATAAATTTTTGTTTTTGCTCAAGTAAAAGCCAAAGGATGAAGCCAAGGATGGCGTGTTTGTGTGCTGAAGTCCATCCAAATGAATCTGGAATAATTTGTTTTTCGCTATGTTTGATGCAACACTGCATGTTGCCGCATTCACTTTTTATTTATTTATTTATTTTTTCTATTTTAACGTGATAGATATTGACTTCTATCTTATTAACTAATTCAGTTTACCTTTTTAATGAATTTAGTTGAGAAAAAAATAGTATGAATGGAAAAATAGCATTGAAAAAGTTTATACCCTCCTCATTTTATAAGTTGGTTTAGTAAAAATAATCTATGTGAAACTCTAATATAAAATCAAAGCTTATCAATTATATCATAGATTGTCCACCGTTTAAATTTTCGTACCAAATTTAAAAGAATACTGAGTATGAGGAAGTATATTGAAAAAATCATAAATCTAATATTAGTTAGAGATATAATTTTAAAAGAGTTTATATTCATCTCTTATCTTACAATTCAATTCAAACTCTTTATAATTAGGGTTAAATATATTTTTGGTCTCTATAAAATTATCAAATTTAGTTTTTGTTCTCTATTAAAAAAATATCGTGTTTTGGTCCCTACAAAATAATTATGCACGTAGTTTTAGTCCCTACTATTAAATCAATGTGTATTTTTGAATGATTATTTTGCTGATATGTTTAGAAAGTTATAAAAAGTTCATCGAAAAAAAAATTCAAATTTTGATTTATAAGTCGAGAATTTCATTACTTTTATCATTATCTTTTGAAATTTAAAAAATTCATATTTAATTCTTTTCATTTTAAAAAATTATATAATTTGATAAAGAAATATTTTATAGTAATCTAAACACGTATGAAAAAATTATTAAAAAATTAAAAAGTTTAGGGGTAATAAAATAATTTTCAAAATTTTAGAAAATAGCAAGGACTAAAACGGCTTGCATAAAATTTTTGTAGTGATCAAAATATGTTATTTTTTTTACAAGGACTAAAAATGAAGTGTGAGATATTTACAGAGACCAAAAACATATTTAACCCTTATAATTATGTATCCATAAAAATCATATTAATGGGTTGTGCACACTTATGATCTTTATAATTATGTATCTATAAAAATCATATTAATGAATTGTGCAAACTTATGGATACAATTTCACTAATAAATATACATTTCGTATTTTGTTTTTGTTGAAAATATAGCAAGTATGAGTAGTGTGTGTAATAGTTTTATATTGGTTGAAAATGTGGAGACTTAAATATTTATAAGTGAGACTGTGAGAGAACCCATCTATCTATCACTTTAAAGTTTTGGATGAATATGTGGTGTGTCTCTCACAAAGATGTTGCTAAACAAAGAAAGTCCCGCAAGGTTCAATGCTCGATAGTGCAAAACTCCTCCAATAACTTTTTTTTCTTAAAAAAAAAAACTCATATAATCATAATTCAACTTGTAATTTTTACAAGGATAAAATTACAAACTCTCCCATACAATTGTAATTTTTAAGAAGAAAATTACAACCCCTCCAAATTATAATTTTTGAATGGAAAAATTATAAACTCTCTCTCAACTATAATTTTTGGACGGAAAAATTGCAAATCCCTCTCAATAATAATTTTTTGATGGAAAAATTACAAATTCTCTCTCAACTACAATTTTTTAACGCAAAATTTGCCACTACTACCCAAATTTTCACTACTCAAATTCCCTAGACACATAAAAGTAAAAAAAAAAATGTGTTGAAGGTGTTTTTCACTAAGAAGCATTGAATATTACGAGACTTCTTTTCTTTAGTCACATTTTTGTGAGAGACACATCACATATGCACCTAAAACCGTAATGTGATAGGTGAATGCGTTCTCTCACTTATAAATGTTTAAGTCTCTACATTTCCAACTAATATATCACTATTATCCATATTACTTACACTTGCTACATTCTCAATAATTTTTATGCTCGAGTTCTTGTGTTTACATTTTTCATTTTTTGCAATTACTTTTAAGGATTAAATATGTTTATGGTCCTCTTAAATATTTCAATTTTGTTTTTAGTCCATCAAAATATTTATTTAAAAGAACAGTCCTCCTAAAAGAATTGTCGCTAATTCAGTCACTAAGTAATAAATCGTTGCTAAAACCATCGCTAATTCTGTCGTTAAGTTGTAAAAATCGTCGCTAATTTGCAAAATGAACCAAAAATGTGGGTGAAAAATTATAGAAGAAACATTCTTTAAAGGAAAATTTTTAAAAGACTAAAACCGAAAATTAAAATATTTAAGAGGATCACAAACATATTTAACCATATTTTTAAAAGAATTTAAGTTTATCAAAACAAGATAAGAGATCATACAAGGAGTTGATGGAGGGATTGCTATGTGAATGGGAGAGCCTACGACCACACACATACTTAACACACTTCCTCTTATTTGTTCCAACAATACTCCATTGATTTTTATTTTTATTTTTAAATATGTCAAAAGTAAACATCAAATGCTTCAAAAAAATAAGTGTATAAAGAAAGGAATATTTATGACTTAAACTATTGCTTAGTGAATAAGATTCAAATTTAGCTAGAGTAATAGTGGTTTTGATAATATCTTTGCCATCAAATTCACTCCCAACTTTTTCTTAAATTGTATTCTTAAATTGAACACGTTTTAACGACCCAACATATATATTGCCCTAGAAATTTGTCTAAATTTCTATAGAAACCTACCACACTTCCATATTCACATTGGTGTGAAGTTAACAAGATATAAGAGTATAAAGAGATCAGAAAAAACCAATAAAATCGATAATCTAAACTAAACAAAATAAAAATAAAAAACAATTGTTTTTGGTTTGGTTCAAAAACCGAACCAAACCAATAAAAACAGAGGTGGTTTGGTTCAACTCTCGGTTTTAGTTTTTAGAAATTGATGAATCAAACCGATGATTATAAATGCCTACTTAATATTTTATTTAGCCCATTATTAAGTCTAAATTTTTTATCGGTCAAACTTTTCTCCATTTTTATTTTCATTTCCTTCCTTTGAACAAAACATGCAGTCAAAATCAAACTCCAAACATAAGAAATATAAACCATAAGCCACAAAAGCTTGCTCTCACCAAACTGCTGCTCTGGCTGCCCGCAACCATTATTTCTCTAGTCACCGTCATTCTTATATGTTATGTTTATCTTATTTGTGTTCAAGTTCTCCTTGTTAGTTTTCATCTATTTTTATTTTTTTTTCCTCTTCCTCTTCAACGGATTTCCTTCTAGTCTTATTACAAAATAGTTTTGATGTGTGGTTGAGGTGTGAAACATGTTAATTTATGTGTATTGAAACCTTTTATTTTTATTGTTGTGTTTTATTTGTTAAGTTTTCAAATCCATTCTCAACATTCTCATGTCAAGTGTCAACTTTTATATTCGACAGTGATCTTATTTCATGATGCAATGAAAATCAAGACAATGTTTCGTATGGATTAAAGACAATTTGTAAGTTGTTTGAATAGTAGAGCATAAAATATATTATATGAAAGACTTAAATAATCTTGTGGTCCCTGTAAGTTAGCGAGCATTAGAATTTAGTCCATGTATTTTTTTTTGTCTGAGTTCTCATATATCACTTTTGTGCTGCCTTTAGTCCTTGCCGTCAGATTTTTGTTAAAAAAAGCTGATTGGACAAACGACGCATACGTACAAATGCTGGTGTGGTATGTATCACTAACGTGGCATATTTTTTTTTCTTTTTCCAATTTTTTCAATACACAATATTTCCATGTTAGTTTTTTTTTTTATTTTTTTTTTATTTTGATGTTAAATCCTAAAATTCAAAGTTAGGTTTTTTAAATTTTTGTTTTGTTTTGATGTTAAATTCTAAAATTCAAAGTTTAAAAAAGTTTAAAAAATAATGCCAAGATGAGTAGAACACGTGATCTTTGGGTCAACAACATAGTTCGTAGACACTAGAACATTCAACTCAATTATTTATTTTATTGTAAAAAAATTATATATTACATAAACGAAATATTTACTATTTAATATTTTTTTGATTTTATTAATATTTAAACTCTTAATATCTAATATTTCGATTAAATATGTTATTAAATAATTAGTTTATTGAATATTTCAACTATTAAATGTTTTAATTATAATTAAATATTTATTTCATAATATTGTGAGAAATACTATTTATTAATATTCTAAAATAAATGAAAGAATATGAAAGAATATTATGAGAAATACTATGAAAAAAGTATTTAATATTTAATAATATTGTCACAAATACTATTTAATAATATTCCGAAATAGTTAAAATAATATGAAATAATTTTAAATGTTTAACAAATTGATTAATAATTAATTATTTAATCATCAATTACTATTTATTAATTACTATTTAATAAACTGAAATAATAAATCATTTACTAATTAATATTTAATAAATATTCAGTATTATTTACTTATTTAAATAGTTAATTATTTACTTATTTACTAATTAATTGAAATACTGAATATTTATTAATAAATAGTTGAAATACTGAATACTTGGTGTTGGGCCACTATCATTAACTATTTAATATTTATTTACTATTCTATATATATATATATATATATATATATATATATATATATATATATATATATATATATATATATATATATATATATATATATATATAGTTGATAAACTATTTTATGAACTATTTATAAAATAAGTGCAATATTTATATATTAAATAGTTTCTAAAATAGTTCAACTATTAATTATTTGATTTATCAAATAGATAATTTATTAAATAAATATTCTATTTAATAGTTCAACTATTTCAATTATTATTTAATTTTTTAAATATTTAATTAATATTTAATATTGTGAGAAATACTTATTTAAATAGTTAAAATATTGAATAAATTAGTTATTTAATAAATTAAATAAGTTAGTTTAAACTTATAGTTGAAATATTAAATAATTTAATTAGTATTTCAAATAGTTGATTATTTTGAATAATTTAATTAGTATTTCAAATAGTTGATTTCATTTAATTAGTAGTTGAAATATTAATAGTTGAAATTATTAATATTTTAACTATTAATATTTCTAATAGACTAATTATTAGTTGAAATATTTAACAGTTGAAATATTTAATTAACTAATTATTAGTTGAAATATTAAATAGTTGAAATATTAAATAATTAAAATATTTAATAAATTAATTATTTAATAAATTAAATAATTCTTGTAAAAAAAATTAAATAATTGAAATATTAAATAGTTGAAATACTACTTAAACTATTTAATGATATGAAATAATTAAACTATTTAATAAATTATTTAGGTAATTTTAGAACCATTTATGTAATAAATAAATCTGTTGCAATGAATTAAACAAATGTGTTGGTTGGTCTAGTGCATTGTTAGTACAATCACCTTTTCTAATAAAATTTTAACTATAGATAGATATAGAGACTCAGACAAAAAAAAATACAAGGATCAAATTAAAAAACTCACTAACTTACAGGGACCAATAGACTATTTAAGCTTATATAAAATGTATTATTTGAAACAATAATAGCATAAAATACATAGAAAAATATGATAGTAGAGAATACAAATGGATATAATGTTTGGAAAATAAGTATTGTAAACCGATCGGCTAAACCGAACCAAACCGATTAGTTTGGTTTGATTTCATTTTTCAAAAATACTAAAAATCAAACCAAACCAAACCAAAGCGAAGAAGATATCGTCGATTCAGATATTTTTTTTACTAAAAAACGGTCTAAACCAAACAAGTTACACCCCTAACTAAACACAACACTCCAATAGAAATATATATCTAATTAAAATTTTCTATTTTAAGGGATTTTTTTGTTAGAAAAAAAAAAGCAAGCATAGAGAAAAAGAGGAACACAATCACAACACAAGAACATAACGTAGAAACTCCAAAACCGGAGAAAAGATCACGACCCTTGTCAATAGACAACCAGAGAATAACACTATGTGAAAATTGTTACAACACATAATATACCCTCAACTAACCCAGACTCCCAGTACATCCACATCCTCCAAAACTAATATTTAACTACATCTCACAGCACTTTAAAACAAGAGTATAAGAGATCAAAGAAAGTCAAATACAAGCTTAAAGTGTTTTTGACTGGTGCATCTTGGAATGAAGAACTTGAATCTTATATATAGCATTGGTCTCCCACTTCCTATACAAAACTAAGCGATGCGGGACTTCAAATAACTTGTATCATATATAGCTTTGGACTCTCTCTTCATTCACAAAACTAAACAATATGAAATTTCTTCAACATGTATATTTTCAACCAATCCCAACATTTTTTAACCAGACTCAGAAAAAGTCTATTATCTATTATTGCTTGTATAATTACTAATTCTAAAAATCATACTAATATACATATTGTGTGACTCAAAAACAACACACTAAATTTTCTTACTTTATTAAATTTTATCTCTTTTATTTTATTCAATATTTCTATATTAAATATTAAGCATTAATAAAATAAAATAAATATTTAATTGTTTCACGTTTCATCACAACTTCCTTGTATTCTATTAGTTTGCGTTATGTTGAAAATTTATTTATTATTTTTAACAATTTCAAACCTGAATTTTAAAACATGTTAGAGTATTTCTTTTTATAAAAATAATATAGTACTTAAATGGGTATTAGATTTAAAGCAATATACTTCATATATTTGATTTATAATAAATATTATAGAATTTTAATTTTAGTTTTTTTTATTATGAAAAATAAATAATGACTTATTTAGCATTGGATAGTCTGCAACTCGTATAGAGCCATTTGGGTATCATATTTCTAGCCCATACTAAAATATGATACTTTTTTCAATCTATAAGTCGGAGACATGTTTAGGCCCGAGTGGCTCGTTTTGATACCTCTAAACTTACAATCAAAGTAATTGTGTTTCTATAAATCTTTTTAACATAGTGAAATTGATCCAAAAAAATTTCCTTTTGTAACCTAATAATCTTAATCTTGAGGATTATACAAGCATCTTCGAGGTGTTTCATATAAATATTTTTACACAAAAATGATTTGACATCATTTATAACATGAATGCTTGAATGAAATATGAGTAAGTCATATACATATAAACATATGATAACATATATGCTATTTTCAAACTTATAGTAAGTTTATTTGTCACTTTCATTCACTTTAAATCCATTATTCAAAACAATTACCATTTAGAAAATATATTTTAACATTCATTTGCTGCACCTCTAAATTATGGATAACAATTAGTAAAATCAGCATCCTAATTAACATATTCCTTGTGCTTATGAGAAGGTTTAGAAGAAATCCACATTATCTCTTTGTCTAAAACGTTATTGTATAAGGCAAACTTTGTATTTCTCAATAATTTTATTAGATTCTGACTTTGTTTTCAAAATTCATTTAAAAATATGAGTTTGCAGTCATTCATGGATTCTTGCCATAAGTATGTATTCAGAGAAGACAAAGTTTCTTGGATCCTTCTCTAATGTATAGATTGTGTATTCAAATTCATAATCCTGAACAACTCTTGCTTTTATACCTTTTCAAGATTCTATTTCTTCTTGCTCGTTACTTTCATTTCTCATGATCACGTGATAGCGTTTTTTTTTATGCTCCCACTATTTTTTTTATTTGAAAGGAAATCTATTTTCTTATAAGTCGACATTGTTTGATTCTACATTCACTTTAGTTTTCAAGTTATAAACCCATACACTCTATTGTATATTGCATATATAACATCTCATATTTTCTCTTAGAATATATATATATATATATATATATATATATATATATATATATATATATATATATATATATATATATATATATATATATATATATATATATATATATAAAATAGTGATTGTACCTGGATCAGACAGTGGTCAACAGCGTCGTGAAACCTTTAACTCCGGTGATGGTAGGACGGTGGGAGGGGGGTGTACCTGCAAGATACTCCGACGCTCAAGTCAGGTAAGGTCAGAGAAAAGCAAGTGCAGAAAAATAAGTGTGAGTTTAGAATATGAAGTAACCTGACCCTCTCAAGAGAGAGGGTATTTATAGAGAGCCCCTAGCGCGGGGCCAACGATTACTTGCACTGGGCTGGATTACAGGGCCCAATCCAAGTAACTGTCAGGGCTTACATGACATAGTGAAGACCAGCGCGTGGTCTTCGCCCTGGGGTAACGGTCCCGAGATCTCCGGAAGGTGGGCAGACCGAATCCTTCGGAAGTGGGAGGTTACGAGAGAACATGTCCTCGCGGGGAGGAGTCCTTGTGAGTCGGGGAGAGACGCGCCCTGCGAGGCTTTACGTCTATGTTCGACGGTCTCTGCTGCACGTGCCCGACACTGCTGAAGGCTGGCACGTGCTCGACACAAGTATTGCTTATGGGCCTTGTTGGGCCGTCCCAGGTCGTGTGGGTTGGCCTTGCCCGTCTGAAGGGCAGGCTCCGGCCTAGTCCAGAACAGGAGCCTCCCAAGTCGTTGCTCCGAGGTGTCGGAGTAATGACTTAAGGGTCAGCAATCGTGTCGAGGTCGTATTAGACTCAATCGTGGGACCGGGATGATAACAGTCGCGGGGACCTCTTCGGTTATGACGAGTTCAAACTACGAGTGAGGCATGTCAAACGGGGCAACCTCGACGTCTGCTCGGGTTTGATATGCCGTCGCTGGGCGACACCGTGGGGATACGAGAAGTTGTGGAGTCGAGCATCCGACATTGTGAAAGGACGCGTGTGGGAGAACGAAAGGGCGCACGTGGGGAAGCGTGTGCCATGTGTCACACGCCATCATTACTTAGGGCGGCTAGTCTAGGGTAGCGTAATCGAGTGCCTAGGAACTCCTCGAGTCCCGTGAGGGGCTTTATAAATAGTGGCCAGCCCGTCTCATTTTCACTTTTCGCTCTCCCTCGCTCAGATTCTCTCTCTTTTCCTTCTCTGTCTTCACCGCCGTTCTCTGCCACCTACCGCCGCGTCGGAACTCCGTCAGCCATTTTTCAAGTAAGTTTCTTGATCTTTTTCCCTCTTTAAGGTGTTTTATATGGTGTTCCTACGGTGAACTGATGAAGTTCTCGGGGAAACCATGAAATTTTCGGCGAAAACAACCGAATTTCTCTATGTGTTTGTTGAACCTCGCGGGGAGATGGGATGAATTCCCCGGGGACAAGAAGAATGTCCCGAGATGAGTAACTCGAGGCTCTCACCAATATTTCGAGCTGTGGGACGAATTTTCCCCGGGGTGGCATACCGGCGACCTGAGGATGGTCCCGGGGACGCTCCTTCTTCGCCCTTTCACTAGATCAGCAGTGGAGGGGTGAATTTGATATGGATCATTGAATTCACCGTTTCCTTCTGGTTTTCAGGTAAATGGAAGCCTTGGCCGTGGCCGTGGGATCTCTAGACGTTGACGACTAACCTAACTCCCTGATGGCACCGATCCACAGTGTCGAGGAACGGCCGCTCGAGGAGTGGGTCAGCGACGAGCCTCTAAATATGATTTCCCAGTTCGTCGATGTAACACCCCATTTCTACCCAGCGAATATTAATAAAATCAGAGTTACAAAATTCCAACATACACATAGGATGCTACACATACAACTTATAACAACGGCTTATAATCACATATAACATAGATACATAACACATAATATTAGTCTTTGAAACAAAACAACTTTTATAATTAAGCAGCGGATTCACAAACTTCAACTTAATGACATAACATCTTTATCCAGCTTAAAACAACTTCAAAACAACAAGTCTTTGAAGAAAACAACTTAAAATTCAGCAACAATACTAAAATCAACAATAAAGAAACAAACATTCATTCCCCCCGAGTGTTACGTATCAGAGCGACGACACCGACCCGAACTAATGAAGGTAGATAGCCTTCACTCTGGATTACCTGCAGGATGGCGTATAAATCGTCACCAAACACAGAAGGGGTGATATATCAAACAATATAGTCGGATGTATGATAAACAATATATTAGATCAGATTATAAAATCACCACTTCACAACCTTTCAATCAACATTAATCAACAACATAACAACAACATAACAACAACTTTATGCAACTTGGAATGCGACTTGTAAAATGCACATGCATGTGGTACCATTGGAGCAGAACTCCCAACTTAAAATTTGCCAATTAATAGAGGCATCAACAAGGCATAAGCCTTCAACTTAATATTTTGCCAATCCAGGCCAACTTACCGAGCAGCAACTCCAGCTTGATATGCTATGCAATGTGACTCAACATGAACGTCAGAATAACAACAATGATAGTTATATATCAACACAACAACAAATCAATATTGGCCATAGGCCTACAACTTAATTCTTGCCAATAATTAGAGGCAATGCAACATTTTTTACACCTGCAACTTTATAATTCCCAACAACAATATCACAACAACTATAACATACTCTGTACCAACCAAAATATACTACAAGCAATCACGTCATTGTTCGATAGTTTTTGACTGAAAATCGATTAATTAATTCCATTATCAATCCTCTGTCCAGTACTACTGACTTACATACCAACCTCTCAAACTAAAATTAAAATGGAACAAAACCAAGTGAAACCATAGCAGACAGAATGAACAGAACGGAAACAGAAAGAATCACATAGCAGACCCGTGTGACGCTCGTCACCACACCCTGGCCCTCGTCACATGTGTGACGGTCGTAATACATGAGTGACGGTCGTCACTCGCACACAACCTGCGTGACGCTCGTCACGCCCTCTATCACGGTCGCCACATCCCCTAATTCCCTTCGTCTCAGTGTATTTCGTTCCAGTTCTCCCCAATTCACAAACCTCTCCTCAGATTCCAGACAATTCCAAATTCACCCATCACAGTGCAACATAAACACAATAAAATTATACCTTAAAGCAACATAGACAAATTTTCCTACAACCAATTCATCAACAGCAAACGTATTTCAATATCCACGACAGCCATTACAACACAGACAGAGGTAATTCTACAAACCCAACCCCACATATCATTCATCAAATACCCCATTATAGAGTCAGAACTCCACCCTTACCTTGGATTGAAGGTTGCTCTAAATCTCCGATCGACCCAGCTTTGCCTCTTTTCCTCTTCTCTGTAACTTCCACGTTCTCCTCCCAAAACCTTAGTTTCTCTTTCTCTGCAACTTCCACGTTCTTACTGCTACTTCTAATTCCTCATTATTTCTAAATGCCTAATATAACAACACTATTATTCTAGTAACTTTCATTTGGGCCAACTTTCTACCCCCCCCCCCCCCCCCCCATTATTACTACTACACTCGCCATCTAAATAAGCCCAATATTCTCTTATAATTCTAATATATTAACACTATATTATTTCTACAACTTAAATCATCTTAATTAAATTAATCCAACTAAAGCCAACACAACTTAAACCAATTAAATTAATTCAACTAAAACCAACATAGCAACTCAACACAATATTTTCGACAACCAACACAAATCAAACGAATAATATGAAGATATTTAATTAAATAATTAATTAAATAACCGGGCGTTACAACTCTCCCCCACTTAGGATATTTTCATCCTCGAAAATTTACCTTGTTCAAACAACTCGGGATAGGATTCCCGCATCTTGTTTTCCAACTCCCACGTCAGGCTTTCTCCGGCAGCTCCCAACCAAACTACTTTCACCAAAGCAATATCCTTGCCTCTTAAAGTCTTCATTTCATGATCCGCGATCTGTACAGGCGTCGTCTCAATAGTAAGATTATCCCGTACTTGCACATCATCCATATGAATCACATGAGATGGATCTGAAATGTACTTCCAAAGTTGTGACACATGAAACACATCGTGTAAATTCGAAAGATTAGGCGGTAAAGCCACTCTATAAGCAACAATTCCAACTCTGTCCGAAATCTGATACGGACCAATAAAACGAGGAGTGAGCTTCTTAGACTTCAGTGCACGCCCAACACCGGTCACAGGTGTAACTCTCAAAAACACATGGTCACCCGCTTGAAATTCTAAATCTTTCCTTCGCTTGTCATGATAACTCTTCTGTCTACTTTGAGAAGTTTTCATCTTCTCTTGAATTAACTTCACCTTCTCAGTAGTCTCTCAAACAATTTCAGGTCCAAGCACTACACCTTCCCCAGATTCATGCCAACATAAAGGAGTCCTACATCTCCGACCATATAACGCTTCAAAAAGGGCCATTCCAATACTCGAATGGTAACTGTTATTATAAGTGAATTATATCAATGGAAGATAAGTATCCCACGAACCTCCCTGCTCAAGAACACATGCTCTCAACAAATCCTCTAATGACTGAATAGTTCTCTCCGTCTGACCATTCGTCTGAGGGTGATACGCTGAACTCAACCTCAACTTAGAACCCAACGCCTCTTGCAAACTCTTCCAAAAATCAGAAGTGAACCTCGGATCTCTATCGGACACAATACACAAAGGAACACCATGTAGCTTGACAATTACATTGGTATAAATCTCTGCCAACTTCGATACTAGAAAACTAATGTTAATAGGGATAAAATGAGCCAACTTTGTAAGTCTATCAACAATCACCCAAATCGAATCATGTCCTCTTGAAGTATTAGGTAATCCCGTCACAAAGTCCATTGAAATGCTATCCCACTTCCATTCTGGAACTTCTAACGGTTGCATCAACCCCGCAGGCTTCTGGTGCTCAACTTTCGACTTCTGACAAGTTAAACATGCATACACAAATCGTGCTACATCACGCTTCATCCCAGGCCACCAAAACAACTTCTTCAAATCTTGATACATCTTTGTAGCCCTCGAATGAATACTCAATTTACTCCTATGACTTTCCTCAAGAATCACTTTCTTTATCTCCGCATCATCAGGAATACAAATTCGATTACGGAATCTCAACACACCATGCGCATCTAACTTGAAATCATCATTCTCCAACTGATCGATCCCAACCATCGAATCTACTAGTTTCACGTCTAACTTCTGAGCTTCCTTGATACTGTCTAGAAAATCGTTGTTAATCTTCAACATTCCTAACATAACACTGTGCGGTGTCACTTCGCAAACCAAACTCATATCTCTGAACTGTTCAATTAGTTCCAATTCTTTAACCATCATCGCCGACATATGCAAAGTTTTTCGGCTTAAAGCATCAGCCACAACATTAGCTTTTCTTAGATGATAGTTCAAACCGAAATCATAATCTTTTAATAATTCCAACCATCCCGTTGTCTCATATTCAACTCCTTCTGATCAAATAAATACGTTAAACTCTTATGGTCACTAAACACTTCAAATCTAGAATCATAGAGATAATGTCTCCAAATCTTCAGCACAAAAACAACCGCAGCAAGCTCTAAATCATGCGTAGGATAGTTCTTTTCATGAGTTCTCAACTGCCTCGACGCATAAGCAACCACCTTATCATTCTGCATAAGTACACCTCCTAAACCCATCTTAGAAGCGTCACAATATAAAGGTTCTCCCGGATTAGGTAATGTCAAAACCGGAGCCGACGTCAATCTCTTCTTCAGTTCCGTAAAACTTTCTTCACATTAAACGTCCCACACAAAAGATCTACTTTTACAAGTCAACTTAGTCAACGGAAGTGCTAACTTAGAAAATTCTTCGATGAACCTTCGGTAATAACCGGCTAGTCCCAAAAAGCTTCTAATCTCGGTAGCCGACTTTGGAGTTTCCCATTGCAACACAACATCTACTTTAGATGGATCCACAGCAATGCCACTACCTGAAATGACATGACCAAGAAAACTAACTTCCTTTAACCAAAATTCACATTTAGATAGCTTTACATATAACTTCTTCTCTTTCAAAACTTGCAATACTAGTCTTAAGTGTTCTGCATGCTCTTCTTCCGATTTAGAGTAAATCAGTATATCATCAATGAACACCACCACAAACCGATCCAAGTAAGTATGAAAGATCCGGTTCATGTACTCCATGAATACTCCCGACGCATTAGTAACACCGAACGGCATCACCGAATACTCATAATGTCCATAACGCCTTCTAAAAGCCGTCTTCTGGATATCATCATCTTTCACTTTAATCTGATGATAGCCTGACCTCAAATCAATCTTTTTAAACACACAAGCACCTACCAACTGATCCATCAAGCCATCTATTCTCGGAAGCAGATACTTGTTCTTAATCGTCACTTTGTTCAACTGTCTATAATCAACACAGAGCCTCATACTTCCATCTTTCTTCTTTACTAACAACACTGGAGCTCCCCACGGCGATACACTTGGCCTTACAAACTTCTTCTCAAGTAAATCCTCCAATTGCTTCTTTAATTCCGACAATTCCGATGCAGACATCCTGTATGGTGCCATAGAAACAGGTCTGGTACCAAGTACAAGTTCAATTGCAAATTCCACTTCCCTCTCTGGCGGTACGTCAGGATTTCATCAGGGAAAACTTCAGGAAATTCGCGCACCACTTGCAACTCCTCAATTATAGCTTGATTCTCTAGCGATAACAACGCCGTTAATGAGAACACCTGAGCTTCTTCTTCATCAACTGTCG
This sequence comes from Lathyrus tuberosus, assembly GCA_022829125.1. Lineage (NCBI taxonomy): Eukaryota > Viridiplantae > Streptophyta > Magnoliopsida > Fabales > Fabaceae > Lathyrus > Lathyrus tuberosus. Next base: position 6,393,966 of record JALAZF010000338.1, on the reverse strand, counting down.
TAACTGCCTAAAAGACAACAACCCAACTTCTTCCTCTTCTTCAGGAGTAGAAAACCTCACCGACTTTCTATAGCAATTGATATGAACATAGTTATATTCTAACCAGTTCATTCCCAAGATCACATCCATCCCAGTTAACGGTAAACACACCAAATCAACATTAAAGTCTCTGTCGAAGATCGACAAAGGACACTTTAAACACACAAGAGAAGTGGTCACCGATCCCTTAGCCAGAATTTCGATGACCATTTCTCCATTCATAGAAGACAACATAAGATCCAATCTTTTAACACAATCAGCAGCAATAAAGCAATGCGTAGCATCAGTATCAATAATAGTAATTAAAGGAGTACTATTAATGAAACATGTACCTCTGATGAGTCTGTCCTCACTAGTTGTCTGAGTCCCAGCCAACGCGAACACTTTCCCACCGGTTTGCGCCTTCTTTAGTTTCTGACACTGACTACCAATGTGTCATTCTTCACCACAGTTGAAGTAAATAATCTCTTTATGCTTGCACTCAGATATTGCATGCCCAGTCTTACCACAACGGAAACACCTCTTTACCTCAGCAGTACACACGTTACTCTTATGACCAGGTTTCCCACATTTGAAACAAACTACACCAGCAGGAGCATCTCCTCCACTAGTCCTCTTACCATCAGCCACTTTCTGTTTGCCTTTACTAGCTGGAGCATCATAAGGCTTGCCACGATTCTGTTGGTGCTTTCTCTTCCTCTCATTAATGATCTTGTAATGAGCATTATTATCCTCTTCATAAATCCTACAGCTATCAACCAAATCAGAGAAGACACGAATCGTTTGATATCCAACTGCCTTCTTGATCTCTGGATGCAATCCGGTCTCAAACTTGATGCACTTTGAAAACTCAGATTTCACCTCGTTATAGTGCGGGTAAAACTTAGCCAACTCAACAAACTTTACAGCATAATCAGTCACCGACATATTTCCTTGCTTCAGCTCAAGGAATTCAATTTCCTTTTTACCCCGAACATCTTCAGGATAATACTTCCTCAGGAACTCTCTATAGAACACAACACAAGTGATTTCTTCACCTGCAGCTTCCAACCTCTGACGAGTCTCTAGCCACCAGTCATCAGCTTCGACTGCTAGCATATGAGTCCCATATCGAACCTTCTGCGCTGGAGTGCATTCCATCACACGGAAGATCCTCTCCATCTCTTTCAACCAGTCCAACGCTCCATCAGGATCATACTTACCCTTGAAGGTAGGCGGATTCTCCCTTTGAAACGTCGCCAAACTACGAGATCCAGCATTCTCGTCAGCATTCGGTTGATTCTGCATAGCCTGAGACATTGCTTGCATAGCAGCGGCAATTGCAGCATCGTTCCTTCCAGCCATCTCAACTTATCACTACAACATAAACAAAGGTTAGAACTAGTTAATAATACTCGATTGTTAAACAAAGCTACGACTCGACAACTTGGCCGGACGGACCGACCTGCTCTGATACCACTAATGTAACACCCCATTTCTACCCAGCGAATATTAATAAAATCAGAGTTACAAAATTCCAACATACACATAGGATGCTACACATACAACTTATAACAACGGCTTATAATCACATATAACATAGATACATAACACATAATATTAGTCTTTGAAACAAAACAACTTTTATAATTAAGCAGCGGATTCACAAACTTCAACTTAATGACATAACATCTTTATCCAGCTTAAAACAACTTCAAAACAACAAGTCTTTGAAGAAAACAACTTAAAATTCAGCAATAATACTAAAATCAACAATAAAGAAACAAGCGTTCATTCCCCCCGAGTGTTACGTATCAGAGCGACGACACCAACCCAAACTAATGAAGGTAGATAGCCTTCACTCTAGATTACCTGCAGGATGGCGTATAAACTGTCACCAAACACAGAAGGGGTGAGATATCAAACAATATAATCGGATGTATGATAAATAATATATTAGACCAGATTATAAAATCACCACTTCACAACCTTTCAATCAACATTAATCAACAACATAACAACAACTTTATGCAACTTGGAATGCGACTTGTAAAATGCACATGCGTGTGGTACCATTGGAGCAGAACTCCCAACTTAAAATTTTCCAATTAATAGAGGCATCAACAAGGCATAAGCCTTCAACTTAATATTTTACCAATCCAGGCCAACTTACCTAGCAGCAGCTCCAGCTTGATATGCTATGCAATGCGACTCAACATGAACGTCAGAATAACAACAATGATAGTTATATATCAACACAACAATAAATCAATATTGGCCATAGGCCTACAACTTAATTCTTGCCAATAATTAGAGGCAATGCAACATTTTTCACACCTGCAACTTTATAATTCCCAACAACAATATCACAACAACTATAACATACTTTGTACCAACTAAAATATACTACAACCAATCACGTCATTGTTCGATAGTTTTCGACTGAAAATCGGTTAATTAATTCCATTATCAATCCTCTGTCCAGTACTACTGACTTATATACCAACCTCTCAAACTAAAATTAAAATGGAACATAATCAAGTGAAACCATAGCAGACAGAATGAACAAAACGGAAACAGAAAGAATCACATAGCAGGTCCGTGTAACGCTCGTCACCACACCCTGGCCCTCGTCACATGTGTGACGGTCGTAATACATGAGTGACGGTCGTCACTCGCACACAACCTGCGTGACACTCATCACGCCCTCTATCACGGTCGCCACATCCCCCAATTCCCTTCGTCTCAGTGTATTTAGTTCCAGTTCTCCCCAATTCACAAACCTCTCCTCAGATTCCAGACAATTCCAAATTCACCCATCACAGTGCAACATAAACGCAATAAAATTATACCCTAAAGCAACATAGACAAATTTTCCTACAACCAATTCATCAACAGCAAACGTATTTCAATATCCACGACAGCCATTACAACACAGACAGAGGTAATTCTACAAACCCAACCCCACATATCATTCATCAAATACCCCATTATAGAGTCAGAACCCCACCCTTACCTTGGATTGAAGGTTGCTCTAAATCTCCGATCGACCCAGCTTTGCCTCTTTTCCTCTTCTCTGTAACTTCCACGTTCTCCTCCCAAAACCTTATTTTCTCTTTCTCTGCAACTTCCACATTCTTACTGCTACTTCTAATTCCTCATTATTTCTAAATGCCTAATATAACAACACTATTATTCTAGTAACTTTCATTTGGGCCAACTTTCTACCCCCTCCCCCCCATTATTACTACTACACTCACCATCTAAATAAGCCCAATATTCTCTTATAATTCTAATATATTAACACTATATTATTTCTACAACTTAAATCATCTTAATTAAATTAATTCAATTAAAGCCAACACAACTTAAATCAATTAAATTAAATCAACTAAAACCGACATAGCAACTCAACACAATATTTTCGACAACCAACACAAATCAAACGAATAATACAAAGATATTTAATTAAATAATTAACTAAATAACTGGGCGTTACAGTCGACGGGGACGAGGATGACATCTTCTGCACCTTCTAGCATCGCTTGGTGGGCTCCTCGAAGACATGGAAGGTATTCCGGCCTCAAGCGCACCATCGTATTTGCTCGACATACCGAGGGGTGCGGTCGCCCCTGTACGAATTTATGTTCGACGAGGCGGGGTGGCGCCTGCCCTTCACTGATTTTTAACAATCGGTGTTCGTTTGGCTGCGGCTGGCGCCCTCGCAGCTCCATCCCAACTCCCTTGCTTTTATCCGCGCTTTTGAGCTCGTCTGTAAATATCTCAAGATCGGGGATACTGTACCCCTCTTCTTCCGCATTTTCCACCTGCAGCGCCAGGCAACTGATGGCAGACACAACTGGGTGTCTTTCAAACAGGTGAACAGACTATTCTAGACCTATATGGACTCTGTTCGCAACTTTAAATACCGATACTACACCGTGAGGCCGGTTTCGCTCGAGGCCGTAAATTCGGTGTATCGTCGGGTCTTCCGTGAAGTGGACGGGCAGCGGGAAGAAGCCGTGGAACCAAGGTTCCCCTTATTCTGGACGGAGGAGCATTTTAAGAGGGGCACGGACAGTTACTTTATCAATCCTGGCCGACTTTGCGAAGGGGACCTGTTGCACCCCAATATTTGCCCTCCTTACTTTAGTACTAACTGGCTTATGTTTCATTTCATTTTTGCATTATCATGTGTGCATATCATTGGTTCTTAGCATGGGGTCAAGGTGCCAGAGGAAAGTTCAAGAGGAGAAGATGTTCTTCAAAGGGTCAGGCAAGAGAGCTCAAGTGGATCACTCTCTCCTAACTAGTGCAGAAATTAGGGTTTTGAGATTCTTGGATTTATTGCTCCAATGGGCAAGTCCCTTGGATTTTTATCATCACCAAATGGCATATCTTATCTTTGTTGGAGAGGATACACATCATATTCAGAGGAATTTGGATTTGGAGACTGTGCTATTTCCTCCTAGACTGAGGGTACCAGAATTAGGGTTTGCTATAAAGTCAGTTTATTTCTGATTTCTTGGGCAAGACTTGATTCCATGGTATTCCTTGGGTCCCTGAGTATCTAGGAATGGAAGATTGTCCATCAGTTTGGTTCAGGAGAAGTTCAATTAGCCAATGGATTGGGAATCAGGTGAATTAGGTAAAAGTCAACAGTGAGAGGGGAAGTCAAATGTGGAATTTTGAGGTTCTCTCCAAGGTTTTCAAGGTCTCACATCCTCATATGGTCTTCAAGGGTCAAGTTTCATACCATTTATCAAGAATCAAGGGTTGGTACAAAAGTTACTAAATATGGAAATGACCTATAATTTGAAAGTTTCCTTTTTGGGCAAGTTCTTACACCACATTTAACTTAACTTTTTACCATCAAGAAAGATTTAAATGAATTTTCCTCAAACATGAAAGTTGAAGATCTTTTTCTCCCCTTTCCAACAAGTACTAGTGGGTCTCCATATCATTTGTGAAACTCAAGTTATGACCAAAAGAAGGCAAAGTGGTTTTTAGGGTTCCATTTTCACAACTTTTGCATTTTGGGACATGGTGACCTATAATTAATTCCATTGCTTCAAGGCACATTCCAACATCAAAGAACAATCCCTAAGGAGAATTTTTGGCCTTTAAATCAAGTGGATCCATGGTTTATTTATTACTTATTTCACATGGTGCAAAATTGCCAAATTATTGAAAACTCATGAACCAATACATCTCAAGGCCAAAATCAAATACAGGTGTGATTAGTAATTGAAACTTAAGTGATCCATCATGAAATATTTGGGTGTAGATGCATGGAAGAGGGTGTATCTCACATAATGCAATTTTCTAAAATCATCCAAAACTCATTAAGTGGGGAATTACCAAGGCCCAAATGCTGACCAGGCCTATTTAATCTAGCTCCTAGCCTATTTAATCTAACTCATGCTAGGGTTAGAGGGGATTACACGTGATTTTGGAGGAGAACCAAAACTTGAACCCTAAAACTTGGATCATTCGTATCTCTCAAGCAAGAAGAGATTTTCACAAAATTTCTTCTCAGTCTTCCTCCTTGGGATCTATAGAACACAAAGCAACCATCATCTGGAGCTAATAATAAGGATACGTGGTGCACAAGCTCAGGTTAGTGATATTTTTGATGATCATAAAACTCTTTTTTTAAACGTGCATAATGTTGTGTGACATCCATGGATCATTCTGGTATATTTTGTTTTGCATTTGGACGTGTATATTGGTTGTTTCGTGTGTTTAAAGTTTTGGACCCAAACCTTGTATCATGTGATTCTCTTTGTGCGTGGATTATTTATGATTTTTGATTGGATATTTGAGATCCTGATGATTTTCTGGTCAAGATGATGTACCCGCATGAAATTTATGGGCATGTTTTGGTTGCACGTCGCCGGAGAAGACGACCGGAACCCTAGTTCCGGCGTCTGGTTGTGTTTTCCGGCCAGCTAGGGTTTGGGCGAGGAAGATGATGTTTCAGCCGTTGATGGCTTTGATCCAACGGTCCACTATGCGCCATGTGTTTTAAAAATTTGTTATTATATTATGGTTTATGTGTTTGCTAACCCACAGGTATTATCATGCACCCTCTGATCATAGCCATCCATCATGCGTATTTTTATTATGTTGACTGCTTCACGTGCGTCTGATGAATCGTGTGGCTGACATTGTGCCAACCAAAGAATGAAACCATGTGCCGTGCACGTGGGATTCCATGGTGTGCTGAGTGGTTGCGTGTACGCATGTGTATGTTAGTTATCATGTGTGTATTAATCTGGGCCATTGGTTTTGTTTACTTATTGATTGCTTTGACTTGATATGAAGTGTTGGATCAATCTGAAGGTGATGGTGAGTCAACTGGGTTGACTGAAGCCCACGTGAGCCCTTTTTTTATTTTATTTATTTATTTATTTTTCTGATGGATTTAGTGTTTGGGCCTACTTTTCACACCCCTCATTTTTAGCCCACTAGCATTTTCAACGTGTTCTAGTTACTAAACGCACCCCCATGCTTATTTTTTTCATTTTTATCTTTATTTAATTATTACATTTCATTTTCATTTTTTAAAAATAGTTATATGCATTTTAAAAACCCCAAAAAATTCATGAACTACATGTAGCATTTTATAAAATTTTCACAAATTTTATTTTTCATTTTTATTTTATTTTTAGTAACTGAATTAATTAATTGTCTAATTTCTTTTTGAATTTGTTTTATTTTGCACATGTTGCACTGTAGAATTTTGTTCACACAGTATACACAACATTTAGAGCCCATTCTTTTTGCATTCATTCATCAACACATTGAATTGCATTAATATATTTTTCTCTCATTTTTAAAAACTTTTTCATATTGCATTTCAGTCCTTTTCTTTAGCACATTGAACCATATTTCCCATCTGAATTTGCATGATTGTTTGAGTGACTTATATCTTGAATTTTTGCATGAGTTTTGGACATGTTGTTTGCTTCTGGTTGAGATATGTTGATAATTAATTTGGTCGTTTTAGAAGATGTTTTGCTAATTATGTGATTGTTCTTTGTTTGAGGCCTACTTGTATGCATATCTTTGATCATGTCTGATTATTTGTTTGAAAAGGCACCTGTGCCATTGCTTGGGGGTTTGTTTCTTTGATTTCTTAATTCATGTTTGAATTGTTATAGGTCACTTAATCACTATTATATATCATTGCTTGGGTTCCATTTGTCTCATTTCTTTTGCTTATGTCTGTTTTGTACTAACCTTTTATGCAGAGGCTGAGGTAAGTCATTTGAGGGTGTGGATAGTTATCCATGTCCACTCTCACTCTTTCTGTCTCTCATCTTTTCTTTTCTTTAGGCTTAGGTTATCGTCAAACCTCACTAACCATAGGTCACCCATGCATGATAACATTAGGACTCTTAGTTTCCCTTTAGAGTTTCCTTTGGGTATTCTCTCTTCTCATCTCAAAACTTCTTGAAAACACTTAATAAGGACAAAGTGTATTGCGCACGAGCCTTAAGCGTGGGGAATGAGAAATGAGGGGCTTCCTCTCATCTTTCTAGAGTACTTAGCGAGCGTCCTGTCTTGGGACGATTCGTTAAGTATTCGTCCCTGTGCCCTAGACTTTGGTGCAATGCAAGTTATGAGCTAACTCAAGTCACTTCTGTCTTAAAAAATACAAACAAACTTCAAACCTTTTTGTCCTTCGGGATTGTCAAATTAAAGACTATTTTCAAAAAGGCGCGTTACTTTCCGTCTGAGTCGCAAACAGGCATCGACCCTAACTGCCGGACGCAAACTTAACGCCGCTCATAAAAAACACAAAAAGAACTTGGTCCGAACTACGTTGACTCTAAATTTACCATTGCACAAAGGGAGTACGTAGGCCTAGGACGTCGACGTCCTACCGAGTCTGTCTTAGTTTTTCCCTCCCCCGTCTTAGTACAGCCATAGATGATAGGATAACTCACCCTTAGAATAGACAACAAGCGTGGATCCCATCGAGTACGATGGACGTGTGGGGTGCTAGCACCTTCCCCTCGCGTAACCGACTCCCGAACCCAGGCTATGGTTGTGATGACCATTCCTTTCCCTCTTCCTCAGGTTTATGCGGTGTTCCCTTTCCCTCTCGTGGGATAAATTTACACGGCTGGCGACTCTGTTTTCCGCACCACTCTCGCGTTTGTACCTGGATAAAAATCCTGGGAGCGACAGCTGGCGACTCTGCTGGGGAATCTGGTTGACCTATGCTGGTCCATCCCTAAGCGAGTCAATCCTAGCGCTTGCTTGTCTTTGTTCTCTTTGGGTGTTTTTGTTTTTGTTTTGCTTTATTTGTTGTATTTTATTTTTACCGCATTTTCTGCATTGCATTTCATTTTTATTACTGTCATACTGGATATTGCTGTGTTGTGCTGGCTGTTTCTGTTTTGCAGGTTGGGTTGTTCTGAGAGATAAGCCCAATACCCAGGCTTGAGTACACCCTAGGACTAGAGTGGAGAGTAGTGGGACCTACGTGCCCGCTTGGTACGTTTGCGTGTTCACGAAATTCACAACCAAACGAGGCTATCTTGGGACGCATTCTAATGTGTGTGTCTTACGCATGTTAGGATGTTGATCTAGAGAGCTGTCGACTCTGGTGACCGATCATCGAGGACCTTAGTGGAAACATCCCTCTTTAGTGGTGACAGTGGCAGACCACATCCTGTGGCAAACCCATTCGCACCCGAGGGCCCACTTTGGAACTCGCATAGGATGGCCCCTATCTTTTGAAGAGAATCAGTGGAGGCACTCCTCGATTAACGATAGTATTGTACCCCGAGGGATGAATGTACTATTGTTTCTCGACCTCAGTGCCAGAAGCTGAGGACCTTCCATTTTGGAGAATCAGTTGAGGCCTCCTCGATTGATGATGATGCCAAACTAGAAATGGTGAACGTATCATCATTTCTCGACCTGAGAGCCCGGGATACTGAACATCCTAGTACCTACACGTGAGAGGGGATGGGTGTTTGCAGGTTTGCAGGTAACCGAAACCTTCAACCTACCCGGTTTTTCTGGATTTCTCATCAATGTTTGATTATCTGGGTTCCTGGTTATCTCAGTGGTTCGGTATTTTGGAATTCTGGTTTTCTGGGTTGTGGTTCTCGTTCAGTTAACAGCACAGCACATCCAGCAGTGTTGGCTTGATCCCATGTTTGCACGAGCATATCATTTTTATCGCATTCTGACATGTTTGACATTTTCCAGGGCTTGCATCTTACTCTTGATTCCGGTTTTCTGAGGTTACCTTGGCATGGATGTCCAGAGAAAGAAGACTGTTGCCTATTCGTTCCCAGATCCGACCTTGACGTTGATTCACAAGCTGATTAGTATGGCTGGTCCCGGAGTTCGTACAGAGTTCAGTGGAGGGTATGGGAGACTTCTGAAGTTTATCTACAATATCTCCAAGTATGAGAAGGATGCCATTCATACACTTCTTCAGTTTTACGATCCGTCTTTGCGTTGCTTCACTTTCCCAGACTACATCTTGGCCCCAACGTTGGAGGAGTTCTCATTTATTTTGGGAATCCCCATCAGGCATGACATAGTATTCTTTTCTGAAGGACACCCCGGGATAAAAGAAATGGCTATTGCTCTTCATATTGGTGAATCCGTTCTGAGCAGTAATATTGAGGAAAAACAGAGAGCTAAGGGTTTCTTATTGAAGTTCTTGTTTGATCAAGCTTGCATACATGTTAAAGAGAAGAATTTGACTGATTTCCAAGCTATTCTGGCTATGTGCATCTATGGGATTGTCCTGTTTCCCAATGTTCCTGATCTAGTGGATATGCAGGTTGTCAGAATCTTTATTTCAAAGAATCCTTTACCTACCTTGCTAGGTGATGTGTATCACTCACTCCACTACAAGAATGAAAATAGGCGGGGAAAAACCGTGAGTTGTTGTCCACCGCTCTTATCTACTTGGTTTCTGAGCCATCTCCCCGAAGCTGGCACTTTCGTTGATACGAAAGATTCTCTGAAGTGGTCAAAGAGGTTAATGGGCTTGACTGCTGACAACATTGTCTGGTTCAACCGTGACTTGCTAGGAATAGAGATTATTTGCAAGTGCGGAGAATTCCCTAATGTACCCTTGATAGGGAGAAGAGGTGGCATTAACTATAATCCTTCCCTTGTTATCAGGTAGTTTGGTTATCCTTTGAAAGGTCCACCTGAAGAGCGAGATGTCAGAGAGTCCTTATTCTTCAATGGTACTGAGGATCAAGAGATGATAAGAAAGATTGTGAATGCTTGGAAGCAGGTGACCAAGAGGGGAAAAACTTCATTCGGGAAATGTAACAACCGGGCTTTCCCTTCCTATAAAGAGTGGATTAAGAAGAGAGCAGAAGAAAAGCTTCTTCCCTTCCCGGTAGAACCACCATCTTACCCCTTGCTGATTGAGCCTCCTACCACAGTCGAGATAGAGAAGTTTAACAAGTTGTGGGCTGAAAAGGAAAAGTTGCGAGAAGAAAATAGTGAGCTACAAAGAGAGATTTATCAGTTAAAGCATGAGCGGGGTGAGGCTGTTCATATCGCCGAGTTGAAGACAGAGCTGCTCGCTGAGGCAGAAAAGGAGCTAGCTGACAAGGTCGCATCCAGACAAAGGATGAAACAAGCTCTAGACGGTATCAGTAAGGTTCTCGAGTCTAAGAAGGAAGAGTTGGACAAGGCTTTGCTAAAAAATCACAGGTTCAATGCTCACCGAGAAACTGCAATGGCTGAGAATAAGAGAAAGGAAGACGATTATCTGGCTCAGATTGATCAATTGAAGTCGCAGCTCAAGAAGAAAGACGCTGAGATCCTATCAGGGGTATTCCAGAGACAAGCAGTCGAGGGTCGACTCAATAAAGCCATAGCCTCCATAGAGGAACTGAAGGTCCAAGCTGAAGTGAAGAGACCTAGACATGAGGGACCTAGTATGGATGGTGTTTCTGGAGAAGACGCTTGGGAATTACATTGCCGATACTTGGAAGGGATCATGCATAGGAGAGACGTTCTCATTCAAGAGCTAATTCAGAGACCGAAGCATCCCGACACCAAAAAGCTGTTCAAAGAACTTCAAGATTGGAGCAAGAAGCATAATGGATGGGGGGGATTGACACTTGTGGACTTTGATGATATGCCGTAGTTTTCTATTTTCTTTCATTATTCGGACCACCGCCAGGCTTGTTGGTTGGGATCTATGATTATTGTGTTCAGACTTGTTATCTCGGATTTGTGTTTGTTGACATTTGATTTTCCTCTGGTTTTCTTAATATATGAGCAGAAGTTCCGTTCTATCTTATTGTTAAACTGGAATCAGGGGGTGGATCGCCCTGCGAATATTCAAACATGTTCATTTGCATTTGCATATTCATAATCATTTTGCATAATCATTGTGCATAACAGGTGTTCAAGGCTGGTTATTCTTATTTTGATCTGGTTGAATTGCAGACTTAACTCCTCAGGCCATTCAAGAGTTGATCATGGAGCAAGTTCAAGCTGAGTTGAGGGAAATGTGAGGCCAGATGGGGTAGCTTATGGGGAATATGCAAACTCTCATGCAAGACCAGAAGATGCTGAGGGAGGAGGTCAATCAGATGAAGACTTAGATGGGTTTGGCCATGGAAATTTTGAATAGGGTGTTGAAGAAGGGAGACAGTCCTGTGCCCGCTTCCACAACAGAGATCCTTACTCCTCTCATCTCTTTGGAATTTGATTTAAATCGTGGATTACCTCGTGAATCTCTTCCACAAGCGGAAGTTCCAGAACTTTCCCAACAGCAGCTAGGTCTTGGCTCCCAAGAGAAGCCCAAGGGCAAAAAGTGTACACAGAGACAGAAGAAGTCTGAAAGAGTTTTTCATCCGCTCCCTATGCCATATTATCAACTATTGCAGCATCTCCTTCAGTTGCAACTGGTACAGAAAAGGACTTTGGCTCCTCTCACTGGTAATCCTCCACTAGGCTATGATGCAAGAGCCCATTGTGATTTCCATTCTGGGGCACCAGGGCATACTGTGGAGAACTGTAGGGCTTTTCAGCACCAAGTCCAGGATTTGATTGATGCAGGGGCAATTGAGTTCACGTCTGGCGGCGTGAATATACAAGGTGATTTTACCCTAATTGTTGTGAAAGAAGTGGAGACTCCTCCCCTCTTTGCAGGATCCACCTCATGTCACGGACTTTCTCCACAACCTTTTGCTGCAGAAGCTCTGCGTCAGCAACCTTTGTTTATGCCTCAGCCAAATGTGGAAAGGAAAGTGCAAGCGCAGGTGAGGCACCCAAATCAGCACCGACAGCAGAATTATCAGCAACACGGGCAACCGAGACCAAGAAGGCCCAAGAGGATATTTGATCTTATTCCTATCCCTTATAGTCAGTTATTTGCTGGTCTGCTCAAGAACTCTCTGATTCAAACGAGGAGTACCACGCCGGTACCGTACCCTATTCCTCCGGATTATGACATGACTGCTAGATGCGAGTTCCACTCGGAAACGTTTGGGCATACGATTGATAAGTGTAATGTATTCCAGCACAAGGTGCAAGACCTGGTAGACTCAGAGATCATGGTATTCACTGAAGATGATATGTACATCAATGGAGGCCTCCTTTCTCAAATGAACACTCAGTCTGCAAGTACGTCCAGACAGAATTAAGCTTCCTCAGCAATGGCAATCTTCAGCTTCTTTACTGCATTTTCATTTGTAGTTTTTCATTTCTTGTTAAAGCATCGTATGCATGTAAGACTTGTTTGTTTTTTTTTATGATATTAATGCAATGAGTATGTTTTTCTTGAAGTAATCCATTCGTGTTCACTCTTAAATGTTTATATGCACTGCAATACCAATTTTCTTGTTTAGAACTCTTGAGGGAGGATGATGAGACGAAAACGCAAAATCTCTGGTTGTATGTTCAAGGATAGAACCCTGTTGAGGATGTACATGCATTGTTTCAAACCCCTAAACACTGGAGAGATAAGGAGATAAACCTTCGTTAACCCCTTTGAGCCTTGGAGTAGGAGCTTCTTTCGTGCGAAAAAACCCTCATACTTAACCCAGGGGCAGGGTAGGCGTCAGTTAGTTTGACCGAGCATTCAAATTTCAAGGAGAGTGTGCATCCGAGGAACCATTACCTTCTATCCCACCGTCAAGAGGTCAAGAGATGTGAAACCACGATGGTTATCCATCAACAACTAAGGAGTGAGGCAGTCACAGCCCTTTCAAGCAAATAAGACAACCAGTGTCATACGCTTTGTTCAAAAGGGGGAATAAAAAAAAAAAAAAAAAAGCCCGCTAAGTCGAAACTTGTAAACAAGTGACTTAGGCAAAAGTCAGGGCATCCCGCTGGACTTCAAAATCGAAAAACTCAAAAGAGTCAGTCCAGGCAAAAATCAGGGATCAAAAAATGCAGAAGAAAGAAAAAGCGAAAAGCGAAAAGGAGTACAAAAGAAAATCCTCGATAAGAACAAATTCGTGTGATTTCAGGAACAAAAGATAAAAAGGGGTGACTGTCACTCCAAAACTTCCTTAGGTGCCAAACCATTAGTGGCATAGGTTCCTTAAGGATCATAAACCTTTCGAGAGATGAGCCTTTGGGTCAGATTAACTGAACATAGGACTGGAGAACATCACGGAGAGTAGGTGGGCACCGATAAATTTTGAGCCATAAATCCTTTTTCTGAAACTGTGAAACAGACCACGTTACAACCCTTAAAAGTCCTAATTGAAACAGGGTTTATTCCGAAAGCGTACTTCAACAGGATAGCGTTCCTGACTCCTATGAGTTGTGCTAATAAGATTTGTTGGTATTGCACGTGCGCATTGTTTTGCCATTCAAAATCAAGGTCGCATCCCAGCTGGTGATTCGTTCACAAAGCTTGGCGACGCATTTTCAATAAAACTTCAAGGTTAACATGAGTGTTGCATTATAATTATCATTCTCATAAATAACTTGTTCTATTTGCATACATGTGCCTAAGCATCAATGCAGCTTACACAGTGAACGTCAGTCAAGAAGCTTGATCCTGCCAAGTTGGGTTGCTTGAAAATTCTGAACGACAATCATATCAAAGGGCATGCTGCCAAGAGACTCAGTGTAGAGGGGGCTCTCCCCAGTAAGTCGTGTTAAGGTGTAGCCAATCTGGGGCAGTCACGCCGAGAAGTCTCTCCGAAATTCAGCTATTCTGGGGCATTCATTCTAAGATCAGGGGCAAAGTCACTTCAAAGCTCATATTGGGGCAGGCCATCCCTAGAGCATGAGAAGTTGTCCTCTCCAGAAGACGGTTAATCAGAAGCACCTCCTCAAGGTTCAAAACACTAAAGCAGAGTATTTTCAAGTCATTACAATCCCTTTCGAGGTAATGTACTTCATGGATTATGAAGACTGGGGCAGTTATGTCGAGATATGATAAATCTCTCCAAGAGTTTGAAGACCCTGGGGCAGTGCGAGCGCCCGATCTTCTATAAAATCCTCTTGAGATGATTTCTTCCATTAGACCGGGTGGTCTGGGGCAAGTGAAAAGATCAAAGAGCCGTTTATGACCATAAAGATAAGTCAGGTTGCAGGGCAACATGATTGTACTTCCCCAGCAGTTGGCTCTCCCTAGCATTGAGATTGCACTTTTCCTCAGCAGAGCAGACCTTCCCCAGCAGGAGACTTGGGAAGTATTTTCTCCGGATCAAGACGTTATTTCCCACAGAATCAGGGTGTTCACTTCCCCCATCCAGTCAGGAAGCGGGCTTTCGCCGACGATGTCATATTCTAGTCTCCAGCAAGGTGGGAGTAAAGTCATTCTCCCCACCAGCAAGCTAAGTTCAGCAGTATCCCCAAGCAGTATGGTATTATGGGCTGGCATCCCCTAGTAGGTCCTAAGCCCATCTGTTATTGGCAACCCTCAGTAACAGACTTCCGATTTCGTTATTGGCATTCACTCTCAACTCCCCCAGCAGAGGAGGAATCTCAGGTTTTGGATGTTACCTTCAGTAAAGGACAGGTGTAGCCCCGGTAGTTATTTCGGGATTTCACCCCCAGTAGAAGTTATGGATCCAAAGAGTCGGTCAGTGTGATCCTTCACAGCAGAGTTCCTGGATTCAGAGGACAATTTATTTTTGTCATCCCCAGCTGAATTGGTCTTTTCTCTCCATGCATTTATTTTGGTGGAGGGACCCCTTTTGCATATCATAAGCATTCGCATTGCATCCTCAAACGCGTAGCATTTCCATTTCGTATGGAGCATTACGCCAAATTCAAACATTTGCATTTGAAGCATAAGCCAGGTTTGATACTTTCTTTGCCAGTTCTCTTTCTCAGCAGAGATGGCATAACGCAGGAGATTTTGGAGGGATGCGTTCCTCGTACTTGTGCTCCCCGGCAGAGTCTTTTATTTAGACTTCTCCTTTCCCCAGCGGAGTCATCTTATCTATGGATCGTGAGTCTGTTGGAAGTTTGGCCTTTCTCTTTTGTGGAATCCAGTTCTCGCCTGATAGTCAGTTCTCGCTTGACGGATTTTCTTCGTCAGTTCCCTTTATCAGAAGGGATGGCGTTTATTTTGCTAGTTCTCTTTATCAGCAGAGATAGCAATCTTTTGAAGATTTTCTTTCGTCAGTTCCCTTTATCAGCAGGGATGGCATTTATTTTGCTAGTTCTCTTTATCAGCAGAGATAGCGATCTTTTGAAGATTTGTTTTGCTAGTTCCCTTTATCAGCAGGGATAGCATTTATTTTGCTAGTTCTCTTTATCAGCAGAGATAGCAATCTTTTGAAGATTTTCTTTCGTCAGTTCCCTTTATTAGCAGGGATGGCATTTATGTTGCTAGTTCTCTTTATCAGCAGAGATAACAATCCTTTGAATATTTTCTTTCGTCAGTTCCCTTTATCAGCAGGGATGGCATTTATGTTGCTAGTTCTCTTTATCAGCAGAGATAACAATCCTTTGAATATTTTCTTTCGTCAGTTCCCTTTATCAGCAGGGATGGCATTTATGTTGCTAGTTCTCTTTATCAACAGAGATAATAATCCTTCGAAGGTTTTCTTTCGTCGGTTCCCTTTATCAGCAGGGATGGCATTTGTTTTGCTAGTTCTCTTTATCAGCAGAGATAGCAATCTTTTGAAGATTTTCTTTCGTCAGTTCCCTTTATCAGCAGGGATGACATTTGTTTTGCTAGTTCTCTTTATCAGCATAGATAGCAATCTTTTGAAGATTTTCTTTCGTCAGTTCCCTTTATCAGCAGGGATGGCATTTATTTTGCTAGTTCTCTTTATCAGCAGAGATAGCAATCTTTTGAAGATTTTCTTTCGTCAGTTCCCTTTATCAGCAGGGATGGCATTTATTTTGCTAGTTCTCTTTATCAGCAGAGATAGCAATCTTTTGAAGATTTGTTTCGCTAGTTCCCTTTATCAGCAGGGATAGCATTTATTTTGCTAGTTCTCTTTATCAGCAGAGATAACAATCTTTTGAAGATTTTCTTTCGTCAGTTTCCTTTATCATCAGGGATGGCATTTATGTTACTAGTTCTCTTTATCAGCAGAGATAGCAATCCTTTGAATATTTTCTTTCGTCAGTTCCCTTTATCAGCAGGGATGGCATTTATGTTGCTAGTTCTCTTTATCAGCAGAGATAGCAATCCTTCGAAGGTTTTTTTTGTCGGTTCCCTTTATCAGCAGGGATGGCATTTGTTTTGCTAGTTCTCTTTATCAGCAGAGATAGTAATCTTTTGAAGATTTTCTTTCGTCAGTTCCCTTTATCAGCAGGGATGACATTTATTTTGCTAGTTCTCTTTGTCACCAGGGATAACAATCTTTTGAAGGTTCTTTTCGTCAGTTCCCTTTATCAGCAGGGATGGCATATTTCGAGATTCCTTTGTCAGTTCTCTTTATCAGCAGAGATGACATAACCTGGGAGAGTTTGTTTCACTCTATACCCAGCATAGCCAGCACTCGTCCGTGTTGTGACAGTACAACATTTATGGCTGATTCTCCAGTGGAGTCGTCCCTCCTTTGAAGATTGCAAATTTCCGGGTTCTTTGGTATTCAATCTCCGTACATCCCGATTGTCTGAAAGTCGTCACTATCATACCCTCAGGACCAAGTTGATTGAATAGGGGCAGTTATTGCACCCCAAAATTTGCCTTTCTTACTTTAGTACTGTCGCGGTGAAAATTAGATACCATAGTTATTTGTTAACTAGGATCGCATTTTAATGTCACCACCGGTCTTTGATTTTATCCAAGGGAAGGGAGAAAGACCGAATACCCACAATGCAATGCAAATGCACTAAGATTCTAAGTTCGGGGGTTGGTTATACCTAGGGAAGGTGTTAGCATCCTAGATATCTGTAGTACTCTACAGGAACCTCTTGATTAATTTTAAGTTATCTGTTATCTGTTTTGCTAAGGGTTTAAGGATAGGTGATTTATTATTTTTATTCCTAAGTGTGCTCGACAAGATATCGCATCTTGTGCCTACATATCCTGTCAGGAGGGAATCAGAGCACTTGTAGTTCCTTATTATTAAGGGTACTAAATGTTTTAAAGGTTTAGGAAAAGAAGATGAGTCATCATCTTAAGAAAACCACCACAGTTCTTTGAAAATGTTTGTATTTGTGGGGTATGGGATTGTATGTCCCTTTCTTTGAGATGATTAACATCTAATTCTCTTGTGTGGAGAATTAGGTGGGCTAAAGTTTGATTCGAAATCAAAATTAAGGGAGACTAACCTAGGAAGTCTATCCTAGAGTCGTCTAATTGTCTTATCTTAAGGGTGTCGAGTATGAAATGCAAATGATATGCACCATGCACAATAACAAGGTTATCATGCATGGGATTTTCCCTTGGATATTAACGGTTAATTATATTATTTAGGCGAGGGTGCTAGCAAAGTGATGCTAGACTTGTGTCTCGTGACCAAAAGGTTGAATGCGATGCCCTAAGGCGATCGACTTACATAGGTAGAAAATGGGCTCGACGTTGGATCGAGGATTTTTTAATCTTTTGAAAAGGGTTTGAAGATAATAAAACATAAGTTAAGTAGAGGACATACAAGCAAACAAACGAAGATTCACACACGAGCGCTCACGAACCTAGGACTAAGCGAGAGATCTCTAATCGGGGATGATTATTAAGAAAAAAAGTTTGACTAGAATATGATTGCATTCAGTTAACCGTTAGAGATTTAAAGTTATTAGAATTGTAAGTCTTGTCAAGTCCTGAGTTAATAAAACTCTAAATTAAATTATTAAGAAAAATTAAATTAATTACTATAAAGCCTTAAGGTTAATTACTAATAGAAGTTAATTTTAAATAGAAAAAAATTGATTTTAAATTATTATTGTAAAAAAAAATGGTTTAGATTAGTTATAAAAGGGAGGCCTTAAATTTACTATAAAAGAAAATTAAGTTGATTATTATAAAAAGTTAAGTTACTTATTATTGAAAGGGTTTAAATTAGATTAAGATCTTAAATTAAATTATTAGTAAAAGTTTTATTCTTAATTAGAGAAGAGATTTACTGTTAAGTTTTAATTTGATAAAAAAAAAAGTTTTAATTTTAAGCTAAATAAAAAAAAGACCTAACGAAAGAGAAGAAAGAGTCTCTCCCATTCTCAACTCTCGTTCTCTCTCGATGACGGAAAGAACTAGGGTTTCCAATCCGCCGCCGCCGATCTCACTATCTCTCCCGTTCTCTCTCGATCTCTCGCAATCAACAAACATAAACCCTTCCCCCATGGTTCCCGTCCCCGATTTCACTATATTTTCAGTTTACAGATTACAATGATGCAAAACAAATGAGATAAGAGCGAGAAAAAAAAGGCGAATGGTTGCGATGGCACGGACGGCTCCTGTGAGGGAAGCTTCTTTCTCCTCCTTTACCTGTTTGCGTGCTTTTTCTTCTCCTTGTCTGTGCGACTGTCTCTTTCTGAAATTGAAATTTTGTGGATTTGTGCTGTTGATGTTTGCTCCGTCTATTGGCGTGATTTTGAGAGATGATGATGAACCGGGTGTTCTTCTGATCTCTGGGTTTCTCGGTGGCTTTTGATTGATTTTTTGAGAGGGTTTTGGGTATTGTGTATAGAATGATTGAGTGACTTCACGGTTGATTTTTTTTCGTCCCTTCTAGGTTTGTGTGACGTCCCTTTTATAGGCCAATGATGAGTATGGAAGATTTGGGAATCGTTAATGTTGATTGATTCTGTGTTAATGCCACGATCTGATTTGATTGGGATTTGGGAAAGTTTTTTAACTGATTTGAATTTGGAGATATTCTGATACGATTTTGTTTTGATTTCTGAAGTTAATGTTGAATTGAATGCTCTGATTGATCCAATACCGGAAGGAATTGATGTTGGTGGTATCCCTTTGGGATATTGCTCATCAATTCGAGATGATGCAATAAAATCTGCATTGAAATTTGAAGATCTGAGGCCAAAAATAGGAAACTTTTCAAAATTGTGTTGGGAACGTACTCTCTGCGTTTGGGAACTTTTTCAAATATTGTCTGATATTGTTGCTTTTGGGGTCATGTGTGAGTTAATTTTTTTTAATCGCGAAATTGAATGGGAGATTTGATGTCGATTCTGACTTTGGAAAGAAGACACGACCGTTAAAGACATGATTTCTGCTCGAATTATGTGGCCAATAGTTTTATAGAAAGTGCATTTTTGACAGTTTGGCTTTGATTTCCTGTTTTGTGATTGGCAAACTTCCTTTTTCCCATTTGTCATGTTCAACACTTAATGAAAGATATGTGACAGATTTGGTGGAATTTCAGTTACTCATCTCACTTCGAAATCTAAGTCCATGTTTTCTTATTGCAGGTTCAGGTTCGGGATTCAACTCGATCTTCTTCATCCATCCCTTCAGAATTGTGCAGGTATCTCTGCTGGAAAGAGAACTATCACTTTCCTGGTTGCAGACATGTCGTTTATTGATGAGTTTCTTGATGTGAGTCTCCGGGAAGAATTCATAATTTATCAAAGTTTTCAATGGCCATTACTTATAAAATCTTGGCATCCTGGTGCTCCTTGGTAAGCCTGGTTACTTAGAGCATAATGTGTTGTTTATGGGCTGTGTCACACTTGATGTCACCTTCGATGTCATCCTTCCGTCATTAATAAACCCCTGCTTTGAAATTGTTGCAGGTGCATTTGGGAAGGCCGCACCAAAGAAAGCAAGTTTTCAGCTTTTGTTTAGCTACGTCCTTCAACCCTTTAAGCATTTGATGATCTCTCCTATGGGTCCTGACGTAGTTTTGTGTGACAGGCTAAAAGCTGGTGTTGAATTTGTTGCTGCTGTTGGGCGATTCCTGATTCTGCAGCTAATGGTATGGATTTGTACTAAAACCAATAATTCTAAATGTAAGTGAATACTGAGCTCAACCTTTTAGTTCATACATCTGACTAATATCAGCAGCATTTCCAGGTGAGTAAAGCATCGTCGACTTCGCCATTGGATGACGAACAAAACATTGCCCTGATCCGCGTTCTATAGTGACTGCAGAAATTCGACATTTCATGGTGCGGGAATGATTCCATCAACAACGTGTCGACCTTTGTCTGAACATTGTCTTTCGGTAACTTGGGAATTAGAGTGTGTCATGATGTTAACTTTTATTTTCCACATTACAGGTAATTAAGACAATCAGTTATGATATACAAATTCCAATGTTACTCTTGCGTTGGTTTCCTTATTCATGCTTGGAATAACTTCCAACTCCATCAGGTGTGGCTTCCGATTCGCATGCTACCACTTCTGTTACTTTCCGCCGCTCGGACCTTACCATGATTTTCTTTAGAACTTGATTGGTTCTCTTCTTTTAATTTAAGAATAGATTGAATTTTCTACCAGGCAGGATCGACTCCTCCAACGAATTAGATAACTGCTCAAGATAAGTTATGCTCCTCAAAAGCTTTTGTTTAGACAAACTTTGGATGATTCCATTCTTAGCTGCTTTCTTGAAACTTCTTGCAGGTTTTAGGAATTGTGGAGTTTTAATAGTAGCTTCTCAAGTTAAAGAAGGCGTGGGGCACCAGCTGGCAATGGTCATGGTGAGTGACGAGTCATTATCAGTATGTAAGCGCACCATTCAAGTGAAAACCCAAGGGCAGCCCCCCTCAACGGTAGCTCTTACGTCACGGTCGTCTCTTCTTATTCCTCTCTATTTTTAGTATTGGCAATATATTTTGTTTAGGCATTCTACCGCTGATGTGTTAATCATGTGCTTGGTGTATCGAAGTGGCTGAGAGTCAAATTCTTTTGGTTACAGACGGTGTACGCAAGCTGCTGGTTCTAATGAATTGAGTTTGTTGGTGGTGCAATTTACAGGGTTATCGAAGACTGTGGTTGATGTGTGAGTTTGTACATGATTGAAGGTTGAAGTTTGTTGAAGGTTAGTTGAGGATTCTGTTGTATCCTTGTGATGAAATTGAGTTCAGTGACAAACTGATATGATCTAAATGCGTATCTAAAATTCCAACTCTGAATATGAATTGCTTTGTTAATTTCCAATTTGTTTCACCTTCAAATAGAGATGTAATTCCTGATTCTTATCGCCTTGAATGCTAGCGTATCCAGTTCAGGCACTGCAAAATGCAACGTACGCGAAACAAACTCTCAGGCACTTCAGTAGTTAAAAACAGCTCTGATTTCAAACTGCAGCAATGAAACCGTCAGCTATGAACCGTGCGAAGCAGCAACTGGTTACAAACATATGGAATCTCATCAAGCATTTTTGGAGTCACCGGGCATGCAGAGGTGTTAGCGTATTCAACGAACAGAAGACAATATAACAGAATCTGTGGTCACTTCAGCATGCAAAAACGAACAGAAGACAATGCTTTTAAAGAAACTACTACAGATGCACTTCGTAAAATCCCAGCAGGTCCTGTCAACTTCAATATAACATCTTCGTGGTATTCGTGAACTATGGATGAAGTTGAGGTCGACCGTACCATATGCCATTGTAGTGGACAATTTTGACTTCTCTTGTAACCACAACCTCTTGGGAATTGTATTCTTGGAAAAAACAGATACTTGAATGGCTCTTCCTTTTCTAGTTATTATGATGGCTTGAGAATGATGTACGTGACCTTAATGGAATTTTTTATAATGCACCTTTGAATTCAATCAACTTCTTTATGCTTTGAATGAACAAGGTTTCTTACTTAGTCTCCTAAGAAGTGATTCCTATTAGTTTTAATTCCTTTATTGTGTACAAACCAAAGATCTCTTGCCTTCATGAATTTGAACTTAGTATTGGTGAATTTCATAGTGACGTATGAACCAAAAACCTCTTTTTGAAAGTGAAAGATCTTTGCAATACATTTCGACCATCTGAGCCTACGGAACCTCAATGTTAGTTGCAAATACACGTCTCCAAGCAATAGCCATTGTTAAGTTTTAGAAGAGGCCTATAGAAAGCCTAAGCGCCTGGTTTTCTTTTGACCCTTCAAGCTGCTTTGAATGAGACTTGCTTCCTTGGACCATAAAAAAAAATTCCTCCATTTAAATCTGAATTCAGACTCCTCTTGTAATGGTATACTCATTTGGATACAAATCTTTGCTTGAACCAACGAATAAGTCTTGCACTTCATAACATTTAAACATTATTTCCAATACTCCTTGAAGCTTTTAAACCTTAGTTTTCCATTAACCTTTGTAATGTGCTTATCTTATGATCCATCCAGCATCTCACCATAGTTTGGACATATCCTTAATTGCAAGTTGATTGTGCCAAAAAAACCTCGATTCAAAATCTCCACCACTATGACTAACATGCTTGGCATATGCCTTTTCTTTTATCTCCTCTTGAAATTGCCAAATCTACATAAATTGGTTAGTGATAACAAACAATACACACAAAGACCTAAAGATGCCATGCAAAGAACAAGGGATCTTAGGGTAAAAAATTAGGGTGCGACAAGTACTACCTGGCTTATGTTTCATTTCATTTTTGCATTATCATGTGTGCATATCATTGGTTCTTAGCATGGGGTCAAGGTGCCAGAGGCAAGTTCAAGAGAAGAAAATGTTCTTCAAAGGGTCAAGCAAGAGAGCTCAAGTGGATCACTCTCTCCTAACTAGTGCAGAAATTAGGGTTTTGAGATTCTTGGATTTATTGCTCCAATGGGCAAGTCCCTTGGGTTTTTATCATCACCAAATGGTATATCTTATCTTTGTTGGAGAGGATACACATCATATTCAGAGGAATTTGGATTTCGAGACTGTGCTATTTCCTCCTAGACTGAGGGTACCAGAATTAGGGTTTGCTATAAAGTCAGTTTATTTCTGATTTCTTGGGCAAGACTTGATTCCATGGTATTCCTTGGGTCCCTGAGTATCTAGGAATGGAAGATTGTCCATCAGTTTGGCCCAGGAGAAGTTCAATTGGCCAATGGATTGGGAATCAGGTGAATTGGGCAAAAGTCAACAGTGAGAGGGGAAGTCAACTGTGGAATTTTGAGGTTCTCTCCAAGGTTTTCAAGGTCTCACATCCTCATATGGTCTTCAAGGGTCAAGTTTCATACCATTTATCAAGAATCAAGGGTTGGTACAAAAGTTACTAAATATGGAAATGACCTATAATTTGAAAGTTTCCTTTTTGGGCAAGTTCTTACACCACATTCAACTTAACTTTTCACCATCAAGAAAGCTTCAAATGAATTTTCCTCAAACATGAAAGTTGAAGATATTTTTCTCCCCTTTCCAACAAGTACTAGTGGGTCTCCATATCATTTGTGAAACTCAAGTTATGACCAAAAGAAGGCAAAGTGGTTTTTAGGGTTCCATTTTCACAACTTTTGCATTTTGGGACATGGTGACCTATAATTAATTCCATTGCTTCAAGGCCCATTCCAACATCAAAGAACAATCCCTAAGGAGCATTTTTGGCCTTTAAATCAAGTGGATCCATGGTTTATTTATTACTTATTTCACATGGTGCAAAATTGCCAAATTATTGAAAACTCATGAACCAATACATCTCAAGGCCCAAATCAAATACAGGTGTGATTAGCAATTGAAACTTAAGTGATCCATCATGAAATATTTGGGTGTAAATGCATGGAAGAGGGTGTATCTCACATAATGCAATTTACTAAAATCATCCAAAACTCATTAAGTGGGGAATTACCAAGGCCCAAATGCTGATCAGGGGTTTAACCTAGCCTATTTAAGCTAACTCATGCTAGGGTTAGAGGGATTACACGTGATTTTGGAGGAGAACCAAAACTTGAACCCTAAAACTTGGATCATTCGTATCTCTCAAGCAAGAAGAGCTTTTCACAAAATTTCTTCTCAGCCTTCCTCCTTGGGATCTATAGAACACAAAGCAACCATCATATGGAGCTAATAATAAGGATATGTGGTGCACAAGCTCAGGTTAGTGATATTTTTTATGATCATAAAATTCTTTTTTTAAACGTGCATAATGTTGTGTGACATCCATGGATCATTCTGGTATATTTTGTTTTGCATTTGGACGTGTATATTGGTTGTTTCGTGTGTTTAAAGTTTTGGACCCAAACCTTGTATCATGCGATTCTCTTTGTGCGTGGATTATTTGTGATTTTTGATTGGATATTTGAGATCTTGATGATTTTCTGGTCAAGATGATGTACCAGCATGAAATTTCTGGGCAAGTTTTGGTTGCACGTCGCCGAAGAAGACGACCGGAACCCTAGTTCCGGCGTCTGGTTGTGTTTTTCGGCCAGCTAGGGTTTGGGCGAGGAAGATGATGTTTCAGCCGTTGATGGCTTTGATCCAACGGTCCACCATGCGCCATGTGTTTTAAAAATTTGTTATTATATTATGTTTTATGTGTTTGCTAACCCACAGGTATTATCATGCACCCTCTGATCATAGCCATCCATCATGCGTATTTTTATTATGTTGACTGCTTCACGTGCGTCTGATGAATCGTGTGGCTGACATTGTGCCAACAATTTAATGAAACCATGTGCCGTGCACGTGGGATTCCATGGTGTGTTGAGTGGTTGCGTGTACGCGTGTGTATGTTAGTTATCATGTGCGTATTAATCTGGGCCATTGGTTTTGTTTACTTATTGATTGCTTTGACTTGATATGAAGCGTTGGATCAATCTGAAGGTGATGGTGAGTCAACTGGGTTGACTGAAGCCCACGTGAGACCTTTTTTTATTTTTTATTTTTTTTTTCTGATGGATTTAGTGTTTGGGCCTACTTTTCACACCCCTCATTTTCAGCCCACTAGCATTTTCAACGTGTTCTAGTTACTAAACGCACCCCCATGCTTAATTTTTCATTTTTATCTTTATTTAATTATTACATTTCATTTTCATTTTTTTAAAAATAGTTATATGCATTTAAAAAACCCCAAAAAATTCATGAACTACATGTAGAATTTTATAAAATTTTCACAAATTTTATTTTTCATTTTTATTTTAATTTTAGTGGCTGAATTAATTAATTGTCTAATTTCTTTTTGAATTTGTTTTATTTTGCACATGTTGCATTGTAGAATTTTGTTCACACAGTATACACAACATTTAGAGCCCATTCTTTTTGCATTCATTCATCAACACATTGAATTGCATTAATATATTTTTCTCTCATTTTTAAAAACCTTTTCATATTGCATTTCAGTCCTTTTCTTTAGCACATTGAACCATATTTCCCATCTAAATTTACATGATTGTTTGAGTGACTTATATCTTGAATTTTTGCATGTGTTTTGGACATGTTGTTTGATTCTGGTTGAGATATGTTGATAATTAATTTGGTGATTTTAGAAGATGTTTTACTAATTATGTGATTGTTCTTTGTTTGAGGCCTACTTGTATGCACATCTTTGATCATGTCTGATTATTTGTTTGAAAAGGCACCTGTGCCATTGCTTGGGGGTTTGTTTCTTTGACTTCTTAATTCATGTTTGAATTGTAATAGGTCACTTAATCACTATTATATGTCATTGCTTGGGTTCCATTTGTCTCATTTATTTTGCTTATGTCTGTTTTGTACTAACCTTTTATGCAAAGGCTGAGGTAAGTCATTTGAGGGTGTGGATAGTTATCCATGTCCACTCTCACTCTTTTTGTCTCTCATCTTTTCTTTTCTTTAGGCTTAGGTTGTCGTCAAACCTCACTAACCGTAGGTCACCCGTGCATGATAACATTAGGACTCTTAGTTTCCCTTTAGAGTTTCCTTTGGGTCTTCTCTCTTCTCATCTCAAAAATTCTTGAAAACACTTAATAAGGACAAAGTGTATTGTGCACGAGCCTTAAGCATGGGTAATGAGAAATGAGGGGCTTCCTCTTATCTTTCTAGAGTGCTTAGCGAGCGTCCTGTCTTGGGACGATTCGTTAAGTATTTGTCCCTGTGCCCAAGACTTTGGTGCAATGCAAGTTATGAGCTAACTCAAGTCACTTCTGTCTTAAAAAATACAAACAAACTTCAAACCTTTTTGTCCTTCGGGATTGTCAAACTAAAGGCTATTTTCAAAAAGGGCGCGTTACTTTCCGTCTGAGTCGCAAACAGACATCGACCCTAACTGTCGGACACGAACTTAACGCCGCTCATAAAAAACACAAAAAGAACTTGGTCTGAACTACGTTGACTCTGAATTTCCCATTGCACAAAGGGAGTATGTAGGCCTAGGACGTCGACGTCCTACCGAGTATATCTTAGTTTTTCCTTCCCCGGTCTTAGTACAACCATAGATGATAGGATAACTCACCCTTAGAATAGACAACAAGCGTGGATCCCATCGAGTACAATGGACGCGTGGGGTGCTAGCACCTTCCCCTCACGTAACTGACTCCCGAACCCAGGCTATGGTTGCAATGACCATTCCTTTCCCTCTTCCTCAGGTTTATGCGGTGTTCCCTTTTCCTCTCGTGGGATAAATTTACACGGCTGGCGACTCTGTTTTCCGCGCCACTCTCGTGTTTGTACCTGGATGAAAATCCTGGGAGCGACAGGACCGTCTGGCGTACGAGGAGATAGTCAAGTTCGTCGCCGGATTTAACAAAGCCAAGATCGTGACGCTGGACGGGAAATTTGTCCGGGGTGATGTTGAGCAGGTCCTAACGCAACCCCGGTTGATTAATACGAGGGCCCTCCTCGAGACATTTTTCGATGAGGATGCCATGGAGCTATTAGGTGGTGGAATCCTCCTCGACTTACTCTTTCTACCCATTCTGGGATCGATTTACTGACATATTTCTCTCTTTTGCAGGCAAGATGTCGAGTGCGGAGGAGCGCATCAAGAAGCTGGCGGGTGCCTCCATTTCGAAGAAAAGTGGGAAAAGTCGTGTCGAGCAAATCCGTACGCAACATCCCGTCCCTACTCTAGCGTGTCGCTCCCAGGATTTTCATCCAGGTACAAATGCGAGAGTGGCGCGAAAAAACAGAGTCGTCAGCCGTGTAAATTTATCCCAAGAGAGGGAAAGGGAACACCGCATAAACCTGAGGAAGAGGGAAAGGAATGGTCATCGCAACCATAGCCTGGGTTCGGGAGTCGGTTACGCGGGTGGAAGGTGCTAGCACCCCACGCGTCCATCGTACTCGATGGGATCCACACTTGTTGTCTATTCTAAGGGTGAGTTATACTATCATCTAGGGCTGTACTAAAACGGGGAGGGAAAGACAAAGACCGACTCGGTAGGACGTCGACGTCCTAGGCCTACGTACCCCCTTTGTGCAATGGGGAATTCAAAGTCAACGTAGTTCGGACCAAGTTCTTTTTGTGTTTTTTATGGGCGACGTTAAGCTCGCGTCCGGCAGTTAGGGTTGATGCCTGTTTGCGTCTCAGACGAAGGGTAACGTGCCCCTTTTGAAAATAGCCTTTAAGTTGAGGTCCCGAAGGACAAAAAGGTTTGAGGTTGGTTGGTGTTTTTTAGGACAGAAGTGGCTTAAGTTAGTTCCTAAGCTGCATTGCACCAAAGTCTAGGGCACAGGGGCGAATACTTAACGCATCGTCCCAAGACAGGACGCTCGCTAAGCACTCTAGAAAGATGAGAGGAAGCCCCTCATTTCTCATTCCCCATACTTAAGGCTCGTGCACAATACACCTTATTATTATTAAGTGTTTTAAGGAAATTTGAGATGAGAAGAGAGAAGACACAAGGGTAACTCTAAAGGGAACTAAAAATCCTAACGTTATCATGCATGGGTGACCTACGGTTAGTGAGGTTTGAAGGCAACCTAAATCCTAGAGGAAGAAGATAAGGGAAGGAAAAAGGTAAGGGTAACCATGGATACCTATCCATACCCTTAAGGAACTTACCTTGATCCTGCATAAAAGGTTAGTGAGAAACAGACATGAATAAGAGCAATGAGGTGAATGACAATCAAGCAATGACAAATAATAATGAGAATAATCCAAACATGAATCAAATAAACAAAGAACAGCCCCAAAGCAATTGGCACAAGTGCCTTTTCAAACAGATAACCATAGAAGGTCAAAGATGCGCCTGCAAGAAAATCTCAAGTGAAAATAACTCCGATAATTAGAAAAATGATTCCTAAAATTCCCAAATTGATCATTAGGGATCCTCAACCAGAGGCAAACAAGCTATAAAAAGTCCCTGCAAAAATCCAAATTGTTCGCCATTCAACTAATCACACAAAATTCAAGTAAGGGAGAGGGTTCAATGTGCCAAAGAGAAGGACTTAAATGCAATGTGAAAAATATTTAAAAATGAAAGGAAAATATTTTTATGCAATTTAGAATGTTAATTAATGAATGCAAAAAGAACGGATGAAAAACATTTTATAGATGAAGAGAAATAAAATGAAGAAGTTCAAGTATGCATTATATGTGTAATGTAAAAGAAGTTGAATTAAACAATTAATTTAAATGATAATAATAAAATAAAAGTAAAAAATAAAATTTGTAAAATTTTTATAAGATAATAAAAATGAAGCATGAAATTTTTTAGGATTTTTAGATGTAATTTACTAATTTTAATGACTAAAATATGAAAATAGTAATTGAAAATAAAATAAAATGAGAAACGGGCTGGGGGTGTAATCAGTAAAAAAAATCAATGGAAATTGAAGTGGGCTGGAGATGGGGGTGCGCATAGCACGACCCAGATGCTAAGTCCAATAAAAAACAAAAAAAAAACTGTAAAACTGGGGGGGGTGTCAAGTAGGAAAACTTCAAAGGGAATGAGTGTTGGGCTGACGTGAGGGGGTGCGCATAGCACGGCCAGCTCAATTGCTTAGTCAGCGAACAAAAAAATAAAAAAGACCACCAAACTCCAGCCATGTGCCACGCACATAGCTCATTAATGTGCTGGCAAAGTTTCCACCGTGTGATTAAATATTAAACATAAATAACAGCCATGATGTGAAGGTGTACGGTAACAACTAAAAGGTGGCACACATGCAATTATTAAATAAAATTCAGAAAAAAAATAAGAAATAAAACACATGGCGCGCTAATGGCCATTGGATCGTGAGCATCAACGGCTCACACTTCATCTTCTCCGTTCCACCCTTCACCGTCCGACCACCACCCTTCGCCAGAGCTCCACCGCCGGCCGCCACCTGCAACCACCCAACCTGCCCAGAAAATGCGTATGGGTACACTATCCGACCCAGAATTTCGCAAGGAAACCAAATATGGCCTTAAAAATCACAAATTATTAGTGTATAATAAAAAATGCATGGAATTATGTTAGGGCATCAAACTTTAAATCATCATAGCAAGCCATACGTGCATCCATAATTAAAAATAATTATATCAGAATGATCAGTGATGAAAACACAACAATATTCACGTAAAAAATTGGAGTTTTAGGATCCTTCAAAATCCTTCAAACCTGAGATGGCATACCTTCAAACTTTGCTTTTGGCTGCGAACGGTGGTTGATTTGCACTCTAGAAATCCCCAGGAAAATACTTGTGGAAGAACTTTTGGCCAAAACCTTGTGGATCGCGAGTTTCGATGAAAAATCCTCTTTTAGGGTTTTCTTGAGAACTCCTCCAATTGCACGTGCATGAACCCTAACCAATGCATAAATGGGTTTTAAATACTTAGGGTTATTCTTCTGATGATGAGTTGGGCCTGGATAATCCATTGTTTAATTATTTTTGAATTATTTCATTTAATATTGAATTTTAACTAAATAAATCCAATAAAAATAAAATAAAATGAGGAAAACCCAAATATATGCTCTTTGGGTCATGCATGGCTTTATGTTTGAGTTTGGTTTAAGAAACTTCTGGCCCATTTGTCAAAATTTGGATTTTAGCCATAGTTTGCTTTGTGCACCTCCTCAAAATTGCCCAACTTTGACTAAGCATAACTCCTTCAATTTTTAGCTCCTTAATACAAACTAATACTTTTTAGAAACCTCAAGATGTCCTCTAACCAACCCTTTTGGTCCCATGTCAATTTGATCTTCCATGTTCATGTTATGAGCTTTTGAAGAAGGTTGACTTTTGTTGACTTTCAAAATGACCTATAATGTCTTGGCTCATATCTCCCAAATGAAGCATTTCTGGCCTTGGCTTGTGAGACACAAAGTTATAGGGAATTAAATTTCCTTCAAGATGGGCTTTGGTTGAGGAATTTTTGATGAAGTATGTGGAAGTTAGGCCTGGTCAAAGTATAGTTGACTTTTCCTACAAAAACCCTAATTTAGTAACTCCTGATTCTTGATGATTCTGAGGTTTCCCTGATGAATTGTGATCAACCCTTGATCAAATGATGAATCTCACCCCATAATCTTGATGTTGACCAAAAATCTTGAGGTTTGACTTTGTGTTGACCACAGTTGACTTTTTGACCAAGTTAACTGATTTTCAATTCATTGGCCAATTGAACTTCTCCTAAATCAAACTGATGGACAATCTTCCACTCCTCGATACTTAGGGACCCAAGGAATACCACGAAATCAAGTCTTGCCCAAAAAATCAGAAATAAACTGACTTTATAGCAAACCCTAGTTTGTGGCACCCTCAGTCTAGGAGGAAATAGCACAGTCTCCAAATTTAAATTCCTCTGAATATGATGTGTATCCTCTCCAACAAAGATAAGATATGTCATTTGCTGATGATAAAAATCCAAGGAGCTTGCCCATTGGAGCCACAAACCCAAGAATCTCAAAACCCTAATTCATGCACTGGTTAGGAGGGAGTAATCCACTTGAGATCCCTTGCCACCTGCGAACCCTTGATGTTGTGATGCTCAGATAGGACTTTACCCTGACCCCATGCTAATGATATGCACACATGATAATGCAAAAAATGCAATGAAACATAACCCAGTTTGTAAAAAGTAAGGAGGGCAAATTTTGGGGTGCAACACAGCGCTCGGGGGCTCTTCTAACTCTTCTCAAGGTAGTCAGTCTCCCAACAGTCAGGGGTCACCGAAGTGACAGCGACTCGCCGAGCATGTGGATGTCGATCTCACTGAGAATGGGAGCCCTCCCGCGGTGAAATTTGTGCTCTCACCTTGTCATTCGAGGCCGAATTTCTTTACGGGGAACAACTCCCTGTGCGTTGGTGCACTCGAAGTTCAAACCATCTTGGGTGTCGATCGGGTTTCTCGGCGACGGGCGTTGGTGGAGGACGTGTCCGCGGTGATGCGGTTTGCGCTGCTGCCTTGGTCTTGAACGACGAGACATGCTCGGCGGCCGAGCTGAACAGGTTACAAGAGAGCTTCAAGTCTATCTCAGCTGAGATGGAGAAGATGGGCAGGGAGCTGACTGACTGTAAAAATTAGAACAAGGCCCAAGTCGAGCTTCAAGGGAAGTTGGAGGAGAGGTTGAAGAATTCTGAGGAGGAGAGGAAGGGTCTCTTGGCGAGGAACACCGAGCTAGAGGAAGCTGTTCGCCCAGCCAAGGAGGAAATCGAGGAAGACAAGTTGTTGACCTCACGGGCATCTCTGATAGCGAAGCTTAGGTAAGCCGAGCAGGATAGCCTCGTGGCGGCCGACATTGGTTTCAACAACGCCGTGCAACAGCTGCGGGTCCTCAACCCTGGTCTTATTACTGAAGGGGCTGACCCTGACTACGAAGTGGTTGAGGGTCAGATCGTGCAGCCAATGCAGGAAGCGGATGTCGATGGAGGGGCTGCAGGAAACGAGCAGCAAGAGGAGGATGTGGTCGGTTAGGTGTTTACCTGTTCGTTATGCTAGGCATGCGAGCCACTTTCTTTTGATCTCGGTTTGTCTGGCCTGCGCGCCATTTTTTGTAAAGACTTTTTCCCGGCCTATGTGCCAGGGGCTTTTTGACATGTTTGTAACATTTGTACAATGGGTTTTCGCCCGATTTTAATACTTTTTCTTTTGCTTATCTGTGTGTGTGATGCTTGTGTATTTGCTATACTTTACTTATTTTTGTCTAAGTAATTTGATGATTTTGGGACTTTGCTCGACTTTGATGATCCTCGACTGCGTGGAGAGCTGGTCGAGTGGTCGGAGGTGTATTCCGACGTTCAACGGGGCTAAGAGCTCGGTCGAAGTCTTAGCTTCATGGCGTGAACTTCCCATCGCGAGTTGGGTGTTCTGCCTAATTGGTACGATGACGAAGAAGCTCGATCGAGGTATCCTCGTCGGATCAAAAGTCCTCGCGCACACACAACGCGGCCCTTGATCATCGTGTTTCGCATAGAGGTGTCGCGCTTGTACCCTAGCGCGCCCCCGTAATTGCAACGTTGCCGTGTCACAGGAAGTGTTTAACTCTAGGATTGTTTAAGTTTCTCAGCGTTCCAAGGTCGAGCAAGTTCTTCCCCGTGTAGATTTTTGAGGAAGTAGGCTCCTATCCCCGTTTTCGCGCAGACGCGGTACGGGCCCTCCCAGTTCGCGGCAAGCTTTCCCTCTCACGAATCTTTCTGGTTCCTTCGCAGGACGAGGGTGCCTACTTTAAAATATCGCTTAATAACTTTTTCGTTATAACGTAGAGTTATTTTTTGCTTAAGTGAGGCTTCCTGGAGGGATGCCCCCGTCCTTATTTCCTCGACGAACCCTTGTAGATCCTAACCCACGTAAGGGGTCAAATGCCATTCGTTGAGCTGGAGAGTCTCGAACAGGTAAGCGTACATGATGTCAACCGAGCTTCCTTGGTCGACGAGGATCCTGCGAACATCAAAATTCGCCATATGTGCCCTGACCAAGAGGGGGATAGTGGCGTTGGGCTCTCCGCTTGGCAGCTCTTCGAGGTAGAAGGTGATGGGGTTTGATTTCTCTTGCACCTTCTCGAGAGTGGTGGTCTTCGCCGAGGTTGCGGACTCCAGTTCGTCAAACTTCCCCTTGATCGACCCGACGAACACCTTTTCGTAACCACCTCCGAATATGACCATCGTTCTGAGAAAGCCCTCCCACGTGCTACAGCCAGTGACGGGGTCTTCGTGGGGGAAGTTGGCCCACATTCTGCAAACTGCCTCTTGGCCCTCGATGCCTTCGGGGACAAAAAAGTCCTCGAGTCGAGTGACGCTGAGGGAGACCTGCAGCCGACTCTCCTCGACGCTTTGAGCTTCCCGGGCATTGGGACGAGGGGCTTCGTTCTTCTGGGCATACTTCTTTAGATGCCCTTCCTTGATCAGGATCTCAATTGCATCCTTGAGATGGATGCAATCCTCTGTGTCATGTCCGTGGCTCCGGTGGAACCTGCAGTACTTGGACTTATCCATGTTTGATTTGGGGGCTGTCGGCTTGGGAAAGCGAACGCCCCCTTTCTGAAATTTCGAGTTGGCGCACTTGGAGAGAATTCGCACGCGGGGAGCGTTGAGCGGCGTGTATTCTGTGAACCTTCCCGCAGGCCCTCTCGGTTCGCGAGAGTCCCGGGGGTGTCCTTCCTTCCTTCTTTCTCCCCCATGCCGAGCGGGAGAAGAGTCTTCGTTTCTGTGGCCGCGGGGGCCATCTCGTCTCCGTGAGTCGAGGGCTATCTGAGCGGCCTGTGTCTCCTCGAACTCGATGTACGATTAAGCTCGGAAGAGTAGGTCTTCCAAGTTGCGAGGCTTATGGATGCCCACAGCCTTAGCGAAGTCGGTTCCAGTTCGTAGTCCCCGTGCGATCAGGAACTTCTTCATGTCGTCGATCGCGTGGACCTCGACAGCTTCTTTGTTGAATCTCTCGATGTAGTCTCTGAGGGATTCATTCCGTCCTTGGAAGATGGCCTCCAGGGAGGCCATCGTCTTTGGGTGTCGACGAGAGGCGGTGAAATGCCTGGAGAACTGCGTTTTCAACTGTTTCCAGGACGTGATGGATTCCGGAGCAAGCCTCTTGTACCAAGTCATGGCTCATTTCCGAAGGGTAGTCGGGAAGAGCCTGCACTTGATAGCTCCCCTGACGTTTCTATAGTCGAGCAGGGCTTCGAAGTTCTCGATATGGTCATCAGGGTCTGTCGTGCCATCGTAAGTCCCTAGTTTTGGGGGCTTCTCCATGCCCGCGGGGATAGGTGTGTCCATAATTTCTCTGGATAGAGAAGTCCTTTGGTCTTCTTCGTCGCTTCTGGCCGGCGATCTTGATGGGGAGTGGTGGCCTCGATCGGGTCCATGTCGCAGAGGAGAGATTCTGGAATGGGTTTTCGGCCTCTCGTCGTCATCCTTGCTCCTCTTCCTGGTAGGGGAGGGCCTTGGTTTATTCTGAGGAGTAGAGCGAGGAAGCTTTTGGGAGACTATTGGCTGGGGTCGTTCCAGGCGCGGTCGGCGTCCCTCACGCTGTGGGGAGGGGCTACGAGAGTCTGCTGGGGGATTCCTTCGTGGGGAGGGAGAACGGCGAGGAGATGGTGGGCGACGATGTCTTCGCGGGGAAGAGCGTCGTGGTCGCCCTCTCTCGAGCGCTTCGATCCTAAGGTTCTATTGAGCGATCAATTGGTTGGTCTGATTGATCAAGGCGAACAGGGCTACCATTCCTGGGTCAACATTTGGAGGAGGAGCAACTGGCTGGTAGACAACCGGCGGGACTTCCAGTTCGGTGGCGTCATGTGCCGTGTCTTCGGAAGAAGGGGAGGCGGTGTGCCCGTCTCTTACGTCGCCTTCTTCGACGTTGAGGCAGCGTTGTCTTCACGGTGGTTTTCGTTCTCGAGTTGCGTAAGGACGGTGTCCAGAGCTTTGTTCGCAGACGGGTTGCTAGCCATGTTGGTGATGAACAAAGAAATTGGTTTGGTTTATCGTTGAAGGAAAAACGGGAAAGCAGTGTTCCCACAGACGGCGCCACTGATTGTACCTGGATCAGATGGTGGCCAATAGCATCGTGAAACCTTCAACTCCGGTGATAGTAGGACGGTGGGGGTGTACCTGCAAGGTACTCCGACGCTCAAGATAGGTAAGGTCAGATAAAAGCAAGTGCAGAAAATAGGTGTGAGTTTAGAATATGAAGTAACCTGGCCCTCTCAAGAGAGAGGATATTTATAGAGATCCCCCAGCACGGGGCTAACGATTACTTGCACTGGGCTGGATTACAGGGCCCAATCCAAGTAACTGCCAGGGCTTACGTGGCGTAGTGAAGACCAGCGCGTGGTCTTCGCCCTGGGGTAACGGTCCCGAGATCTCCGGAAGTTGGGCATACCGAATCCTTTGGAAGTGGGAGGTTACGAGAGAACATGTCCTCACCGGGAGGAGTCCTTGTGAGTCGGGGAGAGACGTGCCCTGCGAGGCTTTACGTCTCTGTTCGACGATCTCTGCTGCACGTGCCCGACACTACTGAAGGCTGACATGTGCTCGACACAGGTATTGCTTATGGGCCTTGATGGTCCGTCCCGGGTCGTGTGGGTTGGGCCTGCCCGTCTGAAGGGCAGGCTCCGGCCCAGTCCAGAACAAATAGTAACTAAGACTCAGGTGTCATATAAATGATGAAATTAGAATAATAAAGGTAAAATGGATATCATAGAGGAGTAATTTGGTCATTTCAAGTATGAATTGTTATAAACTAAAAGTTGATGATTTATTATTAAAGACTTATTGACAATTCTATTTTTAATAAACCATGATTTTAGAAGAGAAGTATCATTTAGTGATTAAGAGTAGGGGTGGGAATATACCAGACCAACTAACAGGGGCCTACGGCCTAGCCTACATAGGCTCAGGTCAGGCCAAGCTTTTTCTTAAATAGAAAAGGCCTAGGCTTTTTTATAAGCCTATTTAGCTAAAGAGGCTAAGCTGCATGCCGAAAGAAAAACGTTTTACGCCTATCAGACTGGCCTATTTAAGAAAAAATCAATAAATTTATTATTATTTTATTCTATTTTATACTTTGAATTAAAATACGAAAATAAAACTTAGTTATCTTGAAGAACTTATGAAAATAAGTTGAAAAAACATTATAAACAATGTCATAAGTTGTTCTCGTAAGGTTTTCTCATAAGTTCTCTTCAACAAATAGAATCACCAAACTTATGCTAATAAGAAAACTTGAACGAGATAATGAAAACAAACATTTAATTTCATTGATCTTTTAACTTGTTAGTCAATTTAACATTAGCTGAATTTCTTATTTACAGATGTTCTAATGAAGTAGGCTTTTTAATAGGCTAGTAGGCCAATCAGGCCTTCGAAAAGGCCAGACTTAGGCCTAAAAATAAGCCTATGATAGGCTACAAGCCAGACTTAGGTTTTGA
The DNA here is from genome assembly GCA_022829125.1 of Lathyrus tuberosus. Classification (NCBI taxonomy): domain Eukaryota; kingdom Viridiplantae; phylum Streptophyta; class Magnoliopsida; order Fabales; family Fabaceae; genus Lathyrus; species Lathyrus tuberosus. The sequence continues at coordinate 6,357,411 of JALAZF010000338.1, read as the reverse complement.
AGTTTTTAGCAGGTCAGACTCAGATTTGGCAAAGCCTAACTCGCCCCAGCCTATTCCCACCCCTAATTAAGAGTTAAGAGAAGGGGAATTTTGGTCATTATGCAAGAAATTATGGATACATATAATTGGGAAGAAAATATAATTTTATTGTGTTAGAAAGGATGTCGCACGAAATTTAAAGGGAAAGAGAGAACTTCATCACCAAGTTCAAATCATTGAACGCTTTTAGAGGAATTCCAACTTCATTCTACAAGTAAAGTGGTTGTGTGTTAAAGCTTCACCTCTAATATAAAAAAAGTATAAAATCATAATGAGATGAGAAGATGAATAAACAAGAAAAAACAAGAAAAGATAAAGAAGGAAGATAAAAAAGGAATTGAGAAAACCTAGAAGAGAGAAGGAAATAGGAGAAACAAGGATTAAATCATTCATCAACATTATCATCCATTTCTTCTTTTCCATATGAAAATCATGACTGATTACCAACCCTTCATTCCTCATGTATTGGGGTAAAATTATATGCAATTAATATTTGGGGATATCGATTTAATTAGGTTAAAACATGATGCATGCTTAGTATTCTTAGGAATATATATTGTTGCATGTTATATTTGTATACTTGCATTTACTTGAATATGTTTGATGATTTTGGGATGTAGTGTTGCATGAATGATATTAATTTGATGCAAATTGTGTTGATTATATGTTGGATTGAGAAATGTGGGACTAGAGTCAATTGAATAAGTGAAGAAGATTAGAGAATAGAATATAATTGCGCAACTCATAATTTGAAAACCTTGTCAATATTTTGTTTATAATTCGGGCCATTAAGGTCATTTAGGAGTGAAAATTGAACACTTATTGTAACAAATTAAAGATAACTCTTTTATTAAAATTGAGAATATGTTGGATCTTATACCATTAGATATATAACATATAAGAATTTAGATGGCTGTGGAAAAGACCATAATGCCCCTCTGGCCTCTCAGCCCTCCACGTGGATGTCTTGTCCTCGCGTCACCTCAATTTTCCCTTGCGTGTCCCCTCCTCCAGCTTTTGTATGTTTCATCTGGTTTTCCAAAATATCTGCATACTCTCTCCATCTCTCTTGTCCTTTCTCTCTATTTTTTTCTCTCTCTGTCTCTTCTTCTTCCTTTTCCCTTTTCTTCTTCGTTCTCCCTATTTTTCTTCCTTCTTCCTCTTTCATCTTGCAATTTTGTATCAGACTTTTTTTTGTTGTTCTTTCAGGAAGTATTGAACTAGCTTTCGACGGGTAAGCCGCTGTTTTGGTTGCTTCAATAATTTGGTGCTGAAACCCAATCTTCTCAAGCTAACCCTAAAACCTGATGTGCCGAACCGGGTTCTGACGGGTAAGCCAGTGTTTTAATGTTTGTTTATTTCAATGATTTTGTTCCACATTTCAAGCTAACCCTAAGTTTTACGAGTTCTTGTCGTCGATGATGATCCAACTTGGCTTAAGATCCTTGAAAAGATGCTCAAAAAGTGTAATTATGAAGGTTTGTTTCAGTCATTCATTAAATTCAACATACTTCTTCTTCTGTTATGTGTTAACTATGTGTTTCTAGATTTTTTTTAAGTTAGTATTAAAAGTTTTTAAAGTACGATTCTTTCCAATTTCCAAGAACAAAACTTTAATTATTAGATGGTAAGCAAATTAATAGGTTTGGATTCTGTTTTTCATTTATGCTAGCAACATTCTGATTCTATTTTGTTATTTGATTCACTGACCACATGTTGCTTAGCAAGACAAGCTCTAAACTTGCTTCGCGAAAGGAAAAACAGATACGAGCATGTTGACCTTGAGATGGATCTTCTTGTCATTAATCAGTTCTCTATCATTATTGATACTTCTATAAAATGGTAACATGGTCAAACAGTTTCTGATTTGTTGCGAGCTTTTAATTTGTTGGAATGTCAATGTTTTCAATATTCATTTGGACCCTGCAACTTCATTAAATAGTTTGTTCACATGCAGGAAATATGGATTCGAAGCCAGGAATTTTTTAGAGTTATAATTCAGGTGTCCTGGTGAATTTAGTCTCAATCAAGGAGGTGTCCTTCAGTTTTGTGTTTTTGAGGTGCGGTTGTCGGATGCAACAGTTTTTAGATCCTAATATCTCTTTTGTTTTTTATTAGTGTTAGGTGTATTCATATTCATCTTTGTAATTCCTTTTGTTAGGTTGTATCTTCTAACATCAGTTGCGTTTTCCCTGGTACAGATTGCTGCAGAGTTCCTCAATGTGGCTTCGTAACGGTTTCGACTTCAGCAAAAACTTCGAGGTACTTTATTCAACTTATTATAGCATTTGTATGTAACATTATTGTTGCTGCTGTGAGATGTGTTGCTTTCTGCAGGATGATAATTGTTGGAATGTATTGTGGCTTGAAAACTTTTCATTCTCAAATTAAACATCTTTATGAGTTGGACATGTTGTTTACTGTTTTGGAAATTCACTAATGCATAGGATATTAGTTTGGGAAGATGGATTCTGCAACTTTGCAGCATCAGCAGCAACACCTGAAATAAACTCTGCCGTATACACATTAAGGTTTAATAATGCTATCTTGATGCAGGAACTTATGCTATTGTAATAACTTCTCGGAAGGAAGTTGGAAGTTTCCTTGGTTTTCCGGTTTATCGCTTTATGTCTATGAGAATTCTTGCATGTAATGAGGCTCTGAAGTTTTCAACTTCTCAAGAAGTAAGAGGTTGTGTAATTATAAGTTGTCGAGGGATCAATCAAGTGTTATACATGTCATACATACTCAATATCTCATTTGTGTTCTGTCTTTTTTTGTAGAAAAGGGATGAAGAATACTTCTTGACATTGTTGAAAGTAGTAGAGTCAATGCCAGGCTTATACTATTCTTATGAAATAAATATTACATTAAAGTGAGTGTCGCGGTCCTTATATTGCTGGTTTATTTTTATTACTATTATTACCATTATTATTATTATTATTATTGTCTTAGTCTCTTAATATTCATATCATTGCAAGATTGATGTTCATAAGATGTAATTCGTCTTATCGATTAGCTTGCAGAGAAGAAGCAAGTTAATTGAAGGGTGGATGAGTAAGCCACTATGGAAGCAGGTTAGTCGACATGATGCCACTGCAACTTGTCACCAAAATTCTCTTTCAAACGACTTCTCTTATTCATTTACTTTCACAGTAGGAAAGATCGAGAAAAGGCCTCTTGAACCTGTTGACATCATTTGATGCAATAAGGGGGAACATTGCTTAAAATTTTATGTTTTCTTTTTTCCCGATTTTATGTTTCAGACTGACCCACGATATGTATGGAACAAGCATCTTATGGAGGAGCTCATTGAGTCTAAGGTCGGATAATTTTACAGCATTTCTTGTTTGTTGAAGCAAACGTTCTTTTTCAATTTCACTAAAATATGAAGTCTTCTCAAGATTTAATGAGATATTGACGATGTCGACAAAACCATGGATGAGATAAATGAACAAACTGAGAACATGAAGCAGATTCAAGAAGCATTGTCAGCTCCAATTGGTGCAGCAGCTGATTTTGATGAGGTAATTCTCTCAAATATTTACTTATTTGTTATGTGGGTTGCAAACATATTATATTGTACCTTTTGATTATTTATAGTGTTTTAGAGTGCTAATGCACGTCCATGACTGTTGGGATGGCTCGTAGTTTAATCATAAGAGGGCAGGTCACTCATTTAAACACAACTGTAATGTATAAACCCTAGACTTCAGCTCCTGCTGCCACATCGTATCTCCCAGCTGGGCGGCAACCTACACGTCCTGTTCCTGCAAAGCCAACTCCTGAGGAAGATGAATTGGCAGCTTTGCAGGCTGAGATGGCACTTTGATCGGGTACCTTTTCTCGTCTGTGTCACTACCGATGGATTTGTGTTGTTATCTATGCATTAGTTTCTTTCATCTGAACTGGTGTTGCATTTAGTATGTAAGTTAAATGATATGGTCATGTTACATTTTCATGTTTTGCCTATGCTAGAAATATTTTAGGTAGTTGTTCTATATGGTTTTGCCGCGGCTGGCTTAATTTAAGCCAGAATTTCGCTGGCTTTATTAACTATGACCAAAAATAGTGAACTCTATGACAAGCTTGGATATTGTCATTGAAAAATGATTGAATTGCTTACTAAAATGAATGATGTGAAACTAAGTTTAAATAAGATGGCTTCTGTTATTGGCAGTCAACTAGAAAATTTGCTGAAGGAGTCCTTAGTTTTATACTAACCAAATTTCATCATCTTTCCATGTGTATCCTACAAACTTGGTGCGAGGAACTTGAGTGGCTTGAATAATGAAGGTTGTGACTTGAGAAGCATAATGGCACGAGTTAGTTTATGGAAACGTAATTTGGTGTCTGCTTTGTGAATCATTTTTTTCTGCTCGTGAGGCATGAAACTTTATATATAGCATTGTAGGTTGGTACGACTTGGTTGCTGCAACGTTGTAAGGCATTTGCGTACTTTTGGTTTGTGGCTGGTGTGATGGCATATGCGTGTAATGACTTTTGCTGCATGTACATGTACAATTTACATGTGAGTGTCTTGTGTAGGTTTGTAAATAGGTCATGGTTTGAAATTGGTCATTATGTGAACCATAGTGTGACATGTCTTAGGAGCCATAAGGGATGAGTATACATGTTCTTGGCATGATCTTGCTCAGAATAAATATTGATGCAATTGTTTCTCTTGTAACTCTGAAATGTACTCATGAATGTGGTTGATATAGTGGTGCACCCGTTTATGTAGTTCTCATAGATTCTTTGATTACACTAATCATCCACTTCATTTTTCTTTTCATGTGTACATTTATGGAGCAATTTGGAATAATGATCGTTTGGCAAACAACAACAACTTGGCATACGAGTGAAACTTCTTTGAAGCGTTGTCACAAACAATCTTGATGGCTTGGAAAACGCATACGATTTTTAGCTTTTATTCAGGTTGTTAAGGAAAAAGGATTCTTCTTGCATCAATTGCTTGCAGTTTTCTGTGCACTCAATTACCATTCAGTGTTTGGAAGCACTTCAATTTTTGCATAGCCTTGGACTGATACATTGTGACTTGAAGACAGAGAATATATTGGTTAAAAGTTATAGCAGATGTGAGATCAAGGTCATTGATCTTGGAAGTAGTTGTTTTGAGACAGATCACATTTCCTCGTATGTTCAGTCAAGGTCCTACCGTGCTCCTGAAGTTATTTTGGGACTTCCATATGACAAGAAGATTGATATCTGGTCACTTGGCTGCATCTTGGCAGAGCTTTGTACCGGCAATGTAAGAATAATAGATAATTACTATATTTCACTATCACTATTGTTAAATCACGCAATTAAACTTATGTGGACGACCTGCTGAGTTTAACCTTTAATCAATCCCTGGACACCTCACTTGTGGGATCGTTAATAATATTAGTTTTGGGGGGAAACAGTTGCAGAAATTGTTCTTGTGGAGTGTTTCTTTTCTTTGTTAATATGTGTGACTTTCTGTATCCTCAATATTGTAGGTTCTCTTCCAAAACGATTCACCGGCCACATTACTTGCTCGTGTGATTGGGATAATTGATCCAATTGATCAAAGTATGCTTGCAAAAAGATGTGATACATACAAGTACTTCACCAAAAATCATATGCTTTACGAACAGAATCAGGTCAGAACTGTACATGTTTGGCATCTTAACCAATTTATATTGAAATTGGTGTTTGGTGAGGAAATGGTTTATTAATAATAATGTACAGGAAAGCAATAGGTTAGAATACTTGATTCTGAAAAAGACATCGCAGATAGCAGCAGGGGTTTGACTCATTTCCGGGTTGGGAATAGTGGTGGTATTGGTGCCCAAGTTGTTCTTCAGTTAGAGAAGTTGTTCAACATTTATAGAGCTTTTTGGAGGTTATCATCTGCTGCAAATATAGACATAGTGCAGGTGTCTTGGTCATTCAGAGTTTATTTTTAGAGTCGTGTTTGTTTTCTTGAGGATTGTTAGTGTTAGCCAATTTCAATATTATTGGGAGGGGTATTAGAGTATTGGGTGGTTTAATGTTTTCTGTAGAATACATGTTAGTAGTAGCTATTCATACAGGTTAATGTATTTCTCTGCGGAGTGGCTATTGCATTGCTCGGATCACGTTGTCATGCTCAAAATTTGAGGCTTGCAAACTTCATGGCTACTCCAATAGAGTTGAGGTAATGTGCATTCAGAAATCAGAGCTATCTTTGCATATACTTTTCATTCCTATTGTTCTCGTGATTAACATTGTTATTGATAATTTAATTTATTCATAATTTCAGTCTGATTGTACCCTGTCTACGTCTCGGTCAGTTTATGTCTGGTGGACCACAATTCCCTTTGACATGAAACATATTTTGTATCTTATGTTACTGTCTTTTAGAATTAACGAGTTTTCTGTATGTGCTAAGACGAATACATTGTCTGAAGTTGAATTTTTTGAATATTAGGGGAAGTGTGCAGGTTTTCAAGAAAAGCTTTGATAAAATCACAAGACTAATTAGGGAAGTTAGAAGTGGTTAGTTAGGCCATGGTGAAGTTAGTTATGATCGTGGGGAAGTGATAAGTGGTTAGTTAGGTTTGGGATCAGTTAAGTTAGTTAGGAAGTTAGTTAGATTTTGTTAGTTTTGATTGGTTTTTGAAGTGAGGAGTTAAGGAGAAAAGATACCTTGCTGCTAATCTATTTCAAACAGGTCACGTACAGTTAGTGTATATGGTTATGAACTGAGTCTGCTACTGTACTTGCTTAGTGTGAATTGATTATTTGAACTATTAGATTAACTAATGACCACTTATGAAAATCATGACTCTTTCCTTTTATTGACGTAGGTAATGTATGAACTGGCAGCATGAACTGTTGCATCAGAACTATTGTATCATTGTGCAGCAATATGGACCTTTGGCGCATAAATATGGTTTTGGTAATTGGGGATGGAGTAATATTGTTGTGCTCTAGAAAGACATCACGGTTTCTCATCTCATTTCGCACCGGCGTTGGAGGGTAAGTTACTAGAGGTTAGCTCTGATATGGTTTGAAACCATTATGGATTAGTGGACATGTTGTGAACTGACAGCTTTGTGACATCGTATTGCAAGCCGGTGCATCCGTTTTCTGCTAGGGGTGAAGACAATGTTGGTGAGTTTGAATTCACAGTGGCTATGGTAGGAGATGGCATCAATGATTCACCTGCACTTGTAGCAGCAGACGTTGGAATGGCAATAGGCGCTGGCACAGACATTGCTATTGAGGCAGCTCATATTGTCCTAATGAAGAGCAACTTAGTGGATGTCATAACTGCCATTGACCTTTCCCAAAAAACATTTTCCCGTATACGCCTTAATTATATTTGGGCTTTGGGTTATAATGTGCTTGGCATTCCAATAGCAGCTGCAGTTCTTTTCCCTTCTATAGGCTTTTGATTACCACTGTTCAGAAATCTCCGGTGAAAGGACTTCCTTCAATTTCAAGGCCATTCAGAATTGTTGCCAGTGGTGGCAAGAAGATTAAGACTGACACACCTTATGGTTAAATTATTAATCAGCACTGTTTTTAGATTAATTATTATAAATTATGATTATTTTATAAACTATACTATATATGATTTGTGATTTCAGGAACTGGTGGTGGTATGGATTTGCCTAATGGACTTGATTCTTCTGGCAGCAAACAAAAGGTATTTCATATAGTGTTTTACCTTCTATGATAAAAGTAGAATTGTGATAACAGTTATTGTTAAACACTTGAAACTAGATATGTTAGCTTCTTTGGATAAACAAAATATTTGTAGAGTACTTATGAAAATAAGCGTTTATGAATAAGTTCGCATAAACTGTTTTTAAAACAAAAGATAAAATAGCGTTTCAAAATTTATGATAGTAGATAAGTTCAAATAAGTTAATTCAAACAGTCGCCTATGGTTTCCAACTCAAGTTCTAACTTTAAAGCTTGAATTTAATTCAGGGAAAGGATGTGTCTACCAGTTTGTAGACAAATATGGTGCTAATGTTGATGGATACAGGTAACAAACTCACTTTCTTTTTTTCATTCTGAATTCTAGGGACTAATCTCGATTATATACTTTTTTACCTATTTAATCAATTTGTATTTTTTTCCTCGATTTTATTATGCAGCCCTATCTACGAGCCCAAGGAATGGTCTGCCACCGGTGATGTCTACGTCGGAGGTAACAAACTTCTTTCTTTTTTGTTGACTATGATGTCCCTTTTAAACAGTGTTTTAAAAACTGGATCGAACTGATCGGTTCAATTGGTTGTATGAATATGAGACTTTATTACTTTGTTGGTTGGTTCAATTGTGTTTTTATTGTAACTTTGATGTCTTGTAAATGGCAGGTACGACTGGACTAGCAATCTGGGCAGTAACTCTAGCTGGTCTTCTACTTGGTGGTGCACATATTATGTGATGGTATGATCTAATCCATACAACAAACATTGTGCTATCTTATCGTATACTTAACAATTCCACCATTTCTTCTATATGCAGGTTATGGACATTCTCGGTCCAAGTTTGTGGGATGTATGACAGTTGGAGCAAGAATTATCCAAAATGCATAGACTACACATAATTCATGAGTAATTTGAAAAAAAACTATTTACTTCTGTAATTATACAAGTGATACAGATTATTTCACAAAATCAATATATATTACTGTCAGAGATTGTTAATTATTTAAACAAGGATATATAAGGTTTGATTTTTCATTATTATTTATTGTTTTTTATTTTAACTTTATTTTTAGTCTTAATTATTTGTTTAAATCTGTTTTGGTTACTTATGGAACTTGTGTGTTTAGTTTATGTGGAGTATATGTTCAAAGGATTCTTCAATTTGATCCACAAATAGAGAGTATCACCAAGGAAATCCAAAAGTCACTTGGTTAGCTAAATAGAAAGACAAAACAAAAAATATGCTACTATTTTGCATGTCCATTCCATTTGAAGGTCAAAAGTAAGTTCACATACAACTTTATTTACCAAACACCATCATTAAGTTTTGAACAGGTGAAAGCTTGGAGCATATTCATGCAAAAGCAAGCCACCAAATGACAGTGAAATATATAAATATAACTACATTACCGCCGTCAGATTAGCTTCAACAGTGTAAAATATATCCAACTACATACACAGGTCATCAAATTAGTTTTTTCCTCATTTTTTATCACGCAGTTTGGCACCAAGAGCTCTCTCCAATTTGCCAATTATCTGCTGATTTGGAATGGCTTTTCCTGACTCATACTCCTGGATCACTTGAGGCTTCTCATTGATTATATGCAAGCAAAACTGTCACAATAGACTCTGTTAAGTTGATATTTAAGTTGTAACAATATTCCATGTAGCTGAAGCATATACTCATCAAATTATTGTGGACATACCTTGTGTTCTGTTCTATAAATGTTGTGTGGATTTCAAGAAAAATATGATCTTTGTTTATATAATAACCATGCATCAATCAATCAATATGATCTTTGTTTATTTAATACATATTTTTTTTATTTAATACATTAATATTTTATATATAAATAAATACATTAATATTTTTTATTGAATATGTATTTTTTGATTTACTAATTTTTATTAATCATATTTATTTTTATTTTTTAATTTTAAATAATGTATAAATTCAAACACGAACATAATGTATTTATTTTTGTTACTGATATTTATTAGTTGATATTTATTCAACTAAATAATTGTATAAATATTTTTATAAATAATATCAAAACAAATTTAATATTTAAGAAAATATACGGTTCATTCAAATATTTGTATATATATAATAACTATATTTATGCTCCAAATATAGGACTTATGTTCCTAATAAAAATAAAAACATGTTTTTCTTTTATAACAAATACCAACTGATTCTCGCGGATATTGATTCTATCATTTTTTTTAAATATAAATTATATTTTATATGTTTCTTAATTTTTATTAATCCTCTTTTTCTTATATTTACTTATTTTTATTAATTGTATTTTTTTCCAAAATTTTAAAGGAAAACAAATGCGCGTCACCGACGGTTACCCGTGTGAACGCATAGATATCATATTAATTTTTAGTAAATAAGAAATTTACTAATTTTTATTACATTTTATTTTTTTTTTCAAATTTTTAATATAAATAAATACATTTTAAGAACAAATACATTATGAAAAAAAATACATTATGAAAACAAATACATTCTGAGAACAAATGTGCGTCATCTTCATTCTTCTTCATAACATTCATTCAACACACCAGTACACAGGCAAACACACGGGTGCTGATATGATACAACAATAATTACTCTAATTTTTATTTATTATAAACTATTTTGGTAAAACCATTTTGTTTTTCTTATTTTTATTTTTTATTACATATTAAAAACAAAAGTGTACGAACCACACAAGTACGCGGACAAACACACGGGTACTGATATGGTACATGCGTATCATACTGATATTAAGTTAATTATTTAAATATTAAATAATAATGAGAACAACTTTACTATTGATTTGAATATTTTATTTATTTCTGTTACTAATATTTATTTATATAATTAAAATAATATTTTCAAATACTATGTTATTAATTGATATTTATAAAACTAAATGATTGAATATATTTGAAATTATTTTTAATTTGAGATACAATTTTTTTAAACATAATGTATGGAAAATTGAAATATATATTATTGATGTAAAAATATTGTGGTAAAACAATTTTGTTGTTATTTTAAAAATATGTCTTTCCTTTAAAACTAATTAACTATTTTGGTAAAATAATTTAGTTTTTCTTATTTATAGTTTTATTATATTTTAAAAACAAAAATGTGCGTGTCACACCAGTACCCGGGCGAACACAAGTATTTATTTATGTTGATAATATTTATTTATTAAATTAAACAAATATTTACAAATACTATAATTTTTTTTTATTTCTACATTTTTTAAAAAATAAATAATATGACAACAAATACATTCTGAAACAAACGCGCAACAACGACGAGTCCCCGTGCGACCGCACGGGTTCCACACTAGTTATACTTAACTTCAATGTGACTCGTGCGTTGCACGGGCACACAAGAAGGAGATAAATTGGGTGTAAATACGAGTGATTCACTCTAAAAAAATTGATAAAAAAATATGAATGACATTTTCATTTAAACATTTTGTTTTAATGTTAAACATTCAATAAAAACATAATTTTTTGCATCTTTGATCTCAGTTTTCTTAGTAGTGAATACATTTTTTTAATCTCGAATTGTATTTAGTGTTTTCTTATTAATGTAATTTTTTCATTTGAATTATATCTAATGTTTGAATCAAATTTGAACTATTTTTTTAATTTCAAAATATCTTATGAATATTAAATATAATTAGGTGTAAATATTCGATTTTGCTTACTTTAATTGTCAGTAAAAATTATTTTCTAACTTTATTTGTTGAATATGTAAATTTATCATTTTAAAATGAATGTTTTTATTTACATTGGATACCTGACCCTCTCAAGTGAGAGGGTTTATATAGTGCCCCCAGCGTATGACCAATTGGTCCCTATTATTCGGACGTGGATCACAGATCCCCCAAAAATATGTAACTGCCAGAACTAGCCGTTGGAATGGGCAGGTCTGCTCGACACTAGCCGTTGTGCTGGGCAGGGGAGTGTTTCCGAGCAGGTGCATTCCGGCGAGGTTCTGGATGACTGTCCGTGTATGATGGGCAGAGTTGAGATAGAGGGCAGAGATGGGCAGCTGTCCCTGGAGGTGCTCGGAACTAGCTTGTTGCTTTGGGCAGGGGAGTCTTTCCGAGCAGGTGCATTCCTGCTTGGTCCTGGATGGTTGTCCCATGTATGATGGGCAGAGATGGAATGGAGGGCAGGGCTGGCCTTTCCCTAGAGATCAGTTGGTCAGTCTTCCTCAGCATAGGGGTAGGAGGAAAATGGCTTTCCTTTGTCCTTAACTGGTTGGATCGAGACTACTGGTCGTTTCGGGCAGATGCCTCGGCGGAGGGGCATGAGATGATCCCGGGCAGGAGCACTACGACCATCCCTGGATGTCTGCCCTGTGCGTGACGGGCAAGAATGTGATGGATGGGCAGAGATGGCCGACTGGCCATCTCTCCTCGGTGGTTTTCCCTCTGCCCTCAATTGGATGAATCTAGGCTATTGGGTCATTCTGGGCAGCTGCCTCGGCAGAGGGGCAGGAGATGATCCCGGGCAGGAGCACTACGGCCATCCCTGGATGTCTGCCCTGTGCGTGACGGGCAAGAATATGATGGATGGGCAGAGATGGTCGGCTGACCATCTCTCCTCGGTGAAGGGGCAGAGGGAAAACCGGTTCCCTTTGTCCTCAACTGGATGGATCTAAGCTATTGGGCCGTTCTGGATGCAGAAGTGAATTGGGTCATGCCTAGCCATCGGTCCAGTCCAGAACAAGTACTATATTGATTTTATATGTTAAAGAGATTTTATATTGATAACAATTATGTTTTTAGAAAATAGATATAAATATTTTTTAATTTCATAAGAAATTAACCATGATTTATATATTAAATTATATAATTGTAGACTTTATATTAAAATGTATGTGTAGGAATTAGAAAATTTGTACTTTTTTTACAACACATTCTCAACTATTTTTTCTATATATTATGTGAAAAAAATGTATTATATCTCAAATTATATTGTTGAGATTTCATCATATTTTTGCCACATATTTTAATTTATGCATATCATACATATCCCTAATATGTTGCCCTCTATATATTGCATGCTTTGATACCATTCTCAATTTAAAAAAAAATATATTTTTCTTAACACACACTCCTTCTTATCTTTCATATAACGATACAATTTTTAAGTGTATCATTAAATCTTAATATATTCTACCATTATTGTCATTATTATAATTGTCTTTTATAATACTAAATGGGGTAAAATCATGCTAACTAGTGCCCTGGTTAAGAATTTTAAATAAGAAAAATATGTTATATTCAGTTTATTTAATATAAATAATATTCTTTAAAAAAAGTTGATTATTTTTCTTTTCAATACATCGAATACACATATATTTAGAAAAAAAATATGTCTTTTTAATCTTTTAAATAATGTTCAACTTACCATTTTAATCTCTTAACCAATGCCCTGAGGGCACTCGTTAGCATTTCCCTACTAAATGAATACTAGTTATTTTGAATCAAATAAACTTTTGTATTAATTAAAAAACCAAAAAGAAACAAGGCGATTATAAGGGATCCAGCTCACCAAGTCGACAAAAAAAAGAAAAGAATAGAAGAAGAGAACTAGTTACATCATCATCAGCTTAGCTATATGAGGTATAGGTCTCTCATTATACCACCCTCTATAAATTATCATATCAATTATATTATCAATTATTTTGGCGTTATCTATACTATTTTCAAAACACTTGTCATTCTGGTTCCTCCAAATGCCATAAATCGTCTCCGTAGCAGCCAACTTAAGGATGGATGCCCTCCACCCTTTCCCTTTGCTAAGGGATACAATCCATCCCATTTCATCCTGCCATTCCTTAGGTTCATGGTCCACTTGAATCGGCTCTAGTATTTTCATCCAAATAGCATTTGATTAACTACAACCATAAAAGAGATGGTCCATGGTTTCCTCATTAGAACGATAGCAGCAAGTACTGCTCTCCATCATACCAAACTGGTATAGCCTCGATTTAGTAGGGAGTCTACCATGGAAAACTAACTAAAGAGTAAAGAGTCATCACTGCTCTAGGTCTAGTAGCATTACCATATAACACATGATTCCAATTAACTTTATTTTCACCCATGCTTCTCAGCTTCATATAAACTTTCTTGGTGTTAAATTTGTTACCTTGGAGAATTTGTTGCCAAAGGGTCTGCATATGAACAACATTGTCTCTCTGTTTGAATATTTACCACATTATCCATGATTGGCTAAATTTTTCATTCATTTACATCAGCACCGCCTCTTTGATGTAGTAACTATGTACCCATTTCACCCAAAGGTTATCAAATTTTTTGCAGAGATTCTAAAGGAGCTTCAACATAGTAATGTTGTTCCAAGTGTCTATCTGAATAATATTCAGACCACCATATTTCTTAAGGCTACAAGTTTTCCTCCAGGAAATAGAACTTTTTCTACTAATCTCAGAGTTTCTAGTCCACAAGAAGAATCTAATAATAGCATTTATCTTGTGAATCACAGATTTAGGGAGGGGGAAGCATTGCATTCAGTAATTGACAATATCAAAGCACACTGATTTTATGAGTTGAGTTCTACCTGCATAGCTCAGGAGGCTGCTACTCCATTGCCTAATCTTACCAATAATTTTATCCATAAGGATCATGTAATGTTGGAAACTCAAGTGTTTACTTGACAGTGGAACACCCAAGTACCTGACGGAGAGGGATCCTTTCTCAAAATTAGTCATTATGGTAATCAAATTTCTGAAGCTCTCATCAACCCCACGAAAGTACAATTTACATTTTCTTGGATTCACAATCAGGTTAGTAGATTTTCAGAATTAATCAAGTGCCCCAATCATAAGCTCCACAGACCTGCAATCCCCTATAGCAAAAAGTAACACATAATAAACAAAAGCCAAATTGGTAATTTGAAGCCTCTCACACTTGGCATGATGGTTAAAATCTGGATTTTTCTACATCTTGAACCATAGCCTATTCATATATTCCATTATTATAACAAAGAGCAAGGGTGACAAGAGGTCCCCCTGTCTAATCCCCCTTCTATCCTGCATCACTGAAGTATAAAAACCATTGATGTTGTACCTGTAGGAAACAGTGGTTACAACAGTAATTGTCCAACAGATAAATTGGGCAGGCAAACCTATTTCCTTAAGGATACTCTCTAAAGCATTCATGTCTACCATATCATATGCTTTTTGCAAATTAAGTTGTATCATACATCTTGGGGTACCCCCTTTCTTAGAGTAGCCCTTGATCAACTAATAGGCAAGGAGGATATGGTTATGGATTTGTTTCCCTGGAATGAAGGCAGCATGACAAGACCTCACAATACCACCAATTACTTACCTAGTCTGGTTGTGAACACCTTAGAGATAATCTTATACATAGTAGTACAACCAGCAATAGGTGTATAGTCCTTGATGGAAGTAGCCCATTCAGTCTTGGGAATGAATGCTAGTTATTAAAAAGAAAAAAAGTAACAAATTTTTAAATTTATTTATGGTAAATCATAAAAAAATGCATCAAGGACTTTATTCATTAGATGAAAGTAGCATACTTTTTTTAAACCAAAAACGTGCTAAATATAATAATAAAATGTACACAAAGAAAGATGGACTACTTTTGATTCCGATAATGAATATTGGAAAATAATTCAATAGGATTTAATAGGATAGACATAAAAAAGAAATAATGGTAAAAGAGATATAAAAAGATGTAGTAAGGAAAAGCTAACTAAGAATATGAAAGTAATAGGAATGCAATACGAGAAGGGTAGATAAATTTGGGTTGGAAATATGTAAAATTAATCGAGAGATAAAGAAGATGTATTATTTATGGATGAAATTGTGATATGATTGAGAGTTAATGATTGGGGTAAAGGAAATAGAGAAAGAAGATGAAAATTCGTAATCATAAATAAAATAGAAGAGTTATAAAATGCGAAGATCAATATGTAAGAAAACAAAATGAGATGTGTTTAGAATTATCACATCAAATTTTTTTAGATGTGACAATATTTAAATTAGGTGGCATGTAAATAGATGACGTATAACATAGATAAAAAAGACAATTTGGGAGTCAGTATTAATATATAATAATTGAGAAATGCTAAATTGACACTGATTTGTACACGTACACCGTAAGGTATACCATAAAAGTACTTTCATCATTTTTTTAATAATTTATTTTTTCACTTTAATTTTCATTCAGCACAAAAACATGTGTATATATATGGTGTAAGTTGATACGGTGTACTAAAACGGTGTAAACATAGCATGCCTCATAATAATTTCATACACATTGGATCTTAAAATTGTTGAATTTGATTAATTAAAGTAGGATTAATCCAAGTTTTGAGTTAGATGCAACTTTTTGCACATATTCACGTGCTTTAACTAAACCGAAAGAATTGGTAAATTAAACACTAAAATAAAAAATATATTAATATTTACCAATATATATATATATATATATATATATATATATATATATATATATATATATATAAATAATCTAGAAATTATAAGATTTATAGGAATTTTTTTTACACAATTCAGATGTCATATGATAAGTATTACTTGTTAGAAATCCACCACAATCTATAGAGAGTTTTTATCAATTTTGATGAACAAGATTATTATCGATACACACTAATAATGAAAAGAAAGAAAAATTGTAGAAGAAAAAAAAATTAGGGTTTGAAAAAATATAGAAAAAGATGGTATTTTTGTATAGTAACTTTCTGCCCACAAACTGTAAAAAACTTATTCACTTTGCAACTGTAAAATTCTGTGAATTCAAGTTGTTACAAGAATAGGGGTTACTCCCTATATTTATAGTTTTATGTTAGCTTGCTTCTTAAGCCAAAGCACAAAACACAAAAGCCCAAAGCCAAAGCACAAAACACAAAAGCCCAAAATATCCAATTTAGCTAACACTACTAAAATAGGCCTTAGTCGAAATCCTATCGAGCAACTTGCTTCAATATTTCGACACACACACACTAGGTTAATCTCGACACATGCTTATTTCTGTCGAGCACTACCTGCTTCGACACAAGAAATTACATTCTCAACACACCACCTAATTCATTGTGTCTAAGTTATCTATATTCATCATAGCTCTTAGTCTTCTGAACACTTTGACCTGCACTCCCTTCGTCATAATATCTGCAATCTGATTCTCAGTTCTACAGTGTTTCAAGTTCATCTTCCCTTCTGCTACCTGCTCACGAAGATAGTGGAACCTCATTTCAATGTGCTTCCTTCGTTCATGTGCTATCAGATTCTTCGCCAAATTGGTAGCAGGCATGCTATCGATCTTCATGGTAATTGCTCCATGACTCTTCGCTGTAATCTCTTCAACCAGGTTCACCATCCACTTTGCTTGACATGCACAGAGAGAAACAACTATGTACTTTGCTTCGCACAACGACAATGTCACTACTGCCTCCTTTCTAGAACTCCAAGCAACTGGTGTACCACCTAGCATAAACACATAACCAGTTGTGGATTTTCGATCCTCATCATCACTACACCAACTTGAGTCGGTGTATCCCACTAACTTGCATTTTTTCCTTTATTAGCTGCAGGAAACAAAATGGCCTAGTCAAGAGTTCCTTTCAGATACCTTAGTATCCTCTTCGTCGCTGTTAGGTGTGATACCTTTGGCTTCTGCATGAATCTACTTACCATACATACAATGTATGCTAAGTCAGGCCTTGTGTGACAAAGGTATCTTAGTGGCCCAAGAAGTCTTCTATATTGGGTTGGGTTGACATTATCTTTATCTGAATCTTTCGATAGTTACAATCTTGGTTCAGCAAGTGTCAAAGTCGAGTTGCATTCTTCCTTCTCAAATATCTTGAGAGTTTCACTTGTATATCTTATTTGATGCATCATCAAACCTCTACTACTATTGTAGAATTCGATGCCAAGGAAATATGAAATGTCACCCAGATCAGACATTTCAAATTCCTTGCTAAGATCACCTTTGAAGTCTTCAATCTCTTTCTTGCAGCTACTTGTTATCAACAAGTCATCAACATAGAGACATAGTATTAACAATTCACTCTTTCTTCTTCTTACATATACTCCATGCTCAGTTGTTCACTTCATAAATTGCTTAAGTCCATATAGGGCTTTATGCAACCTGTATACCTTGCTTTCTTTTCCTTGTTTCACAAACCCAACTGGTTGTGCAACATAAACATCTTCATCTAATGGGTCATTCAAGAATGCACATTTCACATCCATCTGACATATTAGCCAATTGTTCATGTTTTCTGGACCAACAACCATCATGATTATTTCGATCCTAGCAACAGGTGCAAAAACTTCGTCGAAGTTAATTCCTTCTTTCTGAAGAAATACTTTCTCCACAAGTCTTGCCTTGTGTCGAGTTACTTTTCCTTTAGGATTCAACTTTACCTTGTATACCCATTCATATCGATTGTCTTCTTGCCTTGAGGCAATTCGACAAGTGACCAAGTGTTATTGACTTTGATGGATTCTAGTTCCTCATTCATTGCTTTCTTCCACTTTGAATTTTTCAATGCCTCAACTGCATTGACTGGTTCGACATCTACGTAGAAAACATAGTGTATCAGCTCACATTCTTCATTGACCACATCATTTGATGTAATCACACATTCTTACAACCTTGCAAGCATGTGTCTTATTCGTTGAGGTCTGTTTATGCCTGCTTCACCTCTGACTTCTTCTTTTCGAACTTCTCTTTCGACTTCACTAACTGGTTCTTCACATAAGATTCTCACTGAATCCTTCAAAACATTCTCAGTCCAATCCCATTCTATAAGCTCATTTATGATCATGTCCCTACTGATCACTACCTGCTTGTTCACTGGGTCGAACAACTTGTATCCTCCAGTCGAATTATATCCTATCAAGATAATTTAACTCGACTTGTCATCAAGTTTTCTTCTCAACTGATCTGACACATGTCTATGTGTTATAGATCCTAACACCTTCAAATGACTTAAGCTAGGCTTGACACTAAACCAACACTCTTCTGTGTAATTCCTTCTAGCCTTTTTGTCGAACGTCTGTTCAAGATGTATGTTGCATTCGACACAACTTTTCCCCATAATTCTTTGGATTGATGCTTGTATTTCAACATAATTCTCACCATATTCATGATGGTTCTATTCTTCCTTTCTGCAGTTCCATTCTGTTGTGGAGCGTAGGGCAGCACCACCTCATGCACAATCCTTTCTTTCTCACATAATGCATCCAAATCTTTCGACACATACTCTCCACCACCATTATTCCTCAGAATCTTTAGCTTTCGACCACTTTGTCTTTCGACCATAGATTTAAATTTGAAAAATACCTCGATCACTTCACTTTTCTTCTTGGTCAAGTAAGTCCATAGTTTTTTACTGAAATCATCTATGAAAGTGACAAAGTATCTGTTACCTCCAATTGAATCCACCTGGATAGGACCACATACTTCAGAGTATATGACTTTAATATTTGTTTCTGACTTGCTTCATGCATCCTTGTTGAAGCTATTCTTGTGATGATTTTCCTGCACAAATTCTTCACACACTTCATTTGGAATGTCGATTTCTGGTAATCCTAAAACCACATTTCCTATCTTCAGATCTCTGATGTCTTTAAAGTTGAGATGACCAAGTCTATAGTGCCATATTCATTCATCTCCGCTAGTTACAGTTGCAAGGCACTTATGCTCCATCTAATTAAGCTTAATCTTGAAGGTTCTATTCTGAGACATTAGAGTCTTCAAGATCAACCTTTTATTTTAGTTGAGAACTCTCATCATCTTGTCTACAATCGACACCTTGTAGTTCTTTTCGACCAACTGCCCTATGCTGAGCAAATTGCTCTTCATGCCTGGTATGTATAACACATTGGAAATTGTTGACCTTTTGCCATCTTTCCTCATAATTAGAACATCACTAATACCTTCAGCAGCTAGAGTATTGTCATTTGCAAATTTCACCATGTTCTTCATTGAGGGTTTTATGTTGATAAACCAATCTTTCCAACCAGTTATGTGTGATGAGCATCCTGAGTCCAAGTACCATTGGTCCTGGAATCTTTCTTCATCTCTTGTTGTGACCATCATCAACATCTCTTCTTCTTCATGTTTTGCCAGCTTTGCATCAGTTTCTTGATTCTCCTACTTTTCAGGACAATCACTAGAATAATGATCATACTTTTGACAATTGTAACACTGAATATGACTTTTGTCAGGTATTCGACCACCACCTTTTCCTCTACTTGCTGCACCAGTTCTTTGGTTGCTTTGGTATAAGGATTTTCTCTGATTCGACCAGCCTCCTTCTTGTTGATTTCGACCAGTTAAATTGTTGTAGCCTCATCTGTCTTTATTGCCATTCCAACTTCCTCTGCCTTTCTTTTCTTTTACTGAATGTGCCTACAAATCCATACCACTATTTGACTTGCCTACAACTCTTTCAGCCATCTTTTGTTTATGTGATTCAAATGTCCTTTGAAGCTCTTCCTTTGTCAATGTTGACAAGTCTTTCGACTCTTCTAGGGCTACTACCAAGTAATCGAACTTTGGAGTCAATGACCTCAAGATCTTTGCAACAACTGATCTTGATGTCAACACTTATCCACATACCTTGATTTGATTCACCAACTTTGTAACCCTAGTGAAAAAATCAGTTATACTTTCATTGTCTTCCTTCTGAAGCAATACATAGGTTCTTTTGTGAGTTCGTAACCTCACATCTTTTATGAGTTCGTAACCTCACATCTTTTGTGAGTTTGTAATTTTAAAATTATTTAGTTATTATAAATAATAATAAAATCGCATTTTAAAACAGGGACATCAAAGCTTAAGAAAAATGAAAATAGGAGGATTAAAGTTATAATTAAGCTGAAAAAATAAATATAAAAAGATAAACTGTCTGATCAAGAAACCCATCGGTTTACTGATCTGACCAGCGAACCGTCTGAGTCACACCGGTTTTTACTGGGTCAATTGCAACTTTGGTCCGATGATCTGACTAGACCATTATACTTGTTGGTTATGTATTGGCATCAATTTTGGTAAAACAATGTGTTTCATCAAGATGTTTTACTTGATGTCTTGACATGCTGTCTCTAACATTCTGCAGGTGAAGTGTTTGTGGTGTTTGTTAGTATTGCAGACTGTGTGCTTGATGTCGAACACGATGTTCTGACATCAGTTGACAGAACTTCCAGTTCTGGTTTTAGGTTTTATTTGCTGCGATATTTTTTAGCAATCTTTTGTGTGTTTATGTTATCTGGTTGCTGCGAAATTTACTGAAGTGGTAATGTATTGGAGTTTTATTTTTGGAGGCAATCTGTTTATGAAGAATAGGGAGTTGTTATTTTCATGCATAAAGATTTGGAGATTAATTTGCTTTTATTGGAAATTAAATCAAGGATCTGCAATTGCCCAAGCCCAAGGAATGTATTGCTATTTATAGATGATCAACCCTAACTGCTGCTGGTGGAGAATAAGGATTGTGAGAGCTGTGTTTAAGTTTTAGGGTTTGTGTTTTGTGTTTGTTTTTGTGAGCCATTCATTCATCTGTTTTGATGTTTGAATTAGACTGATTTAGTTGAGTTGTAATTTGTCCACTCAAAGCTTTTAAGCACGAGTGTATTGTTCTTGGTTAAAGCTCTTAAGCAAGACCAAGGTGTGTCTTTGAAGTGTGTCTTCTACTTTTATTATTGTAAGTTGTTATCACTGCTGTGATTGAGGGGGAGTGAGAGGTGTCTCATATCTGAGAGTGTCTTAGATAGAAGTGTCATTGGGTAGTGATTAAGTGAGTAGATTGTCAACTGGTGTGTTGGTTGTAGAGTCTATGAATTGATACTACTAATAGTGGACTTCCTTCCTGGCTTGGTAGCCCCCAAATATAAGTGTGTTTACACTAAACTGGGTCAACAATTGATTGTGTTCTTTACTGTTGTTTTATGCATTTTCTACCTTGTTCATTATTGTTAAGATATAAGTGTCGTAACATCACGTTCGACATCTCATATCTATTGCCAGAATTTCAATTGGCATCAGAGCAGGCACCCTGTTCTATTTCTGGGTGAGATCTAGGGAAGTTACTTTCTGGTTCTATGGACAAGGAAGGAGGATTTGTGAACAGACCACCCATCTTGGATGGATCTAACTATGATTATTGGAAACCACGCATGGTGGCCTTCTTGAAATCTTTGGATAGTAAGGCCTGGAAAGTTGTCATAAAAGGATGGAAACATCCTGTCATTGTTGGGAAAGATGGAATAGCTACATCTGAACTGAAACCTGAGAAAGAATGGACTAAGGAGGAGGATGAACTGGCTCTTGGGAATTCTAAGGCCTTGAATGCCTTATTCAATGGAATTGACAGAAATATATTCAGATTGGTGAATAATTGTGAAGTTGCTAAAGATGCCTGAGACATACTCAAGACTACTCATGAAGGTACCTCTAAAGTGAAGATGTCAAGACTTCAGCTACTGACTTCCAAATTTGAAGAGTTAAAGATGAAGGATGATGAAAGCATACATGACTTTCATATGAATGTTCTTGAAATAGCCAATACTTCAAGTGGCCTTGGTGAAAAGATGTCTGATGAAAAACTGGTGAGAAAGATACTTAGGTCTATTCCCAAGAGATTTGCTATGAAGGTGATAGCCATAGAAGAAGCTCAAGATATCAACAAAATGAGGGTGGATGAACTTATTGGATCTCTCCAAACATTTGAGCTAGGAATAAGTGACAAACCTGAAAAGAAAACCAAAGGCATAGCATTGGTGTCTAGTACTGAAGATGAAAAGAAAGAGTGTGATATTGAAACCCAGGAGGAGTTATCCAATGCAATCGTGATGCTGGGAAGGCAGTTTAATAAGGTGTTGAAAAGAATGGACAGGAGCTATAAACCTTATGTCAAGAGCATCACATCTGACATCAACAGGTCAGGTGATCAGATGAAGAAAACCAAAGTAGAGGAGAAGCCTAATAATGACAAAGGAATCCAATGTCATGGCTGTGAAGGTTATGGTCACATCAGAGCTGAATGCCCTACATACCTTAAACAGAAAAAGGGTTTGTTTGTCACTTGGTCTGATGAGGACACTGAAAGTGAAGATGAATCTGCCAAGCATGTCAGAGCAATGACTGGAATATGTGAGTCTGATGATGATTCAAGTGATGGAGAGATTGCCTGTGCATTAGAAGTGAAGAAGTTTGTCAAAAAGGGGAGAAGCAGAAGAAAATTATAATTCAACTAAAGGCTGAAAAGGTTGAACTGGAAAATGAAGTCAGTTTGCTGAAATGCAAACTTGATCAAATGTCCAAATCTCTTAGAATGTTGAACAGAGGCACTGACACATTGGATGAAATTATTCAGGGTGGAAAAGTGGCAAGTGATATGACTGGGTTAGGATTTGTTGGTGAGAAGAAATCCTCTGCAGATGCTAGTTCCTCTGGACCTAAACATAACATGTCCCATCCGATGTCTCAACATCATGGGAAAGTTCATGTTTCTGAGCCTAAGCAGTTTATGCCTCATCAGCTGCCACAACATCATGGAGGAAGAAAACCTCAACATCATGGGAGAAGACATCCCAATCACTTCAGAGGAAGGTTTCAGAGATGGAGATGTCATTAAGTGGAAGGTTTGGTCACATGAAACCTTTTTGCTTCAGACCTCATGGATATCCTAAGCCTGATCCTCAACCTAGACAGTATTAGAACTGGCCTACAAATGTGAAACAATGGGGTCCCAAGGCTGCTGCTACCAGTTTGTTAGCTCACATGTCTCTCAGAGGTGATACCAAAGAAGACTGGTATTTTTATAGTGGATGTTCTAGACACATTATAGGTATTGAAGAACTGTTAGCTGACATCAATTCTTACTCCACTAGTTATGTGAATTTTGGTGATGGAGCCAAGGGTGAAATCAAGGGGGTTAGAAAATTAAACTGTTCAGGAGTTCCTAATCTTGATAGTGTGGTGCTTGTGAAAGGGTTGACTATAAACTTGATAAGCATCAGTCAACTGTGTGATCAAGGGTTCAAGGTCAACTTCACAAACTCTGAATGTTTGGTTACTAATGAAAAGGGTGAAGTAACCATGAAGGGAGTAAGATCTCAAGATAATTGCTACTTGTGGGTTTCTCAAGATGATAAAGGTAAACGGTGTCATCAACAAGAAATGAAAAGGATCACCTCCTTGGGAGATGTCAGAGGAATACCTAAGCTAAAGTTGGAAGAAGGAAGAGCTTGTGGGAAGCAAACTAAGAGTAAGATGTTACACCAGAAGTCTCAACATCTCACTACTTCAAAAGCATTGGAACTATCTCACTTGGACCTAAGGGAATCTAGAAGTGATGAGGAGATGATTAAACATTATGTTCAGCAAAAGCAATCAGAACCTGAGATGTGCCTGGGTGATAAGTTAACTTATTTTCTTAAACAGATGGATGTTTTTACTCTCTTATCTCATAGTAGATATGGCAAGAAAATTCTTAAGAAGTTTTGGATGCTGACTAAGTACAATGTCAAGCAAGATGTCATGATATTACACTATGACATCCTGAGCACATTGATCAGAAGTGTGGTGGAAGATAATGTGGTTACTGTGAAACATGTTAGCACTAAAAGAAAATTGGCTGACAATTTAACAGAGGGGATGGATGCAAGTCAGTTTAAACTCTTAAGAAGAAAATTGGGACTATGTGTAGACTTATAGCAATTAAAGGCGTGTGGGAAAATCTTTTTAATTTTTAAGGGTCATTTAATGCTTTGTGGAAATATCATTAATTTCCTTTTCAAAAAGCAGCCCTCCTATCTTAGGCAATCATTTCAACATATTGCTCCCACACGCAACATTCGTATTTTACCTTATTTTCCCTGTTCGTTCACCTTCCTTCTCAGAGAAAGAAACCTTTCTGCTCCAAACTCTATCCTTTACAAGATTTCTACAATGTCTCAACAACGCTCCTCATCTTCGTCCAAGCATGTTTCTGAACAAACTCCTACGAATCCTAGGGTTTCCTCTGAAGATGTTCATACTGATGCGTTTCTTGATGTTACTCCTCTTTCTATGATTTCCCCACCTGAAGCTAAGAAGACTAAACCCAGAAAGCTGCGTGCAAGAAGCTCCAACCGCACTCCTGTAGGTAACTCTTCTGATTCCTCTGAGAATAAAAAATATGATGATAGCTCGATTCGTAGCATAGTTACTGGTCTCTTGTATGGAGACAACAGGATCCCTGGAATCACTATTCCTCTGTCTCAAGATGATCAAGGAAAGGAAGAAGTCTTCTCGGTTGATAGAAGTGTGGATATGATTGTCTCTAGGGTTCTGGATGAAGGGTTTGTCGTTGCTGGGATCTCTAAGCCCCTTGCACAAATCTCTGCCTCCCATACTTCTGAGGCTAACCAAGAAGGTAAACATCAAACTGGGACATCTGGTTCATATAAAAATGGTTCAGAAGATAAACTTCAAAAGCTGGCTACCTCTGTTCTGGAGGATGCAGGAAAGGATGTTGAACCTGATGTTGGAACATCTATTGCTGAGAAAATTGTGAATATTGATGATCCATCTGACAATGAGCTAATTGTTAATGTGCATCTGGGTATATCAAAGAGGTTGAAGGCTAGAAAAGGAAAATCTGTGGACACATCTCCAAAAGAGAAAGTGGTCGGTAGTAAGAAAAGGACTACATTTGTAGGTCCTCCAAGATCTTGGAGTAAAGTGCCAACTCCCTCTAAAAGGAGGAAAACCAGGACCGAGTCTGATTCTGATTGTGATGTTGAGGATAATGTCCAGGACATCACTCATGTAAAGAAGGCAGTTGTGAATAGATCTTCTGATAAAGTTCCTGAGGCTCCACTAGATAATATCTCCTTTCATTATGTGGAGAGTGTGAAAAAATAGAAATATGTTTATCAGAGAAGGCTTGCCCTAGAAAGAGAACTTGGTAAAGATGCCCTTGAGATTAAGGAAGTTATTGAGATGATTAAGTTTGCTGGGCTGATGAAAACTGTATCTGGTTTTTCCAAATGTTATGATATGCTAGTCAAGGAGTTTATTGTGAACATTCTTGTGGACATTGCTGATAGAAGGAATGTGAATTTCAGAAAAGTGTATGTGAGGGAGAGGCAGCTATGAACGCTGCATTAACGGAAACTGAAAAGACGGCCATGATAGAGAAAACCTACAACGCAATATTATTGAGCCTTGGTGATAAGGTTCTCCGATAGGTATCAAAGGAGACTACAACATCGGGGTTATGGTTAAAACTTGAAAGTTTGTACATGACCAAATATTTGGTGAATCGACTTTACCTGAAGCAAGCTTTGTATTCATTCAAGATGAGTGAAGACAAAGTGTTGGCTGAGCAGTTGGATATGTTCAACAAGCTGATTCTTGATCTTGAAAATATTGATGTGAAAATTGATGATGAAGATCAAGTACTAATGTTGTTGTGTGCTTTGCCCAGAACACATGCTCACTTCAAAGAAACTCTTCTGTATGGAAGGGAGTCCCTGAGCTTTGAAGAAGTTCAATCAGCCTTGTATTCTAAGGACTTGAACGAACGAAAGAAACATAAACCTTCGATGATTGGTGAAGGTTTAGCCGTTAGGGGAAATTTCTTGCGAAAGGAAGGTAAGTTCGACAAGAAGAAAGGTAAAAGTCAGCAGAAGTCTTATAGTAGCGAGGCATCAGGTATTCAATGTTATCACTGTAAGAAGGATGGTCACTCAAGACAGGTGTGTCGTGAACGCCTGAAAGATCATGGAGGTAAGGATAATGGCAACGCAACCATTGTTCAAGATGACTTCGAATTATCTGATGTCCTGGTGGTTTCAAGCAACGAGACAAGAAAGGAGTGGATTATGGATTCAAGTTGCACGTGGCATATGACTCCAAACAAAGATGTGTTTGAGGAATTGTGTGATCAAGATGGTGGATCAGTGTTGCTGGGAAACAATAAAGCTTGCAAAATTGCAGGTATTGGATCTGTGAGATTTAAGCTCTATGATGAGTCAATAAGGCTATTGACTGAAGATAGGTATATACCTGATTTGAAGAGAAATTTAATTTCTCTGGGTGAATTCGACAAGAAGGGATATGTTTTTCAATGAGAGAAAAGTATCCTAAGAGCCATGAAGGGGTCAAAGGAAGTCTTGAGAGGCGTGAAGAAACATGGATTGTATACCCTTGAAGCTGATTTTGTAAGTGGTTTGACAAATGTTGTATCCATGAAACCTTTGTCGAAGACAAAAGTTTGGCACATGAGATTGGGCAATTGTAGTGAAAGGGGTCTGGTCGAATTGGGGAAACAAAATCTGCTTGGTGGAGACAAAGTCGAAAAGCTAAAATTTTGTGAACCCTGTGTACTTGGAAAAACTTGCAGAGTGAAGTTCAACAAAGGCAAACAAAAAACTCATGGATCCCTTGATTACATCCATGCTGATCTTTGGGGGCCTCCAAGTTATCCAACACATCCATGAGCAAGGTATTTTCTATTCATAGCTGATGATTATTCCAGAAAGTTATGGGTATTCATCCAGAAGACTAAGGATGAAACCATTGAGAATTTCAAAGGTTGGAAGACTCTGGTCGAAAATCAGACTGGTAGAAAGGTCAAGGGTTGAGAACCGACAATGGCCATGAATTTTGCAATGAGGCGTTCGACAATTTTTGTGATGCATTGGGTATTGCAAGGCACAAAACTACTGTAGGTACTCCACAACAAAATGGTTTGGAGAAAAGGTTTAATCCAACTATTTTGGAAAGAGTTAGATGCATGTTGACTTGTGCTGGGTTAAAGAAGGTGTTTTGGGCGGAGGCTGTTTCGACAGCTATATATCTGATAAATAGATGTCCTTTGGTTGTGTTAGATATGAAGACACCTGAAGAAGTTTGATCGGGACTTCCACCAGATCTTGACAAATTGAGAGTATTTGGATGCGTGTCCTATGCTCACATTAGGCATGACAAGGTCGAACTTAGAGCTCTGAAATGCTTGTTCATGGGATACCCTGAAGGAATCAAAATTTATAGGCTATGGTGCCTAGAGCCAGGTCACAGGAGGTGTATCACCAGTCGAGATATAGTTTTCAATGAAACTGAGATAACCTTCAAGAAAACTGATGACGTTGACGAAGAGCTGGAACAGGAAGAGATTCCTGTTGAGGTGGAGCATGTTGATGCTAAATTGTGTATCCCAGATGAAGTCAAAGAAGAAGCAGGAGATACTGAGGAAGTTGAGAAAACTGTCGATGCCTATCTATTATTAAGAGATAGGTCGAGGAGAGTCATCAAGTCACCTCAGAGACTTGGGTATGTAGATTTTATAACTTATGCCTTAATCTGTGTACGTGAGGTTCTAAACGGAGAACCTAGAGACTATAAAGAAGTTATGAGGAGTCGAAATAAGACTGAATGGCTGAAGGTCATGGATGATGAGATGAAATATCTTCATGATAACAACACTTGGGAACTGATCAAGAAACCTGCTGGAGCCAGGTTAGCCAGCTATAAATGGATTTTCAAAGTTAAGGAAGGAATCGAAGGAGTGGTGTCGAAGAGATACAGGGCAAGATTGGTCGTTAAGGGGTTCACTCAGAAAGAAGGTGTCAACATCAATGATGTGTTCTCTCCTATTGTGAAGCACATGTCTATTCGAATATTGATTGCCACGGTGGCACAGTTCGACCTTGAACTAGAACAGATGGATGTGAAGACTGCGTTCTTGTATGGTGATCTAGATGAAACAGTCTTGATGAGGCAACATGAAGGGTATGTCAAAAGGGGGAAGGAAAATTATGTGTGAAAGCTGAAGAGATCTTTATATGGACTGCAACAATCTCCTTGACAGTGGAATAAGAGATTTGATAAGTTCATGGCACACATAAGTTTCATTAGAAGTAAGTTCGACCACTGTGTTTACTTCAGATTTCGACCGGATAATTCATTTGTTATTTTGTTACTTTATGTGGATGATATTCTAATAACAAGCAACAATGTCGAAGATGTAATGAGGGTGAAGGCTGAACTTAATAAGGAGTTCGACATGAAGGATCTGGGAGTTCCGTCCAGGATTCTTGGGATTGACATCTGAAGAGATAGAAAGCAGTCGAAATTATGTTTATCTCAAGAGGCATACCTACAGAAGATTCTCGAAAAGTTTGGTATGTCGAATTCAAAGCCTGTTGTGACTTCGACAAACCCTCATTTCAAGCTGAGTATAGATCAGTGTCCCAGTACTAATGTCGAAAGAGCTTATATGAATAACATTCCATATGCTAATATAGTAGGTTCTTTGATGTATGCTATGTACTAGATCCGACATAACATATGCAGTAAGTCTTATAAGCAGGTACATGGCGAATCCTGGAAAGGCTCACTGGCAAGCATTGAAGTGGATTCTAAGGTACATAAATGGGTCTCTGAACAGAGTCCTAATTTATGGTGGAGCCTTGGGTGAAGATAGTAAAGCAGAAATCGAAGGATATGTCGACTCTGATTATGCAGGTTATATGGATTCTAGAAAATCTATTTATGGATAGCTCACTATGTTTGGGACAACAATCAGTTGGAAGCAACACTTCAGAAGATTGTTGCCTTATCAAACACAGAAGCGAAATATATCTCCTTAACTGAAGCTGTGAAGGAAGCATTGTGGCTTGAAGGTTTTGCAAAGGAGCTGAAACTTCAAGGTCGAGTTATCACTGTTAAATGTGATAGTCAAAGTGCAATACACCTGTCAAAGAATTCAGCCTATCATGAGTGAACCAAGCACATCGATGTGAGGTTGCATTTCTTCATAGGGGTAATCGAGCTGGAAAAGTCCAAGTGCTGAAGGTTTCGACAGATCATAATGCTACTGATATGATCACCTAGACGTTGTCTAGTTGCAAGTTTTTCCACTGTATGCAGTTGATAAAGCTGCACGAAGAAAGTTTGTTTGTTTCTTGATGTTATAGAGTTTGTTCCAAGGTGGAGATTTGTGAGATATTGGATCGAACTCTAGTATTGTCGATAGAGGTTTAGCATGCTGTCGAAGTCTAATCACATGTTGTTGTCGAAGACATACATGCTGTAGTCGAAATGTGTTCTAGTATGTAGTTGTCGAATTGGGCTTGTGTGTTATGTCCAATTATTTAAGTTAGCTTGTACCCTAAGTTAGTTTGTAATGAGTAATTATTAAAAATCCCATTAGGTTAGTATGTTAGTTTTCTTATAAATAGCATGCTAGTCTCTCATTTTTCAAGTGTGATGCAAATTCTAGTTAGGGTGAGAGAGTTATTTATTATTCTTGAGTACTTGTAATCTGATTTAAAGAGAAAGTAAATAATAACAATTATAACAAATCTGTGTTGTTCTTCTTGTTTTTTTCTGATAACCATAACCCTTGTGTGTTTCTTGATAATACAAAAATCGATTATACTTTATTTTAAGGTATTGTTTTTCACAACAAAATTTTATTCTCAAAGGTACAAATACCCCTCTGAAATATAGCATTGAAACCACTTGAATATTCAAAAATAAATTTTTCAAAATTGACTTTTCTTTGAAGAGCATTTTTCTAATGAACAAAACTGCTTGAAAAAATCGACGAGCATAAAAGGGAGAAAAGACTCAGAAAACTCGACGAGCAAAAGATAGAGAGAAGAGATAAATTAAAAAATTTAGTATGAACAGTGAGGTGAGTGAAGCTAACTATTTATAGAGAAACAAATTAGTGACGACCCTATACCATCTTGTTCTTTTTAACAACAAAAGTCTATTTTTAAAGATAATTTAAACAAATCCCAAAAATAAAAGCATACAAGAACTAAGAGAATGACCTTAAAGTTTATAAAGTACAGAACAACCAAAAAGGTTATAAAGGGTATAATAAACATAACCGAATTCTAAAACAACTTGTGCAAATTAACAATTTGATTTCATGCAAGGGGCATGAATTAAAAACAACATATATGTATAGCCATAACATGAACATAAACAAACCAATGCTTAAAAAAATATATAGACACATAAAACACTAATCTAGAATCATATTAAATTTTCCTAACCCATAATAGCCACACTCAAACATTAAGAGTGTGTTTGAACGAGAAATTTAAGAATTTTTAAGAAATTTAAAATTCTAAATAATTCAAATGACTCAATTGAAATTCATTCATTTTTAAATTCTTTTCTTTGAATGGAATATTAAAATGATTCAATGTAAAAAATTAGTGGTCATTTTCATAAATTTTAAAGTTTTTGGGTCAAATTTAAAATATGAAAAATAGAGACTAATTTGTAATTTTTGAAAATTTAAAGGGACCAATTTGTAAAATTGGAAAATTATTAGGGACTAATTTGCAATTTTTTGAAAATTTTGAGGGTAAATTTGAAATTTTTATAAAATATGAGGATCATCTTGCAAAATTTTAAAAATTAATAATAAACAATTTAACATTCATATTATGTAGAGTTAAGAAGCAATTTGAAATTCTTTACTTTTTGGTGTCATTTTAAATTCCTTAAATTTAACATAAATAAAATACTCCATAAATTCATATCATTTTGACCATTCTCCATATTTTTTATCCAAACAATAAATTTTGATTAAGTCATATCAAATTCCCTCAAAAATTACTTTCCCTCGTTAAAATCTTTCATCCAAACACACTCTAGTGTGTTTGGATGAGAAATTTGATAATTTTTAGGGAATTTAAAATTCTAAGTAATTCAAATGATTCAATTGAAATTCATTCATTTTTAAATTCATTGTTTGGATGAAGTATTAAAATGATTCAATGTAAAAAATTTGGGGCAATTTACATAATTTTTAAAGCTTTTGGGTCAAATTTAAAATATGAAAAATAGGGACCAATTTGCAATTTTTGAAAATTTAAAGGGACCAATTTGTAAATTTTGAAAATTATTAGAGACTAATTTGCAATATTTTGAAAATTTTGTGGGTGAATTTGAATTTTTCATAAAATATGAGGACCATCTTGCAAAATTTGAAAAATTAATAATAAACAATTTAACATTTACAGTTAAAACTCTATAAATTAATAATGTCAGGACCGGAGAAATTTATTAATTTAGAGAGTTATTAATTTATCGACAAATTAATAATTATTAATTTAAAGAGTTTTTAAGTAATTATACTGTACATACCAAACAAAAAGGTAAATTAGTCTATGCCTCTTAGAATTACGTTGTAGTGAACCTTGGGACTCAACGTAAATTAGTAACTACTGTGTTCATATGCATTGGAAATCAATAATGACTTTTGAAGTACAGTAAATGTAAATAAGAGGAACAAATGTGTTCAATGTATTCTTAAGCAAGTTTGACATACTGTATATAAATTTCATGAATGTGTTAGAGTATTCAAACCATATCTCACAAGATGGCTTCTCATCTAAAAGGTGTTGCAAAATCAACTATGTCAGATCAAATACGTAAGGAGTTGTGTGAGTACAAGAGAGATAATCCTGCAAGCACACAAAAAGACTTGCAGAGATGGCTTGAGGGAAAATTTCAGTTGAAAGTTAGTCAAGGAACAATATTAAACACACTTAAGCGGTCAGATGACTATCTCTCTGCTGAAATAGAAAAGGGAAGAGCAGAGATCAAAAGACACAAACCAGCAAAATATCCTGACATGGAGAAGGTTGTTTATGAGTGGTTTCTCCAGCATCAAGAACGTGTGAATATCACAGGAGAATTAATTTTGCAGAAGGCAAGAGATACAATGAAACTCATGTACCCTCATGATGATTCAGATTTTAACTTCTCTATAGGATGGCTTGGGAAATTCAAGCACCGACATGGCATAAAGTCATTTCATTGTTTTGGCGAGAGTGGGTCTGTTGATGTACAAGACATAGAGCAGAAATTGGTATCGATTCGGGAGAAAATTGATCAGTTCCCTATGAAAGATGTTTTCAATATGGATGAAACTGGGTTGTTTTATAGGCTACAAGCTGATCATTCACTGGCAACAAAACAACTTGAAGGAAGAAAACAAGATAAAGAAAGGCTGACGGTAGTTATTTGTTGCAATGAAGATGGCTCTGAAAAAATCCCTCTATGGATTATTGGGAAATATGCAAAGCCTCGTTGCTTCAAGAATGTCAACATGAATAGCTTGGATTGTCAGTATCGAGCTAACAAAAAAACATGGATGACTAGTGTGCTTTTTGATGAATATGTTCGTTCATTTGACCAAATGATGCATGGTAGAAGAGTTCTACTTGTGGTAGATAATTGTCCAGCATATCCAAGAAATATTGAAGGGCTAAGAAACGTTGAGTTGTTCTTCTTGCCACCCAACATGACATCAAAGATTCAACCTTGCGATGCTGGGATAATAAGAGCTTTCAAGATGCATTACCGTAGAAGGTTTTACCGCAAAATATTGGAAGGTTATGAGGTGGGACAATCTGATCCAGGGAAGATAAATGTCCTTAATGCTATCAATTTGGCAATCCCAGCTTGGACGATAGATGTTCGAAAAGAAACAATAGCGAATTGCTTTCGACACTGTAAAATTCGTTCAGCTAGTGACGTTGCAAGAAATTTGGATGAATCCACGTTTGATAAAGAAACTCAAGACCTCGAGACTATGATCAATCAATGTGGCTATCGTAATAAGATGGATATCGACAATCTAATGAACTACCCAGGTGAAAATGAAGCATGTTCGGAGGTTCAGAGTTTAGAAGATATTGTGGGTACTATCATTGAGAATAATGCAGAGGATGACGACGAAGATGATACAGTGTCTTTGGAGCCTGTTACGCGAAAGGAAACACTTATGGCGTCGAACACTCTTCACAACTTTATGATACAATACAAATATACAACACCTGAGCTATTGGATGCAATAAGAAAAGTTAGAGATGAGCTCCAAATAGACTTGAACTTTAAAGGAAAACAGACAACTATTGAATTATATTTCAATAGAGTGTAATATATTTTTTTCAGTTTCTATGAATTATTAATTTATGATTTTCTTGGGACCGAAAATTATAAAGGGATCTCCCGAAAAATTATTATCTTATTATTTTATCGAGTTTTTCAATTTTTTATATTGGCCCAAGTCGGGACCGGACAAATTTATTATTTTAGAGAGTTTATTAATTTACCGAGTATTAATTTAAAGAGTTTCTGCTGTATATTATATATAGTTAAGAAGCAATTTGAAATTCTTTACTTTTTAGTTACATTTTAAATTCCTTAAATTTAACATGAATAAAATACTACATAAATTTACATTATTTTAACAATTCTCCATATTTTTTATCCAAACAACGAATTTTGATCAAGTCATTTCAAATTCTCTCAAAAAATTATTTTTCCTCATTAAAATCCTTCATCCAAACACACTCTATTTTTTTAAAACTAAATATCTTTGAGAACTTGTGGTATATTCCTTGACAGTCATCATAATCATTGAATCAATTGTCTTAATTCAATTGTTTTCTTCATTTAATCGTAAGTTGTTTTCTATAAATAGACCGCAATTTAATTTTGTTATTATCTTAGAGTCTGTCTGGTAAGACCAAAAAAATAGTTTTTAGCTTAACTTTTAGATTTTCAGCTCATTTTAATTAAAAAATTATGTTTGATAACTGTTTTTTAGCTTTTAGCTTTTTAATTAACTTTTAGTTTTTTTTTTCAAAAACTATTTGAAGTAGTTTTTGAGCTTGTAACTTTTAGCTTATGACTTTTTATTCCAATTATACCCTTATTATATATATATATATATATATATATATATATATATATATATATATATATATATATATATATATATATATAATATTTATTATTAAAAAATTGATTTTAAAAGATTGAATTTAGGGAGATTTTGAAGAATGTTATAAAAGATTTTTACTATTTTTTTCTATTTTATTAGACATTATTTTTATTTATTAAATATAAATTATATAATTAATTTAAAAATAGTGTTGATAATTCTCAAGTTAGTGAAACATTGAAGGAGAATCAATGAAATCAACAGAGGTGAAGAAAATTCAGAATATTATTATAGTTTTATTTTTAAATATTAGAAAATAAACTTATTTTTGTTATTATTTTAGATTAATATAACTAAATTCAAAATTACAATGTTATTATTTCACGTATTTTATTAAATTTCATTATAAAATTAGAAAAAAAAAACTATATTTTACAAAAGAATGAGTTAATTAGACTAAGAATTGTAGTTATTAGGATTACGTTTACTTTTATGTCTTAATAAATGGCTTTATAAAATACTCTTACTTCATGTATGGTGTGTTGGTTCTTTTATTCATTAAATTTCGTTGTTAATATATTCATACTAAATAACAA
Source organism: Lathyrus tuberosus (assembly GCA_022829125.1). NCBI lineage: Eukaryota > Viridiplantae > Streptophyta > Magnoliopsida > Fabales > Fabaceae > Lathyrus > Lathyrus tuberosus. Next base: position 6,322,292 of record JALAZF010000338.1, on the reverse strand, counting down.
AGCTCATAAAACTTATATACAAATTTATATATTTTGATGATATCTTCAATTTTTCATATATATTAAAATTGTTTTGCATGTTGTTATTAATACATTTATTTTTATCGAATAAAAATTAATTTAATAATATAATATACTAAGATAATAAAATCACAATTTTCTTAATTAAAAATGTCTTTTTAGATCATTTTATAATTATCAGCTAGTGTAACAACTAATTTACCAAATATTCAAAATAACTTATCAACTACCAATCATTACCTATAAGCTATAAGCTATTAACTACCAATCATCAGATATAAACTATAATCTATCAACTACTAACTACTAACTATCAGCTAATAGCTACCAGTTATACGGTAGTTTTAACCTACAGACCCTTATAATTGTTGTTTATCAAATCATAGGTTGTTGATAAAAGAACAAAGTTTAACCACCTGTTACTACATTATATTTATTTTTGAATTATTTTTACCATTTATGATAACTGTCAAATTGATGCTATTTCCGGGGCTAGGGGTAGGAAAACTAAAAAATTCTATTAACAATTCAAAAATTCTTCTTCTTTTGAGTATGTATTAAGTTTCAAGTTCCGATATTTTTTAGTTGAGCTCAGAGCATCGTGCTATCTAGAGCTGTCAAAATGGGCTAGGTCACATGGGCCGATTCATCAGGCCCGAAGAATCATAGGACGTGGATCTTAAAATTAGAGTTTATATTTTTCAAGGCCTTTTTAGCTTAGCTCTAAAAGTCCGCTACCCATTAGGGCTAACCCATATAGGTCGTGGGTAGCCCATTAGACTCATATCACTATAAATTTTAAAAAATTATACTAGTACTTATATTATCTTACTCCAAAATAACACATTGACTAAATTTTATAGATATTCTATTCAATATTTCTCTTTTAAATATTATACATTAATATAATCAACATTCTTTTCTCGTATTCTATTAGTTTCCCTTATGTTAAATATTTGAGTATTATTTTATACAATTTAGACATGTATTATATTTAAAAACACATTATAGTATTGATAAAAGATAATATAGTACTTAAAAATGTATTATAAAAATGCATTATGTTTAAAATAATATAACTTTTAATTTTATTTATAACTAGCGTCCAAACGGGCACCGACACCTCCGTGCCCGTTTGTCCGCTTTTTTTAAAACGCACACGCGTCAAAATATAACCGGATATTTTAAGTTTTTATTTATATTTATGCATTAAAAGTTTTATCCCCGATTTCGTGTCTATTTGTCCGTTTTTTTAAGTCCGCACACGTGTTAAAATATAAATAAATATTTTTAATTTTAATTTATATTTAAATTATTTATGTATTAAATTTTTTGATCTGCTCTCTCATATTTATTCTGTTTTTTATTTTTTATTTTGATATCTCTCTTTGTATATGATGTTTTTTGAATGTATCCTTTAAAAAGAATATTATTTAGAAACAATTATTAAAAAAAAGTATAAACAAAATTTAAAATTTCATACAACAAAGATAATAAGAGATAGTTTTTGAATGTGTTTGAAATTAGCATTGTAACATGTTTAGGAAATGTCAACTTTCATGTTCTAATTGGATAAAAATATATATGACAAAGAATCTAAGAATCTAATACAACATGTGATTATAATTTTTGGCCAAAAAATAAAAATTAACCAAGTTAATTTGATGTCATGATATACTGTGTGGAAAATAAATATTCTTTTCATGTATATTTCACAAATGGAAAACCAAAACCTCAATTAATTGATCATAATCCAATAAATTATACTTCTAAATAAGGTTAAGATAACAATATGGTCTTGCAATATAACCAAAAGCCTTGAAAGAACAACTTTTCCTGAGAAAAAATTGAAAGACAACGAAGTCAATTATATGTGTCTTGAAAGTAAAAATTGAATGACCATTAAAAAGAATAAATAAAAAATAACATCAGAAAAGATTTCATTTAAATTTTTATCACATCATGATTTTTGTTCTGCCATCGATCTATTGTGCAATCGTTTTCATTGAGGTTGAGAGATTATAGAGAAAAATGTATTAAGGACCCTATTGAACCTAACCATCCTAGGATATAAACATGAATTCATCTACCACTCGTCAGATGATTAATTAAAAAAAATCAAAAGTATATCCTGTCATGTCGCATCATCTATACCCACACTGTGTAGCCATATGCAAGAACAAAATCAAATAGTAACTCAGGAGACATTAATTTAAAACACTATCAAACTTGTTTGCAACAAATGCATAGCCACATCAACAACTATCATGTTCGCTTCATAAAACTGTATAAAAAAAACTACCCGAACCGCACCCACACATCAATCATCAACCATGAAATGTTAGTGATCACAACCGCCTCCACTGCCCATTGTTTTGCAGAATGTAATTTCTCATACACTTATGTAGAACCTTCAACGTTATATATCAATAATTGTCATTCCATTCATCTTGCACAAAACAAAAAGCCGTAACAAAATATATCCTGATGGATAGTAATTGTGATAGAAGTTGTAGATTTAATTGGTGTCAAAAGTTAATTGAAAAATACATGACGGTACAAAGAGGAGTAGTTTATTTGAGAGAATGGTTTGACAATGGAAGTTACAACAGTATGACAATGGAAATTACTCAAGGGTAAAATGTTACAGTTTTTCACAATGGAAGTTACTAAGGGTAATAGTGGAAGGATAAAAAGGCCAGACCAAAAACATCTATTCCTTTTATATATAGTTATAGATTATAGATAAACATTATGACATTTTTATTTTAATTTTTTATTTAAAAAAGTCCATTTAGGATCGGGTAGCCCGAAGTCCATCTAGGGTCGGGCTCGAGTAATAATTTTCGAACCCATATTAAAAATGAGAAAATTTTACCTCATACCCCATCATTTATTCTTCTACCCCTACATTATATTTTTTTTTACCAAAATATCCTCATATAAAAAGTGTAAAATTTTCTTAATTTAATTATTTGATATGAAATTTAATAAATAAATTTATCTTTAAATGCTACTTAATTAATCTTCTCAACAAACATGGCAAGTATTATATACTTTCTGTAAAAGAATTTATATAAAATAATATTCTTAAATTTTTGTAAAAATTATATAAATTATTTAAATAATTTATATAATGGTTACAAAAATTTAGAAATCAATTTTCTTTTTAAAAATGTATTAACCAACTTAATAAAATCACTAAAAACATAATTATCGACAATTTTTTAAATATTATTCTCCTTGTCCATAATTATAAACTACTTTGTAAAAAAAATATTTTAAATTATAAGTTATTTTACAATTTCAATATAACTTTTATAATACTTTTCTAATATACTATCATCTTTCATTTATCCTTATTATTTTATAATTTTTTTCATTTTTCATTTATATATAATAAATGAAAGATAATATTATAAAATCATAAATAAATTATTTTTTTTCATATAATATTAATTACGTTTTTAAAACGTCTTACCATTTAAGATCGAGGTAGGACAATTGTAATGATATTATTAAATTCAGTTGTAATGATTTTAATTAGGGGTGTTCAAATCCAAACCAATCTAAATAAAAACCGCAAACCGATCCAAAAAATCGAAAACCGCAAAAAACCGAAAAATATTGGCTGTGTTTGGATGTCATTTTGTAAAAACCGATCGGTTCGGATCGGATTTCGGATTGATTTTTCAAAACCGATCCAAACCAAACCAAACCGCGAGTATATATTTTTATACTTATATATTTTTTATTAGTATAATATGTTATTTTAATTTATTATTAAATGATACTTTTTCATAGAATATTATTTATTAGTTTGATTTAATCTATTAATTTTTATTATTTCATTTGTTTCACTCATAACCGATCATTATTATTTTGTAATACTAACTTTTAATATAGTATATGTTATATATTATTTATTAGTGTTTTTATAATATTAATAAAATTATAATTTGTAATTTGCATATTCAAAAAACCGATCCAAATAAAACCGCAAAAAATTGGATCGGATTGGATCGGATTTTTTAACCAATCATCCAAAACCGAACCAAACGGCAAGTAAATTTATCTTTGGATCGGATGATATTTTGCTTCAAAACTGATCCAAACCGAACCGCGAACACCCCTAATATTAATGAACCACCGACGTTGTTGTAAGCAAGATGACTTTGGCAAATTGTTTCCATTATATATTTTTTATATCAATGTAAAATATAAGGTTGAATAATACTGCGAGATTAGGAAAATTCAATTTAGATTTTGAATAAGGATATAAATATTTTAGAAAATACATTTGAATTATTTAAATAATTGATAAGTGTGATTATTAATTAAAATGACAAATGTGATTATTCAATTTAGAGTTTTGAATAATGATATAAATATTTAAAAAATACATTTAAATTCAAACCTCGTGCAAATATAAATTAGCATCCTAATATTCTTTTAAAACATATTTTATTGAAATTGTAAAATAACTTATAATTTAACACATATTTTTTTTGACAAAGTAGTTTATAATTTGGGGCAAGGAAAGAAATATTTAAAAAATTGTCGATAATTATGTTTGTAGTGATTTTATTAAGTTGGTCCATATATTTTTAAAAAGAAAATTGATTTCTAAATTTTTGTAAAAATTATACAAATTATTTAAATAAGTTATACAAAAATTTAGGAATATTATTTTATATAAATTCTTTTACGGAAAGTATATAATACTTGCCATGTTTGTTGAGAAGATTAATTAAGTAACGTTTAAAGATAGATTTATTTATTAAATTCCATATCTAATAATTAAATTAAGAAAATTTTACACTTTTTATATGAGGATATTTTGGTCAAAAAAATATAATGTAAGGGTAGAGGCATAAATGACGGGGTATGGGGTAAAATTTTCTAAAAATGAGTTTTTTTAGCCCACTTCTAAAAAGCTCGAGCCCATCAAAGATGACCCGTTTAAAACCGAGTAGCCCATTTTAACAGCTCTAATGACATCAACCAGAAATAAGACATCCAACTATGTAGGCACCCCCCTTTCTCTCCCATCTGTGGCCATAGCTCATAATTATATATAAAATATAACTTTTTAGTGTTCATTTAATTTTTTTTAATTATTAATAAAATATAACTTTCTACCACAAACTAGTCAATAAAAGTTATAACTATTCTACCGCTAATTTTTTTAATTCATTTTTTTTCTACCTTTTTTTTAATACTAATTTCCTTTAGATAAAAGCTTTTTATTTTTTTTAACAAAATGAAACTGACATTTTCCTATTTTGATTGACTCCCTTAAAAAAATGAAATTTCCATTTTTTCCCTTTTTATAATAATATTTTTCATCATATTTTTTAATCTATATATTTTAATTTGACAAAAATTATATTTTTTTTACCAAAATAAAATCCATTTTTTCTCCTTTTTTATTAGTTCGCTTTAATTTTTCTTAATTTTTTAAAACATTTTTTTATTGATTTCATTTATCTTTTAAAAAGTTAATGTATAAAAACCAAAGAGTTAAGTTTGTGGTGTTGTTAATAGTCTTTTGCTAAATTATATTTTTATATAAAGGATTTGGACATTCTTTTATTTTATCAATTTACTAGCAAAATCTCACACCAAGAAATTTATTTGATACGATATAAATTTTATTTAGATACACGTTTAAATTTAAAAAATGCTATTAAATTATAAAATAAACAATGATTATATAAACTTAATTGTATTAAATAACCATAATAAAGAAGAAAAAAAAACATGTGCGATGAAGAAAGAATTGTTTTTTTTGATATTTGGAAATAGAAAATTTGTCTCTCAAATAAAGATAATTATTGATTAAAATAAAATGGAGATTATCTTTATACAAAATCGTGAGATAAAAAGTTAGTTGTTTACATACTATTGAATATTATTCAATTTGATATAATAAAAAATATATTTAGATAATTATGTAAATTTGAAATGAGTTATCTAATTGAAACAAGGATGAAGAAATATGTAAATTTAGATAAATATTTAAATTTGAAATGAGTTACTTAAATATTCATACAAAAAGAAAAAAAAAGACCTATGAGATGGAGAGAAAAAAATTTGACATTTAAAATAAGAATTTTATCTCTTAAATAAAAATTATTGTTGATTAAATATAAAACAAATATTGTATTGACAATGACTTGTTAGTTGTCCGAATAATTTGATAAAATAATTTGTTAATTTTATCACTATGAATTATTTTTTAATTACTAGTATGAATTATTTTTTTAATAATTATAATTATGTTTTTTCTTTGTTGGAATAAAGTTTGTGTTTTGAAAATTTAACATTTTTCTTCTTCAATATATTAAAATAGAGTTCAATTTTTCTATTTATACTTAGAAAAAAATAGAAAGGGAAATAAAAAATAGAGAGAGAAATTTTAGTTGAAAGTGAGAAGAATGAGAAATCAAAATGTGTGACATATTTTAAATTTGAATTAAGAAAAAGAGAAAGAAGAGTGAGAAAGTCAACTACCTAACTATTAATGGAAGATACATATTAACACCCTAATATACCCTTTAATGAAAATTTATTTACACCTAAAAATACCCCTTTTTGGTAATTTACTAAATACAAAAACATTACCCAATAGCATTGTTCCTTTCTGCCACATGTCTTGTGCTTTTTACAAATTCCCTCTCATTTTCAAACATTGTATTACCGGATAAACTTCTGATTCCTCAATTGTACCACCACTACCACATAACCCCAATTTTTTTTTGAAAAATCCTTTCCATTTCTCTCTTTCTCACGCCTTCTCTCTCTTTCTCGTACACTCTTCTTCCCTCTTTCTCCCACCTTCTCTCTCTTTCTTCGTACCCTCTTTCGCCATCATCATTTTGTTTTCAGCTTGAAGAACATCCCCATATCCTTCTTGTTTTTATTTTCCTTTTCCTTTTACATACCAAAATCGTCCCTCTTCTCTCTTGTCACAGTTCAAGCTTGAAGAAGACAATCACCACTTCAAAGATCTTCCCATTTTCTCTAAGGTAACATCTTCGCTAAACCTCATTTTTTTGCTTGTCTTCCTTCTCTATTTCAACTAGATTTCATGTGAAATCTGCAAGGTAACAAGTTTTATGTATTTGTATCTTCATGTTCTGCATTTTTTTCTTATTTTTTGATGGTATTACATCTGTTTCATATATTTCTTCTGGATTAACCTTGAAATGAATGATTTTTAGTGTTGTATGGACTTGAAATGGTTTTATGGGGATTGTTCAGTGTCGTATGGACATTTGTTGACATGGTTTTATGGGGTTTGTTAAGTGTTTTATGGGGTTTTATGGTTTTACTCGTCCAAATCAATTTATGGGGTTTGCATTTGTTAAGTTTTTTATGTTTCTTAACAACTTCTGTTTTTATGTTTTATATTGTTTTCTGATTTGTTCATAATGCCTAGGGGGTCACATATACCCAGCTGAAGAAGATGGAGATTTGGGCGTGGGTTGTAATCAATTTGTTTCTGACACGGCTTTGAAAAATTCTCAAGAAAGGATAAAGTACCCGTTTGTTTCACCGATTACAACAAAAGAATCCCTTTTAAAAGTTTTAGAGTGTTTGCATAAGCTTTTGAAAAAATAACATTTCTGATTCAATAATGAATGTGTTGTAGATTGTAATCACACTTGAAATATATGGTGTGCAAAAGATTGTTGATATTCCTTTTGGCTATCGCGGCTTTACTGACAAAGAGTTGACAGAAGTACCGGTAATGTCATGCTTCCCTTCTTGCTGACTATGATCTAAACAATAATTGATTAGTCAAGTTTGAAATTAAGTCTATTGAACTTGTGTTCTTTCTAATACTATTTAGTATATTGTGATTTCAATTACAGCTTTCGAGGAAAGTAGTTCAAAATATTCATCTTTCAGGTGGTAGCCTATTAGGAGTTTCACGCAGAGGACCTGATGTTAGTGAAATTGTGGACAGTTTGGAGGTTGTTAATGATTCATTCTATTAATTTAATTGATTATTCCATTGAGAACTAATAGGTGCACATTGTAGTATATATACTGATTTTTTCTATATGCATATTGTTGATTGCAGGAAAGAGGGATCACCCAATACCATCTTTCTTTTAAAGTGTTGGAAAAAAGATGCTAACAAGGGAACTGAAGTGAATGAAGATGGAACATAACTTTCCTTTGAGAGCAACAACTCATCAACTTTGCGACGTATACATATCCATAATTTAGGTAAGTTATTATCTGATCTTGGAGGAAAATATGAAAACATATACATGTTGATATTTCTTGGAATGAAGCAATTATATGAAAGAGTTTAGTATTAGAAAGTGAAATACATATTGAAAATGACACAACTCCTCACACAAGTTATCAAAATATGGTTAGCCAATATATATTATCAATACATTGTGAAGTAGTTAGCCAATTTTAATATATTATCAATACATTGTGCTGGAATACTAACAATGACTGATTTTGAAAGAAAGTAAGAAATAAAAAGTAGAATTTGGAATTTTCCTATCTACTTGTGTTATAAAGTTGGGGTTAGGCCATTAATCCTTGGAAATTAGCTTATGAATAAATTGTTACATCGTCATTGGTCTCTGCTGCCAGCCACAAAAAAGATTGCTGTCTTCCATTTAATTACAATTAAGACTCACAGGTCTTAGTTTCAGCACGTTTAAAATTGTGGTTGCCGACATCACAGTTCCTTTTCTACATATTTCTTAAATCATGTGTGTTTTTGGAATACATTTTATTGACACCAAATGTAACATCTTGTACACTATATTTAATGACTCTATTGGATGAAGATGGATATTTGTTCGTATCAACGTTAAACTAGCAAAAGACGTCGAATTCTCATGCAGGATTAAAACATAAGATTTTTTAGGATTGTGTTCTACTTCTGATTTCATTTAGTGATTCTTATCAAAATTTATGGATCTTTTGGTTGTGCTTTATTGGCTAGGTGATTTTCTGGTGTACCGTAAAATCTACCTGACACTTGAACAATCTGCTTAATAAGCCATTTGCTTTTTGTGTCAAGTACCAGCCTTATTACGGACAGGCATCTGTAGTCAATCTCACCCAAGATCCTGAAGTCATCCAAATGATAAAGGACGCAATGACTCCTCCAGTGGAATGTTTTGTGACATTGCTTAAATCAATATTTTTTCTTGTGTGACTTTTATTAATAGTGTTCTATTGCCATTGAACAACAATTAAATCATTGGTATGTTCTTATCAAATCCATTCATGGCATTTCAGTGAATTGTATCAATCTGTGAAGCCTTGCTAATGATGTAGCATTGATACTTAAGATCCTCATTCATACACAGTGGAATCAGTTTTGGTGATTGATGATACTACAATGATTTTGGATGGATAAACATCGAATTGTCACACCACTGTCAGATTCCAATCCATATTACTTTTGGGATAAAGCTACACATTTGCATACATACATCAGAAAGAGTTGTATATCAACATGCTCATAACCACCAATTTTGATGCACAAATGATCAAAAGATGCCATGGTTCAACATGAGGTATTTCATTCAATCTTTTTATAACATCTACTACTTGAATTCAATTTGTACATTATTGACCTTGATCCTTGCCATAATTATTCCTGCAGCAAACTTAAAAAATTCCCAACAATGCTCCATTTATCAAAAGCACAGAAATTGTTTCAAACCTATCACTTCCCGACAAAGATATCGTCACTCCTACTCATGTCACCATTGTAAATTTCTTTACTACTTCTATATCATGTTGCCATTAATCCTTTTATATAGCATTCCATTAACAATCCTAACTAATCAAATGACTTACTATGGCTGTAACTAATCAAATGTAATACTATGGCATCATGCAGCCTGCAATGTCTGCTTCCCAGAATTCCAGTGACGATGTTAATTCGAGCAACGCCCCGTGTAAGAGGTTCTCCCAAGAAAATTGTTTTGAGGAAATAGGATCTTCAACGATGCTGTCACCAAAGCTTTCTGCAACTAAGAGGGGCAAACATACCAAGAAAAAATGATACCGCACTCTTTGTGACGTTTTTTGGTATAACAAGCTTCACATCTATTGTTAACTGTATATGGTTTTTAATTCCATTGGGCATGATTTTTATCTTTAACTTTATGAAAATACATACTTACAGGTATTGATTTCTCCTTATGAAAATATGTATTGATTTTTGTTTAATACATGTCTACAACGAAAATCTGTATTTTTCTATTAAACTAAGTATCTTGATCACATTGCATTTTCGTTTGTCAAAATCATGCCCTCCTTGAATATATTTGTTTACTCGTACACTACAAGCATACATGTATTGTGGCTATTAATTCAATTCCTTGGCATCATGTTTGAGTTTTTCATTGAAATAATTGCTATTTGATTATGATAGTAGTTAGTCCTTATGAAAAAATCATGTTCCAGTGTGATTGAACCTTCCCTGAAAGTTGTTTATAATTGTTTTCATTGCATTTTAGTTGTTGCGGGATTTTATGAATTCCTTTAACATTGTCAAATGAATCACACGGTGTGTTTTTTTGTTGCATTAAGTTATGTCATTTCATATCTTGTCTTCATTGGTATTGAAACATCTATATTTAATTATATATTTTTTCCATGTTTTCATTGAGAGGCACCATACACTACAAAATCCAATGCTATATGGTTATGGTTAACTAAGTTAATGTTACTATGGTTATGATCCTGCTATATAGTTTTCAATTTTAGTTGTTGCAGCATTTTATGATGCTCCGGGTGTGTTGATCAGTCAAGAGCAGATAAGTTGCTTGGCTATGGAAAAGGTTGAAACATAACGCTTTCTTGTGTTAAAATGTTTATATCTACAGTTCAATACTATGATGTTTTGTTCTCTTAAATTAATCAAAATGATAGCAACTTTTGGTGGAAATGGAATGACTTCGAGTGCGTTGTTAGGCATATCCAGTGGCGGATTAAGAGAGGGGCAGGCAGGAGTATATTATTTTTTATAACGGTACCACAATTAGCATAGATTTATAGCATATATTTTTATAATAGTACCACAATTAGCATAGATATAAAATTGGGTTAATAAATGTGAACATTCATCATAGATTTTAGTTTTATAGCAGTATCACTTTAATCAGAAACATGTAATTATAGCAGCTAAGTTATTATAGCAATATTGATTTATAATGTTTGAAAAAATTAGCCATTACAAATGCATTGAATTCCATTATTTTAACATGCTTAGTTGCTATACCAATGCATGATTAGAGAGGTTAACCATTATTTTCAGCATAGTTATTATACCATGTTCAACATAGTTGCTATACCAATGCATGTTGTTTACATTATGGTAATTCTTTTTTACATATATGCTATAGACCTATAGTATATACCAAAAGTGTAGGATTTAAATGCAACATAGTTAATATTATCTTTTACCATTTCATGTTTTTGTTAGTGCAAGTATTTAGGTATGTCGTGTCTTTATATTTTCATGATGCTTATTTTTTAGAGATTAACCATTACTTATTTTGTACGTAGGTGACTCAAGAATTTTTGAGTTGTGATTCAATTGATAGATTAGAAGCTAACGATAATGAAACTTTTGAGCATTTGACACCAGAATTTTTGAATTGTCTAAAAATTTCTAGACTGTCAAACCACTTTGTTAAATTAAAAATCGGCACAACCATCATGTTGATAAGGAATTTGGATCAATCTGAATGGCTTTGCAATGGTACAAGGTTGAGAGTTACTAGGTTGAGCAACCATGTATTCGAAGCAACAATAATTTCAGGAACAAATATTGGAAACACTATTTATATCTCAAGAATGTCTTTGTCTACTTCTCAATCTCCATGGCCATTCAAACTGATCAGACGCCAGTTCCCAATTATAGTGTCATTTGCTATGACAATACAAAAATTTCAAGGTCAATCATTGAACTATGTAGGTTTATATTTTCTCAAGAATGTTTTCAGACACGGACAATTATATATATGTCGCTATTTCAAGAGTTAAGAGTAAAGCGAGGTTGAAAATCTTGATACACGACAAAAACATAAAACTCTTTAACTCAAACCACAAATGTTATCTGTTTTTCACAATAATTGTTTTTCTACCAATAACTCTAATATATTACTAATTCACATTCTTTAATAATCTTTGTAGGTTATATCATCTCTTCAATTTGTCCTAACAATTATTCAAGACACATTTGTTTCTAGACAATTATTATAATTTCACTTTTTAATATTCCTTCTTGGACACATTTTGATTATGTTATTCAAATTCTTCATAGTATTATGAAGTTTATATAGACTATACTATTCTTTATTATTGTTATTTTGGTAATCTTAGATGTATTACAGTGTATGCAATTCAAATCTATAATTCAAATTTCTTTTCACATATTAAACTGAAATGTTTAGTGTCTCCTATTTTTTAGGGGAAAAACTCTCCCGTGCGGACGCACGGGTCTTCTACTAGTTAAAGTTATAAAATGATTTAATGAAATAAAGACACATGTCACTTTTGTGATCGATTAAAATATATAGAAAAAATTGAGAAATTAGTTAATTATTAATTTGACTTTTTTTTTGTTAGTGTAAATTAATGTAATATGGAAGGACAATTTCGATAGTTTAGATTAAGTATGTCAAGGCGGATTGAGAACGGCAGGGCCGGTCCAACCAATATTGAGGCCTAAGACGAATTTTATAATGACGATTTTTAAATTATTGATAGTCAAAAAATTTACAAAAATAATTTTTTTTTTAAAAGTCAACATTTTACATTCTTTTATTTATAAAATTATTTATTAAATATAATAATCAATTTTGTTCAATACTTTACGTAAACTTTCAACTATTTTTATTTTAATTCTATAGTTTTTTATTCAAAATTTTAAGATGACATTATTTTAAATAAAATACTAATCATTTTACGATAAACACAAATATATAAAAAATCATTAAAAGTAAAACAATTAAATAAATATAAAGATTATATATTTTAATCTAAATAATAAAATGTTAAAAAAATTAAAATCTATTTGTATTTTTTCGCGATATTATTTATCTTTCTATTTAAAAATAAAAAAGTGGGAGCATAATGGTGGGTGTTTATATATTAAAATAAAAATATAATAATAATATAATAATAAATAGATTTTCGTTGATAAATAACATAGGTAATTTTAGTCATTTCTACACACTCATCAACTTTATACTATTAATTTGGTGAATATGTGAATAAATTAGATCCTAAACATAGTCTTCTGATAATAAAGTGTAGTTATTCTCACTTTATTGAAAAGGAAAAATAGTAATGATAGGAATAAAAAATTAATAGTATTAATTAACTTTTTTTTTTAACATGATATGTTGCCTGCCCCTAAGACCGACGGCTATGGTTATGGATAATTAATAGGAATGAATAAACAATAGTATTGAAAAAGTAATAAAGAAATTAAATTTTGAGGCTCTAGGTAATTGCCTAAGTTGCTTACGCCTAAGACCGGCTATGAGAACGATTTTCACTTCACCTAAACCTAAACTCAAAATTTTAAATAATCGTCGTTCCACGCCCCAAACCTCAATGTGGATGGATAATTAAAACTCAAATTTGTCACAAACAGATTTGAGTTTTGTTTAGGTATCCTCATCCCACCACCCTCAGTTTAGTGAAATTAATTTTTTAATAAAAATATTATTTTTCAAAATCAAACTTCATCACAAATAATAAAATAAAATAATCTCAAAGAATTTCATAAATACATTTCAAATATTTTAAATAATAAATCCAAATTAAAATATCAAAATATTGATCACATATTTAATATTCTAATTTATCAAAAATAAATGATAAAATATTAATATATGTAAGATTAAAAAGATAGTTTAACTGATCTAAATTAATTAAGTATAAATTATTGGTTTAACATTTTTTTTATCTCTCTTGATGTACTAATTTAAAGAAGATGTTGGTAATCAACATTTTTAATGGATTTAGCCAAAAAAAAATATTATAAAACATAAACAAATTGTAATACCCCGTATTTTTATTTCTCCGGATAATATTTTATTGTGATCGACTGAGCCCAGTGTACTCTGAGAAATTATTTGATAAAATAATTAGAGTAACTGTGGAACTGAGAATAAATCCAATTAATATTATCTGACTCTGAGGTATTTTATTAATTTGGACTTAAGAGACTTTTTGGACATTTAGTAGTATTATTTCTAATACTAAGTTACTATATATTCTTTTTCTCTCACTTTGCCAAACAAAAGAAAAAGATAGAAACATTGAAGGAAAGAAGGAAGAAAGGAAAGGAAAGGAGAGAAAAGAGGAAATAGAAGAAAAAGCTCAAGAACATCAAGATCATAATCATCCATTCATCAAACTTTCATCCAATCTTCTCAATCATCTTCATCTTGCTCATCTCAAGGTGGGTTCTAGTTAGAAACCACATTTTTAGAGTTTTTGGAATGATTGAGTTTTAGGTCAATATGTTGAATCGATGTTTTTAACGGTTAAAAATCGATATAAATTGTGTAGTATGATCACTTTATGCATATAAACATTGTTGATGCTTGTTTGTGCTGTTTGAAATTGATTTGGGTTAAGAAATGGTGATTTTGGGGTTTTGGGGCCATGGAACCCGTAAGGAGGAATTCTGGTTCTGGTGTGATTCGCCAGGCGAATTGGGAATTCGCCAGGAGAATTAGGTCTCGCCACCTATTCGCCAGGCGAAGTGCTGGCGAAAGGGATTCGCCAGGCGAAAACCGGATTCGCCAGGCGAATTTGGAGAAACAGAAATGGGTTAGCTACTGAAACTTTTGATTTTTCTGAAATTGGAGTTTCACCACTAGATTCGCCAGGCAAAGTGCTGGCGGAAGGGAGTTTCGCCAAGCGAAGAGCTGGCGAAGGGGGATTCGCCAGGCGAAATACAGATTCGCCAGGCGAATCTGCCTGGGATCAAATATTTTACTTTTCTTCAAAAATCCGTAACTTTTGACTCGTTTATCTGATCTAAGAGTTCTTTATATCGTTGTGAAGCTAAGGAAATATTCTATGCAATGGAAGTGAGAAGTGTTAATTTTACCGACCGACTAAATAATCGGGAAAGTTCAAAGGTGTTTTAATTATGGTGTAATTGTTATAAAGTATGCTATTATAAAATTGTGAGATACCTTGCCTATCCTATTATTGTTTAACATGATTGTAATTGAATGTGCATGTTAATGTTGGAAAGAGAAATAGGAAGAGTGAGGAAAACCCCTTATGAACTATAGGAGAATTTAGATGTTGGAAACACTAGTATGGAACATGTGGTTAACCTTTGTGGGTTTGAGCCGGCATGAGAGACCGAGAGGCATTATAGCCTTGTGATTGTCAAACACAATCGTATTTGTTGTATGTAATCATGTAATCGTAACCGGTTTGTCTTGAGTGTAGTTTCATGAGTCTTGGACTCCTCTGAAATGGATGCACAACTCTTGGCAGGTTTGATTCCCCGTGCTGTACGAATGGCGCCCATGGAGCGTATGCTTATGACGGTAAAAGGCCCGTGTGAAGTGACGGTTCATAACGGTAAAAGGCCTGTAGAACCCGAATCCATTCGTATGTCAAGTAGGTTACAAGGATCTATGACTCGGGTCGCCTTCTAGACGTAGAAGCGGACGGGAACAGGAGGTACCTTGGTATGGTTATCGATTAATGATACTTTGAGTTGATGAACTCATGGCATGTTTCCATATAGTGTGAGAATTGAAATGTGAACTCAAGAGTCCTTTCCCCTTTTTCCCCGAACTTGAGTTAGGATTGTTAGAACCTTGATAATCCGAGAGAACCCATAAGATAGGGAACTCACTGAGATTTGATGTATCTCACCCCACGTTGTTGATGTATTTCAGGTGCTTCAGGTTTCGAGAAGGGTAAGGATAAGGTCGTGTGATCTTTTCCTTGCTTGTTGATGGCTAGCTTCCGTAGCGGAGTTTATTTTGAGATCATTGTTGATCTAGTTCTTAGTTTTTATCTTTTGAACATCTTGTGTATAATATGCCTTAGGTTTTTGTACTTTGTACTTTAGGGCATTTATTTGTATACAATGTGTTAACTAGGAGCTTATGTGTTTCAGTACCAAACACTTGGATCTATATATAATATTTATGCTTTGATGTATGAGTTTTATATATGGGTGTTACAGTTGGTATCAGAGCAGGTCGTATCCTCGACCTAGCCATGAAATAGTATAAGTATTTCTTTCTGTTTCGTATACGTTGTGTCGCCATTGGTCTTAAGTGTTATATTTATGGCATTGAGCCTGATCAACTTAATCATATTTGTATGACCTTTAGGAACATGGCTGATGGACATAGAAATACTCGTGGTAGACCTCGCACCACTCCTCAAGGGACGAATCCGCCGGGCGGCGATGGTAATGCTCCTCTGTATCAGTTTATGCAACAGATGCAGCAGCAACAGAATCTATTCATGCAGCAAATGGTGCAACAAATGAATTGAGGTTTGCATCCTACGGTAGTTGTTCCAGAAGCTGAAGGTGGGAAATTCCTGGATTTTATCCGCATGAATCCCCCAGAATTTCATGGTGGATTGGATCCCGTAAAGGCTCACGAATGGATTTCTGGTATGGAGAGAATTTTCTTGATAGTCCAGTGCAGCGAGGAGAACAAAGTGTTGTTCGCCTCTCACTCATTGAAGGGTCCTGCTATGAGATGGTGGGAGAGTGCCTCGGCTTTAATGGTCATTCAGGAAGTGCCAAAGGTTTGGGAGCAGTTCAAGGTTGTTTTCATGGAGAAGTATTTTCCGAGCTCTTTGAGAACTCAGAAAGAGTTTGATTTTCAACAACTAAGACAAGGTAGTATGATTGTGGCCAGTTATGCTGAAAAGTTTGAAGACATGGCTGCTTATTCTAGACAGGCTATGTATGCTCCAGATGAGAGGTGGAAGGTGGACCAATTTATTTTTGGACTTAGAGCTGAAATATCCCATAGTGTATCTCAGAGGGAGTTCACTACTTATGCTGAAGTTTTAAGGCAATGCTATGTAGCTGAACATAGTTTGAAGAAAGTCCAAGCGGAAAGAGTTACGAGTAGAGGGAATCAAGGGGATCGCGGAAGATCCAACCAACAATTCAGGCCTAGGCAACAAGCCTTTAAAGGAAAGCAAGTTCAAGATTCAAGGGCGAGTACACCTCCGGTGTGTCGCACTTGTGGAAGGATGCATTATGGAAGGTGTGGTATAGACAATGTGAAGTGTTACCAATGTCAGAAGATGGGGCATCTGAAGAGAGATTGTCCTCAGAATAGGACTCAGACACAAGGGAGGGTTTATACCTTAGATGCAAGGAAGAAGAAGAGGGACAATTCCTTAATTGCCGGTACGTGCTTCGTTAACGGTTTTCCTTGTTTTGTTCTATTTGACTGCGGGGCTACACACTCTTTTGTATCGATACAATGTATGAAGCGACTTGGGTTGCGGTCCGTTCCTTTGTCTCCTCCTATGGTGGTCACTACCGCCATGGATGAAATAGTCGAGACACCGTCGATGTGTGAAAACTGTGTTTTGTCTGTGGACGGTAGAGTTTTTCAGATTGATCTTATTTGTCTACCACTTAAGAAAGTTGATGTCGTTTTGGGAATGGATTGGCTTTCTGCTAATTCGGTGTTTATTGGGTGTGAAGAAAAGCTCATCATCATTCCATCTGTTGATGCTACCTCGAAAGATGTCTTAACAACTATCCTAAAAGGTACGATTGGAATGATAAATTTCTTGTTCGAAGAAGAGAAATCTGTTCTTCTGGTTCTCACTAAGGAAGGGAGTAGCGACCTTCAAGTTTCGAACATTCCTTTAGTTTGTGAGTTTTCGGAAGTTTTCCCCGAAGATGTCACTTCTCTTCCTCCGGAGAGGGAAGTGGAATTTTCTATTGACCTGGTACCAGGAACGACTCCTATATCCGTTTCTCAGTATCGGATGGCACCGCCTGAATTGAGAGAACTGAAGGAACAACTGGAAGAGCTTTTGGCTAAGCATTTTGTTAGACCTAGTGTCTCATCGTGGGGAGCTCCAGTATTATTAGTAAAGAAGAAAGACGGCGGGATGCGGTTGTGTATTGACTATCGCCAGCTGAATAAAGTCACTATTAAGAACAAGTATCCCTTGCCAAGGATAGACGACCTATTAGATCAATTGAAAGGAGCCTGTGTGTTCTCGAAGATTGATTTAAGGCCGGGTTATCACCAAATTCGAGTGAAGAGTTCCGATGTACCTAAGACTGCATTTAGGACCCGTTATGGTCATTACGAATTCTTAGTGATGTCATTCGGTGTGACTAATGCCCCATCTATTTTTATGGATTATATGAATCGGTTATTTCAAACTTACTTGGATCAATTTGTTGTGATCTTCATTGATGACATTCTTATCTATTCCCGTACTCCGCAAGAGCACGAAGAACATTTGAGAATCGTCTTATCGATCTTACAAGAGAAGCAACGTTTTGCCAAGTTAAGCAAGTGCGAGTTCTGGATGTCTGAAGTTAGTTTTCCTGGTCACGTTATATCACAGGGTGGTGTAGCGGTGGATCCGTCAAAGGTTGAAGCTGTGGTTAGTTGGGAGAGACCGAAGAACGTATCGGAAATTAGAAGTTTCTTGGGTCTAGCAGGCTACTACAGAAGGTTTATCAAAGGCTTTTCGCAATTAGCATTACCCATGACTAAACTTACTCAGAAGGATTGCCCCTTTGAGTGGGATTCGGCGTGTGAATAAAGTTTTATGAGTTTGAAAGAAAGATTGACTACGGCTCCCGTTCTGATTATTCCCGATCCTAGCAAGTCGTATGAGGTATTTTCTAATGCGTCTAAGATGGGATTAGAAGGTGTTTTAATGCAAGAAAGTCATGTGGTGGCTTATGCTTATCGACAATTGAAAATTCATGAGAAGAATTATCCAACCCATGATTTGGAATTAGCGGCGGTGGTGTTTACTTTGAAAGTGTGGCGTCACTACTTATATGGAGTACATTTTGAAATGTTTAGTGACCACAAGAGTTTAAAGTACCTCTTTGACCAAAAAAAGTTGAATATGCGTCAAAGAAGGTGGATGGAATATTTAAAGGATTATGATCTAGAGCTAAAATACCATCCGGGTAAAGCGAACAAAGTTGCCGATGCCTTGAGTAGGAAAGTTTTGAGAAAGGACGAATTGATGATGTTAGAATATTCGTTGTTGGAAAAGTTTAGAGATTTAAATCTTCAATTTGTGTGGACTCCTAATGGAGTGATTATGGGGAATTTAAATATAAATTCTAATTTAAGAGTTGAAATTCAACAAGGAGAATTATTGGATGAGAAGTTGCAAGAGATGCTAAGTCAACTGGGTTTTGTGCACGCTAGCGATGGAATGATTATGTTTAACCAAAGAATGTGCGTTTCAAACGATGTGACTTTGAAAAGAAGGATTTTAGAGGAAGCGCATAAGGGTACCTTCACTATACATCCAGGTTCTTCAAAGATGTATCAAGACTTAAAGAAGGGCTATTGGTGGTTCGGTATGAAAAGAGATGTTGCGGTCCTTGTGTCGGAATGTACGGTATGCCAACAAGTTAAGATTGAACATCAAAGACCGGGTGGATTATTACAACCATTAGAAATCCCAGTTTGGAAATGGGATAGTATTTCTATGGATTTTGCGATAGGTTTACCTCGTACGCAAGGTGGTTATGATTCGATTTGGGTAATAGTAGATCGGTTAACAAAGTCGGCGCATTTCTTGGCCGTGAAGACTACCTTCAAGGCAAGTCATCTTACGAGGTTGTTTATTGCGGAAATTGTAAGATTGCACGGTATTCCCTCTGATATTGTGTCGGATAGAGATCTGAAGTTTATTTCAAGATTTTGGAAGGTTTTTCAACAAGCCATGGGGACGGAGTTGCGTTTGAGCACGTCTAATCATCCACAGACGGATGGTCAGACTGAGCGAACGATACAAACGATGGAGGATATGTTGAGAGCTTGTGTGTTAGAGAATAAAGGAAATTGGAAAGAACTTCTACCATTGATGAGTTCTCTTATAATAATAGTTATCATGCGAGCATCGGAATGGCTCCGTATGAAGCATTATATGGGAGAAAATGTAGGACACCTTTGTGTTGGGCGGAAGTTGGGGAGGATAGGATCTTAGGACCCAAAATTATCCAAGAGACTACGGAAAAGATTCAAATGATCCGCGAGAAAATTAAACAAGCACAAGATCGACAGAAGAGTTATGCGGACAATCGAAGAAGACCTTTAGAATTTGAAGAGGGGGACCATGTGTTTTTGAAAGTTACTCCGAGATTAAGACTGAAAGGACCATTTAAGTCAGAGAAGTTAAGTCCGAGATACGTGGGACCGTATCAAGTTTTAGAAAGGATTGGCGAAGTAGCGTACAGGTTGGCCTTACCACCTTCTCTGTCGGAAATGCATGATGTTTTTCATGTATCTTAACTTCGCAGATTTGTTCCAGATCCTCTTCAGCCAATTCTACCGGATACTGTTGAAATAGAAGCAGACTTAACGTTTGAACCTCAACCGAGCCGTATTGTGGGAAGAGAAACGAAAGTATTAAGGAATAAGGAAATTTCTCTCGTTAAGGTGCAGTGGGATATAACTCATCCGGGTGATGCAACTTGGGAACTTGAATCGGAAATGCGAGATGCTTACCCGCATCTTTTCAGGTAATCTTTAAATTCGAGGGCGAATTTCTATTTAAGGGGGGGAGGATGCAATACCCCGTATTTTTATTTCTCCGGATAATATTTTATTGTGATCGACTGAGCCCAGTGTACTCTGAGAAATTATTTGATAAAATAATTAGAGTAACTGTGGAACTGAGAATAAATCCAATTAATATTATCTGACTCTGAGGTATTTTATTAATTTGGACTTAAGAGACTTTTTGGACATTTAGTAGTATTATTTCTAATACTAAGTTACTATATATTCTTTTTCTCTCACTTTGCCAAACAAAAGAAAAAGATAGAAACATTGAAGGAAAGAAGGAAGAAAGGAAAGGAAAGAAGAGAAAAGAGGAAATAGAAGAAAAAGCTCAAGAACATCAAGATCATCATCATCCATTCATCAAACTTTCATCCAATCTTCTCAATCATCTTCATCTTGCTCATCTCAAGGTGGGTTCTAGTTAGAAACCACATTTTTAGAGTTTTTGGAATGATTGAGTTTTAGGTCAATATGTTGAATCGATGTTTTTAACGGTTAAAAATCTATATAAATTGTGTAGTATGATCACTTTATGCATATAAACATTGTTGATGCTTGTTTGTGCTGTTTGAAATTGATTTGGGTTAAGAAATGGTGATTTTGGGGTTTTGGGGCCATGGAACCCGTAAGGAGGAATTCTGGTTCTGGTGTGATTCGCCAGGAGAATTGGGAATTCGCCAGGCGAATTAGGTCTCGCCACCTATTCGCCAGGCGAAGTGCTGGCGAAAGGGATTCGCCAGGCGAATTTGGAGAAACAGAAATGGGTTAGCTACTGGAACTTTTGATTTTTCTGAAATTGGAGTTTCGCCACTAGATTCGCCAAGCGAAGTGCTGGCGGAAGGGAGTTTCGCCAGGCGAAGAACTGGCGAAGGGGGATTCGCCAGGCGAATCTGCCTGGGATCAAATATTTTCCTTTTCTTCAAAAATCCGTAACTTTTGACTCGTTTATCCGATCTAAGAGTTCTTTATATCGTTGTGAAGCTAAGGAAATATTCTATGCAATGGAAGTGAGAAGTGTTAATTTTACCGACCGACTAAATAATCGGGAAAGTTCAAAAGTGTTTTAATTATGGTGTAATTGTTATAAAGTATGCTATTATGAAATTGTGAGATACCTTGCCTATCCTATTATTGTTTAACATGATTGTAATTGAATGCGCATGTTAATGTTGGAAAGAGAAATAGGAAGAGTGAGGAAAACCCCTTATGAACTATAGGAGAATTTAGATGTTGGAAACACTGGTATGGAACACGTGGTTAACCTTTGTGGGTTTGAGCCGGCATGAGAGGCCGGGAGGCATTATAGCCTTGTGATTGTCGAACACAATCGTATTTGTTGTATGTAATCATGTAATCGTAACCGGTTTGTCTTAAGTGTAGTTTCATGAGTCTTGGACTCCTCTGAAATGGATGCACAACTCTTGGCAGGTTTGATTCCCCGTGCTATACGAATGACGCTCATGGAGCGTATGCTTGTGACGGTAAAAGGCCCGTGTGAAGTGACGGTTCATAACGGTAAAAGGCCCGTAGAACCCGAATCCATTCGTATGTCAAGTAGGTTACAAGGATCTATGACTCGGGTCGCCTTCTAGACGTAGAAGCGGATGGGAACATGAGGTACCTTGGTATGGTTATCGATTAGTGATACTTAGAGTTGATGAACTCATGGCATGTTTCCATATAGTGTGAGAATTGAAATGTGAACTCAAGAGTCCTTTCCCCTTTTTCCCCGGACTTGAGTTAGGATTGTTAGAACCTTGATAATCCGAGAGAACCCATAAGATAGGGAACTCACTGAGATTTGATGTATCTCACCCTACGTTGTTGATGTATTTCAGGTGCTTCAGGTTCCGAGAAGGGTAAGGATAAGGTCGTGTGATCTTTTCCTTGCTTGTTGATGGCTAGCTTCCGTAGCGGAGTTTATTTTGAGATCATTGTTGATCTAGTTCTTAGTTTTTATCTTTTGAACATCTTGTGTATAATATGCCTTAGGTTTTTGTACTTTGTACTTTAGGGCATTTATTTGTATACAATGTGTTAACTAGGAGCTTATGTGTTTCAGTACCAAACACTTGGATCTATATATAATATTTATGCTTTGATGTATGAGTTTTATATATGGGTGTTACAGTTGGTATCAGAGCAGGTCGTATGCTCGACCTAGCCATGAAATAGTATAAGTATTTCTTCCCGTTTCGTATACGTTGTGTCGCCATTGGTCTTAAGTGCTATATTTATGGCATTGAGCCTGATCAACTTAATCATATTTGTATGACCTTTAGGAACATGGCTGATGGACGTAGAAACACTCGTGGTAGACCTCGCACCACTCCTCAAGGGACGAATCCACCGGGCGGCGATGGTAATGCTCCTCTGTATCAGTTTATGCAACAGATGCAGCAGCAACAGAATTTATTCATGCAGCAAATGGTGCAACAAATGAATTGAGGTTTGCATCCTACGGTAGTTGTTCCAGAAGCTGAAGGTGGGAAATTCCTGGATTTTATCCGCATGAATCCCCCAGAATTTCATGGTGGATTGGATCCCGTAAAGGCTCACGAATGGATTTATGGTATGGAGAGAATTTTCTTGATAGTCCAGTGCAGCGAGGAGAACAAAGTGTTGTTCGCTTCTCACTCATTGAAGGGTCCTGCTATGAGATGGTGGGAGAGTGCCTCGGCTTTAATGGTCATTCAGGAAGTGCCAAATGTTTGGGAGCAGTTCAAGGTTGTTTTCATGGAGAAGTATTTTCCGAGCTCTTTGAGAACTCAGAAAGAGTTTGATTTTCAACAACTAAGACAAGGTAGTATGACTTGGGCCAGTTATGCTGAAAAGTTTGAAGACATGGCTGCTTATTCTAGACAGGCTATGTATGCTCCAGATGAGAGGTGGAAGGTGGACCAATTTATTTTTGGACTTAGAGCTGAAATATCCCATAGTGTATCTCAGAGGGAGTTCACTACTTATGCTGAAGTTTTAAGGCAATGCTATGTAGCTGAACATAGTTTGAAGAAAGTCCAAGCAGAAGGAGTTACGAGTAGAGGGAATCAAGGGGATCGCGGAAGATCCAACCAACAATTCAGGCCTAGGCAACAAGCCTTTAAAGGAAAGCAAGTTCGAGATTCAAGGGCGAGTACACCTCCGGTGTGTCGCACTTGTGGAAGGATGCATTATGGAAGGTGTGGTATAGACAATGTGAAGTGTTACCAATGTCAGAAGATGGGGCATCTGAAGAGAGATTGTCCTCAGAATAGGACTCAGATACAAGGGAGGGTTTATACCTTAGATGCAAGGAAAAAGAAGAGTGACAATTCCTTAATTGCCGGTACGTGCTTCGTTAACGGTTTTCCTTGTTTTGTTCTATTTGACTGCGGGGCTACACACTCTTTTGTATCGATACAATGTATGAAGCGACTTGGGTTGTGGTCCGTTCCTTTGTCTCCTCCTATGGTGGTAACTACCGCCATGGATGAAATAGTCGAGACACCGTCGATGTGTGAAAACTGTGTTTTGTCTGTGGACGGTAGAGTTTTTCAGATTGGTCTTATTTGTCTACCACTTAAGAAAGTTGATGTCGTTTTGGGAATGGATTGGCTTTCTGCTAATTCGGTGTTTATTGGGTGTGAAGAAAAGCTCATCATCATTCCATCTGTTGATGCTACCCCGAAAGATGTCTTAACAACTATCCTAGAAGGTACGATTAGAATGATAAATTTCTTGTTCGAAGAAGAGAAATCTATTCTTCTGGTTCTCACTAAGGAAGGGAGTAGCGACCTTCAAGTTTCGAACATTCCTGTAGTTTGTGAGTTTTCGGAAGTTTTCCCCGAAGATGTCACTTCTCTTCCTCCGGAGAGGGAAGTGGAATTTTCTATTGACCTGGTACCAGGAACGACTCCTATATCCGTTTCTCCGTATCGGATGGCACCGCTTAAATTGAGAGAACTGAAGGAACAACTGGAAGAGCTTTTGGCTAAGCATTTTGTTAGACCTAGTGTCTCATCGTGGGGAACTCCAGTATTATTAGTAAAGAAGAAAGACAGCGGGATGCGGTTGTGTATTGACTATCGCCAGCTGAATAAAGTCACTATTAAGAACAAGTATCCCTTGCCAAGGATAGACGACCTATTAGATCAATTAAAAGGAGACTGTGTGTTCTCGAAGATTGATTTGAGTTCGGGTTATCACCAAATTCGAGTGAAGAGTTCCAATGTACATAAGACTGCATTTAGGACCCGTTATGGTCATTACGAATTCTTAGTGATGCCATTCGGTGTGACTAATGCCCCAGCTGTTTTTATGGATTATATGAATCGGTTATTTCAAACTTACTTGGATCAATTTGTTGTGATCTTCATTGATGACATTCTTATCTATTCCCGTACTCCGCAAGAGCACGAAGAACATTTGAGAATCGTCTTATCGATCTTACAAGAGAAGCAACGTTTTGCCAAGTTAAGCAAGTGCGAGTTCTGGATGTCTGAAGTTAGTTTTCCTGGTCACGTTATATCACAGGGTGGTGTAGCGGTGGATCCGTCAAAGGTTGAAGTTGTGGTTAGTTGGGAGAGACCGAAGAACGTATCGGAAATTAGAAGTTTCTTGGGTCTAGCAGGCTACTACAGAAGGTTTATCAAAGGCTTTTTGCAATTAGCATTACCCATGACTAAACTTACTCAGAAGGATTGCCCCTTTGAGTGGGATTCGGCGTGTGAACAAAGTTTTATGAATTTGAAAGAAAGATTGACTACGGCTCCCGTTCTGATTATTCCTGATCCTAGCAAGTCGTATGAGGTATTTTCTGATGCGTCTAAGACGGGATTAGAAGGAGTTTTAATGCAAGAAAGTCATGTGGTGGCTTATGCTTCTCGACAATTGAAAATTCATGAGAAGAATTATCCAACCCACGATTTGGAATTAGCGGCGGTGGTGTTTACTTTGAAAGTGTGGCGTCACTACTTATATGGAGTACATTTTGAAATGTTTAGTGACCACAAGAGTTTAAAGTACCTCTTTGACCAAAAAAAGTTGAATATGCGTCAAAGAAGGTGGATGGAATATTTAAAGGATTATGATCTAGAGCTAAAATACCATCCGGGTAAAGCGAACAAAGTTGCCGATGCCTTGAGTAGGAAAGTTTTGAGAAAGGACGAATTGATGATGTTAGAATATTCGTTGTTGGAAATGTTTAGAGATTTAAATCTTCAATTTGTGTGGACTCCTAATGGAGTGATTATGGGGAATTTAAGTGTCAATTCTACTTTAAGAGTTAAAATTCAACAAGGACAATTATTGGATGAGAAGTTGCAAGAGATGCTAAGTCAACTGGGTTTTGTGCACGCTAGCGATGGAATGATTATGTTTAACCAAAGAATGTGCGTTCCAAACGATGTGACTTTGTAAAGAAGGATTTTAGAGGAAGCGCATAAGGGTGCCTTCACTATACATCCGGGTTCTTCAAAGATGTATCAAGACTTAAAGAAGGGCTATTGGTGGTCCGGTATGAAAAGAGATGTTGCGGTCCTTGTGTCGGAATGTACGGTATGCCAACAAGTTAAGATTGAACATCAAAGACCGGGTGGATTATTACAACCATTAGAAATCCCAGTTTGGAAATGGGATAGTATTTCTATGGATTTTACGGTAGGTTTACCTCGTACGCAAGGTGGTTATGATTCGATTTGGGTAATAGTAGATCGATTAACAAAGTCGGCGCATTTCTTGGGCGTGAAGACTACCTTCAAGGCAAGTCATCTTGCGAGGTTGTTTATTGCGGAAATTGTAAGATTGCACAGTATTCTCTCTGATATTGCGTCGGATAGAGATCTGAAGTTTACTTCAAGATTTTGGAAGGTTTTTCAACAAGCCATGGGGACGGAGTTGCGTTTGAGCACGTCTAATCATCCACAGACGGATGGTCAGACTGAGCGAACGATACAAACGATGAAGGATATGTTGAGAGCTTGTGTGTTAGAGAATAAAGGAAATTGGAAAGAACTTCTACCATTGATGAGTTCTCTTATAATAATAGTTATCATGCGAGCATCGGAATGGCTCCGGATGAAGCATTATATGGGAGAAAATGTAGGACACCTTTGTGTTGGGCGGAAGTTGGGGAGGATAGGATTTTAGGACCCGAAATTATCCAAGAGACTACGGAAAAGATTCAAATGATCCGCGAGAAAATTAAACATGCACAAGATCGACAGAAGAGTTATGCGGACAATCGAAGAAGACCTTTAGAATTTGAAGAGGGGGACCATGTGTTTTTGAAAGTTACTCCGAGATTAAGACTGAAAGGACCATTTAAGTCACGAAAGTTAAGTCTGAGATACGTGGGACCGTATCAAGTTTTAGAAAGGATTGGCGAAGTAGCGTACAGGTTGGCCTTACCTCCTTCTCTATCGGAAATGCATGATGTCTTTCATGTATCTCAACTTCGCAGATTTGTTCCAGATCCTCTTCAGCCAATTCTACCAGATACTGTTGAAATAGAAGCAGACTTAACGTTTGAACCTCAACCGAGCCGTATTGTGGGAAGAGAAACGAAAGTATTAAGGAATAAGGACATTTCTCTCGTTAAGGTGCAGTGGGATATAACTCATCCGGGTGATGCAACTTGGGAACTTGAATCGGAAATGCGAGATGCTTACCCGCATCTTTTCAGGTAATCTTTAAATTCGAGGGCGAATTTCTATTTAAGGGGGGGAGGATGTAATACCCCGTATTTTTATTTCTCCGGATAATATTTTATTGTGATCGACTGAGCCCAGTGTACTCTGAGAAATTATTTGATAAAATAATTAGAGTAACTGTGGAACTGAGAATAAATCCAATTAATATTATCTGACTCTGAGGTATTTTATTAATTTGGACTTAAGAGACTTTTTGGACATTTAGTAGTATTATTTCTAATACTAAGTTACTATATATTCTTTTTCTCTCACTTTGCCAAACAAAAGAAAAAGATAGAAACATTGAAGGAAAGAAGGAAGAAAGGAAAGGAAAGAAGAGAAAAGAGGAAATAGAAGAAAAAGCTCAAGAACATCAAGATCATCATCATCCATTAATCAAACTTTCATCCAATCTTCTCAATCATCTTCATCTTGCTCATCTCAAGGTGGGTTCTAGTTAGAAACCACATTTTTAGAGTTTTTAGAATGATTGAGTTTTAGGTCAATATGTTGAATTGATGTTTTTAACGGTTAAAAATCTATATAAATTGTGCAGTATGATCACTTTATGCATATAAACATTGTTGATGCTTGTTTGTGTTGTTTGAAATTGATTTGGGTTAAGAAATGGTGATTTTGGGGTTTTGGGGCCATGGAACCCGTAAGGAGGAATTCTGGTTCTGGTGTGATTCGCTAGGCGAATTGGGAATTTTCCAGGCGAATTAGGTCTCGCCACCTATTCGCTAGGCGAAGTGCTGGCGAAAGGGATTCGCCAGGCGAATTTGGAGAAACAGAAATGGGTTAGCTACTGGAACTTTTGATTTTTCTGAAATTGGAGTTTCGCCACTAGATTGGCCAGGCGAAGTGCTGGCGGAAGGGAGTTTCGCCAGGCGAAGAACTGGCGAAGGGGGATTCGCCAGGCGAAATACAGATTCGCCAGGCGAATCTGCCTGGGATCAAATATTTTCCTTTTCTTCAAAAATCCATAACTTTTGACTCGTTTATCCGATCTAAGAGTTCTTTATAACGTTGTGAAGCTAAGGAAATATTCTATGCAATGGAAGTGAGAAGTGTTAATTTTACCGACCGACTAAATAATCAGGAAAGTTCAAAAGTGTTTTAATTATGGTGTAATTGTTATAAAGTATGCTATTATGAAATTGTGAGATACCTTGCCTATCCTATTATTGTTTAACATGATTGTAATTGAATGCGCATGTTAATGTTGGAAAGAGAAATTGGAAGAGTGAGGAAAACCCCTTATGAACTATAGGAGAATTTAGATGTTGGAAACACTAGTATGGAACATGTGGTTAACCTTTGTGGGTTTGAGCCGGCATGAGAGGCCGGGAGGCATTATAGCCTTGTGATTGTCGAACACAATCGTATTTGTTGTATGTAATCATGTAATCGTAACCGGTTTGTCTTGAGTGTAGTTTCATGAGTCTTGGACTCCTCTGAAATGGATGCACAACTACTTGGCAGGTTTGATTCCCCGTGTTGTACGAATGACGCTCATGGAGCGTATGCTTGTGACGGTAAAAGGCCCGTGTGAAGTGACAGTTCATAACGGTAAAAGGCCCGTAGAACCCAAATCCATTCGTATGTCAAGTAGGTTACAAGGATCTATGACTCGGGTCACCTTCTAGACGTAGAAGCGGACGGGAACAGGAGGTACCTTGGTATGGTTATCGATTAGTGATACTTTGAGTTGATGAACTCATGGCATGTTTCCATATAGTGTGAGAATTGAAATGTGAACTCAAGAGTCCTTTCCCCTTTTTCCCCGGACTTGAGTTAAGATTGTTAGAACCTTGATAATCCGAGAGAACCCATAAGATAGGGAACTCACTGAGATTTGATGTATCTCACCCCACGTTGTTGATGTATTTCAGGTGCTTCAGGTTCCGAGAAGGGTAAGGATAAGGTCGTGTGATCTTTTCCTTGCTTGTTGATGGCTAGCTTCCGTAGCGGAATTTATTTTGAGATCATTGTTGATCTAGTTCTTAGTTTTTATCTTTTGAACATCTTGTGTATAATATGCCTTAGGTTTTTGTACTTTGTACTTTAGGGCATTTATTTGTATACAATGTGTTAACTAGGAGCTTATGTGTTTCAGTACCAAACACTTGGATCTATATATAATATTTATGCTTTGATGTATGAGTTTTATATATGGGTGTTACACAAATAAATTAAACAAAATATTATACTAAAATAGAATTCCTTTTAAGACTAGAGACTTTTTCTTAAAATGATTTTTATACTTTAATTTATTTTAGTAGAATTTTTTTTCTAAAATATTTATAAAAAAAGTCAAATGGTTTAAATAGTTATTTTTAAAATATTATTTTAGGTATTTTATTAATTTTCTATATTTTTTTTAATATCAAAATTTAAAAAAATCACTTAAATTTGAAGCTATTTCAGATATTTTTTTAATAAAAATCATTCTTGAAAAATTGTAATTTTAACTATGTTTTAATCTTTAATAATGTATATTTATGCTATTGGATGTCTAAATTATTTACATAAAATGAATTTAAAAACTTATAGTATTTTAAACATTATTTTTGTAAAAGTATATTTTGAAAATACAAAAAAAAAACTATTTTTTAAAACTTAAAAAAAAGTGTCAAATATCTCAAGAATAAAATGAAAATTCTAGTCAAAATAATTTATTAAAAATTAAATCTAAGTAAATATGAGTAAAAAAAAAAATTTAATATTCCTTTCATAAAAAGAAACATAAATAAAAAAATGTCTCAAACTTAACTTTTTTTGTCTCATATCTTAAATTTAGGATTCTTTTATTTTATATAATAATGATTTGTTAATTTTTTTAAACGTATTATATTAGTCATTTTTATTTAATTAACGATGAAAAGATTGAAAATTAATTGTTAAATTCAATGTTAATTTGCTGAAAAAGATTAATATGACATATTTTAAAAAGTTAAGAGATGAATATAAAGCTTTTAAATTAAAAATTAAAAATGAATTTCAAATATAACATAAAATATGAAAAAAAAAAAAAAAAATTTTTACACTTTCAATCAATCAACGAATCAACGACGTATATTCTATCATGTTATATATTTAATTTTAAAATATTAATATAAAATAACAAAAATTATAATTCAATTAAATAATGATATAAAACTAATTTACACCGATATAATACATTTAGTCTCATAAAATATTAAAAAGGATATTAAACTAAAATTAATGTTTGTAATTAGATACATCAACTCTTCGCATACCATTTTTGTTTATACTAATAAAAGAAATCTAGAAGGTCAACAAAAAAAAACTATAAAAACCATAGAAAGTCATTTTCATTTCCACTTCAAGTTTTATCATCTTCGTTTCTCTTCCATCCTCATCTCCTATCCATCCACTCACTCCCCATTTCTCCCACGCAACTACACAAAACTCAAATACCTTCCTCCAATAACATTCCTCCACGTGTCACTTCCCACAACTTCAAAAATAACAACACCACTACCAACAAACAGCACCAAACGCACCGCAAAAAACAACCACAATCATCTCCATGGGCACCGAAACAGAAAACCAAAACGGGTTCAAACTAGTTGGCCACAAAAACTTTGTCCGAACCAACCCGAAATCAGACCGGTTCAAAGTGAAACGCTTCCACCACGTCGAGTTCTGGTGCACCGACGCAACCAACATCTCGCGGCGGTTCTCATGGGGACTCGGAATGCCTATCGTCGCTAAATCAGACCTTTCCACCGGAAACTCAACTCACGCTTCGTACCTCCTCCGCTCCGGCAACCTCAATTTCCTCTTCTCCGCCGCGTACTCCCCTTCCATTTCACTCTCTTCCCCTTCCTCAACCGCTTCCATTCCCACCTTCGACGCCGCAGCCAGCTTCGCCTTCTCCGCCTCCCACGGCCTCGGTGTTCGTGCTGTTGCTATCGAAGTCGAAGACGCTGAAGTCGCTTTCACCACAAGCGTCGCCCACGGTGCTATCCCGGCGTCTCCTCCCGTCGTCCTCGACAACCGCGTCAAACTCGCTGAAGTTCGTCTCTACGGCGACGTCGTTTTACGCTACGTCAGTTACAACAACCCGAACCAAACCTCCGAACCTAATCCAGACCAGTGGTTCCTCCCTGGCTTCGAACCAGTATCAGATGAATCCTCTCACTCGTCGCTAGACTTCGGAATCAGACGACTAGACCACGCCGTTGGAAACGTACCGGAGCTCTCATCAGCTATGAAATACCTAAAAGAATTCACTGGTTTTCACGAATTCGCTGAGTTTACAGCTGAAGACGTCGGAACAGCTGAGAGCGGGTTGAACTCCGCCGTGCTAGCGAACAATGAAGAAACCGTGTTGCTTCCGATTAATGAACCGGTCTACGGAACCAAGAGGAAGAGTCAGATAGAAACTTATCTGGAGCACAATGAAGGCGCTGGTTTACAGCATTTGGCTTTGACATCTGAAGATATATTCAAGACTTTGAGAGAGATGAGGAAGAGAAGTGGTGTTGGTGGGTTTGAGTTTATGCCTTCGCCTCCACCTACTTATTATCGGAATCTGAAGAACCGAGTTGGAGATGTTTTGAATGATGAACAGATTAAGGAGTGTGAAGAGCTTGGGATTTTGGTTGATAAAGATGATCAGGGTACTCTGCTTCAAATTTTCACTAAGCCTGTTGGAGATAGGTATATCATATGCATACATGCAATTTGATTATTATGATTTTGTTTATTATTTCCTTGATTTGATTTCATTATTATCATAGCAACTTAGATTATAATGAAGTGATTCGACTGAAAAGGCTTTAATTAAGACCTAATTGATGGGAGCGCCCGAGTTTAATTTTAGGATGAAGTTGAATTGTTTGGGTTCGGGTTTGGGTTTGGGCCTGGATTCTCTACAGCAATGGGGCTGAGCCGTTGCAATAGCTGGATTAGTGTTGTGTAAAATTTTATACAGATGATTTTACGCACATACAAGATGACCTGAGCTATGAGAGTAGAGTTCTCGTCACTTAAGCGAATAGTTAGAGATTTGATTTCTGATTCTTGTGTATGTAAGGAGAAATCCATTTTAATCTTTTGG
Source organism: Lathyrus tuberosus (assembly GCA_022829125.1). Lineage (NCBI taxonomy): Eukaryota > Viridiplantae > Streptophyta > Magnoliopsida > Fabales > Fabaceae > Lathyrus > Lathyrus tuberosus. The sequence goes on along the minus strand of JALAZF010000338.1, from coordinate 6,289,701 downwards.
TTTAAAAAGATTTAGTCTCTATTGATACAAGATGTCCTATACTAGTGCAAAACATGGACCAAAGAAAGTAGTACACATGATCTCAATGATCTCTATTAACAAAGTTTATTATGATCAAACTTTTATGTTGGCGTTAACCCTTTCGACTCTTTAGAAGAACTGACCCTTGACTACTACGGAGTTTAGTCGGAGATAAGTCAAGTAAGTCAGGTCTGATCAAATATTATTCTAGATTGGAATCAAATTCAGATTCTATCTAAATGATTGCATGATCATACTCCTAGCTTTTGTCATCCAATAATAAAGTGTAACTAACTAACCTTAGAAACTCCCTTACCATGCCTAACAATAATTGGTCCTCAACTGGATTGGCCTAAACCTGTTTTATGTTTGGATTTGGTCTACTCAAAACTGGTTCATAATATAGTAATTATCAGTAATGTTCTAGGGGAAATATTGGTTCATATATTATTTACAATTTGATTCACATTTTCCCTTACCGAGTGCATTGTATTAGAAGAATGTCAGAATAGGTAGGAGTAGTTTTGTAATCAACTCAGCATATAGGAATTAAATTGATTGATTTACCATGTATTTTGATCGGATGTTTTCGGGTATTTGAGTTGTAATAATGCTCTTCGACTTGACAGCTAGACCTTAGTAATTGGGATTGCTTATAAAATTTATATGGTGAATATCTAATCTGAGTAGTTTGTTCTCAAATTAATTGTTGAAACTATTTACTTTGTGAAACTATATGAAATTGTTAATGTTGATTATTTTCTCTTGTGTAAAATATGCAGGCCAACCATATTCATAGAGATAATTCAGAGAGTTGGATGCATGCTGAAGGATGAGGAAGGAAAAGAGTACCAAAAGGGAGGATGTGGTGGCTTTGGCAAAGGCAACTTCTCAGAGCTTTTCAAATCCATCGAAGAATATGAGAAGACTTTGGAAAGTAGAAGAACTGCTTAATTCATGATGTGATCTCGGATGGTGGGAGTTTGAAGCTTTTGTTGGAACAAGATTGTTATTATACTGAGACAAATAAATGTCAATAAATACATATAAACAGATAGATAATAAATGTTTGGCTAAAATACAGTTTTAGTCCTTCTGTTTTTCAAAATTCACAGTTTTGGTCCCCCTGTTTTTTTTTCCAACAGTTTTGGTCCCCCACACCAATTTTGCCCCAAAAAAAGTGATGAACAGTAACTTGTCCGTACATGAACAGTACACTTCTGTACATGAACAGTACACGTCCGTACATGAACAGTGAGGGTGGGGGACCAAAACTGTTAAAAAAAAAAACAGGGGGACCAAAACTGTGAATTTTGAAAAACAGAGGGACCAAAACTGTATTTTAGCCTAAATGTTTTATATGTTACTATTTTGTTAGAATACATACTTCAACACTAAATATGATGTCTCTTTAATGATATATCAACAAGTGTTAGTTTTCTTATTTTTATTTTTGATGAAGAAATTTAAAATAATGTGGCTCTTTTTAGGGGTACAATGCAAAAGCAAATTTTGTTATCCTTATTGAATCAAATAATTTGAAATTTGACTAGATGACTATTTAAGTATAACTTTCTATTTTATGTTTTAAAATTGTTCTTATGATGGACATTGCTAGCAATGCAATTTGAACAAGACCCAATGATATTTAGTTATCCGGAAAGTGTTAATTCCATTAGGTGTATGTCTAGAGAAAGGGGATTCCCATGTTCACGCTAATTATGGCCTTGTGATGGCCTTTGATCTCGGGTAACTATTTTGTCCATCTCTCATTGTCTCGGACATGGTTTGGTGATATATGACTGAGTATGATCTCACTTTTGGTTGTGGTTTAGTGTCTTTTGACAAATTGTGACCTCCTTATGCGTGTTCGTCTTATTCGGGTTTGGCCTTTTGTGTTCGGTGGCGGGCAATGAGCCATTGTATAGTTGGGGTTGAGTAGATGTGAGAATCTTATGACGGTCCATAACTCCAAATAAGGAAGAAATGTTTGAGTATGTGCCCAAGTGTAGTTTGTAGTCTATTGCGTGCCATAACAATCAACTTTGGATTTGGAAGCTATGATGGTCCACATCCCCTAAGCACAAAGCTTTGCAATAGAGAGGTGTTTGAGCTAAGTGTTGTGTTCCTTCAAACAGGGGTGGAAGAAGTCTTGTGGGTTTCCAACCTTGTCACCCCTTTATTATGATGTTATCGTGATCTTATTTCCTAGTTACCTTTTGATCTCTATTCACAACCCCTACTCACTCATTGTCTAGAGGATATTTCATGGTGAGGTACAATTTGTACATGACCGGCTCTAAGATATTGAATGCATGTTGTACGGTGAAGAAGTGTTTATCACGGAATATCTAACTTGATGGTCTTTGTGTTCTCACCACTACGATAGTTTTCCCGATGGAGATGTATCCCCATACTTGTACATGTTTGCTTTATAAATCTACTAGGGAACCTTTAAAGGATTATAAGTGTTCGATATCTAGCTGTAGTAGTTCATGAAGGTGCGAGAAAGACACAAGAAAGAGGGAGTTTGAATTGTGTATTTGCTCTTTTGACTACTTTTCGTTTCTTGTTGTTGAACCACTAAGGATTACATCAGAGTTCGTTGAGAGACTCTGACTGGCAACGTTACATTCAGACTTGCTAAGTGTAACGCCCCAGTCAGTTTTGTCTTTTTAATTAATTGAGTCGTTTTGAGTATTTTATTATTATATTATTTTATTTCTGACTTTTATGTGAAAATATGTTATTTTTCATCGTGATTATATTTTATCGCGTTTTGGGAGCGTTTGCGAGATATTTGAATGTAGGGGTATTTTGATCATTTTGCTTTATTTTGTTAAGTTAAGAATATAATAGAAATAGAAAGAGAGAAAAATAGAAAGGAAAGAAAAAGAGAAGAAGAAAAGTAGAGAGAAAGAAGAAGAGAAGAAAAAGAGAGAAAACTTGGAAAAGAAGAAATCAATCTCCCGACTTTATCAAACACGATTAAATCGGGTAAGGGTGCGAAACTCGATTATACTATATTTGTGTATGATTATGTATGTGTGTGCTTGTATGTTTTCTTGTCTTTACATAGCTTTTGAATTCTAGGTTGGAAATGAGAAATATGTTGAGAAATCGATGTTTTCGCGGTTGGAAATCGACGTAAATGTGGTAGAATGCTTGTTGCCATGATTAGATTAGGTTCTGATTGATATAAGTTGATTTGGAAATGTTTTGGTTGAAAAAAATATCATTTTGGGTTATGTAACAGTGCTGCAGAATTTCTGAGTTTTCGCAGGTTCGCCTAGCGAACCAGTTAGCGAAGGTTCGCTAACGTTGTTCGCCAAGCGAAGGTGGTAGCGAATGCTCGCTAGAGGGTTCGCCTAGCGAACTTTGTATGTTTTTGGTTCTGGTTGGTTCTGCCTTGGTTCGCCAAGGGGTTCGCCTAGCGAACTTTGTGTCTGTTTTTATCTAATAGTGGGTTCGCTGGACATTCGCCTAGCGAAGGTGGTAGCGAATGCTCCTAGAGGGTTCGCTTAGCGAACATGGCTGTTTGTGCAATTTTGTTTTCTTACTAACTTTTGATCTGTGGTTTGGTTTGAGGCGTGGTTTGATGCGTTAGAAAGCTTATAAAATGTTCTTGCTAATGATAATGGTTTTGAGATTGTTGGCTGACTAAATTAGGCCGGGAATTAGAAAATATGTTGTTTTGTCGACTTTTGCCCTTTTAATTGTGTGAACTTGATGTGTATATGCAATATGCTGTTGGTGTGGATATTGTATGACCTGTGTACTGTTGTGTGATGAAATTGCATGAAATACATATTGTGATGATGATTGGTGGCCTTAGGGCAAGAAAATGCAATGTGTGGTAATTGATGATATATGTATGATTATGGATGTGTATATGTGTGCATTTTAAATGTCATGAGTCATTGTATGCCAAGCATCATGATATGCATTCTTGTGACATCGTGAGCGACGGATTGATTCCAGAGGGAATCCGCTATAACATCGTGCGCCTTAAAAATAAGAGGACTGAAAGCGATCTGATCGGATCGTGCGCCTTAAAAATAAGAGGACCGAAAGCGATGATTATAGACGATCGTGTGCCCATGTAGGGTGTGAGCGACCGGGTCGTGTGCCCGTGTGGGGTGTGAGCGATCCATAAACGTCGTGTGCCCGTGTGGGGTGTGAGCGACGGGGAACATCGTATGCCCGACGGGGAGTTACACTAAGTAACGAGCGATGGTTCCAGCAGAGTTCCTGAGTGAACTAGTGATGAGAAATGTTGGAAGTCGAAACCGCATATGCATTGCATAGAGTCGTTCTGTCGGTCTCTGTGCATTTGCATAAATCATGGATTAATTGTGTATGGAATTGTGAATGTGATTGATGAGATGGAATATGTATAATTGTATTGATGATGAGTGTATTGTGTATGACTGATGTGCATTGGTATTGGATACCTGAGAATTGTACTGTGTTGTGTTGTATTTGATTGTGGTGCATTTGTGGTGAGAATATTTTACTTGTGCATTTCTGTGTTAATATATAATTATATGCAACTGTATTATGATTGTGTTTCTCACCCTTCTGCTGTTTTATAATGCTCTATGAGGCATTGCAGATTAGAGTTGCTGGAGGTCTTTTTGTGAAGCTTAGGTCTTCATTCTTTTGTTGGTCGGCTCTGATATGTAGCACCGGGTAGTCGGGGTGATCGAGTGTGATTATTTTGTATTATGTATATGCATCTTTTGGATTGTACATGTATGATTGTATTTGGCAGACAAACCTTTCATGATATATATATATATATATATATATATATATATATATATATATATATATATATATATATATATATATATATATATATATATATATATATATATATATATATATATATATATATATGAGATTTCAGTACAGATTTTCCGCTTTTATTCTGTATTTGAATTGTGGGTAGTAGGAACCAAGTTCCTCTGTTAATTGCTACCTGATTGTTGCATATCTTTATGGGCAGGTTTATGTGTATTTTGTTTCAAATTGATGCGACCCCCTCGGTCTATGCCGTGAATTTGTAAATATACTCTGATGAAATTTTGAATTTTATTTATCGCTATAATAGCTTGGGGGTATAGATTGGGGGTGTTACACTAAGCATGAGGCTTCAGAACTAACAAGAGTCTGAATATAAGATCCACTTCTCAGAACTTGCAGAGCGGAAGCTTATCAGAGTTAAGCTGCAAGGTTCTGACTTACTTGTGTAGGGTTCTGATACTCTATATAGAAACATAAATAAGAATATTAAGCATACGAGTAAAGAACACACGATATATCCTGGTTCACCACAAAGGCTAATCCAGTCCACCCTCCTCAGGTGATTTCGCCTTGAACACAAGGTCTTAATCCACTTTAATCAATCTCGATTACAGATGTACGTGCAACAGCCGGTGACTAACCACTTGCACAGCCGCACTGTGACTAACATACAATGAACCGTTCAGGGATTCAACTTAATGAATATAACGAACATTGACCTGCAGGTTCCAATCTCGCAAGATCTACTGCTAGGCTTTCACAGCTAGATGTTCAGGGATTCATCGCAATGAATATAACGTTACTGACCCTATTTCAGGCTTTTCCCACAATGACATCTCACCATTGTCTTCTCGAGTCTCCGGTCACACTGACCACCCAAGGAATCCTAATTCACCAAGAATTAGTTTAACTGGAGATTACAAAGGTGCTTCTTAACAAGCAGATTACTCCTAAGTTTAATTACAAAAGAACACACAAGTGTTCAAGCAAGATGTGAGCAACAACTCCTTACTATTCTAAGAAACTACAGAGATGTATAATGATTTGACAGTTGTTGACATCTTGTAGATCTTCTTCTTCTTCGTCTTCGGGGTGAGCAAGCTTTGAGCAACAACTCCTTGCTTCAGATCTTCAATGTAGCGCTGACGAGAAGGTGGTTGATGACTTGACTGATTTGCAATGTTGTCTTCTTCATCAACAGCTTCTATACCAATTCATTGTTGTTGTGTTGAATAATGATCTTTGAGCTTCAACAACAATGGCCATGTGTAAAAGGTGATAGCTTTGGATATTCTAAGTGTTACAACGAGAACACATCGTTGTTGCTATCTTCACATAATGACTTGATCAATTCACCTTTGATGGAATGAATTGATTTGTGGACTATGTTGTCGTCGACGTCCTTCGTCATTCCACAGTCATCCATTAGAAGCGAATACTTTTTCCTTTAAATAGCCTGGTAGAAATATAGTCGTTTGAAATATTGTTGGCCGTTGGGAAAGAGACGTTGTGTAATAACTCGCTGTACTGACACATCTCCTTTTTGTTGTGGGAGAAGTGATGTGATATATCTTTCTTGGGCGCCGTGTACAGTTACTCACAACGATAACATGTGACTTCTGAACTTCAGAGGCTTCTGATGTTTAATTGATGAAGCATGAGTAGAGTTTTCTTAGTCAGGATATCTGATACGTCAAGTCTTCAGTCATTTGAAGAAGTTCATTAGGAATCAGTCTTCAGAACTTCAACACTTGCCTTTAAGCACGTTATCCTTTATTTCTTCAAGTCTTCCGAAACTTCAGAACTTGTCCATTAGGAATCATTCATCAGAGTCTTCAATACTTGATCTTCAGAACCTTAATCTTCAGAACACATAAGTCTTCAGAGTCTTTCTGCACTTGGTCTTCAGAGCCTTCCGCCTTTAGAACTTCAAGTCATGTGAGTCTTCAGCACTTCGGTTCTCTTCTTTAGAAGCTTCGCAATCTTCAGAATCTCGACCACTTTCAGAGAGCATCCACAAGAGCATTGCATCCGCAATATCGGCATCCTTGGATCTGACTGATCACGATCAGATACATAAGCGTTCTTGCTTCTTACGACTTGTGTCACACATAGTAACTTCGTATATTATCAATTTCGCTCATCTGGCTGGTGCTTGTTGGATCTGATATATTCTATAATTATGATCTGCACACAACACACGTTAGAACATAAAATGGTTCTTTCACAAATACGTATTGTTATCATCAAAACATAGATTGACTTGTAGAGACAATTCTTGCTCTCACAATCTCCCCCTTTTTGATGATGACAAAACCAAGTATTTTGATTGAACATTTTATACAGAGTAATCACCAAAACAAAATATTCAGAGTCTGGAACAACAACTCCCCCTGAATTTGTTATCCTCGAAGTTTTATCTGTGATCATCTAGAATCTTATATGATCCAAAGACATACAGAATAACAACTTGAGTTGCCAGACGAAGAATAGGAAATGACTGCTTCACTATCTTGTTTTTAAGAGAACAGAGAGTCTTTAGCATCTGGACTAGTTCATCAGAACTTCCATCTTCAGATCTTCAGAGCTCAGTTCCTTTGTAGTCGTATCAGAGCTTGTAATCTTCAGAGTCTTCTGAAGCATTTCTACTTTTCAGCAGATTCATTTGAGCACAAACAAATCAGTTCTTATCTGATAACATAGCTTCGCTATTCATCAGAGACAGACACTGTCCTTTAAGAAACTCCCCCTGAGTTTCAGACTTTGTGAAGATTATTTGAATCTTCTGGGTAGTCTCCCCCTAATTTCTATAAGTTAGATATTGGGATCTTTCAGAACGTAGTTCAGGGATATTAAGTTTTAATCACCAATAAAGATCATGACTTTTCCGAGTTTGACTTTTGAACACAGGTCTTCATCTCAGAACCTTGTTATTGTCACAACTCAGTGGTTCATCAAAGCTTGATTTTTTATCAGATACCAATTGAAGGTTAATTTTTGTGATCAATCAACGCTTAATTCTGAATCTGGTACTCATGATTTGATTCTGGTCTGATATCACGTGATGTGCTGAGTCTTATACCAGAGTATGTTGAGTCTGATACCAAGTGAAGAATTTCTTCTCATACCACTTGAGAGGTATTTCCTTAATGTGCTGAATTGATACCAGTGAAGGTATTTGATAATAATTCACAGCTTTGCTCTGATTGATGAGTCTGATACTAGTATTTGTGTACTGAGTCTGATTACCAATTATTAATTTAGTCTGATACCCAATCGTTTTCATTTCAATTGGTTCCTGGTAAACATCAGAACTACTTGTTCTTGGATCTTCAATCCGGATCTTCAGACTGCTCTTTGTTTCTGATTTGCACAGTTCCTCTGAGTAAGCATCTTGGGAATGTGTACTTTGTCTTGACTGCTTTCAGAGTTTTCTTACTTCTTCTGATTCTTAGACAGCTTCTATTATATGATCGGAGTTCTTCATTCTTACTGTTCATGTTCTTAGAATGCCTAGTGAACTTGTTTAGAGTTCCTCGGATAACATCAAACAACAAACGTTAGTAGTAACACATTTTTATGTGAGTACTTTGTTTGAGTTCTGCATTCTTTCAGATTTCCTTCTCTCAATCAAAATCATTATGTTTCTCCCCCTTTTTGACATCATCAAAAAGTGGTTAGAGCATAAGGGCATTTAAGCATATAATTCCTCTTTTCAATGAACATCATATATTTCTTCCTCATTTGAGCATTTAAGCATTTAAGCATATTAACATCATCATATATATACTGGATATGTTAAACAGCATAGAACCATAAAGCCAACATTTGAGCAGTTAAGAGCAATCCAAGTCATTTGGTGATAACCATCTTTAACCATAATAAATTCATTTGAAGGATTTTTAGATGGAATCAACTGATTACTAATTGAAGGTTTTAGATCATCTGTAAAGATTAATTACAGCATTTCATTTATGAACAATCAGATAGAAGCGTCAACATAAAATAGTTTTAAGATGCATAGCATAGGTTAAGCTTAATCTTGAGAAATTCGAGATAATCAAAACATAAATATTTCATTTAATAAGAGTACATAGAGTAGGAAATAGCATATCAAGACAGAAATCTTATAACTTAATTCTATTTTTCCTTAGGAACTTCCAAATAGATTTGTAAGATCTATGGGTGAACATTCAGTGGTTTCTCCTAAGTAGTTTAGCCTGGTAACCACATCTTGAATTTCTAGGACTCGAGATATGACTCTTCCATACGGAATGCTGAGAGAGGGTTTGTTTTTAGACAACATAATTCGTTCTTTCAAATGTTTGAACATAGTTAGGGGAAGGTTTATTTTCCTTCTGTAGATCAGAAAGAAGATGAATAGTCTATCTGAATGAGTTAGCAATTGTTCTCCTACTTCTCTAGGTCGAAGGTTTGTTTCCATTATTCTATGCCAGACCTTAGCTGAAGGTTTGAGTGTGGAGACGCAGTTGGAGGGACCATTTCCACAATGAATTTTGTAGATGAGATCATTGAAGATTTTCCTTTCCTTGTAGTCTTCAGTGGTGTCACTGTTTTCATCGCACTTGATTGCTTCCGCAATGACAGAGGGTTTAATTACCACTGGAATTCCAGAGACAACTGACTGAATGATGTGCTAGTTGTATTCGTTAGAAAACACATCAATATTTGCCCAGAATTCTTTAACAAGATCTGTGTAAATGAGACATGGAAGCATCTCAAGATAGCCTTCCCAGTTCTGACATCTTAATTCGGACGAAGTTCTAGTGAAGCCAAGTTCCTTGAGAGAACTGGTGTTCACAGAGAATTCATTCAGAACTCTTAACTTAGCTATTTCACAATTAGTAGGTTTAGGACGAGAGGTGGACATCCTGGAGAAAATACTAAGGAAGGGTACTGACTGGGATGGTTTGGAATGATGGATAGAGGAGAGAACATGGTGCCTTAAGTAGGCAACGAATAGTGAGTCAATTAAATTCTCGTGACTCCAATCGTTAGGTTCGTCATTTTCTAGACATCTTAGGTTGGGAATTAGAACTAGCACAGAGTATGACAGATTACCATTCTTGAAAAACCAAGAGATCATGCGTAGGATTCTCTAATTAATTCTTGACGGGAGTCAAGGATTCGCAATAAGTGTATATCTGAGAGTATTATCATTTTCTAGTGTTGAAAACATATTTTCTTCTTTCAAGAGTTTTGTCTTATATGTTTTATAAGTGCACTTATAGAGGAGTAGGCATAAAGAATTGCAAGTAACACATACTTCATTAATTTAATTTGCAATTATAAAGAATGAGCATGCGATCTTGATAAACCATTACACACTAATAACTTAGCCTAAATATGACAGATAGTCTTCTAATTTTATGAGAACCATCTGTTGTCGAAGGTTTCACAAAAATTCCTATTCAGAGCAGTGTCTGGTCCACACCGAATTCTGCAAATCGCTTGCACAATACCAGCTCTGAAGAGTACTTCAGATAAGACTCTTCCGTAGGGAATGAATGACTTATCCATTGATCTTGACATAAGGGTTGATTCCTTTAGATGATCAAAGATTATTTGAGATAGATCAATAAGAGTTGGCCTAAAGAGACACATGATGAGGAGCTTATCATCATGATACAGAAAGTCTTTGTTTGAATTGCGAGGCTTGATATTAGTTAAGATGAATTTGAACCATCCTCTGGCAATAGGCACAAGTTTTTCAGGATTTGTGGGTTCAAAGACCTATCCTTTATCAAACATATATTGCCTTTCTGCATCAGAGGTGCATCGAATGGATGCATGGTTAGGAGTGACACCTCCTAGTGGACAGTTAATGGCTTCAGAGATTTTTGTGACGTTGATGGTGACTGGAAGACCATAAATGTCAGAGGAGATAGTCAGACCATTTCTGTTAACGGATGCGTTAATCCAAAAGGATTTTAAGAGGGTCGGATAAATTGAGCCTCCAAGCATATGAATGTATCCATTCCATTTTTGGAAGTGAATACTAAGATGAAAATCACTATTAGTATCTATTGGATTTGATCGTTTTTCATTGATGACTTCAAGAAGATCATCGTTGCCATAAAAGGTTCTTAGAGTCATTTTAGATTGAGGATGAAAGGAAGGTTAGGACTAAGGGATAGTGATGAATTCTTTCGGAATAGCTATGGTTTTAAATAGACAAGTGGAGGAGTTTGAACAGGATAAGTAATAGCTGAGAATGACTTAAGAAGATTGGAATACTTAGGAGAAGTCTAAAGAATGAGGACAACTAAGTAGTTTGTAATTCTAGGGAAGATCAAAGAGATATATATGCACTTTATTCTTTGCAAAAGTTAGGTGGATGCAGTAACTGCTTTATGAGGTCATTAATTCTAGACGACACACTTTCGAATTTCAAATTTAAATGGCATATAGTCGAGAATGCAAGCAAAGAGGATTTTCACTGTTTCCAACATTTAAAGGGAATCCTGACTTGTCAGAGCATAATTATTCCTGCTTAAAGTCAGTAGCTTAGGTGAAGAGCTATTTTGGTCAAGGTAGCACGTTTCCCTATTCCGAGACTGAACATATATCATTCAATGTGAGTATACCAAGGAGATTTGGATGGCTGCAAGAAATGTGTTGCCATTTAATTGAACATCCTAGTTTCATAGACTAACTAGGTCAGATAAGGGGGCTCTAGGAGAGAGAGAGAGAGAGTTAGGTCTGGAATAGGAGTACTAGTTGGAGTATACTTATGGGTTATAGAAAGAGATCACGCAGAGTGAATGACATGATGCGGAGAATCTTACATATGTGGCCGTTTATAGTTTAACTATTTCAAAAAGGCATAAGCATACATATACGAAGAGGGACAAAAAATTTCTAATTTCTTTTTTGAAACTTAACACATCATAATCAAGGAGGTTTGATAAAGTGATTCTGGTTGTTATTATGAAAGTAAGTCATAAGTGAGGTAAGGATGGTACCTGGAAATTTTTTACAGACTAATCTGAATACATTTTCATCTTGACTCTGATCTTTCCTTTTCTGAGTGAACTACTGAGGGTTCTTGGATTCTTCAAGATTTTCTTACATCCTTAGGGATCCAGAAATCTTTTTACAGAGAGCCTTTGCAGCCTTATCTGAGTGCTTTCCATTCTGAGATATTATTATTTTTCAGATTCTGCTTGCTTCTGAGTGAGCTGCTGTAGGTTCGTAGATTCTTTAAATTTCTCTTACATTCTGGTTTATGAGAAATGCGAACATTTTCTGAATCCTGAACTAAGAATGTTTCTGAAAAATTTATCAGATAGAGATCTGATCAATAACGTTTGATCCGACTGAGATAGTCTCAAGTCATTAGAATTTGGTTACACTGATTTGATCAAGACTCTAAGTGATCAATCCTGATTAAGTACTTGATGAATCCATGAAAATCTTCTTCCTGAATATTCTTTCAGTTCCTTGTATAACTTACAAGAAAACAATGTTCAGTTCTTTATTGAATTCATTAACTTCTGATTATTCCAGGATTTAGATGTTGAATCAGTTCTAAGAGTTTTGAATTCCTCAGCTTCCTGACTTCAACAGACTTTTCTTGAAATTCAATTTCATAGAACAACAAGTTTTCTTCTTTACATGAAGAGATTCTGAATGAGCTTTAACCGAGAAAGTCAAGGGTGGACCTAGCCCGTTTCTTGAAAACATCTCAGGAGCTCATAAAGAGTTATTCTTCAGCAGCCCAGACTCCTTGTCTTCTGATAATTTAACCTTGAGCAAATTCGTAGTTCCTCTACACGTATCTTCCAAGATGAGAATTCAGCAGATTCTACTTCTTATCTGATGAGTCCATCTGATCAACTGATTCTTCAATCTTCAACAAGCCTTTAGGTGAGAAAAGATTTTGTTGATTAGCAAAACTTCCAGAATCAGTGATTTGCTCGAGTAGTCAGATTGATTACAATTTTGTACACAGTTAACTTCTGAACTGTTACAGAAATTGTAAGTGGATTTCAATCTCACCAAGAGTATTTCTACGCACCGCATCCGGATCTCTTTCTGACACTGTTAGGTGTTTGATATCCATCAATAACAGAACCGGAGCTCTGATACCAATTGAAGGTGCGAGAAAGACACAAGAAATGGGGGGTTTGAATTGTGTATTTGCTCTTTTGACTACTTTTCGTTTCTTGTTGTTGAACCACTAAGTATTACATCAGAGTTCATTGAGAGACTCTGACTGGCAACGTTACATTCAGACTTGCTAAGCATGAGGCTTCAGAACTAACAAGAGTTTGAATATAAGATTCACTTCTCAGAACTTGCAGAGCAGAAGCTTATCAGAGTTAAGCTGCAAGGTTCTGACTTACTTGTGTAGGGTTCTGATACTCTATATAGAAACATAAATAAGAATATTAAGCATAAGAGTAAAGAACACACGATATATCCTGGTTCACAACAAAGGATAATCCAGTCCACCCTCCTCAGGTGATTTCGCCTTGAATACAAGGTCTTAATCCACTATAATCAATCTCGATTACAGATCTACGGGCAACAGCCGGTGACTAACCACTTGCACAGCCGCACTGTGACTAACATACAATGAACCGTTCAGGGATTCAATTTAATGAATATAATGAACATTGACCTGTAGGTTCTAATCTCGCAAGATCTACTGCTAGGCTTTCACAGCTAGATGTTCAGGGATTCATCGCAATGAATATAATGCTACTGACCCTATTTCAGGCTTTTCCCATAATGACATCTCGCCATTGTCTTCTCGAGTCTCCGATCACACTGACCACTCAAGGAATCCTAATTCACCAAGAATTAGTTTAACTGGAGATTACAAAGGTGCTTCTTAACAAGCAGATTACTCCTAAGTTTAAGTATAAAAGAACACACAAGTGTTCAAGCAAGATGTGAGCAACATCTCCTTGCTATTCTAAGAAACTACAGAGGTGTATAATGATTTGACAGTTGTTGACATCTTGTAAATCTTCTTCTTCTTCATCTTCGGGGTGAGCAAGCTTTGAGCAACAACTCCTTGCTTCAGATCTTCAATGTAGCGCTGACGAGAAGGTGGTTGATGACTTGACTGATTTGCAATGTTATCTTTTTCATTAACAACTTCTATACCAATTCATTGTTGTTGTGTTGAATGATGATCTTTGAGCTTCAACAACAATGGCCATGTGTAAATGGTGATAGCTTTGGATATTCTAAGTGTTACAACGAGAACTCATCGTTGTTGCTATCTTCACACAATGACTTGTTCAATTCACCTTTGATGGAATGAATCGATTTGTGGACTATGTTGTCGTCGACGTCCTTCGTCGTTCCACAGTCATCCATTAGAAGCGAATATTCTTTCCTTTAAATAGCCTGGTAGAAATATAGTCGTTTGAAATATTGTTGGTCGTTAAGAAAGAGACGTTGTGTAATAACTCGTTGTACTGACACATCTCCTTTTTGCTGTGGGAGAAGTGATGTGATATATCTTTCTTGAGCTCCGTGTACAGTTACTCACAACGGTAACATGTGACTTATATCTTTCTTGCCCGAACCAATAAACACCCCTCGATTACGCATTCCTCTACCAAAATCTAGGAAAGAGATAGCAGTTACTTGCCTTAAATCAACTGCTACCCGTGTTGGTGCTTATATTTTTGTTTTGTGCAAGATGACAATGGAATTAATAACTGATTAATGAACATTTAATTTATGGTACTTTAATAAAGTTGCAGTATTTTCATCTTTCCTACCAAACAAAAAAAAAAAAAGTAAATTATTTTAATAGGTACTTTAAGGATTTTTGTACATATTTTAAATAATTTTTTTTAATTAAATAGTTAATTTTACTAAAAGTTTTTTTCATAAAAGTTTGCTATTTTAATTTTTTTTTGAGAATCTTTAGGACATTCATTAATTTTTTGTTTATTATTTTTTGAAATAGTTTTATATTTAGAGTTTTTCATTATTTTTATTTTGTTTAGTAACATAGACTCAATTATAAATCAGTAAAAAGTCTAAACACTTCATTATAAATTATTTTAAATTTTAGAAATTTGAATAAGAATGTAGAAAACCCATTAAATTATCAAGAATTTGTGAACTTTTAGTAAAAAAAAAAAAAATCAAAACAACTTGTGAACCCAATTACAATTTTTTTAAGTAAAAAAACTATTACAAGTTTTTATATTATTTAGAAACAAATGACTAAGTAAGCCTATTATTATCTCATATTGTATATAAGAGAAAGTCTAATACTTATTTAAAAATTATTAAAAAAAAGTCCAATATATGTCACTTATTTTTATTTATTTTTTTGAGATGCGACAAAATTATGGTTGACATTCATAAAGTCAAGACAATGAACTATAGTTAAATAATGGTTATAGAAAAGCACACTCTTTTCCTTCATCATAAATGAGTACTTTGTTTAATAAAAATAAAACCACTCAATCAATCTAATGAATTATTCCAACTTCACACTACAAAAAATTGATTATTTTAATTCCATCCAACTAGGGAATATCAAGTATATAAATATGGATATACATTTACATATGCTTTATATAAAGCCAAAAGAAACAATAGAAAGAGTTAATATTGAGTTAGAGAGGAAGACAATGAAGCAAACTAACAAAGGGCATGTTCCATTGGTAGTAGGAAAAGGGAAAGAAAAAGACATGGAAAGAATTTGGGTGAGCATCAAAGGTATTCATCATCCCAAAGTTGTTGAGTTGTTGGAACAATCAGCTAAAGAGTATGGATACAAGCAGCAAGGTGTTCTTAGAATCAGATGTGATGTTGACAACTTCAAAGCCATTATTGAAGGAAGTGATGAGATCAATTTGGAGCTAGTGGATGATTTGTTTTGGTTAAGTAATTTTAATTTCTTTTTAAGAAATTTCATTCTTTAGGTTTTCTCTATTCTAAAAATAATATTGTTGAAGATATTAGAGATGATAAATATGATTGTGTCTGTAAGGTTATCTAATTAATGTAAGATATTTCTTTTATTACATGTATATAAAAGAAAGTTCTTGAGAAAATTACATGTTGGATATTTAAGCATGAGTAAGAAGTCGTATATTAGATGAAAATAAACATGTTTAGCAACTTATAAATGAAATAATTTATATACTTCATCTTTTTATTTTATTTTATTTTAGATCCAATACTCTATTTTCTTCCCTATATGAATGATATCATTGATTTCTATTACTCATGTTGCATAAAGTAAATAGTAATATATGTTTGAAAGACAACAAATATAATTCATATTTGAGATTAATACTTTGATTAAATTTTTAAATCAATTATTTGACTCAAATTTGAATTTAAATTATGAAATTTTGAAATTATGATATTTTTAAATTTTTTAGGTGGTAGTAATTTTTTTAGACACCGAGTCATCCGTTTCGACCGACTTAATACCTATATAATTTTGTTATAATGACAGTTTATTCAACCAAGTTTTTCAATTTTATCCGGTTTAGTCATACGGTTCGACCAATAAACCAATAACTCAATATCCTCATCATTTTGATGATCATCCGGTTTTTAAAACATTACATTATTGAAAAATTAAAGGGGAATAGTTACTTGAGAAATAAGATAAATGAATTATATATTAAAAAAAAAACTCATATATATATATATATATATATATATATATATATATATATATATATATATATAATATGTCTTAAGATGTTAGATAGAAATGTGATTTTGATGTCAATTTCTTGATAGTCTTGGTCACTGCCTCATGGTTGTTCTTACTACTCTGCAGAATCCATTACATTGCACACACGCACACAAAATACTTACAAAATTAATACGATACATCATGGACAATATATAGTTGAAAACTCGCAATTGTTGCATGTAGTATTGTTGGGTCAAAATGGGAATCTAAACCATCAAAGATTCACATATTAGGCTAAAAGTATAAGACAAGTAGTTTGGACACTCAAAACCTTAAAGTATTTAGTATATTTGTTTTCCTTATTCATATTCATATGTTGTTCAATAACTCAATTGTCTTCTAAGGTGACATTTATTACTCACACTTAATCGACCAATAATCTCTGTGTGGACCCATTTATTTATTTATTTATTAGCATGGTCTATCTTAAGGGTGATAAAACGGGCCAGGCCCGCCGGGCTGGTTCGCCACCCGCCAAAAAATGGTGGGCTGGGTTGAGATTTTGGGCCCGTCCACCCGTTTCGCCCTCCCCACCAAAGCGAAAAATCCCGCGGGCGGAAGACATAATGGGGCGGGGTTGGCCCGCCAGCCCGTTAAAATAAATTTTAAAAAAACTAGTTAAAAAATATATCGTGACCTAGAATCCTAGATTTCTCTACATTTGCTTCATGTACTTTCCATACCTTTATCTTTTTCTCACTCTCATTCTCACTATACAATCAGAAAGAGAAAGAAACTCGCCGCCGATCCAAAAGGTTCAATCTTACCCTTTTCAATTTTCATTTTGTTTCTTTAGCCCCTTTTAATTGAAATATGTTATGGGTTGTCTTTTTCTTGTTAAAGTTTTGATTTTTGAAATATGGGTTTAATTTTTTAAACTATGTTGTTGTCCTTGCTGAGTAAACGTATTGGAGGTTGATTCCAGTTTGTGTTTAAAAATTATTGGAGGTTAAACTATGGATTTTATTTTAGAAATTATAGTTTTATTTTAGAAATTATAGTTTGTGTTTAGAAAGTGGCTTGGTTAAGGTTTCTTGGTTTCGTTCGTGGCAGGTGCCATCCTCCTTGATGTGGCACTGGCAGGTGCCACTCTCCTTGTTTCTTGGTTTCGTTCGTGGCAGGTGTCACCCTCCTTTATGTGGCACTGGCAGGCGCCACTCTCCTTGATGTGGCAGGCTCCACTCTCCTTTATGTGGCAGGCGCCATGGTTTCTTGGTTTCGTTCGTGGCAGGCGCCACTCTCCTTAATGTGGCAGGCGTCACTCTACTTTTTGTTCTTTTTCCATCATAGAAATAATCATAATTGAATACTGGATTTATGTTACTTCTGGTCTAGTTTGATATTTCAAATTTCAATCCCATATTGGTTTAATATTTTTCCCTGAATAATTGAATATTTTTTCCTGAATAGTTATCTAATATTTTTTTTTAATATATTGTTTAGTAACCATTGAATTTATTTCATTGTTTTGTAATGTAGATGGAAATGATGATGACAATGAAGATGAAAAAGAGGGTCCAACTTGTTCTAAGAGTGCATCTAATATTCTTGACCTTGATGATTAAGATTTAAATTTTAGAATGCTTCACTCTTGTTTTGTTAGACAATATTATTATGGTTTTGATTGGTTGAACTTAAACTTTGATGTTGTAATTAATACTTATTATGATTTTGGTTGGTTGAACTTAAACTTTGGTTGCTTGATGGTAAAGTTCATGGTTGCTTGAAGTTTGAACTTGATATTTATTTTGGTTGGTTGGAAGTTAAAACTTATTGATGGTTGTATTTTACTTGTATATCTAAATGTTGGTTTGATATCTAAATGTTTCTTGATGCTTTCTTATTGAAATGTAAATAAAATAAAGCATTTTAATTTATTTAAAAAAATGGAAAAAAAAAATTAAAAAGAAGGCGGGCGTTGCCTTGGCGGGGCGGGCTAGAATTTCATGCCCATTTCACCTTGGCGGACATGCCCGCCCCGCTCTTTTTTTGGCGGGCTTTTGGCGGGGCGGGGCGGGGCGGGCGGCCCGTTTTGACATCTCTAGTCTATATCATAAGAAAGTTCATTAATTCATATTTAAATATACTTAGATTTCATCAGGGATATTTACTGGTTCTACAATCGAACAATTTTTCCATAGATTCCAAGGGGATCTTTTCCTGGCAAACGAGTCTTTTAGTAGAATTCTTTGGTAGCTAAACTTTGTCACTAGATAATTAGATTATATCTCAATTGTATCGATCTTTTATGTTCGGTTCTTATACCGTTGTCATTTTATTTTAATTCTTACAGCATTGTCATTTTACTTAGGTTCTTAAACCGTTGTCATTCTACTTCGATTCTTACATCGTTGTCATTCTATTTTTGATTTTTACACCGTTGTCATTCTATTTTTTATTTTTACACTGTTATCACCTTATTTTCGGTTCTTACACCGTTGTCATTCTATTTTTAGTTCTTATACCGTTGTCATTTTACTTCAGTTCTTACACCATTGTCATTTATTCCAGTTCTTACACGGTTGTCATTTATTTAGGTTTTTTTCATCTTATTTTCGATTCTTACATTGTAGTCATTTATTTCGGTTCTTACACCATTGTCATTTATTTTGGTTCATACACCGCTGTCTATTTTCGGTTCTTACACCGCTGTCATTTATTCCGGTTCTTACACCGTCGTCATTTTATTTCAGTTCATACACTGTTATGTATTTCCGGTTCTTACACCGTTGTAATTTTTCGGTTGTAATTTTATTTTGGTTCATACACCGCTATTTTATTTCGGTTCTTACACCACTGTCATTTTATTTCGGTTCATACACTTCTGTTTATTTTTAATTCTTACACTATTGTCATTTTATTTCGGTTCATACATCACTGCAAAACAAAGAATCCATCATCCTAATGACACGTGATTTTTCGATTCTTGTCCGACATTTATTGAACACTTGTTTGAGGGTGATTTACTATATATCTCAGTTTCTAAATTGATTCCAATATAGTTTTCTTTTGGTCTTATACCTTCCCTTTAATAAAAAAAAAAATACTTAGATGGTTGTGGGCTCACAACATCATTAGAACACATGTTAACCACTATATTTTAAATAAAGCATTCATTCACCTATAGTCAAACTATATACTTGCATACTCATAATGAGAGATTTCAATGAGATATTAGGAGTACATGTATAGAGGTAGTGGAATGTCTTCTATAATTTATACTCGAGGATTTCAGTTTTGGACATATTCCAACAATCTCATATGCATCCCTATAAAAGGATCTTAAATTAATTGGTCTAATGAGGTAGTTAATGGGTGGTTCAAGCTAGAAAAAAAGTCTCAGAAAAGCTATTTATCTATTTATATATATTAAATCTAATACATCTAATATTATAGCGACACATCATCAAATACAACTCTAAAATATGCCACATCAACTTATTTGTATATGTGGACAATTTTTCATTAACAATAAAACAATTCAAAAGAAATTTTTCATTTACTTTTTAAACTCATTGACACATCATCAATCATCAATTGATATAATTATATTTTCTTTATGAAACTTTTATTCTATTAATTGATATTAATAATAATGATATAATATTGTACATATTCCTATTCCAATTTCAATTATAAATTAATAAAATATTTACATTCCTATTCAGTTATAAAGGGTATTTAATAAAATAAAATTGATATAATTATATTTTTTTTATAAAACTCTTCATTCTTTTAACATTAATTTAAAAAGTAAAAAATAAAAATAAATTTTGTTTTAATAATCACTAAAATTATAAATAATACACTACAATGATGATTATAAAAAAATAAAAAATAAATTCATTAATAATTACTACAGAGAAAAAAAAAAGAAATAAAGTAAGAATAAAATTATTTACTACATTATTCATATTTTTATATAAATTTTTAATTACTTAATTTTTAAAAATAATTAATACAAATCATTGTTTCAATAAAATTAAAAATAATATATACAAATGATAAATCATAAATATAAAAGTCCGTTATATGTTACATTATAATTATAAAACTTAACTAAAATATTTATCAACTAATTCCAAACAATAAATTTATATCATACTATCTTTTAGTTACAAATATATTATATTGTGTTTTTATTCTACCATTGATATTAGATGCGTTACTAATTTATTAATGTCTCTTTAGTTGATCGGTTATACCTAAAAAGTCTATTCATTTCAATAACTCATAAAAAACCACCTAAATTCCCCAAATCTCTCAATAGTTTATTAGTATAAATAAAAAAATTTATCTCCAATTTTCTTTCACTTCTTACACTTGTTTCTCAAATGTGAGGATTGTAGAATATGTCTAAACCTTCTCATCATTTGTGTGTAGTTAATTATTATTTTCTGTAAGAACTTTGTTCTACTCATGAAACTTTAGATATAAGATGTCTATTTCTCCATTTTTATTAATTAAATATTTTTTATTATTATTAGTATTAGATTAGTAATTTTATGACTATTGTGTTTACTAATATTTTTTATTTAATTCACATATTGTAAGGATTTGTCATTCAATATTGGCAATTCAATAGTAAACCTACTTAATATTTGTTTTCTATTGAAATCGTTGTTTGTGAGAATCAAAGGAGTTGGTGTTCTCAACCTCCCCAATCTTAAAAAATGGAAATTTAATCGTGTATACAATATGACTATTTTTAATACACTTTGAAAACTCTATTGTAAATGGTCTAAATTAATGTGCAAGACCCTAGTACAAAGCCTCACAACATTTCATATCCATAAAGATATAAATTTTATTAAGATATTTGATGAACAAAAACACTATTAAAAACATTATTGAAGTTACTCTCTTCCCAGTTCTTCTATTTATTTTATTTGACTATTTAATTAATCTGTTATAAATTTCAATTTTATTTTATTTTATTGTAGTATTCATTTTATTGTAATTATATATGTCAATACTTTCTATCAAAAAAAGAAGAACAATTTCTTCAAGTTTGATGTAGAATGTATTGAATATGACCTCAATTCTTTTGTCCAATGAATTATATAATATTAACAAGTTTAATAATATATTACAAGCTCTAAAAAATGAAAGAGTTAGACCTACAAAAATATTCCCTCTCACTTCACTAATAACTCTAATTTGTTTTCTTAATATCTTACATAACATACTATATGTAAAATCACATCAATAAAGAATTTGATTAATAAATATTATATCCAGACGTATTAATTGACAATTAAAAATATCTATGATAAAATATATATTTTCATTAAAGAGGAAATTATATATATGCACATTATTGATGATAACATTTTTATTTTAGATTGTATAATTTTAAACTCGAAAAAATTTCTAAATATCATGAACAAAAGACAAAAGAAAAAAGCAGAAGATCATGTTTTAAGATTTTTATATTTATATACATTATAATCTTAATAAATTATAATTTCAAAACATTTAAGATAACAAATATTTTAAAAATATATGAGAATAGATTTTACTTGCCTTTTTCAAGTCTACCCGCGCATCGCGCGGGTCAAGATCTAGTTTATAATTAATATTGGACTACTTTTTGGTGTCAAATTATGCTTGTTATCCTTTATTGCTTGATTTTCATTAAAACAACACTAGACATCATTTAAGTACATAAATCATGTTTTTGTTTGAGAATTTCTTAATACACCACATAAGTTTTTTAGACACCGTGCAAAATTCCACTTATGCCCCCTGATTCCGGATGTGCAAATCAGGACGCACCATGGTGTTAAAAAAATATTTTTCCCAGATGTGCATATGCGGAAGGTCTCCGTATATGCAGATCCAGAAGAATTGTTGATATATTTGAACCTGCATGATCACCCCCTTCCCATTCTCAACCTTTTTTCTTCCACACTCACCCTCACCAACCTAAAAAACCCTACTTCATCAATACCATTTCTCACTCAAAAACTCCAACGTTTTGGTGCAACAAATCAAAGGGAGCAAGAGAAGATTGAATTTCAGGTAAATATTCAACTTCATCCACTACATTGCTCACATTATCAATCTACTTTTTGGAAAAACAAGTTACGCGGCTTCCGAATGTGTAAATCCGGTATGTATTGAGCATGAACTTGTCCGGATGTGCACATCCGAAAAAATGCCTGAAACTTATTAATTTTAGTTTTCAACAGTTTTTAATAGGTTTTAGTTATATATATTTATTGTTCTATTATTGTTTATAAATAGATATGGTGCACCCTGATAACATCTCAAAAGAATTAGTTTTGCTGATTTCTCTAAAAGTTGAAGGGATTATCGTAAAGTCGGTTGATGTCGGTAGTGACTTTAATAACAAGCAAGAGTTTGATGATCATGATAACATGCTCGCATATATTCGTAGGACGGCTATTGGCCTTGGTTTCGGTGTGAATATCGGAAGATCGGATAATGGTTCGGAAAGAAGAAACTCTTTTGTAATTTTGGGGTGCGAAAGAAGCGATAAATATCAGGTTCCTCTACGGAAGTTAAAAAAAGATGACACAGGTATCATCGATGTTGTAGGGGATGGTAATTGCGGTTATCGAGCAGTTTTGGCTCTACTCGGTAGAAGAGAGGAAGGTCATGAACTTGTCTGTCATCAACTTATCCTAGAGTTGGAGACGCATAAAGAAGCATACTTGCGTTTGTATGAAAATAAAGAAAAATACGACAAGGTTTACGAGTCACATGTTCTGTGGTTGAGTGGTCCGGCCCCCGGTATCGAAATGGACGAGCTTCCCCGAGATGGGTCATCTTATCGCATGTGCGTACGATATGGTGTGTATTGACTTGACCTGATACGGTTTTTCGGAAACCTTTTTTCCACTCCGCACCGCACCACCGTCCAATCCAAATGATCGCATGATGTGTATCAGATGGCTTACGAAATCAAGATATTTTGTACAAGTTATCTTGAAACCCGGATGCCCCATAGCACCTAAATCACCGCAATGGGCGACGCATGCAACCGCAATTGCCGAGTCGTGGCCGGATAGTTTTGTTGAAAGGATGGTTGAATTCGATAGATTGAACAAAATTGAAAAGGCATCAAATGCAGAAAAGTCCAAAGGTCAAGCTCCGATAGATTTAGACGGAGACTTTTGCTTTAACTCTTTTGTATAATCATACAACAAAATGTACATTTTTGAAGTGAAATATATTGAATTTTTATTCATATGCCTTTTTAATGCACTTATGAATTTTATTCCAATGAAAGCATTGCAATTGGTTGCATAACATAGTCAATTCTGATTGAAAAATGTATCAGTAAAATATTCGGATTTGTAGATACGAGAAAGTTCCGGATATACAAATTCGGAACCAATATTTATAGGGTTTTTCCATATCTGTATATCTGGAAAGAAGTTAGGCAGAAATTACTTTACCCTAAGTTTTCTATAAATTAGGGGTTTCATTTGATATCTTTCACACAAACTCAAAATGTCTCAATTGTATGAAATCATGTTCCGTTGGTATGTCGCAAGTGTCTCCTACACCGACGACAAAACACGCGGTCGCACGTTTAAGCTAATGAGGGACACCTCCATCGGAGAGATCATTGACGACATCGAACATCTCCAACCTTACCGAGACAAACGGAAGGTTGCGAAGCTTGAGTATCGTTCACCTTCGGTTGAAAACGAAGGGAACGTTGCTTACAGCATTGTTGAGCTCAAGAATCAAGAGGATGTTAGAGTGACGTGGAAAACTTTTTTCGATTACGAAGAACGATTTTCGCTCGAGTTCGAGGCGACCGTCAAAATCTGAAGAACGGTCGATGACATCTTAGAGATGTGCAAGCGTCCACCGGACTATTGATCTTATAATATTTAAATTTATGTCGATGTAATGCCGAATTTCTGAATGTAATCCCGATTTTATGTTATGAATGTGAGAAACATTGTTGGATTTTTGGTATTCTGCATCTGGTTTTATTCCGTATTTGCAAATGTGAACTTTTACCGGATGTGCACATTCGAAAAAAACTGAAAAATTAAAAAAAAAAGTGCGTCCGGATTTGCACATCTGAAACAGATGAGTATTTTTGTAAGCACACAAAGTGCCTAAGAAATTTATGTAGTGTGTTAAGAAATGGTCTTTTGTTTAATACATGTTAAGTGAGAACATCCATTTTAGAAATATCCACATCCCTTGAGAAGACAATCAAATTGTTAATTCAAAGTTTGTCTTAATACTTCTTCTAATCTAAAACTCATGGTGCATGCTTTGCCTCCCCTAAATTTAATCGCATACCATCACTTAATATTGCGGGCATTTTCTTTTTGAGACTTTTTTTTTTTACTTTAACTTTGTAATAAATACAAAACTTATATTTATATGATATTTTTGGCAAATACATTTTTTTTTCTCCAAAAATTGACGTTAGTATCAAAATTGTAATATTTTTTTTATCATTATCTAAAAAGGCTAAAACAAAAAACCAATCACTTTTAAACAAAAACATAAATATCATACAAATTAAAGAAAATGTTTCATGTACACCTAATTTTAAAATAATCTAAGGACTCCTAATTAATTACATGTAAAAATAAGATGAATAATGAATTCTGTTGATTTAATCAAATCATGTTTTAAAAAAATATAATTTATTCAGATAGTTGAATTAAATTAATCACCTACTCCACTAATAAACCATTTTTAAAGTAATTTATTGTTAGTGCGTGAGATTTTTCTACTAAGGAGAGAAAGAATGAGAGAGAATGAAAATAAGGATTGATCTTATTGAATGAGATTGTACTTACTAAATTACAAAATATCTATTTATATACAATTAAGTGACTTGACTATTAAGTAACAAATATAACAAACCCTAAACCCTGATTATCTTTGGGTTTGAGCCACACACAACTTGGATTATATTACTTATATCTCAACATACACCCCCTATAATCCAATTTGTCGAACAAACGCTAATTATAGTCGATCTGACATATTCCTATTTTCTTTCTCAAATTTAGGAATCCTTCGATCTTAAATCCTTTGATGAAAACGTCCAAGCAATTGTGCTTCACTTGAGCAATGTCTTACTTCAAGTTCACCTTGATTTATCTTCCCCCTTAAGAAGTGAAATCTAGCTTTGATGTGCTTACTCCTTCCATGCAAAACTGGATTCTTCGCTAGATTTATGTCTGACTTGTTGTCGATCTGCAGCACCAGAGGTTTCCTCACTTCGACCTCAATTTCTTCTAGCACAGATCTGATCCAGATTGTTTGACACGCATCATATGATCCTTCTATATATTCAGCCTCACACGATGACAATGCCACCACAAGTTGCTTTCTCGAGCACCATGAGATTAGGGCACCAAATACTTGAAAGAAATAACCAGTAGTGCTTCTTTGATCTTCCTTATCTCCACACCATTAGCATCTAAATAGCAAGTAACCATAGATTCTTTTCTTTTAGAGTGTCGTTGAAATAGAATTCCATAGTTTATCGATCCTTTTAAGTATCTCATGAGTTTTCTTGCATCCTTCATGTGTGACACCATTGGTCCACTCTTGTATTTGCTCACTAATCCTACTGAGAAACCTATATCAGGTCGGCTATTGCACATATATCTTAGAGATCCGACAATTTATTTGAATAAAGTTGCATCGATTTTATCTTCCTCTCCATGCATCGCCAACTTCAAATTTGGTTCGACAGGTAAAGATGTAGGAGTTGAATCATCCATCCTGAATCTCTTAAGTATATCTTTGACATACTTTCTTTGATGTAGCACCATACCTTACTTACATGCCAAGGCTACAACCAATCTGACAGTCTCTAATCTTGCGACAAGTGTGTATACTTTAGAATAGTCGAGTTATACTCTCTGAAGAAATCCTTATGCTCCCAATCTCTCCTTATGTCTTATTATCGACTCATCAACAATGTGCTTCAACTTGAACATCCACTTCACTTCGAAAGCTTTTGTATGTTTCAGCAATTCAACTAACTCCCATGTGTTATTTCTTTCGATTGGTTTTTACTCTTCGAGCATAGTAGACTTCCACTTTATATTCTTTAAAGCCTCGCTATAGTCGATTGGTTCAGCATCTACAAGTAAAGCAAAATGAACTAATTCTCCATCTGGTGTGACTTCATCATCACCAGTCACTTCGTAGTCTTGAAGTCTTGCTGGACAAACTTTAGTTCTTTGAGGTCTCTAGTTTGTGCTAGCCACACCCTCTCGATTGTCTGCTTTGACTTTGACTTCGACTTTGACTCTATTATCATCTTCGACTTCGACTATTACTAGAGTTTTTTCGTGCTTATTACTTTCTTCATCAATGCCATAGGTCATCAATGGCTTGTTAGTTGCATCACTTGAATTCCAATCCCAAGCAGAATTCTCATCAATCACAATGTCTCAACTCATCATGATCTTATTGTTTATTGGATTGAATAGCCTGTATGCTCCAGTCTTATGATATCCTACCAGAATCATGGTTCACTTTTATCATCAAGCTTCCTTCTTCTAGCATCAGGAATATGCTTGTAAAAAATAGAGTCAAACAACTTCAGATGACTCACCGATGGTTGTTTTCCACTCCACACTTCTTCAGTAACCTTGTTCTTCAGCTTCTTAGTAGGGAACCTGTTCAGAATATAAACAGCAGTGGAAGCAGCTTCACCCCATAAGGATTTTGGCAAATTCTTCTTCTTCAGCATGCATCTCGCCATGTCCAATATTGTCCTGTTTCTTCTTTTTGCTATTCCATTATGTTGAGGCGTGTAAGAAACAGTTACCTCATGATCAATACCATGTTCTTCAGAGAATTCTTCAAACATCTTTGATGTATATTCGCCACCTCCATTTGTTCACAGAACCTTGATCTTCTTTTCACTCTAGTTTTTCGATAAGTATTTTGAATCTCTTAAAGATTACAAATACTCTGTCCTTTCGCTTGATCACATAGATCCAAAGCTTTAGACTATACTCATCAAAAAATGAGACAAAATACCCATTTCCAAAAATGGTATGATCTTCAAATGGGCCACATATATCTGAATGTACTACTTTTATTATACAAGAAGATCTCATTGGCATAGTCGAAACGAAAGACTTTCTGAATTGCTTTCCGACTAAGAAATCTTCACAGAGTTTGTCGGGCATCTTAATACATGGTATACCACTTACCATAACTTAAGTAATTAGTTTATTGAGTGATCAAAATTTCAAATGTCCAAATCTCAAATGCCACGGCCAACTATGCTTGTGGTCGACAACAGTTTTTAGACACTGTACTCCAGTCGAACTGATCATGTTCTTAAATGTCTTATTCTTCGACAAAGGAGATTTCAAGACAAAATTATTTTGAGTGTCGAATAGTTCCAAGGCTCCATCTTTCATAATCAATGAGAAAATTTTTTCGACCAGTTGTCCAACACTTAGCATATTGCATTTCATTCCAGGTGCATAGAGTACATATTTGATCATAGCTTTTCCACCATTGTTCCTTTAAATAACTATATCGCCAGTACCTTCTGCTTGCAACGAGCTATTATTAGAAAGTTTGACCATTCTCTTCTTCGACTTGTCGTAATCTACTAACCACTATTTTCGACCACTCATGTGATTCGAAGAGCCCGAGTCGAGGAACCAGATCTTGAAGTCGACATGGTCATCTGCAACTGCAGCCCTAACCACCATATCTTCATAATCATCTAAATCTTGGCATGCAAGGTTCACTCCTTCCTCATTGCTTTTTGTCGCTCCCTTGTCTTTATTGTACCAAAAAGTATTGGCCAAGTGGCCCCGTTTTTCATAGTTATAACACTGCACACCTTTTTTTTCTCTTTGTCTTTCTGATATGAGTTTCCTTTTCCTCTTTTCAAGGATTCGGAAGCCCTATCATCGACCTTATGCTTTTAGGGTTCGACCAAGACTTCTTGCCCTGGGTCTTGTCTCCTTTTCCTTTGAACTTGTTGGAACCACCATGCTTCTTCCAAACCTAAGCCTGCGGTACTTGTATCGAATCTTGAACCCATTTCCTTTCGACAATCCTAATCTCATGCGCCTCCAACGAACCAACCAAATATTCAAGTTTCAGGGTTTGAAGATTGTTGGATTCTTGAATAGCTACGATAATGTGATCAAAGTGAGAGGTCAATGTACGCATTACATTCTCAACTATCATCATATCCGTAAGGGTTTCACCGTAACCCTTCATGAGATGGAAACGATTTTGCGCCTTTGACACATAGCCTGCAATATTTTCATCTTCTCCTATCTGCAGTAATTCATACTGCCATCGCAAAGTTTGCAATTTGACGACTTTGAGTTTTTCACCTCCTTCATAGTACTTGACAAGAATATCCCATGCCTCCTTCTCCGATTCAGACTGAGAGATCTTGTCAAAATTCGCTGAATCCATCGCCGATTGAATGCAATATACAACTTTGCAGTATTTTTCTAAGCCTTCTTGTTCGCGAATCTCTGAGAATCAATTGTGTTCTCAACAAGTTCAGGGACGCCATTAGTAACCACTTTAAGGTTTTCATGAAAGGAAAACAGAGATTGCATTTGTTTTCTCCATCAGATCCAATTCTTGTCGTCAAGAATTGTAAGAGAATTCTGAATGCCATTAGTACCATTCATCTTTGCATCGATTGATTAATAACCTAGGATCCCGGGAACACGATCACCGACACTTGATTCTTTAAAACACGATCAAGAATCTAATCGGAGCTATAGATACCAATTTGTTAGTGCGTGAGACACTTTTTGTTGGGAGAGAAAGAATGAGAGAATGGAAATAAGGATTGATATTATTGAATGAGATTGTACTAACTGAATTACAAAATATCTATTTATATACAACTAAGTGACTTGATACTAAGTAACATATATAACAAATTCTAAACCCTAATTATCTTTGGGCTTGGCCCACACACAACTTGGATTATATTACTTATATCTCAACATTTATCAGTCGTTGTAAGACTGTAAAATAAATAATGCACATGCATTATATATATATATATATATATATATATATATATATATATATATATATATATAAGAAATTCTTTGTTGTTGTTAAGAATATTTGTATATAAATAATCCCACATCGATTATAATGTAATTAGCTATAATCTCTTTATATAATACATTCTGTGTAGTGCTTTTTAGCACACGGTTTATTCAAACGTTTCTCACTCTCTTATATTTTAATATGGTATCTAGAATTTGTTGAGATTTAGTTGTTCGACGTACTTTACCCGGTTGATCTATTATCTTTCGATGAGAAAATTTGTTGGGTGACTCATTCCGGTCACCACCATATTGCCGCTTTCCCGTCCATAATCAGTGTTGCCGTTACTAGCACCGTCGCTCCTGACGTCGTCCGACAAGATACCTATACCACCAGAATCGCCTCTTCCAGATCGACGAGTCCCTAGAATCTCATCGCCCTCGCCTTCCCATGCTCCATCGCTCTAGCAACGCATGACAGCGCGTCCGACAACCCTTCTCGTTACAGTTTCCATAGTCGTCCAACCCTCTTTCCAGATCTGTACTCGGTTTTCCGTTTCAAGTCATCAACTCTCATGGGAGACACTGATTCCACCACATTTACTAAGGTTCCGCTTATCCCATGCGAGAAACTAACCAGGATATCCAACTATAAAATACGGGTTGGTGTTGTCAAAATGTGGTTTCACGATCAAGGATATGAAGATCACTTAACCACATAATCAGATATTATTCCCGTAGCCAAGCGCGATAAGTGGAAACAAACTGATGTTGCTCTATGCAATGTGTTATGGTTTTCCATAGCAATTAATCTCAAAGCATAATATCAAGCATTTACCACTTGCTATGAGGTTTAGGAAAAGGCTAAGAACGTCTTCTCTAACGATGTCCTTAATCTTTACAATGTCATCCTCAAACTCAACTTTTTGAAATTGGAGAATATGGATATGCAAGTCTATCTGATTAAGCTTGATGCGTTGAGGACAATCTTCAAAACCTTAATTCCATTTAAAAACAATGCAACAACTCATGGAGAATATGAATATCCACCTTATATATATATATATATATATATATATATATATATAGGGAACGTATCATATGAGAATGACATTTTTATGTGAGAACATGAGAATGAATCTGAACCAGTGGATTTTAAAATAAATGGTGGAGATTATGTGTCAGTTTTTTTCTCTCTCCTCCATCATTTATTTTAATAATGGAGGAGAAAGAAAAATAAAAACCACACATAATCTCCACCATTTATTTTAAAATCTAATGATTCATATTCATTCTCATGTTCTTACATAAAAATTGCATTCTCATAGGATATGAACCATATATATATATACTTGAGTGTTGGAGTGTTAATCTTATAAGTCCATTCATTCATCACAATATCAGAAATAAGTATCACTGGTTCAGAGTTTTTAATTCATCAATTACATTCAATTCTGATTCCAAATCGAAAATGTGTGTGTGTAAACGGGCTCGGATCGCTAGACATATATTTATATGTGTAAATAAAAATAAATTAAATAATGAATAATAAGTACATAATAATTTGATTGTGATTCGGAAAAAATAATAATAATAAAATATAGAAAATAAAATATATTTGAAAATGTTTAAAAATAAGAGAAACTTGTCAATTTCATTGTTCGTTTTATATTTATTTTTTTTCGATTTACAACATATGCACTCATTAATCTTTATTTGATATTTTTGTTTATTTATATTTATTTTTCTATTTTTTAAAATATGATTTTGGACTCTAAAAAATTTATCAATTTTATAGTATATTTAAAGTGTATAGAATATAATCTTACTAAAAATTAAAAACATATAGTGAAATTTGTTTAAAATTGAGAAGAAACAATTTTTTTTTATCAATAATAACATTTGTTATTAAGAAATATTAAAAACATATTTTTGAAGAAATATTAATAAGAAACGTTTTAGTTATGTGACTTGTTAGTAAAAATTAGAGAAAAGAAATTTTGACTCAATAACATGAAAGTTATTAATTAGTGTAATTTGACATTTGTGAGGTATTGGGCCTTGCGGACAAGGAGCAATTGTTCAGGTGGTAGGGATATTTCTGCCCGCCCTAACCATTATGCCCATTAGTAGACCTGAATCCCATTATTGCTTAACCAGGTTAGTGCTTGGAAGATATGGGCAAAGGTCAGGCGACCCATGTTGGATTAATTTCAGAGTTTGAAAACAATTTAGAAATTTTTTTCAGATAAGCATCGGAAAATAAAATTTAGAAAGTAAATTGCAGAAAGTAAAAATTAAAGGAAGAGAGAAAACACCAGATGTTATAAACGTCCACTCAAAAGAAAAATACCTAATCCTCTCCCCAAGATTTATTCTTGAGAGTATCCAATAAAACATAAGAGTTTTTAGTAGGTTGAACTCTCGAACCCCCATATATAAGGAAAATAAAGTTTGTGGCTAACTTTCAACCAAACAGAGAACAAGGAAAGAAGTAGTGAGTCTTCCTTTCAAACGATGGATCAAAGCGGTTAATCTTCTTTCCACAAGAAACTTGGAGTGGTTAGTTTTTGAAATTCTGCATAGCAGATTGCAGATGTCCTAACAACATGTCACGACATTGTTTTCTGCATAACTTTAAAACAAGGGCAGAATAATCAAGCTGACACTCTGAATATCAGCAACAGAATCACGACAGATGTTTCAACATCTGTTACAACATGTTAATCAATAAGAAAATATTGAACTATAAATTTGCATAATGATAAATAACACAAGATATGTTAACCCAATTCGGTGTAATTCACCTACATCTGGGGGCTACCAAGCCAGGAAGAAGAATCCACTATTAGTAGTATAATTTTATGTAAACAACCTACGGTTTACAGTAAACAGCCTCCAATTTACCTATCACTACCCAATGAAAACTTTATCTAAGAACTCCATCCCAGATAAGAGAAAGCTATCTCACTCCCTTAATCAACTCCCGTGATATCTAACCATTATAATCGACAGCAACTGCATCATCCTACTTGAAAGACCCCTCTTTCAATGTAAAGTTCAGCCAAGCCACCTTGACTAACAACCCTCCTCAGATTCTAATAGATTTGCTTCAAAGCTTCATCCAAGAACAATATAGAATTCATTACCTCAAGGCTTCTGAATTTGTATAAACAACTACGTTTACCAAAATGTATCCAACTGATATAAAGGGAGACTTACAACACAAGAAAGCCCTACGACTCTCAAAACCCTAAACCCTTATTTCCCTTTACAAAAGTGTTACAAAGGATTAGTTGATCTGCCCTAGGTCTAGGTCTTCCTTTTATAACCATAAAGAAGACTGGATTCGGGATTCAAAAACGCAGCAATTCTGTTCCTCAGAATCTGCAAAATATTCTCCTCAAGAATAGTTTCTTCAATCCTAAGTTTCCTAAAATGTTTCCACATTTTAGAAAATGGCACATCTTCAAATTCCAAGAGAATCTCTGATTCCTTAATCTGAACGCCACCTAGGACACATAAACAATCTTCTGCAATCTGAATTTAAATTAAAAGATTCAAACCAGATTTAAAAACTATAATAGACAAAGATGTCGAATAACCCTGTTAGGACATCCTGTCAAAACATCTTGTTCTTCAAGTTCTGCTACATGTTAGGACATCTTGTCCAACATGTTTCTGTCAGGTTTGTTTTACCAAAATTAATGCCAATCAAAAACTAAGGAGCCTTTAATCTCCCCTTTTGGCGGATTTTGGCTAAAACAAACTAAATAACCCTTGCATGCAAACACACAATAGTTAGAAGCAAAAATCAGTCCACAACGGAAACAACACAAAGCTAGCAACCTCCTCCTCTACTTAGAACTTCTTATGCTACAACAAGAGATTAAAAAAATCTCTCCCCCTCAAGAGCAGCTAGCAACCAATGATTACTTAAGTTAGTACCACTCCCCCTT
The DNA here is from genome assembly GCA_022829125.1 of Lathyrus tuberosus. Taxonomy (NCBI): domain Eukaryota; kingdom Viridiplantae; phylum Streptophyta; class Magnoliopsida; order Fabales; family Fabaceae; genus Lathyrus; species Lathyrus tuberosus. The sequence continues at coordinate 6,256,171 of JALAZF010000338.1, read as the reverse complement.
TTTAGCCATAATATGACAAAGGTAGATTACTAACTAAGCAACCGCACATAAGCAAATATGTAAAGTACTAGTAAGCACAATTCTCTAACCAAGGCCCATAGTATTTCTCCAATAGTCACAAATATACAAGATTTAAAGGATAATCACGACCCTCTGCACTCAACTCTAAACAAACTCCTTTCATTCAGAATTAGTAAACTCGATCATGATATCTTCAATATATCAACAGAAAACTTCTGTTGATCTTGACTTCCAATCTACAGAGAAAAATAAATTCTCCCAGATAAAAATAATGATTCTCAGGACACTCCCAAGAAGCTTTTACAAATCTGATTCAATCCATTGACACCCAATGATAGAACTAAAAAAAATACACTGCCAAGTTCACCATGAGCTAGAACAATAACACAATGTCATAACATCTTGTCTGACATTCCACCCTCATAGAGACATACAATCACAAACTGCTTGAAACCCAAACAATCTTGATAGAAAGCTGCACTACTGCAGCAACAGATCCTAGAAAGAAGTTTAACTCCCCCTGTCATAGATAACTAGTGCTCATTTGTTAAGAAGAGCACCTAAAAAGTGAATGGAAACACAAGACTCATCTTCATGTTTTCAAGAGTACCCTCTTTGTTCAACACACCTGCTGAACACAATCACCATTGATCACTCTCCCCCTGAACACATCCATACTCTGTACAAATCCACCCTGAATTTTACATCCATAGATAACCTTGTTCTTTGAGAATAAATTCAATTAAACCTGGAATGATCACATTCCCCAAAAGAGATATACACAATCTCTTAGCCAAGATGTCATCCACACTTAAAAGACATCAAACACATGCTCCAGAAATTCTCAGCTTGCTTGCTTCACAAGTTCCAAACTGATCCACTTCTTTCTAGAGATACTTGTAGCAGACAATACCACCTCTCCACAAGCATTCTGACCTCAGCATGAGTTAGAGAACTGGATATACACACCATAATCCAAGATAGTCTTCACCTCATCATTCTCCCATATGATAAGATAGAACACTTCTGATACAACTGGTGAATATCAGCTTCCACAATGTGAACTCTAATTTCAAAAAACATGATGATGTTCTAACATCAGTTAGGACATCCTTCTCATATCACAAATACCAAACACTATGGTTCTTGATACAATTACCACTGCACCTACTATTGCATAGTAATCCAACTGAAAATTTCTAGAGAACATAGCTCCACCAGCTTGATCAATAAGAATTCCAGACAACCACAGAGAGAAATAAACTCTCATACTCCCACCAAAGCTAGCTTCTTAAGTGAAGATTCCTTCAACAATCAGTTAGCCAAGAGCAGAACCAGCTCCTCCTTTGGTCTTCAAACAAACTCCCTTCTCCACAAAGGTAATTTGTTCCAAGTACAAGATGAAACACACATCTTGGATCCAAGTGACTATGGTTAAAAACAACCAAGTGTCACAGCTTCCTCCAGATTTCTAAGAGACAGAATACTCTTGGTCCAATCAAGAATCCGGGTCTTTAGCATAAATCCTACTTACTCCAAAGTAAGACATCTTAGATACACTAAGACTAATAAATGTAGCCTCTACTAGCTTCTGCAATTCCCATAAACTGCATAGACTTTTGAAGCATCCATTTTAATCACATACTTGAGAAGAGTCAACTTATCCCAAGATGATATATCTTCTCTGCAACCAAGTCTCTCAGAAAGAACATCCAGATGTTATACCTAATGTCAAAACATCTGAATTGATATCAAAACAAAGCAATCAGTTGATGCCACTTCAGCAACCTAACACTGTCTTGATTAACTCCTCCTCGGACATATCACCTGGAAAAACTTCTCCATTTCTTCAGAACAAGAGTTCCATGCTCTCATAGACTTGATTAACATATCAAGTTTGAGTAGACAACCTCCATCCTGTGTTAATGATCCATAACCAATCTTAAGACCAGATACCTTGAAGAGCATCAGCTTCAAGAACTCATCCTTAGACGAACCAAACATGCCAAAGCCTTATTCTTTAGGAAAGAGTAGTCACAAGAATAGACCAGACAACAGCTACAAGAAATCCAGCTTTGTTTAAAAAGAGAAATCTTCAAGATGTCACAAATACTGTCCTAAACCCTTATCCTTGACCTCCAAGATGAATACATACTCCCATGGAAGAAATTTGAACACAGCTTCTGCACTCCTTGATTTTATTCCTTGAGGTGTTGCAACGAGAAATGTTGCACCTCCTGAACTCCAGAAATCTTGAGTTTCAAGAACATGGATAACCAATTAAATACTTGTGCATTCCACAAATATCAATTGATCTTAAATCCTTGTTCAGTAAACCACACATCTTGTAGGGAAGACCATTCAACGAATATTTACACTTCAGTAATACCAATAAGTACTCTTTAGTGCAAGTATCTTTATGTGCCAAGCAGAATGTTGAGACATCAAGGCTGACACCTTTGACTCATCCTGCCTATGACTTTCTCTTGCTGATGAAATCCTTGCAAATCATGGATGGTGAAAATAAATCACCTCCCATTATCTTCAAGATGATGAACATTCATCAGCACTAGAGAACTCCAGATGACTATCTTCAGAAAGAAAACTAGATTATCTTCCCTATTCATCTAATCACGAATAAAGATGCCTTATGAGTGGACTTGAGAGAGATCTCAAGTGTCTTTAGTCAATCTTAAAAAACGTGATAAGGATAGTTTATCAATTTCATAATGAAAGGTCTGATCACACAAACACACACCTTGTTTAATGAACCAGAAAGTATCTCCCAAGATCTCATCCAGAAAATGACAGGATGCCTGCTCTGATACCAATTGAAATTTTGGCATAGCAGATTGCAGATGCCCTAACAACATGTCATGGAAGTGTTCTCTGCATAACTTTAAAACAAGGACAGAATAATCAAGTTGACACTATGAATATCAGCAACAGAATCACGACAAATGTTTCAACATCTGTTACAACATGTTAATCAGTAAGCAAATACTGAACTGTAAATTTGCAAAATAATAAATAACACAAGATATGTTAACTTAGTTTGGTGCAATTCACCTACATCTAGGGGCTGCCAAGCCAAGAAGAAGAATCCACTATCAGTAGTATAATTTTATGTAAACAACCTCAGGTTTACAGTAAACAGCCTTCGATTTACTTATCACTACCCAATGAAAAATTTATCTAAGAACTCCATCCTAAATAAGAGAAACCTATCTCACTCCTTTAATCACCTATTGTGATATCTAACAGTTACTATCGATAACAACTACATCATCCTACTTGAAAGACCCATCTTTCAATGTAAAGTTCAGCCAAGCCACCTTGAATAACAATCCTCTCGGATTCTATTGGATTTGCTTCAAAGCTTCATCCAAGAGCAATATAGAATTCATTACCTCAAGGCTTCTGAATTTGTATAAACAACTATGTTTACCACAATGTATCCAACTGATATAAAGGGAGACTTACAACACAAGAAAGCCCTATGACTCTCAAAACTGTAAACCATTATTTCCCTTTACAAAAGTGTTACAAAGGATTAGTTGATCTGCCCTAGGTCTAGGTCTTCCTTTTATAACCATAAAGAAGACTGGATTCGGGCTTCAAAAACACAGCAATTCTGTTCCTCAGAATCTGCAAAATATTCTCCTCAAGAATAGTTTCTTCAATCCTAAGTTTCCTAAAATGTTTCCACATTTTAGAAAACGTCACATCTTCAAATTCCAAGAGAATCTCTGATTCCTTAATCTGAACGCCACCTAGGATACACAAACAATCTTCTGCAATCTGAATTTAAATTAACAGATTCAAACCAGATTTAAAAACTGTAACAAACAAAGATGTCGAATAACCCTATTAGGACATATTGTCAAAACATCTTGTTCTTCAAGTTCTGCTACATGTTAGGACATCTTGTCCAACATGTAGAAAGGTACATCCGTGACGAGTAACGGTCTAGGTGAGAGTGAAACACTAGCATGGAACATGTGTAAACTATGGTAATTATTGAGAAAGGCAAAAGAGGCCTTAAGGCGAATGTGGCCTTGTGATTGTTGAATACAATCACATTTGTGTATATGATCACGTAATCGTAACCATTTCCCTTGAGATGCAGTTTCATGACTAACGAGCTCCCCTGAAACGTACGCATAACTACTTGGCAGGTTTGATTCCCGCGTGTAGTACAAATGGAGCCTATATGGTAAAGAGACTTGTGATGGTTAATAGGCCATGAAAAGTGACAGTTCACGGTTAACAGGCCGATGATCTCGAATCCATTTTGTATGTCAAGTAGATTACAAGGATCCATGACTCGTTCCGACTTCTCGACGTAGAAGAGGACGGAAAAAGGGGATGCCTTGATAAGGTTACCGATTAGTGATATTCTTGAGTTAACAGGCTCAGGACATGTTCCATTCGTGGTGATTCTTGAGTTAACAGACTCAAGACATGTTTCCATATAGTGTGAGTTTGAGAACTCAAGGTCATTTCCCTTCCCCTTGACTTGAGTTAGGATTTGGCTAGAACCCTGTAAAACCGAGAGAATCCATAAGATAGGGAACTCACTGAGATTTAATATCTCACCCCATTGTTGTTGTTATTTTTCAAGCAGTGTTTCAAGTTTGATTTACAAGTGGAACTATGCTTGGATGTTTCAAAAGAAGCTTAGCTTTAGTTTTTCGCTGTGTATTTGTTGTATACAATTGAGGATATTGTATATTGATCTTAGTTTTTTTGTTTTGGATAATTTCCATGACTTGTAACATAGATTGTATTGTGTTTGATAACGGTCAAGTATGTGAATTATGCCAATAGGCACTTATGATGGTGTCAGTACCAAATAAAACACTTGTATGGTATTATTCTAGATATATATTATACAGGGCATTACCCTCTCTATAGGATACATCCACCTTAAATAAATTGGACCATAATATCTGATTTCTCTGACTAGATGAACAAGTAAGTGAACCATAGTGTCAAAAAATGATGGAGGAAAATACATCTCCAACTGGCACAATATTATTACAACCTGATCTTCTAATTCGTCTAATATTTTAAAATCAATAAATTTCTTACATATAGCATTGAAGAATAAGCACAACCTGGTTATAGTTACTCTTACATTTTTGGAAGGATGCCATGGATAGTCACTGATAGAAGTTGTTGCATCAAGACATGACAATCATGAGATTTTATGCCAATTAACTTGAGATATTTCATTGATACAAGTTTCTTGATGTTTGAAGGTTAACCTTGGGAAACTTTGATATCATGCAAACACTCGTAAAAACTTTTCTTTTCCTTTTTAGATAGAGTGTGACATGTCGGAGGCAAATAAGATTTTTTTCATCTATCTTCTGGAGCCAACTGTTGTCGCATACCCATCTCCACCATATCTAAACGAGAATTCTTATTATCTTTAGTCTTTCCTAGAATGTTTAGAAGTGTTCTTATCAAACTATCACACATATTTTTCTCCACATGCATCACATTAAGATAATGCCTTACATCGAGTCTAGACCAATATGGAAGATCAAAGAACACCAATCTCTTTTTCCAAACATTTCTCTCTACGAGACCATATTTATTCTTTCCAAAGACAACATTAAGGTGTTCTTGTCATTGATAAACTTCATCGCCAGTTAAAGGTTTATGAGCGCTTTTAAACTCCTGCTCTCCGTTAAAATCCTTTTGCAATCTACGATAAGGAATATTGGGTTTTAGAAATTTCTGACGCACAAGATAAACAATCTTTTTCCAAACTCAAACTGTTGAAAACTGTTATTAGGTTCACGTATAGGACACACTTTATGTCCATTGACACTATATACAACCAAATTACCATATGTAGGAAAGTCGTTGATTGTACAAAATAACATTGCACGCATCATCAACGTCAACACCTTTATCCCACAAAAGTTTGAATCCTTAATTAATGGACTTAGATAAACATCTATGTCATTTCGAAGTTATCTTGGTCCAAAAATTATCATACTTAACATTATATACTTGCGCTTCATGCACAACCAAGGAGATAGGTTGTAAATCATGAGAAGAACAGGCCACGAAGAATGGTTAGTGCTCAGATTACCAAAGGGGTTCATTCCATCTCTGGCAAGCCCAACCCTAAGTTTTCATGGCTCAAGGACAAAATCCGGCAAAATGAATCAATTTTCTTCCGTTGCAAAGAATCAACTACATGGTGAATGTTTCCATCACATTTTCTTTCATCTGCATTCCACCTAATATTCTTTGCATCATTCGCATTAGAAAAAGTCTCTTTAATTCTAAAATTATTGGCAAGTACCATAACACTTAAGCAGGAGGATGCTTCTTACTAACAATGTCATTATCATCACCATTGTTGTTCTTCAACTTGTAGCGTGAATCGCCACATTCTGGACATTGATCCAAATTTTCATACTTTTTCCTGTATATTATGCAATCAATAGGGCATGCATGTATTTTTACATACTCCAAACCCATTGGACACAATATCTTTTTGTCCTCATAGCAACGATCCAGCAAATTGTTATCTTCTTGTAGCATTTGTTTCAACAAATCAACCAAATATGTGAAACTTTTATCCGACCACCCACCTTTTGCCTTTAGATTAAACAATTTTAAAAACGCAGACAATATTGTAAAATTGGTGCGCCCCTTATATAAAGGCACATCTTTGTTGATACATAATGTATCATAAATACGGGCTTTCATATAAGACGATTCTCTAATATCACGAATCATATCTTCTAGTCGATCCTCCATATCATCATCATCTTCATCCATTTATGACGTCGCATTTTGATTATTATCCACTTCTCCATGTCACGTTCATGTTCTATAATTTTGACATATTCCATCACAACATAGGTGTTGTAATATTTCTTTTTTGACCATTTTTTATTTTCCCGCAAATAACACAAGGACAACAAAAGATACCATTATTGTCAAGAACATTTTTTGGCGAATTCAAGGAATTCCAGAATTTCTTTCTCATTCACTGGACCTAATATATCAGCTTTCATCCAACTACGATCCATAACAAATTCTGAAATTTATATCAAAAGAATAATGTGAATGACACACTAATTCTACACACACAACATCCTAATATGATTATATGCATATGACAATGTCTAAAGAAAACATGAACATGGAAACACCAAACATAAACATATTCTGAAGCGTCACAATGTCAGAATAAAACATAAACATATCCAACACCAAAATCTAAAGCATATTAACAAAATCTGAATAAAACATGAACATAGAAACATGAGCATGGAAACAATAGCATGTTAACATGAACAATGCATATGACAATATCAATACACACAACATCTTAGAGAAAAACATAAACATTCAGAAGCATCAGAGAAAGATAATAGTAAATAACCCTTACGAAGAACATAAACATTCAAAAGCGTCAGAGAGAAAGAATGGTAACGTTTCGTAATTCGAAGAGGATGACGGTTTTGTTTCCAAAAGTGATATTTGTTTCCATAAATGAATAAATATGGTGAATATTTCGCTATCGGTGTCGTCTCGTTCACTAGGGCACCCTTGTGTGTTATGAACGAAATGAAGTACCTGTTATGTTTTAATTTTGTGGGAAATAATTTCGCAACAGTTGCAAGCTGCAACCGTAGTGAAATATGGAACATATAACCACGGTTGAACAACACAACCATAGTTGCTATACTTTAATTTTTAAATAACAATAAATGTGAAGGGATACGCGCTTATTTTTATTGAAAAAAAGGAAAAATGTTTATGTCAGGACTCAATGCTTGTCATCCAAAATTTATGACCACGGTTGTTTTAAGGAACCGTGATGAAAATTTTCTTAATAAAAAAAACACGTGCATAAAAAATGTGATATGACTACGGTGGAAAAATGTCCGTTGTAATATTGTGTCACAGAAGGTATGTTTTCTAGTAGTGACAAGAAATTGGTGGCATTAGGTAGATTTCCACACATGAATACTTGGAGCAGGTTCTCGTGAATTGCAAGGTTATTAGATTAAGATATTTAGAGATTTTGTTTTTGTTAGTAGCTTGAGTGTCTGCATCAACAGAGAATTATTGTGTGATAGTTCATTGTAATTAAAATGCTTGTAACAAACTATCAAAATAGTGGAACATCATGATTATTTTCCAGTGTTTTTAGCACCATTAAAGAGTGAAGTGGTCAAAGCGAGGACAAATGCCGAAACACTATATATCTTTGTGTATATTTTCTTCTCCCCTTATCTCCTTTAACTTTTCAAGTATTCTTTAATACCTCCATTGTGTTAGTGCATTATTGTGTTGTTTGTATGTCATATAGATTAGACCGTGCTTATAGATATTTAATGTATACGCTTAGGTCTGTGGTACATCAATCTTATTCGACAATCATAAAGCCATATATGTCTTGGAAGAACATCTAAGTAAAGAGTTTTTAAATTGCTTTGTTTAAAGCAATTTTAATTGTCTTGTGATTGACTTCCATTATAAGCAATCAAGTTTTTAATGATATCATGTATTATTTCACTTGGTATACTTCATTGAGATGCCTCCAAGCTCTTATAGTAATGTGTTTTGCTTTGACGCTTTTTAAAATCTTTGATTTTGTTTACGAGACCTAAACTTGTTTTGAAATTGTATTTTAGGGGATAGTTCTATTCAACCCCCCTTCTAGAACTCTTTGTGTCCATATTCTCATCTAACACCGTATCTATAATAAAAAATTAGTGTAGATGGTTTGACTAGCAGGTGTGTTGTAGGTGAAGAGGCAAGAAATATTATGTGGCATTTTCTAGCTTAGCCTATGGAGGCCACTACAGTGGGGAAAGAACAGTAGCTAAAGTACTTCAAAGTATATTTTGGTGTCCAACTCTATTTAAAGACTATAAGTTGTATGTTCACGAATGTCTTGAATTTCAAAAAACAAGTAACATTTATAAATGAGATGAGAATCCCCTTAATGGTATGCTAGATGTACAACCTTTTTATTGTTGGGGAATTGACTCCATGGGTCATTTTACACCATCTAACTCCCATGTTTATTGTATTGTATGTGTTGATTATGTCACCAAATGGGTTGAAGCCATTACGTGTATGGAACCTTGTTTTGTTGGTTACCTCTAGCTGATATACCTTTAATAAAGACATCAACTTTTGATTATGACAACTAATGTCTAATGATGAAACTAGTTTTTAATGACAAGTCAATCATAAGAAGTTAAAGCGGTTAAAGACACAAACCAACCTTTTAGGGTTTGATGGACTTGATTATCTGATGATGGCAACAAAATGGAATCTAACTAAAGCCTCATATCAAGTAAACTCAAGTAAGTTTCCTCAAGAAAGAAAACATCTGACAAGACTTAAAGTATTCCTTGACAAGCCTAAGTGAACATATTGAATAAACTTGGCTAAATCACACACACACATGCACGCACGCACGCACGGGTGCGCGCACACACACACACACACTTGTTTTCAAACATACTTTTCTCAAGTAACAATTTTCAAAAATATCTTGACTTCGGGCCAGATGAGTTAAGAGTTGTCACAAAACTCTGGGGAATTTTTTGTACCAATCGATTGGAACAATTCAAAATGTGCCATAGAGATTAGGATAACATTTTAATAATGAGTAATGGCTAAATATATTTCCCTTCCATTTTTAACTTATTAATCGATTAGTTTATGTTAACCAATTGATTGGTTCATATTTCCATTTGATTGGCAAGTCATAAATGACCTTAAAACTTTTTCCTTTTTTATGTCAACCTCTAGCCCATAAATAGAGGTCCCCTTCTACTATTTTTCACATCCAGAAACATGGTTAAATTCTCACTTCTCACTCTCTCTCTCTCTCTCTCTCTAAAAATTCTTTCTGTTTACTTTCTCTCACTAAAAGTTTAGTCGAAGTACTTTTTGAGAAAGTCCTTTTGTGACTGAGGAAATTGTAATTCTGGAAGGTGTTTTGTAAGTTCATCAAGGAACTTTTATTTTTACCTTGGTTGAACATTTTATCCACTCAGGGATCATTTTTTTTAGGTTCGAAGCTAAACCCGTAAAAAAACTTTGGAATGGGGATTGTGTGTGTTCAAGCCAAAAATGGTTAGATACACCAAAAGTGCTAGTCTTCTACTTTTGGGCAGAGAAGACTACGTTGTCTATACTCTTTGAGTATCTTTGGGGATTTGAGAGCTATACAGGTGTTGTATATTATCTCAAGATGAATGTGTCTTTCTTAACCCTCATGTGGGAGCCCCCTTTTATAGCCTTTTTAAGTCTTCATTTAACTTATGCCATTAAGAGAAGTCTCTTGGCCTTCTGACGTTGCATGGCCATCATTATCGCAACTCCTCTTCATGAATGCATGCTTTGAAGACATGGTAACATCTGCAATGATGCGCTGTCGCCGTTACAATTGTTGGAGTGGCATTTGTTGAGTTCATGACCGGCGTCGGTGCCGGGTTGATGAGGTATAGTACCCAACCTCGTAGGAACTCGGCTGATGGGAGTCGGGCTCCCTGACCGGCCCGGGTTATGAATGATACTTGTCTAGTTCTCTACATTGTACGACCTTTCCTGCTACCGTAGTCTAGTCCGTGCTTAATCTTGGCCGACCATACAACTCGACATCAAATATTTTTGGCATGCACATAAGCCCCCCGAGTACTATATATGTTTACAAGGGTATAGTACTCGGCAGTAACATGGGCCCGGATATATTTGCTAGGTGTCGTGCTATAGGTCGGCTTTTCATCTCAAGTCCTTACGTGTCAAAAACCTTCAAACGGTTGTGTCCCCTAATCTTCCCTAGCGTTATGATGACTTTAATACATCATGAGTGGCTATTCTCTAGCTATTTTTTGAACGTTGGGTTCCTATTAAAGTCATTCTTCTCTTCCCTTTACTCCTACGCTCTTATTCTTCATTAAACAAGTATGTTTCAACTTCAAGCACTCTTCATTTCAGGTATTTTTTCTTTCCCTCTTGATTTTCTTTAACAAAAATGGTAGTTCTTAGGGAGTGTGATGATGAGGGTACGGTTATCCATAAGAGTGACGAGGAGAGAACAAGATTATGGGAAGAAAACATGCAAGAGATGATGGATTCTATAAAGGTAGAAGAGTATAGGCGATTCATGGATAGGTTTTATAATGAGATTCTCACTTCTGAAAGTGACTTTGACTCTGACTCTTCAGGTTCTGTAGAAATTCTAATGGAGACTGTTGCTCCTTTCGATTCTGAGGTTATAAACCATAAGAATAGTACAGTTGATGACCTAGAAATTGCTAAAATCTGATCCCTGAGGATTATATCCTCTACTGGTTCCGAAGATGATGTTATTTTGGAACCATATGGTCCAAAGGAAAAAGTGTGTATACTCCAGCTAAAAGGTGTTTCTGAAGAAATTTTCTACTTCTATCCTAGTATTTTGGAAGATTTCAACATCCATATCCCTTTTTCCGACTTCGAGGTAGACGTGTTGAAGACCGTCAATATAGCACCTTCCCAACTCTGTCCCAACAGTTGGGGATTTATAAAGGCCTTTGAGAGGGTTTGTGAGGTTTTAAATATTGTTCCGACCATAGGATTGTTCTTTTCCTTCTTTGAGGTAAAAGGAGTTGATAACCGGAGCTGGGTTCAAATTAGTGGAATTCCTGGCCGAAGTTTCCTTCAGGCTTATACCTCAAATTATAAGAATTATAAAGATCGCTTTTTGAGGGTCTGATGTGGGCCGAGATGTCCACAGGTGTTATACGCCTTAGATGGACATCCGCGCTTTCCTTACTACTGGACCAAAGATCCCTTGTCGGTTACCTGTTTTAACTATGACAAGCTGAATGACTTGGAACTCCAGTCCTTGGCCATTCTTGACTCATTCGCTATGATGAGGATTAAATAATTGTTGCCCTTAGATGACGACCGACTTCTTGCCTTTCTGGGTAATCATCATTTTTCGTTTTAAATATTTCTCATCTTCCTTTTACTCTAACCTTATGTTGTTTGTTTGCAGACAAGATGACTGATCTATCTGTAGCAAAGCAAAAGAAATTAATGCAGACAGCTCAGGAAGCCCGGAGAGGAGCTGGGGGTGCGTCTGCATCCATATCCGATTTAGGTGGGTTAGAGGTCTGGGCTCCAAAACAACCCAGGGGGACGAGTACTAAAGTCGTCCCGAGTAAAGGTGAGCCACAACCTCTTATTCTTCCTGCTCAGGACAAGATCTCTCAAGATGACCCGATGAAGCTGAAGGTTCTAATGGATGAGGATATCCATCAATATGAAATGGAGATTAATTCCCTCATACGAGGCCTAGGGGAGGATTCTGCATCTAGGGAATTCAAGTTTTGGTCCAATGATTTTGATGGCTTCAGATATCTGCGTGATCATCTCAATGCTAACGAAGATGTTAATAAAGTTAAATCCTTTGGTCAGCAAATGATTACCCAAAACCTTAGTTCCTATCTGATGAGATGTGATGTCCTCGCCCGTGGTTTGTTTGAATTATCTGATGACTTTGAAAAGATTGAGTCAAAATTTAAGGATGAAGCGCTCAGCTGAAGAGCACCCACGAATCTCAGTCTAAGAAGCTTTCCAACTTGGAAAAGGATTTGGCTAATGTGAGGAAGGAAAAGGAGACTGAAAACACCTATTGATTTGATAAATTTTTGTAAAACACATTGATGATAAAGATGAATAAATCTGGACTGAACAAAGATGTCGAAGAAGATGTCATAACCTAAAGTCATGACATATTGAAGTACTGCACTGATTTAGCAAGTAGATAATGCGCATGGCCCAAGGAAGCAGAAGACACTATAAATAGAAGACTTAGATCAAGGTTTATGTAGGCCTTAGTACACTTGTTCTAACCTTGTTTTCTTGCGTAAGAAACAAGGGTTTAGGGTTTTGAGAGTCGTTGGCTTTCAAGGTTGTAAGTCTCCCTATGTATCAGTTGATACACTGTGGTAGATATAGGTGTCGTACAGATCCATAAGCCTTGAGGAATTAGATTGTGTATTGTTCTTGGATGAAGCTTTTAAGTAAATCCGAGTTAGCTTGTTTGTCAAGTATGCTTGACAGATTTCTGTATTGATAGGGAAGATGAAGAAATCACAGTTGGTGGTTGAGGGAAGTGAGTGGGATATCTCGTATCAGGGTTCTAAACGTTTGAGTTTAACCTTGGTAAAGATGTTCGTGGGGTAGATGTTAGGGATAAAGTTGTAAACGTGGGAGTTTAACTTTGTAACAGTCTACACAATAGTGAAGTCTTCTTCCTGGATTGGTATCCCCTAGATGTAGGTGAGTTGCACCGAACTGGGTTAACAATTACTGTGTTCTTTATCCTTCTGCAGATTTATATTTCTGTTAGGGTTCACGATGAACATGTTGGATCAGATGTCGTGACATTTGTGAGGATGCAGGTCTGATATTCAAGGTATTAGTCTGCAGTTGCGCCTCCAAGTTTAAGAGATTATGCAGCACAATGTCTTGACATGTGTTAGGACATCTGCTGTCTGCATAGGCCAGAATTTCAATTGGTATCAGAGCAGGCATCATGTCTAGTTCTGGATGAGATCTTTGGGAGATAATTTTTGGCGTTTTAATAAGGAGGAGTTTTGGAGATCAGATCAATCAACTCAAACATACCCAAGGGTATTAATGGATGAGATGAATGTTCTGGATTGAAGGAGCAACCCGAAGGTTGTTCATGTTGCTGAGGAGATTCTACAACAACTACAGGAGAAGTGGCTATTTCTCTTGTTGATGTGTCTTGTAAGATGTTGTGACATCTTATTAGGGTAAGCAGGATCTGTTCCTTGGTGGTTCCGCTGCATGTGTTTATGATGGAAGAGCTCTAGAATTATGGGATTCTGGAGTTGTTACTGAAGACAGTTGGTGGTAGGTCTTAATCGTCGGCCTCTATGTTTGAAGATATCTGTATTCCTTTATTCCAAAATTAGGAGCGATGGAGTGAAGGAAGTTGTGGTCAGATATCTAGTATGATGACCTGGTACTTGGAAGCTTGTTTCCTGGTACAGTTTGAAGTCAGTTGAAGAGGAGATATGTTGAGGTATAAAGTTTATCAGGTTCTTGCTCTAGGAGTTTGATAAATGTTTGGACGGCTAGGTTGTCAAAGATACTTGATAATTCTCTCAAGTCCACTCATAAAGACATCTATGTCGTGTATCTGGAGTCTTCTAGTTACTCTTCTGACTAGAAGGTGTTTCCTTGAGACACAAAGTGAAGACCGTGGAGGTGATTTATTTTCATCATTCATAAAAACTTGCAAGGAATAACTCATACTTTCAACCCTAAGAATGAGTTCACATAGTTGAGGCAATTAGGATTCGTTCAGAGAGAATCTTAAGAGCTTGAGTCAAGGGGGCAACCTTGATATCTTAACAACTTGCACAAACGGAAGAAGACAGCTTAATGAGGAATATCTTGGGATATTCAGAATATGCTAGATTTGGATAAGGGTTATTGCACAAGTATTTAAGAACAATTGCTATTTGTGGAATCCACAAGTATTTAATTGATTATCCTTGATAGTCAAGATTGAAGATGTTCTGGCAGATGTTCTAACATCTTTTCATCAGAGGTTTGAAGAATCATGGGAGGGGTTCTGCATTCACTCAAAAGTCTCCTAGGTGTTGACCTTGGATTATTGGCTTAGCATTTGTTTCCTAGAAAGTATTGTGAATGACTTGTCCAGATAGTGATGCTGTTAAAGATGGAGATGGAAGACTATGAAGACATCATAATCTTGATGGTTACAGCTTGGGTCAGTTTATTTCTGATCTAGGTGCTTTGGAGCATAGTGTTTGCTCTGGGTGTGAAGGTCGAGGATAAGTGGCAGTTATCTATGGCTTTCTTTTAACGACTCTACTAAGGGAAGTGGCATTCTTTGGTATTGCTATGGGGTAGTCGTGGACTACTTATTTTCTGAAGATTCGGACGTGGCAGGTTTGAAGTCTTTGGAGTTTCAAAGTAGAATGGAGGTTGTCTACTCAAAACTTGGTTGTTGAATCAAGTTTGTGAGAGCATGGAAATCTATTTCTGCAAAGGGAGAAGGTTCTTCTAAGTGGCAGAAGGAAAAGCTGAATTTAACAGTTGGATGTCATAATGTTTGGACATCTAACTTAACATCAGAAGTCTCAGCTGGTGATGTGGCACATCAGCTTAAGATAAGGTGATCTACAAGAAAATGGGAGTGATGGATTCTTCAAAAAGGTTTATCTCATGCAGTTTGCGGGAGCTGTGGATGAGAAGATGGATCCAAGATGTCTTGCTGTGGGGCAAGTAGTTCGTGTGACTTAAAGATTTGGTTTCATTAGTAGATCAGGGTATCTTGTGGGAGTTTTGAAGATGAGTGAGGTCAATCAAAAAGTGGCATTTGATTGGTTTCATAATGAGCGTTCAAGCAGGATGTTTGAAACTAATTGCTCTTTTGTAAAAGAGTAGTTAATTGAAATTGTTTGAAGGTTCTGGTTCTCTGAGAGCTTGTGGCAGAAGTTCTGGGTTGAGGATGGAAGCATACCTTCTTGGTGGTTGAGAGTTTATTTCTCTCTGGGTTCCTGAAGACTTCTTTGTTCAAGCTGGTGGGTCAGTGTTGTGTGAAGATCTTCAGTGTGGATTACTATGCTGATAGTAAGTCCAGTAGTGGAGCATATCAAGAACCATGGTGTGTGGTGTCTGTGATGCGTGGAGGATATCCTAACTGATGTTAGAACATCTTTGGGTTAGTTATCCTTGGTGAAGGATTTCAGGTTTTGTGATGAACTGGTTACTTGCATCGTGTCCAAGAAGTATCTACATGATCATCCGGGAGAATGATGGAGTAGAAGGGTCCCTTGGAAGGAGGATGTAAGTATTTGTGAAGACTGAAGTGGATCATGTGTTGATTGCATGGAAGTCTGTTTCCTGAATGCGTTCAGAAGTGGGGATTTACCATAAATCAGAAGTATTCCAAGTTATCATACGTGAGAATGATAGTAATGACTGTCTTGGATTGCGGGGTTTATCTCTATTACTGACTGGGTGAGGTCAGTGGAAAATCTTGCATACGGTATTTGGATCCCTTAGAGCAAGTCATGCTAGTAGTGGATCAGTTTAGCAGCTGTGAAGTTCTGGAGCATGCATACGATAGCTGACATCGTGGTAACAAACTAAGGGGCCCTGTGAGTCTCTTTGAGGAATGTGAAGCATTCTAATTCAATTGGTTTGTGCCTCAAGCAACGGGATATCTATATATGAGAATTCAAGAGGAGTTCGTGTGGTGTATAAGATGGTTGTGGAATGAGGGGGATCAATGGAACTTTGATCTCAAGCCAAGAGTTTGTTATGGTTGGTATACACGTACTCATGGGATGCATGACTTTGATCATGTGTGAGTAATTATTGTTTCTTGTCAGAGGGAACAATAATGAGTTAATCGTTGCGTTCAGCAGGTGTGTTGAATAGAGGGTACGCTCTTGAAGACATGAAAATGCGTCTTATGTTTTCCAGTCATTAGCTTGGGTGTTCAATGGAGGAGCACCAGTTACCTTAGTCAGGGGGAGAGGCCTCTTGATCTGAGATGAAGTTCCAGTTTGCATTTGTGCATCAAGCAAACTGAGATGTCAAGATGGCTTGGCATTATTGTTGAAGTTCTAGTTTGCATTTGTGCGTCAAGCAAACTGAGATGTCAAGATGGCTTGGCATTATTGTTGAAGTTCCAGTTTGCATTTGTGTGTCAAGCAAATTGAGATGTCAAGATGGCTTGACATTATTGTGGAAATTCCAGTTTACATTTGTGCGTCAAGCAAACTGAGATGTCAAGGAGGATGTCTTGACATTAGAGTATTGCGCAAGTTGTGGGAAACTTGGCAATGATATCTAAATGGTTCTTATTGGATGCTTAAGAATCATAGATGAGTCTGGGAGGATTTATTTTTTCTACAGATTGTGGTCACGAAAATTGTGAAGTTATTCGTTAATACAGAAGTCTTATTGAGGGGCAATGTCTGACATGATGTCAGAACATTGTTAAGGACATGCTTGATGGGTAATAGGTCTTTTGGCAGGTGGGTCTTGTATTATGGCGTGCTAAACATGTTCATCGTTACTTGCATTATTGTTGGACAGTTTCCTTGAAAAAGAAACAGTCAAAATATTCTTAGCCGGTGCACATTGGGACTTGGGAAAGTTACAACCTTAGAGTAATAACTGCATTGAATTTCAACAAATCGTTACATTCGAAGGAAAATTCTTGGTTATTTAAGGGTGTTTCTGAAGCAGGTTTCCTCAGATTGTGGTACTCTTTGTAGTTCAGTCAAGATGTACTTTGTTCAAGTCTGGTTTTGTGTTGGTTGGGTATGGGAATGTCTTGGTTTCTCTTGCCAATTTTTAAATAAAAAGGGGGAGTATGAGTATGAGTCACTAGGTCAAGGTCAAGGGTTTCGAGGGTTGTTCTTGCAGTTGCTCTGTAAGGATGATAAACAAGATGTTCTAACATCTTGTCTGTGTGTTTTCTTTGTGTCTTGTGACTTGAGTTAAGAATTAAGTTGTGTCTTGTGACCTGAGTTACATGCTTTATATGCTCAGATTCAAGAAGACTACAACTGATCTCTGGAGGGGGAGTGTATTTGAAAAAGTTGTCCTATGTCTTCTGGTTTCAAAGTTTTTAATAACTTCTTTAGAAGTTTCTATTGCCTGGACAGTTATATCAAATCCACTCATCTTGGTTTACTACTTGCCTGGACAGTTATATCAAATCCACTCATCTATTGCCTGGACTGAACAAAGATGTCGAAGAAGATGTCATAACCTAAAGTCATGACATCCTGAAGTACTGCACTGATTTAGCAAGTAGATAATGCGCATGACCTAAGGAAGCAAAAGACACTATAAATAGAAGACTTAGACCTAGGCTTATGTATGCCTTAGTACGCCTGTTGTAACCTTGTTTTCTTGCATAAGAAACAAGGGTTTAGGGTTTTGAGAGTTGTTGGCTTTCTAGGTTGTAAGTCTCCCTGTGTATCAGTTGATACACTGTGGTAGATATAGGTGTCGTATAGATCCATAAGCCTTGAGGTATTGGATTGTGTATTGTTCTTAGATGTAGCTTTTAAGTAAATCCGAGTTAGCTTGTTTGTCAAGTATGCTTGACAGATTTCTGTATTGATAGTGACGATGAAGAAATCACAGTTGGTGGTTGAGGGAAGTGAGTGGCGTATCTCGTATCAGGGTTCTAAACGTTTGAGTTTAACCTTGGTAAAGATGTTCATGGGGTAGATGATAGGGATAAAGTTGTAAACGTGGGAGTTTAACTTTGTAACAGTCTACACAATAGTGAAGTCTTCTTCCTAGATTGGTATCCCCCAGATGTAGGTGAGTTGCACCAAACTGGGTTAACAATTACTGTGTTCTTTATCATTCTGCTGATTTATGTTTCTGTTAGGTTTCATGATGAATATGTTGGATCAGATGTCGTGACATTTGTGAGGATGCATGTCTGATATTCAAGGTTTTAGTCTGCAGTTGCGCCTCCAAGTTTAAGAGATTATGCAGCACAATGTCTTGACATGTGTTAGGACATCTGCTATCTGTATAGGCCAGAATTTCAGAGACTTTGGAGTCTGATCACAAGCCGGCCTTAGCCAAACTTACTAATCAATTGAAGATATCTGAGCTCTTATCATCCAATAGCTATCTCAAAGAATCTGTGAAGAAAGCTCAGATCGATATTTTGTCTGCTGGTGACGAAGCTTTTGATAGAGCCAAAGATCAAGTTCTCTGTCTCCATCCTGACTTGGATGTGTCGGAGATGGATTACTTCTAGGTGGTGCAAGATGGTCGTCTTGTGGATCTTGGTGAGCTGGAGAAAGATAGCCCGGAGATATCTCAAGGCCCGGTCAATGACGCTGACGGGAATGTGAACCCGACCCATAATGATGTTGGCAATGAGACTTCGGCTGCTACATAATCTTGATGTTTTCTTATTTTAGTCAGTCATCCTTCTGGATGCATTTTTACATTTTGCCGAGGGAGTGTGGTGTTGTCCCCCCTTATGCTCATGAATTTTTAGCCTTCGGGCTTTGTAATGTACAATTTTTTGGCCCTTCTGAGGCTTTTGTTTATGTCGTTGTTGTTTATCATGCTTATTCCTTTGCAAAATAATCCTGTGCATATATCCAGATTTGCAAAATAATCCCGTGCGTATATCCATCCTCTCGAGCGCTAAGTTAGATTAACTTAAGGTGTCCGATTATAGAGTGTCAGGTATTATTTTTATTTTACTTATGCTTGATTTCTAAGACTTTTCGGATAGCTCACCGTAAAGCTAATTGTTAAGGAGCCTTTAGCTATCGTGTGTGTATAGTCTTCACACTTTTGAGAGTCCTAGACTCTTGTAGGCTTAGGTGTCGATTATGGAATAGACTCGGGTGTCCTTTTATCAGAGATTTGCTCTCAGTTCTTATTAGCCTTTGGTAATTGGTCATGTATGCCTTTGATACTCACAAGCCCCAAGTTTCTTTTGACATGTTTAGGCTTGGATGTTTCATCATTTTTATAGTTGATTGTGTAACATCCAAAAATGAGTAGAATATTTATTTAATTTATTATTTTAAGTATTCTTAATTTTGTGAATTTTTATTGAATTATGTGGGGTCTGATGATCGATGTTGTGAAGTATTATGATGTTAAGGGGGTGCTGAGAGTATTTAGAAGTATGTGATGTATTAATATTATTTTAGTAATAATAATATGGAATTATGTGAAATATATTACTATTATTATTATTATTATTATAAATAATTAAGAGAAACACTAAGGGCAAGTTGGTAAATTTGGATGAGTTAAGTGAGGACAAAGTTGGGAAAGCATATTAAGGGTCCTAGGGGTAAGTTTGACAAAAAGAATTAGAGAGAAGGGAGAATCATTTGGGTGGTATGATCAATTTTGGAGAAAAGCTCCGAGGAAAAAGAAGAAGAAAGCTAGGGCTCAGAGAGGTTTCGGAAGAACTCGAAGAGAAGGAATCAGAATCGATTTTCTAAGGTATGGGGAGCATCGCTTATCATTATATTTGATATAGTTAGATGTATGTAGGCATTTGGGGTTTGGGGCCTTGAGGGAATTATTGATAATATGTCGAATTATGCTGAGATTTACGATTTGGGGGTATATAAAATGATGGGATTTGATGTGTGTGTTGTTGCTATGATGTATGGTTGTTGTAGTATGATTGATTTGTGATTGATATGCATTTTCGGGTTGTATGACACTGAAATTGCAAGGGGTTTAAGGTCTAAGTTATGCAGAAAATGCAGTAGTAGAAGTACAGTTCGCAGAAATTCGTCGGGCGACATACCTGTTCTGCCGAGCGAAGCGATCTCGCTTGGAGGTCGCCGGGCGAAACTAGAAGCGAGCGAAGGGTGAAAATGAGGTGCTACTGGAATTTGTATGGGGGAGGAATTTCGCTTCTGCTCGCCGGGTGAGCATTGGGCGAAAGGGGAATTTCGTCGGGCGAATGAGGTGTTTCGCCGGGTGAAGGTATGTTGCTCGTGTCTCGTTGGGCGAACAACAGGCGATCAGGGACGGTGTCTAGTTACCACTGGAACGAACATAATTTTCTAAAACTTTAAAAATTCATATCTTTTGATTCCTGGGTCCATTTCAGTCACTGTTCGAATCGTTGGAAAGCTGGTTTCATGTACTTTCTGTTAAAATTATCTTCAATACCAGAATTCCAACTATTAGATGCGTTAATTGTGTTCCGTATACGTTGTGATGTGTTGAACATTGAAACGTTGAGTTCGGTTGTGCGAATGTGTCTTGTAGCTGTGGGTTACAGTTGTTACATGTTTTGGCAGATCTATGATGTGTGTTGAACAGTTGTAGTGTTTATGTTGTGACGTGATAGAATCTGAAATATATCGTTGTTGATTGTTATGCTGTAAGTTGTCGTTGATGATGTTGTTGAGTTGTTATAGCATTCTTGTTGCATGGTGACCAGTATTGGTGTGGTATAATGATTAAGATGAATATCATTGTACGTTATCTTATATGTTCTTGTTGATATGCATGTCATGTTGTATAAGTTGTATGATAAGTCGTGTGCCCATGTTGGGTGTGAGCGCCTTATCGGGATTCCTTTAAACGGAATTGTGTTGTTGTTGTTGTTGAGGTAATCGTGTGCCCAGGTGGGGTGTGAACGATTACGAGTGTTCGTGTGCCCATGTGGGGCGTGAGCGATCACAGATGTCGTGTGCCCATGTGGGGTGTGAGCGACTTATACGGAAATTCCGACGGGAATTATGATCATGAAAAAGGGATCGAATTAGTACCACATGCATTGAGTCGAGTTGTGAGTCTCATTGCATTGCTTTGTAGTTGTAATCGTTGTTGCGTTTTGGTGATGAATGTTGATTTGGATGATTTTATGACGAAGATGGTTATATGTTATTACGATAGGAATGTGTGAATATAATACTTGGTAAATTATGATGTAGTTGACTTTTAAGTGATGTAAATGATGTTATTGATGACGTGATTTTCTAAGTGATGTATGATGATGATTATTTGGTTTGATGATACTATGACGATGTAAATGAACTGTTGATGTTGTTGTACTGATATATCTTTTCTTTATATCTTTTATAATGATTCGTGATTACTCACCCTGCCTGTTTGAATGTTGCCTCCACGTGGGTAACGTGCAGATTCTCAGGAATAGCTCGGAGAAGCATCGATGATGGCTTTGGAGTTATTTATTTGTGTTTCCGTTAGTAGTAGAGATGTCTTGCTCTGATATGTAACATCGGGTGGGGAACGCTTGAGTTGAAGTTGTGTTGTTTTGTTAAACCTATTTTATGATTTTTCATATACGCTGAAGTATTTTATGATGATTTTTGACAATGACCAAAAGGTCTTGATGTTTGATGAAATAAATGAAGTTATTTTATGACTATGATTCCACTACGATGTTTGAATTTATATGTTGAGGTACCAAAGGAACGATTATTATAAATGTTAGAAAACCTGTGTTACAGAGCAGGAAGCTTACTAAGATGTTTTTATGATACATGTGACACCCTGGTTGGTGCAATGTGTTGGATTAATTATTAATTTTATTTACGATATATTTGGGGAGTTTAGAAGGGTGTTACATTAGTGGTATCAGAGCAGGTCGGTCCATCCGACTAGGTTATTTAACTGTGTTGTTCCCTAGTATGCGACATGTGTGTGAAAAACACTGTCGATGCTTGTTTTGTTTTCCGTTTGTAGGTTGGGAATGAAACAAGTGGGGGAGAAGATTGTGCCTCTCCAAGATGCTTTAGGTGTGGAGTGATGGCTCGGTGTGCTGTTGGATGCTACCATAGTTTGGCCAAGATAGTTTATACCCCATCATGATTGTTGGCTGTTTATTGACAAATTGAGGAACTGATCACCCTTAATCTCTTATTGATAATAGGCGGGATCATGTTGGATGAAGTAGACGTTTCTTTCCAGCTTAGATGGTGGGTACAGTGAATTATTTGGAGTTAAGCTAAGTGCTTACAGATTGTTTTGATGAGTCGATGCAGATTCTTACATTTGACGATGAAGTGGATTCGAGTTTCCTGTCCGTAAGTGAAGTTTGGATGTTTTTGAGAGAGAACGATCAGATAATTGCGACTTGTCTCCAGAGTGTAGATCTGGGTATGGTGATAGTAGGGATGATGATGTTGTTGGATTCTAAGCAAGTAGATGAACTCCTAGAAGACGAAGCCTCAATGTTTGCGTTGTTGCATTGTTACAAGATAAACGTGAAACTGTGAGTGTCAAATTACCTGTTGTCCGCGAATTTCCAGAGGTGTTTCCGGATGACATAAGTGATTTGCCTCTAGAACATGAAATAGAGTTTGCAGTGGACTTGATACCAGGTACGAGTCCGGTGTCAATGGCTCCTTATCGAATGTCAGTTTTGAGTTAGGAGAGTTGAAGAAACAATTGGAAGAATTGCTTGAGATGAAGTTTGTTCAACCGAATGTTTCTCCGTAGGGTGCTCCTGTGTTGTTAGTAAAGAAGAAAGATGGTAGTATGAGGTTGTGTGTGGATTATCGGCAGTTGAATAAAGTGACGATCAAGAATAAGTATCCACTTCCGAGAATTGACGATTTGATGGATCAGCTAGTAGGCACTTGTGTGACCAGTAAGATTGATTTGAGGTCTGGTTATCATCATATTCGTGTTAAGCCGGATGATATCCCGAATACAGCTTTCAGGACGAGGTATGGTCACTATGAATACACTGTGATGCTGTTTGGTGTATCCAATGCACCTAGTGTGTTCATGGAGTATATGAATCAGATTTTCCATGAGTATTTGGATAAGTTTGTGGTGGTTTTCATTGATGAGATCCTGATATACTCTAAATCAGGAGAAGAGCGTGTTGAGCATTTGAGGAATGTGTTGCAAGTATTGAAAGAGAAGAAGTTGTATGCAAAACTGTCGAGGTATGAGTTTTGGTCGAAAAAAGTGAGTTTTCTTGGCCACGTGATTTCAAGTGGTGGGATTGCTGTTGATCCTTCTAAGATTGATGTGGTGTTACAGTGGGAGACTCTGAAGTCTGCTACTGAGATACAAAGTTTTCTTGGGTTGGCAGGTTACTATCGCAAGTTCATAGAAGGTTTTTTTAGATTGGCGTTACCGTTGACTCAGTTGACTCGTAAGGGTCAGGCTTATGTGTGGGATGTTGCAAGTGAAGAAAGTTTTGTAGAATTGAAGAAGAAATTGACGACCGCTCCAGTTTTGATTTTGCCTAATCCGAATGAATCTTTTGTGGTGTATTGTGATGCATCGAAGATGGGTCTTGGTGGAGTATTGATGCAGAATGGACAAGTTGTCATTTATGCTTCGAGACAATTGAAAGTGCATAAGAGGAATTACCCTACGCATGACTTAGAATTGGCAGCTGTGGTGTTCATGTTGAAAATTTGGAGACATTACCTTTTTGGCTCTAAATTTGTAGTGTTCGGTGATCATACGAGTTTGAAGTACTTATTCGATCAGAAAGAATGGAATATGAGGCAGAAGAGGTGGTTAGAGTTATTGAAGGATTATGATTTTGATTTGAGTTACCATTATGGTAAAGCAAATGTAGTGGCCGATGCATTGAGTAGGAAGTCCTTGCATATGTCCATGCTTATGGTGAGAGAGTTGGAATTAATTAGAAGAGATCAGAGTGGGACAACAATCTAAATTGAAGCTGGTTAATCAGTCGGTTTTAATTAACCAGGGTAGCGGAGGTGAATTCTGAATTGATGAGAATGGAGTGATGAGGTTCAGAGACAAAGTGTGTGTCCCAGACGTTCCCGAAATTAAGAAGAGTATTCTTGTGGAAGGACATCAGAGTATATTGAGTATTCACCCCGGTGCTACGAAGATGTACCAGGATTTGCAGAAATTGTTTTGGTGGCCAGGTATGAAGAAAGATATTGCGGAGTTTGTTTATGCCTGTTTGATTTGTCAGAAGTCCAAGAATGAACGTCAGAAGCCTTTGGGTATGATGCAACCATTGAATATTCCAAAATGGAAATGGGATAGTATTTCCATGGATTTTGTGTCTGGATTGCCGAAGACCGCGAAGGGAAATGATTCTATTTGGGTGATTGTCGATAGGTTGACTAAATCGGCTCATTTCTTGCCGATGAAGATTAATCATTCAATGCAGAAGTTAGCCGAGATGTACATTAAGGAAATTGTGAAGTTGAATGGGATACCTTCGAGTATTGTGTCGGACAAAGACCCGAGATTTACGTCGAGGTTCTAGGAAAGTTTACAAGATGCTTTGGGTACTAAGTTGAGAATGAGTTCTACATATCATCCGTAAACGGATGGCCAGACAGAGGGGACTGTCTAGTCTTTGGAGGATTTACTGAGGGCTTGTGTGTTAGATCAAGGAGGATCTTGGGATAGCCATTTACCGTTGATTGAGTTCACATAAAACAACAACTTTTATACTAGTATTGAGATGGCGCCGTATGAAGCTTTGTATGGAATGAGGTATAGAACTCCATTGTGTCGGTATGAGTCAGGCGAGAGTGTTGTAATCGGACCTGAGATTGTGTAGGAGACTACTAAGAAGATTAAGATGATCCAAGAAAGGATGAGAGCTTCGCAGAGTCACCAGAAGAGTTATCATGACAAGAGAAGAAAAGCACTTGAATTCTAAGAGGGAGATCACGTGTTTTTGATAGTTACGCCGGTGAATGGTGTGGGACGAGCTTTGAAGTCTAGGAAGCTCACTCCACATTTTGTTGGTCTGTATCAGATTACGCAGAGGATTGAAGACGTAGCCTATCAGATTGCTTTACCACTGTCGCTTGCGAATTTACATGATGGGTTCCATGTGTCTCAGTTGAGGAAGTATATTCTAGATCTATCACAAGTGATTTAGATGGATGTCATACAGGTGAGGGATAATCAGACTGTTGAAGCATTACTTGTGCAGATAGATGAAGGAGAAATGAAACAACTGTGGGGTAAAGACACCGCTTTGGTGAAGGTGTTATGGGGTGGACCAGCTGGTGAAAGTTGGACTTGGGAACGCGAAGATCAGATGAGGGAGTCGTATCCGACTCTGTTTTCTTCAGGTAATTTTCGAGGACAAAAATTCTTTAAGTGGTGGAGAGTTGTAACACCCTAAAATGAGTAGAATATTTATTTAATTGATTATTTTAAATATTTGTAATTTTGTGAATTTTTATTGAATTATGTGGGGTCTGACGATCGATGTTGTGGAGTATTATGATGTTAAGGGGATGCTGAGAGTATTTAGAAGTATGTGATGTATTAATATTATTTTAGTAATAATAATATGGAATTATGTGAAATATATTACTATTATTATTATTATAAATAATTAAGAGAAACACTAAGGGCAAGTTGGTAAATTTGGATGAGTTAAGTGAGGAAAAAGTTGGAAATGCATATTAAGGGTCCTAGGGTTAAGTTTGACAAAAAGAATTAGAGAGAAGGGAGAATCATTTGGGTGGTACGATCAATTTTGGAGAAAAGCTCTTAGGAAAAAGAAGAAGAAAGCTAGGGCTCAGAGAGGTTTCGGAAAAACTCAAAGAGAAGGAATCAGAATCGATTTTCTAAGGTATGGGGAGCATCGCTTATCATTATATTTGATATAGGGTTAGATGTATATAGGCAGTTGGGGTTTGGGGCCTTGAGGGAATTGTTGATAATATGACGAATTATGCTGAGATTGATGATTTGGGGGTATATAAAATGATGGGATTTGATGTGTGTGTTGTTGCTATGATGTATGGTTGTTGTAGTATGATTGTTTTATGATTGATATGCATTTTCGGGCTGTATGAAACTGAAATTGTAAGAGGTTTAAGGTTTGAGTTATGCAGAAAATGCAGTAGTAGAAGTGCAGTTCGCAGAAATTCGCTGGGCGAAGGACCTATTCTGCCGGGCGAAGCGATCTTGCTTGGAGGTCGCCGGGCGAAACTAGAAGCGAGCAAAGGGTGAAAAAGTAGGTGCTACTGGAATTTGTATGGGGGAGGAATTTCGCTTCTACTTCGTCGAGCGCACATTGGGCGAAAGGGGAATTTCACAGGGCGAATGAGGTGTTTCGGCGGGCGAAGGTGTGTTGCTCGCGTCTCGCTGGACGAACAGCAGGCGAGCAGGGACGGTGTCTAGTTACCACTGGAACGAACAGAATTTTCTAAAACTTTAAAAATTCATATCTTTTGATTCGTGGGTCCATTTCAGTCACCGTTCGAATCGTTGGAAAGCTGGTTTCATGTACTTTCTGTTAAAATTATTTTCAATACCATAATTCCAACTATTAGATGCGTTAATTGTGTTCCGTATACGTTGTGATGTGTTGAACATTGAAACATTGAGTTCGGTTGTGTGAATGTGTGTTGTAGCTGTGGGTTACAGTTGTTGCATGTTTTGGCAGATCTATGTTGCGTGTTGGACAGTTGTAGTGTTTATGTTATGACGTGATAGAATCTGAAATATATCGTTGTTGATTGTTATGCTGTAAGTTGTCGTTGATGATGTTGTTGAGTTGTTATAGCATTCTTGTTGCATGGTGACCAGTATTGGTGTGGTATAATGATTAAGATGAATATCATTGTACGTTATCTTATATGTTCTTGTTGATATGCATGTCATGTTGTATAAGTTGTATGATAAGTCGTGTGCCCATGTTGGGTGTGAGCGCCTTATCGGGATTCCTTTAAACGGAATTGTGTTGTTGTTGTTGTTGAGGTAATCGTGTGCCCAGGCGGGGTGTGAACGATTACGAGTGTTCGTGTGCCCATGTGGGGCGTGAGCGATCACAGATGTCGAGTGCCCATGTGGGGTGTGAGCGACTTATACAGAAATTCCGACGGGAATTATGATCATGAAAAAGGGATCGAAATGGTACCACATGCATTGATTCGAGTTGTGAGTCTCATTGCATTACATTGTAGTTGTAATCGTTGTTGTATTTGGATGATTTTATGACGAAGATGTTTATATGTTATTACGATAGAAATGTGTGAGTATAATACTTGGTAAATGATGATGTAGGTGACTTCTAAGTGATGCAAATGATGTTATTGATGACGTGATTTTCTAAGTGATGTATGATGATGATTATTTGGTTTGATGATACTATGACAATGTAAATGAACTATTGGTGTTGTTGTATTGATATATCTTTTCTTTATATCTTTTATAATGATTTGTGATTACTTACCCTGCCTGTTTGAATGTTGCCTCCATGTGGGTAACGTGCAGATTCTGAAGAATAGCTCGGAGAAGCATCGGTGATGGCTTTGGAGTTATTTATTTGTGTTTCTGTTAGTAGTAGAGGTGTCTTGCTCTGATATGTAACATCGGGTGGGGAACGCTTGAGTTGAAGTTGTGTTGTTTTGTTAAACCTATTTTATGATTTTTCATATACGCTTGATTGTTTTATGATGATTTTTGACAATGATCAAAAGGTCTTGATGTTTGATGAAATAAATGAAGTTATTTTGTGACTATGATTCCGCAATGTTTGAATTTATATGTTGAGGTACCAAAGGAACCATTATTATAAATGTTTGAAAACCTGTGTTACAGAGCAAGAAGCTTACTAAGATGTTTTTATGATGCATGTGACACCCTGGTTGGTGCAATGTGTTGGATTAATTATTAATTTTATTTACGATATATTTTGGGGTTTAGAAGGATGTTACAGATTGCTCGGCCTGTGTGCACGGAATTAATAGACATGTTTGTTCAACCCGTGTACGAAAGGCTTATGTGGGCGACCTATGTACGCGGAGCAAGTCAACACGTTTATAGGAGTTTAATCAACCCGTTTATGGGCGACCTATGTACGCGGAGCAAGTCAACACGTTTATAGGCGTTTAATCAACCCGTTCATGGGCGACCTATGTACGCAAAGCAAGTCAACATGTTTATAGGAGTTTAATCAACCCGTTCATGGGCGACCTATGTACACGGAGCAAGTCAACACGTTTATAGAAGTTTAATTAACTCGTTCATGGGCGACCTATGTACGCGGAGCAAGTCAACACATTTATAGGAGTTTAATAAACCCGTTCATGGGCGACCTAAGTACGCAGAGCAAGTCAACACGTTTATAGGAGTTTTTTGAGTTATAACTCATCATCTCCAGCCGAATACCTATAAACAAGACATAAAAAAATTTTAAGTCCAGGTGCCTCATTAAAAACCCTTGCCCTTGTAAGGGAAAAGAGTGTAACCCGAATCCTTTATTCATTATTGAATTACATAATATTTAGCTAAAATACAACCTAAGATTGGATACATTCCATGTCCTTGATATTTATACTTCTTCTAATCTTTCCAGGTTGTATGCTCCGTTGTTTAGCTTTTGAAGTACCCTGAATGGGCCTTCCCAGTTGGGGGCAAGCTTTCCCTTGTTTTTTGGGTCTGTGATTTTCTTCAAGACCAAGTCGCATTCCTAGAACTCCCTCTGTCGGACTTTCAGGTTGTATCTTCTTGCCAACCTCTGTTTTATAGCGACTTCTCTGATCCGTGTTGTTTCTCTGACCTCATCTATTTGGTCAGCCGAGATGTTCAAATTATCCATGTTGGCAATACCATCAAAGTGTTCACGTCTCCAAGTCGGGGCATTGATTTCTACCGGTATCATTGCATTAGCTCCATATACCATCCTAAAGGGTGTCTCTTGAATAGTAGAATGTGGTGTTGTGTGGTATGACCACAAGATCTCGGGTAAGTACTCGGCTCATATTCCTTTTGCTTCCTCCAACTTCTTTTTTATTCCACCTAGGATAACCTTGTTGGCAGCTTCTGCTTGGCCATTGGTTTGGGGGTGTTCTACTGATGTGAACCTGTTTTGTATTCCATAATCCCTGCAAAAGTCTACGATGGAAGTGCTTTCAAATTGGGCTCCATTGTCCGAGACTATGATTCCCGAAAAACCAAACCGGCATATGATATTCCTCCAATAAAACTTGCGAACCCTTTCGGCAGAAATCCGAGCAACAGCCTCGGCTTCCACCCATTTTGTGAAATAGGCAACTGCAATAATTAGGAACTTGAGTTGTCCTGAAGCAATTGGAAGTGGCCATAGGATATCGGCTCCCCACTGATGGAACGACCATGGGGATGAAATCAGATGGAGCGGCTCGGCTGGTAGATGTTTAAATGGAGCGAATACTTGACACTTTTCACACTTGCTAACGTACTCGATGCAATCTCGCATCATATGCGGCCAGTAGTACCTAACTCTTAGGATTTTTCCGGATAATACTCTCCCACCGATGTGGCTACCACAGGCTCCCTCGTGAACCTCTTTAATTACCAGTTCAATCTCAGGCTCTGACACACATCTGAGCATAGGTGCTGACCTGCCTATTTTGTACAGCGTGTCCGAGATTATAACGTATCGGGATGTTATCCTTTTAATCTTTCGGACTTCATTGACATCTTCAGGTAATATTTCCTGGGTCAAATAGCTACTGATGGGTCTCATCCATCCTGGACATCCTCTATTGTTAATACTTCCTCTGACTGAATGTTGGGTGCTTCGGGAACTTCTTGAATCACAATCTTATTCAGTATTTGTTTGATTGGGTAATTCGTCTTCACTGTGATGGGGTGACCTTGAAAATAATGTCTCAGCTTCCGGGCTATGATAACTACTGCTAGCGCCAAACGTTCAATCTTCTAGTACCTTAGCTTTGTCCCTTTTAGAACTTTGCTGATAAAATATACGAGTTACTCTCCATCTTCTCCGTCTTTTACTAAAACCGAGCTCAGGGCTTTATTCGTGTCTGACAAGTATAAGACTAAATGTGTGTTTTCTTTGGGCCTTACTAGGATATGAGGAGAGGATAGAAAACGCTTTACTTATTGAAAAGCTTCTTCACATGTCTCTGTCCATTCAAACTCCTTAGATTTCCTTATGGCTACAAAGAAGTGTATTGACTTGTCTCCTGTACATGATAAAAATTGTGACAATGCGGCTAGTCTCCTTGTCAGCTGTTGGACCTCCTTTTTTATGGTTGGACTTCTCATATCTATTATAGCATGGCATTTTTCCGGGTTTGCCTCTATTCCCCGGTTGGTGAGCATAAATCAGAGGAACTTCCCGACTTGCACTCCAAAGGTACATTTCTCTGGGTTCAGTCTCATATTGTAGCTTCTTATGGATGCAAAGGTTTCTATTAAATCCTTTACATGTGACCAGTTTGCACTTGTCTTGATCACCATGTCATCTACATAGACCTCCAGATTCTGACCTATCTGAGTAACTAACACCTTATCCATTAGCCTCTGGTAAGTAGCCCCAGCATTTTTGAGTCCAAAAGGCATGACCTCATAATAGTAGTTGCTCTGATGGGTCATGAAGGCAGTTTTTGGTGCGTTTATTGGATTCATGCGGATTTGGTTGTACTCGGAGTATGCATCCATAAAACTGAGCAAATGGAATCCAGATGTTGCATCTATCAGCTGGTCAATGTTTGGCAGTGGATACGGATCTATAGAACACGCCTTGTTGAGGTCCATGAAGTCCACACACATTCTCCACTTCCCGGATTTCTTCTTTACCATCACCACGTTGGATAACCAGGTCGGATATTTGATCCCCTTGGTGAACCCAGCCTGTAACAGCTTCTCGACTTCCTCTGCAATTGCTTTCCTCTTTTCATCATCACCCTTTCTTTTCCTTTTGGAAACTGGCTTGATATCTGGATCGATTTCTAAGTGATGGCACATGAAATTGGGATCTATCCCTGGTATGTCTGAAGGCTTCCAGGCAAAAAGATCCACTTTGTATTTTAGCGCTTGGATGATCTTTTCCTCCTCTTTGGGGGACAAGTTGACTCTAATGTGTATAACATGGGACGGTAGATGCCCAATCTGGATTTGCTTTGTTTCTTTGTTGGGCACTATGTTGTCTTTAACTGAATCATCACGTGGGTCTATGTCGACCAGGTGAACTTTGAGGGAATTCTTGGGATCTGCTTCTCCTGCGGGTTCCTTTCTTTTCAACTTCAAGCTATCCTTATAGCACTTTCTCGCCAGCCCCTGATCACCTTTGACAATTCCAACCCGGCCATCTCCGAGTGGGAATTTCATGGTTAAATACAGAGTTGAAAGCGAAGCTTCCAGGGCGTTAAATGATGGCCGACCTATAATGATGTTATAGGGTGAAGCAACATTGACTATCAAGTACCTCACTCGGATGGTCTTCGCATTAGCTGTGTTATCAAAGGTAGTCGGTAATGCTAGATGCCTGAGCACCTGAACCTGTTCTCCCGAGAATCCTACTAGACTGCCTTTGAATGGTAATAATTGAGTCGCATTGAGCCTCATTCCTCTTAAAGCATCCCAATACAATACGTCGGCTGAGCTTCTGGGGTCTATCAATACCCTTTTCATGCTCAAGTCTCTTATCTGTACTTTGATAACCATATGATCATTTTCATGAGGTAGGACTCTTACAGCGTCTTGTTTGGAGAATGTTACAGCATCTAAGTTGCCTTCCGGTTTCTCTGGGGATCTCTGGTCGATATGCATGACTTCCCTAGCATATCTCTTTCTGGCTGAACTTGTCTCTCCACCACCAGCAAACCCTCCAGAAATGGTGTTTAGTGTGTGTCGAGCTGCCTTTGTTTCGTGACCCTCTTCGGCATCTGAACTCTTCTTCTGCGATGACTTTTCTGGTCCCTGATCATCTCGGTCGGGACTTCTCTTGTTATTTTGTGGTCGAGAATCCTTCACATATGCCAAGAGATGACCTCTCTGGATTAGAGCTTCAATTTCTTTTTTCAGCTGTTAACAGTCCTCGGTGTGATGTCCCCGTACACGGTGGTAATTATACCAAGCCTCAGATTGCCTTCGCATGATAGCGTTGGCTCTTTTGGGATGATGAGGCTCCGGTAACAGATTCATATGGCCGACTTCTTTAAGGATATCTCCCCTACTTGTATTTAATGGGGTGAGGTCTCTGTCCAGCTCATATGACTGTCTGTATGGTCTGGGAGCATGTCGCTCGCGCGTAGCTCCCCGAGGATGCTCCTTCTCCTCACAGTCACCGTCAACCTGACTTTGTTGCTGCAGAACTTGTATGCTGTCTTGCAGCGTCTCATTCTGTTGTTGCATGGTCTCCATCATGGCTAGCAGTTTAGCCATGTCTGGAGGATCTCCTTCAGAAGACATGTTGTTAGTGTAAGGTGTGGCCTGGGAGAGTTTTACCTAGGCCTCACGGTGGGCGCCAAATGTTCTAGCCAAAAATGGTTAGATACACCAAAAGTGCTAGTCTTCTACTTTTGGGCAGAGAAGACTATGCTGTTTATACTGTTTGAGTATCTTTGGGGATTTGAGAGCTATACAGGTGTTGTATATTGTCTCAAGATGAATGTGTCTTGCTTAACCCTCGTGTGGGAACCCCCTTTTGTAGCCTTTCTCAGTCTTCATTTAAGTTATGCCATTAAGAGAAGTCTCTTGGCCTTCTAACGTTGTATGACCATCATTGTCGTAACTCCTCTTCATAAATGTATGCTTTGAATACATGGTAACTTTTGCATTGATGCGCCGCCGCCGTTACAACTGTTGGAGTGGCACTTGTTGAGTTTATAACCGGCATCAGTTCCGGGTTGATGGGGTATAGTACCCGGCCTCGTAGGAACTCGGATGATGGGAGTCGAGCTCCCTGATCGGCCCAGGTTGTGAATGATACTTGTCTAGTTCTCTACATTGTACGACCTTTACTGTTATCGTAGTCTAGTCCGTGCTTAATCTTGGCCAACCATACGACTCGGCATCAAGTATATTTGGCATGTACAGTGTGATCAAGTCTTCGTTTAGGATCGAGATCACTCAGTTGTTAAAATATCATAGGTTCTTGGTTAGCCCTTGAAAAAATTAATATTAAGTTCAAGCTTAACCTGGTATCAAAAGCTTTGTAAGGTTCGAGATAAACCTGTGATAAAACTCCCAGGTTCTTGGTTATCCAATGATAAAATTAAGATTAGATTTGTGAGCAAAGCCCGATATTAATAGCTCTACAAAGTTCAAGATCAACCTATTGTAAAATCATTATTTATAAGCTTGAAGACTAACAGCTCCAAGCATCTTGTAGAAATAAGAATAACTGCTTCGATCCATTATTTGAAAGGAAGACTCGATGCTTCACTCCTCAGTTTATTGTTTGGTTAGAAGTTAGCCATAAACTTCATTTTCCTTATATAAGGGGGTTTGAGAGTTTAACCTACTTAAAACTCTTAAGTTTATTGGATACTCTCAAGAACAAATCTTTTGACCGAACCTCTATAATTTCTTGTGTCCTTCTCTCTTCCCTTAACTCTTTATTTTTTGCACTCTATTATCTAAAAATTTATTTTCCGCTGCTTATTTATTAACCTTTTCTAAAAATGTTTTCAAACTTGGATTTTAATCCGAGAAGATTTTAAAATTCAAGTTTTTTTGAAACACGCCCCCCTCTTGTGTGTGAAGTCACATGTCCAAAATCATGTGCTGCTAATGATGCCCAAATAGTTTCTAACTTTTTGTAAAGAATGTTTTCTATGTTCAGAGCCCCTAGAGTCTTGATTAGTGATGGGGGGATGCACTTCTACCACAAGTATTTGGAAAGCATGCTTGCAAATATAATGTGAAACATAAAGTATCCCCAACGCACCATCCTCAAACTTTTGGACAAGTAAAAGTATCCAAAAGGAAGTTGAAAAAAATTCTAGAAAAGACAGTTTATACATCCAGGAAAGATTGGTCCATAAAGTTAGATGACGCTCTCTGGGCGTATATGTTTACTGTGAAAAACAACCGCTGGTTTACCAAATTGATAAGAGATTGGGTAACTTGCAAGATCGACCATACTAAATCCTAGGGAATATGCTAACAACTCAAATAAGGTTTGTGAAAATGATTATTTTGACAGCATTTAAGACTTTAAAGGTTAACAACTTTGAAAATGTTAAAGAAAATAAACTACAGAACATAATAGAAAAACAAGTAAATGTGCTAAAAATAACTTGGGCGAATGAAGAAAATAAACTTGAATTGAAATGTAAAATATAGTGTTTACATCAAACGTACATTTTCTCAACACACTCTTTTCTTTGCACGCGAGTACTTTGAGTAAATTTGAGAATTTTGTACACATTTTGAACACACACAATCCTATCACTAAGACTGCCTATTTATAATGAATCAAAATAGCCTCTTTTGACGGCCTTTCTCTAAGATAAATATAAGTGGCGCTCGGCATGGCTCCAATTCTTCAGCACTCCCCACGTGTCTTCATTTCAAAAACTGGATAAGGACGATTTCCCTCCTTAATTCAAATTCAAACTCACAGTGAACACATCATCTGTGATACTCCGTCGAAACAATAACTTTATACTTAGAGAATTTCCTAAATCCATCCAGCCATTCTCCCTTTTTGTAAAAATGAATTCGAATGAGCTTCTATCATCCAACTTGCCTAGTCGTAATGTACCAAAACTTGGCAAATGATTTCCTTTCCTTTATTTGTTACCTGAATCAAACCAGGTGTCGAAATTGAGAGCCAAAAAATTTCCCCCAAAAAATGTCCTTTTCGACATCTAAAATAGAGAAAATGATATTTTTTGAAAGCACACTTCGACGCCATGGATGATTCGATGTGGTGAACTGTTCATATGTCTCAACAACATTGTGACGTCGGGGTCATCATGACTTTTTTCTGAAAACGTCCCTTCATTCCCATGCATGAATCTATCTAATCATTATGCTCCTAGCCCCTAGGAGATCGTGGCTCAGAATTTCAATTGTCGCTGTTTAGTTGCATTATCCCCTTGTGACGCGTGTCCCACAATCTTATCAATATTAATGAGGGGTAATGATCGTGCACAGTAACCGTTCACCTTATTTCGCCTATAAAAGGGAAAAGTCACTATTTTTCACTTTTCTTTTCACTTCCTGAACTTCTGAAATTACATCTTCTCCCAAAAAGTCTTCTTTCTTCAAACTTTCTTCAAATCTTTACGGCAGCAATGACTTCCGTTCAGACAACCTCCAAGGAAAACACCAAGAAAGCTCAAGGTTCTAAGAAATCAAAGGAGCTCACTCCAGTTCATAAGGAGTTGGGTCCAAGAGTGGTTGGGAATCAACAGTATGTTCCAGAACCTCCTAATGAAGAAGAGAAACTCCGTATCTATAAATCTCAGGTATTGATTCCTATAATTGTATCTGGTAAGACCCATGCCATGTTAGGTCCATTGCCTGATTTGAATGTTGGCCCTGTTAAGATTAAGGAGTTTTTTTCGACCTATCATCGCTATAAACCCATAGCAAATAGGGTAAGACCTAGGACTGACCAAGAAATTATGATTGATGAAATATCTAAGTTAGATAGTCAAGGTTCGCCTTCGACCGTAGCAACTAGGGACCCTATAAATCTAGAATTTATGAATACTAGTGCTAGGGTTTTTAGATCATGTCCTTTATCAAAAGACCTCTCCAACTATCTAGTTTGGCTAGAGAAAATAGAAAAGGTTAAGTCCCAAATTTGGAAAAAGATGGGCATCTATGACCTTATTCAACTGTCAAAAGTGGGACCAGACTATTGTCCTTCGATGCTCATCGCTTCTATTTATTTCTGGGATAGCACCTATAACAATTTCCATCTCCCTTGTGAAATGGTCACCCCAACCTTGTTCGACATTGTTGCCATCACCGGCTTGAAACCGACTAGATTAGGTTACGATCCCAACATTTTGTCTGATGACTCAATAGGATTCGATACCAGTAAGGCAACCTTCACCACCTATATCGCCTACTACCATGAGAAGGAGATGACAAAGGTTTCTGACTAAGAGCATGTCGCCTTCTTAGCTCTCTGGATCACACCCTGTGTCTTTTGTTCGAGATCTCTTCAAGTGGCAAAAAGGTACTTGACCATGGAGAACCAATTGCACGCTGGTCATGATCTTTGCCTTAGTGAGATTATCTTGGCGAACGTGTATGAGTCCCTCGGCGAAGGTGTTACAGCTCTAAAAATGATCAAGACAAAAGGAAGTTTGCTCCTCTCTGGGCCCTTCTGGTTACTCCAACTATGGATGAATGCCACTTTCGAAGCGTCTCTCCCTGGTCAAAACCCTGTTAATGAAGCCTATGTGAAGGATAGAAGGGTAGAAGGAACACGACTTGTGCTGCTGACTCCCAACAATGAGGGAATGAGTCTTCAACAAAATTTTACCAGCTACGTAATGATGTTTGCGAAGCGCTACAACTTTTCCCCTTCCATGGCTCCTTTTGCTAATAGGAAAATAGGTCCTGCATGGTTTACCAGACGATTTCCTCCTGAGTTGAAGTAACATGAAGGAGAATCTCTTGATATCTGGGAGTATTTCCTTACACCACGACTATTAGCCTCAAGACTTGACCCGTCCAAGTTTCGTATCTCACTCGTCAACTATCAACCAAACCTTGTCTCTCGACAGTTTGGTTTGATTTAGATTTTACCCAGGCCTCTTTTTCAACGAAAAGGCTCACTGATTCACTACAACATGGTGCACAATAAAATGGAGTGTGCCAAGTTATTAGCCAAGTATTATGGCTTGACAGAATTTACCCTCGTGGCCTTTAAATCCAATTTCCTCTGCACCAAATAGCTCGACGACTGGTGGAGAGACTACTACAACACCAAATTTTTTGATGTAGCCTCCTTCAACATATAACTAACTCGATCTTTTGCCCTTGTACTGGACAAAGTAAAGAAAGGTACTGCAAGGCACATCAAGGAGGTCCAAGCATTCCAAAAATACTTTGAAACTGCCTACAGGCCAAATTAGAGGATTTAAAACTTCCTTCGTACGTTCGACCTGATCAACGCTACAAGGTAGCTTTTAATCTTTATCCTCCAAAATTCCCTCGACTGCCAACTGCTGATTTTGGTGTGGCTTTTAGCCCTCTATTTCCAGATTGGTTTGTTTGTGGGAATTTTATGAAAAATCTTCGCCATGATTATCAAAAACGTGCTCAGCGAGTGGGTCCTACTAAGTATACCTTGGACAATTTCAAAGGCCACCTTCATATTGGCATAGAACACATTCACATGGAGTCTCCGATATATGAAGGTGTAGAATGGGAGGTTTTTCGACATCTCCTATTTTTCTTTCATCTGCGTTCTTCTTTTGCTTATACTAACTGCATCACTTTTCTCTAGCAGCTGTGAGGATTCCAGCCAAAAAAACAACTCCTGCCGTGAAAGAAACCAACGAAGAAGAAGGAGATGATAACACCAAGAAACCCACAACAGAGGTAACTTTTGTGCTTATCATTTTTCCTTTTAACTTATCGTTGAAATTTTGACATGACTTTTATTATTTGTAGGTGAGTCGGAAACCCCCTCTAACCCCCAAAAAGAGGAAGCAAAAGGAACCCAATGTTCAAATAGTTGAATCTGATGACGGGGATGCCTCACCAGACCACACAAAACACCTCAAACCAAAGAAGAAAAAACAAATGAAAATCATGGATGCTAGCTTTCGACCACAACCAAAACCCACCAGAGTTCCTGTAACGAAAACTCATGTTCTGAAGGTCGTCAGAACTGATGCTACGCCTTTTAGCAAGGGACAAACTGGCCAAAAAAGCCCTGATCAGGCTGAGAGTGATAACTCCAGTCTTGGGACTGAAAATCCTAAGGTGCACAAATTTCTTCTTTGTTTTGAACTTTTATAACTTTCTTGGATTATAATATTTCTAACCCATTTTGGCTTCTTTCTTAGACTTCCAAAGATGATCAAGGACATCCAATGGTTCGACAAATCGTTCCTACCACCAGCAGCGAACCTACCTACCACCCAATGAGCCCTTCCAGAACTTCCCCCAAGGATTCCACAAAAGGGTCCGCTGACGAAGTAAGCCAACTTGCTGATTCTCAAGAGAATACGCCTGTTGCCACCACTAAGCTTTCGCACACCAACGAAACTGAACAACAAAAAAGTCCAGCTAGGGAAGAAGCCATGACTGATTTTGCTGACAAAGTTGTGGCAAACATCACTGACGAGGTAGGGGCCAATATTGCTGACGAAATCATGGGAGACCAAGATGACGAAGATAAATCTGAAGATAAGTCTCCAATCTTTCAACAGCACAACAACGACGAAAAATATGAGGAGGAAGAAAAAGAGGAAACTGCTTCTGAAGATAAAATCATAATAGAGAACGAACAAGAAGAAAAATAAGAAGAGGAGAAACAAGAAGAAGAGAAACAAGAAGGTCCATCAAAAAACAACCCTGCTTCGAATGGCACAAATTCTACCAGTCTTTCACAAGAAGAACTTGAGTCCCTGAAGGTACAAAGGCCACTGGAGTACTTGAAATCCATGCTTAGCTCCAGATATAACTTTGGTGATAAAAGCATCAGCACTTCGACTGCTTAAGGCAACCAATCCGTTGGGAAGCCTGGAGAAGACTTGCTTCCTCAAATCAAAGAGCAAATTTTTAACGTGGACCTATTCCAACTTTTGGAAAAGGATGTTTCTGCCCATTTTGGGCTGAAGAAGCTTTTGAAGCAAGTCAATGTCATGGAGGTTTCTCCTGAAGTTGCTGATGTTGTCATGGAAATTGGCACATTGATCGACCTAGTTGTTGCTGATCTAAACCATCTTAGAGTTTTCTCCAACAAAATTATCAACAAGTCGGAGACCTAGCTGGCCGAATGGGACGCATCCTCAGAATCGACTACCAAAGTGTTGAACCTGGAGAAAATATCTGAGCAGTAGAGCTGTGATGAAAATGTCAAAGAGTGGGAAAAACAAATCAAGATTCTTCAGAGCAAGATCTCTCAGGCCAAGCAACGTAAAGATGAGCTTCTCCATTCCAACCAAGAAGAGGTGGCCAAAGAACTCAAAGTTGGAATGTATCATGTCGACAGAGCCCAACAACTTAGAAAGGAAATTGAAGCCCTTTCGACTAACAAGGCTCTCTGCGAACGTCGCTTGATGCTTCAAAAGTCCAAATATGAGAGGCTGAAGAGTTCTTTCCCATTCTGAACTAAGTTTGAATGTTATCTCCTTTTTCAATTATAATTTAGCCCCTTGTGGAATTTGTAATGACTTAAGCCATTTTGGAAATACTTTATTTACCATATTGGCTTCGACCATTTTGCATGTAATTATTCTTTGGCTAAAATACAGTTTGGTCCCCCTGTTTGTCAAAATTCACGGTTTTGGTCCCCCTATTTTTTTTAACAGTTTTGGTCCCCCACCCCAATTTTGGCCCAAAAAAAGTGATGAACAGTAACTTGTCCGTACATGTTCGTACATGAACAGTACACGTCCGTACATGAACAGTGAGGGGTGGGGGACCAAAACTGTTAAAAAAAAATAGGGGGACCAAAACCGTGAATTTTGGAAAACAGGGGGACCAAAACTGTATTTTAGCCTTATTCTTTTGCTATTTTTATTTCTTAGAGTGCAGGTTTATATCTTTTCAAATATTTTCCATTCACTCTCAAGACCCTTTTATCCTTACTTAATTCTTCGATCTCATATGCACCGTTAGAGAATACTTGAATGACTTGAAAAGGACTTTCCCAGGGGACCATTTCCCTAAAGCCCTACCTTTTCGATCCATAGGAAGGATCACCTTCCAAACCAAATCTTCAGGAAGAAACGTCTTGCCTTTAACCTTTTTGTTATAAGACTTCTCTATTCTCTTTTTCTGTATTTTTAACAACTCCAGGGCTTTTAGTCTTTCTTCGTCCAAATCCACTAATTCGTACAACATCATATTCCAATATATATTTGATGGAATTTCATGATGTCTTTGGATTCTTGTCGATTGCAAATAAATTTCTACTGGTAAAACTGCATCATGGCCAAATGTCAATCGAAATGGAGTTGTATTAGTAGCCACCTTAGGGGATGTTCGACATGCCCAGAGGATTTGGTCCAAAGTTTTATGCCAGTTTCGAGGTTTTTTTCCTACATGCTTCTTAATCAAAGCAATAACAGCCTTATTGGCTGTTTCGACTTGGTCATTAGCTTGAGCGTAGTAGGGTGTAGATGTTAATAGTTTGAAACCTGTTTCTTTAGCGAACTCTTGCATCTTTCGACTAGTAAATATTGACCCTTGGTCTGTTGTAATGGTTTCTGGAATTCCAAATCTGTAGATGATGTATTTCTTGATGAATTCGATCACACCCTCTTGGTCAACATTCGTCAGTATCTTTGATTTTTGGATGACGGTGGTCAAATTTC
This sequence comes from Lathyrus tuberosus, assembly GCA_022829125.1. Classification (NCBI taxonomy): domain Eukaryota; kingdom Viridiplantae; phylum Streptophyta; class Magnoliopsida; order Fabales; family Fabaceae; genus Lathyrus; species Lathyrus tuberosus. The sequence continues at coordinate 6,215,360 of JALAZF010000338.1, read as the reverse complement.
TCCGACAAGATCTAAATCCCAGCCACTAAAAGGCCATGGTTTGACTATAGAATGCAATTTGCTTGCAAGAACATGTTGTATGCCTGCATGCACCTGACATTCTTGACACCCTTTGGCAAACTCAATACAATCTTTCAACATGGTGGACCAATACATCCCTTGTCGAAATAACAACCACTTCATTTTATGGCCCACCTGATGTGCCCCCACATGCACCACTATGGACATTCGAAAGGGCTAAATATCCCTCAGTCTCGCTAAGACATATAAGCAAAACTCCCTCAGGAGTCTTTTTAAATAATTCATTTCCCAAAAGAACATAATTTAAAGCTCGAAACCTGATTTTTCATTCAGTAGATGCCATTGGATTTTGCAAATATTCCACCATAGGTTTTCTCCAATCTTCGTCCGTCAGGCTATCTATCGTTAATATTTCGAAGTTCTCTTTATCAGCATATCCTAGCTTTGTTGTTTCCAAATCTGATGGAGATAATCTGGTCGACACAACCCTTCCCCTAACTTTGATCACATCTTGCAATTTTTTCTTCGAAATTTTATACCCAGAAGCAATATGAGCCAACTCATTAGCTACTTGGTTTTCCAAACGAGGAATGTGTCGAATGCTAACCAACTCAAATCTTTTTAAGAGTCGATTGGCTATAACGAAGTACATGATGAGATTTTCTTTCACACAATTGTACTCCTTTGTGATTTATTTTATGACCAACTCTGAGTCACCCATTATTTCGACTCGAGTTGCCCCCAATTCCAACAATATCTCAAGTCCAGCAATAAGAGCCTCATATTCAGCCTCGTAATTCGAATAGAAACCTTCCACATTATACTTGAATTTTGTTGGAATTTTGTTAGGAGAAATAATCAAAACTCCTACTCCTGTTCCGTCTTTATGACTCGAATCATCGAAATACAACTTCCAAGGTTCTAGTTAGACGTACTTTAATGATTCTTCATTAATTTAGTGGTCGACTATAAAGTCAGCCACTACTTGCCCCTTAACAGCTTTTAAAGGCATATAAGTTAGAGAGTATTCAGTTAAGGCTAACGCCCATTTACCAATTCGACTATGCAAAATTGGTTTTGATAATATATGCTTTATAACATCAAAATGTGAGGAAACAAAAACATCAACAGGTTTTATATAATGCTTAAGTTTTATACATGAGAAGTACAAACACAAACATAATTTTTCGACTGTTCTATATCTAGTTTCTACATCGTTCAAGACTCTACTAAGATGATAAATGGCTCTTTCGACACCATTTTCATCTTCTTGAGCTAACATGCTCCCTAAAGTCCTATCCGACGCAGATATATACAACCTCATACTTCCATTTCTACACGGTGGCATCAATAATAGAGGGTGACTCAAATACTCCTTGATTTTGTCGAAAGCCTCTTGTTGAGCTTGTCCCCATTCGAGTCCTTCCTTGTTGAGTCAAAGCAAAGGTGAGAAGGCTTGAGTTTTGCCGCTAAGATTCGAGATAAACCTTCGAAAGAAATTGATCTTGCCCAGCAATGACTACAACTCCTTCTTTGTTGATGGCGTTTTCGCTTCCATTATGGCCTTGGTCTTATTCTGATTTATTTCGATTCCCTTTTTGTGGACCATAAAGCCTAAGAAATCCCCCACCTGCACACAAAAAGCACACTTGAGAGGATTCATTTTCAAACCATGTCTCCTCATCCTTTCAAAAGAGTGTTGAAGATGGTCTATGTGATTTTTTTCCTGAAATTTACTTTACAACAATATCATCAATATGTATCTCCATAAAACTCCCAATGAAATCATGGAAAATCGAATTCATTGCCCTTTGGTAAGTTGCCCCAGCATTTTCAAGCCGAGTGACATTACCACCCACTCATAAGTGCCTAACGCTCCAAGACATCAAAATGTTATTTTAGGGACATCCTCTTCAGCAATGAATATCAGATTATACCCTGGATATCCATCAAGCATACTCAGGTATTCATGTCCTGCGGCATAATTGACTAGAATTTCTGCCACTGGCATCGAATATTCATCCTTTGGGGTTGCATTATTTAAATCTTTAAAGTCTATGCAAACTCTCAAAATACCATTTTTCTTAATAATTGGCACGATTTTTGACAGCCATTCAACATACCTGGCTGTACGGATGAATTTGCATCGCAGAAGTCTTTCGACCTCCTCTTTAATCTTTGAGATAATTTCAGGTGCAAACCTCCTTGGATTATGCTTGATGGGCTTTTTCCCAAGCTTGATTAGCAACTTTAATTCAACCAGCTCTCTGTCTAAACCAGGCATCTCGTCATAATCCCATGCGAAGCAGTCTCTGAACCCCTTCAGCAATTGGATCAATTCGACTCTGAGTTAAGGGTTGATATTGGCACCGATGTATGTTGGCCTTTTTGTCTCCCCGTCTCCCAAGTCGATTTCCTCAAGTGGATCCTGTGCTAGCAATTTAATGTTGTTTGCCAGCAGATCCTTCTCAAACCCCAAAGGCTCGTCATCATAGATGGCGTCGAGCCTCTGGCCTTACACTTCGTCCTGAGCCTTATTAGGTGGCTCTAGGTCGAAGTCCTTACCGGGACTTTCCTGACATGATTCCTTCTTGTCTTCGACAACCATGAATTTTACCTCAGCCTCCAAGGCCGCTTTTAGCTTATTTTCGGCTATGTAAGCCAAAATTCTTTCTAGTGCTGACAACTCAGTCATCGTCGCCAAATTCGCTCCCCTAACCTATTGGGTCGATTCCAGATGTTCCTATGTATCCAAAGTCATCTTCGCCCACAATCTCTCGATCCCACTGAAAACCGTTGATGGGGTGCAGGTACAAAGAGCAGTATGCATTATCATCTGGAGTAAATGCAAAACTTGATGGATTGCAAGGAGCAACGTTAGCCAAATTTTTGTCGAAACTACGTCTATCGACATGATTAACCGAAGCCATGAAATAGCTCTGGTCGGCTTCGATATTTTCCACAATACCATCTGTTCACCAGATGGTAATCCTCTGATGCATTGATGATGGCACGACTCCTATGCCGTGAATCCATTCTCTTCCTAACAACAAGTTATAGTTAGCCTTCGTCTCCACAACCATAAACATGGTCGGTCTTATAATTGTTCCTACCATAAAATCGACCTAAATTACTCCCAATGTGGTGCCAGCCTTTCCTTCATAGTTGGACAACACCATATTGTGGGGCTTGGTGTCTGTGTCGAACTTCCCTATTTTTCTTAACATGAAATACGATGTCAAGTTTACCGTTGCACCGCAATCCACCAGGATCTTGTTGACTGACACATATTTAATTTTTCCAGTGATAAAAAGAGGCTTCAAGTGACTTTTCATAGCCTCATTGGGTCTTTTGAAGAATGCATTCTATTCTTCTACACAACCGTTATTCATGACATAGTAACAAACAGGCCTATGAGTGGCCATCTCTATATTAGTGTTATCTTCCACCTCTTCAACCTCAGTTATTTGGTCTAATTCCCTTGGTAGGACAGATACCACATTAACCATGATGTGTAAAGATGCTTCTGAATCTGTATCAAAATTATCAGTAAGCATCTCGTCTTTAGCAATCAAGTGATCACCTTCCTTTTTAGCCTCTTCTTGAGTAGGACAAACTTTCCCCTCCACATGCTTCTTTTCGACGGATTTTAATTCCTTCTTCTCATTCTTTTGAGCAGGCACATTAGTGCTTAATTCAGCTACCTGGTTTTCTTTAGCCTCCCTTTCTGCCTTTCTTCTCCTTTGCTCCCTTCTCCATTGGGATCTGGTCATTGGGTTTTTACCTTTGTAATTCTCAGAGATATAGGCTGACTTCTTGGAGGTTTGGAACTCCTTACGGTATCCAATAGAGGAACCCCTATCAACGTCGAAGTTCTGCCATTTCTGCTGGCCTTTTTCTCTGTTTTCGGTAAGTCTTGTCCGATTTCCATTAAAAAGCTCTGCAAATGGCTTGAAAGTGGTGGGTCTTGGCACCTGGGAATCTTGGTTTCGCCTGTTCCTGCCCCTTGTCTGGCCTATTTCTGTCAAAACCTTGGTGGCTACCAGAGTTTCTCCAATTTCCTCTGGCCTTTGCCAATCGAACTCCCTCTATATTTTGGGGCGCCTTCTTATCGAATACGACACTGCACCTTGGACAGAGTATAACCTCTGTCTTCTTTTTCTGGCACCTACGTATAAAATTGATCAGGCTCTCCTCTTCCTTTAGGAAACCCACTTTGTTGTATTCCTCTTGTCGTTGTTCTTCGACAATCTCCATCGAAGTCTTTTGTGAAACTTCGACCATGTTGACATCCATAGTGACATCTGCAGTTATGTCCAAACTTTGGAACTTCATTGTAAGGCCATCAGTAGCCTTGTTCAAATTATCCATTCGTACGAAACCATCAGCGGTTTCTTTTGTTACTATGCCAAATTGGAATCCTCAAAGAATCCTGTGGCATCGAAACCACAGCAACTTCGTAGTTACAGTCTTCAACTATTCGTTTGGTGAGGCCATCAGTGTCCTCAGACATGCAGTCTTCCATCATTTTCTCGTCAAGATCCGCAGTGATCTTAACCATGACAACATCGTTAATAAAGTCATCAGTGACTTCTATCATGTTGACATTGTGAGCGAAGTCATCAGTAACTTTGACCACATTGACAACAGTAGGTTCAGTGAAATGAGCATCAACTACTTGCAAAGGATCAACATCAATTTTCATCTGCGTCTTCACTTTTTCTCCAAACCTTAGCCTTCCATCCCTGATAGCGTTTTGCACTAGGTCCCTGAAAAGAAAACATTGAGACGTTTTATGAGCCAAAAAATTGTGATACTTACAAAAACCTCTCTTTTTCCTTTGCAAAAGGAGGCATTTTAGCACCAGGAGGCACTATCATCTGGCCATCCTTAACTAACAAGTCGAAGATTTTGTCACATTTGGTGACGTCGAATGTGTAAGTTTTCTTAGGGAACCTATCGTTCTTTTCTGGTTTGACTGGGTTTTTTCCATTCGAAGGAGCCAAGACTTTATAGGCATAAGGTGGTCCCTGCTTTAGTTCAGCAAGGTCGACCTCATTTTCGTCGAAGTTTAAGGACTCATTGTAAGTTTCTTCGCCATCTTCACTAATTCCAACGTAGGCTACCCTCTATTTTCTATTTTTGTTTGACCTGACTTTTTCAGCTTTCAAACGCTCAACTTGTCAAACTCTGTCAGCCAATTGGGCCATATCTCTTAAATATTGGGTATCCAATTTCTTTCTAATTGAGTAGTCGAGACCACCAGCGGCCATTTCGACCAACTCATGTTCAGGCACTTGAGTAAAGCACCTTGCTTTAAGCAATCGAAACCTATTCAGGTAATCGTCTATTGGCTCAGTATACTTTCGTTTCATACTAGCCAATTCCTTCAAACTAATCATGGTTTGCCCCATTTAAAACTGTTCATGGAACAATCTTTCTAACTGGGCCCAGGTATGGATTGAATTTGGTGGCAAGGTTGTAAACCATGTAAAAGCATTTTAGTGAGAGAACTTGGAAAATATTTTACCCTAAGGTTTTCATTATTAGAAATCTCTACAGCCTCTATCAAGTACCTAGCCACATGTTCGACAGTGGATTCAGTGGTGTCCCTAGAGAATTTGGTGAATTAGGAACTTTCCATCTAAAAGGTAGATCTGTTTGTAAGATATACTCTGACAATGGCGAAGTATAATTCGGTCTCTGAAGACCAAAGTTTACCCCATTTCGTGCCATTATTCTTTCGACCATGGCTGCTAAGTTATTATCTGCGGCCATACCATCACGTCGAATTTGCTGGACAATGTTATCATTTTGGTTCCTATTTACCATAACTACCCTAGGTCTCTCCTCGGTTGGGATTTGAGGTTGGGCTCTGGGGGGTTTGACCCTAGGCTGTTCAATCGCTACTCCTGGATTGACTAGATTTACATGAGGTGGGTTTCCTTGGTTCTGCTGGACCTGATTAATGGTAAAATCTTCTTCTAAGACTCCTCCTTGATTTTCCAATATATATTCTCTCTGGGGATGTCGAGGAGGCTGTGGTACTCCAAAGAAATCTGCAAGGCGTGTCATCTGGGTTGTTATCTGTTGGTTGGATTGAGCAGTACTTTGGATTAGGGGATTAAAAATCATCCCCATTGTTTGGGCCAACATTTGGACCATTTCATGGTTACTCTCATCCATTTGTTGCCTAATAACTATTGCAGAATTATTAGTCAAACTTGGTATTTGGGTGAAATAACTTATTCCTAAAGGTTGGCTACTTCGACCCATGTTTATCCCAGATCCTGATCCCTGTAACGGTGAAGTAACGTTCATTACTGGTTCTAAAAATGTTGAGACTGCTTTATACAAATTCGCCATCATAGGGTTGCTTTCGACCACCTAAGGGCATAGAGAACCCTGGAGGCCTGAAGGGCCTACTCGAAGCATTCCCTATTGGTAGGGGGTTACTGGAGGACCTCTTGGCCCAATATAATTTAGAATGGGCTCACTATGGGTAATCGACTGCGTGGGCATCGAACTTTCCAGGAATGGCATTGGTTCTGACACAGTCGCTGGAACCGTAGTTACCCCAGTCGAAGATACTTGGGGCGGTTCTCCACTGCTAGTTTGAGGAATTGAAACATTTGGCTGATTTGAATTCGCCATTCTCCTCATATATCTTCTCCTTTGTATATCTTCGTTAGTGGTGGCTACTTTGTCACTTCTCAATAACATACAACAAAGTTTTCAAAGAGAACAATAACCAAAACGTATTTTATTTGAAAAGAAAGTTAGTTAGCACTGTCCCACCGGGCGTGCCAATTTTTTTACTGTGAAAATTAGTAAACAACCGCTGGTCTACCAAATTGATAAGAGATTAGGTAACTTGCAGGATCGACCATATTAAATCATAGGACATGTGCTAACAACTCAAATAAGGTTTGTGAAAATGATGATTTCGACAGCATTTAAGACTTTAAAGGTTAACAACTTTAAAAATGTTAAAGAAAATAAACTGCAGAACGTAATAGAAAAGCAAGTAAATGTACTAAAAATAACTTGGGCGAATGAAGAAAATAAACTTGAATTGAAATGTAAAATATGGTGTTTAAATCAAACGTACATTTTCTAAACACACTCTTTTCTCTGCACACAGGTACTTTGAGTAAATTAGAGAATTTTGTACAAATTTAGAACACACACAATCCTATCACTAAGACTGCCTATTTATAATGAATCGAAATAACCGCTTTTAACGACCTTTGTCTAAGATAAATACAAGTGGCGCTCAGCATGGCTCCAATTCTTCAACACTCCCCACATGTCTTCGTTTCAAAAACTGGATAAGGACAATTTCCCTCCTTAATTCAAATTCAAACTCACGGCGAACACATCATCTGTGATACTCCGTCGAAACAACAACTTCATACTTAAAGAATTTCCTAAAGCCATCATGCCATTCTCCCTTTTTGTAAAAATGATTTCGACTGAGCATCTATCATCTAACATGCCTAGTCGAAATGTACCAAAACTTGGCAAATGATTTCCTTTCCTTTATTTGTTGCCTGAATCAAACCAGGCGTCAAAATTGAGAGCCAACAGTATAGAACAAATTTCAAGACTCACTTAGAATTGTTAGTAGGAATATACCTAAGAGGGGGGTGAATTAGGTTCCTTAGAATATTTTCTCGGTTTTTCAATGGAATTGATTTTTACTTTCCTAAAGTTACTAAGTGATGAAATGCGGTAAAGTGCGGAAAGTAAATGACATAGGGATATATCCTGGTTCCCCCTAACAATCTAAGAGTACTTCAGTCCCCTTTCAACATGAAAGAGATTTTTAATAATGTTAGATCCTAAGACAAGACTATCCTAGCCTTTCTATACAGACTCTAACAAACTCACCAAGAACAACCTCTTGGATTTTACAACATAGTTGAAATGAGAACAATCCTCTCAAGATCAACCTTTTATTTCCAACAAACCTGGAAAACAAGGAATATAACAACCCTATAAGAGAAACAATCCTTCTCCTTATAGTCAATACCTAAATCAAAACAATCCTTGGAACTTAGGGTTTTTACAATAAATCTGAATTTTTGTAGAAGTGTTTGAAACTTGATTCTTGAGTATATCAATCACAAGATTGATCTTCTTTTCCAATATTACAATTTTCAATGATATATTAATGCTCAAGTATTTTTGAATGAGGAAGAAATTTTCTGACTTGATATGGAGACAATGTGCAGAAAAATTTCAATGAAAAGTTATATATCAAAACACTTTGTTTGAAAATAAGAGAGAGTAAAAATTGATGTTTAATTGCTATGGAAAAGGTAAGGAATAAAATCTGAAATTGGATGGTATTTAAAAGAGAATTACACCTGTTGAAAATGAGTAACAAGACTAAACAATGCAATGGTTCAAGGTGTAAAATAATGGCAAGTTTAAAATCATAAAATCTGAAAATTAGCACCAGTTCAGTGATGTAACCGGTTACTTGAATGATGTAATCGGTTACATCAAGTGTAACGTATGCATTTTTGAAATTTTTTTCCCATGTAACCGGTTACCAGAATGATGTAACCGGTTACATCAAGAAAAACTTGCACAAGCACAAAGGGGAAGAATCAAAACAAAAGCTCATGTAACCGGTTACCTGAATGATGTAACCGGTTACATCACTGAAGGTGGTGAAAAAATATTTTGAAAAAAATTATGAAAAAGTATGCAAAATATTTTATCAAGAGGGGATGCAAGGAATTTATGTTAAGTGGATTTTTTAGCACTAGTATATCAAAGATTAAATTGAAGGCATGTACCATGCTTGATGATCAAAACTTAGTCTTCATGAAAGTTGAATCTTTTGCTCATACTTTTCTTGATCCAATGCACAAATGTTGACTTCATCAAAACACCCAATTTGAAAAGGCTTGATTTTACATTCTCCCCCTTTTTGATGATATCAACCACTTCATGTTTGAGGTGCTTGTGTTTCCAATGATTTAGCCATAAAATTGCTCCCCCTTAATTCCATGTCCCTTTGAAAAATTTGATATTTCTAAATGCAAATGGTTTGGACAATTTTGATGCAGAACATTTGAAATGACTTGGTTGCTGCAAACGTTAGTTACATAATACACACAACACATGCAAATCAAACCTCAATCTTCTCCCCCTCTGACATTATCGAAAAGGATGGGGAAAATATATAATTGATCATGAAAAAATTCTTAAAACTTGCAACACACAATACAAAGATAACATAGAAACAACCATTCATAAACCATATAACATACCACATAATGTCTTAATCTAGAAACTAAGTCACAAACATCATAGCATAAAACTTACTTAAAAGACATAAAACTTAAACACATAAAAACTTAGACATAATTAGACACAAAACATAACTAGATAGTTGTTGCACCCCAAAATTTGCCCTCCTTACTTTAGTATTAACTGGCTTATGTTTCATTTCATTTTTACATTATCATGTGTGCATATCATTGGTTCTTAGCATGGGGTCAAGGTGCCTGAGGCAAGTTCAAGAGGAGAAGATGTTCTTCAAAGGGTCAAGCAAGAGAGTTCAAGTGGATCACTTTCTCCTAACCAGTGCAGAAATTAGGGTTTTGAGATTCTTGGGTTTATTGCTCCAATGGGCAAGCTCCTTGGATTTTTTATCATCACCAAATGGCATATCTTATCTTTGTTGGAGAGGATACACATCATATTCAGAGGAATTTGAATTTGGAGACTGTGTTATTTCCTCCTAGACTGAGGGTACCAAGATTAGGGTTTGCTATAAAGTCAGTTTATTTGTGATTTTTTGGGCAAGACTTGATTCCATGGTATTCCTTGGGTCCCTAAGTATCTAGGAATGGAAGTTTTTCCATCAGTTTGGTTCAGGAGAAGTTCAATTGGCCAATGGATTGGGAATCAGGAGAATCAGGAGAAAAGTCAACTGTGAAATTTTGAGGTTTTCAAGGTCTCACATCCTCATATGGCCTTCAAGGGTCAAGATTTACACCATTTATTAAGAATCAAGGGTTGGCACAAAAGTTACTAAATATGGAAATGACCTATAATTTGAAAGTTTCCTTTTTGGGCAAGTCCTTACACTACATTCAACTTGACTTTTCACCATCAAGAAAGCTTCAGATGAATTTTCCTCAAACATGAAAGTTTAAGATCTTTTTCTCCTCTTTCCAACAAGTACTAGTGGGTCTCCATATCATTTGTGAAACTCAAGTTATGACCAAAAGAAGGCAAAGTGGTTTTTAGGGTTCCATTTTCACAACTTTTGCATTTTGGGGCATAGTGACCTATAATCAATTCCATTGCTTCAAGGCACATTCCAACATCAAAGAACAATCCCTAAAGAGCATTTTTGGCCTTTAAATCAAGAAGTTTCATGGTGTATTCATCACTTTTGTTCCATTATTCAAAATTACCAAATTATTGAAAACTCATGAACCAATACATCTCAAGGCCCAAATCAAATCCGGGTGTGATTAGCAATTGAAACTTAAGTGATCCATCATGAAATATTTGGATATCCATGCATGGAGGAGGGTGTATCCCACATAATGCAATTTTCTAAAATCCTCCAAAACTCATTAAACAAAGAATTACCAAGGCCCAATTGATCATCAGTGGATTAACCTAATCTATTTAAGCCAATTCATGCACTGGTTAGGGTTTGGACACGTGATATTTGGAGGAGGAGAAAGCTTGAACCCTAAAACTTTTTCTCATTGAATCTCTCAATCCATTAGGTCTTTTCAAAAAATTCTTTCACCATCAGAACCCTTGGGATCTCTAGAGCACGAATCAATCCTCATTCGCAGCCAACAGCAAAGATTAGGAGTGCTCGACCTCAGGTTGGTAATATTTTTCATGATCCTAAAACTCCAATTTTTGACATGCATGATGATGTGTGATTGTTACTGATGATGCTGATGTATTTATTTTTGATTTTGGACATGAATGGTGTGCATATGGTGTGTTTAAAGTTTTGAACCCTAACATTATTTCATGCGTTTTTTATTGTGTGCTAATGGTTTGTGATTTTTGATGACGTATTTGTAATCCTCATGAAAATCTGGACAGAATGGTATGTTGGTTTGCGTTTTCTAGGTCGTTTTCCATTGCAGATGACCGGAGAAGGGGGCCGGAACCCTAGCTCCGGTGGCCGGCGGTTGATTCAGTCCGGCGAAGGGCTGGAGGTAGGTGATGAGTTTCTGGCCGTTGATCCATTTCATCGTACGCTCCACATAATGCCACGCGTTCTATCTTTTGTTTTTATTTTTTTTAATTGTGTGTTTATTACCCTATGGTAGTTATCGTGTACCACTCAATCATGACCTCTCATCATGTATTATTTTTTATTGTTTGACATAATTTGAAGCATTGATGTGATCAGACGGCTATTAATGTGACAACAAATTAAAAAAGCCATGTGCCGTGCACATGGGAGCCCATGGTATGCTGAGTAGTTATGTATGCGCGTGTGTATCATTGTTACTGTGCGTTGGTTGATCATGGCCATTGATTTTACTTACTTTGCTTTGTTTGACTTGATGAGGAACGCAGGATCAATCTGGTGGTAAGCACACAGTCAACATGGTTGACTGAGGTTCACACGTGGACCCTTTTTTCTATTTTATTTTTTCTGACGGGTTTATGATTTGGACTTACTATCTGCACCCTCCCACCTGAGCCCATTAGCATTTCCAACATGTGATTATTTACTGAATGCACCCCCCACTCATTTTCTTCCTATTTTATTTTTACTTAATTATTAATTCATTTTTTAATTTTTAAAAATGGTTAATTGCATTAAAAAATTCCAAGAAAATTCATGCATCATTTTTATAATTTTATAAAATTTTCAAAAATTTTATTTTATTATTTTGTTTTATTTTTATCATCTGAAATAATTATTTGTTTATTTTCTGTTGAATTTATTTCATACATGCATACCATGACTTGTTTAATTTCTTTCTCATCATCCATAAAACATTTTCAATCCATTATTTTTGCATTTGTTAGATAGCATTTTGAATTGCATTAAAATATTTTTCTCTCATTTTTAGAATCATTTCATATTGCATTTTAGTCCTTCCTTTTTGCATACTGATCCATGATCCCCTCTTGGCTTTGCATAATTGTTTGAGTGACTTACATTTTGAATTTTTGCAGGATTTTTTGATATGTTGTTAGTCTCTGGTTGAGAAATGTTGATAATTAATTTGGAAATTTTAGAAGTTGTTTCTCTAAATATTTGATTGCTTTCATTTGAGATCTTCTTGTATGCATATTTCTGATCATGCCTGAGTTTTTGTTTGAGAAGGCACTTGTGCCATTGTTTTGGGATTGTGTCTTTGACTTCTTAATTCATGTTTGGATTGTTATAGGTCATTTAATCATTATCATATGTCATTGTTTGGTTTTCATTTGCCTTAATATTACGTATGTATGTTCCGTACTAACCTTTTATGCAGGGACCGAGGTAAGTTATTTAAGGGTGTGGATAATCATCCATATTCACCCTTACTCTTTCCTTCTCTCATCTTTTCCTTCCTTTAGGCTTAGGTTGTCGTCAAACCTCACTAACCGTAGGTCACCCATGCATGATAACATTAGGACTCTTAGTTTCCCTTTAGAGTTTCCTTTGTGTCTTCTCTCTTCTCATCTCAAAACTTCTTGAAAACACTTAATAAGGATAAAGTGTATTGCGCACGAGCCTTAAGTGTGGGGAATGAGAAATGAGGGGCTTCCTCTCATCTTTCTAGAGTGCTTAGCGAGCGTCCTGTCTTGGGATGATTCGTTAAGTATTCGTCCCTGTGCCCTAGACTTTGGTGCAATGCAAGTTATGAACTAACTCAAGTCACTTCTGTCCTAAAAAATACAAACAAACTTCAAACCTTTTTGTCCTTCGGGATTGTAAAACTAAAGGCTATTTTCAAAAAAGGGCACGTTACTTTCCGTCTGAGTCGCAAACAGGCATCGACCCTAACTGTCGGATGCGAACTTAACGTCGCTCATAAAAAACACAAAAAGAACTTGGTCTGAACTACGTTGACTCTGAATTCTCCATTGCACAAAGGGGGTACGTAGGCCTAGGATGTCGACGTCCTACCGAGTCTGTCTTAGTTTTCCCCTTCCTCGTCTTAGCACAGCCCTAGATGATAGGATAACTCACCCTTAGAATAGACAACAAGCGTGGATCCCATCGAGTACGATGGACGCGTGGGGTGCTAGCACCTTCCCCTCACGTAACTGACTCCCGAACCCAGGTTATGGTTGCGATGACCATTCCTTTCCCTCTTCCTCAGGTTTATGCGGTGTTCCCTTTCCCTCTCTTGGGATAAATTTACACGGCTGGCGACTCTGTTTTCTGCGCCACTCTCGCGTTTGTACCTGGATGAAAATCCTGGGAGCGACAGTTGGCGAATCTGCTGGGGATTGCTGGTTGACCTTTGCTGGTCCATCCCTAAGCGATTTAATCCTAACGCTTGCTTGTCTTTGTTCTTTTTGGGTGTTTTTGTTTTTTGCTTTATTTGTTGTATTTTATTTTTACAGCTTTTACTGCATTGCATTTTCATTTTTATTACTGTCATACTGGATACTGCTGTGTTGTGCTGGCTGTTTCTGTTTTGCAGGTTGGGTTATTCTGAGAGATAAGCCCAATACCCAGGATTGAGTACACCCTAGGACTAGAATGGAAAGTAGTGGGACCTACGTGCCCGCTTGGTACGTTTGTGTGTTCACGAAATTCACAACCAGACGAGGCTATCTTGGGACGCATTCTAACGTGTGTGTCTTGGGCATGTTAGGGTGTTGATCTAGAGAGCTGTCGACTCTGGTGACCGATCATCGAGGACCTTAGTGGAAACATCCCTCTTTAGTGGTGATGGTGGAAGAACATATTCTGCGGCAAACCCATTCACACCCGAGGGCCCACTTTGGAACTCGCATAGGATGGCCCCCATCTTTTGAAGAGAATCAGTGGAGGCACTCCTCGATTGACGATAGTACTGTACCCCGAGGGATAAATGTACTATTGTTTCTCGACCTCAGTTCCAAAGCTGAGGACCTTCCGCTTTGGAGAATCAGTTGAGGCCTCCTTGATTGATGATGATGCCAAACCAGAAATGGTGAACGTATTATCATTTCTCGACCTGAGAGCCCGGGATACTGAACATCCTAGTACCCACACGTGAGAGGGGATGGGTGTTTGCAGGTTTGCAGGTAACCGAAACCTTCAACCTACCCGGTTTTTCTGGATTTCTCATCAATGTTTGATTATCTGGGTTCCTGGTTACCTCAGTGGTTCGGTATTTTGGAATTCTGGTTTTCTGGGTTGTGGTTCTCGTTCAGTTAACAGCACAGCACATCCAACAGTGTTGCCTTGATCCCATGTTTGCATGAGCATATCATTTTTCTTGTATTCTGACGTGTTTGACATTTTTCAGGGCTTGCATCTTACTCTTGATTCCGGTTTTCTGAGGTTACCTTGGCATGGATGTCTAGAGAAAGAAGACTGTTGCCTATTCGTTCCTAGATCCGACCTTGACGTTGATTCATAAGCTGATTAGTATGGTTGGTCCCAGAGTTCGTACAGAGTTCAATGGAGGGTATGGGAGACTTCTGAAGTTTGTCTACAATATCTCCAAGTATGAGAAGGATGCCATTCATACACTTCTTAAGTTTTACGATCCGTCTTTGCGTTGCTTCACTTTCCCAAACTACATCTTGGCCCCAACGTTGGAGGAGTTCTCATTTATTTTGGGAATCCCCATCAGGCATGACACAGTATTCTTTTCTGAAGAACACCCCGAGATAAAAGAAATGGCTATTGCTCTTCATATTGGTGAATCCATTCTGAGCAGTAATATTGAGGAAAAACAAGGAGCTAAGGGTTTCTTATTGAAGTTCTTGTTTGATCAAGCTTGCATACATGTTAAAGAGAAGAATTGGATTGCTTTCCAAGCTATTCTGGCTATGTACGTCTATGGGATTGTCCTGTTTCCCAGTGTTCCTGATCTGGTGGATATGCATGCTGTTAAAATCTTTATTTCAAAGAATCCTATACCCACCTTGCTAGGTGATGTGTATCACTCAGTCCACTACAAGAATGAAAATAGGCAGGGAAAAACCGTGAGTTGTTGTCCACCACTCTTATCTACTTGGTTTCTGAGCCATCTCCCCGAAACTGGCACCTTTGTTGATACGAAAGATTCTCTGAAGTGGTCAAAGAGGTTAATGGGCTTGACTACTGACAACATTGTCTGGTTCAACCGTGATTTGCTAGGAATAGAGATTATTTGCAAGTGCGGGGAATTTCCTAATGTACCCTTGATAGGGAGAAGAAGTGGAATTAACTATAATCCTTCCCTTGCTATCAGGCAGTTTGGTTATCCTTTGAAAGGTCCACCTGAAGAGTGAGATGTCAGAGAGTCCTTAGTCTTCAATGGTACTGAGGATCAAGAGATGATAAGGAAGATTGTGAATGCTTGGAAGCAGGTGACCAAGAGAGGAAAAACTTTATTCGGGAAATGTAACAACCGGGCTTTCCCTTCCTATAAAGAGTGGATTAAGAAGAGAGCAGAAGAGGAGCTTCTTCCCTTCCCGGTAGAACCACCATCTTACCCCTTACTGATTGAGCCTCCTACCACAGTTGAGATAGAGAAGTTTAACAAGTTGTGGGCTGAAAAGGAAAAGCTCCGAGAAGAAAACAGCGAGCTATAAAGAGAGATTTATCAGTTGAAACATGAGCGGGGTGAAGCTGTTCATATCGCCAAGTTGAAGACAGAGCTTCTCGCTAAGGCAGAAAAGGAGCTAGCTGACATGGTCATATCCAGACAAAGGATGAAACAAGCTTTGGATGGTATCAGTAAGGTTCTCGAGTCTAAGAAGGAGGAATTAGACAAGGCTTTGTTGAAAATTCACAGGTTCAATGATCACCGAGAAACTGCAATGGCTGAGACTAAGCAGAAGGAAGACGATTATCTAGCTCAGATTGATCAATTGAAGTCGAAGCTCAAGAAGAAAGACATTGAGATCTTATCAGGGATATTCCAGAGATAAGTAGTCAAGGGTCGACTCAATGAAGCCATAGCCTCCATAGAGGAACTGAAGATCCAAGCTGAAGTGAAGAGACCTAGAAGTGAGGGACCTAGTATGGATGGTGTTTCTGGAGAAGACGCTTGGGAGTTGCATTGCCGATACTTGGAGGGGATTATGCATAGGAGAGACGTTCTCATTCAAGAGCTAATTCAGAGACTGAAGCATCCTGACACCAGAAAGTTGTTCAAGGAGATTCAAGATTGGAGCAAGAAGCATAATGGATGGGGGGATTGACACTTGTAGACTTTGGTGACATGCCGTAGTTTTCTATTTTCTTGCATTATTCGAACCACCGCCAGGCTTGTTGGTTGGGATCTATGATTATTGTGTTCAGACTTGTTATCTTGGATTTGTGATTGTTGACATTTGGTTTTCCTCTGGTTTTCTTAATATACGAGCAGAAGTTTCGTTCTATATTGTTGTTAAACTGGAATCAAGGGGTGGATCGCCCTGCGAATATTCAAACATGTTCATTTGCATCTGCATATTCATAATCATTTTGCATAATCATTTTGCATGACAGGTGTTTATCTCCGGTTTTCTTATCTTGTCCTAATCTCAGGATTGCAGATCAGCACATTCACCGGTATCCTACCAGACAAAATCAGAAGAGACTCATGGATCAGCTACAGAATGAGATCATTGAGATGCGGACTCGCATGAACCAATTCATGGAATTAATGCAAGGTGTTGCTCAAGGCCATGAGCAGTTGAGGACTCTCGTTTAGCCACTGATTACAAGAAATGAGGAAGACGGTAATAATGTTCAGAATGGCCCTACGGGCGGAGGTATTCCTGTTTCTGGTGTTGTGATCCCTCCGGGCGGGGCTGAAAATGCTGGGGGAGGTGGTATTGGTGCTGGCGCAGTTCATGGCCGTCAGTATGATGATGTTCAAGATGATGCATTTTCTATGCCAGGTGGGGGTGCTGGTCCCCAGATTGACAATGATCAGAGATTCAGGTTGATTGAGGAACAGCTAAGGGGTGTTGTGAATCAGGATGCTTTGGGTATGGATCTAGAAGATTTGGGGCTAGTTCCAGGCGTTGTTATTTCGCACAAGTTTCAGACTCCCACTTTCGAGAAGTATAATGGTATGTCTTGCCCAAGGACCCACGTGAGGGCATACACAAGTAAAATGGCTGTGCATGCGAAGAATGAGAAGCTAATGATGCATTGCTTCCAGGATAGCCTATCTGGGGCATCCCTGGAGTGGTACATGCAACTAGAAAGGAAATATGTGTGTAGTTGGAGAGATCTGGCAGGGGCATTTATTAGACACTACCAGTATAACACTAACATGGCTCCGAACAGAACACAGCTGCAGAATTTGTCACAGAAGAACAATGAGAGTTTCAAGGAGTACGCCCAGAGGTGGCGTGAACTGGCAGCGAGGGTTCTGCCTCCCATGTTGGAACGAGAAATGATAACTATGTTTATGGCCACCTTGCAGGGTCATTACTATGAAAAGCTGGTACCGTGTATGACTGGAAAGTTTGCTGATTTGATCCTAGTAGGAGAAATGGTGGAAAGCAGAATTAAGGCGGGAAAAATATCAGGCGGTGATGGGTCCTCATCTGGAGGAAGTAAGAAGCCTTATGCCAGTGGTTACAAGAAGAGGGAGGGAGATACAAACTCTGTGTCATCATATCGTGGTAGAGATGGACCTCGTCAGAACTACAATCAACAGGTGGCTTCTGTAACCATCCCAGCAGCACCTCACCAGCAAGCAGTATCTCAACAACAAAATCAGGCTCCTCGTCAATCGCAACCTCTGAATAGGCGGGATAGGAATTTTGACACTCCACCTCTTCCCTACGCTCAGTTATTTCAGCACTTGTTAAAGCTACAGTGAATTCAGAAGAGAACATTGGCTCCACCTACTGGTAATCCACCTCCCGGCTATGACGCCAACGCCCACTGTGAGTTTTATTCTGGGGCACCCGGACATCATATTGAGAACTGTAAAGTTTTTAAGCATAAGGTTCAAGATTTGATGGATTCCAAAGCCATCAATTTCTCCAATGATGTTCCAAATGTGAATCAAAATCTGATGCCGAATCACGGTGAGCTAAGGGTCAATGCTATTATCAAAGACTGTGAAGACTTGAGTTTGATTTCAGATGTGAACGAGGTTCAAACTCCCTTGGGTGTGGTGAAGGAAAGACTATTGAAGGGAGGAGTATTTCCAGGCTATGATGAAGGTTGTGTAGGATGTGTGTCGCAGCCAGGCGGTTGTGATTCATTGAAAGGTGGTATTCAGAAAACGATCAACGAAGGGATATTACAGTTCGACAGGGGTTGTAGGCAGAATAAAGTTACTGACAGAAAGATTGATGTTGCCACAATAACAATTCCGTTCAAGATAATAACTATATCAGCGCCGGCGAGACCAGCGCCGGTCACTATCACTGTTCCTGGACCAGTCCCGTATGAGAGTACCAAGGCCATCCCATGGAACTATGGGGCTGAGGTGTTTGTTAATGGTAAGAAGCAGGAATTGGAAGAGACATCAGCTGTGAACACAGGGGTTGAAAATCTTGTTGAAGCAGGGGCTATCACTAAGAGTGGTAGAGTCTTTATTCCGTCCGAGGATCAAGCTGGCAGTTCAAGACAAGACAAAGGTAAACAGATGATGGATGAGTCTGCACAGAGACAGGAAGCAAATAATTCTATGACAAAGCCAGTTGGGGATACTTTCTTAGAAGACGTAGAAGAGTTTATGAGGTTGATCAGGAAAAGTGATTACAAGATTGTCGATCAACTTCACCAAACTCCATAGAAGATTTCCATTCTATCCTTACTGTTGTGCTCTGAGGCACACCGAAATGCATTGCTGAAGGTTTTGAATATGGCTTATGTACCGCAGGAAATATCTGCCAACCAGTTAGAAAGGGTTGTGGCTCATGTAAATCCTGGTGATGGTTTGGGTTTCACTGATTTAGATCTGACTCCGGCTGGGAGGAATCACAACAACACTCTGCATATTTCAGAGGAATGCCGTGGTTCTTTAATGTCGCATGTGTTAGTTGATACTGGGTCGTCTTTGAATGTGCTGCCGAAGAAGGCTTTGATGAAGTTGGATACTCGTGGGTTGATTTGTACACCAAGTGACTTGGTGGTACGTGCTTTTGATGGCTCCAAGAGGTCGGTTTTTGGAGAGTTAGTTCTGCCAATCAAGGTGGGTCCTGAGATTTTCAACACCACCTTTTACATAATGGATATTCAGCCAGCCTATAGTTGTTTGTTGGGTCGCCCTTGGATCCATGGTACTGGGGCAGTAACTTCTACGCTGCACCAGAAGTTGAAGTATATGGTGGATGGCCACGTTGTGACTGTTTGTGGTGAAGAAGATATCATGGTGAGTTACCTATCGACCTTCAAGTATGTAGAGGTAGATGGTGAAGTACAGGAAACTTTGTGCCAAGCCTTTGAAGCTGTGAAAATTCCCGAGGAACCCCCAAAGGCAGTCAGTCAGCCTGAGGTGGTTGCCCAACCTGAAGTTGTCAGACAACCAGAGATTCCAATGTCCTCTTTCAAAGAGGCGCGTGCTATAGTTGAAGCTGGTGGTTCTCAGAAGTGGGGCAGTGTTATTGATGTTCAAAGAAAGCAAGATACTCATGGGCTGGGTTACAAGCCACCTAGGTGTTCTGAAGAGCCTCCCAAGTTCTATAGTCCAGTCCGTTTCACCAGTGCCGGTGTTATCTTCGACAGAGTCAATGCTATTGAGGATGAAGGAGATAGTGACTGTGACATGGATGAATGGATCCGTCCCTGCACCCCTGGTCAGAGTTTAGGCAACTGGTCCTCCGAGAAAGTCATCCAAGTGACGCGCCCGGAGTAATTTACTTTTGTTTTCTGTTATGTTGAATCCTACGTTCTGCCCAAGACGTAGTGATATTTATTTGTAGGGCTTGGATGTTTTATTTTCTATTTTTATCATCAATAAAGGACGTTTTTTCATTCAAATATTTTGATCCCTGTCTTTCTGTTTTTACTTTTTGCATTAACCCACATCAAAATGGCAATGTGTTTTCTTGTTTGTTGCACTCATAATAAACATAAAACATCCATCATGCAGGTTCCTTTGTTCAGATTCCACCCCTCATGACTTAGCTATGGCCCGATATGACTTCGACAATCGTATCTATCAAGCCGAAGAAGAGACTGACGAAGACTGTGACTTACCAGAAGAATTAGCCAGGTTACGGAAACAAGAGGAAATGGTTATTCTACCTCATCAGGAGGAAGTTGAGACTGTTAATCTGGGAACCGAGGATGTTAAGCGAGAAGTAAAGGTTGGGGCTGCTTTGGAAGACACTGTTAAAAGAAGATTGGTTGAGCTGCTTTGAGAGTATGTGGATATCTTTACCTGGTCTTACCAAGACATGCCCGGGCTTGACACTGTAATTGTTTCACATAGACTACCGCTTAAAGAAGGTTGTACTCCAGTCAAGCAGAAACTGAGAAGGATGAAACCAGATATGGCTGTCAAGATCAAGGAAGAAGTTCAGAAACAGTTAGACGCCGGATTTCTCGCTGTGACAAATTATCCTCCGTGGGTTGCTAATATTGTACCTGTACCTAAGAAGGATGGGAAGGTCAGGATATGTGTTGATTATCGAGATTTGAATAGGGCGAGCCCGAAGGATGATTTCCCGCTCCCCCACATTGACGTGTTAGTAGACAATACTGCTCAATATTCTGTGTTTTCCTTCATGGATGGCTTCTCTGGGTATAACCAAATCAAAATGGCCCCAGAGGACATGGAGAAGACTACGTTCATAACACCGTGGGGAAAATTTTGCTACAAGGTAATTCCCTTTGGATTGAAGAATGTTGGTGCAACCTATCAGCGGGCAATGGTGACTCTCTTTCATGATATGATTCACAAGGAGATTGAAGTCTATGTTGATGACATGATTGCGAAGTCACAGATAGAGGAAGAACACTTGGTAAACCTCCAGAAGTTGTTTGAAAGGTTGAGGAAGTTTAGATTGAGATTGAATCCGAACAAGTGCACTTTCGGGGTGAGATCTGGTAAATTACTGGGATTCATTGTTAGTGAAAGAGGTATCGAGGTTGATCCTGCAAAGATAAGAGCCATACAGGAGATGCCTGAGCCAAGGACAGAGAAAGAGGTTCGTGGTTTCTTGGGGAGGTTGAATTACATTGCTAGGTTCATCTCTCATCTGACAGCCACGTGTGAACCAATTTTCAAGTTGTTAAGAAAGGATCAAGAGGTCAGGTGGAATGAAAATTATCGAGAGGCGTTTGAAAGGATAAAGACGTACTTGCAGGAACCTCCAGTCCTTATGCCACCAGTGTCTGGGAGACCGTTGATTATGTACCTTACGGTTCTTGAGAATTCGATGGGTT
Source organism: Lathyrus tuberosus (assembly GCA_022829125.1). Lineage (NCBI taxonomy): Eukaryota > Viridiplantae > Streptophyta > Magnoliopsida > Fabales > Fabaceae > Lathyrus > Lathyrus tuberosus. The sequence goes on along the minus strand of JALAZF010000338.1, from coordinate 6,193,840 downwards.
GTGTGCTCGGTCAACACAATGAGACAGGTACAAAAGAGCACGCCATTTACTACCTGAGTAAGAAGTTCACTGATTGCGAATCAAGATACTCTATGTTGGAAAAGACATGTTGTGCACTCGCTTGGGCAGCCAGGCGCCTAAGGCAGTATATGTTAAACCACACAACCTTGTTAATTTCGAAGATGGATCCGATTAAGTACGTATTTGAGAAGCAGGCACTTTCTGGAAGGATAACCCGTTGGCAGATGGTTTTGACAGAGTATGATATTCAGTATGTTTCTCAGAACGCCATTAAGGGAAGTGTTCTGTCAGAATATCTTGCTGAACAGCCGGTCGAGGATTATCAGCCTATGAAGTTTGAGTTTCCAGACGAGTATGTTATGTTTCTAAAAATGAAAGATTGTGAAGAGCCTCTGCCTGACGAAGGGCCTGAGACCGGATCTCAGTGGAAGATGATTTTTGATGGGGCTGTCAACTCATACGGTAATGGAATTGGGGCAATCATTACAACCCCGAAGGGTTCTCATATACCTTTCATTGCCTGGTTAGCGTTCGTGTGTACCAACAACGAGGCGGAGTATGAAGCATGCATCAAGGGGTTAGAGGAAGCAATTGATTTGAGAATTAAGAACCTCGATGTCTATGGTGATTCCGCGTTGGTAGTTAATCAGATTACAGGAGAATGGGAGACTCGTCAGGCGAATTTAGTACCTTATAACAACTATGCCAGGAGGTTGTTACCTTTCTTTGACAGGGTGGATTTTCATCATGTGCCCCGAGCTGAGAATCAGATGGCTGATGCGTTGGCAACATTAGCATCCATGTATAAGGTGAACCGTTGGAATGAAACACCTTCGATTAGAATTATGCGTCTGGACATACCAGCTTTTGTGTTTGCAATTAAAGATGTGTCAGATGGCAAACCGTGGTATCATGATATTAAGGTTTTTCTGAAAAAACAGGAGTATCCAGAGGGTGCCTCAACCAAAGATAAGAAGACTCTGAGAAGGTTGGCAGGAAACTTCTTTCTGAACAAGGATGGTGTGTTATATAAGAGAAACTTCGATATGGTTTTGCTACGTTGTGTTGATGAACACGAGGCAGGCTTGTTGATGGAGGAAGTTCACGAGGGTTCTTTCGGTACTCATTCCAGTGGACAAACCATGGCTAGAAAGTTGTTGAGAGCAGGATATTACTGGATGACTATCGAGTCTGATTATTTCAAGTACGCCCGAAAGTGCCATAAATGCCATATTTATGCAGATAAGATGCATGTACCGCCCACGCCTCTAAATGTGTTGGCATCTCCTTGGCCTTTTGCAATGTGGGGCATAGATATGACTGGAAAGATTGAGCCCACTGCTTCCAATGGGCATCATTTCATTCTAGTTGCCATTGACTATTTCACAAAGTGGGTGGAGGTATCCTCGTACGCCAACGTCACCAAGCAAGTGGTAGCCCGGTTTATAAAGAAGGATATCATCTGTTGTTATGGGGTCCCGGAGAGAATCATTACTGATAATGGCTCGAATTTGAACAACAAGATGATGAAGGAACTATGTCAGAGTTTTAAGATCGAGCATCATAATTCCTCTCCATATCGTCCGAAAATGAATGGGGCTGTTGAGGCAGCAAATAAGAATATCAAGAAAATTGTGCAGAAAATGGTGGTAACATATAAAGACTGGCATGAGATGCTACCTTATGCCCTACATGGTTACCGTACTTCGGTGCGTACGTCAACTAGGGCAACCCCTTTCTCATTGATATATGGTATGGAAGCAGTTTTACCCTTAGAGGTCGAGATTCCATCTTTGAGAGTTCTGGGAGATGTGAAGCTTGATGAAGCTGAGTGGGTGCGTTCCAGATTGGATCAGTTAAACCTTATTGAAGAAAAGAGATTGGCAGCCATCGCGCATGGTCGATTGTATCAGAGCAGGATGAAGCACGCCTTTGACCAGAAAGTGCGTCCTCGGAGTTTTCAGACAGGTGAATTGGTTTTGAAAAGGATCCTTCCTCCTCAGACAGATCACAGGGGCAAATGGACTCCAAACTACGAAGGGTCGTATGTAGTTAGAAAGGTTTTCTCTGGTGGAGCCTTACTACTTTCAACTATGGATGGCGAAGATTTTACGTCCCCTGTGAACGCAGACGTAGTCAAAAAATACTTCGCATAAAAGAGACCCGTTGGACATAAAAAGAAAGTCCAGGCAAAAAAAGGGCATCCCGGCGAACCATAAAAAGGAAAAGGTTCGGGCAAAAGTTAGGGATAAAATGTAAAAAAGAAACGTGTAAACCCGCAAAGTTGAAAACCTGAAAAGGCGACTTTGGCAAAAATGGGTATCCCGATGGATTGAAAACCCGAAAAGGGCGATCCAAGCAAAAGTTAGGGATCTATAAGTGAAAGGCTATGGTCTGCGTTCGATCTGTGAGCACCTTCAATACCTGGAAGTTTTGAAAGAAAGGAATCAGTATAGTTAGTCTCTTCAAAGGTCAAGACATTTGTGGATAAGCAAGACATATGGGTCATAGCTGAGTCGAATCATGGTGGATATCTGTTCCCACATTGTCGACATGTGTATTTTCTTTTTTGCTTTTGCACAATTACCTCTTTTTAGGAATTGCTTCCTATTGTAAATGCCTATTTACAGGCCACTTTTCTCAATAAAATATTCATTTCACTCAAAGAGCTTTCCGTTGTTTGTTTTACTTTTACTGTTTTGTTTGGAAAAAAACGTCCGATATTTTTGATAAACATTGCATATAAAACTTCGAGCTTTGCGGAGCATAACGAAAAGCAGTAGAAATTACTTAGGCATTAACGGTGATAGTCAGGTTGTGGCATATTCTTTTGTTGTTGTTTGACTTGCAGGGCAACAAGATTGTATTTCCCCAGCAGTTTGTTTTCCCCAGCGTTGAGGTTGCACTTTCCTCAGCAGAGCAGACCTTCCCCAGCAGGAGACCTGGAAAGTATTTTCTCTGAATCATGACGTTATCTCCCCACAGAATCAGGGTGTTCACCTTCCCCATCCAGTCAGGAAGCGTGCTTTCACCGACGATGTCATATTCTAGTCCCCAGCAAGGTGGGAGTAGAGTCATTCTCCCCACCAGCAGACTAAGTTCAGCAGTATCCCCAAGCAGGATGGTATTATGGACTGTTTTTCCCAAGCAGGATGGTATTATGGGCTGGCATCCCCCAGTAGGTTCTGAGCCCAATTGGGTGTTAGCAATCTTCAGTAACAGACTTCCGGTTTCGTTATTGGCGTTCATTCTCAACTCCCCCAGCAGAGGAGAAATCTCAGGTTTTGGATGTTACCTCTAGTAAAGGACAGGTAATCCCTGGTAGTTCTTTCGGGATTTCATCCCCAGCAGAAGTTATTGACCCGAAGAGTCGATCAGTATGACTCTTCATAGCAGAGTTCCTGGATTCAGAGGACAATTTATTTTTGTCATCCCCAGCTGAATTGTTTTTTCTCTCCAGCATTTATTTTGCTGGAGGGACCCTTTTTGCATATCATAAGCATTCGCATTGCATCCTCAAACGCATAGCATTTCCATTTTGTATGGAGCATTACGCCACTACTTAAACATTTGCATTCGAAGCATAAGCCAGGTTTGATACTTTCTTTGCCAGTTCTCTTTCCCAGCAGAGATGGCATAACTCAGGAGATTTTGGAGGGATGCGTTCCTCATATTTGTGCTCCCCGGCGGAGTCTTTTATTTAGACTTCTCCCTTCCCCAGCGGGGTCATCTTATCTGTGGACCATGAGTCCATTAGAAGTTTGCCTTGGTTTGGCCTTCCTCTTTAGTGAAATCCAGTTCTCGCCTGGTATTCAGTTCTTGCTCGACATATTTTGTTTGCCAATTTCCCTTTATCAGCTGGGATGACATTTGTTTTGCTAGTTCTCTTTATCAGCAGAGATAGTAATCTTTTGAATATTTTCTTTCGTCAGCTCCCTTTATCAGCAGGGATGGCATTTGTGTTGCTAGTTCTCTTTATCAGCAGAGATAGCAATCTTTTGGATGTTTTCTTTCGTCAGTTCCCTTTATCAGTAGGGATGGCATTTGTATTGCTAGTTCTCTTTATCAGCAGAGATAGCAATCTTTTGGATGTTTTCTTTCGTCAGTTCCCTTTATCGGCAGGAATGACATTTATATTGCTAGTTCTCTTTATCAGCAGAGATATTAATCTTTTGGAGATTTTCTTTCGTCAATTCCCTTTATCAGCAGGGATGGAATTTATGTTGCTAGTTCTCTTTATCAGCAGAGATAGCAATATTTTGGATATTTTCTTTCGCCAGTTCCATTTATCAGCAGGGATGGCATTTGTTTTGCTAGTTCTCTTTATCAGCAGAGATATCAATCTTTTGGATATTTTTTTTTCGTCAGTTCCCTTTATCAGCAGGGATGGCATTTATTTTGCTAGTTCTCTTTATCAGCAGAGATAGTAATCTTTTGGAGATTTTTCATCAGTTCCCTTTATCAGCAGGGATGGAATTTATTTTGCTAGTTCTCTTTATCAGCAGAGATAGCAAGCTTTTGAATATTTCTTTCGTCAGTTCCCTTTATCAGCAGGGATGGCATTCGTTTTGTTAGTTCTCTTTATCAGCAGAGATAGCAATCTTTTGAAGATTTTCTTTCGTCAGTTCCCTTTATCAGCAGGGATGGCATTTATTTTACTAGTTCTCTTTGTCAGTAGGGATAGAAATCTTTTCGAGATTCCTTTGTCAATTCTCTTTATCAACAGAGATGACATAACCTGGGAGAGTTTGTTTCACCTTATACCCAGCATAGCTAGCACTCGTCTGTGTGTGACAGTACAACATTTATGGCTAATTCTCCAGTGGGGGATTGCAAATTTCCGGGTTCTTTGGTATTCAATCTCCGTGCATCCTGATTGTCTGAAAGTCGTCGCTATCATACCCTCAGGACCAAGTTGATTGAATAGGGGCAGCTGTTGCACCCTAAAATTTTCCCTCCTTACTTTAGTACTAACTAGCTTATGTTTCATTTCATTTTTGCATTATCATGTGTGCATATCATTGGTTCTTAGCATGGGGCCAAGGTGCCTGAGGCAAGTTCAAGAGGAGAAGATGTTCTTCAAAGGGTCAAGCAAGAGAGTTCAAGTGGATCACTTTCTCCTAACCAGTGCAGAAATTAGGGTTTTGAGATTCTTGGGTTTATTGCTCCAATGGGCAAGCTCCTTGGGTTTTTTATCATCACCAAATGGCATATCTTATCTTTGTTGGAGAGGTTACACATCATATTCAGAAGAATTTGAATTTGGAGACTGTGTTATTTCCTCCTAGACTGAGGGTACCAAGATTAGGGTTTGCTATAAAGTCAGTTTATTTGTGATTTTTTGGGCAAGACTTGATTCCATGGTATTCCTTGGGTCCCTAAGTATCTAGGAATGGAAGTTTGTCCATCAGTTTGGTTCAGGAGAAGTTCAATTGGCCAATGGATTGGGAATCAGGAGAATCAGGAGAAAAGTCAACTGTGAGAGGAGAGTCAACTGTGAAATTTTGAGGTTTTCAAGGTCTCACATCCTCATATGGCCTTCAAGGGTCAAGATTCACACCATTTATCAAGAATCAAGGGTTGGCACAAAAGTTACTAAATATGGAAATGACCTATAATTTGAAAGTTTCCTTTTTGGGCAAGTGCTTACACTACATTCAACTTGACTTTTCACCATCAAGAAAGCTTAAGATGAATTTTCCTCAAACTTTAAAGTTGAAGATATTTTTCTCCTCTTTCCAACAAGTACTTGTGGGTCTCTATATCATTTGTGAAACTCAAGTTATGACCAAAAGAAGGCAAAGTGGTTTTTAGGGTTCCATTTTCACAACTTTTGCATTTTGGGGCATAGTGACCTATAATCAATTCCATTGCTTCAAGGCACATTCCAACATCAAAGAACAATCCCTAAAGAGCATTTTTGGCCTTTAAATTAAGAAGTTCCATGGTGTATTCATCACTTTTGTTCCATTATTCAAAATTGCCAAATTATTGAAAACTCATGAACCAATACATCTCAAGGCCCAAATCAAATCCGGGTGTGATTAGCAATTGAAACTTAAGTGATCCATCATGAAATATTTGGATATCCATGCATGGAGGAGGGTGTATCCCACATAATGCAATTTTCTAAAATCCTCCAAAACTCATTAAACAAAGAATTACCAAGGCCCAATTGATCATCAGTGGATTAACCTAATCTATTTAAGCCAATTCATGCACTGGTTAGGGTTTGGACACGTGATATTTGGAGGAGGAGAAAGCTTGAACCCTAAAACTTTTTCTCATTGAATCTCTCAATCCATTAGGTCTTTTCAAAAAATTCTTTCACCATCAGAACCCTTGGGATCTCTAGAGCACGAATCAATCCTCATTCGCAGCCAACAGCAAAGATTAGGAGTGCTCGACCTCAGGTTGGTAATATTTTTCATGATCCTAAAACTCTATTTTTTGACATGCATGATGATGTGTGATTGTTACTGATGATGCTGATGTATTTATTTTTGATTTTGGACATGAATGGTGTGCATATGGTGTGTTTAATGTTTAAACCTTAACATTATTTCATGCGTTTTTTATTGTGTGCTAATGGTTTGTGATTTTTGATGACGTATTTGTAATCCTCATGAAAATCTGGACAGAATGGTATGTTGGTTTGCGTTTTCTGGATTGTTTTACATTGCAGATGACCGGAGAAGGGGGCCGGAACCCTAGCTCCGGTGGCCGGCGGTTGATTCAGTTCGGTGAAGGGGCTGGAGGTAGGTGATGAGTTTCTGGTCGTTGATCCATTTCATCGTACGCTCCACATGATGCCACACGTTCTATCTTTTGTTTTTATTTTTTTTAATTGTGTGTTTATTACCCTATGGTAGTTATCGTGTACCACTCAATCATGACCTCTCATCATGTATTATTTTTTATTGTTTGACTTAATTTGAAGCATTGATGTGATCAGACGGCTATTAATGTGACAACGAATTAAAAAAGCCATGTGCCGTGCACATGGGAGCCCATGGTATGCTGAGTAGTCATGTATGCGCGTGTGTATCATTGTTACCGTGCGTTGGTTGATCATGGCCATTGATTTTACTTACTTTGCTTTGTTTGACTTGATGAGGAACGCAGGATCAATCTGGTGGTAAGCACACAGTCAACATGGTTGATTGAGGTTCACACGTGGACCCTTTTTTGTATTTTATTTTTTCTGACGGGTTTATGATTTGGACTTACTATCTGCACCCTCCCACCTGAGCCCATTAGCATTTGCAACACGTGATTATTTACTGAATGCACCCCCCACTCATTTTCTTCCTATTTTATTTTTACTTAATTATTAATTCATTTTTTAATTTTTAAAAATGGTTAATTGCATTAAAAAATTCCAAGAAAATTCATGCATCATTTTTATAATTTTATAAAATTTTCAAAAATTTTATTTTATTATTATGTTTTATTTTTATCATCTGAAATAATTATTTATTTATTTTCTGTTGAATTTATTTCATACATGCATACCATGACTTGTTTAATTTCTTTCTCATCATCCATAAAACATTTTCAATCCATTCTTTTTGCATTTGTTAGATAGAATTCTGAATTGCATTAAAATATTTTTCTGTCATTTTTAGAATCATTTCATATTGCATTTTAGTCCTTCCTTTTTGCATATTGGTCCATGATCCCCTCTTGACTTTGCATAATTGTTTGAGTGACTTACATTTTGAATTTTTGCAGGAGTTTTTGATATGTTGTATGTCTCTGGTTGAGCAATGTTGATAATTAATTTGGCAATTTTAGAAGTTGTTTCTCTAATTATTTGATTGCTTTCATTTGAGATCTTCTTGTATGCATATTTCTGATCATGCCTGAGTTTTTGTTTGAGAAGGCACTTGTGCCATTGTTTTGGGATTGTGTCTTTGACTTCTTAATTCATGTTTGGATTGTTATAGGTCATTTAATCATTATCATATGTCATTGTTTGATTTTCATTTGCCTTAATATTACGTATGTCTGTTCCGTACTAACCTTTTATGCAGGGACCGAGGTAAGTTATTTAAGGGTGTGGATAATCATCCATATTCACCCTTACTCTTTCCTTCTCTCATCTTTTCCTTCCTTTAGGCTTAGGTTATCGTCAAACCTCACTAACCGTAGGTCACCCATGCATGATAACATTACGACTCTTAGTTTCCATTTAGAGTTTCCTTTGTGTCTTCTCTCTTCTCATCTCAAAACCTCTTGAAAACACTTAATAAGGATAAAGTGTATTGCGCATGAGCCTTAAGCGTGGGGAATGAGAAATGAGGGGCTTCCTCTCATCTTTCTAGAGTGCTTAGCGAGCGTCCTGTCTTGGGACGATTCGTTAAGTATTCGTCCCTGTGCCCTAGACTTTGGTGCAATGCAAGTTATGAACTAACTCAAGTCACTTCTGTCCTAAAAAATACAAACAAACTTCAAACCTTTTTATCCTTCGGGATTGTCAAACTAAAGGCTATTTTCAAAAAAGGGCACGTTACTTTCCGTCTGAGTCGCAAACAGGCATCGACCCTAACTGCCGGACGCGAACTTAACGTCGCTCATAAAAAACACAAAAAGAACTTGGTCTGAACTACGTTGACTCTGATTTCCCCATTGCACAAAGGGGGTACGTAGGCCTAGGATGTCGACGTCTTACCGAGTCTGTCTTAGTTTTCCCCTTTCTCGTCTTAGCACAACCCTAGATGATAGGATAACTCACCCTTAGAATAGACAACAAGCGTGGATCCCATCGAGTACGATGGACGCGTGGGGTGCTAGCACCTTTCCCTTGTGTAACCGACTCCCGAACCCAGGTTATGGTTGCGATGACCATTCTTTTCCCTCTTCCTCAGGTTTATGCGGTGTTCCCTTTCCCTCTCTTGGGATAAATTTACACGGCTGGCGACTCTGTTTTCCGCACCACTCTCGCGTTTGTACCTGGATGAAAATCCAGGGAGCGACAATAGTCTATTCTTCGTCATCTTCTTCTATTTCATCTTCTTCTTCGACATCTTCTTCCATTTCATCTTCTTCTTCGACATCTTCTTCCATTTCATCTTCTTCATCAAAATCTTGGTTTTGGGATGATTTCCTTATTTCCTCAAACAAGGATTCACGAAGGTCATCAATATGAGTGTTTATACGGCTTTCCATAGACCTCATTGAGTGATAGAGAAACTCATTAGTGTATCTTCCTTCTGGAACTTCAAGGGGAACCTGAGCCGGAGAGGGGTTTGGAACTCGTGGAGGATTTGTCTCAATGTGTTTAAAAATCCCATCAGCATCTTGATAAATTCCCATATACTTATTTGCAGCCTTTGAGCATATTTCAGAGGTTTTTTGTAACATTTCCAGCTTGGGTTCGCTTTTCAAGTCAACTTCACAATGCTCCAAATTTTTTGAAATTGGGTGAGCATAAGGAAGACCTCCTTTGAGCTTCTTCTGATGAGACATGTTGTGTGCAAATAAGTATGCCCAATTCACCGGAATCTTGTTCTTCAATGCAAACAGCAATTGCATGTCAAGGCCACTAACTTGTGAATGGTTTCAATGCTTTGGTAGGAGAATATAGGCTATCAAATAATGCAGCACTCGGTCACTAACCGAAAGTATGGAAGAAAAAATGTGAACCCGGTTAGAGGCAGAAGATTTGCTCAAAAGTTCAGCCTTTTTCACTCGACTAATGCTATAATAAAACTTCCATTTTTCATAATCCTTAAAAGCAGCAGCAACACATACAAAATTATGTTTCAAAATCACTCCTTCAAATGAAACACCCAAGCAATTTCCAAATTCGTCTAAACTAATAAGGATTTCTTTGTTTTTCACAAGTGATGATATCATAAAATCACTAGTAAACATAAAATTTGCATAGAACTCTTTTACTAAGTTCGGATAAACAAAAGAAGCTTCTTGAATGAAATCCTTAATACTTTGAAAAGCTAACAAAGGATGAAACTTAAAGCTAGTAGATGGAAAGGATTTAAGATTACCATATTTTGGAGGAGCTAAGGGTCTTGTGTTAAAGTTGAACAATAATCTTCTGGATTTCATAGTTCTTGGAGCAATTTCGGAATCAGAATCTCCATTTGGGTTTGTGGATCCTTCACCCATGACAGTTTTTCCCTTGTTTCTCTTGATAGGTGTCATTGAAGAAGCTTTGAAGATGAAGAAGAGTTAGGGTTTTAAGGTAGATACACGTTTTAGTTTGAGAGAGCACAAATAAGTGCTTTTGAAAATGACTTATGGGTTTTTAAAAGAAAGGGTTGGAAACAAATAAATAATTGTGGAATAATCGAGTTTAATGAGTTAGGTTGGTCAAAAGAGAGTTTATGGGTGGAGATTAATGAGGTTTGAAAATAGTTAAGAGACCTAGAAGGTAGTTGGAAGAGATAAGAAGAAAAGAATTAAATTTGTTTGACCAAAAATAATTGAATTTTAAAAAGTAAGGAAAAACCACACAAACAGTAATGTAACCGGTTACCTGAATGATGTAACTGGTTACATCACGAAACAGAAGCAAAAACTCGTTTCTGAAAAACACAAGAGGGGGTGAATTAGGTTCCTTAGAATGTTTTCTCGGTTTTTCGATGGAATTGATTTTTTACTTTCCTAAAGTTACTAAGTGATGAAATGCGGTAAAGTGCGGAAAGTAAATGACACGACGATATATCCTGATTCCCCTTACAGTCCGAGAGTACTCCAATCCCCTTTCAACATGAAAGAGATTTTTAATAATGCTAGATCCTAAGACAAGACTATCATAACCTTTCTATACAGACTCTAACAAACTCACCAAGAACAACCTCTTGGATTTTACAAGAATTTCCCCCATATTAATTGGTCTATGAAAAAGTTTGTCACTTATCAGTCAAGCTAGAACATAAAGCTTATTGGGAAATAAAATTCTTAGACTTTGATGAAAAAGTAGTGGAAAGGAAAAGGTTGTTGAAACTGGGAGAGCTAGATGAATGAGACCTCGAGCCCAAGAAAACATTGTGATTTATAAGGAGATAACTAAGAGGTATTGTGACAAAAACCCAGTGAAACGAGATTTTTAACCAAGACAGAAGGTTATACAATACAACTCTCGATTGGGGTTCTTTAAAGGTAAGTTAAAGTCTAGATGGTGTGGTGCTTTTATTATTACTAAAGTATTTGCAAGTGGTGATGTAGAAATACAAGATCCTAGATATGCCTATACTTTTACAGTGAATGGACAAAGGTTGAAACTATATTCATGAGGGAAGATACCAGTTAGAAAGGTGTCTCTGATACTCACAGAACCTAAGAAGAGCTAAGTCAAGCTAATGACTTTAAAGCAGCGCTTAATGGGTGGAAACTCATAAGATAAAAAAATTATTTCACTCGCATTTTAATTTCATGTTATTTCATTCTAATCATATTTTATTTTGTAGCATGTTGTCAGGGTGAAGTGGTATAATAAACATAGGAAAAGAATGAAAATAAAATAATAGAATGTGAATAAGTGGAAAAAATAGTATTTGTCCCTTGGAATTATCGCCATCGCAATAGGCCCATCAATGTCACAATGTAGGCTGATAGCGACCAAGATGGAACCCATTGTGGTCGCAATAGAGACATTAAAAGAGATATGTTGGAGAATTTGACTGTTGGAAGGAAATGTTGGGCATCACGATAGCGATGACTGCCATCGTGGTCACAATGGCATGCTTAAAAGTGCCTATAAAAGGAATTTCAAATCATTTTATTCGTACAACCACTACTATGATCTCTTTCACTGTTATTTTCACTCTCAAATTCTCTACATATAGCTAAGTTTTTTCTTGTTCTTTCTCCACACTCAATTTTTTTGTGTTGTATTTGAAATGGCCCAAAATAGAAGTCGTGTTTCTCATAGATCAACCTCGATTGTACCACAACTCAAGAGGAACCCATTTTCACAAATTACCAATTCCTCTCTCAAGCACATGTAGATAAATAACTTAAATTAAATAAATACAAAATAATGTGTGAAAGGGATTTTGATCTCCTCAATCTGGAGGGATACATGGCTTCAACTGAGGCACTGGATAAGGCTAAAAAAATCTGATTCAAGTAACAAACAAGTCAATTGGCTTGGAAATTTATGTGAATGCGGCCCATCATAATCGAAACATGTATAAATCATATGTGTAAAGTAAGCATATAGATTATAGTTGTGATGTTATTAACGTTTTACTTGATTTGCGTCCCTTAGGTATATATGGAATTAAAAACAGAAGGGACCACAACAACAAGTTAAGTGAGCAAGTCTGTGAAACAATGAAAAATGAAATTTCCTGACCAGGAGAAAAATGGGTATTTTGCAGGGAGTTCCACTAAGGCTAATCATAGCACAAATGCGAACAATTCCAAAAGCATGGGCGTCGTTTTTTGTGCAAACTCTAGAGGCAGCATCCAACGAGAGTTTATTGTGATGAGATGTATGGATCTGATGGCTATCTTGAGTAATAGGCCTATAAATGTTGAGCATGGATGGTTGTGTCATACCTCGAAAAGTACGATCTTCGCGATGCGCAAAACGGGGTTGCACAATCAGGGATGGACTTAGGAGATTCTCCATCAAAATTTATGTATTCCCATATGGGGAAAGGGAAAACATCGAGAAAACCCACAGGTGAAAGGATAGGGTATGGTCATCGTAACCATGTTTGGTTCGGAAGTCGGTTATGTAAAGGGAAGCTACTGGCACCCCCTACATCCATCGTGCTCGATGGGAACCATCTAAGTTGTCTAGACATGAAAGGGTATTTGATGTCTCAAAGCTTGCTAAGGGGAAATTGGATAATTACTTCGGGAAAAACAAAAGAATTTTATTATTAAGTTCGTTTAAATTTTGCAACCCAGTTACTGCCTACGTATCCCAGTGGGAATCAGAACTTCGTAGTTCTTGTTGAAAAAAGTTTATTTGTTGTGTGTTTTTATGGGCGATGCTAAGTTCGCATTCTAGCAGTTAAAGGCATTATCTGTTTGCGGTAGAATGGAAGTAGCATGCCCTTTTTGAAAAGGTTTTAAAGGGAAAAGCCCGAAGGCAAAATGGTTTGAACTTGTGGAGTGCCTTGTTAAGAGATGTGGAAAATGATTTGAGATCCGTATCACACTAAAGTCTATGACAATATGAGCGAATAAGTTGTACGAATGAGCCAAGCGTCTCATGTACAACATACCCTAAGAAGAGGTAAGAAAAACTCTCACTCATCTTTTCCATGTACTTAAGGCTCATGATGCATAACACGCGTCGTATTAATTATGTATTTTTGTATTTTTTATTAAGAAGAGATTTTTTGTTTTAAAAGGAAAAGATGACTAAAAGAGGGGATTTCTATCCTAGTGTTATCGTACAAAATGGTCCTAAAGTTAAGTTGAAGGGAGATTATCCTAGAAGTTGTCATACTTGGATCAAAGCCTAAGGTCTAATCTTAATTCAAATTAATCAAATATTAAGTTGAATCAAGATATCCTAAGGGATCACGTGGATCACAATAACCCATCCAGGTCGTGGCAAGAATCATCGACAAAGATATATCAAGATTTAACCACCATTAATCAAAATTATGATCAAAGACTACATCAAAATCAACATCAATATTAACATTCAACCAAAATTAATATTAAAATTAATATTAAAAGTAACATTAAGACTAGTCAAAATCAATGTTAAAATTAACACTAAAATTTAATCGAACTCAACACTAATATTATCATCACCATTAATCGAAGTCAATAACGAAAATAACATCCAAATTAGGATTAAGGTTAATAATAACAACTAATATCGAGATTTAATTACAAGATCAACATTAATATCCAAACTTATCTAAAGTTAGTATTAGAGTTCATAAAAAAACACGATTTAAAAATAAAAATGAAACCAAAACTTAATATGAACTGGGGGTGTAGAATTAAATTAAGGGGGGTTGGTGTTAAAATAAAGAACAAATATCATGGGCCATCCCTTAAGCCCAACCGAGTTGTTTTTCTTGAGAGGGAGTGTTGTTATCCTATTGATGTTTTGCTGTTGTTGCTTTGAAATCGACTGTTGTTGTTGCGTGTATCATTCACAACTCCTTCCCAAATACAAGACTATATAATAAGGCGTCTTGTCTTGATTTAGCACCTGCAACGTGCAAACAGGATCTGTCGCGGCAAATCTTGCTCCAATAGCTAGGTAATCACCCAATTCTAGTGGCCCAATATCCATCCTCTTAAAAGCTTGCGTAGAATCCAAAGTAATAACGCATCAGCATATTAGTGTGCCAATAGCACCAAACAACGTGATAGTCATGAAGTTGACAAAATTGTTTCCTTTTCACCATTTAGCAGCAAAATGAATACACCAGTGCAAATATTGATCAAAAGGGCAGTGATGGACTCATTCATCCACCGATAATCTTAGAGAAGATGGCCAAGAACAATACAAGTACATAGAAGTGCCACAAACAAGTTCAGGGAAACTATGGAGGCAAATATTGGAAGCCATGATTGAAATGTGGATGTAACATGAATCTTGAAGTCTTGCAACTTGAATTATTTATGCTTTGAACTTATAACTTTGATGAATTTTGAATAATGTGAACTTAATTTTTGAATTTTGGAATTGAATGAATAATATTGTCATGAACTTTTATGTTTGAACTTGTAACCTTGAAAAATTTGATGAAACTTGTATGAATGTATTGGAAAGAAATGGACATTGCCTTTATTTGAATTTTACTCCTAGCTTCTTTGGTAAGACTCTTAAGGAGCACTTGTAGTAACTTAGGAACAAATTCCCAACCTCATAACTTGGCATGAAAGTCCTTATCAATGGCCCGAAACTCTTAAAACATTACATTGCAATCAAGTGTGAGATAACATGAACTATGACCCAACTTTATTTAAAATCATAATGCATTAAAGCCCAATGATCATCAAGACACCAATGAGAAAACTACTTTGAGAAATGGTCCAAGAACAATTTTAAACAATATCTTAAGCAATAAGAAACCAAAGCCTAAACTTGACTTTAAGGAGATATAATCCCAAAATCCATTTGCAATGATACTTGAGAAGTGAGGTACTAAAACCCAAAAGTTATCTTGAAACCAATCTTGGAGTATTTTAAAGCAATGATCCAAACACCAATGAGACACCACTTTGCAAAAGCCCAAGAACGAAAATGCTTTACCAATGGTTCAAAATATGTTTTAAAAGAAATCTTGTAGATGGTCCATGAACTACAACCTTGACCCAAAGTCATCTTGAGAAAAGCTTTGCAAATACTTTAAAATATGTCCCCAAAACCCATCTGTAATCTGGGGACCATCACCAATTGACTATGCCTTGAAGTACTTGACTGTGAGAATGATTACCATCCTATGATCTAATTCTCAGAGGATCATGGCCAAAGACTAGATGATCCTCCAGAGAGAAAGCTAAGAAAGGTAGGACAAATTTGGGGTATGACGGGTTAAAAATATTAAATATATAGCCGATGCATCAGAACATGCTTGTGGGCATTTTTGTCATTAATGAATTGTGCGGGTTAAAAGATGTCCAAAGTCATCTAGATGATGAACTGATCGATTGAATGCAACCAATTAACCAGAGTTCCATACGAAGGATACCAATAATTCATGTTCATGAAAGTGCGGAAGAATAATCCCAAGATAAAGGTCAATATCAGTTTTATCATCCAGAGATACAACATCAGTGAAATTCTGGTACAAACATGTGATGTCAAGTGCAATGTCACAACATCAATATCTGTTGTATGAACAAGTCAAAAATAGAAACATAAACGCATAAACCACACACAAGGATTGTTCACCCAGTTCGGTTCAACAACCTACATCTGGGGGCATACCAAGCCAGGAAGGAAGTCCATTATTAGCAGTATCAAATTACAGACTCAACAAACCAGTTGACATCTACCTAATTTAATCACTATCCAATGACCCTTCTATCTAAGTCCTCCCTAGATAAGAGACTCTATCTCACTCCCAATCATCCCAATGATTTCTAGCAGTCAACTTCTCCGCCACTGCATCAACAGCTTGATTACCAACAACTTAACAAACACGAAAAACTAGAAGTCACACTTCCATGACACCCTTTGGAGTTGCTTCAAAGCTTCCTCCAAGACCAATACAATACTCATTACCTACAGGTTTCTGAGTAATAACACAGTGACCATCTCACAACCCGAGTGGTTCACTTAGACTAAGCCCTAATGATCTACATCTTGGACCCGTGCCTATTCTGGATTACAAGCATTCTATTTATAACTTTTTCCCAACTGGATTTGGGCCTTCAAATCTTCTGCACAATCTGCAACAAATTCTCTCCTCAATAGATCTTTAATTAAATCTTCATAATTAACTCTGATTGTTCTCCATATCTTTTTGTATTAAATTAGCAACAAACTAATCTTCTTCATTAATGATTGCACCAAGAAATTCGCATCCAATCTAACTAACAGATCTCCTTAAATCAACATAATGCGTGCAGCCCTAAAACCATCACAACCTGATGTTTTAATGTTCTGGTATAGTGATGTCAAGACATCGCATGTGACATCACTCTTCAGCACTTTAACTCTTCAACACCTTAACTCCTTTCACAAAACCAGAAGGTTAGCCAAACATACCAATAATGTTAGAGGCTCATGTTGAAACATCAACCATGACATTGACATTGTTTTACCAAAATTTTAGCCAATCACAAGAACTAACAATCTCCCCATTTGGCTAATTTTGGCTAAAACAAATATATAAACATTACAGCTCAAATTACAGCAGCAATTACTATCCTATACTACTGTTATAAGTCATCTGATCCTAACAGTAATCATCAGTAGCTACTGTGTATAGCAATCATGGAGAATCATCTTCTTGGCCAATTTTGAATGATGTTAGGACATCATGTTGGACATAACATCACCATATAACAACAACTCTAGGCAGCACATCAGGACCTAAGTAGTAGACAGTCCTGAACTCATTTGGTGCACATGAGGAAGAAGATATCTGACACTCCCCCTCAACACAACACATTTCTTTTTCCTTCCAGGATAGACCCAGAACAAATGTAGAAGACTCCTCCAGAAAAGAAATGTGTGTCTATACATAAAATACCAATGGTGGCATAAGATAATTTTGCACACCTTCATTGATCAGACACTGGGTTTAATCTGTAGCATAAGATGAAACTTAAGAAGTGCCATTCTGCCAACCCAGGTAACTCAGAACACAAGTCACAACTGTGTTCATAACTCAGAACACAAGTCACAAAGACTCAAACACCAACTGAAGGATAGGACATACTCTTTTACATCTGGAACTGCAGACTCCAGACATAACATCTGCGTAAACCATTTAGCAAGACCTTTTCCTTTCTCCCCCTTTTTAGCCACAAATTGGCAAAGAAAGCCCTCACAGAACCAGACCCAAGTAGTGCTCACCCAAAAACGAATAAATGCCATAAGACTTATGAAACAAGAACACTCACTGGTTGAAGGAGAACAGAATAACCCCTATAAATAGCTGATCAGTTACTTAGGAATTAACGAGCTTTGAATATGTCAAGGTTCTTGGTCACAGAAACGTTATTTTAGGTACTAAAAACTCCTTCCAAATTCAATGCCTACCGTCTAAAATAGTCTAGACCACTTTTATTGTTTCCTAACTGATCTTTACTATAAATTGTGCCAAAACAGTTCCATGCATAGTCGAAGACACGTGTTCCACCTTATCCCTACACCGTCCAGAATAATTCCTTGTCTGGCTCAAGACAAACATGTCCTATACCATGTTCTGACATCGCATCAGACATTGTCTGCTGGCTCACAATATTATCAACCCAAGACACTTCGAAAGATTCCAAAACTAAAGCACGACATCTATTGATCAGCACAACTCACAATCCCATCTAGATTCCTCCAGAAAAATAACTTTTCCCAGATACAACAATTCTGCTCTTCATCCTCCTCATAAGCACTAGCATTCCAGCCTTAGGAACACCCAACCATACTCAGTAGTACATGTCCCATCATGTTGATTGACACCACTCTGTGCAATCTTCACAACAATCTGCACCCTTGCAGTAAAGACCATAGACAGCAACCTTAACTCCCCCTGACATGAACACCCAATGCTCCTTATGAAGATGAATACTTGACACCAGATAAAAGCACAATGAAATTGCCACATTCTCAACATTAAGAACTGCCACTTCTTGTATTTGTTGAGCATAATCTCATCATGTTTATTTCAGATACATGGTCTGCCAAGTCCAATATAAACGCCCACTTGATTTAAAATTTCTCACATATTCCATAACAAATGTCTTTAGATCACTTGCAACACAAGATAAGAGCTGCCACCACCTTTTACTTGTATTAGAAGAACCCTCCTTATCTACAGTCATTCTGATCAGATCATACCTCTTCAGACACTAATTCTGCTTTTTCCAACTTCATACGCATAGTCCCAGACCTTCACACCAGACAAAGATGTTGTAACATCATGTAGGACATCAGCATTAGATAACAGCTCACATCTTCTGCATCACAACCACCTGATCACAACAGAGAGGAATAAGCTCTCACACAATTTAGAAAACTGAATTCCATCCACACATCAGACAACTGCCAAGCTCCCAACAAGGTCTTTACCAACAGCCAGCAGATGATGGTCACTCCTTCATTCACACACTTCTGATACAGTCAGCTGATAAGGCTACCTTAGGTTGTCATCTTCAAATATCAAGCTACTCCATCATGGCCACAAAATATCCAGACACAGATTTGCATAATTCTCTAGTCAAATACTCAGTCTCCCGTCAAAGTATTTACCCTTATGCACAGCATCACTAATAGACAAATACTAAGTCTCCCGTCAAAGTATCTACTATTAGACAGAATAAGATTACCTTCTCACACAAGGCATGACATTTGGTCTGACATACTTTTATGCATACTTGTGGCACTAGCTGATCCCTCTTTTATAAATTCACACCGCTGATCACTTCAGTCTTCACTACATTCTCCATCCCAGGCAGACCTTCTACTTCATCATTCTCCCGTATGACTATGTAGATGCTCCTTATGCATAATGTAGGCACCAAGTTCCTGAACCAGAGCATAAACCTCCTTCGCCAAGGATATCCAACCAGATAATACCTCAACACAAGTTAGAACATCTCTCATCCACCTTCAAGAAGAATAATCTCCTTGAGTCTTCAACTCATCACCCTTCTGCCCAAGAGTAACTTGTCCCTTAATAATAACCAGCTGTCACACTCTGATTATCTTGATCCTCCAAGGGACCTTGATCTTCAAGTCACATGTTCCACTTGCTCAAAAGCAAACACACTTAGACTCCCTAAGCCGTGGTCATGTCACATTTTCTCCTTCCTACAGCTCCCTCAAACTGCCAAGAGAACGTTCTTTTTGAAGCATCCTATTGTTCATTCCTGTAGATCACCCTATCATTAGCTGATGTGCCACATCACCAGCTGAGGCTCCTGATGTTAAGCTAGATGTCAGAACATTATGTCATCTAACTGTTGAATTCAGCTCTACCTTCTGCCACTCAGAAGAACCTACTCCCTTTGCAGAAACCGATTTCCATGCTCTCATAGACTTGATTCAACAATCAAGTTTGAGTAGACAACCTCTATCCTGCTTAGAAACTCCAAAGACTTCAAACCTACCACATCTGAATAAGTAGTCCAAGACTACCCCATAGCAATACTAAAGAAAGTCATTTCCCTTAGTAGAGCCGTCAGTAGAAAGCTAGAGATAACTGCCACTTATCCTCGACCTTCACAACCAGAGCAAACACCATGCTCCAAACCACTTAGATCATAAATAAACTGATCCAAGCTGTAACCATCAAGATTATGATGTCTTCATAGTCTTCCATCTTCATCTTATCAACTTCCAAGATTAAACCAACAAAAACTGCAGTAACTTGCATAACACACTCTTCCAGAAGCTTCTTCTTATAAGCACAAGGTTCAGACCTTTTGCCTAACTTAAGAGTGATAACTGCCATCCTTCTGCATCTAAAGCCAGAGTATAAATCGACAATCTGCTACTTCCAATCCTTCAAGCCATAAAACTGGAAGAGTTCATTCCATACAACTAATGCAGACACCAATTGACCACAAGCTGATTTACACTGCTACTGCACACAGACTCTTGGATGCATTTTCCCTATAATATTGTCCTCAGACAATTTAGCTCAAACAAGGATCATCTCCTTCTCTTCTGCTATCAATATTACTACCTTTTCTTCAACCCGCTCCAGCTGAAATGCTATGACATTATGAACAGCATCTCAAAAATTGTTCAACTTCATAGCTTCAGTGATCCTTCAAAATAGCTACAATCTAATAGGTCTTTGACTTAGCATTTACCATAAACTGCTGATGTGTAGCGCGATGTCAAGACATTGACATATTAAGCTCAGCTTCTTTCTTGATGAAACTTCCTTCTCCTTAGGTCACCACAACTAAGCTTAGGAGATAACTTATCAAGATCTTCACTCCCGCATGAAAGATTTGTCAGTGATACAATTTTGCTTTGGCTCTACCCTCTTCTTTCACCATCAAGAAAGATGATAGAGGAGGAATCACTGTACTGAACAGATTGGTCTTCAATGTCTGAATATATTCTTCTTCTGATCCTTCCATGTCAAACAGTCTTTAGAAGATCCATTCACCTTATGAACACTTCTCTCCCAAACAAGGATATGAGATAATCCTCAAGTAACGTTGGCCTCTCTAACCAACCGGTTGAAGCTGTCTTGCATAAACTACAACATCATAGGATATCCTGCTGAGGAAACCAAACCCTAATGTCTTTCCAAGATAATATCTTCCTAGAATCTCAACACCAGAGATGCAAGAACCAACCAGGGTTACAACAGATACCATGCAGCGGAACACATAACAACTCCTCAACAACCTTCAGGCACTACTCAAAAATCCTTGCACACTTTCAGCATAAACCATGTGTCAACAATACTTTATCATGAATAGTTCAACCTTCACTCCAAGGGATCATCCAAACAAATCTCTTCCTTGCTCATGAACCAGAAAGTATCTTCCCAAGATCTCATCCAGAAACAGACAGGATGCCTGCTCTGATACCAATTGAAATTCTGGTACAGACATGTGATGTCAAGTGCAATGTCACAACATCAATATCTGTTGTATGAACAAGTCAAAAATAGAAACAGAAACGCATAAACCACACACAAGGATTGTTCACCCAGTTCGGTTCAACAACCTACATCTGGGGGCATACCAAGCCAGGAAGGAAGTCCACTATTAGCAGTATCAAATTACAGACTTAACAAACCAGTTGAAATCTACCTAATTTAATCACTACCCAATGACCCTTCTATCTAAGTCCTCCCTAGATAAGAGACTGCATCAACAACTTGATTACCAACAACTTAACAAACACGGAAAACTAGAAGTCACACTTCCATGACACCCTTTGGAGTTGCTTCAAAGCTTCCTCCAAGACCAATACAATACTCATTACCTACAGGTTTCTGAGTAATAACACAGTGACCATCTCACAACCCGAGTGGTTCACTTAGACTAAGCCCTAATGATCTACATCTTGGACCCGTGCCTATTCTAGATTACAAGCATTCTATTTATAGCTTTTTCCCAACTGGATTTGGGCCTTCAAATCTTCTGCACAATCTGCAACAAATTCTCTCCTCAATAGATCTTCAATTAAATCTTCATAATTAACTCTGATTGTTCTCCATATCTTTTTGCATTAAATTAGCAACAAACTAATCTTCTTCATTAATGATTGCACCAAGAAATTCGCATCCAATCTAACTAACAGGTCTCTTTAAATCAACATAATGCGCGGAGCCCTAAAAACATCACAACCTGATGTTTTAGTGTTCTGGTATAGTGATGTCAAGACATCGCATGTGACATCACTCTTCAGCACTTTAACTCTTCAACACCTTAATTCCTTTCACAAAACCAGAAGGTTAGCCAAACATACCAATAATGTTAGAGGCTTATGTTGAAACATCAACCATGACATTGACATTGTTTTACCAAAATTTCAGCCAATCACAAGAACTAATTTTAGCCAATCACAAGAACTAACAATCAGTAAGAAGATCCTCAACCACAACAACATGCCTTTTATAATCTATAAAGGCTTGAAGAGCACACGCTCGGTATAGTTGTCGCACCTCGAAAAAATCGCTTAATCGAAGACACGACCCTTCGCGCGAAAGGCGCGGAAAACAGTTCGACAGAGTCGCCACCGAACTTTATTTATCCCAAAAGAGGGAAAGGAAAATATCGAGAAAACCTTTAAAGAGAAAGGATAAGAACATGGTCGTCGCAACCACATTCCGGGTTTGGGAGTCGGTTACGTGAGGGGGAAGGTACGCGCACCCCCTCACGTCCATTGTACTCAACGGGAACCTCTTAATTCGAATCGCAAAACTCGTTAGCTTTGTTTGTCTATTTTCTTCTCTAAAATAAATGCGGGAAAGGTAAAGATAAAAGGAAAAAGATGCTAAGGGGAAATGGGTGGTTTTAGGATAAGGTGCTCGGCAAGGTCATCGCAACCTCGGGCCTACGTATGCTCATTCGGATGAGAATGAGAAATCATAGCAATCGTAGTTTGACTACGGGGTAGGTTAGGGGAAAACGGAAGATGGAGGGAAGGTAGAAAAAGTGGAAAAAGAAAAAGGTAGCTCGCCAGGATCATCGCAATCTTGTGCCTACGTATCTTTATTCGGACGAGAATAAAGAATCAGAGCAGTCGTAGTTCGTGGTACGCCCACGAAACAAGGGAGTTGGTTGATTTTTAAAAGAGGCGCCAATTTCTTACACACGAGTAAGAGAACTCGCACCCAAACAATCGAAGAGAGATCAAAGACTTGAACCCCCATTTTTCACCTTGAAAGAGTTTCGATAGTTTTTAGTCGTTTTGAGATTTGATTGTGAAAATCCGCTTGACGTGGGATCAAGGGTTTATTGTATGCTCTTGGTTATTTTGAAAAGGATTTGATTTGTTAAAAGAAGAGGCGTCAATTGCTCACACACGAGTAAGAGAACTCGCACCCAAACAATCGAAGGAAGATCAAAGACTTGAACCCCCATTTTTCACCTTAAAAGAGTTGCGATAGTTGTTAGTTGTTTTTGAAGTTGATTATGAAAATCCACTTGACGTTGGATCAAGGGTTTATTGTATGAAATGAGTTTGATTTGGAAAAGAGTTTGGTTAGAGGTTGATTTGAAAATGGGCTCGACGACGAATCAAGGGTTTGGTTGAAAAGAGGCTTGTTTGAAAATGGCTCGACGACGAATCGAGTATTAGTTTGAAAATGGGTTGTCTATGCTAGTCCCTAGGGGTGCTCCTAGTAAACAAACCACAATCAAAGCAATAGTAAATGCGCACATCGGAATGGGAGAGGGGTACATGTAAAATACAAGTGTTGACATGAAATAAAGGGTCTGGTTGTAAGGTAGCCCAAGAGAAAGCCGTGTGTGTGCGGAGTGTCCTAACTAAACCTTGGACAAAGCGCTAAGCAAATGATCATCATAATCAATAGTCCATTAGTATGATTGTTTTTAGGGTTTCGATATTTGTTAATTGTTTTGATTAAGGGTGAATAAATAAACAATGGTTAGATAAATAAATATGAACACAATATGGATATGAACAATGATAAAGAATATGAACAAGATAATAATCAAGATAAAATGGGCAAGATATAGTATTGACATAAGAAAATAAAATTGGTCTCGTCTTAATCGCGATTTAATCGATAAGTTGATAATCGGACTTTTGACTTTCATTGACCCAAAATTGAAATGAAAGAATATAAAGTTAAAAATAAGAAATTAAATCGCAAATATGAGTACAAAGCATAAAGGTCTCACCTTTATCGAGATTTAATCGAGAAATCGATAAGTCAATCGATATTTAGTTTTCATTGACCCAAAATGAATAAAAATAAAATAAATGAAATAAAAATCGAAAAGGTGGATACAAAGACTAAAGGTCTCACCTTTATCGAGATTTAATCGAGAAATCGATAAATCGATCGATATTTGGTTTTCATTGACCCAAAATGAATAAGAATAATGAACAAAATAATGGAAATGAAATAAAATCAAAAATGATAAGAAAAATAATAAAGGTTTCACCTTTATTGAGATTTAATCGAGAAATCGATAAATCGATCGATATTTGGTTTTCATTGACCCCAAAATAAATGTAAATGAAACAAAAATGATAGAAATAACATAAAATTGAAAATGACATGAAAAATAATAAAAGTCTCACCTTTATCGAGATTAAGTCGAGAAATCGACAAATCGTCGATGTTTGGTTTTCATTGACCCAAAATAAATGTAAAAATAGTGAATAAATTGAAATAAAAATAAATAAATAGGTAGGCCTCAAATAAATCGAAATTTAATCGGTTTGATTAAATCATGAAGTGTATTATATCATTGGCCCAAAAAAGAAAATGGAAAGTAAATAAATCGAAGAGAAACTAACATCAAAAAAGAAATCAAAACCAAAGTTAAAAATTAAAACAAAATTTGACAATATTAAAATCTAACTTAAAACAAAACTAAAAAGAAGTGGTGCAGTTAGAAATTGAAGGGTATAAAGAAAATGAAGTAGAAGATCATATGGGCTCAAAGCCCATCACCTCTTCCCAAAAAAAAAACGGTAGCACAAACAAGAGGATGGTGCTTGTAAGAGATCAAATGGGTCACAAAATCCCCACCACTAGGCTCGGTCCAACAGGAAAGTTTAACATAATGAAATCAAAATCACCTACACTAAAAGGCATGGTCAAAATCAAAAGGTATGTGGAAAAGAACACGGTTGACCTAACCAAGTCAACCATCACCAACTTATATTTTCTTTTGAAAGCAAAGCAAGTTGAAACACGGTCAAGATAATAGAAAACCATCATCTTCCATGAAGATTAAAAACAAGATTTGAAGAGAAATACGGATCGTGTCGAAGAACATTTCCGACCTTCTTCCCTTTGAATTTCCTCGCGTCTGCTCGTTCGGTCTCGTATCTACACTCCGCGACGGCTTCAATTTGTGGTGAGTTTTGATTCGTTCAGTCCGATTTCGTTCACTCTCTTCTTCTATTTCGTCTCTACTTCCTCATTCTTGGTTTTCTGAGTTTCGGTTTGATTTGGTTTGTGTTTCAAGATTTGGTTGGAATGGGTGTGATTTTTGTGTGATTTGAAGAGGATTGTTGAGTGGTTTGAAGATTAAAGGGTGATAAGTGATTTTGGGTTATTGTTGTTGTTGGCTGAGAAGAGATCGAGGGGATATGGAAGGTTGGAATTGATTGAAAATGGGAGGTGAAGGGGCTGTGAAAGGAGGTTCGAGATTTGGGTCTATTTTCGGCAGAGTTTTTTGGTTCTTCATCCTTTGAAGTGAGAGACAGTGGGTGATATTTGTAGGTGATATTGAAGAGGGTAAAATGGAAAGGATGTGAGGAATTGGGTGAGCTGTTAATTGTTATACAGGTTGTGTGTGGCTTTGCATCGCGTACGGTTTGTGATTGTTATTTGTTGCGGTGTGCGTGGTGTACAATATTGATGTACAAGGAAATTTCTCTTTGCAAGTTGTGGGGACACCGTTTTGGCCAAGGTTTGTTATTGTTGTATCTGCATGTTTTGCCAGGCTAATCGAAAACTCTCATGGGAGTGTGCGTTTTGACAAGGTTTGGGAGAATTGGTGGGGTTACGCGTGGGGATACTGCAGGTGTGTGGTTCGTTTGGAAATGTTATGAACCTGCTGAGGAAATGTTGGCTCAGGTTTAACGTTTGCAAAGTTTGTGAAACAACATGTGCTTTAGTAATGGAATGTACGGTTCAAGGGGTGGAAGGATATTGTGAGGCTGCGAATTGTTTCGGTTGCGGAAATTGTTGGCTTGGTGGTAGGTCGTACGAGTAACGTGATAGCAGGGGTGAGTGTGAAATTGGTGTACGTTTTTGCTTGTGGGGGCTGGCTGTACAACTTAATTTCTTTCATTTTTTTATATGAATGAAACTAAAAAAAAGAAATGGTGATGGGCTTTATTTTTGTGAATTGGGCCTTTTTTGAATTTTTGTGATTTATTTTGGTAAAAACTCTAATAATAAAGAAAAAGATAATAATGAGAAAAAAAAATGTTCATGGATTAAACTAAATTCAAAAATGAACATGGATAATGGTTCTAAAAAGTGTGGTATTTGGACATGAAATGGATATTGGAATTTGGAAATGGCTAAAGTTGAAGACAACATATTTTTTTTTGGATTTTTTTTAATGTGGTTAGCGGATGGATGTACAGATGAAAACTATATAAGTAGGACAAATTTGGGGTATGACAGATGCCCCTATCTAATTGGCTTAAACTCAATTAGATGAACTGCTACGGAGTTCAGTCTTTTGAGGTAGAAGACAATTAGATATGGAAAGACCACAAATTTGTCTGAAAGAAAGAAAAGGATTGAGAAGTTGGATAACAGAACAATGTCAGCCCTCGAGTAGACACTGAATAACTTGCAAAGGTCGTTATCACCAAAAGGATGATAACAGAAGAATCTAACACCAAAAAGATGACAGACCTATCACCAAAAGGATGATAGTAAACACACGCACACAGACCCTTCACCAAAAGGATGAAAATGAGGTCAAAGCTTGCTATTACCAAAAGGATAATAGGACACACACGCACACAGACCCTTCCACCAAAAGGATGAAAATGAGGTCAAAGCCTGCTATTACCAAAAGGATAATAGGGCACACACGCACACAGACCCATCCACCAAAAGGATGAAAATGAGGTCAAAGCCTGCTATTACCGATGAAATAATAGGGCACACACGCATACAGACCCTTCCACCAAAAGGATGAAAATGAGGTCAAAGCCCGCTATTACCGACGAAATAATAGGGCACACACGCACACAGACCCTTCCACCAAAAGGATGAAAATGAGGTCAAAGCCTGCTATTACCGACGAGATAATAGGGCACACACACGCACACAGACCCTTCCACCAAAAGGATGAAAATAAGGTCAACACCCGCTATTACCGACGAGATAATAGGGCACATACACGCACACAGACCCTTCCACCAAAAGGATGGAAATGAGGTCAAAGCCTGCTATTACCGACGAGATAATAGGGCACACACACGCACACAGATCCTTCCACCAAAAGGATGGAAATGAGGTCAAAGCCTGCTATTACCGACGAGATAATAGGGCACACATACGCACACAGATCCTTCCACCAAAAGGATGGAAATGAGGTCAACGCCTGCTATTACTGACGAGATAATAGGGCACACACACGCACACAGACCCTTCCACCAAAAGGATGAAAATGAGGTCAACGCCTGCTATTACCAACGAGATAATAGGGCACACACGCAACGCCTGCTATTACCGACGAGATAATAGGGTACACACACACACAGAGACCCATCCACCAAAAGGATGAAAATGAGGTCAACGCCTGCTATTACCGACGAGATAATAGGGCACACACGCAACGCCTGCTATTACCGACGAGATAATAGGGCACACCCAGCCTGCTACTACCAAAAGAATAGTAGGGCACACAACACAGCCTGCTATTACCAAAAGGATAATAGGGCACACACACACACCGCCTGCTACTACCAAAAGGATAATAGGGCACACAACACAGAAGGTTGTCACTCACCAAAAGGATGACACACAGACCAAGGGTTTATGGATCAGCGACACTAAAAGGATGACGGATCAAAATAAGCTACTACCCCCAAAAGGATGATAGGAACTTCTTATTTGAGGGTTACGAACACCAAAAGGATGCAGGTTGAATTGAGTTGATTGGGTTTGGCTATCACCAAAAGGATGATAGTAGTGCAATTGACAAAATGTCAAGTTTGCTGGGGATATGATGAGATTTATTTGGATACATCAACAAAAGGTTGAAGTAAAGAAATCAATGAGGAAAGCCCACGAAAAGGAAAGGAAAACAGTGAAAAATGGAGAAGGTAACCCGCCAAGATCTACGCAATCTTGTGCCTACATATCTTTACTCGGATGAGAATAAAGAATCAGGGCAGTCGTAGTTTGACTACAAAGAAAAGATTCAATGAGGAACGCCCACTGACTCAGAGGAATGTTTATTGGTTAGGATGAGGAAGACGACCTCAGCAACAAAAAGTTGAGGAACACAACTCAATGAGTAATGCACACTAACTTGCTTGGAGATCACTGCTTTATTGAAAAATTTCTTGAGGAACGCCCATGAACTTGAAAGAGATGCCCCTGTCCGGGCTGAGGAAGCTCTTGAGCTTGATCAACAAAAGGTTGAAAAATTTCATGAGGAATGCCCATGAACTTGATGAAGATGCCCCTGGTTGGGCTGAAGATCGTCTTAAAATCTTGAGATTGATCCTGGATCTTGACTTATGCATATGTGAATGCTTGATTTTATAATGATGTGCAATGCAAATGCTGACGCGCGGAGAAGCAAGTGCTGGGGAAGTATAATATGGTTTTTGGTATGCATATGATGCACATGATGTTTATGATGACGAATGCGATGCATATGATTGCAGACGGGTGATTGGATATGTTTGGATAGATGCCAGTGTGGTGGAATTTTGGTAGTTGCCAATGCGGATTGGACTTTTGGGCGGTGGGAGGGACTTGATTTCCTCGACACTCAGTTAGTTGAAGACGTCGGGATCGAAGCAGACGAAGACGCTCTTAAAGTTCTGAGTTTGAATGCTTGTTGATTTGTTGGTGATTCATGAGTTCTTTCTGAGAGAAACACCACTTTGCTTGATGGTCAGGGTTGCTTGCTGCAATGGGTCTTGCCCCAGTCTGAACATGGTAATGGTCTACCCCTGATTAACCAGTTTTGAAATAGTCTGATCTTTAGAAGATGAACTTTTGATGTGCTTTGAGGTAGCCTGCCCCTGATTAAGCTATTGAAAGATTTTCCCCAGCTTGAACGTATTGAGGTAGTCTTGCTTCGGGTTGGAACCACTAAAAGGTCAAGTTCCTCTTTGATTGCCCCTTGTTGAAGTTGTCTTGATGTCTAGCACTGATTTGCAATTAAAGTTGCACATTTACAAATAGTAATCTTAATACAATGCTCATGCAAGTTTTGAAAAAGAGTTGTTTATTTGAGTGTCGTGAAAGTGAGACGAATGGACCGTTAGCCCAAACGTGTGCTGATTTTGCTGGTGTGAAAGATATAGCAAGGAGAATGACACCATTGCTGAAGATTAGAAAATATGGGGAGTCAGTTTACGCAACCTTGCGATAGTATGCTTTCAGAATAAACCTCACCTCAATTAGGTCTTTCGAGGGTTGTAACGTGGTCTGGTTCGCGGTTTAAGAAACAAAGGATATTAGGCTCAAAGTATAATTTGTACCCACCCCTTCTACGTGATAATCTTCAGTCCTACGTTCAGTTAATTCTGTACATGTTTGCATTCCAAAAGGGTTGACGGTGTAGTCGTGATGATTCAAGGTTTGCTTGACATGGCAGTCACCTTATTTTGTTTTTGATGGGTGTCAGTGACCCTATGATTTTGATTTGGTGGTCACTGAGTCTTATTTTGTTTTTGGTGAGGATTCGAGGGCCTCTTTTTTTATCCCTATCTTTTGCATGAACTGATTTTGCATTTCGAGTCCATCAGGGTTGCTTTGATTTTTGCCTAAGTCTCCTTTGAGGTGCTCGACTTAGCAGGCTTTTGATTTTTTTTTTTTTTGTTTTGTTGGAGGATAGTGACTGCCAAGTCATGGGTATTGATGAACAACCGTCATGTCTTTTGGTCTTTGGCTTTGTGATTTGAGTGCGTAATTGGATTAACTGAACACTACCCTGCCCCAGGTTGAGTGTAAGGGTTTGAATATCCGAAGGAAACTACTACTTCTAGGCTCGAAGTGGTTTACTAGGGATTAACTCCTTGTCTCTCCGGTGTTTGGGGGTTGAAACAATGCCTGTACATCATCGACGAGATTCTATCCGAAAGCATACATTTTGCAATTATGGGTATTTCGTTGTCATCATCCTCCCTCAAATCATTGCTAAACAACAGTTGATAAAGAGAGTGAAGTGGATATAAATGTGTCTGTGATTTGCAGTAGAAAAAAAAGTGAGTGAATACGACATAACTGATTCAAAACATGCATTGTCAATACATTAAGAAAACCAAATACAAACAGTAATGTTCAAAACATACAGTAATTAAACAAATAAAGACGAAAATATAAGAATGCAAATGATGGGATGGCAACATGACTGCCTTCTTCGGGGAAACTTGAACTTGAACTTGACTTGAGTTGACTTGACTTGACTTGATGCTGGCACTATTTTGGTGGCGGTAGTGGGTTCTTGATGACGTTTGGAGCCTTCCCATTGAACGTGAGGAAATTCGAGTCAATCATGTCTTGAACTTTGTGTTTGAAAGCTCTGCAGTCCTCAATCGTATGCCCTGGGGCACCCTTATGAAACTCGCAATAAGCATTGGCATCATAATCCGGAGGGATGACAGTTGGAGGAGCTAAGTCTCTCAGAGTAACAGCCATCTTCTCCATTAATTGAGCAAAGATCTGAGCATATGACGTTGGTAGATAATCAAAGTCCCTGTCAGACCTCCTTGTCCTCTGTTGATAGGGCTGGCGTTGTTGAGCAGCTCTCTGTTGTTGATACTAAGGAGGATACTGATACCCTTGTTGGTTATAGGATTGTTGCCGAGGAGCCTGTTGTTGAGGCATTGGAGCTTGAACAGCTTGAATAACCGGCTGATAAGGCATCGGAGCATATTGCGGAGCAGCAACATACAGATACTGGAAGTATGGCATTTGAAAAGGCATTGGAGGGGGAGCTTGTGGAGCTTGCCCTTTCTGAGCATGGACAACATTTGTTTCGCCCTCTTTCTTCTTGTATCCATTGAAGGGTTTCTTGGCTTGAGACTGACTGCTAGATCCTCCTTGGATCTTTCCGCTCTTCAGACCTTCTTCAATTCTCTCACTGACGATTACCAAATCAGAGAATCTAGCTGAGACATTACCAATCAGCTTCTCATAGTACTGGCCTTGCAAGGTACCCATGAAGATATCAATCAGTTCACGATCAACAAGAGGTGGATGTACCCTTGCAGCTAGCTCTCTCCAGCGTTGCACGTACTCCTTAAAGGATTCGTTATCCTTCTGAGCCATACTCTAAAGCTGAGTATGATTCGGAGCAAGGTCGGTGTTGTACTTGTATTGCTTGACAAATGCATCAGCTAAATCATCCCAAGTGCGCACATTGCTACGCTCTAACTGCATATACCACTCAAGAGATGCCCCAGACAGACTGTCTTGGAAGCAATGGATCATCAGTTTTTTGTCTTTGTCGTGGGCAGCCATCTTGCGGCAGTACATCCTTAGATGCATGTGAGGACAACTGAGGCCTTTGTACTTTGGGAAATCTTGTACCTTGAACTTGGGAGGAATGACAACATTTGGCACCAAGCCATTTCCAGAGCATTCAGAGATTTTGAGTTGCGCCCCTCCATGACTCGAAGTTTCTCAGCTAGGTCACAGCACATCTTGATGGCTTCAGAATCCTGAGCAGCAGTAGGATTGACAATTGGGATAGAAGCATGGTAGTTCTAGACCTCATCATACTGATCTACCAGATTTTCTTCAGCATGAGGAATAGGAATTTGAGTGACAACAGGTTGGGCTTGCGGAATAGCCCCAACAGTAACTCCAGATGTTGGAAGTGGTTGAGAAGTGGCCCCTTCAGCGGCAAGAGTGAAGTTCATTGGTATCCCATAATTGATTGGATTAGGAACAGGAACTGAGAGCCTTGAGGTAGACCCTTGAACTTGTACAGTGTTGTTGGCGGCAGCGGCTTCACGCAGTTCTTTTTCCTTTCTAGCCATCATGATGGCTTCGAGAATCTGGTCGATCTTTCCCTTCATAGAGTCCAACTCTTCTCTGAAGGTGGCTTGATCTTGCTGAATCTGCTCCATAATTCGTCTGGTATTAGCTCGAGTTGCATACTGGTGTCGAGGAATCAACTTGATTTACTGGAGAAGGAAGAAAGTTGAAGTGAGATTCTGAGGTTGAAAAATGCAATGCAAGATGCGTAACAGATGCAATGCAATGCAATGATATGAGATGCAATGCAAGATGCAAGATCCATGATTGCAGGATCAAACAGCTCAAACAGTTCTGCGGTTGGCCAGAGAAATGGGTCAAGAACCACAACTCAGATCAAGAAAAGCCCATGGGTAGGTTTCTAAGACGGGTAAGTTCCTAGAGTTATGGATATATTTCGACAACATTATAACCAAGACAAAGAGACATCTGATTATAATATCCTCGAAATAATCTCATCTAGGTGAGGTCTTCGTTTC
This sequence comes from Lathyrus tuberosus, assembly GCA_022829125.1. NCBI lineage: Eukaryota > Viridiplantae > Streptophyta > Magnoliopsida > Fabales > Fabaceae > Lathyrus > Lathyrus tuberosus. The sequence goes on along the minus strand of JALAZF010000338.1, from coordinate 6,161,346 downwards.
TTCCCCATGAGAAAGATTCCTCGGAGGCGCCCACTACACAACCATCGACACACGGGTTCTAAATAGGGTTCTCAGAATCCTAGATCGAGGTCGAAAAATATTACTGTCAGGAAGTAATACGTTCGAGGGATCTCATCTGATTGGGGCATTCGCATTAACTCACATAGAATTAACGCTACCAACCACCATGGGTAAATTGGGTTAATGGTCCTTAGGATCGACGACCCACCTCGAAAGTATTACCATCATGGCAAAGATTCACCACAACAATAATACCTCCAAGGGAATCTACTCCAAGCGGGGTTTTCACTTCAACTCACGCGGAAGAGACCACGTAAGCCTACACTACACAACCACCATCCTAATCCTAGGGTTATACTCAGACTCGGGTGTAGAGCCATCTCACAAAGTTCCCAATATCAGAACAACCCAATAATGTTACAAAAGGTAACACAAATAAATAAGCAAACGAATAAACGAGAAGAAAATAAATAAATAAAGCTAAAGAGCTAATGATTCGAATCAAGATAGGCTCGACTCTCTCTTGCATGGAGCAAATCTATCCCCAGCAGAGTCGCCAGTTGTCGTACCTCGAAAAAATCGCTTAATCGAAGACACGAACCTTCGCGCGAAAGGCGCGGAAAATGGTTCGACAGAGTCGCCACCGAACTTTATTTATCCCAAAAGAGGGAAAGGAAAATATCGAGAAAACCTTTAAAGAGAAAGGATAAGAACATGGTTGTCGCAACCACATTCCGGGTTCGGGAGTCGGTTACGTGAGGGGAAGGTACGCGCACCCCCTCACGTCCGTTGTACTCAACGGGAACCTCTTGATTCGAATCGCGAAATTCGTTAGCTTTGTTTATCTGTTTTCTTCTCTAAAATAAATGCGGGAAAGGTGAAGATAAAAGGAAAAAGATGCTAAGGGGAAATGGGTGGTTTTAGGATAAGGTGCTCGGCAAGGTCATCACGACCTCGGGCCTACGTATGCTCATTCGGACGAGAATGAGAAATCAGAGCAATCGTAGTTCAACTACAGGGTAGGTTAGAGGGAAAACGGAAGATGGAGGAAAGGTAGAAAAAGTGGAAAAAGAAAAAGGTAGTTCGCCAGGATCATCGCAATCTTGTGCCTACGTATCTTTATTCGGACGAGAATAAAGAATCAGAGCAGTCGTAGTTCGTGGTACGCCCACGAAACAAGGGAGTTGGTTGATTTTTAAAAGAGGCGCCAATTGCTTACACACGAGTAACAGAACTCGCACCCAAACAATCGAAGAGAGATCAAAGACTTGAACCTCCATTTTTCACCTTGAAAGAGTTTCGATAGTTTTTAGTCGTTTTGAGATTTGATTATGAAAATCCGCTTGACGTGGGATCAAGGGTTTATTGTATGCTCTTGGTTATTTTGAAAAGGATTTGATTTGTTAAAAGAAGAGGCGTCAATTGCTCACACACGAGTAAGAGAACTCGCACCCAAACAATCGAAGGAAGATCAAAGACTTGAACCCCCATTTTTCACCTTAAAAGAGTTGCGATAGTTGTTAGTTGTTTTTGAAATAAACCACAATCAAAGCAATAGTAAATGCGTACATCGGAATGGGATAGGGGTACATGTAAAATACAAGTGTTGACATGAAATAAAGGGTCTCGTTGTAAGGTAGCCCAAGAGAAAGCCGTGTGTGTGCGGAGTGTCCTAACTAAACCTTGGACAAAGCGCCAAGCAAATGATCATCATAATCAACAGTCAATTAGTATGATTGTTTTTAGGGTTTCGATATTTGTTAATTGTTTTGATTAAGGGTGAATAAATAAACAATGGTTAGATAAATAAATATGAACACAATGTGGATATGAACAATGATAAAGAATATGAACAAGATAATAATCAAGATAAAATGGGCAAGATATAGTATTGACATAAGAAAATAAAATTGGTCTCGTCTTAATCGCGATTTAATCGATAAGTTGATAATCGGACTTTTGACTTTCATTGACCCAAAATTGAAATGAAAGAATATGAAGTGACAAATAAGAAATTAAATCGCAAATATGAGTACAAAGCATAAAGGTGTCACCTTTATCGAGATTTAATCGAGAAATCGATAAGTCAATCGATATTTAGTTTTCATTGACCCAAAATGAATAAAAATAAAAGAAATGAAATAAAAATTGAAAAGGTGGATACAAAGACTAAAGGTCTCACCTTTATCGAGATTTAATCGAGAAATCGATAAATCGATCGATATTTGGTTTTCATTGACCCAAAATGAATAAGAATAATGAACAAAATAATGGAAATAAAATAAAATCGAAAATGATAAGAAAAATAATAAAGGTCTCGCCTTTATCGATATTTAATCGAGAAATTGATAAATCGATCGATATTTGGTTTTCATTGACCCCAAAATAAATGTAAATGAAACAAAAATGATAGAAATAACATAAAATTGAAAATGACATGAAAAATAATAAAAGTCTCACCTTTATCGAGATTAAGTCGAGAAATCGACAAATCGTCGATGTTTGGTTTTCATTGACCCAAAATAAATGTAAAAATAGTGAATAAATTAAAATAAAAATAAATAAATAGGTAGGCCTCAAATAAATCGAAATTTAATCGGTTTGATTAAATCATGAAGTGTATTATATCATTGGCCCAAAAAAGAAAATGGAAAGGAAATAAATCGAAGAGAAACTAACATCAAAAAAGAAATCAAAACCAAAGTTAAAAATTCAAACAAAATTTGACAATATTAGAATCTAACTTAGAACAAAACTAAAAAGAAGTGGTGCAGTTAGAAATTGAAGGGTATAAAGAAAATGAAGGAGAAGATCATATGGGCTCAAAGCCCATCACCACTTCCCAAAAAAAAAAACGGTAGCACAAACAAGAGGATGGTGCTTGTAAGAGATCAAATGGGTCACAAAATCCCCACCACTAGGCTCGATCCAACAGGAAAGTTTAACATAATGAAATCAAAATCACCTACACTGAAAGGCATGGTCAAAATCAAAAGGTATGTGGAAAAGAACACGGTTAACCTAACCAAGTCAACCATCATCAACTTATATTTTCTTTTGAAAGCAAAGCAAGTTGAAACACGGTCAAGATAATAGAACACCATCATCTTCCATGAAGATTAAAAACAAGATTTGAAGAGAAATACGGATCGTGTCGAAGAACATTTCCGACCTTCTTCCCTTTGAATTTCCTCGCGTCTGCTCGTTCGGTCTCGTATCTACACTCCGCGACGGCTTCGATTTGTGGTGAGTTTTGATTCGTTCAGTCTGATTTCGTTCACTCTCTTCTTCTATTTCATCTCTACTTCCCCATTCTTGGTTTTCTGAGTTTCAGTTTGATTTGGTTTGTGCTTCAAGATTTGGTTGGAATGGGTGTGATTTTTGTGTGATTTGAAGAGGATTGTTGAGTGGTTTGAAGATTGAAGGGTGATAAGTGATTTTGGGTTATTGTTGTTGTTGGCTGAGAAGGGATCGAGGGGATATGGAAGGTTGGAATTGATTGAAAATGGGAGGTGAAGGGGCTGTAAAAGGAGGTTCGAGATTTTGGTCTATTTTCGGCAGAGTTTTTTGGTTCTTCATCCTTTGAAGTGAGAGACAGTGGGTGATATTTGTAGGTGAGATTGAAGGGGGTAAAATGGGAAGGATGTGAGGAATTGGGTGAGCTGTTAATTGTTATACAGGTTGTGTATGGTTTTGCATCGCGTACGGTTTGTGATTGTTATTTGTTGCGGTGTGCGTGGTGTACAATATTGTTGTACAAGGAAATTTCTCTTTGCAAGTTGTGGGGACACCGTTTTGGCCAAGGTTTGTTATTGTTGTGTCTGCAGGTTTTGCCAGGCTGATCGAAAATTCTCGTGGGAGTGTGCGTTTTGATAAGGTTTGGGATAATTGGTGGGGTTACCCGTGGGGATGCTGCAGGTGTGTGGTTTGTTTGGAAATGTTGTGAACCTGCTGAGGAAATGTTGGCTCAGGTTTAACGTTTGTAAAGTTTTTGAAACAACATGTGCTTTGGTGATGGAATGTACGGATCAAGGGGTGGAAGGATATTGTGAGGCTGCGAATTGTTTCGGTTACGAAAATTGTTGGCTTGGTGGCAGGTCGTACGAGTAACGTGATAGCAGGGGTGAGTGTGAAATTGGTGTACGTTTTTGTTTGTGGGGGCTAGTTGTACAACTTAATTTCTTTCATTTTTTTATATGAATGAAACTAAAAAAAAAGAAATGGTGATGGGCTTTATTTTTGTGAATTGGGCCTTTTTTGAATTTTTGTGATTTGTTTTGGTAAAAACTCTAATAATAAAGAAAAAGATAATAATGAGAAAAAAAATGTTCATGGATTAAACTAAATTCAAAAATGAACATGGATAATGGTTCTAAAAAGTGTGGTATTTGGACATGAAATGGATATTGGAATTTGGAAATGGCTAAAGTTGAAGACAACATTTTTTTTTTTTGGATTTTTTTTAATGTGGTTAGCGGATGGATGCACAGATGAAAACTATATAGGTAGGAAAAATTTGGGGTATGACAATAGCAAATCGGACCATTAAAATTTTACCTAACTTGTATGTCGAACCTCTAAAATTCGTGCAAAACTTTCAAGAATATTTTAATGAGCATCGAGAGCATATGAAGAAGACATAAAGACATATTTCAGAGAGCAAGATCAAGCATTATCCCACTTAAGAGACCAAATAAGAAAAACCTGGGCTGGACAAAACCAATATTTTCAAGATACCAAGGAGGATGTGTGCAACTACTTCAATAACAACAACAAGTGATCTAGGAGTTCTAGAATTTTCTCTATTTTACTTTTAGCTATTTCCCTTTTTGTACTTCAATTTAATCAAGAATATTAACTAGTCTGATGAATGTTTTTCCCCTTTTGTACTACTTCTTTACTTTAATAAAATAATGAGTTTGTGGTTGTTTTTTCTTTCAGTTAATGAGTTGTTATTTTACCAATGACAATATGAAAAGCAACATGAAACAAGTCACCCGAAAAGAATGAATAAAAGATTTAATCATTTCACAAGTTCCAAATGCAGATCGACAGTTGATGAAGTAAAGGGATAACCAATTGAATTGTGCTCAATCTTTAGATACCTCGGCTAGTGAGGTTTAAGCAAATAATTCAATTGTTTACCTTTCTTTCTTATGAGAGTATCCATACAATTTTTGTTTTTCTAGAGTTTGCATTCTTATTGATTTAATCTGTTGGTTTGATAATTACACACGAAGGCACTTGTTTATGAAAACTCTAAGCCTTTCATGCCACCTTGTCATGAAATGTGTATATCAGTTGTTAAACCCGTTGAGCCCAGGGGCGGACCATTGTGGAGACAGGGGGGGCCACGGCCACCCCAATATTTTTTTTAATTTTTTTTCCTTAGTATGAAAATACATTATTACCCTTTATTAAAAATCAAAATTACAAAATTGCCATAACCCTATTTAACCTATTTTATTAACAGTAAGCGTATGCTTTTAGAAAAGAAAAAAGTTACGTAGCAGCTTCACACCTTTATCTTCTCTACAGCACTGCCGGTCTCCATTTGTCGCTCTCTGAACTGTGTATTTTTCGGGTAAATGATTTTTCTTCTATTTATTTATTTATTTATTTATTTACATAATAGAATATTAGGTTTTTTCTTCAATTTCACAAATTGATAATACAATCAAATTGATAATATTGTGTTAATTTAAAGAATAATGTGTAAGATTGAATTGTGGATTTAGGGATTTTTTGGATTGTTTCACTTTTATAAGTTTTATTGTGAATTTAAAGAACGTTGGGAATTTGTTGTGTTGTGCTTAAATTTTAGTTGAAGTTGAACAATAATCAAATAAAGTGTATTTTTTTTTTTGGGTTAATTTCTTCAATTGATTTTGCAGCACAATAGTTCTAATGAAGAGTAGAAAAATTGATTCTTTTTTCAAGAGGAAAGAAAGAGATGACGAAGATTTAACTTCTATGTCTGAACCTCAAAGAGTTCGTGAGAATCCAAGAATTGAGGAAAATGTTAATAGAGTTTTCCCGGATGACATTGAGAATTCTTTAGAACGCGATCCTGGAAAATGTCCTCCGATGTGGGAATATCCATTAAATCAAATGGATGAAATACGAAGAGCTTATTTGAAATGGGGTCCATATCAAATGCATTTAGAGCAATATCCATTGTCTGGTAAAGAAGACCATCAAAGAAGATTTCAACACGCTTGGTTTAGCCTTTTTCCTTCGTGGTTAGAGTATTCACCTTCAGAAGATGCTGCTTATTGCTTACCGTGTTATCTTTTTAGCAAAAGACCAAGTGGGCGTCCTGGTTCAGATGTCTTCATTTCTACAAGTTTTAGAGGTTGGAAGAAAGTTAGAAATGGAAAGAATTGTGCATTTCTTAAACACATAGGGAAGGATCCTTGTTCACCACACAACAATGCTATGAAAGCTTGTCAAGATCTATTAAATCAAGATGGGCACATTAGGAACATTATTGAAGCTCAAAGCTCGATTGAAATTATGAAGAATCGACTACGTCTCAAGACTTCAATTGACACTGTTCGTTGGTTAACTTTTCAAGCCTGTGCTTTTAGAGGTCATGATGAAAGTAAAGAATCATTAAACCAAGGTAATTTTCTTGAATTGATAAAACTCTTGGCATGTTACAATGATGAAGTTGCAAAAGTTATGTTGGAAAATGCTCCATCTAATAGTAAGTATACTTCACATAAAATTCAAAAAGAGGTCTTGCACATTCTTTCAAGTAGGGTGAAAAAGCATATCCGTGAAGAAATTGGCGATTCCAAATTTTGTATAGTTGTAGATGAAGCTCGTGATGAATCTAAAAAAGAGCAAATGTCTCTTGTTTTGAGATTTGTTGATAAAGATGGTTTTATACAAGAGAGATTTTTTGGCCTTGCACGTGTTAATGACACTACATCTTCAACTCTTAAGCAAAAGGTATGTGATATACTTTCTCTACATAACCTTGATGTCTCTAACATTCGTGGTCAAGGGTATGATGGTGCTAGCAATATGAGAGGAGAATGGAACGGTTTACAAGCACTATTTATGAAGGATTGTCCTTATGCATATTATGTTCATTGTTTTGCTCATCGATTGCAACTTGCCCTGGTTACCGCATCAAGAGAAGTTAAACCAATTCATCAATTCTTTGATAAGCTAACTCATATTGTAAATGTTGTTTGTTCTTCTACAAAGCGTCATGATGAGTTACAAGCTTCCCAATTGGATGAAATTGAACATTTGTTAGAGATTGGTGAGATTGTAACTGGTAAATGTGAAAATCAAATTGGTACTTTGAGACGGGCTGGAGATGCTCGTTGGGGATCACATTTCTCTTCTATTAGTAGCTTGATAAATATGTATGAAGCAACTTGTATTGTTTCAAAAAAATTTGCAAAGGAATGATTAAATTATGCTTCACGTGGAGATGCTGATAGTGCTTACAATTACTTGAAATCATTTTATTTTATATTCATATTGCATCTGATGAAAGAAATTATGGGTGTCACAAATATGCTTTGCCAAGCCTTACAACAACAATCCCAGGATGTAGTTAATGCTATGCATTTGGTTCGTACAACAAAAGCTCTTATTCAAGAATTGAGAGAAGATGGTTGGGATAAAGTGTTTACTTGTGTGAAGTCTTTTTGTGAAAAACATGATATTGAGGTTCCTGATCTTGATGATGTTCATTCAACAACAAGATTTGGACGCTCTCGTCTTGAAGAGAACCAGGTAACCATTGAGCATTATTTTAGAGTTGAAATATTTTTCGCTACCATTGACAAATAATTACAAGAATTAAATAGTAGATTTAGTGAGCAAGCGATTGATTTGTTAACTCTAAGTTGTGCTTTGGCTCCCAAGGATAACTACAAGGCTTTTAACTTTGATACTATTTGCACTCTAGTTGAAAAGTATTATCCTATGGACTTCAATGAGCAAGAGATGATTAATTTGCAATTTCAACTTCGGCATTTTATTATTGATGCTCGCCAAGCATCAAGTTTGAATAATTTATCAACTATTCAAGACTTATGTTCATCTTTAGCTGCAACTGGAAAGAATGAAATTTATTATTTGAATGATAGACTGCTCTATCTTGTCATGACTCTCCCTGTATCTACAGCCACTACTGAAAGATCTTTCTCGGCAATGAAAATTATCAAGACAAGATTGAGAAGTAAAATGGAAGCTGATTTTCTAGAAGATAGCATAACGGTTAACATTGAAAGAGAAATTGCTGCAAATATATTATTTTGAGACAATTATTGAGGATTTCAAGCTACTCAAAAACCGTAGAGCATTATTATAAGGTATTTTTAAGTAATAGTTTTAAATTATTTTATGTTCAACTTTGTGTTTATTTCATTTTAAATATTTTATATACAATATGGTATGAATATTTTATTTATAAATTATAGTTTAATTTTATGGCCACTCCAAACTTTATAGTCTAGTTCCGCCACTGGTTGAGCCTGAGCCATTTCTTCAGTGACATAGCCTAATATGTAGCCCATTTGACTTGAAATATCAAATATTTCCACCCTCTTTGGAGTTAGGTAGAAAGTTTAGTTTCTTTGTCTGATGCAATTGAATAAGTTTGAGGTTGCTCTTGAAAATTAGCAACATTTAAGTTTGGGGTGGGGGTATTAGAGAAAAATGGTCAATATAAAGAAAAAAAATAGATATAGAGAATAAAGAAGTTAAAATTATTTCTTCAAAAAAATATGAAAATGACCATAAAATTTTATTCTCTAGTACTGGTTGATCAGGTAAAGATGGTTATAAAAGGAACATGGTGACATAAGGAAAACTAGGTACCTAACTCCAAAGGTTTAAGCTTATTATTCCAAAAATATTCTACCCTGACATAAGCCTTATTACCACCTCGAAAGACATCGAAAGTGTGTATTTAGATATGAATTTGATTGACTTTGTTACAAATTTTGCAAACTTATGGTAAAATTCTTTTCTATGTTGATTGTGTGCTCACCCTGTTCGATTCGATTGAAAAAGGTGAGATGAGAGACAGGGTGAGTATATTTGAATGTTGGAAAAAAATTGGATTTATCTGAATTGAACCTAGGAACGAAAGTGATGATCAGAGACAGGAAAATGGTATGTTCATTGGTAAGGTTAATCATGTTTTTATGTTGAATCTTTTAGTTTACAAGCGAGTTCCTAGAGAACAAGCAATATAGTAAGTTTAGGATTGTGATTACACTCTGTCATCGTGTAATTTTTATAAGCATTTGCTTTTGATGATTTTAAGTAGTTTATGTTTAAGTTTTATGAATACATAAGAAGAAAATAAAGAAGTGAAAAAAATAAGCATAATGTGGAAAAAATGAAGAATTGTGAAGGAAAAAGTCATTTTCAGCATAATTTGCATCATGACGTATGTCAAATAATTTGATCATATATAGTGTTTCGTAACTCGGAATGAAACGGGGCTTTTTTTTAAATGAAAGGTAAACAAAAATATCGAGCTCCTGAAATTTTTGTGGTTGTGATGCTTTCCATTGTGGTCATAATGCTTTTCATCATGGTCACGATGAACTGCTGATCTGACACGTTATTAACTTGTATAAAAGGAAAAGAAATAGAATTTTTTAAGGGTTACGAAATTTGGAAAGGATTTTGATGGCAAGGCAATATTGTTGCTTAGGAGTTGGAGTTTTCAACTATTAAAGACCCCCTTCTTCACTGATTCTCATGTATTGTTCATCTAAACTCATGGTAATTATCTTTATAACTATAAGTAGTTAATAATTGAAAATTTTGAGAACATAGAGTTTAATTACATACCCGAGCTATCTCTGTAATGGATTAAAATTCATATTGGTGAAGATTTTGAACTGGAATGAAGTTATCTAGTAGTTCTAGGATTTTTACACAAATTAGAGAAGTGAAATGAATGAGAAAAAATTAGTGGGGAAGTTTAAATTTAAGTATGTTCACATTTCCCAATGTTTGTAATACGCCTTGTACTAGGCGAGCTAGGTTGCGCTAGTCAAGAACTCGTGTTCCTGACTTTTGGGTTTTCACCTAGGCGCGTTGGTCGAGAAATAGCCTGGCCATTTTTTTCTTAGAGAACCCATGTTTTTGTATCTTGGCATATTGCTTTTCATCAATATGGTTAAGTTGAAATCATCTAATAAAAGTCTAGTTCTAAAGAAAACTCTAAAATTTGGTTGGATTACCTCCCCACAAGCACTTGTTTAACGTTATTAGCTTGAAAGTGATTGGTGTCATGTGACACCAATTACCTTGTAACTTACCTTAAGATCTTTGATTATCGTATTGACTTCTACTTTGTCCATAACCACGAGCATGCTCGCAGTTTTCATGAAAGGTCTTCTTAAGATGAGAGGTATTTATGGGTTTTCCTTTACACCTAGAATAACAAAGTCTACAGGAAATGAGTGGTTGTCAACATGTATTAGTACAGTTTTTACCGCTTCCATTGTTTTCCTACATGTTTTATTTGACATTTGAGGGTCTCCTGCATATGGTTTTGCTTGTAGATACCAAATTCTATCTACCATAGAAAGTGGCATAATACTAAAACAAGCATCTAAATTGATAGGTGCATTGTCAATTTCCATATTACTTGTAGAGATAGGTAATACTACTCAAAGGTTAGCTTCCTTCTTGGGTAGGTCCTTGAACTTTTCCTGACAGGCTTCGCCCTGCACTTATTCTTCTAAATCTTCTACTCTTTCTTACTAGGCTTTAACAAAAAATTTATGATCCATGACAACAACATTACAATTTTCCTTTAGATTATTTTTTGTATTTGCAGTGAATGTGTTACTTGAGAGATATGAGAATTGTTTGCCTAATTGGCCTACCTGTACTTCATGGTTTTAATGGAGGCTTTAGTGTTTTGGTTTTGGCCATAGACACTTGTATAAACTGATTGAGTGTATCCTCCAACTTTGTCACTTTGTCGGATGTTGGAGATGTTTATGAATAATGCTGAAAAGGATTTCTATGGGATGGATTGGCTTTGAATCTCCCCCTTGATTGAAATTATTATTCTAAGGGAAGTTGTTGTTTTGGTATAGCCTAGGCTTTTGATTGCCTAAATAGTTTATTTCCTCATCAATATGAGGAAAAAATCTAGTTGGATGATCTCCGCTGCAGAGCTCATAGGATGCAATATGCCTCTAATGAGGTACTTCATGCATTTCCTTCAGTTGTTGCAAGAGCTTTGGTAGTTTTTTAGTTAGTTCAGCCACTATATGGGTTAACAACTTGTTTTGAGGAAGAATGGCATAATTGGTATTCAATTCTATGGTACAATTCTTTATTTAAGCGGGATTCCTGTTGTGTTGTCCTTAATGATCATTGAGCTTCATTCGCTCATTGATTGTAGTAGCATCTTCAACGATTTTGGACATTAGAGAACCTCCCACGGTGGTGTTTAGTAACAACATAGGTTGTTATTGAGGTTCATTTCTGAAAATGTGTATTTTTCATCAAAACCATGTTTTGGATATCATCTCAGCATGGACATGTACCTTTCCCATGCTTCACGGAGAGTTTCCGTTATGCCTTAGGAAAACATTGTGATGGAAGTCTTTTCTTCCCTAAATTTGTTACGAGTAAAGAATTTGTTTAGGAATTTTTCTCCAACAAGTTCCAATTTTTCATTGCCGACGTGGGTTGGTTTAGATACCACTTGTTGTACCCCAAATTTTGCCCACCATTCATATGTTTTCTAGTGCCACTTTATTTCAAATATATAAAATGACACAATGGTAGAAGAGCATGTGTAAGAAGTCACAAGGGAGAGGTCTTGAGTTTGAATCCCACCTTTATTATTATTATTATTATTATTATTATTATTATTATTATTATTATTATTATTATTATTATTATTACTACATTAAAAATTATAAAAAAAAAATCAAATTCATTCACTTTTAACTCGTTACATTTGCATAGTAAATGAATCCATCCAGATTCGTGAACTTATTCATGAAGAAACTAATCATATCAAATCATATCAAATCAGATCAAACCACATGAAAATCTTCCTAATCCAACAAATCTCATTCAATTATGGACCTAATTTTAGGCTATAAATAGACCTACAATTACAACAGAAAATTCATCCACAATTGGCAAATTCTCTATCCTAAAGTTGTTGCTCTTCACAATGAAGAACAAGAACAACTAAACCCTAATCCAAGCTTCAACCGTCCCTGTAACAAAAAAAATAAGAGGAGTTAGAAGGAATTCGAGGCAGAAAGGGGAAAGAAAGAGAAATTTGTACCTTTGCTCAAAGAGAAATTTGTACCATAACCAATTCTAATAATAACCAAGTTTCAAATACCAATATCCTATAAATAAACAACATAATTAACTTTCTAACTAACTCGCATTTTCCTAAAACTTGTCTTTGTGTATAGTATGTTATGTGTCAATCCCAACCCAAAATATATAAACAAAAATCATTGTTGAATTGAATAATTAAAACCATAACACAGTGAATTAGAATTAACTAAAATGACTTCCACTACTATGCTGCAGTTAAAATATCACCAAATGAAAATGAGTTGAACAAAAACTACCCTTTTGTTCCTTTGTAAGTTGTAATAAACTTTTTTTGAAAATTGTTTCAATTTCTCTGGTACAAGACATCACGCAAGCTAAAAAAATACAACAAGGCAAACTACATAAAGACATAGGCATGCTACTAAATTAAACACAAAATTCAAAACTTAAACCAAGTCAGAAATTCAAACCGATTTGAATAAAAAAACCATAACCTGTAAAAACCTAAACAATACTCATATCCAAAACCAAAACACAACCTTTATTTGAAAACCAACTCAAAAACCAAACTTGAAATCAATAATGAAAAATCCAAAAACTACCTCTGTAAACAAAATTTAAAAAAAACACACAAATCAAAGCCATTCAAAATCAACATAGAAGAATTCAAAACAATGACAGAGTTGGAACGAAAGCTAAACCGAGTCGGAGTCGAAACTAAAATCAGAACCCAAACGAAATTGAAAACAGATCGAAATCGAATCGTACCCGGGCTTCATGATGTATTTCATGTGTATTGTTCGATACTCGACCCCACTAATCCAACCTTCATGATGTATTTCATGTGTCTTAGCTGAGGAAGTACATTCCTGATCCGTCTCATGTGATCCAGTTGGATGATGTACAAGTTAGAGAGAACTTGACAATTAAGACTTTGTCATTGAGATTGGAGGATCGTCAAGTGAAGCACTTGCGAGGCAAGGAGTTCGTTTCACTGAAGGTTGTTTGGCGAGGTCTTCCTGGTGACAGTGCTACATGGGAGCTCGATAGTAGGATGAGAGAGTCTTACCCAGAGCTTTTCCCATTAGGTAATTTTCGAGGACGAAAAATCTTTTATGTGAGGGAGAGTTGTAACACCTTGATTTAATTATTTATTTATTTAATCATTTATTTAATTGAGTAATTTATTTAAATAATTATTTTTGTGATGTATGACATGTTGGGCCGGTGACAATATTTGTGGTGTTTTTTGTTAATTATTTAGTTAATGGGAATTAGTTAATAGTTTAATTAGAAATTGGTGAGAATATGTAGAATTGGACAGATTTTGAGAATTGAGAGAGTTAGTGGTGAGTGGAGAAAGGTTGAACTTTAGTGGAGAAAAAAGTGTAATTTAGAGAATTAAAATAAAATAGTATATATTTTAAAGTTAGACAAAAACTAGGTTTTTAGAGGTTATTTCTTCAGTATGTGAAAACAAAGGAAAATGAGAGAAAAACACGAGAAGAAGTGCTAGGGCTTGAGAGAAGAGGTCTTAGGGAGCTTTTTTTGCTTCTTTTTTTTGCTGGAATTACAAGATAAGGGGGGATTCTTCATCTAAGGGTGTTTATATCATGAAAGGGTATAAAGGTTTCTCTTAACCTCCAATAGGGTTTGTTTTTCTCTATTGCTTGATGATTAATATGATAGATGCATGTTAATAATGTTGTTTTGCCATGAATTGATATGATGAGTTGTGTTTTGTTATTGTTTTGTTTATTGTTCATGAATTAAATTGATTCAAGTGGTGAAATTGGTGTAAAATTGGGTGCTTTAGTGTATGAACATGATTGAATAATTCATGATGAAATTGATAGAGTTGTGTTGGTTAGTAATTACTTCATGCACTTTCCCTGGTAGAATGTGATTTTGACATGTTTTGATTGTTACACTTGGAACTAGTTTGACGGATAAGAGGTGGGAAATAAGAAATGTGCGCGATACTGTGAAAAACTGGTTTTCTGGAAAAATTACATAGACCAATCGATTAATGTGGGAATGTAATCGACTAGTTCCATTAAAAATTAGAATTTTTTAGAAAAATGAAGGGAACAGTCGATTGGTCCCTGTGTGTAATTGATTGGTTCCCTTTGGAAAGTGAAAAATTAGCAAAACAATAAGTTAAGTGTAATCAATTGGTTCCTGAGTGTAATAGATTGGTTCACTTACCGTTTTCGCCATAAGTTTAGTTTCGTGACTCATATTGAGGCGCGATTTGAAGTGCTGGAAAGCTAACGCATAGAGCTACCTCATGTTAGGGAATTGTGAAATAATTTCTGTATCCATGAATGAACATTATGTGAATAATTATTTTTTATCGTATGTATAATCGTGTGATAATTGTACATGTTGTTGTTGATCAATCAAGCGAGCGGTTCAAAGTGAAAATTACTCGTAGTGTGTTGAATACATGATAAATTACAGTCAGAGTGAGATTGTAGTATTTACTATGTTATTGTGTGATCGTTTACCTTTCAGAGTGTGGTTGTATTCATTATTGTGTGTTGTCATTGCATTGTGATATTCCATGCATCATATGTTGTCATTATTATGAAAGAGGCATGTTGCTAGTTCAGAGCGGGGACTAGTTGTAACACCCCAAATTTATTAGAATATTTATTTAATTTATTAAATATAATATTTGTGAATTTCGGTGAATTTTGGTGGTTTGTGTAGACGTTGGTATTTTGGTGGAGTTTTGGTTATGTATCTAAATAATAGTATATAATATGAATATATTAGTATTATTATTAATTTAAATAATATTATAGGAATTAAGGGTAAGATGGACTTTTGAGGAGGATTAGTGAGGGTATTATTGAGAAAGCCCATTTTAGGAGCCCAAGGGTTTAACAAAAAAAAGAATTGGGAGGAATAGGATTCATTTGGCTAGATCGTGAAAATAAGGAGAAAGGTGCAGAGCTCTGAGGAAAAAGGGAAAGGCGAGGATTCGAGAAGGTTTCTGAAGACTCAATAAAGAAAGCTCTGAATCGATAATCTAAGGTATGGGGAGTATTACCTTTCATTGTTTTCAATATAGAGATTCGATGTATTTTAAAGTGGATTTTGAGGTTTTTGGGGTTTTTGAAGGGTTTATGAGTTAGTGATGATTTCGGGGTATTTCTGAGGATCAATGATGGATTATTAAGGGTTGAATTGATACGGGTAAAAATAACTCTTCGAGGCTAAACCTTTTTGATGATGCGTGCGATCTTCTATGAGAAATGGATTTATGGGGTTTATGAGAATCTTGAGGGTTTGTGAAGGTTTAGGTAACTTTGAGTTAGAATAGTGGGATTAATCAACCTAAATTTCGTAGGTTTTATGCCTTTGATTGCCATGATGCCTTGGGAAATGTTTTAGGGATGTTTTGGGTGAACTGAGGTTGAAATCGTAAGGTGTTTGGGTCTGTTATGCTACTAATGCGTAGCAGCGATTTCCTGAAATCGCGAGTTTGCAAAGTGAACAATTCCTTCGCAAGGCGAACACTCGCCCCAGGCTCGCAAAGCGAGCAGCGCAGCGAATGCGCGATGATTTTGTTGGTGAATACTGGATGAATTCTGAAGTGTGATTTCTAGCTCACAAAGGGAATGTCCCAGCGAGTGGATTCGTAAAGCGAATGGGGGTGGCGAGCGAGAGACGGAATGAGAACTCTTTGGTTTTTGTGTGGGATTTTGGGGTTCGAGGGATGCTCGCAAAGCAAACAACTCAGCGAACAGGTTCGCACGGCGAACTCTGCAGCGAACGCCTGTTGTTCGCGAAAATTGTTTCATGATGCTGTGCTGTCTTGATGTTTTGATGCTGTGATTTTTCTGATGATTTACCATGATGTTATTGATGACCATGTGATGATGATTTCGTGATGTTTTGATGAAATGTTTGATGATATGAATTACTATGATGTATATTGATGATTATGAGCTGTTTATATATGATGTTTGATGGTTAAGTGATGATATCAATTACCATGAGTGTATTGATGATTATGAGTTGTTTATACCTGATGTTTGATGATTAAATACTGACGTAAATTACCATGAGCTATATTGATGATTATAAGATGATGATGCATGATGTTTTGATGAATAAATGACGATATGACTAATACGAGATTTTGATGAAAGATGATGCACGTAATGACTTTATTGATGATGATGATTATGATGTTGTGCATGATCCATTCATAGAATTTCAGTGATGATGTTAGGCTTCGGTCTATTGAGGCTTCCATCCCGTTGTGTGGATGTGAAGTGGTTTATGACGTGCTCTGATTCTTGTGTGGAACCGATCCTAATGACGGGGATCTTTGGAGGGTGATGGCCTAAGTGTCCATCGATTGTGACGATTGATACCACATGCATGAGTCTTATTGTGCATTGCATTTTGTGGCATTATTGATGTGAGTTTATGATGTTGTGACTGTTGACCCTGTTGACGACCCTGATGATGTTGTTTATGAATATGACACCATTTTATACATATCTTGTTTTTATATTGATTATAATGAATTGTGATTACTCACCCTGTCTGTTTGAATGTTGCCTCCACGTGGGTAACGTGCAGGTGATCAGGATTAGTCGTGGATGCTTTCGAGGAACTTTTGAAGTTTATTTGCATTTTGGTCGATGTAGAGGGTCTTGCTCTGATAGTGTAACATCAGGTTGGGTCGTTGAGTCGAACCATGTTGAGTTTTTATTTGGTTGTTATTTTGTTGTTATTTGATGATTATGGTTTTATTTTAAAATCCTTTTTGTCGGATTTTGTGGTTATGGTGGTTCTGCTGCCCTTTGAAGGCTTTTGAGTTATTTTGTGGAAAACTCGTTGTCTACGGAGCAATTTTGTTGATTTGAATTTATTGAGAAATGTGCACCCTTTGAGGTGATTCTGATTTTACTCTGATATTTTGTTTAATCTGATGTGATAATTATGGGGTAGAAAAGGGTGTTGCATTAGTGGTATCAGAGCTGGTCGGTCCGGCCGGCTAGGTTGTCCAATGTTGTCTAGTCCCTAGTGTGCGACATGTGTGTGAAAACACTGTCGATGCTTGTTTTGTTTTCCATTTGCAATTTAGGAATAAAACAAGTGGGGGAGAAGATGGTGCTTCTCCAAGATGCTTCAAGTGTAGAGCGATGGCTAAGAGTGGTGTTGGACGCTATAATAGTTCAGTAAGATAGTGTGTACCGCCTCATGATAGTTAGTTGTTATTGACAAATTAAGGAACTGATCACCCTTAATCTCTTGTTGATAATAGACAGGATCGTGTTGGATGGGATAGACGTGTCTTGCGAGCTTAAGTGGTGTGCACGGTGAATTGTATGGAGTTAAGCCAAGTGCTTACAGTTAGTTTTGATAAGTCGATGCAGGATGGTGCTGATGTTTAAGTTGAGGG
Source organism: Lathyrus tuberosus (assembly GCA_022829125.1). Classification (NCBI taxonomy): domain Eukaryota; kingdom Viridiplantae; phylum Streptophyta; class Magnoliopsida; order Fabales; family Fabaceae; genus Lathyrus; species Lathyrus tuberosus. Next base: position 6,143,585 of record JALAZF010000338.1, on the reverse strand, counting down.
TAACTTGGAGTATTAGTGAAGGTGGAGAAGTGGGTGTTTTGCCTGGTGTTTATGAAATTTCAGAAGTGTTTCCTGATGACGTAAGTGATTGACCTCCAGAGCGTGAGGTAGAGGTTGTGGCGGATTTGATACCAGGTATGAGTCCAGTGTCAATGGCTCCTTACCGGATGTCTGCATATGAGTTGGGAGAATTGAAGAAATAATTGGAAGAGTTGCTTGGGATGAATTTGTCGACTAAGTGTTTCTCTGTAGGGTGCTCATGTGTTGTCGGTGAAGAAGAAAGATGGTACTATGAGATTGTGTGTGGATTATAGATAGTTGAATAAAGTGACGATTAAGAATAAGTATCCACTTCTGAGGATTGATGATTTGATGGATCAATTGGTGGATGCTTGTGTTTTAGCAAGATTGATTTGAGGTATGGTTATCATCAGATTCGTGTTAAGCCTGATGATATTCCGAAGACAGCTTTCTGGACGAGGTGTGGTGACAATGAGTATACTGTGTGTCGTTTGGTGTATCTAATGCACTTGGTGTTCATGAAGTATATGAATCATATTTTTCATGAGTATTTGGATAAGTTTGTGGTGGTTTTTATTGACGATATTCTGATATACTCTAAGCCTGAAGAAGAGCATGCTGAGAATTTGAGGACTGTGTTACAGGTGTTGAAAGAAAAGAAGTTGTATGTGGAACTGTCGAAGTATGAGTCCTGGTTTAAGGAAGTGAGTTTTCTTGGCCATGTGATTTCGAGTGGGGGAATTGATGTAGATCCTTCTAAGATTGATGCGGTGTTGCAGTGGGAGACTCTGAAGTCTGCTACCGAGATACGAAGTTTTCTTGGATTGGCGGGTTATTACCGCAAGTTTATCGAAGGTTTTTCTAAGTTGGCATTACCTTTGACTCATTTGACTCGAAAGGGTCAAGCTTTTGTGTGGGATGTAGCTTGCGAAGAGAGTTTTTTGGAATTGAAGAAGAGGTTAACTACCGCTTCAGTGTTGATTTTTCCTAATCCGAGTAAATCTTTTGTGGTGTATTGTGATGCGTTGAAGATGGGTCTTGGTGGAGTATTGATGCAGAATAGACAAGTTATTTCCTATGCTTCGAGACAATTGCGATTTCATGAGAGGAATTATCCTACCCGTGACTTGGAGTTAGCCACTGTGGTGTTTGTGTTGAAGATTTGGAGACATTACCTGTTTGGCTCTAAGTTTGAAGTGGTCAGCGATCATAAGAGTCTGAAGTACTTATTTGAACAGAAAGAATTGAATATGAGGCGGAGAAGGTGGTTAGAGCTGTTGAAGGATTCCAATTTTGATTTGAGCTATCATCCGGGCAAAGCGATTGCAGCTGCTGATGCATTGAGCAGGAAGTCATTGCATAAGTCGATGCTTATGGTGAAAGAATTGGAATTAATTGAGCAATTCCGAGACTTGAGTTTGGTGTGTGAAGAGACTCCTGACAGTGTGAAGTTGGGAATGTTGAAGTTGACTAGTGGCATTCTGGAAGAGATCAGAGTGGGACAACAAGCGGACTTGAAGTTAGTTGACCAGTTGATTTTGAGCAACCAAGGCAACGGAGGAGAATTCCGGATCGACGAGGATGGTGTGATGAGGTTTCGAGATAGAGTGTGTGTTCCAGATGTTCCAGGAATTAAGAAAAGCATTCTTGAGGAAGGACATCGAAATAGATTGAGTATTCATCCCGGTGCTACGAAGATGTACCAGGATTTGAAGAAGCTTGCTGGTCAGGTTTGAAGAAGGATATTGCGGAGTTTGTTTAAGCGTGCTTGACTTGTCAGAAGTCGATGATTGAGCATCAGAAGCCTTTAGGTATGATGCAACCGTTGAATATTGCAAAAGGGGGATGGGATAGTATTTCCATGGATTTTGTGTCGGGATTTCCAAGGACTGCTAAGGGAAATGATTCAATTTGGATGATCATGGATATATTAACTAAATCGGCCCATTTCTTGCTGATGAAGATTAATCATTCTATGCAGAAGTTAGCCGAGATGTATATTGAGGAAATTGTGAAGTTGCATGGGATACCTTCGAGTATTGTGTCGGATAGAGATCCGAGATCTACATCGAGGTTCTGGAAGAGCTTGCAAGAGGCTTTGGGTACTAAGTTAAGGATGAGTTCTTCCTATCATCCGCAGATGGACGGTCAGACAGAAAGGACTACCCAATCCTTAGAGGATTTACTGAGAGCTTATGTGTTGGATCATGGAGGATCTTGGGATAGCCATTTACCATTGATTGAGTTCACGTACAATAATAGTTTTCATGCTAGTACCGGAATGGCGCCCTATGAAGCTTTGTATTGGAGAAGGCGTATGACTCCTTTGTGTTGGTATGAGTCAAGCGAGAGTGTTGTACTCGGACCTGAGATTGTGCAAGAGACGACTGAGGAGATTAAGATGATCCAAGAAAGGATGAGAGCATCGCAGAGTCGTCAGAAGAGCTACCATGATAAGAGAAGGAAGACACTTGAATTCAAAGAGGGAGATCATGTGTTTTTGAGAGTGACGCCAGTGACTGGTGTGGGTGGAGCTTTGAAATCTAGGAAGCTCACTCCACGTTTTGTTGGTCCATATCAAATCTTGCAGAGGATAGGAGAGGTAGCCTATCGAGTTGCTTTACCGTCGTCACTTGCGAATTTGCATGACGTGTTCCATGTGTCTCAGTTGAGGAAGTACATTCCAGATCCATCGCATGTGATTCAGATGGATGATGTGCAAGTGAGAGAGAACCTAACAGTGGAAGCTTTACCTGTGCGGATTGACGGTCGAGAGATGAAGCAACTGCGGGGTAAAGACATAACTTTGGTGAAGGTGTTATGGGGCGGACCAGCTGGCAAAAGTTGGACTTGAGAACGTGAAGATCAGATGAGGGAGTCGTATCTGACTCTATTTCCTTGAGGTGATTTTCGAGAGCGAAAATTCTTTAAGTGGGGGAGAGTTGTAACACCCCAAATTTATTAGAATATTTATTTAATTTAATAAATATAATATTTGTGAATTTCGGTGAATTTTGGTGGTTTGTGTTGACGTTGGTATTTTGGTGGAGTTTTGGTTATTTATCTAAATAATAGTATATAATATGAATATATTAGTATTATTAATAATTTAAATAATATTAGAGGAATTAAGGGTAAGATGGACTTTTGAGGAGGATTAGTGAGCGCATTATTGGGAAAGCCCATTTTAGGATCCTAAGGGTTTAACAAAAAAAGAATTGGGAGGAATAGGATTCATTTGGCTAGATCGTGAAAATAAGGAGAAAGGTGCAGAGCTCTGAGGAAAAAGGGAAAGGCGAGGATTTGAGAAGGTTTCTGAAGACTCAATAGATAAAGCTCTAAATCGGCAATCTAAGGTATGGGGAGTATTACCTTTCATTGATTTCAATATGGAGATTCTATGTATTTTAAAGTGGATTTTGAGGTTTTTGAAGGGTTTAAGAGTTAGTGATGATTTAGGGGTATTTCTGAGGATCGATGATGGATTATTAAGGGTTGAATTGATTCGGGTAAAAATAAGCCTTCGAGACTAAACCTTTTTTATGATACGTGGGATCTTGTATGAGAAAGGGATTTATAGGGTTTATGATAATCTTGAGGATTTGTGAAGGTTTAGGTAATTTTGAGTTAGCATAGTGGGATTAATCGACCTAAATGTCGTAGGTTTTATGCCTTTGATTGCCATGATGCCTTGGGAAATGTTTTGGGGATGTTTTGGGTGAACTGAGGTTGAAATCGTAAGGTGTTTGGGTCTGTTATGCTACTGATGTATAGCAGCGATTTCCTGAAATTGCGAGTTCGCAAAGCGAACAATTCCTTCGCAGGGAGAACACTCGCCCCAGGCTCGCAAAGTGAGCAGCGCAGCGAATGCGCAATAATTTTGTTGGTGAATACTGGATGAATTCTGAAGTGTGATTTCTAGCTCGCAAAGCGAATGTCCCAGCGAGTGGATTCGCAAAGCGAATGAGTGTGGCGAGCGAGAGACGGAATGGGACCTCTCTGGTTTTTGTGTGGGATTTTGGGGTTCGCGGGATGCTCGCAAAGCGAACAACCCAGTGAACAGGTTCGTACTGCGAACTCTGCAGCGAACGCCTGCTGTTCGTGAAAAGTGTTTCATGATGCTGTGTTGTCTTGATGTTTTGATGCTGTGATTTTTCTGATGATTTACCATGATGTTATTGATGATCATGTGATGATGATTTCGTGATGTTTTGATGAAATGTTTGATGATATGAATTACCGTGATGTATATTGATGATTATGAGTTGTTTATATATGATGTTTGATGGTTAAGTGATGATATGAATTACCATGAGTGTATTGATGATTATGAACTATTTATACCTGATGTTTGATGATTAAATACTGATGTGAATTACCATGAGCTATATTGATGATTATAAGATGATGATGCATGATGTTTTGATGAATAAATAACGATATGACGAATACGAGATTTTGATGAAAGATGATGCACGTAATGACTTTATTGATGATGATGATTATGATGTTGTGCATGATGCATTCATAGCATTTCAGTGATGATGTTAGGCTTCAGTCTATTGTGGCTTCCATCCCATTGTGTGGATGTGAAGTGGTTTATGACGTGCTCCGGTTCTTATGTGGAACCGATCCTAATGGCGGGGATCTTTGGAGGGTGATGGCCTAAGTGTCCATCGATTGTGACGATTGGTACCACATGCATGAGTCTTGTTGTGCATTGCATTTTGTGGCATTATTGATGTGAGTTTATGATGTTGTGACTGTTGACCCTGTTGACGACCCTGATGATGTTGTTTATGAATATGACTCCATTTTATACATATTTGTTTTTATATTGATTATAATGAATTGTGATTACTCACCCTGCCTGTTTGAATGTTGCCTCCACGTGGGTAACATGTAGGTGATCAGGATTAGCCGTGGATGCTTTCGAGAAACTTTTGAATTTTATTTGCATTTTGGTCAATGTAAAGGATCTTGCTCTGATAGTGTAACATTGGGTTGGGTCGTTGAGTCGAACCATGGTGAGTTTTTATTTGGTTGTTATTTTGTTGTTATTTGATGACTATGGTTTTATTTTAAAAACCCTTTTGTGGGATTTTGTGGTTACGGTGGTTCTGCTGCCCTTTGAAGGCTTTTGAGTTATTTTGAGGAAAACCCGTTGTTTACGGAGCAATTTTGTTGATTTGAATTTATTGAGAAATGTGCACCCTTTGAGGTGATTCTGATTTTACTCTGATATTTTGTTTAATCTGCTGTGATAATTGTGGGGTAGAAAAGGGTGTTACACTAGTGACTTATCCCAAGCTTAGAGTGGGGACTTGGAGCTCAAAGTGGGGGCTCGGGGTTCACAGAGACTGGAACCCGATTTGTATGAAGAACCAAATTATTGAGTCGGTACCACATGCATGTTGTAAGTCCGGTTCAGAGTGGGGGTTGAGACGAGCTAGTGTTGAGTCAATTGTTGCGTGGCATTACATGATAATGAGATGTTTGTGTAATGATGTATACTCTTTTAGAACTTGTGCATTTTGTGATTGACTGTGATGTGGGTGAGATGTGAATACATGGTGTTAATGTGCATTCTTTATATGTGGATGATTTTGTAGTATGTGAATCTATCCTGATTATTTATACATCATTTATTATTTGAATATATTCTCACCCACTTTTGTGTTGTTGTGTATGTGCTCCTCTGGAGTACAGATAATCAGATACTTGAGTAGGAGCTTGAGGTTGAGGACGATGTTGTGCCTCTTTAATTGTGTATCGTTCGGGTCTATAGTTGGAGTTACTCTTATACATAACACGAGGGGATCTGGATGCCCTATATTTGTTTATGTTGCATAGCTTTCTTTTTTTATTCTACGATGAACCATTATTCAAACTAATAATGATGTTGGGGCTTTTATGCCAAATGTTTTTGTAATTCCGCTACTTATTAAACAAGTTGTTTTTCATTATTATATGGTTTAAAAGAATTTTGATGGTTTGGATTGTGCGAGTAATTAGTGAATAATTTTGTTTTACATGTGCTTTATTATTTAATTGTCGATTCGGGAAGTAGGGTGTTGCACCTAGCGCGCCTACCCTGCTCTGACACTCTGACCAGCCTGTTTTCTTCTTTAACAAGCAACACTTTCATGTCTTCCATGTGCCCTTGGTCACCTTTGCTTGCCTAGCACACCACCCCTTCAACTAGCGTGTTAACCCTTGCTTCACAATGAATTACTCACACCTAGTGTTGCCAGCTAGCCCTACTTTATGCCTAGCGCTTGTAGATGGAGCCTAGCGAGCCTTGCTTCTTTGGGGTTTTGCTTTTGCCTATTTTTTTATGAAAATTTGTGGTTTTCCAGTTCTTTTCACCTGTTTTTGATTTTTTTTTCTAAAGGCAATTGATATTAATAACGAATACAAGGGGTATTCGAACCCATACAAACAAAGCTCAAAAAATACAACAAAAGAAATTCACCACCAAACTCAAATTACCTTAAGCAACTAATAGGATCAGAACAAAAGGCTAAAAAATTTGAGTTGGGATAGAGAATTTCCCCATTGCAGGACCAAAACCAAACAACATATTTAATGTTCCAAACAATATCGTTAACGCTACATCTCCCATTTTTGAAAATGATTTCGTTTCTACTCCTCCAAAGAATCCAAATAACCGCCAACCAAATCGTTCCAAAATTCAACCTTCTCACGAAAGCACCGCCCCTCCCACACCAGTTCACAAAGAACTCCCATAAACACCCATTAAACATCACATTACCACCACACTAATTGGAAATGTTCTTCCACACCAAGGCAGCAATAGGACAAACAAACAGAAGGTGATCAATATCCTCTAAATTTTGATCGCACAACACACATTTATTATCGATATCAATCATACCTCTCCTAATGAGCTGATCTTTGGTTGCGATTCTCTTCCAACAAATCTTCCACCCAAAAGCCGACACTTTAGCAGGAATTTTAAGCTGCCACAAACACCGAAAAGCTTTCGACTGCATAGAAGGGAGCACAGTTCTACTTCTGTTATGCATCAAAGATTGATATACTAATCTGACAGAATACTCCTCCGCATTATTGGATTTCCACCGGATCTTATCTTGATTCTCCATACCCGGAGCAGCAGCTACCAAAGAATCTTTCAGCAAATTAATTCTGTCAAAATTCTCCTCCTGCAACCGCTGCGGAATTCCCAACTCACCCCAATGCCAACTACCTTCAATCCATTCTCACATTTCAATGACTGTAGCAGATTTACGTTGAGATATATCGTAAAGATCTGCAAAGGAATCAGCATACGGCCTCAAATCGTTCCAAGCCGCCGACCAAAACGGAACCGAGGCTCCTCCACCCAATTGAAACTTAATCGAATCTGCAAAATTAAAATCAAAGTTAGTTAAAAACATGCCGCTCTTGGTAATGTCCTTCCACCAGATTGAAGATTTTCTATTGCTGCTAAACGAATTCACCAGCGAAGAGTGTTGGATACCGCCATAACGAGCTCTCAGCACTTTCTTCCACAAAGGATTATTGTCTTCTAAAATCCTCCATCTCCACTTTGTTAAGAGAGCCAAGTTAAATTCTTCAAGACTTTTAATACCCAAACCGCCATTCTCTTTCGACCTGCAAATCACATCCCAACTAATCCAGCGAATTTTGGAATTCGAATCTTTGTCGCCCCATAGAAACTGTTGTCTCAACTTGTCTATAGCTTTCCACACACTCACAGGTGCCTTGTAAAACGAAAAGAGAAACACAGGGAGGCTAGACAGGATTGAATTGATGATGGTTATTCTCCCAGCAAAGGACAGCACCCTCCCTTTCCAAAATGCCAACTATTCTTTAATTTTATTGACTAAATGAACCCAAGACAAGATTCTTCTCGGATTGCATCCAATAGGAATGCCAAGGAATCGAAACGAAGACGATTCGACCCTACAATTTAGGAAATTCGCAGCAGCCACTAAAAATGGCTCTTTAACGTTCACACCAATGAGTCTACTTTTAAGAAAGTTTACTGCTAAACCAGAAACCAACTGAAAACCCCTCGGGACAGTTTTAATACACCACACATTTCTCCAGCCTCCCCCTCCGACAATAAGCGTATCATCAGCGAATTGGATAATTTCTACAGAAGTATTCACATCAACATGAAATCCAACAAATTCACCCACAACCACTGCCTGCTTTAACATTCTAGTCAAACCTTCAGCCTCAATAACAAATAGAAACGACGACAACGGATCTCCCTGTCTAAGGCCCCTCTCAACCTTGAAGTCCTTTGTAGGGCTCCCATTTACTAAAACAGAGAGATGGCAATTAAAAATAGTCGCTTCCATCCAACGCAACCACCTATTCCCGAATCCCATTTTCCTCAACATAAACCGGAGATAGTCCCAATTAACACAGTCGTACGCATTTTCAAAATCAACTTTGAAAAGAATGCACTCCAATTTTTCCCTATTAGCCATATCCACCACTTCATTAGCTATAAGAACACCGTCTAATAATTGACGCCCGGGAATAAACGCAGATTGATTTTGGGAAATTAGATCACCAATGACCTGTTTCAATCTAGCAGCCAATAATTTGGAAACAATTTTATACAAACTACTAACCAGACAAATCGGCCTGTATTGACTGAGATTTAGAGGATGCAGTGTCTTAGGAATAAGAGTAAGGAATGCCGACGTAACAGCTTTAGGAAGAAACGCATTCTGATGAAAATCCTGCACGAAATCTATAATCTCCTTCTTCATAAAATTCCAGCACCTTTTAATGAAATTGAAATTATATCCATCAGGACCCGGGCTCTTGTCCCCTTCACAGTTCCAGACTGCCTCTTGAATTTCACTCTCCGAAAACTTCGATTCAAGAAACTTGATATTATCCTCTGTAAGCCGGTTGCCCCATCACCCCCCATCTATCAATGATATCCTCTTCCAATAAGAATCTGTCTAATCTACTCATGGATTTTCCGTCACCGCTGAACCAAGTAAATCTATTACCCGAAACCGGCAGATCAATCAACTTCGCTTCAGCCATAAAATTCAAAAACTCTCTCTGTTCAGAACTTCTGTTACGAGAATCTATTCCCTTTCTTTCAGAAGGATGATAAACTGTGTTAAAATCTCCTCCCATAATCCACAAACCATCATTCCACTTCCTCTTGACATGATTCAATTCAATCCACAGTTTTCGCTTGAAACTGATACTACAGCTCGAATAGATGTTGACCACATAGAACAAAATATTCTTCCATAATACTTAACACCAGATAACCTTCTCCTGTAAACGAATTGATAGGAGTGATAAAATCCTCATTCCAAAGAGTAATGATGCCTCCAGAATTACCATTAGATTGTCTACTAGACCACCCAACATCATTGCTTTTCCAAAAACTAGAGATAATATTAATATCATTATCCTTCAATTTAGATTCTTGAATGAAGAATAAATCAGCTTTACCTGCCTTAATAAGTTTAGAAATCCTCTTTCTCTTGGACAGATGCCCCCCTCCTCTAACATTCAAAGAGCCAATAATCATAGCTTACCAGTTTTGCGCACCCTCTTTGATTTGCCTCTGGCCGCATCTTTTGCTTCCAAATCCGCTATCTTCTTAGTAAAATCTTTCTTAGAAAGTCTCGAAGACACACCAAGATTTGATAGAGCATTACATATTTTCCCACCCACATTGGACTCCATCTTATCCCAAAATTTGGAATTGCACATTCTGACATCAGAATCAGTAGTAGATTCACAACATAACACCGCCCCCGCAGAGTACACCGAAGGTTCTTCAGAAACGGATTCTGAACAATTCACCTGATGAAGAGGAATACTAATCCCACCCTGCAAACTGGTAGCGTTAAGATTGAGACCAGATTGAGATAAAGGTTCAATAGGATCTTCAGAAAAGGAACGAGCTGGAATATTGGCAAGGCCCAAAACTCTCTTCTTGGGCTTAGACGGTTTGTGAATAAATGGCCTAATCACTTCCTTGACTCTTTTAAGTTTCACCTTTTTACTCCTCTCCTTTTTCCCTTTGACTCTGACACTGTCAGCAACAGGATTGGACGAGGTACCTTTAGGGTCAGCCTCCTGCTCTGACTCTGCAACTACCTGAACATCTTCATCATAGGTTCCTACCACCTCTTTACCCTCTAAAGCAGCCTTAGCCGCTTCCACCGCCGAATCAAAACCAAACGTCCTAGTCACAGAGTCTGCATCACTGTCACCTACCTCAAGACCTACATTCCTCGAGACTGCCAAAATCCCCTCCATCTTTCCTACCACTTCCTTCTGATGATCCGTTGTCGGAGTTATTCCACGAACACCATCTGTAGTTTCAAAACCCAAAGGAGGCTCAGCATAGCATTCTTCCTCGTCCTCCTCTTTGTAATACTTACTCCATAAACTCTCAGAATCAGACGAAGAAACTGAAGCTTTAGACTTCCTAACAGGGTTATTAGCAAGGACACGTAATGGGCCAAAAGAGTCTTCAACCATCTTAATCTTGAAAGTTTCACCATTAATCTGAACATTGAATATTTCATTGAGCACCACTGCACAATTCGTACGCACCATGATTCGAGCTATATCCATACATTCTCCTTTCAAAGTATTATCGTCAACACAAATATATTTTCCCACCATTTTGGCAATCATTTCAAAGAAAGAAAAATTCCAAGCATGACAAGGAATCCCATGACATCTTAACCACGTAACCCTTTCTGAATCAACATCTGTTTCCTTCCACTCTCTGATCTCAGAGAACCACTGTCTCCACCAAGGTTCCGCCTCCCTTATGATATCACGAATTTCTCCCGGATCGGTTTCCTCTAACAGGAAAAAGTTTGCTCCAAGTGGTGTAACTTTGATTGAAAAATATCCTTCTAACTCAAAACTATTTTGGATGTTATAAGCCATCCCCGGATTAATCACCACACCCACAAATTCCTTTTTGAACCTGCCAAGATCTTCTTCATCTGTCTGAAACTTGAGATGAGTAGGAACCATTTTAGGAGAATAATGATGGGTCTGACTTACGTTGTTTACTACCTCCACGAACGATCTTTTACCCACTTTATTATCCGTAAAATTTCTCTTCCATTTCCAGTTGCCATCTTCCTCATGCTTACGACCAACCCTAGAGCTTATTCTGTTAATTCCTTCATCTCTATTGAATCTGGGGACATTTGCATGAATCTTCACTTTATCTATGAAAATATTATCTAACTTGACTGCAAGAACTCTGATATCTTCCACTTCATTAAATCTGGCAAATCCAACCTGTTTCCCAAACTTGTTGGTTTTAGGAGGAATAACCACTTCCTTGATCTCCCCATATGGTTCAAACAATTTAAACACATCTTCCGCCTTAAATCTATCTGGAATTTCAGAAAAATAGATAGAGCTTAACCCTTCCTTAACACCTAGTTGGCCAAATGGGTAACAATCCCATCTCGTTTTCACCTTCCTTCTGTCCTTCTTCCTGAAAACCTGTTGCCACTCCATTGTTTCATGCATACTTTTCATAGATAAATTTAGGGGTTTTGTAATGATTGCTTGTGAAATAAACCGATAAGTGTTGAAGTTTTGAACGTAAATTTGAAACTTTTTAGACACTTGTAAAGTATGTCAAAATCTTAGGCCTTTGCTTTTGTATTATCAGTTTTGTTTCCCTGTTATATGGTATTTGTAACATAATCCTTCAGAGTCTTTTAATGATAATATTCATGCCTTTGGTAGAGATTGAACCTTAGATAAACAACTTACACTCATCTAATTCAACTAGCACAAATATTTTTTGTCGAGCATTCCCAAATAAAATAAATTTATCAAACAAATAAAATCCTTAAAATCATCTCTATTGGTTCAAAAAGTAAAAAAAAGAAAAATCTCACTTCAAAATAAAAAAACAATATTGAAACACTTAAAATGCAGGGTGGAAAAAAATCTAAAATAATGGTGACTTAACAACTCATGTATAAAAACTTGTCATTACTATTAAAATTATTTGATTTTTTACAACAAGCCAAGTTGATCAACAAATCGATATATTTATCTTCAATTCTCTAAGAGAGTCAATTAAATATATAACGTTTGACTTATCCATTTATAAGAATCTTCAATAACCTTTGTCGTTTGATGGTTTGATATAAGTCGACCATCCAATGAATATAAATGTTCCGCCAACATCTAAGTGTTGATTTTTTAAGGTGGCAAAATCTAAAGTGAGTGAGTTGTTAGATAATGCAATATGACTCCGATTGTTAATAGGAGATTCAACAGCAACTACGTATGTATCCATCATTTTCTACTATCAATTTAATGACTTCTTAATTAAAGAACTATTATTTAGTATAGTATAATTATCTTGATAAATTGTATAAATATATTTAAAAATTTGTTAATATTACTTCTATTCTACTCCCTAAATATTTCAATTAATTTTAAAAATCATCCAATTTTAAAATTAATATTATTATTATTATCCAATTTCAAAATTAATATTATTATTATCCAATTTCAAATAATATATATTAGATTAATGAAAAAACATTAATTTTAAATTTTAAATTTGAAATTGATATTCCAAATATTAGAAACATAAATTTTTTCACTCATTTTGAGAAACAAAATTTATTTAATATTAAAAAATAGATTAAATTATAGTGATTAAATACAAAATATTCAAAATTATATGAATAAATTTTGATTTAAAAAATAATGAATGGAATTTGATGTAGAAGTAAATTTTATGTGTCAATAAAACAAATATGCTTATATATATATATATATATATATATATATATATATATATATATATATATATATATATATATATATATATATATATATATATATATATATATATATCAACACAAGCCTAGCTTCCTGAGCACGTAAAAAAGTTATTTCTATTTAATTCTTTTAAATTAAATAATAAAATTGAGATATTTTTAAATAGAATAGACTCAAAATGATTTAAAAATAAAAAATATAATAATGAATAATAAGTACATAATAATTTGATTATGAATCAGAAAACAAATAAAAAAGTAAATATAGAAAAGAAAATTTCTTTAAAAATGATTAAATATAACATAAAACTTGTCAATTTCATTGGTCACGTTATATATAATTTTTTGATTTACCACATAATTATTATGCACTCATTATTCTTTATTTGATTCTTTTCTTTCTATTTTGTTTTTTCATATGATTTTGGATTTTATTTAAAATATTTATCAATTATATAGTGTACTTTAAGTGAATAGAATATAATTATATTAAATAAAATAAAAATATATATAGTGAAACTTGTTTAAAATTTAGAAGAAACAATTTTTTTCTATCAAAAATCACATTTGTTATTAAGAAATACTAAAAATCATGTTTTTTTAAGAAATATTAAGAAGAATTGTTTTAGTTATGTGACTTGTTAGTAAAAATTAGAAAGAAAAAAAAGATATTTTGATTTAATAACATGAAATTTATTTAGTAGCAAAACTGTGATTTATTAGCGTGACTCGACATGTGTTATATATATAGCATTTTCGTTAAACTATTTATATTGAAACCCATTTCATAATTGTAGGTTTTACACAAAACAAAACAAGTAGGACTTCTAATTGTTTTCCTCATAAAGTACATGTTTCATCTACTTATTTCATATAATTTAGGTAGATGTCATGGTTAAAATATATTTGTTTTCCTCGTAAAATGCATGTTTTATTTCATATAATTTAGGTAGATATTATGGTTAAAATATATTTGTTTTCCTCTTAAAATGCATGTTTGATATACTCCCGAAAAGTTTAATAGAGATGACAAACTTTATTTCCTAAGAGGAAGCAAGAGAGTTAGTATGTGTTTTTCTGTTTAATTAGTGAATGAATTTTCCAATCCTAGATATTGGGATATTTTTAGGCATATTGGGTCGTTGCTAGAATGAATGAAGGGATTAGTTTCTATTTGACTATGATTTTAGAGTTTTGACCAAATCATGGGAGTGAGTGGAATCGAACTCATTTTATCATAGACGAAGCTGACGGTGATTTAATATAAGGGTTGACTTATTTTACCATGATCTATATCTGAAGTATTGGGCTTTGTGGACATGGAGCAATGTGTCAGGTGATATGGATCTTCCAGCTCGCCCTAACCATTGTGCTCATTAGTAAACCTAAATCAGATTATTGCTTCATTGTGTTAGTGCTTGGCAAATATGGGCATAGGTCAGGCGGCACAAGATCCATGATAGGTGGATCAGGCGACCGCTAACCAGCACGACTCGTCTTATGGCCCTATTATGATGCTTTGGGGGTGTTAGTGTTATGGGTCTCTCCCTTTTAAGGCCCAATTAGAATCTTTTATAGGCGAAAACAATTTATCTAGAGGGGGTGAATAGATACCCAAAAAAAAATTGATAGATGAAAACGGTTTTTCAAAACGTTTGACTAGCGAAAGTAACTTGGATCAATTCGTCTAAATCGAACCACTATTTTAAAGCTCAGATATACGTATGTGAAAGCAACTTAGCTTTAATCAGAATCACAATCACAAGAAAGCAACTTAGCTAGCAACTCTATTTCCAATGATAAATCAAACCAAAACACAACTGCGGAAAATTATCGAACACCTTGAGTGCAATAGAATTAGTTTTGAAATTTATATAGTTGTGTTGATCTTTAAAATCCAATCACAATCAAAATGATCATGATAAATTCAACAAAACATTTTTAAACAAATTTCAAAACAATATACCAAACGAATTAATTACACAAATGATGAACACAACAATTTGCTAATGAAATGTAAGAGAGAGAGAGAGAGAGAGAGAGAGAGAGAGAGAGAGAGAGAGAGAGAGAGAGAGAAGAGAGAGAGAGAGAGAGAGAGAGAGAGAGAGAGGGGGGGGGGGGGGGGTACACAAGAATTTGTTTAGGAAGTACCTCAATCGGCCTCGCTATGGGTACGTTTGCCCTTAATTCAAATTCGAATTGAGATCATGAAATTAACCTTACTTTGCAATAGTATTTTTACAAGAGAAATGTAGCAATGCAACCCAACATAAGCTTGATATTAATCCTAGAAATTTCTCTTCCACTGATATGAGCTTGATCAAGTCACCCAATAATGCTAATTCTATTCACCGTCTCACCCTACTCCTTTACAAAATTGTAGTCCTTCAAAGCCTTCACTCGATCGAATCTAAATTGCAACCTGTTGTAACCCATGATTTACCAAGATGATCCACCATCTCACGCGTTCTAAAGACTCTCTCATACAGACTTTGATTCTTCTATGTATTCTTACTCGACTCTCTTTCTTAAGCCTCTGAATATTAGAAGATAAGATCAAAAAGTTTTTCATGAGAAAATAGTACAAAGTACAAGATCAATATTATTTCCACTACACTGATTTCGTAGGAAAAGAAATATACTATTGTACCATTTTGTCTCCCATTTTCACAAATTGTTATGCAAGGATATAGCTACTTATGGAATTCCATTTTTACCCTCCAACAGATCTTTCTATTGCCTATATAAAGGAGTCTTGGAAGAATGGAACCACAAAAACTTCTACATGAACAATGCAATATTGTGAAACTTTTGAGAGAAAGAAAAGCATACACGCAAGGAACTTTTTTTCATACACTTACACAGAAAACATTTTTGTGTTTAAATCTTTGTAATAAATTTGTGTAATACGCTTTCATAGAAGAATCTTCGTAACACACTTTGTTTCTCAACTTTTAAGTTGTATTTCCTTGAGAGACTGGGGTATAGTTAGAATTTCTCAAGAAGACATTAAGAGTTTGTATTTATGGTTGTAATCAAGTTTGGTTATAGTGGATTAAGTCCTTGTGATAAGGTGAAATCACCTTAGCGGGTGGAGTGGAGGTAGCTTCGTTAACAGCGAACCAGGATAAAAATATTTGTGTTCATTATTTTTTATTCTAAGTTCTCTCCTTGTTCTTTTGGGTTACAAAATATTTTCATTCTAGAAACCATATTCAAACCCCTACCCCCCCCCCCCCCCCTTTCTTGTGATTTTGTAACCTTTAATATATAGGTATCTATGAATAGTTAAACCCCACAGGTAGGCTCTATGGTTGTAAGTTCCTAGAATCATGGACCCTCCTTGAGAATATTGTCGTCTTGACGAATACTCATCAGATAGTAACACCCTCAAGATGATCTCTTCTAGGTGAGGCTTTCGTATCAACCTCATAAGGCATACATCTCTCATGTCGATACTAAACAACCATCGACTCTAAGATTCTAAAAGGGTCCCTAGAATCATGGATCCTGCTTGAAAATATTGTCGTCGTAACGAATAATCGTTAAACAACAATACCTCCAAAAGGGTCAACTCTAGGTGGGGGTCTTTGTAGCATCCCAATGAGACATACACCTCGCGGGCTAATACTACACAACCACCATCTTAAGCTTAGGGTTCTTCTCAGACTGAAGAGTAGAGCCTATCTCACACAATACCAATAATCAAAGAATCTCGTTCACAACATATGAACAAGCAGCAGTAATAGCACATAAGGGACTATAAAATAGATAGAAGTAAACAGATAAACAATGCTAACATTTATCGCAAAGTTAATCAAATTAGGCTTGACTCTCATGTAAGAGGCAGTCCACATCAGAGTTGCCAACTGTCGCTCCTCGAAAAATGACCGTGGGGGTTTGCACGATCAAGATGATAACATAGTCGCCACCGAACTTTATTTATTCCAAAAGGAAAGGGAAAATACCGCTAAAACCCTTAAGAAAAATAAAATTGTCGTCGCAACCAAATTCGGGTTAGGGAGTCGGTTATGCGAGGAGAAGGTATTAGCACCCATCACATCTGTTGTACTCAAAGGGAACCATTTAGTTAGCTTTGAGAATAGAATCTTAGCATGTGTTTATTGTTTTTCTTCTAGATATTGAAAGTTGAAATGGAAAAAAAAAAAGGTCGTAAAAAGGTTTTTATTAGGGTGTTCGACAAGATTGCAAGTCTTGCTCCTACGTGTCCTTAGGTGCGACGAGGAATTCAAAGCTACATAGTTCTGGGCAAGACAAGGGTGTTTTGTGTAACACCCCGATTTTCGTAAGAATATTTATTTAATTTATTTAAATATTATATTCGTGGTTTTCTGTGATTTTTGTCGGATTGTGTCGATGTCGGTGTTTTTATGAAGTTTTGGTTATTTTAATTAAATAATAGTATGTAATATGGATATATTAGTATTATTATTAATTTAAAATAATATTAGAGGAATTAAGGATAAGATGGACATTGGAGAGAACTAGTGAGGGTATTATGGAGAAAACCCAATTTTGAGGCACAAGAGTTAAATTAACCAAAAAGGAGGAATTGAGGAGAATTAGGATTCATTTGTGGAGATCGTGAAAATAAGGAGAAAGTGCAGAGCTCTGAGGAAAAAGGGAGAAGGCGAGGATTTTCGTGAAGGTTTCCAAAGGCTCGAGAGAGAACTCATCAGATCGACAATCTAAGGTATGGGGAGTAATTGCCTTTCATTGTTTTCATTATAGGATTCGAAGTAATTTGAGTGGTTGTGATGTGTTTGAGGGTTTATGGGTTTTGAGGTAAACTGATGATTTTAAGGGCATTTTTGTGAATCAATCAATAAACGTTGAATTGAACCGGTAAGGTAGACCTTGGGGCTGATTTCCCCGTTGTTGTTGTAGTTTTAATCTTGTGTGAGAAAGGGATTTATAGGGTTTATGGGAATTTTGGGATTTTGTGAAGGTTTAGGTGATTTCGAGTTGGAATAGCGAAATTAATCGACCTAATAGTTGTAGGTTTTGTGTCCTTAATGGTTGTAATGCCTTGGGAATGTTGTAGGGATGTTTTTGGGCGAACTGAGGTTGAATTCGTAATGTAATGGGGGTTTGGTATGATACTGATGCGTAGCAGCGATTCCCTGCAATCGCTAGTTCGCAAAGCGAACGAAACACTCGCAAGGCGAATGTTCGCCTGGACTCGCAAAGCGAGTAGCGCAGCGAATGCACGATAAATGTGATGATTCTGGGTTGATTTCTGAGAAGTGGTTTCGTGGGTTCGCACAGCGAAGGGCTCCGCAAAGCGAATGAAGTGGAGAAGAGAGGCAGAATGGGGACCGTGTTGAGATTCTGGGATTCGCTAGAGCTTCGCAAGGCGAAGGTCCCAGCGAATGTGTTCGCACAGCGAACTGCTGCTGTTTGTGAAATTTGTTTATGATGTTGTGATGTTCTGAGGTTTTGGTGCTGTGATATTTTGATGATTTACTATAATGTTATTGATGATATTGATGATGATGAATTGTGATGTTTTGATGAATATATGATGACATGATTAACACGACGTTTTGGTGAATGATGATGCACATAATGATAATTTTTACGATGATGATTAATGATGTTGTGTATCATACATTCATATGCATACTCTGTGACGACGCTTCATTCCCATTGTGTGGATATGAGGTAATTATGACGTGCTCCGGTTCCGATTGCGGGATCGATCCTATTGACGGGGATCTTTGGAGGGTTGATGGCCTGGTGTCCATCTATTATGACGATTGGTACCACATACATGAGTCTTGTTATGCATTACATTTTATGTGGCATTGAGGAATTTGTGATATGGTGTTTCCTGATGTTTTCCTTGATGATGACCTTGATGATGTCATTTACGAAGTTAAAGCCATTTTATGTATATCTTGTTTTATAATGATTATTATGAATTGTGATTACTCACCCTGCCTGTTTGAATGTTGCCTCCACATGGGTAACGTGCAGGTGATCAGGTTTAGCTGTGGATGCTTCGAGGACCTTGAAGTTTATCTGCTTTTGGTCGATTTAGAGGGTCTTGCTCTGATAGTGTAACATCGGGTTGGGGTCCTTTGAGTCGAACTATGTTTTTTCCTTATTTTGTTGTCATTTGATGATATGGTTTTATATGTTGAAAACTTTTTTGGATTATTACGATGTTTGTTGAAAACCTTTTAATTGAGAATTTTTTGAGTTCCGCTGCCAGGTGAAGGCTTTTGAGTTATTTTGAGGAAATCCCTTGTTTACAGGGCAAGTGTATTATTTTGATTTAAATGAGAAATGTGCACCCTTTGAGGTAACTTTTATGTTTTACTCTGATATTTGAGTTATTTCTACTGCAACATTTATGGGGGTAGAAAAGGGTGTTACATTAGTGGTATCAGAGCAGGTCGGTCCTTCCGACCAGTTTTTTTTTACTTGATGTCTGTCCCTGTCAGTCGACGAGTGTGTGTACACTGTCGATGTTTTAGTTCTTCTAACCTTGTTAGTGGTGTGTAGGATGGCTGGAAGAAATGATCGTGCGATTACTGATGCGTTAGAATCGGTTGCTAACGTGGTGGCGCAGCTGAATCCAAATGGTGGAGCTCCTGATGAGTTTCGCACGTTGGGGAAGTTTCAAAGGAACAATCCACCGACTTTTGTGGGTACACATGACCCAGCAAGTGCACACAAGTGGCTGAAGGCGATCGAGAAGATTTTCCGAGTGATGGGGTGTTCTGATGAGCAACAGATTCAGTTCAGAACGCATATGCTGGATGAGGAAGCTGTGGACTGGTGGGATAACACCCGTCAGAGACTTACGGATGTTGGCACTGTGATAACTTGGGCTGTGTTTAAGCAGGAATGTTAGTTCTTGTATTGGCTTCAATTTTGGTAAAACAATGTTGTTGTTGAAGATGTCATTTGTCTGATGTCTTAACATGATTTCTTAACATTCAGTTTATGTTAAGTTATTTAGGGTTGCAGTTTTGTGTGCTGATGTTAAACATGATGTCTTGACATCAGTTGACAGAACATCAGAACATCAGTCTGTTGTGTTTTGTTAGGGTTGCGTGTATCAGTTTGTTTTGAGAGATCTGGTGTAGAGATTGCAGGCGAACATCTTGGTAAAGATATATTCAGTTGCAATCAGATATGGAGCAGATCTTGTTGTTGTTTTTAGGGCTGAAAGATATGAAAAGATTTGAAGATAAAATCTATTTTTAAATTCAAATCAAATCAGATATTTGGAGGAGTCCAAGCCCAAGTCTGAGTTTCTATTTAAAGCAGCCTCAACCCTACTTGGAAGGGACGAATGCAAGAGATTAATGACTGAGAGTCAAGTGTGTGTTTCGTTTGTGTATTGTAAGCCATTCATGTTTGAATTGGTGTAATTTTTTTGAGTTGTTAATTGTTCTTGATCAAAGCTTTTAAGCAAGATTAAGTTGTGTTTTGGAAGTGTGACTTCTATACTTTGTAATCTTTGAATTGTATCACTGTGGTGATTTAGGGGGAGTGAGTGGTTTCTCATATCTAAGTGTATCTTAGGTAGAAGTGTCATTGGGTAGTGATTAAGTTAGTGGATTGTCAACTGGGATTGTTGAGTCTATAATTTAATACTACTAAAAGTGAATTTCCTCCCTGGCTTGGTAGCCCCCAGACGTAGGTAGTTAGACCGAACTGGGTGAACAATTCTCTGTGTTGATTTACTGTTATTTTACTGCCTTGTTTCATATAGCAGATTGTGTTGTTGTGACATCACACTTAACATCACATATCTGATACCAGAATTTCAAGGAATTTCTGGGAAATTATTTTCCAGAGGATGCTCGTGGCAAGAGAGAAGTGGAATTCCTTGAGCTGAAGCAAGGAGATATGACTGTGGCAAAGTATGCCACGAAGTTTGAGAAGCTAGTGAAGTTCTGTCCGCACTACAATCGTGTTGATGCTGAGATGTCTAAGTGTCTCAAATTCGAGAATGGGCTGAGACCAGAGATTAAGCAGGGTATTGGGTATCAGCAGATCCGCAGGTATGCTGAGTTGGTCGACAAGAGCAGGATCTACGATGAGGATAGCCGAGCTCGATCTGCTCACTACAAGCAGTTAAGTGAGAAGAAAGGGCAATATAGGGGTAAGCCTTATACAACTTCAGCTGACAAAGGGAAGCAAAAGGCTTCAGATGGGAAAAAGACAAGTGGGGGAGCAGCTCCCGCTTCTGGAAAGTGTCATAAGTGTGGCGAGCAAGGTCACAGTGCTGATGCGTGTACCAATAATGTGGTGAGGTGCTATCGATGTGGTAAGAAGGGGCATAGAGCTACTAACTGCAAAGATAAGGGTCCGGCCTACTTCAATTGCGGTGAGAAAGGTCATATCAATACTCAATGCCAGAAGCCGAAGAACACTGCAACTGCCGCTCAGACCAGTGGCAGAGTGTTTGCTTTGAGTGGTGCAGAAGTGCCAGAGAAGGACAACCTGATTCGAGGTACTTGTTTTATTAATAATATCGAATTGGTTGCTATTATTGATACTAGTGCTACTCATTCTTTTATCTCGCTTGAATGTGCTAATAGATTGGGTTTGAAGTTATCGGATATGAATGGTAATATGGTAATAGAAACTTCAGCTAATGGTTTTGTTACTACTACCCTTGTGTGTTTGAGATGTCCTGTGACGATTTTTGACAAGAACTTTGTGATGGATTTAGTGTGCCTACTCTTACACCAAATTGACGTGATCTTTGGAATGAACTGGTTAGAGTTCAACCGTGTTCATATCAATTATTATAACAAGACTGTAGAGTTTCTTGAGATTGATGATAGTGAGGAGTTGATGTTCTTGTCTGCAAAGCAAGTAGAGGAACTGCAAGAAGACGAAGCTTTGGTGTTTGCAATGTTTGCATCATTGTAAATTGATCGTGAAGCTGGGAGTGTGGAGTTGCCGGTTGTCTGTGAATTTCCAGATGTGTTTCCAGATGATATCAGTGATTTGCCTCCAGAGTGTGAAGTAGAGTTTGCAGTGGACTTAATACCAGGTACGAGTCTAGTGTCGATGGTTCCTTATCGGATGTCAGCTTCTGAGTTAAGTGAATTGAAGAAACAGTTGGAAGAATTGCTTGAGAGGAGGTTTGTTCGACCAAGTGTTTCTCCGTGGGGTGCTCCTGTGTTGCTAGTGAAGAAGAAAGATGGAAGTATGAGGTTGTGCGTTGATTATCGGCAGTTGAATAAAGTGACGATCAAGAATAAGTATCCCCTTCCGAGAATCGAAGATTTGATGGATCAGCTAGTAGGTGCTTGTGTGTTTAGCAAGATTGATTTGAGGTCTGATTATCATCAGATTCGAGTAAAGCCTGATGATATTCCGAAGACGGCTTTCAGAACGAGATATGGACACTATGAATACATTGTGATGCCGTTTGGTGTATCTAATGCACATGGTGTGTTCATGGAGTATATGAATCAGATTTTTCATGAGTATTTGGATAAGTTTATGGTGGTGTTTTTCGATGATATCTTGATATATTCTCGATCTGAAGAAGAACATGTCGAGCATTTGAGGACTGCGTTGCAAGTGTTGAAAGAGAAAAAGTTGTATGCAAAGCTGTCGAAGTGTGAGTTCTGGTTGAAAGAAGTGAGTTTCCTTGGCCATGTGATTTCAAGTGGTGGTGTTGTTGTTGATCCTTCTAAGATTGACGCGGTGTTACAATGGGAGACTCCGAAGTCTGCTACTGAGATACGAAGTTTTCTGGGATTAGCGGGTTATTACCGTAAGTTTATTGAAGCCTTTTCTAAGTTAGCATTACCTCTAACTCAGTTGACTCGAAAGGGTCAGACTTTTGTGTGGGATGTAGCTTGTGAAGAGAGTTTTGTGGAATTAAAGAAGAGATTGATTACTGCTCCAGTGTTGATTTTGCCTAATCCAAGTGAATCTTTTGTGGTGTATTGTGATGCGTCGAAGATGGGTCTTGGTGGAGTGTTGATGCAGAATGGATAAGTCGTTGCCTATGCTTCGAGACAATTGCGAGTTCATGAGAGAAATTATCCTACACGTGACTTGGAGTTGGCCGCGGTGGTGTTTGTGTTGGAGATTTGGAGACATTATCTGTTTGGCTCTAAATTTGAAGTGTTCAGTGATCATGAAAGTCTGAAGTACTTATTTAATTAGAAGGAATTGGATATGAGGCAGAGAAGGTGGTTAGAACTATTGAAAGATTTCGATTTTGATTTGAGTTATCATCCGGGCAAAGCAAATGTAGTGGTCGATGCATTGAGCAGGAAGTCATTGCATATGTCGATGCTTATGGTGAAAGAATTGAAGTTGATTGAGCAATTCAGAGATTTGAGTTTGGTGTGTGAAGCGACTCCTGACAGTGTGAAATTGGGAATGTTGAAGTTGCTTAGTGGTATTCTAGAAGAGATCAGAGTGGGAAAGCAGTCTGATTTAAAGTTGGTTGACCAATTGACTTTGATTAACCAAGGTAACGGAGGTGACTTCCAGATTGACGAGGATGGTGTGATGAGGTTTCGAGATAGAGTATGTGTCCTAGATGTTCCAGATATTTAGAAGAGCATTCTTGAAGAAGGACATCGAAGTAGGTTGAGTATTCATCCCGGTGCTAAGAAGATGTACCAAGATTTGAAAAAGTTGTTTTGGTGGCCAGGTATGAAGAAGGATGTTGCGGAGTTTGTTTATGCGTGTTTGACTTGTCAGAAGTCAAAGGATGAGCATTAGAAGCCTTTAGGTATGATGCAGCCGTTGAGGATTCCAGAATGGAAATGGGATAGTATTTCCATGGATTTTGTGGTGGGATTGCCGAAGACTGTTAAGGGAAATGATTCAATTTGGGTGATCGTGGATAGATTAACTAAGTCGGCTCATTTCTTACCGATGAAGATTAATCATTCCATGCAGAAGCTAGCCGAGATGTATATTGAGGAGATTGTGAAGTTACATGGGGTACCTTCGAGTATTGTATCAGATAGAGATCTGAGGTTTACGTCGAGGTTCTAGAAGAGTTTGCAAGATGCGTTGGGTACCAAGTTGAGGATGAGTTCTGCCTATCATCCGCAGATGGACGGTCAGACAGAAAGGACGATCCAATCTTTAGAGGATTTGCTGAATGCTTGTGTGTTGGATCATGGAGGATCGTGGGATAGCCATTTGCCGTTGATTGAGTTCACGTACAATAATAGTTTTTATGCTAGTATTGGGATAACGCCCTATGAAGTTTTGTATGGGAGAAGGTGTAAGGCTCTGTTGTGTTGGTATGAATCGGGCGAGAGTGTTGTACTCGGACCTGAAATTGTGCAAGAGACGACTGAGAAGATTAAGAAGATCCAAGAGAGGATGAAAGCTTTGCAGAGTCGTCAGAAGAGCTACCATGATAAGAGGAGGAAAGCACTTGAATTCCAAGAGGGAGATCACGTGTTTTTGAGAGTGACGCCAGTCCCTGGTGTGGGTCGAGCTTTGAAGTCTAGGATGCTCACTCCACGTTTTGTTGGTCCGTATCAGATATCGCAGAGGGTATGAGAGGTAGCCTATCGAATTGCTTTACCGCTGTCACTTGCAAATTTGCATGACGTGTTCCATGTGTCTCAGTTAAGGAAGTACATTCCGGATCCGTCGCATGTGATCCATATGGATGATGTACAAGTGAGGGATAATCTGACCGTGGAAGCTTTGCCTGTGCGTGTCGATGGTCGGGAGATGAAGCAATTGCGGGGTAAAGACATAGCTTTGGTGAAAGTGTTGTGGGGTGGACCAGCTGGCGAAAGTTGGACTTGGAAACGTGAAGATCAGATGAGGGAGTCGTATCCGACTATATTTCCTTTAGGTAATTTTTGGGGGCGAAAATTCTTTAAGTGGGGGAGAGTTGTAACACCCCTATTTTCGTAAGAATATTTATTTAATTTATTTAAATATTATATTCGTGGTTTTCTGTGATTTTTGTCGGATTGTGTCGATGTCGGTGTTTTTATGAAGTTTTGGTTATTTTAATTAAATAATAGTATGTAATATGGATATATTAGTATTATTATTAATTTAAAATAATATTAGAGGAATTAAGGGTAAGATGGACATTCGAGAGAATTAGTGAGGGTATTATGGAGAAAGCCCAATTTTGAGGCCCAAGAGTTAAATTAACCAAAAAGGAGGAATTGAGGAGAATTATGATTCATTTGAGGAGATCGTGAAAATAAGGAGAAAGTGCAGAGCTCTGAAGAAAAAGGGAGAAGGCGAGGATTTTCGTGAAGGTTTCCAAAGGCTCAAGAGAGAACTCATCGGATCGATAATCTAAGGTATGGGGAGTAATTTCCTTTCATTGTTTTCATTATAGGATTCGATGTAATTGGAGTGGTTGTGATGTGTTTGAGGGTTTATGGGTTTTGAGGTAAACTGATGATTTTAAGAGCATTTTTGTGAATCAATCAATAAACGTTGAATTGAACCGGTAAGGTAGACCTTGGGGCTGATTTTCCCGTCGTTGTTGTAGTTTTAATCTTGTGTGAGAAAGGGATTTATAGGGTTTATGGGAATTTTGGGAGTTTGTGAAGGTTTAGGTGATTTTGAGTTGGAATAGCGAAATTAATCGACCTAATAGTTGTAGGTTTTGTGTCCTTAATGGTTGTAATGCCTTGGGAATGTTGTAGGGATGTTTTTGGGCAAACTGAGGTTGAATTCGTAATGTAATGGGGGTCTGGTATGCTACTGATGCGTAGCAGCGATTCCCTGCAATCGCTAGTTCGCAAAGCGAATGAAACACTCGCAAGGGGAATGTTCGCCTGGACTCACAAAGCGAGTAGCGCAGCGAATGCGCGATAAATGTGATGATTCTGGGTTGATTTCTGAGAAGTGGTGTCGTGGGTTCGTACAGCGAATGTCCCAGCGAAGGGCTCCGCAAAGCGAATGAAGTGGTGAAGAGAGACAGAATGGGGGTTGTGTTGGGATTCTGGGATTCGCTAGAGCTTCACAAGGCGAAGGTCCCAGCGAATGTGTTCGCACAGCGAACTCAGCAGTGAACTGTTGCTGTTTGTGAAATTTGTTTATGATGCTGTGATGTTCTGAGGTTTTGGTGCTGTGATATTTTGATGATTTACTATGATGTTATTGATGATATTGATGATGATGAATTGTGATGTTTTGATGAATATATGATGACATGATTAACACGACGTTTTGGTGAATGATGATGCACATAATGATAATTTTTACGATGATGATTAATGATGTTGTGTATCATACATTCATATGCATACTCTGTGATGACGCTTCATTCCCATTGTGTGGATATGAGGTAATTATGACGTGCTCCGGTTCCGATTGCAGGATCGTTCCTATTGACGGGGATCTTTGGAGGGTTGATGGTCTGGTGTCCATCTATTATGACGATTGGTACCACATGCATGAGTCTTGTTATGCATTGCATTTTATG
Source organism: Lathyrus tuberosus (assembly GCA_022829125.1). Classification (NCBI taxonomy): domain Eukaryota; kingdom Viridiplantae; phylum Streptophyta; class Magnoliopsida; order Fabales; family Fabaceae; genus Lathyrus; species Lathyrus tuberosus. The sequence continues at coordinate 6,117,302 of JALAZF010000338.1, read as the reverse complement.
TGGCATTGAGGAATTTATGATATGGTGTTTCCTGATGTTTTCCTTGATGATGTCGTTTACGAAGTTAAAGCCATTTTATGTATATCTTGTTTTATAATGATTATTATGAATTGTGATTACTCACCCTGCCTGTTTGAATGTTTTCTCCACGTGGGTAACGTGCAGGTGATCAGGTTTAGCTGTGGATGCTTCGAGGACGTTGAAGTTTATCTGCTTTTGGTCGATTTAGAGGGTCTTGCTCTGATAGTGTAACATCGGGTTGGGGTCCTTTGAGTCGAACTATGTTTTTTCCTTATTTTGTTGTCATTTGATGATATGGTTTTATATGTTGAAAACTTTTTTGGATTATTACGATGTTTGTTGAAAACCTTTTAATTGAGAATTTTGAGTTCCGCTGCCATGTGAAGGCTTTTGAGTTATTTTGAGGAAATCCCTTGTTTACATGACAAGTGTATTATTTTGATTTAAATGAGAAATATGCACCCTTTGAGGGAACTTTTATGTTTTACTCTGATATTTGAGTTGTTTCTGCTGCAACATTTGTGGGGGTAGAAATGGGTGTTACATTTTGGGGTTTTTTATTATAGTGTTTGATGAGACGTTGAATCTTGCTCCTACGTATCCCCAGGTGCGATGGGGAACTCAAAGCTATGTAGTTTTTGGTAGAAAACAACGTATTTGTTGGTTTATTTTAGTGAACAGATTTTTAGTCGCATTCTAGCGGTTAAACTTTTGCTTGTATGCTCGTGAGGGAGACTTAAGCATTTGTTTGTATTGCAATAGGATGGATAAACCACTGCTTGTTGGTGAAAAGGTTTTCGACCGCGCGGAGAGAGAAAAAATATAGTTTGATTGGTTGAGATTTGTTTTTTAGTGGGTGTCGAATACTCTGATGGTTGAGCTATACGACTTGTATCCAAGAACTTTGGGAGGAAAGAGGTATACACCCAATTTATCCTTTTTAATCATAATTTATTATGAATTTTGTGAGACGAGTTAAGCCTTGATCTTTTAAAGGAGGACAAGAAACCAAATGGTCGAGCTATATGGCTTGTATCCAAATACTAGGGAAAAAGAATGGTATGCACCAAACTATTCCTTTTTCATCCGTGAAGGAGATGAGTTGAAATTGACCGAATTATTAAGTTTTAAGCGGATGAAGAATGCTCAGATGGTCGAGCTATACAGTTCGTATCCAAACAATCGGGGAAAATAGTGGTATACACCAAATTATTCCTTATTCATCTTTTTTATGAAAGATATTTGAAATGATTAAGTATTTTGATTTGATTTGGAAATGAAATTGATAGGACCATGCATTTGATTTGCGTTGATTTGGAATCGATCAAAAGGTTTTGATTTAATAGCGAAGAATGGTGAAGTTTTGAAAACCACTTGATTTTGATCAAAGTTTTAATTCATTTTGAAATGTTAATTTTATTTATAAGTTAATTATTTAACTAATAAAAATAATTAAATTAAATAAATAAATAAAAAGATAAAAGGGGATAGGGGTGCAACAAATTATGGGGTGATAAGATAAGCAGTAGAAAATGACGTGGGCCAAGGGCCCATTAACAATAAAAACATAATGAAAAAAAAATGATGCAAGTGAAAACAGGGGAGTGCCAAAAGTACTTGGCCCAAGGCACTAAGCCCAACCCAATGGCCAGTGGAATAGGGCGCATGGTAATGTAAGGACCCCAGGTCAATGGAAATATTATGTGCATCCAAAGGATTATAGTCAAGCCATGTGTCAGAGTGGAAATGAAAGGAAGATGATCAAAAGTGAGATGAAGGCTCGCGTGCAACTAATTTTTAGCTTCATCTCTCTCTCTCTCTCTCATTATCCCAAAAATATGTTTCAATCTCTTTTTTCCATCTTTTTCGGATCAAACGCAGTGAAAATGATGAACACAACATGAACATGTTTGAATGTTCATCTTATTCATTCCCAGATTTTTTAAATCCTCATCAAAAATCAAAAATCCCAAAACAAACTCCTCTTTTTTTTTCAATCTAATTACGAATGCAACCACTAAAACATCGAACAATTCACAAATTAAACAGGTCTACCCTTAGCCCCAAATAAACCATAACCACAATTCTCATTATATTGCAATAATTACATAAGTGCTACAATGATTGAAAATGAAATGAAAGCAAATAATTAAACAGATCTTTTTATGTATGATTGTTTATGGATGGATGGGGATGGCATGGTATGGTTGTTGCAGCTGTAACTGTAATGTTGTATTTTGCTTGTGATCTTCACGTGTAATGTAATAGTATTTTTTTAAATTTCTTAGTTTTTCCAATGTCATCTTTAGGTTTATGTATGTATGGATGATGTAGTTATGGTGTAATTGTGATTGGTAACCAAGCTATGTAATCTTACATGAACCATTTTGAATGAAACAAAGTTTTATCACTTCATTCATGCTTAGTTTTTAGTTTATGGTAATGTTATGATATTGTGTAATGGACATGGGGTGTTATGATGTATGATCATGTTGTAACTATGTAATGCAATATAATAAAATAGTCTTAATTCAATTTTGAGTCCCAAGTTATTCTTTCTCTCGTTTGACTCCAATTCAACTTTGATTTTTTTCAATGAATGTGTTATGTATGTATGTGTGAATGGAAGAATGTAGTTGATAATGCAAGATTGTTTTTGTTCATCTTTATTATGATTCATTTGCGACTTGGTGAATATATAAGGCTTAGATTAGATGAAGTAGGATGGTAGTGATCATGTGGATGGTTGGTATAATGGTACATTATTCATCTTGCCCTTTTATTTCGTGTATGGTTATTGATGAATGCATGATGTAAAATGAAGATGGCATGGTTATGTTGATGCAATGTTTATTTGAAAAAGAAGGATTTTATTCATTTTTGTCTAAGTATAATAATAGTGAGATAATGTGAAACCAAAGGTCAGGTGTAATGATATGAAATGAAAAATGGATAAATGGACTTGGTGACTAGTTTTTGTGTTGTATAATGATCAAGGTGAGTATAATTATACATTGTTGTTGTTGTCGTTGCATGTCATGTATGAATCATGCATCATGGTGTTTGGAGGGTGGTCCGCTTCTGGTAAGCCTCAATCCTATGGTGGGGGATTGGGTGCGAGTAGCTGGTTCCAGGTGGAAATCAGTGAAGCATTACCTATGGTGATGGTAACGATTTTTTGTGGGCTATGATCCTATGGTGGGGATAGGAAACGAGTGAACCTAAGAGTTCATAATTGGTACCACATGCATTGAGTCATGGAGTTAAGTCTCATTGCATTGCATATATGTTGTGTTATCTTATTTGGATTATATGGAGTGTGAATGGTGGAATTGGTGATTATGCATATGTTGATTGCGTGCTTACATATTATATGCAATTTTATTATATAATTGAGAATTTTTACCCCTTCTGTTTGAATGTTGCCTTTACATGGGCATTGTGGAGATAATCCGCAGTTGAGGCGTGGATGTGAGTGGAAGGAATTACCTTCCTTATTGCTTTTGTTGAGTCGGTGTCTACTCTGATATGTAACACTAGGGGATGGAATGCTTGTTTCTTTATTTCATGTTTGGTGGAGTTTATTTTTTGAATCTCCGATGTTTGAGAATTCTTTATATTTACATTATGATATGATTATGTATTGAAAAGTTGAATAATCGGTTGTTGATGTTTTCCGCTGCTAATTAAAGTCGAAGTTCATACTTGTTTATTATTATTAATTTAAAATTCCATATGTGTTACATATCCAATTGCATGAGCTGGTTTGAGTTGAAGTAGCATCCTAATTGTTTGAATGCTTTGATTTACTCTGATTTTTATTTATAAATTACGCGGGGAAAATTAGGGTGTTGCAACCTCCACTCTTGTCGAACATGCTGAGTCAAAAATTTCCGGCTTACAAGAAGCATATCTCTCATCACATTTCTTCCTCTATTTGGAGTAGCATCAAGAAGGATTATGACTTAGTGATTCAAAGCTCAAGAGTCATCATTAGCAATGAGCTTAGCACGAACTTCTTAATTATATCACCAATTTATTACATAATCTTCATGATTAGGTCAAGGACATTATTATTCCTTTGGACTGTAGAGAGGATAGTTGTGACTCATGCTTGGATATCTTCAACCAATGGTGAGTTGTCCCTGAAATATGCTTATGTTTTCATGGGCACAAACTATCCTTCTCAGACATGGACCAACAACTTATGGAACATAGACATTCCTCCCTCCAAAGGATTCTTGATTTGAAGGATTTTTCAAACAAGATTCCTACATATGACAACTTGAGTGTTAGGGGATACCATGGTCCCTCGTTGTGTAGCCTTTGTAACTCTAATCAAGAGTCCTTTTAGCACATATTCTTCTCTTATTCTTTTTCCCAAATTATTTGGCATTAGTTCTTAAGTCTAGTGCAGGCTTTTGGCCTGACAACATTTTTTAGGCCCTGTAGATCTGTGACAAAAGTTGGAGCCATCAATGCTAGGTCATCATTCAGGCTCATATCATCTTTATCATAAAAAACATTTGGTTTTCCCGAAATCAAATTAGGTTCAAGAACAAAGTCTTACATTGGATGTATGTGATTAGCAGGGTGCAATCTGAAGTGTCCATTGCAGGTAACCTCACCAAGAAAAGAGCCAACTCCTCCATTCTCTACTTCATAATCACTAAGAGTTTCAAAGTCATGTTATATCCTCCTTTTTCTTCTAGGATTATTCAATTTCTCTGGCATCCTCCCAATAAGGGTTGGATCAAGTGCAACACCGATGGTTCTTTCGCCAATTACTTGGCTTCTAATGGTGGCCTCTTTAGTGATGACTAAGGGGACTTCTTGTATGGTTTTTCAGATTTAATGGAAAGTTTGTCTTCTCTTCATGTTGAGTTACTTGGTGTAATTCATGTCATTGATAATGATTTACACTTTGGTTGGAATAAGTTATAGCTTGAAACGGATTCCTCAATGGTGATCTTAACTTTTCAAAATTCTAAGCTTGTGTCTTAGACGTTTAAAGTTAGATGGATCAATACTTTAGTCAAGATCATATCTATATCCTTCTTCATCACTCATAGATCGTGAAGGCAACCATTGCACCGATAAGATTGCTTCAATGACATCTCTCACATCGGCCAATCTTGTTTGGAGGAAAATGTCTCGGTGCATTACTCCTTTGATCTTTTATAATAAACTAGGTGGGTTTAGTTTTCGATTTGTAACTCTTGAGTGGTTTAATGAGATATTTTAATGAGGAAATGTAATTTTTTAAAATAACTTAAGAACCTCATTGTCTCAATAAAAATTATAAAAAAATCATTAAAATGATGAAAAATTAATATTTAATTTCACGATAGATTAATATTTAATTGATACTTTCTCTTCAATTTTTAAAATCTTTTGTCATCAAAATATAATCTCAGAAAAACATCTATTTCTTAAATATAATCAAAGTAACATTTTTTTTATTCTTGATGAATATAGCATTTTTCACTCATAATAACATATCCGTAAAAATAAAATATAGAATCATAGCAAGCTTAAAATATAGTATACATTATGAACAAGAAACATTTATCAAAGTATTTAGACTAACGCTGCTAACCATGGGTGATTTTAAGGCTCGGTCAGGCTGGGCATCTGCCCAGGCTCTGGCCCAAAATTTTACCTTCTCTTACAAAAAAATTATGAAAATTGTGGGGTTAAAAAGTGTTTTTATGCTCCGTTTAAACCGCCACAATTGCCGAAAATGCAGAAAAACATGGCAATTTTAGATAAAATTGACCGCCACACAAAATGCTAATATACATTGATGGCGGTTTTTTGTCGTTGATAATGGCAGTTTTTACCGCCATAAATTAAACATTTTTCACAAATAAAAATATGATTTTTTTTGTTTACCTTCTTTATTCAATTAAGCATACATTACATCAATTTTTTTTATATTATAATATTGGGGATTTCTTACCACACCACCCAACCTTCTTAGGCACCATGCGCGCTGACGAAAATACCCCTGCATTCTGGATGTGCAAACCCGGACGCACCGTTTTTTAAAAAATTTTCAGTTTTTCCCGGATGTGCACATCCGGTAAACGTTCGTATTTGCAAATCCGGAATAAAATCTGATGCAGAACACCAAAAATCCAACAATGTTTCTCACATTCATAAAATAAAATTGAGATTACATTGAGAAAATCGCCATGACATCGACTGAAATTTAAATATTATAAGATCAATAGCTCGGTGGACGCTTGCACATCTCTAAGATGTCATCGACCGTTCTTCGGATTTTGACGGTCACCTCGAACTCGAGTGGGAATCATTCTTCGTAGCCGAAAAAAGTTTTCCACATCGCTCTAACATCCTCTTGATTCTTGAGCTCAACAAGGCTGTAAGCGACGTTCCCTTCGTTGTCAACGGAAGGTGAACGATACTGGAGCTTCGCAACCTTCCGTTTGTCTCCGTAAGGTAGGAGATGTTCGATGTCGTCAATGATCTCGCCGATGGAGATGTCCCTCGTTAGCTTATACTTGCGACCGCATGTTATGTCGTCGGTATAGGAGACACTTGCGACATACCAATGGATCTTGATATCATACAATTGAGACATTTAGTGTTTATGTGAATGATATCAAATGAAACCCCTAATTTATAGAAAAGTTAGGGTAAAGTTATTTCTGCATAAGTTAGTTCCGGATGTGCAGATCCGGACAAACCCTACAAATATTGATTCCGGAAGTGCACATCCGAAAATTTCCCGGATCTGCAAATCTGAATGTTTTACTGATACATTTTCAAACAGAATTGAATATGTTATGCAGCCAATTGGAATTCTTTCATTGCAATAAAATTCATCAGTGTATTAAAAAGACATATGGATAAAAATACAATATATTTCACTTCAATAATGTACATTGTGTCGTATGATTATACAAAAGAGTTAAAACAAAATTCTCCATCTAAATCTATAGGAGCTTGAACTTTCGACTTTTCTGTATTTGATGCCTTTTCAATTGCGTGCAATCTTTCGAATTCAAGCATCCTTTCGACAAAATTATCCGGCCAAGACTCGGCAATTGCGGTTGCATGCGTCGCCCATTGCGGTGATTTAGGTGGTATCGGGCATCCGGATTTCAAGATAACTTGTATGAAATGTCTTGATTTCGCAAGCCATCCGATACACATGATGCGATCATTTGGATTCGATGGAGGTGCGGTGTAGAGTGGAAAAAAGGTTTCTGAAAAACCGTATCGCGTCAAGTCGATATACACCATATCGTAGGCGCATGCTATAAGATGACCCATCTCGGGGAAGCTCATCCATTTCGATACCGGTGTCGGACCACTCAACCACGGAACAAGTGACTCGTGAACCTTGTCATATTTTTCTTGATTTTCATAGAGACGCAAGTATGCTTCTTTATGTGTCTCCAACTCTAGGATAAGTTGATGACGTACAAGTGCATGACCTTCCTCTCCTTTGCCGAGTAGATCCGACACGGCTCGGTAACCGCAATTACCATCCCCTACAACATCGATGATACCGTCGATATGCTTGTGCATAAAAACCGGCATCTCATTAATAAAGGAAACCATACGTGTAGTCGGAGTCAGAGTAGGAACTCGTGGAATCGGTGTCGGAGTCGGTTTGGAAATGCGAGCTCTTTTCATGACACTTTGTAGAGATTTAGGAGTCGGAGAGTCCGGAAAGATTTGGTCAACGTGCTCATAATATGAAGGAGACCGAGTTGTCGAGTTGTCATTTGGTGTAGGCTTCAACTTCTTCGGAGCACCCTTTGTCTTAACCGATTGAGACAGCGGTATCATTGCGGTTGAGACCGTAGATTTTCACAATAGTGCAACCACACTTTGCGCTATCGGAACCTACCGTTTCGGCTCGGTTGGCCTCGTGAAAAATATAGCCCAACCCCGCCCGAGAAATGTTGTCGATCAATTAAGAGTAGAGGAAATTACCTTTAAACCGATGTTCCAAAACCGTAATGCTCCGACCGAAAGTGGTTTGTATCTCATTGTGTTGGTTTTTAATCATTAGATGCACAGAGTCCCAATCTCGACATAAATCCCCCTTGCTATTCCCCAACCAATTCTTCAAAGTGGCATGTGCCGACTCAACTCTATTGGTGGTAGTGTTTCCAAGATGTCGTACGTTATCAGTCCACGCACAAACAATCTTTTCTTTCACTTGATCAAGAATGGTGGATTCAGTATATTTCAACAAAGTGGGGTACCTTTCGCACGCTTTCTGAAATTTCATGACCAAATCAGCATATAATTCTGTTGTGGGAGAATTTAAAATATGAGTCCATGCATCCATTATTTTCTCTACAATGACACCCGACTTGACCACTTTTCCGTCTCCCGACTCCACTTGTTTCGCACCCACCGCGGTCTTAACCCGACTTTGCACATTCTTTGTTATGTGAAATCAACAAAGTAGTGCATTGGAAGAAGGAAAGACCTTTGCAACCGCATTCATCAAGGCGTTGTCGCGGTCCGTAACAATTGCTTTTGGCATTTGAACATGTTTCTTCAAAAGTGACCGACATGTCTCCAACGCCCACGTAAAATTGTCCTCTTTCTCACACTCCAAAAAGGAAAAGCCGGCGGCATATGTCTTATATGTAGACGTAACGCCAACCATCTCAAACAATGGAAGACGATACTTATTTGTCTTGTAGGTGCTATCGAGAATGAGCACTGTCGAGAACGCGTTGAACAACTTGATAAAATCCGGACGAGTCTAAAAAATATCTCGGACCGTAATTCCATCATCGCGATATCTGTACCGAGACACGTAATCATTGTCCTCCAACATTTTCAACATTTGTTGCATCTCACTCGTATCTCCCCTAATTGTCTTGTTCGTTTGATACCGAATGTTATACATTTGCTTTATGTTTGCAACATTTTCGGGTTCTTTCCATTTCAACGTCGCAAGTATATTTTTCGGTTGGACAAAGTTCAAGGTCATGTCGGCTATACATGTCTTCTCTTCCGCCTTGAGCCGGCATACACTTGGATGGCCTTGAAACTTTGAACACATTTCGTGGTTATGTATACCACAACGAACGGTAAATCTCCATTTCTTGGAAGCTAACATGTAACCACCAATCTTAAAAGGGCACTCACATCTTCTAGTACCAGTTTTGTCTTTCTTTAACTTCCGTAGAGGTGCTTGATATTTGCCGCTTCTTTCGCAACCCAAAATTACAAAAGCTTTTCTTCTATCCGACCCATTATCCGATCTCCCGATATTTACACCGAAGCCAAGCTCAATAGTCGTCCTACGAATGTATACGATCATACTTTCACGATCATCAAAGTCTTGCTTGTTGTTAAAGTCACCGTCGACATCAACCGACTTTACGAGTATGCCTTCATCTTTCGGGGAAATCGACGCAACTAATTCTTTTGACATGTTATCGGGGTGCACCATATCTATTTATAAACAAGAATATAACCATTAATATGTATAAATAAAATATATTCGAAATTTCTGAAAATTTAAATTAATTAGGTTCAGGCATTTTTCCGGATGTGCACATCCGGAAATGTTCATGCTCAATTCGTTCCGGATGTGCAGATCCGGAAATAGCGTAACTAGTTTTTTCAAAAATGTAGATTGATAATGTGAGCAATGTAGTGGATGAAGTTGAATATTTACCTGAAATTCAGTCTTTTCTTGCTCCCTTTGATTTGTTGCACCAAAAACTTGAACTTTTTGAGTGAGAAATGGGATTGATGAAGTAGGGTTTTTTGAGTTGGTGAGAGTGAGCGTAGTAGAAGAATTATTGAGAATGGGAAGGGGAGAGTGATCATGCAGCTTCAAATATATCATCCATGCTTCCGAATATACAGATCCGGAGGCCTACTGGATATGCACATCTGGAACAACTTTTTTTTATAAGGTTACGGTGCGTCCGGATGTGCACATCCGGAATCAGGGGGCAAAAAAGAAATTTCACGTGGTGCCTAAGAAACTTGGGTGGTGTATTAAGAAATCCTCATAATATTTAGATTCAACTACATTACAAAAAGTAGCAGTTTAGGACCAAATTAACCAAAAACAAAAAATGAATACTTAGGAGAAATTAAAATTAACATAAAAGTAACAGCTATTAAAATTTAAAAAACATGTATAGTGTCGTAAAAAAAAGAAGGAAATAATAAATTTTATCCTCAAATAATATAAAAAATATATTAGGTGTTTGATAGAATGCTTTAACCAATTTCTTGCCTATTTTCGCTTTAATTCTTTTACTTTATGATGTTGAATTATTGTTGTTGTTGATGATTGTTGTTGTTGCAGGGTTGTGGTTTATGAATTATGGTGCTGAATTGTTGTTATTGATTATTTCACTTTATGTTACATGAGGTCCAATACTTCAATTTATGTTCACTTTATATAAATTATATGGTTCAATTTATGTTAACTAAGAATTTGTTTTTTAAATTTAGTTTATGGTCACAATAGTTAGCAAATAAAATTATGTTGTTAACTTGTTGTTAATTTCATGAATCATTATGAATCAGATGAAATAATGTTTCATGTTAGAATCAACCTCAAATTAGACAGGGCTTTGTTTTTTTATTGTAAGCAAGTTATATTCAAAAAGAGTACAAAGGGTACTCAAACCTGTTTACAAAAGATCGACGACACAGTTCGAAAACACAAAAGAGATTACCAACCAATTGAAACTAAGACAAGTAAAACAAAGGGTCATTGTCAAACTCAAACAAATTACAATTGGAATGGGTAATATCTCCTATAAAAGACCAACGCCACACCGTATACTTAATCGACCAAACTGTATCTATGACATTCCATCTGAGGTTCCTGAAAATGATTATGTTTCTGAGCATCCACAAGTTCCAACAAACTGCTAACCAAATACTTCCTTCCCTCCCTACCTTGACACTTCTTAATTTACAAAAAGCATACCAATCCAAAAGCTACTCTTAGGATTAGTACTACCAAGCTCCGTCATTCCAATCTAAGCCACCATTTTCCTCCACACCAACTTAGCTACCGGACAAGTGAAAAAGGCGTGATCCAACGTTTCTTTGTAGGAATTGCAGAAAATACAATTAAAATCTCTGGTTGAAGGTAAAATACCTCTAAACTCCAACAAATCTTTCGTCGGAAGTTTATTAAGGAGGCATCTCCACGCAAACGCCTTAACCTTTTGTGGAGCAACCACCTTCCAAACTAGAGCAACCGCCTTCTCATCCCTATTATCTGGCCCAAATGGAAGACAGAAAACATCGGTTAACCGATAGTAAGAATTAACAGTAAAATTATCTTCATTTCCCTGCTTCCACGAAATTTGATCTTTCCCATTCCGATTCATCTCAACTGTGCTAAGGAGCAAAATCAAGGATTCCATCTCATTCCGGAACGTCGTATTTACAGACACTGCATCACCAACAAAACCATGCTCTTCTAGACCAGAAATGGCACTGCTAATATGCTGGTCATTATTACTGATCCCATAATTATGAAGTGCACTATTGTATATCTCAACAGGGGCCAAGTTGTTAAGTGCTTCATCACCCGTATCAGAAAAAATAAAAACAGAATCTGGTCTATTAATCTCTTCATTCAATACAATAGAATTAAAAGCAATTGATTGGGGTATATCCGCCACTGCCGCCGGTTGCTCTGTAACAACCGCAAGATGCGCACTGCTATTCGCTTCAACACCAGACCCAGTTTCATCATTTCCTACATAAAACATGTTAGTTAAAATAAAATTGGCCCAATAAGATTGATCATTGTTGGTGCCCACTCCATCATATTCATGACTACCGCCAGCTCCTTTAATACCATAATCCCCCCACTCCCATTTACCGTCCACCCAACCACCTAAAGCCGTGACCGCCACATTCTTAAGGGTCGAGGCTTTGTACAGCCGGGGGTAAGAGGTTCTTAAAGAATCCGAACCAATCCACCGAGCACTCCAAAAGGAAGTAGAAAACCCATCTCCAATTTGGTACGAACAGTTGTTATCGAAGGCATCTTCTGGGTAAAATTTAGAAAGAGATAATATATCTTTCCATCAAGATGAGCTTGACATACCTCGAGGCATAACACAATCCCTATTTGACAACATCATTTTTATATCCCCGTATCGAGCTTTCAAAATTTTGAACCACACATTATCCGATCCAACAAGAATTCTCCATCTCCACTTGTTAAGGAGGGCCTTATTAAAATCACCAATCCTTTTCAAATTCAGACCACCTTTATCGAAAGGCAAACAAAGGGAATCCCAATTGATCCAATGAATTTTTCTCTTCCCTTCCGAGCTACCCCAAAGGAAACCACTTTGAATTTTAACGATCTCTTTCCGAATCTTAGCTGGTGCTTTATAAAAAGAAAGTTGAAAAATCGACAAACTATTAAGCACCGATTTAAGGAGAGTGATCCTACCTCCGAAACTCAAGAATCTACCATTCCAACAAGATAACCTCTTTTCTAACTTTTTGACCAAAGAGGCCCAAGAAGATATCCTCCTCGGATTAGATCCAATAGGAATACCAAGAAAGGTAAAATCTCTCGATTCCGATCTACAAGAAAGAAATAAAGTTCCTGCTTCAATGAAATTTGGCGGAACATTAATTCCAATTAATTTGCTCTTATGGAAATTAATGCCAAGACCCGAAACTAACTCAAACCATGAAGAACCGCTTTTAAAGCTCAAAGATGTTTCCAACTACTATCCCCCACCAAGAGAGTATCATCCGCAAATTGGAGGACATCAATGAAGCATTTCCCATTCACTCCAAAACCGGAGAAGTCACCATTCTCTACCAATCTCTTTACCAATCCCGTCAATCCCTCCGCCACCATAACAAAAAGAAAAGGTGATAAAGGATCACCTTGTCTTAAACCTCTTTCCACCACAAACTCACTATTAGGACTTCCGTTGACTAAAACGGACATCTTACTAGAGAAGATGGTTGCCTCCATCCACTTCATCCAACCTTCCCCAAACCCCATTCTCCTCATCATATACCTAATAAAATCTCAACTTACTTTATCATAGGCTTTCTCAAAGTCCACCTTGAAGAGAGTACACTCATTTTTCTCCTTGCATGCAAAGTCCACCACCTCATTTGCAACCAAAACACCATCTAGTAATTGTCTTCCCAGAACGAAAACATTTTGACAAGGTGAAATTAAAGAATACAATACCCTCTTTAACCTTCCCGCCATAAGTTTGGTTAAATCTTTGTACAAACACCCAACCAAGCAAATGGGTCTAAAATCATCCAAACCCATAGGGCTCTCACACTTTGGAATCAAAGTCAAGAAGGAGGACACCACCGCCTTCGACAAAATGCCCCCTTCATGAAAAGCTTTGAAAAAATAAAAATAAAAAGTCGTCCTTAATAAAGTACCAACATTTCTTAATGAACATGAAAGAATATCCATCCGGCCCCAGGCTTTTATTACCATCACAACTCCAAATCGCGTCTTTAATTTCCTCCTCCGTAAAAGATCGTTCAAGCTTGTCCCTCTCCTCATGATTAAGGACATTAAAATGAATTCCATCCAAGATGGGCCTCTCTCTAATCTCTTCGATAAACTTGTTGGCGAAATGGTTCCTCACTTCCTCTTTTACCTCTTTAACCGAAAACAAAACACCTCTAGACGAATTGATATAACCTATATGATTACGCCTTCTTCTCTCCTTCATAACACAATGGAAATACTGACTATTATTATCTCCATCATTAAGCCACTTTAACTTGGACTTTTGAATGAGCATGTTCTCTTAGATCCTCATATTCATCCAAAATCGACCCGTCAACTTCTTTCGGTTAACTATGGATTCGCTCGACAAATTCCCATTAGCAAAATCCACCATTACGTCATCCTCGTTAATCTCCCTCACACTATTCTCAACCTCCAAATCTAGTTTACCAAACACCTCCAAATTCTATTTTCTAATACTACTCTTGAGCATTCTAAGTTTTTCTTTAAGAACGTAATCAGTTCTCCCAAAAACACGCAACTCCCCCCATTCCTTTTCAACAAAAAGTAAAAAAAATTGTTGGTAAACCATTCATTATTGAACATGAATGGTTTAGGGCCCCAATCGGAATAGTCCACGACTATCCACACCGGGCAATGATCGGATATATCCCTTGGCCCAATGAATTGGCCAATCACTTTCCATCTATCAATAGCCTCTTCCGAGATTAAGAAGCGATCAATTCTACTCATTGAAGATCCATCTCCACTAAACCAAGTAAATTTCTTCCCTTTACATGGAACGTCTATCAATTCACTTTCCACCATAAACTCCGAAAACTCTTTCATCTCCAAATTACGACTATAAGCGCGCATACCCTTCCTTTCCCAAGAGTTGCAAATGGCATTAAAGTCTCCGCCCATACACCACTCCCCATCCGTGAATTTGGATTTCAAATCCAATAAATTCTTCCATAGCACTCTTTTCTTGCTTAGATCACAAGAAGAATAAATGTTCACCACATAAAAAATTGAATCTCTCCAAACAACTTTGACCCCAACAAACCCTTCACCTTTAAAGCTACATAAAACCTCCACACTCTTCATCTTCCAAAGAATAATTAAGCCGCCTGAAAGACCCTCGGCACAAGACCAAGTCCATCCAATATCTTCTTTAGACCAAAAGCTTCTCACCACCGCATCCGACAAAGAAACTAATTTAGTTTCTTGAATTAAGAAAATATCCGCATTACCTTTTTTGATAATTTAACTAATTCTTTTTCTCTTAATCAAACTACCTCCCCCTCTAATATTGAATGATCCGATAATCATTTCAACAAAATTAATTTTGCCTTCTCACCCTTCGATCTATCTTTGTCCAACTTTTCTAAATCATCAATCATCTTCTTGTAATCCCTCTCTTTATCCACTACAACCACCCCCAACTTTGCCATTGCATCCCACACTTTACCACCGACAGACGAGTCAAAATTCTCCGATAACTTCGCATTACATCGAAAGATATCGGAAGCTTCAAAATTTTCGCAATGAAATTTATTTGAGGGGATTTTGGATAAAACATGAGTCTCTGCCATAGAAAGGCGCATATCCCTACTAAAGTCAGAAAATTCAATAGAATCCGTAGACTTAGAACAATTGTGAACAGTTCTCTTGCCTTTATCACCTTTAAGATTGCTATCCCCAAGAACTCCATATGGGCCATACCAAGTTTTGAATTTCATTTTCTTTAAACCATTACATCTAAATCGTCTAGTCCCACCATGCGATGAGGTCTCCACGCCTACCAATTTATTCACCAAACTCTCATTAGTATCCTTTACAAAAGTGTCAGAAGAAAAGGAACTATCTAAAAACTTTCTCGTTTCATTATTAATGCCTTGTAAAGGTTACTTCACCCTTTTACATTTTCCAACTGCCTCGTCAAAAGTGCCTTTCCCTTTAACCTGCAAACCATCATAACTTTTTAAATTCTTTTCTTCCGCCGTATGTACCACCTCAAACTTTTCCTGCACGCCTGATGTACCTTTTGACCTATAATCACAGCTATCTCCCACTACCCCCGGTTTGACCATTGGATCCAAACGAGATGCTTCTCGTACCTCGCCCTCTTCAACGTCTTCTTCCATTCCACCTGGTTCCGTAAAAAACCAATCTTTATCAGAGCTTATGGAATTTCCAGAACACGAAGATCCTTCCTCGCTGACCTTGTTGTTGAGAGCCGATTGCGTCACGCACGTGGGATCAAATGATTTTTAAGGAGGGTGAATAGTGAAGAAAAGATCGTCAATCTCAGCCTCCAAAGAATCCATTAACCTGAAATTTGTCGGAACCCTGACCAGAAAATGAGCAATCCCCATGGTTGTCCCCTTTGAAGTAATTTCATCAGAACAAATGAAAGTACCAAAAGAGATTGCTATAGTCTGTAAAAACTCCAAGCACCATGCGTTGCAGGGTATTCCAAAAGCACTAACCCAGATATCCCGATCATCATCAACCTCCTTCGCACTCCATTTTCTGATATCTGTGAGCCACTGCCTCCACCAAGAAACCCCACCCTCCACGAATTCTTTCAACACTCCCTCATTCCTTTCTTCTAACAGACATAATTTCGATCCCAATGGAGTGATTTTGATCGAAAAAATTCCTTCGCATTCGAAATACGTCATAACATTGTGAGCCAAACCCGGACAAATGGTGGTTCCGACATAAGCCTTACGCAATCTCACTTTAGTTTCCTCTTTAGACACAAAGCTCACTCTGTTCAAAATTTCCTTCTCTGAATCTGGTTCTGGCTTTTGAATCAACACATCCGCATAAGAAACAGTCTCATCGTAGACCTTCCGGTTATTTCTTCCACTGTGTTGAGTTTTACTCCTCCTGTCATTCTTACCTATATTACTCCTCAGAAAGTCATTCGGACCATTCCACTTCAGCCCTCTTTCGAACCTCGGAGGATTAGCCTGTATTTTCCTTCCATCAATCACAACATTATCCAATTTGATACCCAAAATTCTACAATCCACGACGTCCTTAAATCGAGCAAAACCGAATCGCTTTCCAAACTTGTTACATCGAGGTGAAATAACCACCTCTATCACACTTCCAATACAACCAAACAGAGCAAAAATATCCCTAGCGCTACACCGATCAGGGAACTCCGATACATAAAAGGATGAGATTCCCTCTATCTCCCCTCCCTCAAATCCTCCCCCAAAGGGGAAGACGTCCCACTTTTCCTGCCTTTGGACTTTCTTTTTCTTCCTAACAGGTATCCACGCCATAAAAAGAGATACTGAACCTAAACCCAGACCAAAAAACCAGAAGAAAAGTTTAGAGAGAGGTGAGAGCCTCTCTCTCTAGTTTTGGTTTTTGCCCGATAATCGAATCCTTTTTAACTCAGATAGGACTATGTTAGTTTTAAAATTCTGCCGAAATCACTTAAATTAAAGATCTTTTATTCTGATTGATAACTATTTATTTATTATATACAATGTAAATTTATGGTCTTTAAATTTTTACCTACCTTCAAAATTTTTCTGACGATAAATTAAATATCATTCAATAATATTTCACCGAATACAAAAAGCTTTGGTTTATAATTATAAAGACACCTCAGCACTTTTGCTGAGAAACTAAATTTCAAAAAATCTTCTACATTGTTTTAAAATAATATAAATGAGTAAAAGAAAATAAATGATTAGATTGTAAAAAAAAAAAAAAAAAAAAAAAAACTGCATGAGAATATAATTGTTTAAGGTTAATGCGTGAATAATAATTTTTTAGTCGAATATTTTTTAAGCGATTATAAAGCTTAATCTTTTAAATCATACCGAATCAAATTCTTCTTTCTAAAAAATTTAACATATATTCAAAGTTAAAGAGACACTTGTCATTTCATCTAAGTGTTCTTGTTTATTTGATTTATGAACAAATAAAATGAATCTCTTTTAAATTAAAATAACACATGAATTACATTTTTCTCTTCTCTTGTTCTATTGGCCCTTCCGTATATAAATTCAAGTAAAGCATGAAAAAGGACAGTGAATCACAAGAGTTTCGTAACACTCAAACTTGTTTGTTAAAAGAAAACATCTAATACTGCCGTATCAACTTTTCAACCAAAATTTCACTTCAAAAATAGATGAAATTTTATAGAGACTGAATACAAAATATATTACGTAATATATTTATTCATGCATATAACTAGTCACATACGTCTATAATAAAATTTTAGTTTATCATATTATAAAAGTTTAATCTCTTTTATTATACTCAATCATGTCGGTGGCATTGTTCTTATTTTTAAATTCAGCTTTTTACTTAAGAAAGATTATTTCTTCTATAAATCAAATACATGCAGAAAAAAGCATACAGAAAGGAGAAACAACACATGCACAAGTCACGAGTTACATTGGTCGAAAATGACAACCATTATATGACACCATATTGCACCAAACAACATTGTCAAAAGAAACATACACGTAACACTATATTTAGTAAATGGCGCAATCAAACTTACACCATTAACATTGCAATACCACAAAAAACCATGCTCTATTAATGAACCTACCTACATTAAATTCTTGATTAATGATATTAGCCAAATACTTGAGTCATCCTTTGTATGTAACAATAAAAACCGTGAATCACGAAACCTTTAAAAATGTTAACAGCTTCTTGTCATTTCATGTGACTGATTAGTGCCGTATTGTAATAGATAAGCACATCTAAAGATAAATTTAGAACTTTCTCACCTTTTATATCATTACCCTACGTACCCACTTTGTGTTACCATTTGATTCCGCTATATTAGGTAAATGTAATTTTCATGACATGGTCTATTTTCTGATATTTGTGTGTATAAATACCTAACAAATATTATTTCAAAACATGCAAGATTAAAACACTTTCATGTTGTTATAAACCAACTAGTTCTCTTCAACTAACTCCTCGTTTTTTTAGCTTATTTTCCTCTTTCTTCCATTTCTATGGCATCATGTGAGAGCAATGATACAAGTTTAGTAGATATTGATTTGGAGGCGTTCGAAATTGATGTAAATCTCTTAAGAGAATTGCTTGAGGAAGAGGAAGAGGAGAAGGGTGCAAAAGATAATGGTAACAAAGAATGCGTAGTAGAATCCCTAGAGGAAAGCAGAAATGTCAATTCTAGTGTGATGGATGAGGAGAAAGAGGGTCAGCAACAGAGTTGTTTGGAGAAGAATGAGTGTCATTATGTTCATGATTTTGAGTGGCTGAATATGATGGACTTGATGGAGCCAACCAATCCATTAGACGAAGTGATGACAATGAATTGGTTTTCAGATGACAATGGGAAGTTTGATTTTGATTTTGGTTATGGTATTGGAGAATGCTACCCTCAAACTTGCGATGGTATTGTCTCCAATGACTCGAATTACAGTCGTTTGTGGGGAGATTGTTGATATTTAGATGCCTATCAATTGTTAAGAGAAGAAAAAAAATTGCTTATCAAAATTTAGCTACTAGTAATATCAATAATGAGAGGGGAAGGTGGAAATAGTAAAAGTAACTGAAGTGTAAAAGAATATATTTTATAATTAGTAAGTTAAAGAATAAAATTACAGCTTTTAGTTTCCACCAAGTTGTCTTGATATATAGTATCACTAATAACAACGTGTTGACCATGTTGTAAAAAGTATATTTATATTCATTGTGAAATCACAGTATAAAGAAGTTTTAAAAACGTCAGAAAAAGTTTTTGAAAAATATAATTTTTTGGTCAGGCACGCATGCATTTGTATATTTGAAGAAAATTGAATGCTTTTGAATGATAAACTTGAATATACTAATTGATTCATCTTCCGAAACTTTTTAATAGAAAATAAAAATTGAATAAAAAGAAATTAATTAATTAAAAAAAAACTTGTCTACATGTTAAACTATGAAATCAAATTTAAGAAAGTTGATTTAAAATCACTCCATGAGCAAAGCAAAGACAAAAATCACTCCATGAACAAATCAATGTGACTCCGAATACTAAAAGTCTAAAATATGCCTGACTGTCACATTGCCAAATTCAAACAATTGAATTGACCAAAATAAGAGTGAGTACATTATGTGTCTAACTCTAGCATACGTTTAGATGTGAAAAATCAAAATAGCGAAAAGCAGAGTGAAACTACATATGAATACAACAATGATGCACAAGGTTTGAAAATGAAAAGAGGGGGGAGCTACAATTAGTAACTTAATCAAAATCCTAACATTTTAGAACTAGACTCGGTCTAACCAAAGTTATTTTCAACAATCTTTTTCCTTACAACCAAGGTAAAACTCGAAGTTACAACTAAATTACTACTATAAGAAATTCGATGCTCATCCAGATATTTAGTCATAATTTTCCAATGCACCTTTAATAAATTACCAAATAGACGCATGTGAAGCTCCCAAGATAGTCAGAAGCCAATTTAAAAAACTAGGATGGCTTCCTGCAGTGGAAATTCACAAAATTAACATGAATCTAAGCTAGCCATATTGGAAATAGCTGTCAGGTATCTTTAGACCCAACAGCAAACTTAGCAATGAAGAATCCGATTGTATCAAGAGGAGCTGATGGGTCGAATCTCTGAACAAGGTTTTCTTCACCAGGTCGTAACCATTCCCTGTATACAAAGACAAGAGAATGTGGAGCCAAAAATTGGCATACAAATCAGTTATATTTTGGAAAGATAAAAAAAAAAGGCTATATACTTCAAAACTAAAACTACAGTAAAAATTGCCTGTCGAATATCAAACAACACAGTATCATCACAAATGCACGCCCGTGAGAGAGGGGTGATCAACAAATGGAAGAAAGTACTTACTCTACATATCCATCAGGAAACTCGCAGCTACCAACAAGACCAGGCCCTCCAATTTTTGGGTGCTGGAATAAATGAACATGCAAGTTGTGTGAGCATTAACTTTTAATTAATTACAGGGAAACCAAACATGAAAAAAAATTGTTTGCATTAACTATTTTCCCATCTTGTAAGATTGTCTAATAAGTAAGAAGAATCAACCTTCTCACAATTAGACATATCTATATTTTCATAAGACAATAATTCAGCCTTAGAAGTCTAATCAATTGGGAAAAAAATATGAAATCTAGGTGGTAAAAAATAGCATCAAACCTGTGGTGCCAACGACAGGTATTCGTATTTATCCAAAGCATATCGAACTAGTGCTTCATTCTCACCAGGATTAATTGTACAACTATTCAAGATAAGCGTCAACAGATCAGTTTTACAGAAACATCACAAAAATAAAAGATAAGACAGTAAAAGGCGCTTATAAAGACTACCCCGCCAGGATCCAATAAAATCACTGTTACTGTTAATAATACATGACCGCAGATTATGATAGAAAACTTGTAATAATGAGGTCAAGCATGCTTAGGGAAATTTGATCGACAAAATGTACATGCTTACGTGGAATAGACTATTACCCCACCAGGTCGAACCAATTGGACAGCCTGGTCAAACATCCTTCTCTGGTACTTTGCATGGCTTCTTAAAGATTCAATTGTGTCCTACCAAAAACAAGGCACTGCATGGTCACTTATCTTTTTTGTTTTTGGTGCTTAAATATATTTATATCATAAAAATACAATAGCAAACTAAACCATCCACATAGAGAAGATGACTGCACATTACACTGGCCAAACTAAGTTCTAACTATTGACCCATTACTTTTACATCCTATAGAAAAATTCAGGTATATGCGAAGATATAAACAAACATATGGAATGGGATTTAATTGTTGCCTTGTTGAAAATTATGTACTATAAGTTCAGAAGTGAAAAATGAGTCAACTCCTACTTGAAGATATGCAGGTGCCAGGTTACTATTTGCTACCAATATTTGCAGCAGTGCGTGCAAATTGGTCTGAATGTGAGTATAGATTAAAATAAATGAAGCGCAAATTTCAATGAACAGATCTTCTACCTCTCCAGCAAATAATCGAGGCCTTAAACCTAGGGCAGAACAGGGAGCATCAAGAAGAACTCTATCAAAACTGTCAGGATCAAAACCTTTTGAACTATCAACCCTGCCACCCCCACTCTGATTTCTACCAGGTCCATTTCGCGCTTTTCTCATGCTCTTTCTGATCTCAGCTTTGCTAGGATAAGCTCCTTCATGTGCCTTGTTACCTTTACCTGTTGTTTACATTATTAAATAATATATAAGGATAAGAAAATTTATATTAATATCATATATATTATTTATAAATATTAAAATTATCTTTAATAATTACCGGTCGAACCTTTAAACCTTAAACCCATACCTACTCCGGTTTAATACCCGGTCCGGTTTTAATTACCTTGGTCTTAACATATTTTTTTACGTACAAATCAGCATAACATCATTTTTTAAGAAATACTAGGCCTCCCCTTTAATGACACTCAAAATGAGACGAAGAGAGTATTAATTAGAGTGTTTAATGCTTTCTCTAACTTTCTCTAATGTGTAAATGCACGGCAAGTTAGCAAGTAGCAACTAGCAAGTACAGGAATAGAACTTACCTACCATTTTCTTCCAAAGTCTCAGTTTTAAAACTTTCGGTAACAAGAGGTGAGATTCTTTCTACTTGCAAATTTGAAGGCACTTGATTTTTCACATTATTGGTGACATTATTATGGCATGTATCAATAAAAGTATCATTATCATTTCTTCGAGAAACAGATTTAAGGGCATCTAACTTAAATGCTTTTATGCAACTCAACCCCAATTCAGCTGCCAGTTTATGAATATCCAGAACCTAGACAAGCATCAAAAATCAGTATGTTTAGAAGCCATAAATAAATTTATTAGAGGTCTACAAGATTCAAATACAGTTTGGAATTTCCACCTTGTTATGAGATCTATCAGTTGCAATGACCTCTCCTTTATCCTTCATAAGTATTGCAATTGCAGTTGTTTTCCCTCCTGGAGCAGCACACATATCTAGTATCCGTTCACCCATTTGTGGGTCTGAATAGCAAAAAAATTATCTACATTAAGGAATTAAGACAAAAACTTACAAAGAAGGTGAGAGGATAGCAAATGCAAAACAGAAAAATAAATAAATAAATAATAATAATAATAAATGAGCAGTGTGACATTTATATTAACATTTTTTTTCCATCACATTATAAAATGCCCATGATACAGAAGTCGAAGTCCCTTTTCAAGATTATAGAAGAATGTAAAACATGCTGAAAAATCAATGTAACTTTTTTTTATATTGGTGACAATATAAATGTTTAAACAAAGAAAATGTCGACAGAAAGGAATAATTAAACACATCTATATATGTGTAACTTTTCAAACCTACAATTAAAAATTATTGTCAAAACTTAATTTTCAGATAATCTAAGAGACTAATTGGCAGAATAGTAAATAATCTTTTTATTAAAGGCACAATTCATCGACTCATGTAAATGCAAAAGAAATTACACAATAAAACAAGAAAGGCATATTGGCTAAAAAGATCACTCTAATCCCTGTGCCAATCTGGCATCCAACCTCCAATTCCCCACTAAAAGGCCATGTTCTGAGGGGCTCGTGAATGTCAGAAAAACCCTATCCAATTAAGGTTCAAACTCAACTTCTCAAAGTTGTGTTTTAAATTATGTTGTTAATCTCGGATTGCAGTGCAGAACGCCGGACCCTAAATCAACTATAGCGGGGATAGCTGTCATTGCAAAGACTAAAAAACAGTAAACAATCTAAACATAAATCCCAAAAGGATACACAAACTACACAAAATTAAAGGGACAAGCATACTGAATAATTATAAATTATAATTAATTTGGGTCATTTATCACTAAAATTAAAAATCAAAACCCAATATAGAATAGCTACTAAATGAAGTTCTAAAAGTAATCAAAAGAAGAGAGGAGAAGAAAAGAACAGTGGAAAAACTGAAGAACAAAAGACCAGAGGAAGAGAAGAAAGGAAACCAAAAGAACAGTCTTCCCACGCAGAAGAAGGAAAAGCAAGAGAAAAAGGGGCCTTCACAGTTTGCACGCAGAAGAAGTAGAAAAGAGTCACACGCAGAAGAACAGTTTGCTCGTGAGGAAGAATAAAATAGGTCACTTAAAATAATTCAAAATGAACAATATACCCTTAAAAAAAATTAACAAAACAGAAAAATTATGGGTATTTGAGAAACTTTGCCTCATGGACACTGATTGCGGACCTAAGGAGCAATTGGATCGCAATTTTGACACAATCCGCGACCGTGATCGCCGCACCTGTTGAATGCGGCTTGCCGACTGAAATGTGTCACAGTGGAACATACCACCACTACTCTGCGGATCCACAATTACCCTCTAAAGCAGCGCAGTTGACGACATAGGTACTAAATATGGGGAACTAGCTGAAGATCTATATAATTCCTTTCCAAATCTGATATAGAACCTCCTCTCCCTCCCCTACAGAGGCTATGTGTTGGGACCATATGGATCCCTGAAAATATGTGGCTTCAAAATCAACTTCTCAAAGTTTTGTTTAATCCGGAGATTTTACTGAGGGGTGATAGTATATATGATGGGTCTTAAAGCACAAAATAGTAAAGAAATGGATAGAACAGTGTGATTAGAATAAAGAAGCTGCAATTGTATTACTATGAGATCCACAATTACAGGAAAATAGGGCAGGAAGAAAAGGAAAATAACAAACTGGTAGTAGCTACCAATTCCCAAGCACGGAGTGCTCCCAAATCACCAAAGGTGACCCCACCAAATCCTAACTGAATTCCTTCCTGATTATTCCCTTCCAGCTGTAGCTAAATATAGCCACTCTCATGCACTTAATTCATTCACAGCCACGTCATCATCTTTAATTCCTTTTGTCCTCTTCCTCGTGTAAACTCTCCACACCCTTGGCCTAGGTCCCACTTCACTAATCACATTTCTATCAACTCCCGCCTCCTTAGACAATGCCTTGTCCTCAAGGCCGAATTCAGGAAACTGACCACGCAAAAATTCGTTATCCTCCCATGTCACATCCTCTACAGCTTTGTTTTTCCATTGTATCAAGGACTGCTGAACTTCATTACCTCCCTGCACTGTGACTCTTGAACCCAGCACCTTATCAGGATATACATCATTCTCCTCGGTCACCTCCAAATCTTTTGGTAACTCTCCCTGTACCTGATAGTTCCCAACAGCTTTCTTGAGTAATGAAACATGAAAAACTGGGTGAATCTTAGATGTTGCTGGCAGTTTCAACCTGTAAGCCACTTCACCAATCTTTTCCGCCACTTGGAACGGTCCATAAAATCTTGCAGCGAGTTTCTGATGAATCCTTTTCACCACTGACTGTTGTCTATGAGGTCTTAGTTTCAGAAAAACCCATTCACCAACTTCAAAACACAAGTCCCTCCTCTTCATGTTAGCATACCTTGACATTTGTTCCTGCGCTTTGAGCAAATGAAGTTTGAGTTGGTTTAGGGCCTCATCTCTTTCACTCAATTCCAATGCCACGGCAGCCACTTTCGTCTCATTAGACAGAAATCTCAGCAATGCAGGAGGTTGTCTCCCATAAACTACCTCGAACGGAGTCTTCCCAATAGATACATGAAAGGTAGTGTTGTACCAATACTCCGCCCACGAGACCCACAATGACCAAGTCTTTGGATGATCAGAAGCAAAACACCGCAAATAACTTTCCAGGCACCTGTTAACCACTTCCGTTTGACCATCAGTTTCCGGGTGATATGCTGAACTCATTTTCAGTTTCGTACCCTGCAACTTGAACAACTCCATCCAGAAATGACTCACAAATAAAGGATCACGATCACTAATTATAGAGCTTGGAATTCCATGAAGTCTCACCACTTCTTTGACAAAGAGTTCAGCAATGGATTTAGCAGTATATGGATGTTTGAGTAAAACAAAATGACTATACTTGGATAGTCTATCCACTACCACTAAAACAGCCTCATAACCTTTAGACTTAGGCAACCCAGTGATAAAGTCTAAGGACAAGTCCTCCCACACACTATTAGGAATAGGTAAAGGCTGTAACAAACCACCAGGAGTCGTAGCACTGTACTTTTGTCTCTGACAAACATCACAAGATCTGACATAATCCCTTACACTCCTCTGCATTCCCACCCAATATAGGGAATCTGCCAGTCTGCGGTATGTTCTTAGAAAACCTGAGTGCCCTCCAGCAGGAGTATTGTGAAATTCTTCCAATAGCCAAGGGATAGAGGGTGATTCGGGGGAAATCACCAACCTGCCATGATACAGTAAAACTCCTTGTTGCACCTGAAATCCAGGTCTAAGCTCAGGAGACTCCTGCACTTCTTTCATTAACTTTTGAATGTACGGGTCATTATTTATTTCAGTCAAAAGTTTCTGTCTATCAGCCCACAAAGGAAAAGAAATGATAGAATTCATTTCTACCTCACCATGACATCTAGACAGAGCATCAGCAGCTCTGTTTTCTAGGCCAGGCTTGTACTTGATTTCAAATTGATAGCCTAGAAGTTTGGCCAACCAGCACTGCTGATCTGGAGATGAAATTCTCTGCTGCAAAAAATGTTTCAAGCTCTTATGATCTGTATGCACAATAAATTCTCTGCCCAATAAATAATGTCTCCAATGCTGAATACACAGCACAAGGGCCATTAGTTCCTTCTCATAAACAGATTTTGCCAGATTCCCATCAGATAAAGCTTTACTGAAGAAAGCAATAGGTTGCCTCTGCTGCATTAGAACAGCACCTATACCCTTGCCAGCCGCATCACACTCAACCTCAAAGGGTAAATCAAAATTTGGAAGGATTAGCACAGGAGGAGAAGTCATGATCCTCTTCATTTCCTCAAAAGCCTTGACAGCTTCTATTCCCCAAGAAAAATTATCTTTCTTAGTCAAGTCAGTGAGAGGTTTTGCTATTTTACCATAATCCCGGATGAACTTTCTATAATACCCTGTGAGTCCTAAAAAACCACGTACCCCTTTCACGTTCTTTGGTGTAGGCCACGCAAGAATACACTTCACCTTCTCAGGGTCCACTGCCACACCCTCACCAGAAATGATATGGCCAAGGTAATCAATTTGTGCGCACCCAAACCTACACTTTGCTTGGTTTGCCACAAAACAATGCTCCACTAAAACAGACAAAACCATCTTCAAATGCCTTTGGTGTTCCTTGATATCTCTACTGTAAATCAAAATATCGTCAAAAAACACCAAGACAAACTTTCTCAAATATGGTCTAAAAATGTCATTCATGGTAGCTTGGAAGGTAGCCGGGGCATTCATCAGTCCAAACGGCATAACCAAATACTCATAATGACCGTTATGTGTTCTAAATGCCGTTTTAGGGATGTCATCCTCATGCACTCTAATTTGATGATATCCAGATTTTAGATCAATTTTAGAAAACATAGTAGCTCCATATAATTCATCTAACAGCTCATCGACTATAGGAATTGGGTACTTATCTGGTATTGTAGCTTTATTTAAGGACCGATAATCTACACACATTCGCCAGCTCTTGTCTTTCTTCTTGACTAGTATCACAGGACTTGAAAAAGAACTCATACTTGGCCGAATGACTCCTGCTCTCAACAGCTCTGACACTTGCTTCTCAATCTCTTCTTTTTGGTGGTGAGGATACCTGTAGGGTCTGACATTAATAGCACCATGATCAGGATAAAGTTTAATCCGATGCACCTGACTCCTCTCAGGAGGTAGCTGAATGCTGTCTCCAAACACTGCCTGGAATTCTTCTAGTATCGGCGTTAGGTCTTTGGGAATCACTGATTTAGTTACTTCTATTGATTGTAAATAAGCCCACCACCAACCCAACTCACTTCTGCTATGAGTATTCTCAAGATAAGAGTTTAGATATCCTTTGCTGCCTTGACCTTGCAATTTTACCAACTCATTTTCATAAGAAAATTGCATAGTCATGGCCTTCCAATCCATCATCACCTTCCCAAGAGTACTTAACCAAGCAACTCCTAACACCATATCCATTCCTCCTAACTCCAACACCAGCGCATCCACAATCACTTCAATCCCTCCCAGCTTCATATTGATCCCTTTACACACTCCACTTGTTATCACTTTATGACCATCACCAAGCTTGATACTCTTAGCTACTGTAGGTGTGATAGCAAGACCCAAAGCAGTGGTCACTTTGGGAGAAATGAAGTTGTGACTCGCACCACTATCAATCAACACTAATAAGTCTACATTCTGTATCTTCCCTTCAACCTTCATGGTGTGAGATTCACCCATACTTCCCAATACCCCCATCAGTTTACATTCCACCTCCACTTCTTCTTCACTTTCCACCGTCACATCTTCCATACTCACAATTTCCCCTTCGTCTGTCATAGTTTCACCCTCTCCTAAGATTAAAACCCTAAGAGCTCTTTCTGGACATTTATGTAACGTAGGGTGGTATTTTCCGCCACATTTGAAACATAGACCCTTCGCTCTCCTCTCTTCGAATTCATCATTGTGGAGACTTCGTACTCCCTTCCATCTCTCCGTCGCGCCGGAACGCGACCCCCCTTCGTTTTTGCGAGCTGAGGAGACCAAAGACGACGTTGAAATCGCGTTGGATCCAGTCGAACTCGTTTTCTGACTCGGGTTTGACCCACCCGACTGAAACTGACGAGTTGCATCCTTGGGCTGGAACCCACTTTTACTCCTTAATAACCCGGCCCAATCCTTCTGGCCCACACGCTCGTACCCCCTTTTTTTCACATCACGACTCTCACCATCATCGTCGTCCTCCCTCAATTCCTCTTCAACATCCTTCGCAATCCTCATCATTTCCATCCTATTCCGAGGATTCAGAGTACGCACCCTCCTCCGAATCTGGGGTTTCAATCCACTCATAAAATATCCCAAATACTGTTCTTCAGGAAGCCTGCCAACTTGTGATGACAACAGCTCAAAGGCTTCGACAAAATCCTCCACACTTCCATTCTGCTTCAACGTCGAAAGCTCCTCGAACGGATTCTCCAGACGACGTCCGCCATAACGAGCAATTAACGCTCGCTTCAGCTTCTCCCATGACAACTCATCTTCCGTCTCCATCAACAGGTTGAACCAATGAATGGTTGAACCTTCCATGCTCAAGCGAGCCAACTTCACACGCATATCATCTGATGTGTTCTGAACATCAAAATAAATTTCGGCCCGTGTAATCCAAGCCACAGGATCATTGCCATCAAACAGAGGCAATTTCACCTTCTTTCCGGCGAGACGAGACTCACTCTCTGCAGATTCATCCGTAGAGGCTTCTCCTTCTGGCGTCTCTCCTTTCTTTCCAATCTGTTTGCTTAGTTCTGCTAGAACCAAGCTTTGTTGATGCATTTGCTGAGCGTGCTGCTGCATCTGAAGAGAAAGTTCTTGTAGTGTTGCCGTCACATTCCCCATCTGTGTCTCCAAAGCGTCAACTCTGTCACCCATCTTAGGCTTCCTTGGCATCTACAGTCGCCTTCTTTGTGTGAATTCGATCCGGTAGGTCGGACCAATTGATGGGTCTTAAAGCACAAAATAGTAAAGAAATGGATAGAACAGTGTGATTAGAATAAAGAAGCTGCAATTGTATTACTATGAGATCCACAATTACAGGAAAATAGGGCAGGAAGAAAAGGAAAATAACAAACTGGTAGTAGCTACCAATTCCCAAGCACGGAGTGCTCCCAAATCACCAAAGGTGACCCCACCAAATCCTAACTGAATTCCTTCCTGATTATTCCCTTCCAGCTGTAGCTAAATATAGCCACTCTCATGCACTTAATTCATTCACAGCCACGTCATCATCTTTAATTCCTTTTGTCCTCTTCCTCGTGTAAACTCTCCACACCCTTGGCCTAGGTCCCACTTCACTAATCACATTTCTATCAATATACAACAACAAAAGCATTTGCAACCAAGAAAAACAAATAGACAATCCTTGTAAATCACACCAAAGGAGGGAAATAAGAAACAAGGCCGTAACTAACGTACCTAAAGCATGAGCAGCAATAATGCTTGGCAGGTTTTGAAGAAATATTTCACCCTCGAGCACATCTGGAAAACCGAAAGGAGAAAATATTAGAGTAGTCATACATATTCACTAAAATACAGAAGGCGTCAATATCTGTGGCATGGCTCATCATATCATACAAGTGAAACTTCATAAGTAACAAGCCAATTCATCTACAGCCGAAAAAACAAAAAATGTAATTCGACCAGGCGTCAATATCTTAGCCAGTTTAGAACAACCATAAAACTGAAGGTGGAAACAATAAAAAAAAAATATTGAAATAAACGTATCTTTACCACTGAGAAATAAATAACTATTAAAAATAATTGCAAAATGTAAAGTGATGATAGAAAGAATGCAGTAATCAGTTTAGACAAAACCAGCAATATAATATATCATACATACAAGAGAGTAAACTTACTGTGAAAAGAATGAAGTTCGTATACTCTATCCTTCATATCCACACCAAGTCCTTGAGTAACACGGAACATTCCAGCCCTTGACAACATTGCAGTTCCTTGGCCAATATATAGTCCATTTCGTTCAAGATAATATGGATCTGTGAAGCAAATGAAGCTAAGAAATCATATCGACCATATTCCAAAAAGCTTACTCAAAGTTACAATGTCTGTTTGAAAATACAATCTCATCATCTCCCCAATGACCACATCCACCAACATATAATCCAATTTATATGTTATATAAACTTTTTACCAAGCACGACTAATTATAAATAAAACTGAATAAATCCTACAACAATTATGAGTCATCTAACTAGTAGTTTCTAATATTAGTTGCAATGAGCTCCTACACCTGAACACTTTTCAAAAAGCACTCTTGTGTAACTTCTCCATATCCACCTATAAACCTATAAGGCCTTATTTTCTAGTCGGATAAGAAACCCCTATAAGCTAGAAGCAATCATCCAAGCTGACTAGCTAAGTCGTGCGCGAGATAAGAAACCCCTATAAGCTAGAAACAATCATCCAAGCTCAGCAGTAAACAATTATGCTTTTGCAGTTTATGAAACCTCAATTAAAATGCTAAGTATACGACAAGTATACCAAATTATCGACACGAATCAGACATAAATACAATACACTTGCTAGTACCTGTCTCGGATCCTTGAAGAACAATACCACGCGTCATTCCAGCACTCCAACTCCCATCTGAACCCTTCTGCTCTACAGAAACAGATACAGCAATTGTATCTCCTTTCTCCACATGAGCACTGCAAGCTAGTATACCAGGAACATATACCTAAAACACAAAACTAACCTCCTCAATAACCAATCAACGAAAAATAAACTCAAAAATCCCTAAATTAACAGAAAACCCTAATCAAATCCCACCTGAGCTCCCCGAAGAACTGCTTCAGCACACTTCCTACTAACAATAACCTCTTTAGGAGCTACATTACCATAATCAACACGGTGCGGTCCCGAACCCCAAACAAACACAACATAATCCAGTCCAGGAATCCGACACTTGAAAACTGGTCCAGAATCAGAATCAGAATCCAAACACTCCTTCAAAGGATTCACCGCATCATCGCCATCTTCACAATCATCCGCATTCGACGATTTCTTCACGAGCAAACGTAACTTCTCAACAACAGCATCACTATCAGACCGGAGAGTGTTCACGCGAATACACGAGTAACGAGAAGGTCGCCTGCGAAATCAAATTACATAAGATGAAAATTCAATTCAGTATAGGAGAGGGATTAGGGTTAGAATTTGGGGGGAAATTGTGGTACGTTAAAGCGGAGGAGATGCGAGAGAAGCGATCGGAGCCATAAGCTTTGACGAAGTAGTTGTGAAGTTGAGGGTTCCAGTTGAGAGTGGGGTTGTAGGAATATCGTAGCGAAGAAGAATCGTGATCGGAAGTTTGCATTGTTTCTTGAAATGTGGTGGTGGTTATCGAATTGGAGAGATTGTTAGAGTCGGATGAGTTTGGTATTTTGTGAAGTGTTCTGCGGGTGGTGAGGAAGAACAAGTCCCTCCCTTTCTTCATTCAAACAAGAGTAAGTGTACTAGTAGTAACATTAGGGCTTCAAACTAGTTGGGGAAGTGTCTTTTGTTTTGAAGATTTTGTTAAATTACACACAAAAAAAATTACTTGAAAAAACTTTAAAACTTAAATTTAATAAATAAATTTAGTGATATTTTGTTTACATTTTGTTTGATTGATAAATAAGATCTACAGAAAATTAAATCAAAAAGTGTATTTAAATCAAAAGTGTATTGATGTTGATTAATGAACTACACCCTCTAGTCACTATTATAAAAAACAAAACAAAAATTGATTTATTGAATAATTGATATATATGATATATAATAATGACTAAATACATTATTTATTCAATAAATTTTAAAAAAAATATTGTTGTTTATAATAATGACCAAAAGTGTACTCATTATAAAAGAATTTGATTACACCATAATTCTTCAAGGACTCTATTAAAATTTAATATTTTCTCTTTTTGGATGAAATCTTTAGAAATTAACTAGTTAAGTATGATAAGGATCTTAAACTTCATTCTAAATTATTTAATAATTTTTAAATATCTCACAAAAAATTTCTTTTTTATTTATGGATCATGCTAACCGGTGTCTCGGACACTCGTTAAGAATTTCAAATATAGAAAATATTATATGTTAAGTGCATTAAATATGCACAATATTCTTTAAAAAAACTAATTATTTATATTTTCAGTGCGTTTAATACACATATTTTTAGAAAAATATTGTCTTTTAAATGTCTTAAAGAATGTTCAATTTACCTTTTAAATCTCTTAACGAATGCTCGGGACACTCGTTAGCATTTCCCTTTATTTAATTATTGGGTTTGGTCACACGATCAATATGTATTTTTGTCATCATAAACCTCATCATCATTATAAATTATTAGTAATGAATATTTATATCTCTTTTCACTGATTTTATCGTGATTTCTTTTGTTTTGGTAATGTAGACATCATTTGGAAGGAAGCTTCCACATCCTTTCAATCATTATTTGGAAGCATCCTTTCGGACTATTTTAAT
This sequence comes from Lathyrus tuberosus, assembly GCA_022829125.1. Lineage (NCBI taxonomy): Eukaryota > Viridiplantae > Streptophyta > Magnoliopsida > Fabales > Fabaceae > Lathyrus > Lathyrus tuberosus. The sequence goes on along the minus strand of JALAZF010000338.1, from coordinate 6,084,708 downwards.
ATTTCTTTTTATTTTACGTACAACAGTTATAGATATGGTGCTATGTGATATTATCAGTTTCAGTAATATATTATAGGTTGTTGAGTCGTGTTACACTGGATTTTTCGACTTGGCTATAAATGGCAAATATCATGAGAGCAGCCACAAGCATGTCACGTGGAATGGAAAATAGAATGAGCCCATATGAAGATCAATATGACCCAAAGTCGGAAGTCACATGAAGTGATGTTGGTCGAAGGTGGCAGGGTCAAAGGAGGTGGTGAGGAACTCAGGGACTTAGTGAAATTGAATATTATGCTATGTTGGCTAAGGTTAGGGTTCATCACTACAATGGAATCAAGGTCGACTCAGTCACCACATGTGGAGTTCATCACTAAAATGGAAACAATGTTGACTTAGATGCCACATGTGGATTTCATCACTACAATGGACAATACGATAGAGCATGTTACCTTAACATGGTCGACGTTGAAGGTTGAGAAACACAAGAAATAGGGGATTTAAATTGGGTTTCATATTTCATCCTCATTTGCGTAATTTAAGTCAAATGCGTTAACAAGTAAATAAAATAAATGAACACAATTATTTATCCTGGTTCACTGTCAACGAAGTTACTCTAGTTCACCCCTCAAGGTGATTTCGCCTTATCACATGGACTTAATCCACTAATCATCAACATGATTACAACCACAATGGAAACCCTTCATTGCCTTCTTGAGAATCATGACATTCATTCGCCTCTCAAGGAATCATCCACTAAGCTGTTAAAAACACGCTTAGTCTTCTCAAGCTTTCTGGTCTTCACTCGACAGCTCAAGGAATAACCTCCAAGCCGTTAAACCACGACTTGGCCCTCTCGAGCATCCTGATCAACATTTGACCGCTCAAGGAACATTACCTTTTTCATGGATTTTCTTGTGTGCACTAATATGTTTCTTACAAGTTGATAACAAAATAAAGTACATAGCAAGTTGTGAGCAACAACTCCTTACTTTCTAATATAAAAACTATCTAAAATAAATCTCTAAGAGATTATAAAGCTCCATAGTTCTGTATTTGCTTAAAAGCTTTCTTATTGAGCATTGCGGCTTCTTATCATTAGATTTAAGCTTCTACACTCCTTTATGAGTAGTTAATGCTTCTTTCAGCTTAACTATCAAGATCAACTAAGTTACTATGTTTCACTTATTGATGTTTCACTTGATGAGATTCACATGGCTTTAGCATGTTGCATCGTTATGTGTTCTTCATTATTCTGCTTCAGCTTATTCTCCATTGAGCATTCTTCGTTTAAGCTTCAGCTTGCAGCATCTTATACTCCTTTCTTGAGCATATAATGTTTTTTCCAATTCAACCATCAAGTTCAACTAAGCTACTATGTTTCACTTATAATGTCTCACTTGGGTAGTTTCATATGGTGTTAGCATAATCATCGTTTGTGCACACTTGTAGTAGTAGCTTCATCTTTGCTTGCTACATGTTGATTTGTTTGCTGTGTTGAGTGATAATCCTTTGTATGAACAGTAATCAACAATCTTTTATCTTTCTCTCTTGTGATCAATGGCTGCTTCAGCAATAATCTATGAGCTTCTAGCCATGAGCAACATTTCTTCAAGCTTCCAAGTCTTCAATTTATAGAGCAGGAGAGAATAGATTCGTTGAGGGGTATTCTTGGAAACATATTCCAACAGCAATATCCCAACGTTCACATAAAGGAATGGTCAACATCACTGTACAAAAAGTTACTCCTGCGTCACCTTCTCGAGGTAGAGGATACAAAATTTTAATACTATTATATTCAACTTAAAACCATTATGATCTTCAGTCTTCTAGCATCTTCAGAGGCTTCAAATATTGACTTGATGAAGCGTGTTGTAGAAATGTCATTCTTTGTGTAGTCTTCAGAAACTCAGTCTTCAGAATTCCAAGATCTTTGTTCAGCAGAATCTATCTTGAGAATCTTCAGCACTCGTTCTTTTAGAATCATAATCTTCAGAGTCTTTAGAACCTTATCTTTAGAGTCTTCAGATATCATTAAGCACATTCTTTGTCTTCAGAGTCTTCAGCACTTCGTCTAATCAGAATCTTGTCTTCAGAAACTCTTCAGAACTTGATCTTCACGAAATGTGTCTTCAAAATCTTTAGAGCTTGTTCACTTGAACCACGTCTTCAGAATCTTGAGAACTTGTAACATTAGAAGCGCATCTCATTAAAACCGTTGTTTTAGAAACATTCATGAATTTTGACTTTAACTTGTACACACACATATGTTTTCTTCCAGAGTGTTGATAATGGAGTCTGATGATGTCACATGCCTTCTTATCAGAGTCATAATCATATTGACAACAACCACACACTAGACAGAAATCATATCATATAAAATTGTTCTCTTAGATAATATGTGCAGTTATCATCAAAACTTAATGTCCAGATGTAGAACCAAATCTTGTTCTTACAATCTCCCCTTTTTTTATGATGACAAATAATGCATTTTGATATAGCAATTCGTGTAGGGTAATCACCATAAATCCATAAAGTCAAAGATAAGCTTAGCAGGCTCCCCCTGACTCTGTTACTCTCAAAATTCTTTTATGCTTGTTCAGAGTCTCCCCTGATCCCAAGACTCATAAAATGATTTTGAAGTATAATCATGTCCAAAAGAAAAGGATTACTTCTCAATGACGTCTCATCAGAATCTGACTAGAACTGGCTGGTCTTCATCTCAGAACCAAGCTTACTATCAGAATACTGTAGACGTATCAGAACCTGATTTGTCTCGTCAAACTTGATGTCTTGCATTGTATATCAGAAATTGGTAGATACTTTCTTAGGTGCCACGCATTATGTATCAAAACGAAATCTTCAATAACTTAGCACAGATCATCAACAGGTGCACATATCCTTAATCATTTTATAGTTCAGAAACCAAATATTTTTTTTATGACTATGAATTAATTTCATCTACACAGAGTTCACATTCTTTCAACGCTGGAGTTTAGATACCATGTGAGGTTTGGATACCATTGAATTTTAGATACAAATTGAATCATCATTTCATAAAGTTAACAACTTCTGAAAATTTTGGGTATCAGCACGAAATTCATGGACATCTCTTGTTTCTGATAACTTAGTAATCAACACTAGATATATTATCAGATTAAGCTTGTTTGGTATTCTTCTTTCTTGTACACGTCTTCTGATATAACATATCTTCTGATATCAATACAATTTATGTATTCTGATATATCATAGCTTCTGATATGTCTTAACTTCTGTCTTTTGATAACCTGTTCTAACATACAGTGAACTTTTGCAAAGTTCCTGAGCAATTCTTAAACATGTGGTTAGAAGTAAAACATATTCAACATATTCAATTATATTTGGGATTAGATTCTTTAGATTGGATATCAAAATCATATATCACTTTCTCCCCATTTGTCAGAAATTAAAAATGTGTATAAACGAAATTGACAAAGTAATACAAAAAAGAAAATGTCATTAATATTTAATAGAGAAATTACAACAGAAGACGAAAGACACAAAACACAAGTGAGAAACTTAGACCTAATGACAAAACCTAAGAACAAGGGAACTAGTCTTGATAAGGAGAATCACTATTCGTATTCAGAAATCCATGATATCATATTGATTATTGATGGTTTTAGAGTAGTTCATAGGTGATCACCAGTCAAGAGCAAGTTTTTCAGTCATTCCAATTTGCTTAATTTTAGCAACAATTCCTTGTAGATCAAGAATATGAGAGATGACTCTACTGAAGGGAACCTGAAACAATAACTCCTTTCTGGATGAAAGAATTTCTCCTTTCAGATAGTTAAACATGGATTGAGGCAGATTGATCTTAATCTTGGAGATTAAGAAGAGGATGAAAAGCCTATCCATTATAGAGATCCATCATGTTCCTTTTTCTCTTGGCCTTAGATTTGTTCCCATGATTTGGCACCATACCTTTGCCATAGAAGAGAGAGTAGAGGGACTGGCAGCAGGTCCTTCATGTCCATATATAATGTGAACATGTTTAGCGAAGATGTTGTCTCCTCTATATTCTTCAACTTTTTTCCATCTTCCTTGCACTCAATAGTTTGAGAGATAATTTTGGAGTTGATCATGATAGGAAGACCAGAGACAACAGATAAGATAACACAATCATTAGACTCAGGATGAAGAACACTGGCATTTGCCCAGAATTCTTGTACAAGAGTCGAATAGATTGGTCCCGAAAGCATTTCAAAATATTTTTCCCATTTCTGGAAGAAAATACTGAATGGATTTTGAAAAGATTATTTTCAAATAAGGTTTTGAAATCAAGAGATTTTTCTTTCACGAGTTCTAAGTCAGAAATCTCTCCTTTAATGGTTTTTGAAGACATGATAAAGAGAATTGAAGAAGAAGAAGAGACGAAGATTATGAAGGTATCACAATTTAGAGAGAGGATGGAGTGGCCAGGGCTGATGAGGAAGGATTAAAATAAAGGGAAGGGAGACAAAGAGTTAAAGATAATTATAGGAGATGAAAAGACTCGTAACACGTGAAACAAAAAGAAATTTTGACTACTGCTATTTCCAAAGGGCTTGATAAAATGTTAAGTTAATACACTTAATAAAAATCAAGAGTAGGAGACCTGTACAGACAATAGGTTTAGGGAGAAGTAGAGAAGACACTCAAAGAGGAATGAGTTTAGGATATCTGCCAAAAGGTAAGGTGGCATGATTTTAATGTCTTGTATCAAAGATATTCTCATTACCCGAGTTGTCCCATCAGATACTAGGTGTGATACAAGTAATACAAAAGTTGTGTTAACGTATTAACCTTTCGTATCATGATGATCAATAAATGCATCACGTTTTTCAGTTTCCAATGGTTAAAAACATTTACCGATGGTCAAGCGTTCTATTCAGATTACTTATGAATTAAAAGGACTTTGCTGGTAAAAAAGGTCGCATATCTTAGTAGTATAGCAAACTTCACCATGCATTAGAAATTTAATTTTCTATTCTGGGGGTTACATTTAGAGATAGCTTTTTCCATTTGATGTAGAACTAAGTTCAAATGTGAAATGGAAACAAGTTTAATTTCAATAAGGAAATTTTGAAAAAGAAATTATCCTAGTAAGGATTTTATCTTAGAGATTTTTAGAAATTGAATTCCTTCTGATATTGTCTCTTAAAACGTATTTCTCTAGAATATAAGAATAGATTTCTAGATTATTTAAAGATTAAATAGTAAAGGTTAGAAATACATTACTCAAATACTTCTGTAGATTCCAGCTTCTGATGTTGAGACTTCTTCAGAATCACCAAACGTTCAGCTTCTGCGGTAGTTGACTTGTTGACATCACTTCTAGCTGGACCACTAGAATCATTTCTTCTTCCATTGTCTTCTTTCTGTTGCAATCTTCATAGGAATCTTTAATGTTATCCAGAGTCACGTTTATCTTCATGGCTTCCACTCTGAAGGGTGAGAACATCTCTTCTGACGTTGGTTTCACCTTTGATCGTTGAAGAATAACCAAGTTCTTTCTCTAATCTTCATCTTAGAGTTGTCCATCTTCTATCTTTAAGAGAGATCAGAAAATGACTTCTTAAATAAGGTTTATTTCCAGAAGACCAAAAGTTTCTCGGCTTAAACATAAATCATTGAGCATTTATGTGCTAAAGATACTTGTTGGAATCTTCTTGCATTATCAGAATTCAATCATTGAGTAGATGCTGATCTTTATCAGATGGAACCAAAATGTATCTCCTTTGAGGGTTTGAATGATAAACTTGTTCTTACTGATTTGATCTTATGAATAAAAAACAGTTCATCAGAAAGTCTGTATTTCCTTTCTTAGAAAGTGTGAACTTTGATGACTTCTGATTTAAGCATTTTCTGATTTCTTCATTCTGATACTTCTAAAACAGCTTCATTTACTTCATCACATAGAAGATAGTTTCTAGCTTTGTATTCTTCTACTAAGCCTTTTAGTTTTCGACTTCCAAGCTTACCATCGAATCTGACATTGATTTGATTTCTGATGAAGGTGCTTCAGTAGCCGTTGGATATTCAGAGCAATTTAATCAATATGCATCAAAATAGACTCAAATCATATTCTGTTCTGAATAAACATGCTAGCTGGTTCTTATAAATGCTTTGTCACAATGATTTCTCATATATCATGATTTTAGCCATTTCTTTTTAAGCTTGTTCTATTCTTTAATCATCTGTATCTTATTGTGAAGAACTAGAACACCAGAAATTTCTTTTCATCAGATAGCTTCTTAAGCTCATACTTTCACTCAGTCACATGAGTCCAGAAAATGGTGAGTACAGAAGGATACATTTATGTATCTGAAGCTTCTGAAAAGAACTTTGAATATTATTCAGACAAACTTAAGTTTGTTCAACTGAGATACCTTTCTCAAGCTAACAACTTGCTTGTCTTATGTCACCCCAATTTTCCATATGAACACATATGTCAAGAATTAAGAAAATTGATCGTGCATGTGTTGTTCTTCCAAACTCCTGACAGCTTAATAATCTTTCTTTCTGATCACTTCATAAATCTGCAAAGCTTTCCAGAATCGGAGTAGATATCTTCATTCTGTGCAGACATTCAGAATCCTGATAATAAGCTCCAAAGCTAATTTCCAGGCTTGATCAATTGTTATTAGCTTCTATTCAAATTGCAAGCTTCTAGTCATCTTCTTCAAGAATCCTAAGGAAGAAATCATCATTCAGAATCTTAAATTCTGTAGTCATGATTTAAAATCTTAATAACAAGATTTCTAACATTTTCAGCATACTTCACCTTGAAGTGTTCATGCCCTAATATCATGACTCAAGCATTTTCTCCTCTTCACATGAAAGAGTTCTTAATAAGAAATCCTGAGAAAGTCAACGGTAGACCGAATCTGATTGTTGAAAACATCCCATACTCAGAAAGAATAACTTCCAGCAAACAAGATTTCTTGCTTTCTGACGATTCTTGTTGATCCTTCTTAGATCATTCTTCTTAAGCCTTGTATAGGCATCACCTTGAGAAGATACGTAGTTCTCAACTAACTTATTCCAAGAATAGCATTCATCAGATTCTTTAAATTATCTGATGAGTCTATAATCCTTTTTCCAACTGATTATTTACCTTGATTTCAATATTCTTGCAAGCATCGTAGGAAAGGGTTATATTGACAATAGCAACCAGCTCTAAGAATCAGTGACATAATCCAAAATGAACCTTTCTGGTTTGTCATTTCAGTACTCAATCTTTTCATCATGTATGAGACTGAAACTGTAGATGGTGGAGTATAACCATAGCATTTCTCAAAGCTTGTATAGATCTTTATCTGACACGGTTAAGTGCTTGATAAACATCAATAACAGAACCGGAGCTCGAATACCAATTAAAGGTTGAGAAACACAAGAAAGGGGTGGTTTGAGCAACATCTCCTTGCTTTCTAATACAGAAACTATCTAAAAATAAATCTCTAAGAGATTATAAAGCTCCCTAGTTATGTATTTGCTTAAAATCTTTCTTATTGAGCACTACAGCTTCTTATCATTAGCTTTAAGCTTTTATACTCCTCTCTGAGTAGTTAATGCTTCTTTCAGCTTAACTATCAAGATCAACTAAGTTACTATGCTTCACTTATTGGTGTTTCACTTAATGAGTTTCACATGGCTTTAGCATGTTGCATCGTTATGCATTCTTCATCATTCTGCTACAGCTTCTTCTCCATTGAGCATTCTTCATTTAAGCTTCAGGTTGCAGCATCTTGTACTCCTTTCTCGAGCATATAATGCTTTTTCCAATTCAACCATCAAGTTCAACTAAACTACTATGCTTCACTTATAATGTCTCACTTGAGTAGTTTTATAAGGTGTTAGCATAATCATCGTTTGTGCACACTTGTAATAGCAGCTTCATCTTTGCTTGCTACATGTTGATTTATTTGATGTGTTGAGTGATAATCCTTTGTATGAACAACAATCAACAATCTTTTATCTTTCTCTCTTGTGATCAATGGCTGCTTCAGCAATAATCTATGAGCTTCTAGCCATGAGCAACATTTCTTCAAGCTTCCAAGTCTTCAATTTATAGAGCAGGAGAGAATAGATCTGTTGAGGAGTATTCTTGGAAACATATTCCAACAACAATATCCCAACGTTCACATGAAGGAATGGTCAATACCACTATACAAAAAGCTGCTTCTACGCCACCTTCTCGAGGTAGAGGATACATAATTTTAATACTATTATATTCAACTTAAAACCATTCTGATCTTCAGTCTTCTATCATCTTTAGAGGCTTCAGATATTGACTTGATGAAGCACGTTGTAGAAGTGTCATTCTTTGTGTAGTCTTCAGAAACTCAGTCTTTAGAACTCCAAGATATTTGTTTAGAAGAATTTATCTTGAGAATCTTCAGCGCTCGTTCTTTTAGAAGCATAATCTACAGAGTCTTCAGAACCTGTTCCTTCAGAACCTTATCTTCAGAGTCTTCAGATTTCATTAAGCACGTTCTTTGTCTTCATAGTCTTCAGCACTTAGTCTAATTAGAATCTTGTCTTCAGAAACTCTTCAGAACTTGATCTTCACAAAATATGTTTTCAGAATCTTCAGAGCTTGTTCACTTGAACCACGTCTTCAGAATCTTCAGAACTTGTACCATTAGAAGCGCATCTCATTATAAAGTCTTGTAGACCTTTCTCATAAAGTCTTAATTAGAATGTCTAGAACTAACGTTCATTAGATCCGTTGTTTTAGAAACATTCATAAATCTTGACTTTAACTTGTACACACACGTGTGTTTTTTTCCAGAGTGTTAATAATGGAGTCTGATGACGTCACACGCCTTCTTATCTGAGTCAGAATCATATTGACAGCAGCCACACACTAGACAGAAATCATATCATACAGAATTATTCTCTTAGATAATATGTGTAGTTATCATCAAAACTTAATGGCCAAATGTAGAACCAAATCTTGTTCTTACAGTCGTTGAAGAGCTCGACGAGGACAATCGGTTTTTGGCGCCTAGAAAAGTAGTTGAGAAATTCAAATAGTGTCAGGAGGCGAGAACTACGTCAACATCGACGGTTATTCAGAGAAACGTGGGAGCACGTCGAGGGAAACAGTTGCATGGGTTTGGGACGTGCCACCATAGGAGTAGTCTACCATTTTTAGACAGTTATCATATAGTAGTATATAAGGGCACTTAGGTTCATTTTGTAAAGGGTCCGCAATTGCACACACATTTCTGTAAATTCAAAGTACCCGCGTCTTGAGAAACGAGTTTGAAAAGATATACGTATGTGTTCCAACATTTTATACATTTCTAGAAATTTTACCTTAAAATTATTTGTATGCCTTAAAGTCTCTTTCAATTTCCTTTACTTGTCCTATCAATTTACATTGTTTGCACTTTAATTTCAACCCTTTCTTTTCCTGCATTTGTCTTTCGATTTCAAAGTTTTTTCATTACTTTACTTGCATTTTACTTCCATATCTTTCGTTCTTTGGATACTTTTTTATTATTTACAAGTAATCACGGCGAATATTTTTCAAAGAGTTACTTTAACTTCGACAACATTATGATTTTCACAAGTAATAAACACACAAATTTGCCCGGGAGATTTTCGAGTTTGATCCCTTTAGTATTAATAGAAACTTGTATTTGTTTACCGAATTTCACAATAAACAAGTCGGTGTTCCTAAAGTTAATGTTTACATATATTTTATCATTAAGTAGTCTATGTGATCATATGTCTAAATGGGTTTGTGCAGAAGCTACTAATTTAAGTTTTGGGATAGTTATCGAGAGGTCTGATTCTGGTTCTAATTAAAGACAACCATGTGTTGTGGTGAGTTGTGAAAAAGGTGGTGAGTATATAGAAACTCTTATGAAGTTGAAATATTATGACACATAATTAAGGAAAATAGGGATGTCCTAATAGGTTGTGAGGCTACGGGGAGAATGTTTGGAAATTTAATATGTTGCGTGATGTACACAATCATGAATTTGATCACAAGTAGCAGATCATCCTATTATTAGTTGTTTAGGTGGTGAAGATAGGATTTTTTTTATTGAGATTAAAATGAACATGGTTTTATAAGAAAGGGTTAATACCTATTTTCCCCCTGCCATATAGGTGGTTTTTGAAAAATCCCCCTGCGAAAAAAAAAAGTTGCAAAAATTTCCCTAACATTTGAAGATTCTCTCAATTTTGACCTTCATCACATCCAGTCATAAAAAATGCTGACGTGGCAGATAATTTTTTTTTTTAAAATATTTTTCCTATGTGGATGACGAGGTGGTTTTTTTTTTTTTTTTTGATTTATTTTTATTTCCACGTAGGCATTTCCTTTTATATGTATTGTTTGGTTTATTTTTGAAATTATGTAAACATTCAAAAAATGACATAGGTGAGAATCGAACCCACCCCCTTTCTTTCATGCCTTCAATTTCTTACCATTAGGCTAGACTTCTCATGTTGTAACATTGTTTCCATTAATTAATGTTAATACATATTTTTTATGTTTTACCTTTAATTGATTATAATTGATATTAATATATTATAACTAAATAATATATTTAGTTTTAACTTTTAATTTTTACCTTTAATTTCGTTTTTAATTATTAATTTTTACCTTTAATTTCGTTTTTAATTATATAAATATATAAACTAAATAAACTAAACTATTTAGTTACAATATTATTTAAACTATATAAACTATATATTTAATATACAATCTAAATATATAAACTAATTAATAATGTAACTATTAATTTTTAACTAATTAATACTGTAACTATTTTTAACTAATACTGTAACTATATATAAACTATTTTTAACTAATTAATTAGTTACAATTTTTAACTAATTAATATTGTAACTATTAATTTTTACCTTTAATTTCGTTTTTAATTATATAAATATATAAACTAAATAAACTAAGCTATTTAGTTACAATATTATTTAAACTATATAAACTATATATTTAATATACAATCTAAATATATAAACTAATTAATACTGTAACTATTAATTTTTAACTAATTAATACTGTAACTATTTTTAACTAATACTGTAACTATATATAAACTATTTTTTAACTAATTAATTTTTAACTAATTAATACTAATTAACTAGTTATAAATAATAGTTACAGTATTATTTATAAAAAGTATCATTTATAAAGTATCATCTATAAACTATTAGTTACAGTATTATTTATAAACAAAATATCATTGCAATAATTACTGTAACTTATAAATAATAGTTTAGATTAAATAGTTTATATAGTTTAATATATTTATATCATTTATATATCATTTATAAATAATAGTTTATATAGTTTAAATAATACTGTAGCTAAATAGTTTAGTTTAATAAAAAATTAGTTATAATATATTAATAAAATTAATTTAATAAAAAAGTTAAAACTAAATATATTATTTAGTTATAATATATTAATATCAATTAAAATCAATTAAAGGTAAAACATAAATAATATGTATTAACATTAATTAATGGAAACAATATTACAACATGAGAAGTCTAGCCTAGTGGTAAGAAATTGAAGCCATGAAAGAAAAGGGGTGGGTTTGATTCTCACCTCTGGCATTTTTTGAATGTTTACATATTTTAAAAAATAAACCAAACAATACATATAAAACGGCATTTTTGATGATTGGATGTGATGAAGGTCAAAATTGAGTGAATCTTCAAATGTTAGGGAAATTTTTGCAACTTTTTTTTTCGCAGGGGGGTTTTTCAAAAACCGCCTATATGGCAGGGGGGGAAATAGGTATTAACCCTATAAGAAAACACACTCATAGTTTTGAAAGGAAAGAAACATGAAAGAGACACAAAAATATTAAGCAATTTTATAATGTTTGACACATAAAAAACAAGACAATACTGGTTAAGATCTGAAAAACAATTATTTTTTAAATTATTAGATGAACATCATTATGTTTCTAAGTATGGAATGACGTGTGATGGAACATATGTTTGAGATACGTTTTGGACGTATCTAGAATTCATCAAGTTGCTTATAATAGTTTCCATCATATCGATAATTGATTCAACGCATAAGACTAACAAAATAGACTACATTTTCTTGAAATTGATAGTGTTACTTCTAAAAAGATGACATATTCATTTGGCTTCTATTTTGTGGAATGTGAACAGGAAGATAATGTTACTCGAACTCTATAAATGTGTCACAATTTGTTGAAGAATCAAAAATATATATGTCACGGGTGATTCTCATTGATCATGATACTTCACTAATAACTTTTGATGTAATAATAATTCCTATATCATATGATTTACTATGTTGGTATCATATAACTAAAAATGTGAGATCTAGAACTAAGTCGGATAAAAAAAATAGGAAAATCAAGGGTGGAGATGGGAAAATTGTCAAATCTAAAGAAATATTATAACTCATAATGGAAGCTTGGAATGTTATATTAAGTTTTTCTACATGGGATTTTATATTTATTTTGTTGTAAATTTTATAAACGTGTGCGTGAAATTTCTAAAGTTTTAGAATATGTTGAAACTACATTATTAGATCTAGAACTAAGTCGGATAAAAAAATAGGAAAATCAAGGGTGGAGATGGGAAAATTGTCAAATCTAAAGAAATATTGTAACTCATAATGGAAGCTTGGAATGTTATATTAAGTTTTTCTACATGGGATTTTATATTTATTTTGTTGTAAATTTTATAAACGTGTGCGTGAAATTTCTAAAGTTTTAGAATATGTTGAAACTACATTATTAGACTAGGTGAAGAAGAAAATAGTCAATGTCTCGACTGATCAAGTTAGACACCTTGACAACACTATCACAAATAAAGTTGAATATTCCCATGGTAGATTGAAAAAATATTTGTTAGATAGTAAGTATGATTTTTGCAAAGTTTGGGAAGCATTGAACAATATGATTATACTACAATGAGATAGAAACATATACTAGAACATAAGTTCAATAACAAGACTTTTTATTCTCATTTGATTGGAAATATTTCTCGTGGAAAATTGAATTTTATATATCATGAAGTTGTGCGGCAAAAAAAATTGGTTCAAATAGCTTCAGGTGTGGTTGACAATTACAAAAACACGTGGTATTCCATGTGCTTATGTAATTGTAACATTAAATAATATTAAAAATTGATCAAATAGAAGGAAAAATTGAATGTTAAAAGTTTAATATATTTAGATGGTGTAATTGATTATGGTGTGTTTCAGTTAAGTAATTTTGAGAAAAATGTGGTTTTCACATATGGATAATAAAATTTAGGGTTAATACCTATTTTCCCCCCTGCCATATGGGCGTGTTTTGAAAAATCCCCCTGCGAAAAAAAAAGTTGCAAGACTGACCTTAACAAATTTTAAAAGTTTTGATTTAAACCTTTATAAGGCCACATCATCAAAAATGCTTATGTGGCAGTCATTTTTTTAATTTTTTAATGAAAAGAAATTCCACATCATTAATAGGCTTTGTGAAATGACTCTTATACCCCCACTTTTTTATTTTTTTTTTATTTTTTCTTTTATTTAATTTTTTTAGATTTTATTTAATTTATAATTTTTTTATTTATTTAATTTTTTCTTTAATTATTTTTCGTATTAATTTTATTTATTTAAATTGTTATTTTAAATTATCAAAATACTAGATTTGGGCCTAAGCCCATTTTTATTTCAATACTAACACACATGCTCCAAGACAATTTTCAATTCATTAATATATAATATTGATTGGTATATATACACTTGTTTTGCTTTCATACCAACCAATGTGGGACTTTAGCAGCAACTAATGTCCACCATTCTTATATAACCCCCATTTTCTCTACCCATTTAAATTCCAAACTGCAGGGGGAAGGTCATTATCCATTTCCAGTGATGCGCTGAAACGTGTTAGGAGCCTTCTCGGTGACCCTGATTTGGGAGATTTCTTTGATGGAGGGGATTCACTTTTATCATTTCCAAATAAGTGACAGACCAACACAATCGCTTCCTCTGTTGAAAAAAGTGAGAGTAATAATAATACTCATACTCCTCTGGTCCATCAAATAACACCAGAAGGCAATCACAATCACATGGCAAAAAGTTTCACATCCCCTTTGCAGCCATCTAAGCAAATGGAATTTTCAAATAAGCTTTGCCATGAAGGTAATGGGAACAACTTAATCATGAAATTTGATGATGTTGTGGTTTGTACACTAAAATGAAATGTGTTGCAGCATTTTCCCAACCCAGTCAAACAGGTGACATCGGGTAATGCAGGAAAGTACATATTCAGTGATGGGTCTGATGATAATGTTATGGGAGCAGAAGCTTTCGTCCATCTATTGGCACAACACGGAGCTTCCCTTCATTTTGCTTCAAAAGAGTAAATTGCTTCTGTCCTGAGCTTTTGCTTCTAGAATTTCTGGAAACTATTAAGGAATAACTTTGCTTTATAATTGCTTAATTAAACAATGTTCTTTTGCCTAGTTTTAATTGGCGTAGTTATACACTTGCATTGCACATGTCTCTAGGTGGGTCTTGAATCATTACAAGTGGATTGTTTGGAAACTGGCATGCTACGAGAGATGTTATCCATCTAGATGTGCTGGAAAATTTCTGACTGTATCGAATGTGCTTGAGGAACTGAAGTACAGGTATGTAACTGCTCTTAGACAACATATTTGAGGAACTGAATGTGTTTTTTACTAATAAAAGTGTGAAGAATTGAAAGTTGTGCTCTGCGAGAGATAGTTTTGATAGTGAGAGCACCTGCAAGAAAAAGAAGCAGTTTTGATAGTGAGAGCACATGTGTGAAAGAAGCTAAGGTGAGAACAAGTCCCACATTGGTTGGTATGGAAGCAAAACAAGTGTATATATACCAATCAATATTATATATTAATGAATTGAAAATTGTCTTGGAGCATGTGTGTTAGTATTGAAATAAAAATGGGCTTAGGCCCAAATCTAGTATTTTGATAATTTAAAATAACAATTTAAATAAATAAAATAAATACGAAAAATAATTAAAGAAAAAATTAAATAAATAAAAAAATTATAAATTAAATAAAATCTAAAAAAATTAAATAAAAGAAAAAATAAAAAAAAAATAAAAAGTGGGGGTATAAGAGTCATTTCACAAAGCCTATTAATGATGTGGAATTTCTTTTCATTAAAAAATAAAAAAAATGACTGCCACATAAGCATTTTTGATGATGTGGCCTTATAAAGGTTTAAATCAAAACTTTTAAAATTTGTTAAGGTCAGTCTTGTAACTTTTTTTTTCGCAGGGGGGTTTTTCAAAACACGCCCATATGGCAGGGGGGAAAATATGTATTAACCCTAAAATTTATAGTACATGTGTTGTACCCATAAAATCATAAATTGAAATTTTGGCACGTAGTGGACAGATGTCGGATATGATGTCAGGACGTCGTAAAAGTAAAATTAACACAAGAACAGTTTAAAGAAAAATTGCAGGAATTTAAATAACACACAGTAGTTGTTAACCCAATTCGGTGCAACGTCACCTACATCTAGGGGCTACCAAGCCAGGAAGGAAATTCACTATGATAGTATTAGTTCAAAGCTAAACTCCATCGTTTACAACTTCTCGCCTAATCCCTACCTTGTGCAACTTCTACCTAGAAATTCTCTAGATATGAGATCCCTCTTTCACTTCCTAATCAGTCACAATTCCAGTGAAAATTCAACAATAACCCAAAATAGAAGTAAACACACTTCCAAGAACAATACTTTGTTTTGCTTAAAAGCTTTAAATTAAGGATAATACACTCTTGCTTAAAAGCTCATGAGTGAACAATTGACAATTAACACAATCCTACTCAGATGTCAAAAGACATAAGAAAGGAACACAAAGAACAACACAAAAACCCTAGAAAAATTCTCACACACAAAATACGGCACACACACACTTTCTAGGAATAAGCCTTTTTTATAAATAGCATTTGAGAAGCATGGGCTTAGGCTTAAAAACCACAACAGATCCAAAACAACATCTGCAAATATTCTGCATAATCTTCTGCACAAAAATAGGGACAAAATACAAACTTTTCTAAAAAATCTCAAGGATCCTTTTTACGAAAACTAACAGAATTTGTCATAATATAAATTCCCGCAATATACTCTCATGAATAACACACATGTGTGAATCAGAACACACTCAAAAATCACACTAAAAATACCAAAATAGACATGTCCTAGCTATTTAGTATAACATGTACTGGAACATGTCACAGCATCATACAGGACATGATGTCTGACGGTCATGGCAGAATATCTGGTTTAACATCTTGCTAACAACATGTTGTTTTACCAAAATGTAGCCAATCCAAAAAACCACGGAACTTACAATCTCCCCATTTGGCAAAATTTGGCTAAAACAACCTTAGCACACATATCATAAGTACACCGCAGAAACAAAACAAAGAACCTCAAGAACCACAGTTCTGTAAAAAAAAAAGAGAAAAACTGACACCACAATGTCAAGACATTAGGTCTGACATCACAAACCAACACAAGATACATAAGAACATGTAAGCTTTGTACAGACTACAATCTTGCAGCAGCAAAAACAGACAGGTACATAGCTCACCCTGTCACACATAATCAGTACTCCCCCTGAAGGGAAAAACCAAAAACGCAAAACAAACACATGAACTTCTGAACTCCCATAGAATCACACTACACAAGTGTTGTACCCCAAATTTTACCCTCAGATTTTTCTGATCATTTCATATCATTCTGAGTCAGTCTCTGTTTTCGTATTTTTAGTAAACATCTCATTAATCATGTATTTTCTCCTTCATGTTATTCTTGATTTAAATTATTTATTATTTTTATATTTTTAGTTAGATTCTCATTTTAAATTTGTCTAAGATTTATTTAGTTAATTTCAACATAGTTTATCTTTTACTTAGTTCATATTTAATTTAGTTTAATGTTTTTAAATTACAATTTTTATTTTAAGCTTAATTTAATTTTATTTTAGTTTAGCTTTTATTTTTAGTATAGTCTTATTTAGATTAATTTTAATATAGCTTATTTTATTTTTAGTCAAATTTTAATATCAAGTAGTTTAAGTTTATCAAATTAGTTTAATTTTAATTTCTAGTTTAATTTTAATTTTTACTGTAATTTTAATTTTATTGTAATTTTAACTTTAATTTTGATTATAATATAAGTTTAGCTTTAATTAATTTTCTTTTGTTTAAAAAATCATAAAAGTATATAGTTAGAGCCCAAATTTCTTTTTTATTCATAATACAAAAATACAAAAAGAAGGACTTCTTTGAGCCACTTTCACACATGCCATGCTTTACTACCCCAAAACATGCTTCACACTGCTACCTCCCTGCCTCGTGCGACCAAAACTTTCATCAAAAACACTTTGCCTCCAAACCTTTGACCAATAACCTCTGCTACACCAAATAACAACAGGCCTTGAAACAAGCTCAGACATACTATCCCGTATCACCTGCAATTTCGTACCATAGCCAGCACTACAACACTGCATAACCTTCGTACCGCTTCCTTCAAAGCCACGCCAAGAGTCCCTCGCACAGACCTGCTCTAAAAGCTCTGCTGCAACCGACCAGACGCTGCTACTCCACCCATAAGACCACTTTTTCCTCCATTTAACACCATAACTTTCCTCCACATTCAACCATCTCCTCTTCACATACTCACCGCTAAAACCACACTTCATAACTCTTTCAATAAAAGCTTCAAAAACCATCACCAAATAATAATATATCCTTCAAAATCATCCATATCCAAACACAATCTCTTTCACCATGTTCTTCCATTAATACATTTCTCAACACAACATTCTTCCTCCATTATTATTCTTCACCACTATTCACTATCACTCTTCAACAACCTTCCCTCACTATTCATCATCACCTTCTTTATATACATCACCATAACTTCACTTTCATCCATCACCCTTCACCTTCCATTTCCACCGACACTTCGACGTTTCCGTCATCAACCAAAACTACACGTGCAAACAAAAACCACGCGAGACAGCACGCAAGAACGGAGAACGAGAGACACAGCAGCACAAGGAAAACGATTCGAAGAACAGAGGAGAAGAAAGCAAGTCGCAAGTTGGTGAAAAGGAAGGAAAACACTGTAAGTTTTTTTTCTTTTCTTTTAATTATTTATTTTTACTTTTTCGTTGTATTTTTGTTAATTTCATTTTAATATGTGTTTTTATTGTGTAAATATGTGTGTTGCATATGCAATGGTGTGGGTACTTTTTTCTCTTCATAGTTACTTATGTGTGTATGCATAATGTGATGTACGTGTGCATGTTGTGTTTACTGTATGTGTCATAACATGTTTATTTATGGGAAATTATGTGTGCATGTTAAGTAGCATTGTTATGTAGTAGCGTGGTGTGTGCATTTTGTGTTAGTATTTTTGTAAGTGAACAATTAATGCGTTATAAAATAAATAGTGTTAATTAATTTTCTGTATTTTGTATCAGTGTATGTCGTGTAAAAGCTGTGTGTTAGCAAGTGTAGGTTTTAAGAGGCAAAAGTCTTTGGGTTAGACATGACGAAAAGGAACAATACAGATGCTATCTCTTTCTTTTTTTAATTTTTGACAAAAATAGGATATTTGTTTTAAAGTGGTTAAATTGTGTGGATAGGGGTCTGTACGTGGAATCCAATTCCTAATTTTGAAGCTTTAGTCATTTAGTTAGATTTTTTTTTTAGAATTAATCTATTATTTAGAATTAGTTTAGTGATTTAGCTTTATTTAGAGTTATTTAGCTTAGAAATTAGTTTTAGGATTTAGCTCACTTGTTTTTAGAATTAGATTTAATTTGTTAAGGATCAATTAGCTTTTTTTTTAAAGTAGTCTTTTATTAGATTTAATTTTATAATTAACTAGCTTTATCAGAAATTAGATTAATTAGCTTTTAATAGAATTTGGTTTATTTTCGGGTCTCGTTTATTTAGATTTTTTTATCAATTCTTAAATTTATCTTGACAATTTGTTTTTAGTTGATTCCTAATATTATTTTTCAATTTAATTCTTATTGTATTCACTGTATATATGTTGTTGTTCATTCTATTCTTGATAGCCGAGGTTTTTCCTCGTTGTTTCTCTGTTGTTTTCCCCTCATTCCAAAGGAAAAGTCTCTCTATTGACTTCATGCCATAGATAGCTCAAATACCTTGTTAACCTCAAATAATTTCACAAGAGATAGCCATTAATCTCTCCTCCCTTCTGACCTGGCCTTCCCAAAGAGATAGCTATTAATCTCTTCTCCTTTAAGACGGTCCAACCTTTCACAATCCTTTCAAGAGATAGCCATTAATCTCTTTCTCCTCAACAATCCATCCTTACAAGCTTTGCTTTCAAGCTTCTCACCCTACTTTCCTTGGAACCTTGACCGTGGTCAAGGGTTCCTCACCCCCATTGAGGGGAACTACGAATGCTCTTATTCCATTCCCGTCAGGATACGTAGGTACGAGATGCGATGTCTTGGCGAGCATACTTAGTGTACATACCTTAGGTTTTTTACCTTAGCATTTTCCTTCAAAAAGCAAACATAACATAACACAAACTTAGCAAGAGGTTTCTGTAGAGTACTACAGATACTTAGGGTGCTAATACCTTCCCTTTGTATAACCAACCCCCGAACCTTAGATCTCCCCCCCTTTAGGTTTTTTTAACGATCTTGAACCTTTTCTTTGGATAAATCAAAGTCGGTTGTAAAAGAAAATGATGCTAGTTAAGTAATAGCTTGTTATCCAATTTTCACCGCAACAACAAGCACTAACACGTTCACACTCCCCCTGAACACCACAACCTACTGCAGAGAATAAAGTATTCTCCCAGACACAACAAATGGTTCCACATTAGCAGCAAGCATGGCAAATTATCATGCTCCCCCTAAAAAGTTGCATTTATCCCGGCAACAAAAACCACCACTCTTTCTAAGCAGTAGTACAAACATGACATAAATTCATGACACCTGATCCATCATCAGAAACAACAAATAACCTAACACTTTACTTCCCCCTTTTAGCCAAAAATTGACAAAAGGACAATAGAGTAAATGTAAACAAAAATAAATGAAAACACAAAAAAGAAATGCATAAAGCATAAACACATATGGAAACACACATAGCAACACAGAACAACAAGCACATGAATACTACTACTCCCCCTTTTTAGCTAGAATATTGACAAACCAAGCAGTCATTCATCAAAGCAGAAGAAAGGTAGATCAAACTCAGAAGCAGCATCCTTCTACCAAGCAAACATACTAAGCACACTACTATAGCAGTAATCTAGACCATTTACATTGAGCATGTTAGTAGACTGATCCTTCTTCACACCACCACCACTATCTTCTTTGTCAGACAGATCTTTCTCCTCTTCAGCAGACGTACTATTATTATCATAATCATCTTTTTTACTACCAATAAAATCATCTTCAGCCACATTCTCTTGGGACTTTTCAGGAGTCTCACTATGAAAATTGTCTTGTGTGGTTCCAACAAGATAATCAGGTTAGGCCAAGGATGTTGTGACATCCGGTACAACATCAAACTCAGGGTTAGTAACCAAGATCTTAGAGAGAGACATATGAGCACTTGTATCAACAGTGTTATTAACAACAACATTCAAATTAGAAGTATCAACACCATTAGGTTTCCACTCCTTTCTATTTTTAATCATCACATGACTAGCCCTAGGTTGTGTTGGACGTTTTGGATAACCATACAGTCTGTAATAATAAGGCTTTATATGACCATATTTACCACAATAATGACATTTCCAAGGTTGGAACTTGGCTTTAGTCTAAGTTTTTTGAAGTCTGTCAGGATGTTGCAACATTTGTTCAGACATCGTGAGCTCATGCTTTACTTCAACAGGAACAAACTTTGTCACGAGGGTTTTTCTTTGATTATTTAAAGACTGATAATTAAACCCTATACCAGTAAATATTTTACCTCTTTTCCCAACTTGAAGAATCTCATCCAACACATCAGATCCATTGTTCAACATTCTCACAGATTTGGTCATATTTTCAAGTTTAGAATTTAATAAGGTTACCTCATCTTGAAGACCAGAGATAGTAGATAAAAAATTCTCTTTTTCAGCCTGCAGTTGAGCTATGACTATCTTCAGTGTTTCTCCTATCTTACACACCTCTTCACTTTTAACACAAAGCTCTCTGAATGAAAAAGCCAATTCTTCATAAGAGACATTCTGATCACAGGAATCTTCATCGAATTCACATCTGCTAGTGAGGGTTGCAACATGCTTAGCAGTTTCAACATCAGTTTCACTTTCAGAATCATCGTCAGACCCAAAAATAGACATGCCCTTCTTTTGTTTCTTGAGGTACGTGGGATATTCCGATCTAATGTGACCAAAACCCTCACATTCATGACATTGACTACCTTTTCCTTGATTGAGCTTCTCCTCTGTTCTTGCTTTTCTCTAAAAATCACTGTTCTTCCTGATGTCGAATGACATGTTATTGACATCTGGTCTTGACTTCCTATCCGTACTCTTCAGCACCTTATTGAATTTCCTCCCAAAAAGTACAATATCATTAGAAATTCCTTCATCAGTCTCCATGTCACATTGAACCTCTTCATCATTAGTGTTGGAGATATAAGTTATGCTTTTGTTCTTCTTTTCATATCTTTCATTGATAGCCAATTCAAAAGTTTGAAGTGACCCAACAAGCTCCTCCACTTTCATGTTGCTGATGTCTTGGGCTTCTTCAATCGCTGTGACCTTCATGTCAAATTTCTTAGCCAACGACCTAAGAATCTTTCTAACTAGTTTCTCCTCTAACATCTTCTCTCCCAAGGCACTAGATGTATTGGCAATATCAAGAATATTAATGTGAAAATCATGAATGGACTCATCATCTTTCATTATGAGATTCTCAAATTTGGTGGTGAGAAGTTGAAGTCTTGACATCTTCACTTTTGATGTGCCTTCATGAGTGATTCTAAGGATTTCCCATGCATCTTTGGCCATGGTACAGGTGCTTATCAGCCTGAAAATATTTTTATCAACTCCATTGAATAAGGCATTCAAGGCTTTGGAGTTTCCAAAAGCAAGATCATCTTCTTCCTTAGACCAGTCATCTTCTGACTTCAATTCAGTTGTGTCCTTCCCATCTTTGCCCTTCACAACAGGGTGTTCCCAACCTTTGATAATTGCTTTCCAGATTTTGCTATCCATAGATTTTAGAAAAGTCACCATTCGCGCCTTCCAGTGATCATAGTTGGTGTCATCCAAAATAGGAGGTCTGTTGATAAATCCGAGTTCTGTGTCTTTAGTACTAGAAAGTATCTCCCTAGAGCTCACCCAAAACAGAACAAGGTGCCTGCTCTGATGGCAATTAAAATTTTGGCAAGTAGTGGACATATGTCGGATATGATGCCAGGACATCGTAATAGCAAAATTAACACAAGAACAATTTAAAGAAAAATTGCAGGAATTTAAATAACACACAGTAGTTTTTAACCCAGTTATGTGCAACGTCACCTACATCTGGGGGCTGCCAAGCCAGAAAGGAAATTCACTATGATAGTATTAGTTCAAAGCTAAACTCCCCCGTTTACAACTTCTCGCCTAATCCCTACCTTGTGCAACTTCTACCTAGAAATCCTCTAGATATGAGATCCCCCTCTCACTTCCTAATCAGTCATAATCCCAGTAACAATTCAACAATAACCCAAAATAGAAGTAAACACACTTCCAAGAACAATACTTAGTTTTGCTTAAAAGCTTTAAACTAAGGACGATACACTCTTGCTTAAAAGCTCATGAGTGAACAATTGACAAGTAACACAATCCTACTCAGATATCAAAAGACATAAGAGAGGAACACAAAGAACAACATAAAAACCCTAGAAAAATTCTCACACAAAAAATACGGCACACACACACACACACACACACACTTTCTAGGTTAAAAGTCTTTCTTATAAATAACCTTTGAGAAGCATGGGCTTAGGCTTAAAAACCGCAACAAATCCAAAACAGCAGCTGCAAATATTCTGCACAATCTTCTGCACAAAAATATGGACAAAATACAAACTTTCCTAAAAAGGCTCAAGGATCCTTTTTATGAAAACTAACAGAATCTATCATAACAGAAATTCCCGCAATATACTCCCATGAATAATGCACATATGTGAATCAGAACACACTCAAAAATCACACTAAAAAATACCAAAATAGACATGCCCTAGCTATCTGGTATAACATGTCCTGGAACATGTCACAACATCATACAGGACATGATGTCTGACTGTCATGGCAGAACATCTGGTTTAACATCTTACTAACAGCATGTTGTTTTACCAAAATGTAGCCAATCCAAAAAACCACGGGACTTACATAAATCATAGCCATAAACTCGAAAAATAAGAGTATCTAAAATGCAATTATTTCATAAATTACAACTAAAAAATAAATGAATTCATTACAAATTTAAATGAAAATGTTTCGAAAACAATAAGAAATTATGTAAAATGTAGTTATGTTATAACTTACATCCCATAAATACACAAATTTTGTACAAATTTAATTGAAAGTTCTTCTTCACAAATGATTAAAAACGTAAAATTGGAGAATTTGTTTAGTATGTCACATAGTAATGACCTTCATTTGCATCCTATTCTAAAGCTATTATGCGTCTCTCATAATGTCTCATGTGTCATGTCTCACATAGGGGTGTCTTTTCGCACCTCTCTTTTATCGATGGCACATCCGAGAAAAGTGATGATACGATAACATCTAGGCAATACATTTGTAACACCCATATATAATATATGTCTAGAATATTCATATCATACATGGTTGCAAATTTGGTACTGAAATACACAAGTTCCTAGTAACATATTGTACATAATACATGCCAAAACAAAACACTAAAAGTGGCATAATATATATATATATATATATATATATATATATATATACACACACACACAAGATGTTCAAAATACAACTAAGAACTAGATCATTAAAGAATGATCTTAAAACAAGAGACTTCACAGCGCAATGTCATCCAAAATGTGAGATAAGTAAGGACAATCAAGTTATTTTATCCTTACCCTTCACCGAATCGAAACTACCTGAAAAATAATCAATAACATGGGATGAGATAATAATCTCAGTTGGTTCCCTATCTTATGAGTTCTCTCAGCTCTACATGGTTCTGATCATCCAATACTTCAAGTCCCAAAAAGGGAAAAGGGAGGAGACTTGAATTCACAAAAACTTACACTATATGGCAACATGTCGCTTGAGTTCAACAACTCAAACTATCACTAATCGAAAACCATACCAAGGCATTTTCCCCGGCCAACCCTACGTCTAGAGTTATCGACACAGGTCACAGATCCTTGTATCTATTTTGACATACGAATGAATTTTAGATTCTAAGGGACTACTCAACCTTACGAATCGTCGCTTCCTATGGGACTCAGTGTAATACCCATTTCAAGCATTTCCATGGTTGCTTCCTATGGGACTCAGTGTAGTACCGATTCCAAGCATTTCCATGGTCGGTTCCTATGGGACTCAGTGTAATACCCATTTCAAGTCTCTGATCGAATGGAACTTTAACCTCTCAAAGTAATAGTGCATACATCCCAACGAAGCTCTACATAAGCATCAACTCTTGGGACGACACATCTCAAGGGTTGTTTTCGACTACGTGATCAAATACACAAAGCGTGATCGCATTCGACAATCACAAGGCAAACACTTTCACCTTAATCACAATAACACAAAACCAACACATGTTCCATATAATGCCTCAACTCACCACTAGACAACTACTTGTCAAAGATACACACATAGACATAAAATGCACAAGCATTGTCATCTAAGTCATCCATTTAATTCCTAGTCATCTTACTAAGTCATGTCATTAGTTTCCATTAAGGGTTTCCTCACATTCCTTTATAGTTTTCCAATCATATTATTATCATTACAATTCATCGATCAATCATGGTAAGTATGCATATCCATCATAATAATCATTGTAAAACAATCCATGATACAAATAAGCATGTGTATAAAGTAACCAAGCAAGTAAGAAAACAAACTCTCAAAATCCTATCAGGCTCGCTGTGCAACGGGAAAGCGAGGTCGCTTCACCTTGAGTTTGTTGTGCGAGCTCTAGGTGTAACATCCCAAATATACCCCGCTCAATTTAAATATAAATCAGAGTATCTTTATCAAAATATATTTAGGATGTCACACAATTCAACACAATCAGTTGCTCGTATATTATAATATGTAACACATGCAAGTATTTGAAAATTAGTTATAATAACTATAACAACTCAACATTTTAATTTCAAAACTTTATTGAAATAGCGGAAGCATCAACATAAACAGTTATTCAAAGCATAATTATTCTTCAAAATAACATAAATAACAATTATTCTAGAGATATCTAAAAATCTCCATCAAACTCAACATAACACAAAGTTCCCTGACCCCAGTGTTACACATCAAAGCAAACATCGACACTAAAGGGAAAATAAAAGACTTTAACTTCAACTTACTTTAACTCCTCTACTGCGAGTTATCTACACGATGCCCATGTAAAGGCAACATTCAAACAGAAGGGGTGAGATACCATAAATAGATAAAGGAAAACATGATAATAAAGAAAACATTAGATTTCTCATGCACAAACACCCATTCTACAACGTACAACCCTACAACAGTAGTTACAACCGACATGACAACAAATCCAACATAACAACAACAAACACAACAATAATGCAATGCATTAAGACTCACGACTCGTCTCAATGTATGTCGTACCATCGGTCCCTATTTCAGAACCCGACCCCTATTTCAGGATCATAATTCCCGTCGAAATTTCCATAATGTCGCTCACACCCCACATGGGCACACGAATCACCATGATCACTCACACCCCACATGTGCACATGATCACCTCAACAACAACAACAACGATACGATTCCACAATTAGAATCCTAATATGACGTTCACACCCCACATGGACACACAACTTATCTCACAACTCATGCAACCAT
Source organism: Lathyrus tuberosus (assembly GCA_022829125.1). Lineage (NCBI taxonomy): Eukaryota > Viridiplantae > Streptophyta > Magnoliopsida > Fabales > Fabaceae > Lathyrus > Lathyrus tuberosus. Next base: position 6,058,586 of record JALAZF010000338.1, on the reverse strand, counting down.
GAAATGCATGACAACAACAACAACAACAACGACCATCTAAAAAATGCAACATGCCACTACAGGCCAGCAACACCAACATGCCATACAGTTCAGCAACAATGACATACAACATGACAATCATCCACAAGGCATTTAAAATCATATCACACCACAACAAAATGATAATAATGCGTTCAACATTAACAAATAGCAAAATCTTTCAACTTCTACTACTGAAACTATTTTTAGATTAAAGTTCGTCACATCAGCTTTCCGATGCTTCGAAAGGCACTCGAATCGGACTCCCAGAATAAAAGTTATGAATTTTATAAGGTTTTTCAAAAAAATGTCAATGGCATAATCGATTACCATAATTTCCGTAATCAATTACGCCTTCGAAAAAACAAAAAATGCAGTTTTTAGGTGGCGTAATCGATTACCACAAACACCGTAATCGGTTGCGCCTTTGAAAAAGCAAAAAATGCAATTTTTTAGGCAGCATAATCGAGTACGCCCAAAACACTAATCGATTACGCTGCGACCATAATCACTTTTTCAGCTGCTTATCATACAAAAATCACTTTTGAACCCTCCCAAAACTTCCTTTTTTCTTATAAATCGTTTGGAACATGTTTTAACACGAAAAAACATTTTTCTAAAGTCCCAAACCCCAAATTATTTTCATAAAAAATTACTCATGACTTTGTTCCGACTCTGACTCGCGATCACAACAACCAACAACAACGACATCAATCAACCCTCAATTAACGAATCAACAACAACAATAATTGCATCAATTTCATCAACAACAACAGTCCCAACATCAACATACAACGATAAATGGAAAACAATGAATTAAAAATTTACCATTCAATCTAAATTACGAACAACAGAAAGAGAAATACAAAACCTACATGATAGAATCTACCCACCATGATAATCATACTAACCCTTAGCTAGTTAGAACCCCACCCTTACCTTAGATTTCTTGCGACGGTTTCCTATTTCTCAACAATGGAGTTTCTCCTCTCTTCTCCAGAGCCCTAGCCTTTCTTCTCCCCTTTCTCACTTTTCTCAATTTTCACGATCTGACAACAAACCACTCTCAATTTTCTCTTTTTCTATTATATTATTATTATTATTATTATTCCACAAATTAGATAGTAATAATAATATTCACCAATTAATTAAATTAATAATATTCAACTAATATTACTAATATTATTTAATTAGTCATTCTCACCACACCTCCAAGTTCTAAGCAATTGGTCATACACCCCTCACCCTTAGGGGTTATAATTCTAAGGTATTACCACAGGATACCGCAACACACCAAAAACACCGATAACACACACACACACACACACACATACACAATAACACCTAATTAAATTACGGAAAACAAATAAAATAAGTCGGGGCGTTACACTGGGCGAATAAGAGGCAGAAGCAAAATGCTTCAGTGGTCGCTGTGCGAATGCAATGCGAGGGCTCGCCTACAGCTCGCTGCGAGCTCGTTGTGCGACTGTAGCAGAGTTGCAGATCCGTTGAGCTTGCTTGAGGGTCGCTGTATGACTGCGTCGATTCTTGGACAAATACCTGTATAATGATGACAGCAACAAGGGGATCTCACCCCCATCTCTACCCATGCTTATTTCCATAAAAAACATCATCAAACATAGCAACACAATATCACAAACAACATGATTTACATATATTTATGGACAATCATATGAGTAGAAGAATCATGTACTCATAAATTCCATTTTTCTCAAAACCTAACTTTCATACTTCTACAATGATGATATCTAACTAGAACCCACCTCTAGAAAGTTGATGATGAAGTTGTTGGTGATGAAGCTGAGATGATGAATGATGAAGACTTCCTCTTCTTCCACTTCTAGGTTTTCTTCTTCTTTCCCTTTTTCCTCTTTCTCTTCTTTCTCTCTACTTTTATTACTATATTTTCTTTCTTCTAATACTCCCACTTTCTTGGAATAAAGGGAAAAGAATGATACATAGAAAATATCATTTAGGGTAAAGTTGGTAAGAGTGGCACATGAGGTAGGAAAAATATTTAGTGGTAAAATGTCCAATATTAGTGTTATCAAAATGTCTCAATTGTACCAATTAATAAAAGGCCAGAGTCGAATAATATTAATTAAATCAATTTGAGCTCACTAGTTACTCTAATTATCTCAACTGATAATTCTCAAAGCACATAGAAACTCATCTGATCTCAACTAATGTTATTTAGAGCACTATAGAACAAAACGGAGTATTACAACATCCATATTATGGCCTGCCCTAACTTGCGCCAATCTAGGATCTCTTGAACTTTTTCTTACCCTTGAGAAAAAAGCTTGAAGCTTCAGAGTCTGGGTTGCCAGAGGCAGACTTTCTTCAGAGTTGACTTCTTTAGAGTTTGGATCTCTATCAGAGGCAGAGTCTTCAAAAGTGATCTTCAGAGACAGAGTCTAATCTTCAGATTCAGATTCCTCAAGTATTTCTTCATCTATTCTTAATGATATAATCCTACATACTTGAACATATGTTAGAATATCTAAATGTTCTCTAAATACTTTGTTATCATCATAACCTAAAGGATATGGTATTAACCAATTTTGTTCCAACAACCATTAGTGTCTAAGGACACGTCAATCCCCAACTTTTTGTACGTGGGTGATGAGTGGTTTAACCCAAGTCATACAAAGGGCGACTGATGCGACCAATGAGCGAGTGTTACATTCAATTGACGTGTAATACGACCAAGGGACAGTTAAAAATAACACTTTAGACGACGTATAAAAGTCAATCCAAACATACAATTTGACATTTTTTGCCAATTAAATCGGTATTAAATATTTTACCATTAGCTTTTAATTATTACTAAGATTAATTAAAAAAAACATATAGGTACTCTTATTCTAATATTAAAAAAACACAATTTAGTTTACTAATATAAGAATTTATCACTTGTTTAACAGTAACATAACTACTAGAATTAGAAAACACAAGACTAATTCAGTGAATAACTTTTCCTAAAGAACAAACAAAAACCCACTTCCTTATACAATTCAACCGCCATGTGTGAATTTCACATGACACATCTTCCATTCACCACTAAGAAAAATATGACTTCTTTTAGCTCAAAAACTCTGACCAACGACTATAGAGTTTTCCTTTCCTTGTACTACCACAAATTGCTGACAAAACAACCTCCTTTGACTTTTCCTGTTACATTCAACCTAGGTTACATAAAATTAAAAACCGTGACACACAATCACAAAGACAATAGTTTAGGAAACTGACATGAAAAAACCCTTGATTAAAATATATAAAATCTTTGTAATTTGTTACGCGTTTTGTACTACCTTTGACATTTGGCTTCCATTTTCTCATTCATATCTCTACTACCAATAAAGCCTTCACAGAACACAAACTTCTTAATCAAATCACACCCTTTTTTTTTCTTTCAATAACTTCTCATTTTTGTCTCAAAAGTTTAATTTTTTTGGTTTCATCCTCTTTGTTTACCTTAAATTTGGATAAAGTTTTGCTCTTTCCAATTTTGGGTCTCTAGAAAAAGGAGAAATTTTTGCTATGATTTTCAAGGTTTTTTCTATTTTGATTCTACTTGTGTTATGTTCTTTTGCTGTGGAAGCCTTTTCTGTGAATCATAATCACAATAGTCTCAAGAAGAATGGATCTTCTCTTGCTGCTATAAAATTTCCTGAGCATCCAAGTTTCAATGTTGCTGCTTCTTCTGAGGACACTGATTGTGGTTTCTCAAATTCAGACAAATTCGGAGCTTCAATGAAATCAAGTGAAGGTTTTCTAGATTCAAATCCACACAAAAAATCCGTGAAGCTTCATTTGAAACACATATCAATGAGCAATGAAATTGAGCCAAAAAGAAAATCAGTGATTGATTACACAGTAAAGGATTTGACAAGAATTCAAACTCTTCACACAAGGGTCATTGAAAAGAAGAACCAGAACACAGTTTCAAGGCTGCAGAAAGCAAATTCAAAGCAGTCTTATAAACCAGTCGTTGCTGTTGCTCCGGTTGCGGCGGTGGCGCCGGAATATTCGACTCAGCTTGTGGCAACTTTGGGATCAGGAGTGAGTCTTGGCTCTGGTGAGTATTTCATGGATGTGTTTATAGGTACACCGCCTAAGCATTATTCTCTAATACTTGATACTGGTAGTGACCTTAATTGGATTCAATGTGTTCCTTGTATTGCTTGTTTTGAACAAACTGGTCCATATTATGATCCTAAAGAATCTAGTTCTTTTGAGAATATAACCTGTAATGATCCTAGATGCAAACTAGTTTCATCACCAGATCCACCTAGGCCTTGTAAAGATGAGAATCAAACTTGTCCTTATTTCTATTGGTATGGTGATAGTTCGAACACAACCGGTGATTTCGCGTTGGAAACTTTTACGGTTAATCTCACAACTAGTGAAGGGAATTCAGAGTTCAAACATGTCGAAAATGTGATGTTCGGTTGTGGTCATTGGAATAGAGGACTATTCCATGGTGCTGCTGGTTTGTTAGGATTAGGGAGAGGACCTTTATCTTTTGCTTCTCAGCTTCGATCTATCTATGGTCATTCGTTTTCGTATTGTCTCGTGGATAGAAACAGCGACCCGAGTGTTAGTAGCAAGTTGATATTCGGCGAGGATAAGGAACTTCTTAGTCATCCGAACTTGAATTTCACTTCTTTCGTTGGTGGCGAAGAGAATTCGGTTGATACATTTTATTACGTCGGGATAAAATCTGTTATGGTTGATGGCGAAGTGTTGAGTATACCGGAAGAAACTTGGCGTTTATCAGAAGAAGGTTCTGGTGGTACAATAATTGATTCTGGAACAACTTTAACTTATTTTGCTGAACCTGCTTATGAGATTATTAAAGAAGCTTTTATGAAAAAGATTAAGGGGTATGAAATTGTTGAAGGCTTTCCTCCTCTAAAGCCATGTTATAATGTGTCAGGAATTGAGAAAATGGAGTTACCAGATTTTGGGATTTTGTTCTCAGATGGAGCAATGTGGGATTTTCCTGTTGAGAATTACTTTATACAGATTGAATCTGATGTTGTTTGTTTGGCTATTTTGGGGACTCCTAGGTCTGCTCTTTCAATTATTGGAAACTATCAGCAGCAAAATTTTCATATACTTTATGATATGAAGAAATCTAGGCTCGGTTACGCACCGATGAAGTGCGCTGATGTTTAACATTCTTTTAGGGTTTGAAAGGCACCCCGGATTACACGGAGTCAGCGCATATAAAGCCATCTGAATAAGATCAGACAAGTTAGATCTTAACAAAATGGTCTTACATGCAATCAACGCATCTGAAGCCATCTGAATAAGGTCAGCTATGTCTGATCTTATTCGGATGGTCGCTGATGCGCTGACTCAGCATGCAATCCGGATGTGATTGAAAGATTATACTGTATAGTCTCGTAATTGTAAACATGGTGATTAAGAGGGTGTAGATTTTTTGGTTTTTTGGTTAGATGGAAAATTGTTTACATAGAAAAATAAAAATAAGTTTAGGTTATATTTTAGGGTTTATAGTAGAATCAGGCTTCAGGTAATTTCTGAAAGTCTGAAATTGGGTCATGACCAAACATAAACTTGTTTTGTATACAGTTTAACTGATTCAATTTTAAGTTTATTGTATATTCAATTTATTTAACTTGTTCTTTCATTCTCTGGTTTGCTTCAACATTTGGTACTATTCTATTTCTCACGGACAATTTCTATCTTCCCTACAATTTCTATCTTCCCTACCCCTACCCCTCTCGCGCGCACACACTCGCGTACACACAATTATAGATAACTTGAATGCAATATTATTTCAGATTAATCAGAGATTCTGAGTTCAAAATGCACCAATTTTAAATTTTTTGAAGGAAGATTTTGTTGTTTATGGTGGTTCTCCTCCACTCGAGTCAATAGTCTATACTCTATACTTTTACTTGTAGAGAATACTTGATTTATACATAATAAAAAACGAGCAGACTTAAATATTTTAAAAAAGAATTTTGTCACACATTATAATATTATTTTCTCGGTTCGAACGATTAATCAAATACGAGTAAGTGTATATAATATATACCTAATATCTGTTTATTTTTATTAAAATGGTTGCTTCCTAGATGTAGACTCATTGTATTATTCAATGGAATTTTCTGTTAGGTCACTCATACGTTTTGAATATAAAAGTAACACATGCATGCCACCAAAGAATTTGTCAACTAAATTTGTCAAAGAGTTTATGTACCATACATTTTGCCATCTATGTTATTGGCTTATCTTTTGGTGGATTGACATGTTTGCCCAAACTTTACACATGTAGTCTACCAACTACACCATTAATTAGTTCTATGAGTGTGAAATATGAAAGTTAAGTTTTCCATTCAATTGGTCTTATGTGAATATTTGCTTATTTTCTTCTTTCAAAGTCCATTCAAACTTAAGCTATCATGATGAAGAAGGAATTATATATTAATTGAGACCCATGTTTCATCTTTGAACATATTGACTTTGAGTTGAGAGACATCAATTAGGTGAACATACTTTTTTTTTTAATTATTTCCATGTGTTACTCAAAAACGTGGGCAGATGTATTTTTTCTCTTACAATAATTTAAAATAAACTTGTCTAATATTTATATAAAATAAAATAAAAATAGAATGCAGTAGCTATATGGTTTATGAGAATAAAATATACTTTTCTTTTTGTTTGTAGAATAAAATATGCATTAAAAGTAATATTATAATAGCTATTGGATTTTTTTTTAATATTTTAATTTTATTGAATAGTCAATTAATTCTTTCAAAGTTCAGCTTGATTCGAAACGAACACAAATATGAATAGTTTTTCATTGCATTTGTAGATTTTGTTTTTTTTAAAATAACCTGTTTTTTAATTTAAATACCAAATAAATTATATTTTTAAAATATTTATCAAAATAACCATATTTTATAAAAGTAGAAAGCATTGACGCTATTTGATTTGAAGTGTACTTTCGATTCAACACTCATGCGTCATTTGATTTGGAGTATGCATGTATGTCAAGTCATTTCAAATTGCGCATACATGTATGTATGGAGTGCATGCGCCATTTGAAATGATACATTCTCCTTATATATATATATATATATATATATATATATATATATATATTAACAAATGTAATTAAGTAATGATAAAATAAATAAATAAATAAATAAAACTATTATTTATATACATTAAAGGTTAATAATTAATTAAAAAATCAACGTCCCGCCCGATCGAAACGTCCCCCAGTTTCACATCTCAGTGCATTAGTCTACCTCCGAGGTCTACCACGATTTTTTTGAGGTGTTTGTGATCTTTGCGTATTGGCCTGCGGACAAGGTATTTGGTGTGAGGGTGTAGGCTCCTAATTTCGACGCCTGGATTTTGTTTAGGAGATAAGAGTTTGAGATTTGCTAGGACATTTCGACAGAAGTTCAGTTCTGGTGAAAGAAGGTTAGTCGAAAACAAGTAGTCAATTGGAATTGAACAGTTGAAGATTTTTTCTAAGTATTGGAGATGTTTCGACATAATGTTATGAAGACTTGTCTTCAACGAATATTTTGAAATTTAAATCCAGGAGGGAAATTCGTTTGGAAGCAGGACGCGTGGAATGCATCTAAGAGTTGAAGGCATGCAGAATGCCATTTGTCGTCATTAGGGGAAATAGCTGTTGTTGACAGTTATTTTGATTGTATACAAATAGGGAGTCATAGTGTTAGATTTGGGTGTGTATTCAAAATTTGTACAAGTTACTAAGAAATACTCAAAGTACCCGTGTGAGAGAAAAGAGTTATCCTTGAGAAATGTACGTTTGGAAAAACACCAGTTTATTCTTTACATTTCGATGAAGTTTTAAGTTATTTACATGCAACTTGTTTTACTTTTCTGCAATTTCATTCTTGCATTTTATTGCGTTTTCGTTATTCCTTTTTAAGAACAAAACGTTATCATTTTCAATCGAATTACATCAGTTTATGAACACAACGGTAAACTTAATAAACAAAAGGTTTGATTTTCATATAAATTGTCAAAGTTCTTAAAGCACATTGTCCTAGGATTTGTATGATCGATCCTGCAAGTAAACTAAATTTTCGCAAATTAGGAGATTTGCTAATTTTCAAGGCAAACAAATTGGCAAGCCCAGTGGGACATTGTGCTATTGACAATTATTTTACATTTACTCGTACGAAACTTTCTTCGTTTCGTTGCATGAGACTAAGGAGTGGTAAGATAGCCATGAATAACGAAGAAAGATCTAGAAGAAGACGAGTAAGGAGAATGGCGAATCCAAATCCGCCAAACAATCAGAATTCCAAAAATGATGGAGTACCATGTAACACCCCATTTTAATTATTTAATCGCCGTGTGTTAATTTGTATTGTTTTGGCCTTGGTAAGGGTGAGTGAAGGGTAGTGCCTTATTTAATTAGTGGGGATTAGAGACCTTAGCTTAATAATAATGATATATCAGTGAAAATAATAATAGTAATATGGTTAATAATGTTATTAGTATTATTATTCTTATTATTATTATTAGGACTATTATTCTTATTATTATTAATATTATTTTTATTAATTAAATAAAATCTGATTAATTAGAATTAGGGGGAGTTTAGTGAGACAAAACAGTTTTCACATAAAAAGAGAAAAGGTTAGAGAAAGAAGAACAAGAGAAGAACAAGGGTGCTAGGGTTAGGATCTCCATCAATTTTCGCAGGATTTAATCAAGAATTCGAGGTAAGGGGGGAGAATGGGTTCAATACAGGTGATAATAGCGTGAAAGGGTAGTGAGGGGTCCTTTCCCTCGTAGGATTTTCGTATGTTTTATGGTTGATGAAATTCTGAGTATGATATGAATGTTTGATCTCTGATATGTATTGAATCGTTGATGATAGTATGATTTTCATGTATAAATTTGTACTGTTGCTGCTGTATGAATGCATGTTGTGGCAGATCTGTTTTGATGCAGGTTGAGGGAATGAGATTAGACCTAAGACCCATAATTTTGACTAGTAATAATAGGTAAAAGAAGTAAGAATGAAGAATAGGACCAAAAACTGATGTAGAAACAAGTTTAGGACTGAATTGGAGTGAAAAACTGAGAATCCCGTAGTAGAATTCAGACTGGTGTGGAGGAAGTCCATTTGCGTAATAGATCTGGCCTTACGCGTAATGGAGAGGGTGCTACGCGTAATGCTGGCCTAGGAGGGAGGCAATACACGTATGGGAGGGCCAAAAAGGAGGATTGGCACGGCCCTCTGCCCATACGCATAACGGTACGCGTATGGAGGTCTGGCCTTACGCGTATGAGGAGGGAATACGCGTATTGGGTATGGAAATGGAATTTGATGGAAAAAGCAGGTCTCTGCCCATACGCGTAATAGGTAGGGCAATACGCGTATGGCAGGGTGGGAGGAGAGGCGGTACGCGTAGGATATGCATATGGTTGGGTAAGTGAGTCGGGCAATACACGTATGGCACAAGGCAATACGCGTATGGCCAGCGAGTGTGAAGAATTTTACCGTTTCGCGATTTCTTTCCCGTTTTCGCGTCCGAAGTGGTTTCTTTTGGTTTGAGAGGTTGGGGATAGATGTCAGACCTTGAGAAATGTAGGATGGGTGACAAGAATAATTGATTTAGTAATTTTGGTGAATTAATTGGTAATTTGCTAATTGACGCCGTGTGAGGTGTTTTCTGTGGTGTTATGGATTGATTGTGATCAGGAGGATCGTGAGATTGTATGATTATGGTTATACATGAATTATATGCATATTGATGTCATGCATTCATGGTGTGTCGGTGGTGATGAATCATTCCTCAGGAGGAGTGTATGTGATTCATCCGAACTCCAATGTGGAGTGTGGTGGGATAAATCATTGCCAAGTAGGGGTATATGTGATTTATCTGGGTTCGATTGAATGAACCTTGGTGATATTGGTACCACATGCATTGTGTCATTTGTTGAGTCACATTGCATTGTTATTACATGTTGATTGAATGATAATTAAAAATGACAAGTGTGTCGTGATTATGTGATTGTGTGAATGACTGTGAGTAACTACCCTTAATATGTATTATTCACCGTTTATTATTGAATGTAGTTCCCACCCCTTTGTTGTTGTTGTGTATGTGCTTCTTTGGAAGTACAGATTATGCAGGTACTTGAGTGTGCATGGAGTGCGTGTTGCCTGATCGAGTCTTAGGAGTCGCTCTGATACGTAACACGGGATTTGGGGATTTTATTATTTGTTATTCATTATTCATCATTCATTTGCTACGTATCTTTCATTTTTACTGAATTTATGGTGGACCACGTTTAGTGTGGGTTTTATTTTGATGTAGTTGGCATGTGGCCGTAAATTGGATAAATACTTGTTTTTCCGCTGTTTTTATTCCTTCAAATGAAAAGAGATTCAGTATGTTGATTTTTAACAAAGTGACACCTTACTTGTTGTAGTAACTCTGATTTTATTGATAATATCTCTATATTATATACTTTGGGAAAATGGGGTGTTACAATTGGTATCAGAGCAGGTCGGTTCGTCCGACCAGGTTGAGTAGTAGAGTCTGTCCTTAGAATAGGAGTGAGTTATGTGTTCTGAAATAGGGTGATAAGACAGTTCCTGAATATGCTGCCCGATTTGAGGAATTGGTACAATATTGTGCTCATTACAATACTGAAGAAGCTATGACTTCGAAGTGCTTGAAGTTTGAGAATGGGCTACGCCCCGAGATTAAACTAGGCATTGCTTGTCAGAAAATAAGAAATTATCCAGAACTGGTCAGCAGAAGCAGAATCTATGACAAAGATAACAGAGCCAGAATTGCTCATTACAAGGATGTGAATGAGAGGAAGGGTAAGCAGAGGTTTGGGGGTACTCCTTACAGTGCTCCAGCTGATAAGGGGAAACAGAAAACTGATGTGGGGAAGAAACCAAAGGAGAAAGGAGTAGGTTCTGATACTCTCAAGTGTTTCAGATGTGGTGGCGCGGGTCACCGTGCTAATAACTGTCCAAATGAGGTGAAGAAATGTTTCAAGTGTGGTCGACCAAGTCATGTTATAGCTGATTGTAAAGTCACTATGCCTACCTGTTATAACTGTGGGGAAAAGGGTCACATCAGCACTCACTGTGAGAAGCCAAAGAAAGCTCAGGCCAGTGGAAAAGTATTTGCCTTGGTGGGAGCCCAATCCACTGATGAGGAGCGTTCCGTCAAAGGTACTTGCTTTATTAATGATATTCCTTTGATTGCTATCATTGACACGGGTGTGTAATACCCCAAAATTTGCTCTCCCCTTTTGGCATCATAGCATGGCATTATCATTTATCATATCATATCCATCTCATTAACATTACATTGCATTTAACATAGAAAAATGAAGCATAGCATCCTTCTTACCATCAGGGCATGTGATCAGGTGGTAGGTGGACAATCAATGGATCCTTCAGAGCACAAAAGGTCAATCAAGTTTCCTCAAGGCAAGCCAAGAGGTCTTTCATGTCTCATACCATCTCAATGGATCATCCACAACCTCAAGGATGAGAGATTCAATGGGAGATTGAAGCACTACATCTTTCACTATGCAAGAGGTTCAAAAACTGAAGGAAAACCCTCAAAAGAGATAGCTCATTGATCCAAAGTCATCCTCAAATGGTATATCTCATCATCCTTTAAGAGGATACACAACATACTCTGAGGAATTTGAAATTGAAGACTGCATTTTTTCCTCCTAACCAGAAGGGGCTGAAATTAGGGTTTACAGTAAAATCAGGTTATCTTTGATTTTTTGGACAAAACTTGATATCATGGTATTCTACATGTCCTTAAGTGTATGTGTATGGAGAATTGCCCCTCAATTGGTTTTGGAGGTGGTTCAATTGGAAGAAAGATAAAAAATCAGGAAATTTGGGGCCAAGTCAAATAATCAGAGGAAAAAGTCAACTCTTGACTTTTTGAGCCCAAAATCATGAAATTCATGTTACATATGTCCAATGTACAAAATTTGGTCAAGAAACTCCAAAGGAATCATGAAAAAAAACAAGAGGTGGAAAGTTGCCATTTTTGGAAGAGTAGGGTTACTAAAAATAGTAAGTTTTGGCCATTTTGCATCAGAGTTTGAGCCAAGGCCATTTAAAATTGAAGCACCAAATGAAAATTCCACTCGGCCACAACAAAAGTTCTTGTTTTAAGCTTCAAATCCATGTGTGGAACATCTCCATTGGATAAAAATTGAGGGAGATATGATTGATCAAAGTTTGAGCAAAGTAGGTTCAAAACTAGGTCATGACCAAGATTTTCAGGTCACGCGCGCAGTCATTTTAACAAACATGTGGTGGGCCAAATGTCCACTCATTTTTCTCATGGTTAAAGGCCTCAAAAGAAAAACTTTTCAACATCAAAGTTGTTCCTTGTAGTGTCATCTTCAATACTCATGTTGGACAAAATTCCATTTGATCAAGTTATAGTGGAGATATATTGGTTCAAAGTCATGTTGATTGTGCTGAAATTTTGTGTGCCAAGTTGCCATGCCATGACTTGCTTGCCACGCCCCATAACCAGTTCCCAAACTTGTGTATTCCAAGTCATTTTTCAACCTCTTCCAAGCCTTATTTCAATTCATTTTTCATACCAAGCATGTCCTCTTACATCCCCTCTTTCAAATGAATCCAAAAACTCACCAAACCAATCATTGAGTAGAGAGGAAAACATCATCAAATCACCATATCTCCATTGTTCTCAACTGTCATAAAAAATCAGAAACAGAACCAATGTTGTTGATGTTGTGGTTATAAGATTGCACGTGCATTATTCATACCAGCTATCCATTGCCTTTTTAAACCAAACACGTTTCATACACACCATAGCACGTGCCTCATTATGCATGAAAGTAGAAATAATAAGCTTGCTGAACAAGTTTTGTGATACAACAGCCTTTCCATTCAATTCATTTCACCTCCACCATAGTTTGTTATGAACCAGCCACACCATATCATGGCTCTCCCTAACTAACTTGACTCAGTTAGTTAGGGATGACTCACTTAAACCACTTCAACTCAGTTAATTCACCCAGTTAACCATGGTTAATTCATACTATAAAACAAAATCACGCTTCACAATTCATTTTTGGAGCTTCATTTCTCTCATTTTTCACTTCAAAACACTTCAAATTCTCCATCACATTCTCTCTACTCTCTCTCTGATTTCACACGAGCTTCACCATCTTTCCTTCATCTACTTCATCTTTATCATCATCAATGGCATTGGATTGAAGTTTTTCTACACAGTCCTCAAGGTTTTGCAAGCATTGTTCAACATTGAATCTCTCTGCTCTCAAGACCACTGGTTATATAGCATTCATTTTGCTAAGTTTGTGAAGCTCCAAGGTTGAAGAAGAAGCTAAGATCTCTGGTTTTCTGAAGAGTATTTCCAAATCTCCAATATTCAGGTACGAGTTTCATCCATTATAGACTTGATGTGAGTTTGTTTTCGGGTTCTTGCAGCTTCTTATAAGCTCAAGAACTTGCCTGGCTAGTTGATAGGCCTTTAGAGGCATAGACCAAATGTTAGGGCAAATCTGTTTCTGTTGGATTCTCTCATATCATGAATTGTTTGTGCATTTTGTTCTTGAATTCGTGTTCTACCTTAGTTCCTCTTTCTATTGGTATACGTTTTGTGGATTTCTGGAGAAATCAAGGTTGCAGACGGTGGTGAGTGACCGGAGAAGGTGACCGGAGGTCCCTCTCCGGCCGGTGGACTTCAGTTTAGGGTTTTATGCTCAGTTTAAATGTGGTACGTTGGATGAGTGTGATCTAACGGCCACCATGCTGCCAACACATAAAAATAGGCGTGCACCGCACGTGTTTTATTTCTGATTTCTTTTAAGCATTATGTGGTGTGGCACATGGTAAGGAGTATGGTCATTCGTGTACATGCGTTGATTTTGATTACCTTGACTTTTGCTTTGACTGGGATTTGATCCTATGGCTGGTATGATTTGACTTTTGTTGACTGAATTCCATGATAATATTGTGTACTGCGCGCTTAATGGACCTAACCTGATTGATATTCACACCTCCTCTCTTTAAAGCCCAATGATTTTGAACTGATCATTTGCTATGTTCACACCCCCATTCACATTCACATTTCATTTCATTTTTTCATTTTTATACACGTTTGCTTTTTTAATTTTTAAAAATATCAAACATCATCATAAAATTCCACAAAAATTCATGAGCATCATTAAAACATTTAGGAAATTTTTCATGATTTTATTTTCTGATTTCATGACCTTTTTGCCCCTGCTCCATAATTTTCTTTGAATTTCTTTGATGTGCATTCTTAATATGGTACATGATCTTGTTTAATTTTGTTCTTGATCATTAAAAATTGTTTTGATGCTCTTCTTTTTGCATTGAGTCATTAATACATTGAAGCATGTTAAATGATTTTTGTTTGGTTTTTTGGATCACTTTATGACATGTTTGATGCTTATCTTTGCACCACTTTGCATGATATTTCAACTTGACCTAATTGCTTTGTTTGAAGTCATTTTGCTTTGAATTTTGATATGCTATTTTGATATGTGATTCATCTCTTATTAGTGAACTCCAATACCATGTTTTCATAATTTTCATGAGGCCATTTGATTTTTGTTTGATGCATTTCATTTAAAGCATTATAACATGTCATATCATTGTAATCTTTGGTGCATGTTTTCTTTTGTGTATACTTGCATGATCATTTGCATATTTGGTGAACCATTCACTTGACATTATAGGTCATTGGTACATATTATATGTCATCCTTGCATGTTGACTTTCATTTAAACCTTGTGTACCTTTAACATGTTGTGTTTGTACTTGTGTTCTCTTTTGAACTTCCATTTCAATTCTACTTCTTCTATCACTTCTTAAATGTTTTGATGTTTACTTCATAAATACTTGTGAGATGTTGGTGAATCATTTTTCATTTCATGTCAATTCTGGTTGTTGATGTACATGTTCCATTTATGCATGTCCTTTTCATTTCTTTCCATCTTTCATCTATCCCTTCTTCTTGTAACATGTTTAAATGCTAATGGGTGATGATTATTGCTTATTCACTTGCACTTGTATGATAATGACCATTTGTTCCCATATGATGTACATTCTGGTTGTGGCCCTAAGATTTGTTTTCTCATTTAATTCTTTTGAGTTTTATGATGCATTACATGTTCTTTTACTTCTTATACTTCTTATACTTGTTCACTAACCATGTAGGGGCTTTGGTAAGTTTCAATTGAGTGTGGATAAGGAATCCACATTCAACTTCTATCCTTTCTCTTTTACAATTCCATTTTGTGTTTTGTTAAGCACTTATGTGCTTTCTTTTAATAACTCATCACTTCCCCTTTTTGAATTACAATTCATCTTCTACTTTAGAAGTGAATTGTTTAATTCATTCTTTCTTTAGACTTTAGGTTGAAACCTCACAAACTTTAGGATCACTCCCTTAACTAATCAATTAGGATTGAGTCTTAGTCCATATAGATTTTTACCTTTACCCTCTCTTGAGTCTTTCATCTTCTCATCTCAAAGAAAATTCAAAACATATAATAAAGGTAGGCATTTATTGCATTTAGGCCTTTCATATAAAGAAAAGATTATAAGGGGTCTTCTCTTGTAATCTTAGAATGCGTAGCATATAGCCCATCTTGGGTCAATGTGTTAAACATTTGATCTTGTATGAGGGACTTAAATGCAATACTTGTTGAAGGTGCAAATAATAAAAAACACTTCTTCATTTCATAATCAACAAAAACACTTAATAAACACAAGTATGCTAGTGTGTTTGAACCTTGACAATTGGAACTAAGTGTGGGGGTCTTCTTCACTCTTAGTGTGCTTTCTTACCTATTCCATCTTGGAATGTGAGAATGTACACATTCCAATGACTAAGATTCAGATACACTGTCATATGCAAACAAATAACAAAACACTTCTTTCTAAAAGACAAAAACAAACAATAACGTCTTTCCTTCGGGAATTCTTTTCTCACCTCATTCACTCTTAGCGTACGAACGTGCTTCTACTCGTTCTCTTGCAAGATGGTAACGCACTCGGACCAGCGAGCCTGCAACACCTGAGCTAGAACGTAAGTCGTTCCCTAAAATACAAACAATCCATCCCTAGTGAGGGGAACTACGTCGCTCTGATTCTCATGCTCCCGATGAGATACGTAGGCAGTGGGGTAGGGCCCATGCGAGCACTTCTTTTATTTTCCCTACATTTGTTTCCCGTTCCTTTTCTTTTCTTTCTCCTTTCTTTCTTTCAGTTCCTTTTTCAGTATCCTTTCTTTACACCCTTTGATCGAGACAAGCAAGCGTGGATCCCATCGGGTACGATGGACGCGTGGGGGTGCTAATACCTTCCCTGCGCGTAACCGACTCCCGAACCCAGTTCTTTTGGTCGTAAGGCCATGCTTTTCCCTTCCTTCAGGTTTACGCGGTGTTTCCTTTCCCTCTCTTGGGATAAATACACATTGCTGGCGACTCTGTTTCGGTGCCACTTTCGCGTTTGTACTTGGATGAAAATCCCGGGAGCGACAGCTGGCGACTCTGCTGGGGACACCTGGCCTGTTACTGGTCCATCCTAAGCGAGTCAATCCTAGCGCTTGTTTGTTTTCTTTCATTGGGTGTTTACTGTTGTGCTATATGTAGTTGTTTATTTATTTTACTGTATTTATCGCATTTACTGCATTACATATCATTATTATACTGGACTGTGCTGGTTTTCTGTTTGGCGGGATGGGTGTTCTGAGAGATAAGCCCACTACCAAGGCTTGAGTACATACATAGGTATTAGAGTGGATAGTTATGACGCTTGCGTGGTGGTGACCACGTATTGTTGTTCATGAGACCCACAACCAGACGAGGTTCTAT
Source organism: Lathyrus tuberosus (assembly GCA_022829125.1). Lineage (NCBI taxonomy): Eukaryota > Viridiplantae > Streptophyta > Magnoliopsida > Fabales > Fabaceae > Lathyrus > Lathyrus tuberosus. The sequence continues at coordinate 6,041,612 of JALAZF010000338.1, read as the reverse complement.
CAGGAGCTTTCTGCTACTGCATGTTATGCAGGCCAGTGGTTATTCTCTTGAGGAACCGTCGACTCTGGTGACCATTCCCGAGGACTCAGTTGTGGCACTCCTCCCGAGATGTGACAGTGGCAGACCACATTCCGTGGCAAACCCATTGCACATTCTCGATCCGAGGACCCAATGCTGGGAACTTGCTATAGGACATCCCTTTTTGAAAGAGAGTCAGCGGAGGCACTCCTCGATTGGCGATAGTACTGTACCCTGAGGGATGAATGTACTATTGCTTCTCGACCTCAGTGTCAGAAGCTGAGGACCTTTTTGTTTTGGAGAATCAGTTGAGGCCTCCTCGATTGATGATGATGCCAAACCAGAAATGGTGAACGTATCATCATTTCTCGACCTGAGAGCCCGGGATACTGAACATCCTAGTACCCACATGTGAGAAGGGCGGGTTGTTTACAGGTTTGCAGGTAACCATGACCTCCTACATACCCGGTTTTCTATCATCATTGCACAAAAAGGAAATTTCATCCTATTGTATTCAGATGGTTCTTATCTATGGTTCTATATTAGTCTCAGAGCTACACTGACACCGTTCACAGTTCAGCACAGACACCTGATTACCTGATCACATTGCCCTTTGCATTGCATTATCATATCCTAACATACATGTTTATTCATTTCCATGTGCATATATTACCCTTGATTCCAGTCATCAGGTCCCTGCAAAGATGAACACTAAAGAGAGGAAGAATATCATCAGCTATAAGTTCCTTACGCCTACTTTAGGCCCTATTGTTATGCTGAAGGGAATGGCGAGTCCTGCAGTACGAGAAGCTTTTGAAGAGAAATATGGGTGGATTTTATCTATGGTCCGTAATGTCAGTGATTATGAAGCCAGAGGTCTCCATACGTTGATGCAGTTCTATGATCCGCCTCTGAGATGTTTTGTATTTCCAGACTATGTGTTGGTTCCTACCTTGGAGGAGTATTCCAACATGTTGGGGATTGCTATCAAGGAGGAGCCCCCTTTCTTTGGATCGGTGGGGGATCTTGACTTTGGAAAGGTGGCTAGTGCTCTTTATTTGAGCAAATCAGAGTTAAGTGACAATGTCTCCAACAAAGGAAAGATTCGTGGTTACAAGCTGGAATATCTGATTAAGAAGGCCCAGGAAGCAGCTAAAGGCGAGAATTGGCTTGTTTTTAATGCTTTGCTAGCCCTTTGTATATACGGCATAGTGTTGTTTCCCAACGAGCCGGATTTTATTGATACGGACGCTATACGAATATTCATGATGAAGAACCCGGTGCCAACGCTACTGGGAGATCTTCACTACTCGTTGTACAACCGAAACGAAAAGAAAAGAGGAGGGATAATTCGTTGTTGTGCACCTTTGTTCTATAAGTGGTTTGCGGGCCGTTTACCACAATCAGGGGCTTTTGTGGATTCCAAAGATTCTCTAGAGTGGAAACAGCGTTTAATGGGATTGGTGGCCAAGGACATCGTATGGGTAGATCATGGGCAGATTGGCAAGAATATTATCCACAGCTGTGGTAAGTTCCCTAACGTTCCACTGATAGGAAGACTGGGTGGGATTAACTACAATCCTTCTTTGGCCATTCGACAATTTGGGCATGCCCTGACAGGTCCGCCTATTAAGAGAGATGTGGAGGAGTCCCTCTATTTTCATACATCAGATGGGTGGGAAGCAGCACAGAAAGCTTCTGAAAGCTGGGGTAGCATACTGAAAAAGGGGAAAGTTACTCTAGGAAAGCCTAACAACCGGGTTTATCCAGCATATGAAGAGTGGGTGAAGAAAAGAGTTGAATATTTTCTCTTGCCTTTTGGTAAGGCACCCCTTTTGTATCCGGAGAATGAGAAAGCAAGAAGCACTGCTACAGTGGAAGAAGTTGACAAGTTGCAAGCCTTGGTGAAAAAGCTTCAAGGAGAGAATTCCGAGTTGAGTAGCTGTCTTCAAAATGCTCTACATGTCAACAAAGAGCTGGAGCGGAAAGCCCAAGATGCTGAACAAATCCTAACTGCAAAAGAAAAAGACTTTGCTGGAAGAGCCCAACATTTCCGGAAGATTAGTAAAGGTGCTGATGATGCTACGCAAGCCCACAAGCAAACCAAACAGGCGTTAGCACAGACCAAAGAAAAGTTAACAAAGTTTCAGCACGCTTGGGACGAAGTTAGGATAGAGAATGCTGAATTACAGGAACAGTTGCAGATTAAGGACGAAGAGCTTGAAAAGGCGCATGAGCAGAGGAGAAAGTATCGGGAAAGCCTCGGTAAGAGTCAAGAACAGCTAGAAGAAGCTAGAGGTGAGCTGAGGAATACTAAGAAAGAGCTTGAGGAAGTCATGATAGAAAGGGAGATACTCAAGACGCAAGCTGGCATAAAGAGACACAAAGGAGTGTGTGATGACGAGGCTCTGATGCTGCATATGGGTTCTTTAACTGAAGCTCTTGAGAAAAGGGATGTCTTGATCAAAGAAATGATTGAAAAGCCGAATCACCAGCGTACCCGTATACTTTTTGAGGAGATCAAATACTCAAGTGATAAGCTGAAGGATGTGGAATTGTCAGACTGTTGTTCTTTTCCTTATATTTTGTTGTTAATGGTTACCATCAGGCTTGTTGATGGATCCATTTTTCCTTGTATTGCATTTGCGGATGAGCCTTTCTTAAATGTACTTGAATACTTCGTTGAATGAGTATGAGCAGTTTTATTCAGAATTATTCCTTATCAGATAGCTGCACACGAGCACATGACCACGACACGTCTCTTTATATCACAATTTCTGGTCTTCAGATTTCTGTGGTTGGATTGGAATCAGGGTATAAAGCACCTCGGAAATGACAAACATGGCATTGCATGGCATTGCATATCATTTTGCATTTTTTGTTACTTGCTTTTCAGGTACTCGTTGCAGGGACTCTAACCTTTATTTGGTTTCAGGCAGTATAGCGGAGAGTCATATTCACCGATATTCGACGCGAAGGAATCAAGTAAGAATCATGGATCAAGTGCAAAGTGATTTGGCTGAAATGAGGGCGCGTATGGACCAGTTCATGACCCTCATGACTGACATGGCGCAAAATCAGGAGAGATTGAGACTTCTGGTCGAGCGTCCAGACAATGGGCCCGAAGGTGATCAGCATGACAATTCACAGGGACATGGCATTCCTCCTCCCGGTGGCAACCCTCCTCCTGGTGGTAACAATCGGGGTAATGGAAATGGTAGGCATGCTGGTGTTACTCTTGAAGATACTCTGGAAGACCAATTTACTCTGCTGGATACCGATGTGGGTAATCAAGGTGATCGAAGGTATGATGAGTTAGCAGAGAAGATCAGGGCCATAGAATGCAAGAACTCTATGGGTATTGATGTTACCAGCTTGGGGCTGGTCTCAGGAGTCAGAATTCCCCCTAAATTCAAGCCTCCCACTTTTGATAAGTATCACGGCAATGCGTGTCCCCAAACACATCTTCAAGCTTACTTTGGGAAGATTTCAGCCCATACGGATGACGAGAAGCTATGGATGCACTATTTTCAGGACAGTCTGGCTGGGGCGTCCTTGACCTGGTATATGAAGTTGAATAGAGCGGCTGTGAAGAGTTGGAAAGATCTGGCAGAAGCGTTCCTGAAGCAATACCAATATAATATTGACATGGCGCCCAACCGCACTCAATTGCAGGGGTTGTCACAAAATGCCAAGGATAGTTTCAAAGAATATGCACAGAGGTGGAGGGAAATGGCTGCCCAGGTTCAACCTCCCTTGTCAGACAGAGAAATGGCAGATATGTTCATGGGCACCTTGCAAGGGGCTTATCTTGACAGATTGGCTGCTTGTCCGTCAACTGGATTTGCTGATATTGTGATTGCGGGAGAAAGAATAGAAAGTCTGTTAAAGCTTGGAAAGATCCAGGATGTGAGTGGGGCTGGCTCTTCGGGGACGAAGAAACCGTTTGCTAGTAACCAGAAAAGAAGAGAAGGTGATACGAATGCTGTGTTTAGAGGACGAGGCAGAGGGCGTTCTCAAGCTTATTATCAGGTAGGTGCTGTAACAATCCCCACACCGTCTGTTCAGAAACAACAACCCCAACAACAAGTTCAACAGCAACAACCTTTTTTCCAGCAAAGGTCTAGACAGAGGGATCGTAAGATGGATCCTCTCCCTATGACTTATGCCGCGCTGTTGCCCCGGCTACTCGAGTTAAAGTTGGTAGAACTCCGTACTATGAAAGCTCCGGTTGCTGGAAACCTGCCACCTAACTTCGATGCTAATGCTCGTTGTGAGTTCCACTCAGGTGCTCAGGGGCACTCCATTGAAAAATGTTGGGCTTTCCATCATAAAGTACAAGACTTGATTGATGCTAAAGCCATCAATTTCTCTCCCGCTCCTAATATTACTCAGCATCCCATGCCTGATCATAGTGCAGCAAATGTGTACGCTATTGAAGATGGGAGGAGATTGAATTTGGTGTTAGACGTTCATCAAGTGAAAACTTCTTTGTTGGTAGTAAAAGATCGTTTATTGAAGGGACAGGTGTTCCCGGGCTGTAATCAAGATTGCTCTGAGTGTATGAATCAGGAGAACGGCTGTGATAAGTTGAAGATGGGTTTACAGAATCTGATCGATGAAGGATGTCTACAGTTCGACAGAGTCGTGAAAGACACTGATGAGATATCAACCGTGACCATCTATTACACCCCCGCTGAGATTCAAATGCCGGTCAATGCAGCTCCCGTGGCGAGTGTTGCGCCAGAAGGGCCCAGTCCTGTCACTATCACGGTGCCAGGACCAATTCCGTTCACATCTACGAAAGCTATCCCATGGCACTATGGGGCAGATGTATATTACGAAGGTAAAAAGCAAGAAGTTGAGTCGTCAGTCAGCCCAAATATTGATAATGTAGGGGGTGTAGGGGGCTTTACAAGGAGTGGAAGGTTGTTCGCTCCCCAAACCTTGAGAAGTGATAAGGAGGTAGAAGCTGCAGCAAAGGCTAAGGGTAAACAGGTGGTTGAAAATGCGCCTACACCTGAAGCAGAGACAAAGATTACTTTTGATAAGGAAATGGAAGAATTTATGAAGATAATCAAGAAAAGCGATTATAAGATTGTGGACCAACTGAATCAGACCCCTTCAAAGATTTCAATCTTGTCACTATTGATGTGCTCTGAGGCGCACCGGCAGGCGTTGTTGAAAGTATTGAAGAGTGCATACGTGCCACAGGAAATTACTGTTAATCAGCTCGAGGGCGTAATCTCCAATGTTAATGTTAGCCATGGCTTGGGCTTTACAAGTAGAGATCTGACCATTGAAGGAAGAAACCACAATAAGGCTTTGCATATCACGATGGAGTGTAAGGGCGCAGTGTTATCTCATGTACTGGTAGACACTGGTTCATCACTCAATGTCTTGCCCAAGAAGGCATTAATGAAGCTGGAAGTTGATGGTTTGATCTTAAGGCCTAGTGAATTGGTGGTCAGGGCATTCGATGGGACCAGACGATCTGTGTTTGGTGAGGTGGAACTGCCCGTACAAATTGGACCACAGGTATTCAAATCCACGTTCCATGTAATGGACATACAACCTGCATATAGCTGCCTATTGGGACGCCCTTGGATTCACGGAGCCGGGGCTGTTACTTCTACTCTACATCAAAAGCTGAAGTATGAGTTTGAAGGGCAGGTTGTGACGGTGTGCGGGGAAGAAGACATCTTTGTGAGTCACTTGTCCACGTTCAAGTACATTGAAATGGACGGGGAAATTCATGAGATGCTGTGCCAATCATTTGAAGCAGTCAATATTGACGATGCACCTGAGTCTTCTTCTGTACCAGCTGGGGCCGGTACCTCCATTTCATCTTACAAACAAGCTGTCGAAGTCGTCAGGGCAGGCAACGCCCAAGGTTGGGGCAGGTTGATAGAGACCCCAATGAAGGAAGACAAATTTGGTATTGGTTATCATCCCTCTACAACTTCAGATGCGGGGAGTAGGGGACCCATTACTTTCAATAGTGGGGGAATTATCTACACGGACCAGTCTTGTGCAGCCACAGAGGATAGTGTTGACAGTAATTGTGACCTGGACAACTGGGTACGCCCTCATGCTCCGGGACAACAAGTGCAAAACTGGTCCGTTGAAGAAGTCATCCGGGTTACTCTTCAGACAGAGTAATTTTTCTTTGTTTTTTCTAACCATAATGCATGTCAAAATCTTGCGCTCTGCCCAAGGCATATAGATTCATTTGTAGGGCCACCATGGTTGCATTTGCAATGTTTAATCATTAATAAAGGACGTTTTGCAATCAAATTTTGTTCTCTGTCTTTCAATTTTTAGTTTTGCACAAAAAAATAAAATGGCAATGTTTCATTTTCTTTTGTTTTGCTTAAAAATAAATTCTAAAATAAGGCATGAACCCGTTCATGCAGACTTGATCCTCCGGATACCACTGATAACGATTTTGATATGGCCATGTATGACTTTGACAATCCGATTTATCAAGCCGAAGAAGGGGATGAGAAAGATTGTGAACTTTCTGAAGAACTGGTCAGATTGTTGAAACAAGAGGAAAGGGTCATCCAGCCTCATCAGGAGACTGTAGAAATCATCAATATTGGTACCAAGGACGCCAAGAAAGAGATCAGGATTGGTGCCAGTTTGCAAGCAGATGTGAAGCAAACTTTGACGGAAATGTTGCGCGAGTATGTTGACATCTTCGCCTGGTCGTATCAAGACATGCCGGGGTTGGATACGGATATTGTCGTGCACAGGCTGCCATTAAGAGAAGAATGTCCGCCAGTCAAGCAGAAACTTCGTCGGACTCACCCCGACATGGCTTTAAAGATTAAGGAGGAAGTCCAGAAGCAGTGGGATGCTGGGTTTCTTGCTGTGACAAAGTATCCTCCGTGGGTAGCCAACATCGTGCCAGTACCGAAGAAGGATGGAAAAGTGAGAATGTGTGTGGATTATCGAGATCTTAATAAAGCTAGCCCGAAAGATGATTTTCCACTACCTCATATTGATGTGCTGGTCGATAATACAGCTCAATTTTCAGTGTTCTCATTTATGGACGGTTTCTCCGGGTACAACCAGATCAAGATGGCACCTGAAGATATGGAGAAGACCACGTTCATTACTCCGTGGGGTACATATTGTTATAAAGTAATGCCTTTTGGGTTGAAAAACGCAGGGGCAACGTACCAGCGGGCGATGGTAACATTGTTTCATGACTTGATTCATAAGGAGATCGAATGTTATGTAGATGATATGATTGCCAAGTCGAGAACAGAAGAGGAACATCTAGTTAACCTGAAAAAGCTGTTTGAAAGGTTGAGAAAGTTCCGTCTGAGATTAAATCCAAACAAGTGCACGTTTGGGGTGCGTTCTGGAAAGTTACTGGGTTTCATCGTGAGCGAAAGAGGAATTGAGGTTGATCCTGCCAAGGTGAAAGCAATACAAGAAATGCCTGAACCGAGAACAGAAAAAGAGGTTCGTGGTTTCTTGGGTAGATTGAATTACATTGCAAGGTTCATATCTCACCTAACAGCCACGTGTGAGCCAATATTTAAATTGTTAAGGAAAGATCAAACGGTCAGGTGGAATGACGATTGCCAATTGGCATTCGATAAGATAAAAGAATACTTGTAGGAACCTCCGATTCTAATGCCTCCAGTTGAAGGGAGACCGCTGATAATGTATCTGACAGTGCTTGAAGGTTCCATGGGTTGTGTTCTCGGTCAACATGACGAGACAGGTAGGAAGGAGCATGCTATTTACTACCTGAGCAAAAAGTTCAATGATTGTGAGTCCCGATACTCAATGCTTGAAAAGACATGCTGTGCACTTGCATGGGCCGCTAAGCGATTGAGGCAATATATGGTTAGGCACACGACCTTGTTGATTTCAAAAATGGATCCTATCAAGTACATTTTCGAGAAACCAGCATTGACAGGCAGAGTTGCACGGTGGCAAATGGTCTTGACAGAGTATGACATTCAGTACACTTCACAAAAGGCCATCAAAGGAAGTATCTTGTCCGACTATCTTGCGCAACAGCCGATTGATGATTACCAACCCATGAAGTTTGACTTCCCTGATGAGGACATCATGTTTCTCAAAGCTAAAGACTGCGAGGAACCACTTCCGGAGGAGGGGCCAGACCCTGAATCCAAATGGAGTCTAATGTTTGATGGGGCTGTCAATATGAATGGGTGCGGAGTTGGAGCAGTTCTTATCACGCCGGAAGGTGTTCATATGCCTTTCACTGCCCGAATAACTTTCGGATGCACCAACAATGAAGCAGAGTACGAAGCTTGTATAATGGGGATCGAGGAGGCGATTAATCTACGGATTAAGACCCTTGATATATTTGGTGATTCAGCTTTGGTAATCAATCAAGTGAAAGGGAGTTGGTACACGCACCAAGCAAATCTAGTGCCGTATAGAGATTATACAAGGAGATTTCTGACATTTTTCACAACAGTGAAACTGTACTATATTCCTCGAGATGAGAATAGGTTCGCTGATGCCTTGGCCACTTTGTCTTCCATGATCAAAGTGCAAGGATGGAACCATGTACCTAAGATTGAGGTATCCCGCCTTGACAGACCAGCATTTGTGTTTGCGGTTGATGCAGCGTCTGATGACAAGCCATGGTTTCATGACATTAAGTGTTTCTTGAAAAGTCAAGAGTACCCGCCCGGGGCATCGTCCAAAGACAGGAGGACGTTGAGAAGGTTAGCCGGTAGTTTCTTCTTGAACAAAGATGGCGTGCTGTATAAAAGAAATTTTGACACGGTCCTGCTTAGATGTGTGGATAGACATGAAGCAGACTTGTTGATGATTGAAGTGCACGAAGGCTCTTTCGGTACCCATGCCGGAGGACATGCAATGGCTAAAAAGTTGTTAAGATCGGGATATTATTGGTTGACTATGGAGTCAGATTGTTGCAAATATGCCCGCAAATGCCATAAATGCCAGATCTATGCAGACAAGGTGCATGTGCCTCCAAATCCGTTGAGTATCATGTCGTCGCCTTGGCCGTTTGCCATGTGGGGCATTGATATGATCGGAAAGATTGAGCCTACAGCTTCCAATGGTCATCGTTTCATCTTGGTGGCAATTGATTACTTCACCAAATGGGTTGAAGCCGCATCCTATGCCAATGTTACAAAACAAGTGGTCGCTCGTTTCTTGAAACGGGATATCATTTGCCGATATGGAGTTCCCGAAAGAATCATTACTGATAATGGTTCTAATTTGAACAATAAGATGATGGTTGAGTTATGCCGGGACTTCAAAATCGAACATCACAATTCTTCTCCGTACCGCCCAAAGATGAATGGCGCGGTCGAAGCGGCCAACAAAAATATCAAGAAGATTGTGCAGAAGATGGTTGTCACGTACAAAGATTGGCATGAGATGTTACCATTTGCTTTGCATGGGTATCGAACGTCGGTACGCACGTCCACTGGGGCAACCCCATTCTCACTTGCATATGGTATGGAGGCAGTGCTACCGGTTGAAGTAGAAATTCCGTCCCTCAGAGTTATGATGGATGTTAAGCTAGATGAAGCTGAATGGGTGCGAGCCAGATTTGATCAGCTGAGCCTTATTGAGGAAAAGCGATTGGTGGCTGTATGTCATGGGCAACTATATCAGCGCAGAATGAAGCAGGCATTTGACCAGAAGGTGCGTCCTCGGGTTTACAAAGTCGGAGATGTAGTACTCAAAAGGATCCTTCCTCCCAATACAGATCACAGGGGCAAGTGGACTCCTAACTATGAAGGTCCATTCGTGGTTAGAAAGGTCTTTTCGGGCGGAGCTTTATTGCTTACAACCATGGGTGGCGAAGACTTTTCATCCCCTGTCAACTCGGACGTAGTCAAAAAATACTTCGCATGAATAGACCCGCTGGATAATAAGAATAAAAAAAAAATCCAGGCAAAAAAGGGCATCCCGGCGAACCAAAAACAGAATAAGGTTCGGGCAAAAATTAGGGATATAATTGAAAAAAGATTTGTACACCCGGTAAGTTGAAAACCCGAAAGGGCAACTTAGGCAAAAAAGGGTATCCTGGTGGATCGAAAACCTGAAAGGGCGGTCCACACAAAAGAGGGATTTAAGCGAACGACTATGGTCTGAGTTATCTATCCCCCATTACCGTTTGAACAACTGACGTTCTGAAGGATAGGAATCGGTCTGATCATTCCTCAGAAGGCAAGGTCGGGGAGTTTTGAAGACATACTGGTCATAACAGAATGGAAACTCAGTGGAATTCCGTTTTCACATTGCCATTAGGATAGTTTCTTTTCTCAATTTTCAGCGATCACCTCTTTCCAGGGATTGCTTCCAGATGTAATTGCCTATTCTGGGCTCTCAGTCAATAAATTGAATCTCAATAAAAAGCTTTCTATTTTTGTTTTATTGCTTTGTTTGCAAAAACGTCCTAATTTTTGATAAAACATTGCATTTGAAAACATGGCAGCCTTGCAATAACATGCGCAAAAAAAACATTTGAAATTACTTCGAATGTTGAATACTCCCGGATGGTGGATTCTAGCCACGCAATATTCGGAGCATGTGGGCATATTCTTTTGTTGCAGGTAGCAGGTGCAGATGATTTTAAGCACAAGACCAGCAATAAATCACCCCACGCAAAAGACTGGGGCAATTATGGGTAAGGAGATCGGCGTTCATCGTTCGGTCGACGATTGTTCATAACGGGTCGATATCAGTGAATTAAGTTCAACTGGGTACCGTTGCATCTTATTAAGTCGATTCTCTCATACAGTACTTCCAACAGCTACAAGCTTTTCTGTGTCGATAACGGTCACAGGTTCCCCAAAAGAGTGGTCTCGTCGACACCGAAACTGATGGTCATTATCCCCAGCGAAGTCACAAGAGTTTGAAGAGGCTAGATCTTCTGTAAAAGCCTCTTATGACATCCTCTTCGGGGACGAATTGTTGTTTTGTCCAAGCATGGGGCATGATTGTTTCCCCAGCATGAAGTGTTGATCATCCCTAGTAGAGTTTGAGGACAGTTGGTCTTCTGTAAAATCCTCTCAAAAGGCATTCCCCAGCACGAGACGTTTCCAAGTAGTTTCCGCCAGCAGAGTTTGTTATAAACTCGTCATCCCTAACGGAATTGTCTAAAGGGAAGCTCGCCTAACATGGGGCATTGTGGTACTTATCCTAAGCTTGACAGTCATATTCTTCAGCAGAATACTGTGGATTTGCTTTGGGTTTCCCCAACAGATCTCTAAGGACTCTTTCCTAGCAAGTTGCAGTGGAATGTTCTAACCAGGATTTGCATATCCCTGGCAGAGTAGCCCTGCTACCCAGCAAGATCGTATCTCTGGTCATGGTATCCCCACGGAGTTCAGTGTTGAGTCTTGTCAGCAATACCCCCCCAGCTGAGTTGTTGTTCTCCTCGCGGAGGTTTATAGGATCGGCAGAATCTATTCCTCAACGAGGATGGTACAGCCTTTCCCCAGCCGGGTCAGAAGGTGGATAACCCCTACAAAGGGTCTTGGATTGGATAGATCCTCAAGCAGAGTTTTTTATGACTCTTCCTCCCTAGCAAGACGCCATGCAAAGAAATTCTCATCCCCAGCAGAATCGCTGTGACCAGAATTCATTCCCCTAACAGATGAAGTGATTCCTGGCAGATTTATTATTCTTCAAGTCCAATTTATTTTTGGCAAGCTTGACAATTCGAAGCAGACGGATTGTTCATTCATTCTCCAGTGGAGAGGTTATCCTTTCAGGAGTCTCCAAAGTCAAATCATTGGTCTTTGCTCCTCAGCAGAGTCAGCAGAGATGTCTGACACAGATGCAGAGAGTAATAAAATTTTGCAAATTCTAAAAGTCCAACAGTGGATTGGCGAAAGTCCGTCTTCGGGTGGCAAAAGTCCAACAGTGGATTGGCGAAAGTCCGTCTTCGGGTGGCAAAAGTCCAACAGTGGATTGGCAAAAGTCCGTCTTCGGGTGGCAAAAGTCCAACAGTGGATTGGCGAAAGGTCCATCTAAGGGTGGCAAATTCTTAAAGTCCAACAGTGGATTGGCAAAAGTCCGTCTTCGGGTGGCAAAAGTCCAACAGTGGATTGGCAAAAGTCCGTCTTCGGGTGGCAAAAGTCCAACAGTGGATTGGCAAAAGTCCGTCTTCGGGTGGCAAAAGTCCAACAGTGGATTGGCGAAAGGTCCATCTAAGGGTGGCATATTCTAAAAGTCCAACGGTGGATTGGCAAAAGTCCATCTTCGGGTGGCAAAGCAGCTAAAAGTCCAACAGTGGATTGGCAAAAGTCCGTCTTCGGGTGGCAAAAGTCCAACAGTGGATTGGCAAAAGTCCGTCTTCGGGTGGCAAAAGTCCAACAGTGGATTGGCGAAAGGTCCATCTAAGGGTGGCAAATTCTTAAAGTCCAACAGTGGATTGGCAAAAGTCCGTCCTTGGGTGGCAAAAGTCCAACAGTGGATTGGCAAAAGTCCGTCTTCGGGTGGCACGAAGCTGCAAAGTCCACCAGTAGCGTGGCAGGCCAGTAGTCGTCTGGAATTGCATAAAAGACATTATTAAAGTCCACCAGTAGTGTGGCAAGCCAGTAGTCGTCTGGCGTCGTTCAAAAAGACATTATTAAAGTCCACCAGTAGTGTGGCAGGCCAGTAGTCGTCTGGAATTGCATAAAAGACCTTATTAAAGTCCACCAGCAGCGTGGCAAGCCAGTAGCTGTCTGGCGTCGTTCAAACGACGTTTCATCGAAGATTCAATCCAGCAGTCTCGTTGGGTTTATATCCCTTTTATTCTTCATCATCCAGAGCAAATTTTTGGTTATATTTGGTATTCAATCACTATATACCTTGAAAGTCCGAAAGCAATTGCTTTCAGGCATTCAGGTCTACAGCGCTTGAATAGGGGCAGCTGTAATACCCCAAAATTTGCTCTCCCCTTTTGGCATCATAGCATGGAATTATCATTTATCATATCATATCCATCTCATTAACATTACATTGCATTTAACATAGAAAAATGAAGCATAGCATCCTTCTTACCATCAGGGCATGTGATCAGGTGGTAGGTGGACAATCAATGGATCCTTCAGAGCACAAAAGGTCAATCAAGTTTCCTCAAGGCAAGCCAAGAGGTCTTTCATGTCTCATACCATCTCAATGGATCATCCACAACCTCAAGGATGAGAGATTCAATGGGAGATTGAAGCACTACATCTTTCACTATGCAAGAGGTTCAAAAACTGAAGGAAAACCCTCAAAAGAGATAGCTCATTGATCCAAAGTCATCCTCAAATGGTATATCTCATCATCCTTTAAGAGGATACACAACATACTCTGAGGAATTTGAAATTGAAGACTGCATTTTTTCCTCCTAACCAGAAGGGGCTGAAATTAGGGTTTACAGTAAAATCAGGTTATCTTTGATTTTTTGGACAAAACTTGATATCATGGTATTCTACATGTCCTTAAGTGTATGTGTATGGAGAATTGCCCCTCAATTGGTTTTGGAGGTGGTTCAATTGGAAGAAAGATAAAAAATCAGGAAATTTGGGGCCAAGTCAAATAATCAGAGGAAAAAGTCAACTCTTGACTTTTTGAGCCCAAAATCATGAAATTCATGTTACATATGTCCAATGTACAAAATTTGGTCAAGAAACTCCAAAGGAATCATGAAAAAAAACAAGAGGTGGAAAGTTGCCATTTTTGGAAGAGTAGGGTTACTAAAAATAGTAAGTTTTGGCCATTTTGCATCAGAGTTTGAGCCAAGGCCATTTAAAATTGAAGCACCAAATGAAAATTCCACTCGGCCACAACAAAAGTTCTTGTTTTAAGCTTCAAATCCATGTGTGGAACATCTCCATTGGATAAAAATTGAGGGAGATATGATTGATCAAAGTTTGAGCAAAGTAGGTTCAAAACTAGGTCATGACCAAGATTTTCAGGTCACGCGCGCAGTCATTTTAACAAACATGTGGTGGGCCAAATGTCCACTCATTTTTCTCATGGTTAAAGGCCTCAAAAGAAAAACTTTTCAACATCAAAGTTGTTCCTTGTAGTGTCATCTTCAATACTCATGTTGGACAAAATTCCATTTGATCAAGTTATAGTGGAGATATATTGGTTCAAAGTCATGTTGATTGTGCTGAAATTTTGTGTGCCAAGTTGCCATGCCATGACTTGCTTGCCACGCCCCATAACCAGTTCCCAAACTTGTGTATTCCAAGTCATTTTTCAACCTCTTCCAAGCCTTATTTCAATTCATTTTTCATACCAAGCATGTCCTCTTACATCCCCTCTTTCAAATGAATCCAAAAACTCACCAAACCAATCATTGAGTAGAGAGGAAAACATCATCAAATCACCATATCTCCATTGTTCTCAACTGTCATAAAAAATCAGAAACAGAACCAATGTTGTTGATGTTGTGGTTATAAGATTGCACGTGCATTATTCATACCAGCTATCCATTGCCTTTTTAAACCAAACACGTTTCATACACACCATAGCACGTGCCTCATTATGCATGAAAGTAGAAATAATAAGCTTGCTGAACAAGTTTTGTGATACAACAGCCTTTCCATTCAATTCATTTCACCTCCACCATAGTTTGTTATGAACCAGCCACACCATATCATGGCTCTCCCTAACTAACTTGACTCAGTTAGTTAGGGATGACTCACTTAAACCACTTCAACTCAGTTAATTCACCCAGTTAACCATGGTTAATTCATACTATAAAACAAAATCACGCTTCACAATTCATTTTTGGAGCTTCATTTCTCTCATTTTTCACTTCAAAACACTTCAAATTCTCCATCACATTCTCTCTACTCTCTCTCTGATTTCACACGAGCTTCACCATCTTTCCTTCATCTACTTCATCTTTATCATCATCAATGGCATTGGATTGAAGTTTTTCTACACAGTCCTCAAGGTTTTGCAAGCATTGTTCAACATTGAATCTCTCTGCTCTCAAGACCACTGGTTATATAGCATTCATTTTGCTAAGTTTGTGAAGCTCCAAGGTTGAAGAAGAAGCTAAGATCTCTGGTTTTCTGAAGAGTATTTCCAAATCTCCAATATTCAGGTACGAGTTTCATCCATTATAGACTTGATGTGAGTTTGTTTTCGGGTTCTTGCAGCTTCTTATAAGCTCAAGAACTTGCCTGGCTAGTTGATAGGCCTTTAGAGGCATAGACCAAATGTTAGGGCAAATCTGTTTCTGTTGGATTCTCTCATATCATGAATTGTTTGTGCATTTTGTTCTTGAATTCGTGTTCTACCTTAGTTCCTCTTTCTATTGGTATACGTTTTGTGGATTTCTGGAGAAATCAAGGTTGCAGACGGTGGTGAGTGACCGGAGAAGGTGACCGGAGGTCCCTCTCCGGCCGGTGGACTTCAGTTTAGGGTTTTATGCTCAGTTTAAATGTGGTACGTTGGATGAGTGTGATCTAACGGCCACCATGCTGCCAACACATAAAAATAGGCGTGCACCACACGTGTTTTATTTCTGATTTCTTTTAAGCATTATGTGGTGTGGCACATGGTAAGGAGTATGGTCATTCGTGTACATGCATTGATTTTGATTACCTTGACTTTTGCTTTGACTGGGATTTGATCCTATGGCTGGTATGATTTGACTTTTGTTGACTGAATTCCATGATAATATTGTGTACTGCGCGCTTAATGGACCTAACCTGATTGATATTCACACCTCCTCTCTTTAAAGCCCAATGATTTTGAACTGATCATTTGCTATGTTCACACCCCCATTCACATTCACATTTCATTTCATTTTTTCATTTTTATACACGTTTTCTTTTTTAATTTTTAAAAATATCAAACATCATCATAAAATTCCACAAAAATTCATGAGCATCATTAAAACATTTAGGAAATTTTTCATGATTTTATTTTCTGATTTCATGACCTTTTTGCCCCTGCTCCATAATTTTCTTTGAATTTCTTTGATGTGCATTCTTAATATGGTACATGATCTTGTTTAATTTTGTTCTTGATCATTAAAAATTGTTTTGATGCTCTTCTTTTTGCATTGAGTCATTAATACATTGAAGCATGTTAAATGATTTTTGTTTGGTTTTTTGGATCACTTTATTACATGTTTGATGCTTATCTTTGCACCACTTTGCATGATATTTCAACTTGACCTAATTGCTTTGTTTGAAGTCATTTTGCTTTGAATTTTGATATGATATTTTGATATGTGATTCATCTCTGATTAGTGAACTCCAATACCATGTTTTCATAATTTTCATGAGGCCATTTGATTTTTGTTTGATGCATTTCATTTAAAGCATTATAACATGTCATATCATTGTAATCTTTGGTGCATGTTTTCTTTTGTGTATACTTGCATGATCATTTGCATATTTGGTGAACCATTCACTTGACATTATAGGTCATTGGTACATATTATATGTCATCCTTGCATGTTGACTTTCATTTAAACCTTGTGTACCTTTAACATGTTGTGTTTGTACTTGTGTTCTCTTTTGAACTTCCATTTCAATTCTACTTCTTCTATCACTTCTTAAATGTTTTGATGTTTACTTCATAAATACTTGTGAGATGTTGGTGAATCATTTTTCATTTCATGTCAATTCTGGTTGTTGATGTACATGTTCCATTTATGCATGTCCTTTTCATTTCTTTCCATCTTTCATCTATCCCTTCTTCTTGTAACATGTTTAAATGCTAATGGGTGATGATTATTGCTTATTCACTTGCACTTGTATGATAATGACCATTTGTTCCCATATGATGTACATTCTGGTTGTGGCCCTAAGATTTGTTTTCTCATTTAATTCTTTTGAGTTTTATGATGCATTACATGTTCTTTTACTTCTTATACTTCTTATACTTGTTCACTAACCATGTAGGGGCTTTGGTAAGTTTCAATTGAGTGTGGATAAGGAATCCACATTCAACTTCTATCCTTTCTCTTTTACAATTCCATTTTGTGTTTTGTTAAGCACTTATGTGCTTTCTTTTAATAACTCATCACTTCCCCTTTTTGAATTACAATTCATCTTCTACTTTAGAAGTGAATTGTTTAATTCATTCTTTCTTTAGACTTTAGGTTGAAACCTCACAAACTTTAGGATCACTCCCTTAACTAATCAATTAGGATTGAGTCTTAGTCCATATAGATTTTTACCTTTACCCTCTCTTGAGTCTTTCATCTTCTCATCTCAAAGAAAATTCAAAACATATAATAAAGGTAGGCATTTATTGCATTTAGGCCTTTCATATAAAGAAAAGATTATAAGGGGTCTTCTCTTGTAATCTTAGAATGCGTAGCATATAGCCCATCTTGGGTCAATGTGTTAAACATTTGATCTTGTATGAGGGACTTAAATGCAATACTTGTTGAAGGTGCAAATAATAAAAAACACTTCTTCATTTCATAATCAACAAAAACACTTAATAAACACAAGTATGCTAGTGTGTTTGAACCTTGACAATTGGAACTAAGTGTGGGGGTCTTCTTCACTCTTAGTGTGCTTTCTTACCCATTCCATCTTGGAATGTGAGAATGTACACATTCCAATGACTAAGATTCAGATACACTGTCATATGCAAACAAATAACAAAACACTTCTTTCTAAAAGACAAAAACAAACAATAACGTCTTTCCTTCGGGAATTCTTTTCTCACCTCATTCACTCTTAGCGTACGAACGTGCTTCTACTCGTTCTCTTGCAAGATGGTAACGCACTCGGACCAGCGAGCCTGCAACACCTGAGCTAGAACGTAAGCCGTTCCCTAAAATACAAACAATCCATCCCTAGTGAGGGGAACTACGTCGCTCTGATTCTCATGCTCCCGATGAGATACGTAGGCAGTGGGGTAGGGCCCATGCGAGCACTTCTTTTATTTTCCCTACATTTGTTTCCCGTTCCTTTTCTTTTCTTTCTCCTTTCTTTCTTTCAGTTCCTTTTTCAGTATCCTTTCTTTACACCCTTTGATCGAGACAAGCAAGCGTGGATCCCATCGGGTACGATGGACGCGTGGGGGTGCTAATACCTTCCCTGCGCGTAACCGACTCCCGAACCCAGTTCTTTTGGTCGCAAGGCCATGCTTTTCCCTTCCTTCAGGTTTACGCGGTGTTTCCTTTCCCTCTCTTGGGATAAATACATATTGCTGGCGACTCTGTTTCGGTGCCACTTTCGCGTTTGTACTTGGATGAAAATCCCGGGAGCGACAGGGTGCAACCCACTCGTTTATTTTTGTTGATTGTGTGAAGAGACCAGGGATTGTGCCGTCTACTCTAGATCAGAGGATGACGATTGAAACTCCATCTATTGGTTCTGTGGTTACTTCCTTTGTGTGTTTGAAGTGTCCGCTACTATGTTTGGTAGAGATTTCAGAGTGGACTTGATTTTTTTGCCGCTCGGTAATCTCGATGTTATTTTGGGAATAAACTAGTTGGAGTTCAGCCGAGTTTATATTGATTGCTTCAGGAAGACGTTATTGTTTCTTACTCCTGAAGAGGAAGCATTGGCAGATTCGTTATCTAGCAGGGAGTTGAGGACGTTGTTGGAGGATGAAGCAAAAATGTTTGCAGTGTTTGCCTCGTTATCGATTGAAAGTAAGACTTCAGTTAATGAATTACCAGTGGTGAATGAATTTCCTGAAGTATTTCCAGATGACATTTCAGAGTTGCCTCCGACAAGGGAAGTTGAATTTACTATTGATCTTGTACCAGGTACCAGACCTATCTCTATGGAACCGTACAGGTTGTCTGCATCAGAGTTTGCAGAGTTGAAATCTCAGATTGGGGAGTTACTCGATAAGAAGTTTATTAGACCGAGTGTGTCGCCGTGGGGAGCTCCAATGTTGTTGGTGAAAAAGAAGGATGGTAGTATGCGTCTGTGCATTGATTACCGTCAGTTGAATAAAGTGACCATTAAGAATAAGTATCCACTTCCGAGGATTGATGACTTAATGGATCAGCTGGTAGGAGCTCGTGTTTTCAACAATATTGATTTGAGGTCGGTTTACCATTAGATTAGAGTAAAGGAAGGTGATATTCAGAAGACTGCTTTCAGAACTCGCTATGGACATTACGAATATGCAGTAATGCCTTTCGGAGTGTCTAATGCGCTGGGGGTGTTTATGGAGTATATGAATCGTATCTTTCACTCTTATCTGGACCAGTTTATTGTAGTATTCATTGATGACATATTAATTTATTCTAAGTCTGACGAAGATCATGCAGGACACTTGAGAACTGCATTGCAGGTGTTGAAAGATAATAATTTGTTTGCAAAGTTCTCGAAGTGTGAATTCTGGTTGAAGACTGTGAGTTTCTTGGGTCATGTTATTTCTAGAGATGGTATAGCAGTGGATCCATCTAAAATAAGTGCAGTACTTCAGTGGGAAGCTCCGAAGACAGCGACGGAGATTAAGAGCTTTTTGGGTTTGGCAGGATACTATAGAAGATTCATTGAAGGGTTTTCTAATTTGGCGTTACCGTTGATGCAATTAACCAGAAAGAATCAAGCTTTTGTTTGGGATGCTGCCTGTGAGGAAAGTTTTGAGGAACTGAAGAAGAAATTGACTACAACACCAGTGTTAATTCTACCAAGTCCAAATGATCCTTTTATAGTGTATTGTGATGCGTCTAAGATGGGATTAGGCGGTGTGTTAATGCAAGATGGCAAAGTGGTGGAATATGCTTCACGGCAGTTGAGGGTGCATGAGAGGAACTATCCTACTCATGATCTTGAATTAGCTGCAGTGGTTTTTGTATTAAAAATTTGGCGACATTATTTGTATGGATCAAGATTTGAAGTATTCAGTGACCACAAGAGTCTGAAATATTTATTCGATCAGAAGGAGTTGAATATGAGGCAGAGAAGATGGTTAGAGTTCTCGAAGGATTATGATTTTAATTTGAGTTACCATCCGGGAAAAGCTAATGTTGTAGCAGATGCTCTCAGTCGGAAGACAATTCATATGTTTGCATTGATGGTGAAAGAAATGGAGTTGATTGAACTGTTAAGAGACTTGAGTATGGTTTGTGAAACTACACCGGAGAGTGTTAGATTGGGTATGCTGAAGGTGAATAATGACTTTTTGAAGGTAATTAAAGAAAATCAGAAGCTTGATGTGAAGCTGGTGGACTTGAGGCCTACAGAAGAAGGTGATCCTAATGGTGATTTTAAAGTGGATAATGTTGGTGTATTGAGGTTCCGGGGCAGAATTTGTGTACCGGATAATGCGGAAATAAAGAAAGCGATCTTAGAGGAGAGCCACCGGAGTAACTTGAGCATTCATCCGTGAGCTACGAAAATGTATCATGACTTGAAGAGGTTGTTTTGGTGGTCCGGTATGAAGAGGGACATGGCTTAGTTTGTCTATGCTTGTTTGACATGTCAGAAGTCAAAAGTAGAGCACCAGAAGCCTTCGGGATTAATGCAACCGTTATAGATTCTGGAATGGAAGTGGGATAGTATTACTATAGATTTTGTTACTGGGTTGCCAAATACGGCGAGAGGCTTTGATGCTATTTGGGTAGTGGTGGATCAACTTACGAAATCCGCTCATTTTATACCAATTAACACCAGCTTCCCGTTGTCAAAGCTGGCGGAGATTTATATCAGGATAATTGGGAATTTCCATGGTGTTCCAATCAGCATAGTTTCGGATAGAGATCCGAGGTTTACTTCAGAATTTTGGAAGAGTCTGCAGGAGGCCTTGGGTTCTAAATTAAAGTTGAGCTCGGCTTATCATCCACAGACTGATGGTCAGTCAGAGAGGACTATTCAGTCGTTGGAAGATTTGCTGAGAGCCTGTGTGTTGGAGAAAGGTGGTGCGTGGGATACTCATTTTCCATTGATCGAGTTCACATATAACAATAGCTACCATTCGAGCATTGGAAAGCACCTTTCGAAGCTTTGTATGGTAGGAGGTGTAGGACGCCTCTGTGTTGGTATGAGACTGGTGAGAATGTGGTGCTTGGACCTGAGATTGTGCAACAGACTATTGAGACAATTCAGATGATCCGCGAGAAAATGAAAATGTCTCAAAGTAGGCAGAAAAGCTATCATGATAATCGGAAGAAAGACTTGGAATTCAGTGAAGGTGATCACGTATTCCTGAGAGTTAACCCAGTGACTGGTGTTGGACATGCATTGAAATCAAAAAAGTTGGATCCTAAATTTATTGGACCCTATCAGATCTTGCAAAGGGTTGGTGCAGTTGCTTATAGGGTGGCGTTGTCGCCTGAACTTTAGAACTTGCATGACGTGTTTAATGTGTCGCAACTTCGAAAGTATGTATCTGATCTATCTCATGTTATCTCGAGGGATGAGGTGCAGATCAGGGATAATCTTACTGTGGAGGCAATGCCGATAAGGATCGAGGATCGCAAGATGAAATAACTCAGAGGAAAGGAGATCCCTTTGGTGAGAGTAGCTTGGGGAGGAGCTGCTGAGGGAAGTGTGACCTGGGAGCTAGAGAGCAGGATGTGAGAGTCGTATCCGGAGCTATTTCCATCAGGTACATTTTCGAGGACGAAAATAATTTAAGTGGGGGAGAGTTGTAACACCCCATTTTAATTATTTAATCGTCGTGTGTTAATTTGTATTGTTTTGGCCTTGGTAAGGGTGAGTGAAGGGTAGTGCCTTATTTAATTAGTGGGGATTAGAGACCTTAGCTTAACAATAATGATATAGCAGTGAAAATAATAATAGTAATATGGTTAATAATGTTATTAGTATTATTATTCTTATTATTATTATTATTAGGACTATTATTATTAATTAAATAAAATCTGATTAATTAGAATTAGGGGGAGTTTAGTGAGACAAAACAGTTTTCACGTAAAAGAGAAAAGATTAGAGAAAGAAGAACAAGAGAAGAACAAGGGTACTATGGCTAGGATCTCCATCAATTTTTGCAGGATTTAATCAAGAATTCAAGGTAAGGGGGGAGAATGGGTTCAATACATGTGATAATAGCGTGAAAGGGTAGTGAGGGGTCCTTTCCCTCGTAGGATTTTCGTATGTTTTATAGTTGATGAAATTTTGAGTATGATATGAATGTTTGATCTCTGATATGTATTGAATCGTTGATGATAGTATAATTTTCATGTATAAATTTGTACTGTTGTTGCTGTATGAATGCATGCTGTGGCAGATCTGTTTTGATGCAGGTTGAGGGAACGAGATTAGACCTAAGACCCATAAATTTGACTAGTAATAATAGGTAAAAGAAGTAAGAATGAAGAATAGGACCTAAAACTGATGTAGAAACAAGTTTAGGACTGAATTGGAGTGAAAAAGTGAGAATCCCGTAGCAGAATTCAGACTGGTGTGGAGGAAGTCCATTTGCGTAATAGATCTGGCCTTACGCATAATGGAGAGGGTGTTACGCGTAATGCTGGCCCAGGAGGGAGGCAATACGTGTATGGGAGGGCCAAAAAGGAGGATTGGCACGACCCTCTGCCCATACGCGTAATAGTACGTGTATGGAGGTCTGGCCTTACGCGTATGAGGAGGGAATACGCGTATTGGGTCTGGAAATGGAATTTGATGGAAAAAGCAGGTCTCTGCCCATACGCGTAATAGTTAGGGAAATACGCGTATGGAAGGGTGGGAGGAGAGGCAGTACGCGTAGGATATGTGTATGGTTGGGCGGGCGAGCCGGGCAATACGCGTATGGCACAAGGCAATACGCGTATGGCCAGCGAGTGTGCAGAATTTTACCGTTTCGCGATTTCTTTCTCGTTTTCGCGTCCGAAGTGGTTTCTTTTGGTTTGAGAGGTTGGGGATAGATGCCAGACCTTGAGAAATGTAGGATGGGTGACAAAAATAATTGATTTAGTAATTTTGGTGAATTAATTGGTAATTAGCTAATTGACGTCGTGTGAGGTGTTTTCTGTGGTGTTATGGATTGATTGTGATCAGGAGGATCGTGGGATTGTATGATTATGGTTATACATGAATTATATGCATATTGATGTCATGCATTTATGGTGTGTCACTGGTGATGAATCATTGCTCAGGAGGAGTGTATGCGATTCATCCGAACTCCAATGTGGAGTGTGGTGGGATAAATCATTGCCAAGTAGGGGTGTATGTGATTTATTCAGGTTCGATTGAATGAACCTTGGTGATATTGGTACCACATGTATTGTGTCATTTGTTGAGTCACATTGCATTGTTATTACATGTTGATTGAATGATAATTGAAAATGATAAGTGTGTCGTGATTATGTGATTGTGTGAATGACTGTGAGTAACTACCCTTAATATGTATTATTCACCGTTTATTATTGAATGTAGTTCTCACCCATTTGTTGTTGTTGTGTCTGTGCTTCTTCGGAAGTACAGATGATCCAGGTACTTGAGTGTGCATGGAGTGCGTGTTGCCTGATCGAGTCTTAGGAGTCACTCTGATACGTAACACGAGATTTGTGGATTTTATTATTTGTTATTCATTATTCATCATTCATTTGTTACATATCTTTCATTTTTACTGAATTTATGGTGGACCACGTTTAATGTGGGTTTTATTTTGATGTAGTTGGCATGTGGCCGTAAATTGGATAAATATTTGTTTTTCTGTTGTTTTTATTCCTTCAAATGAAAAGAGATTCAGTATGTTGATTTTTAACGAAGTGACACCTTACTTGTTGTAGTAAACTCTGATTTTATTGATAATATCTCTATATTATATACTTTGGGAAAGTGGGGTGTTACATACCACCCCCTATTCCTTCGACTAAGGATAATACGACCTCAATATCAGTATCAGAGGCTATACCATCAATAACGGGTTCGACACCAGCGCATTCAATGCCTCAGAATGCGCCTAGTTTTTCAGCTATGTGACCCCAAATTCCTCAAATGACCCCTCCCCCTCCAGGGAGTATGTACATGCCTTTTATATTTGGTTTTTCCATGCCTCCACTAAATCGAGAACAACCATATGGAATGCCAACATCAGTGATGACAAGTTTACATAATGCGTCATCAGCATTTACGGAACCAACGCTTAACATAACTTCGCCTTTACAAGGATCCATTTTTGGTGTAAACCATATGGGTAGGATTAGTCTGCCTTTAGGAACGAGATATTAAACATATATGCCAAACATTACTAATAATTATGCGCAAGTAATTAGGCAACAAATGGATGAGAGCAACCATGATATGGTTCAGATGCTAGCCCAACAGATGGGGGTTATATTTAACCCTTTGATCCAAAACACTACACAAACAAATCAATAATTGGCAGCTCAGAAGATGCACATTGCCGATTTCTTTGGTGTCCCTCAACCTCCCCAAAGGGAGCGTGTAATTCAGAATCAAGGAGTAGCCGTCAAAGAGGAACCTACTATAAATTAACGAAATATCCCTCAGGCGAACGTGTTGAACCAAGAAGGGGCAGTCGAATAGCCAGGAGTCGAAATTCCTATCCCACAAGAACCAAGGGTAGTATTAGTTAATAGAAGCCAAAATGCTGGTAATATTATACAACAAATGCGACATAATGATATGCCTGCAGAAAATAATTTGGCAGCCATGGTCGAAAGGATTATGGTACGAAATAACATGAATGTGGGCCTCCAGAGGCCCAGTTATACTTCTTATTTATCTGAATATATCTTGCAGCAAGATTTACCCCCAAGATGGAAGGTTCCAAAGTTTACAAAATTTTCAGGAGATACTAGTGAATCGACGGTCGAACACGTGGCACGATATTTGATAGAAGCAGCCGAAATAGCAAAAAATGAAAATTGGAAGATAAAATATTTCCCAAGTTCGCTAACAAAAAATGCTTTCACTTGGTTTACTACTCTGCCTGCAAATTCGATACATACCTGGACCCAATTAGAGAGATTATTCCATGAACAATTCTACATGGGACAAACAAAGATAAGTTTGAAGGAATTAGCTACCGCCAAGAGAAAGTTCTCAGAGCCAATTGATGACTACCTAAATAGGTTTAGGTTGCTTAAGGCAAGGTGTTTTACACAGGTGTCTGAACACGAGTTAGTCGAAATGGCTGTAGAAGGTCTCGACTACTCAATTAGAAAGAAATTAGATACCCAGTACTTAAGAGACATGGCCCAATTGGCTGATAGAGTTAGGCAGGTCGAAAGACTAAAAGCGGAAAAAGCTAGGGCTAACAAGAATAAAAAAGAAAGAGTATCATACGTTGAAGTTTGTGAAGACAATGACGAAGATGAATCATTGAATTTCGACGAACTGGAGGTCGATCTGGCAGAATTAAAACAGGGTCTACCATATGCTTGCAAAGTCTTGGCTCCGTCGAATGGGAAAAACCCAATCGAATCGGAAAAGAACGACAAATTCCCCAAAAGAACTTATACGTTCGACGTCACAAAGTGTGACGAAATATTTGATTTGTTAGTCAAGGATGGCTAAATGATAGTGCCACCTGGTACTAAAGTGCCTCCTTTAGAACAACAGAAAAAGAGAGGTTTTTGCAAATACCATAATTTTTGGGGTCATAAAACGTCTCAATGTTTCCTTTTCAGGGATCTAGTGCAAAATGCAATCAGAGATGGAAGGCTCAAATTCGGCGACAATTCGAAGCCCCAGGTAAAGGTGGATTCAAACCCTTTGCAAGTGGTAGAAGCCCACAACGCTGAGCCATCCGTGGTGAACATGGTCGAGGTTGTTGAAGGCTTTGACGACAACATGCATATGATCAAGGTTGTTGATGGCTTCGACAACAACGTGCATATGGTGGAGGTTGCTGAGGATCCCGCTAACAAATGTGACATGGTCGAAGTTACTAATGACTTCGTGAACCAGCCTGTGATGGTTAAGGTTACTGAAGACCTTGATGAAAATATCATAGAGAACTACATTGTTGAGGCCACTAATGGCGTCAACAACGAAACTACTGATGGTTTCATCCAAGTCAACAACGAAACTACTGATGGTTTCGTCCAAGTTAACAACGAAACTACTGATGGTTTCGTCCAGGTCAACAACGAAACTACTGATGGTTTTGTCCAAATCAATAATGAAACCACTGATGGTTTCGCCCAGGTTAACAAAGGGACTACGAAGGGTTCATACAAACAGGCTGCTATTGGCCTCCTCCGAAGGACCATGGAGGATCTGTCATACCCCAAATTTTGACCACAAAGATTTCCCATCATTGTGCAAATCATCATCACAATATGGATGAATCATCATGCCTCATCAAATGCCTTAAGGGTTGTAAAGCACTTACTACAATCAGAATTAGGGTTTCAAGCCCTCTCAGAGCCTTAGACAAACGATCAATCAAGGAATGAATTGATCTTCAACCTGTCCAACCTCTAAAATATCCACAATGGATCAAAAGGACTCCCACTTCAAGGATTAAGCATAAGGCTGCTCCCTTCCAGGTGGATCAAGTCTCAAGATCGACAATGTCACCAAATTAGGGTTTTGGTCGACCAGGGCCTCCAGATGGAAAATTTCCTCTGGGCACAAGCCAATG
Source organism: Lathyrus tuberosus (assembly GCA_022829125.1). Classification (NCBI taxonomy): domain Eukaryota; kingdom Viridiplantae; phylum Streptophyta; class Magnoliopsida; order Fabales; family Fabaceae; genus Lathyrus; species Lathyrus tuberosus. The sequence goes on along the minus strand of JALAZF010000338.1, from coordinate 6,015,107 downwards.
ATCCAAAACATAACCTAATATACTCCATGGAACCTCATGGACCCAATCATCAAGTCAATTTGACCTCAAGGGATGCATACATCAAAAATCAGGAATTAGGGTTTCTTGACCTAATTCACCCCTAAGTTGACTTTTGGGACAAATCATGAACCAAGACCTAAAGACATGATTTGAGGGTCTCTAATGAACTATATTGATCCATTTGGAACAATGGATTAATCCAAGAAGCTTGAGCAACAAGTCTCAATTTCATCTGCACCACAATTAGGGTTTCGCGAGGAAAGTCAACTGTAACTTTGACTTTTGACCAGGACATGCTTCCAAACCCTAAGACATGATTCAATATACCCTATGACACCCATGGAACATGTCCATCAAGTTTGATTTAGGTCAAGGACATGATTTCCTAAAGAATTGCACATTTTGGAATTCATCTGATAAAAAGTCAACTGTGCACAAAAGTCAACTTTGACTTTTTGAGATTTTTCACCAAAATGGATTTTTAACCCTAAAATGATGTTAATGTATGATTTGAATCATTATTCATCAAGAAAAATCAAAGAAAGTGGGATAACTTGTAAAAGGGGTAACCATAAAAACTTAGAAAAATTTCTAAGTTATGGAAAAAGTGACACTAATGTGCTAACTTTGGAGGACCATAACTCCTAAACCACAAGGCCAGTGTTCCCCATTCAAAGATTGATTTGTAGATCACATTGCCCTCTACAAAAGCTTCATACTGACCTATGTCTAAATTCCTCATGGATTTTGAGTTATGGAGTGATCAAAATCAAGAAAAGTCACTTTGTTCCAACACAGTGAAAATTTCACTAAGTCAGGATCTGCCTTTACTTTTTTCCAAATGTAGGGATATTTTTCACTTGGATTCAAAAGAGATCAAAACCAAACATGTTCAAACAGTTGTTGTATCATGTAAAGGCTTTCCAAAATGACCAAGAACATTACCAAATTCAATTTGAGCCATGAGATATGACATTGGCAAGTTGCCTTGCTGAAATCTGCCAAGGCAAGGCAGATTTTTGCACTTTTGGTCGATTTGCCAAAATCAGCCAATTCCAAGCCTTGTCATCACTTTGGACACCTCTGAGGATTGAATCTAAAGGGGACAATCACTGAGCCAAGCCTCCAAAGTCTTTGGAACAAGAAATAGCGTGTTGAACCTAGAATTGCCAAAATAGGGACAAGACTCCAATTTTGGATTGAAGCATTCAATGGAAGCATCAAGGTGGCATGGACTGAGTCATTCTCAACTGAATTCAGTCAAGACTTATCCAAGACCAAGGGGACCAGCAGCCTGTGCCCTAACCTCTAGTCAATGGCTAGAGGAGACTTGGATTTTCATTTGCCAACATTGGCCAAACCTACTCAGCAGTTGTCATTCACTATTCCTTGCAAAACAAACTTACTCTACTATAAATAGAGCTCAATTGTGATCAGTTTAAGTACACCAAAGGCCTACAACACTTGCCTTTCTCAAAAACCACTTCTCACTCTCAAAAATGCCTTTCTTACCAAGTCACTATCGAGTTTTTCATTAGAGAGCAATTCCACTCAACCCAATCACACACACACCTCATATACATCATATGTGAGCTGATCAAACACTTAAACAACATCTAGAACACTGATTTCTCAGAATCACCAGTCAATTGCTCAAGGTTTTAACCAAGTTGCAGTTGAGATGCCATGAAGTGATCCAACCAATTTCCATCAAGTCCAAGCATTCAAACACACTCCATAGGGTGTAGGGAAGCTGTTCAAATCATCACAACTCATCTGTAACACCTCCAACACAAATCACGATCACCAGCTGCAAGTGGTAAACATGAGCTCTTTTAACTCTATGATCCATGCAATTTTTGCTGCACAATAATTTGGCAATATGTTCATAATCATGCATGGAATGTTTTCCCTCAATTAATTGCATTGTTTGAATCGTGTATCAAAATTCCCAGCCTTCATGCAGAAAATAGGGTTCTTGAGGATTTTTCGTGATTTCTTGTTTTATGCTTAATTTAAATGAAATTAATTGTCATAAACATGACCGTGAGGTTGAAACGAGTTGATTGGTATGTGGATTGCATGATATGATCAAGTATTCAGTGAGATTGGAGAGAAAATGCAAATCTGGGCAAACCCAGAACACGCGCGTGTTCTTGGTGTGTTCTTGGCGCCATTTTTTGAAAATTCAAATATTTGAATTTTGTGATTTTATTTAATTGATTCAAAAATTAATTTCTCTCTGAGTTTTAATTATTTTGAGTTGATTCTTTTTTTAATAATTCACAAAAATGTTAAAATATTTTATTTTCCCAAAAAATCCCAAAAATATTATTTATTTCATACAATTGATATTTTTGCAAAGAATTAATATTTTAATTGTTTTTAACATTTAAAATATTTTTTCCACCTTGATTTTGCAACTTTTAATGCCTTCTAATTATTTTGTAGGTCAATACTTAATTTTTGAAGCATTAATCCAAGATCACAATTTTTTTTCCATATGTTAAACAATTTTGACCATTTTAATTAAATTTTTATTTAATTAAAGCACATTTTGAAAACAAATTAGGGTTTTTGGATTAATTCAACCCTCATAAATCATTTTCAAAACACTTTGGGCCTCTAATAGAGTGTAAGACCCAATCCTTTTTTTGACCAAATCATTTTTGGGCCTCAGTGTATTGTATAAGTCCCGATACCGTAAAAAATAAACGGCGCGATCGTCGCCTTTTGAAAAATAACAACTGGGCCTCTCCTCGAGCTATAAGACCCATTTAAAACTTTTTGGGCCTCTAATAGAGTGTAAGACCCAATCCTTTTTTTGACCAAATCATTTTTGGGCCTCAGTGTATTGTATAAGTCCCGATAACGTCAAAAACAAACGGCGCGATCGTCGCCTTTTGAAAAATAACAACTGGGCCTCTCCTCGAGCTATAAGACCCATTCAAAACTTTTTGGGCCTCTATTAGAGTGTAAGACCCAATCCCCTTTTAACCAAAACCTTTTTGGGCCTCACTTATTGTATAAGTTCCTCTGCGTTAAAAGAAATCCTCGACGCGATCGCCATTTTAAACGGAAAAATCAATTGGGCCTACCCTTGTGTTATAAGCCCCACTCTTTTTCTTTAAAACTTTTTGGGCCTCTTGAGAGAGTATAAGACCCATCCCTTTGTACAGAAAACCTTTTTGGGCCTCAGTCACTTGTATAAGTCCCTCTGTACAAATTCAACAGTGCGCTCACTGATAAAACCTTGGGCCTCTCCTTGAGCTGTAAGCCCCAAATATTTCTTTTTCAAAGCACTTTCCCCTTTGATTTTGAAATATACTGTTGTTTTCAATCTTTCTTTGTTGAACAACTAACCAAACAACATGGAAGCTCTACAACCGAGTAAGTGTTTATACGCTTTCATTTACCGCTTTCATATACATATAACTGTATTGTGGGGCTGTTTTGCTGTAAGTCTTCTTTCATAAACTCATATCAACTGTGTAATAATAGTATAGATATTTAGAGTTTCCCCGACAACTACGTCTAGCATTAAGCCCGTTGATCACTCCTAAATAGTCAAAACTAGATCCCCATAGGATTACCAGACACAGTCTTCCCTCCTCTTGGGGTTAAACAATATAGAGATATGAAAGGCAACTTTCTCGGTGAACCCTTTCATAGACTATCACTCATAGAAGTTGTCAAAGAAACTCTATTCCCCAGAGATGATCTCTTCTCCGTGAATTGCATCTCTTGAGTTTCTTCCAAATTCTCGAACTTTCCTGGCTTGATCTATTCTCGGTGAATGGCATGTCTTGAACTTCTCGGGGTTTGGGGACCCACAGGCTTATTAAAAGCACTTGTCAAGAAACTCTATTCCCCAGAGATGATCTTTTCTCCGTGAATGGCATCTCTTGAGTTTCTTCCAAATTCTCGAACTTTCCTGGATTAATCTATTCCTCGTGAATAACCTGTCTTGAATTTCTCGGGGTTTGGGGACCCACGGGCTTCTTAAAAGCATCGGCCTCCTCTTGGGCATCGTACAAGGACCCACAGGCTTCCTAAAAGCAACCCCGCCTCCTCTTGGGCTTAGTACAAGGACCCGTCGGCTTCTTAGAAGTATTCACAGCCTCCTCTTAGGCTTCGTATAATGATCTCTTCCTCCGGGAATGATAGTCTCCTCTTGGGCTTCGTACAAGGACCTATCGGCTTCTTAAAAGTCTCTAGCCTCCTCTTGGGCTTCGTACAAATTGTCCCGACGACCTCCTAGAGGTATAGGAACAGAACTTAGTCATCTTCATAGAACAATCCTTTCAAAGAGTCTACTACTGTTTCTCAAAGCATAGTACAAAATATGAAACTCTAGACACGGACAGTCTAATTTCCTTGAGTCTCCAAGACATTCTTAAGCACCCTTCAAGAATAGGAAGGAGACCCGTAGACTCGGACAGTCTCAATACCCTTTGGATTTCCCGTTTCCTTAAAGAACAAGAAACAATCTCGATCCTCAGATCAAATCCTTGAGTACAGCATTACTCATATAAGAACTGATTTTCTCTTTTAAAATCAGTATATTGGATCTGTCACTTAACTGAAACAGTTACAGTAGCCTCCTATTGGGCTTTGTACAATGATTCTCCCCAGCGGAGCTAACAATAGCCTCCGTCTTGGGCTTTGTACAAGACATAAATCACTCCCTTGTTGAGTATAAAAGGCTCTCTTTTTGAGTCAATCACCTTCTAGCCTCCATCTCGGGCTTCGTACGAGATACAAAATCACTCTCTTGTTGAGTATAAAAGATTCTCTTGGTGAGTCACCATCTTTAGCCTCAATCTCGGGCTTTGTACGAGATACAAAAACACTGTCTTGTTAATTATAAAAGATCCTCTTGTAGGATCAACCCCTTTTAGCCTCTCTCTCGGGCTTTGTACGAGACACTAAAACACCCTCTTGTTGGGCCCATAGCCTCCTCTTAGGCTTTGTATAAGAAAAGCACTGGTTGATCCAATCAACCTTTTAGCATCAAAGCTGTGCCTCGTTCACAGTACACAAACATCAACAACTCCTTTCCCTTCATCTAATTGTTTTAAGCGGCAAGCCTCTGGATCCTCTACATCCATGCCATTATCCCTCTTTTAGCATGAGAAATTCCTAAGGAAAGATAGCATTGCTCTACACCGAGTTAAAGTCTTCTCTTTCAGGTTAAAAATCTCCTATAAAGGAAATTATGGCATTGCCGGATTCACACATCCCGGTTAAAGTAATTCTCCTTTATAAACAGTTGTGACATCTAACCCCCTCTTTAGAGATGACAAATTCTCTCTAAAGTCAAACCCTTTTAGCTTCACATCTTGGGCTTTGAACAAGATACAAATAGACTCTTTAGCTTCACATCTTGGGCTTTGAACAAGATACAAATCACCTTTCGCTTCACATCTTGGGCTTTGAACAAGACACCAAAACAACCATTTCCTCCCATAGAATTGGAGGAACTACGAACGCTCTGATTTCCCTGTTTCGGTAAACGGCAATACATAGGCATAAGATTGAAAGAAAAATCTTAGCGAGCACACTAAACAAAAATCCAAAATCCCATACTTTCATATATCCGTCCTAACATCTTAACCTCCCACCAATCGACCAAACACCACTTTTAAAAAAATAAACCTATTAGAGACCCCGAATCTTTGTAGCATCTGTAAACCAACAGTTTTGACTGTTTAACCTCAGTTTGCAAGCATGGTTAATTTGAGACATCTATTTCCCTTCCTTCATCAGCTTTAATAGGATAAAAAATGAATCGAGCTGTAGATACCAAAGAGCGGTAGTGCTTCGCAACCACGTCCAAAATCGCTCGCTACAGAAAAATGGCGACTCCACTGGGGAATGGCGACTCTGCTGGGGAACCCATCTGTCATTAGGATCTATCTCACGTTTATAGTGAGATCTTGTTCTCTTCCCATCTATTAGGTGGAAACTTTAAAAGTGGCGCCCACCGTGGGGCTCTTCTAACCTTTTTTCTCTTCTCTTGTGTGAAAACCACTGATTGAGGCTTCCGTCGGGGAACCCATTTTCTGTCAGGAACATAGGATTCATAGCTTTAGAGGTCTAGGATGATTATGACAAATATATATATACTAATTTTCCTAATTGATATATGTGTTTATTTTTCTGCTAATGGGAATGCGTGTGATGCCGCATGTGGAAAGGTTGAGTATACACTTAAGATAGGTGATGGCGACGAGGTCGGCCATCAACCTCAGTGGAGGCTGACCAATGCAACCCATTCCCTCTAATAGGTAATGAGCCGATTGTGATGTCTGAGAAGCTGAGGAGCCAACCCTTTTGTAGTGCGGAAGCTATCGGAAATAGTTGTCACGCGAAACTACCCTCATTTGAGGCTGATGATCTATTCTCGGTGAATAGCATTTACTCTAAGATTTCATACAACTCACTGACGATCCGCTTGCTGTTTGTTATCCTGGGAGGAGCTGATGATTTTGAGTACAGGTACAAAAAATCACCCTAGTATAAACCTTTGGGGACGGGTAGAGCCTTGACTTCATGACAACGACCCTTTGACCCCATGTTTTTTCTATGTTTTTGTGTGCTGTATTCATGCATTCATTTAAAAAACATTAAAACATTCAAAAAATTTCTCTTATAGTCTCTCTGTTTTTCAAATTAAACTAAGACTGTGATTGCAAATATCAGAGAAAAGGATTGTGCTAATGGATTTCGGTAGAAGGAGAACTCATAAGTACACCTTCAAGGTTCCAAAACTAGAGGATTTGAGAGGTTTGGTGAGAATGATCACAAACCAAGAGGCCTTCAGAGCCAAGTACGGAGGTCTGCTACCTCTGTTAAGGGTCCATGTGATTGAGGGAATCATGGACGCGCTCGTTCAATTCTACGATCCGGTTTATCACTGCTTTACATTCCCGGATTACCAGCTAGCACCAACGCTGGAGGAGTATTCTCATCTGATCGGTCTACACATTATAGATCAAGCTCCATTTTCTGGACTATAAGAAATTCAAAAGAATCAAACCATTGCAAGAGCAATTCATTTGGATGAGTCAGAGGTTAGGGCTCACATGACTAACAAGGGTGGCATACAAGGTTTGCCAGCCCAGTTTCTGACAAAGAAAGCTTTGTACTTTGCTAGTATAGGGAACGTGACTGCTTTTGAAAGCGTCTTTGTTTTACTCACCTACGGATTATTTTTGTTGCCCAACATTAATAATTTCGTTGATATCAACTCCATTAAGGTTTTTCTCATTGGAAACCCTGTGCCGACTTTGGTCGCAGATGCGTATCATTCTGTACACTTGGGAAATTTGTACAGCTGAGGGGAGATCACATGTTGTGTACCTTTGCTTTACAAATGGTTTATCTCTAATTTACCTAAGTCTGCTGCTTTTTGGGATCATAAAAGTGCCTTACGTTGGTCGCAGAAGATCATGTCCCTCACCAACTCTGATATAGATTGGTGCAATAGGAGTTATGATGGAATCATGATCATTGACCGTTGTGGAAACTTCCCCAACGTACCCCTTATAGGAACTAAGGGAGGAATCAACTATCATCTGATATTAGTTCGCCGTCAGTTTGGATACCCGATGAGGCATGTTCCACAGAATGCTCATCAGGAAGGTCTTTTCTTCAAGGAAGGAGAAAGTGACAGAGCACTAAAGACAGAAATAGTGCATGCTTGGAAACACGTTCAAAAGAAAGGACGGGAGTCTCTAGGAAAACCGGACTGTGTCTCGGTGGAGCCTTATCTCCACTGGGTACAAATTAGAGCTCTCAAGGTAAAGATGCCTTATCCTCCTTACGAAATTCTTCCGCCGAGGAAGTCTGTCATGTACTTCATGACTGAGACTGAAAAGCTTCAGGTTACTCTCAACAGAGTTCAACGGGAGAAGAGGTCTTGGAAGAACAAGTACCGCACCCTCAACGTGGAGTGCATCAAAATACATCAACTACTAAAAGATAAATATGCTCTGATCGAGATTTTAGAGCATATTTTAGAGCAACATGCTGTGAATAATCAGGATGACCAAAGGAATTTGCTCGCTCCTTTCACTTGGCAAAGGATTGACAACCCGACAACGGCTCAAGAGCCCCGGTCAAAGAAAAGGAAGATACCAGAATCAGCACCCGAGTTCTCTCGGGACCCATTAGCTTAGGTTTCTGTTTCTGCACCTTGTAATCTACTGTATTTTCGTTTCCTCAATCCTTTGAATTCAATAAAAAGGGGTTTCCCCACTGTTTGATATTTGCAATCTAATTGTCGAAGTTTATTTCGATTAAACTAAAAAAACAATTAATATAATAATTGCATTCATCATTCTCACATCACGTATTCTTCTTACCTACGAATTTCACGTTTGTGTCTCGGTTCTAAAGTCAAACTGTCTCATTCGTACAATACTCGGGCTAATCGTCAGAAAAAGATGGATGATCTTGAGGAAGAAAACAGAGTTGAAAGAAGAGATCGACGCTCTGAGAGAGGATATGAGAAAGCTTCGTAACGACATGCAAGCCATGGCAGAAGCTCAGCTACAAAGGACTGTGATCTCAGAGATCACCTCAGCGCCCCTAGTGGAGAAGTTTGATCCTAGGTATCAGATGCCGAAAGATCGTCCCTGGGGCATGCCTACAAACTATATCCCGGAAGGATATGTTCAGCCGATTGTTGAAGATCAGGGAATCACAACAGATGCCGCTGGTCCTGAAGGTTACAAACTTCAGGAAAGCGAAGATGCTAGAGGCATATTGAAGACTCCTGAAGGTTACAAACTTTGGGAAACGCCATGACTCACTACTGTAGTCACGGCACCACCCCCTGTGGTGCACACTGTCTCGGAAGGACAGATTCCACAGATACCTCCTGGTAAAAAGGAAACTATGTTTGACCGAATGGATGAATTCCAGGAACATTTCTTGGAAATGCATAAGGAACTGCAAGCCATTTGCAGTCAAGATCTATTTGGAAAGAACACCGCAGACCTCTGCTTGGTCCCCAATGTGAAAGTCCCGCACAAGTTCCAAGTTCCCGACTTTGAAAAGTACAAGGGTAACTCTTACCCTCAGAGTCACTTAGTGATGTACGCTCGGCGAATGTCAGCTCAGACTGAGAATCAGGACCTGCTGATTCACTAATTTCAAGATAGTTTAACCGGTGCCGCATTAAAATGGTACATGGGTTTAAACCGTGCTACGATTAGCACATTCAGAGATCTTGGTACTGCCTTCGTCCAACAATACAAATATAATTTGGACATGGCACCAGACAGAGATCAACTCAGATCAATGTCACAAATGGACAATGAAACCTTTAAGGAGTACGCCCAGAGATGAAGCAAAATTTCCGCTCAGATTTGTCCACCTCTTGAGGAAAAAGAGATGACAAAGATCTTCTTAAAGACCTTAAGCTCATTTTACTATGACAAAATGGTTGCCAGTGCGCCCAGTGACTTCACTGAGATGGTGGGCATGGGAGTTCGTCTTGAGGAAGCCGTCCGAGAAGGACATTTGGCAAAAGACGCTGGACCATCAAGCAGTAAAAAATGATACGGTAGTACTCTCCCTAAGAAAAAAGAGCAGGATATTGGGAATATCTCTCTCGAAAAGCAAAGGCGAAGTTATCAGCCAGTAGCAGCTGTAATTCCTGCTATCAGCCCTGCGCCTATTCCTACGTATCAACCTCAGGTTGCGCAAAGCCAACCTAATCAGCAAAGGACACAACAGCCTCTTCAGCAGGCTCGTCCTCCATATAACAACAACCGTACAACACGCTCACCAGGGTTTGATCCTATACCCATGTTGTACGCAGAACTATTTCCATTACTACTGGCTAAGGGGCACATCCAGACTAAGTCTCCTCTTACAGTACCGAAAAATCCGCCTTTTTAGTTTAAGGTGGATCAAACATGCCCTTATCATCAAGGAGGATCAGGGCATAACATAGAGAACTATCTCAATTTCAAATCTGACGTGCAAAAGCTTGTTAGGAGCGGGCACTTATCTTTCAAAGATACGAATCCCAATGTTCTCACAAACCTGCTGCCTCAACATGAGAAAGCTGCAGTCAACCTGATTGAGAAAGAATTTAACAATGTCTATCAAATTCATGATGTCCTCTTGTTGAGGACCAATCTGGTCAAGATGCATTGTAGACAGAGTGGATATGGCCATGTGCCACCTCATAATTATCATCAATGTGATGTCTGCTCTAAAAGTAATAGAGGATGTTCGGTAGTGCAATCAGCTCTACAGGAACAGATGGATCTCAGATGGATCCAAGAGCACCGATTTTGTAGAGTTAACATGGTCTATACGAACTCCAACGTCATTCAGAACCACGACATCTGTGCTATAAATGTCAACTTGGTGGCGATGCACTCAAGGCAAAGCCAGTATCATAATCTGCCACGACACGATTACAATTCCTGTCTGACTTGCTCGGTAAACAAACAGGGATGCTCTTTTATACAAGAGGCCCTCCAGCGTCAGATGGATCTTGGATGGATCCAAGACAACCATGATAGGAACCCTTATCAGATCAACATGGTTCAGATCTTCGATATTCGCATGATGAATACCAACCTGGTAGAGTTACATGCTGAGCAGGTCCGACTCGGATTCTTAATGTCACATGACTATCAAAGCTGTAAAGCAGGTTGCGAAAATGATCGAGGTTGTACCCTTGTCCAGGAGGCGCTTCAGCACTTGTTAAATCACTGGTGGATGCCAATCTATATGGATGAAGATACTCAGTAGATTAGTATCAATAACAGGAATCCCACTCGGCGTCAAAGTCAGGATGTCCGATCTGTGGAAGCTAACCTAGTGAGGTTACATTGTATTCAAAGTGGGCGTGGTCAGGTGCCACCACACAACTATGACCATTGTAGTGTCTGTTCGGAAAGTAACCAAGGGTGTTACCTTGTGAGAGCAGCTCTTAAGGGTCAGGTAGATCGTGGAGAGATTCGGCCATATCCGAGTTCTGGACCCATCAACTGGACGCCGAACTACCTTGCCAATCAAGTCGAGGATGTTGTCACAATCTCTGGTCGTCACCAGACCAGGGATGTTTTTGCCATCATCCCTCTACTTGACGGATCTAGAGCTCCCAACCGGGAACAGATCGAGATTACTTATGATGGTTAGAAAAATCAGAAGGTTCCCATAGTCATCTATCTACCAGGACCATTACCGTATGAATCAACTAAGGCTATCCCTTACAAATACGGTGCAATGACAGTTGAACATGGAAAGGAAATTTTAGTACCCTCCGTCGTGAATATTGCAGACATCAGTCGTGTAACACGGAGCGGTCGAATCTTCAACCGAGGAGTTGGAGAACCTAACAAGGAAAAGGAACTTCAGACAGAAGCTCCCAATCCATCAGTCGGTCAATCCAATAATCCCAACCTTTCGAAAAATAATGATGAGATGTTGAAGCTCATCCAAAGGAGTGAATATAACATTGTTGATCAGCTGTTACAGACTCCTTCAAAGATCTCGGTATTATCACTGTTGCTCAGTTCAGAAGCCCACAGGGAGGCTCTATAGAAAGTCTTGGAGCAAGCCTTTATGGAACAGGATGTAACAATCAGACAGTTCGATAGCATTGTCTCTAACATCACTTCCTGCAATAATTTGGGATTTAGTGATGAGGAATTACCCGAAGAGGGCCGCCGTCATAACATGGCGCTCAACATTACAGTTAACTGCCAAGGCGATGCTTTAGCCAGCGTACTGGTAGACACAGGGTCAGCCTTGAATGTTATGCCGAAGTCCACTTTGATGCAATTATCATTCAAAGGCCCTCCGATGAGAATCAGCGAGGTCGTCGTCAAAGCGTTTGACGGATCCAGAAAAACAGTTATCGGCGAAGTTGATCTTCCCATAACTATCGGTCCTCACACTTTCCAAGTCACTTTCCAGGTCATGGACATCTGGGCAACATACAGTTGTTTATTAGGAAGACCTTGGATACATCAGGTTAGAGCGGTCACTTCGACCCTCCACCAAAAGCTAAAGTTCGTTCAGAATGATCAACTTGTCACAGTCTATGGAGAACAGGCCTTGCTCTTGAGTAACTTATCATCATCTGCTTGTGTAGAACCCGAGGAGGTTATTGGGACGCAGTTCCAAGCGCTGTCGGTGGACAAGGATAATCAATCCCAAGGAGGAACCTCGATTTCCTCATACAAAGATGCTATCAAAGCGATCGAGAGTACCGATACAACCGGATGGGGACAGCTTGTCATTCCTATTGACAATAAAACAAAGAAGGGTCTTTGTTTTTCTGCAACCTGTACCCAGACAGCTACCAGCGATGGAAGTCTTCATCCCATTCAGAACTTCTTCCACAGTGGAGGTTTTCTTCACCCAGTCCCTCAAGCAGTACATGTTATCAATGAGAAAGATCCCTCTGACACAAAGGAAGAGTGGAAGTCCTATCTTAACAAGGACGGTTATATGTCTCAGGACGAAACACAAACTCCTTTTTGCTTTCTTACAGAGAGTCTGAGATTTATACCCAGGTCAGACATCAAAATGATATACGGGGATTGTGATCCGGAAGGATGCCTTGCTCCGCCAAATTCATTAGAGGAAGACACTCCGATGAAAGACAATTTTGACTACACCTACTATGGCCCAATGGATGGTCTGCCAATGTGGCAACCTTATCCAGGAAACTTGGGGCAAGAGAGTAAGCCGAACAATGAAAATCAACTGACCGTCATTGAACAGAATACCTGTGTTCCCAGCATGTCATGGGATCAACACTCAGGTCATTCAGAAACTACTTAACACGACGATGAATTTGCAATGTTTGCAGAACTTGAATTCATCAACTATGCTTTTCCCGAGGTCAAAGTCATCGAGAGGGATGACTCCTCCAGTTCCAAAGAAGTGTGGGACACCTTGGGACAACCGAGTGGAAAATACGACTTCAAGGTCAAGTACACTGCTCCCGAAAGCTCTCGTATCAGGCTCGAAGACATCCAGCCAACTGGATAGGGAGATACAGCTGAGAGCACAAATGCTATGTAAAATGCAACAGAGGAATTCTCCTACGACAATTCTGCCTGGGAGACAGATTCCAACGATCCCACTCCACCAAAAATCAGTGTTATTTCTGAAGACAAATCGAGGAAGGTGCCAGACTTTGTGATTCACCGAGGAGTTCGCCGCCAATGGGTTGCCGTCGAGGTTCCGAAGATCATTCATCAGTCAAAGTAACTGCCATCTTTAACTTTTCACCCTGCCCAGGTGAAACAGATGTTTTGATAGGGCTCGCTTTCCGTAAATTTTCCCTCTTCGCTCTGCCCAAAACGACAGAGTTTTGTTTTATAGGGTTGTAGTTTCAAGAATCGACTTGTTCATTAATAAAATAACGCCGTTCTGTAATTTCCGCATTTATTGCTGTTTTCTCTTTTCGTTTTTCAGAAAATGGTAATCCTAAAAAACAATTTAAATAAAAACAAGCAGTAAAATAAATACACTGCACACACTTGCATTTTCTCAATCTCTTCTAAACACGAATCATCACGTCATGCAGATTGCTTGTTTTAAACCCAGTTGAAACATACGATCCGATGCCTTCTCTCGACTTTGAGTTCCCGATATTTGGGGCTGAAGAAGAAGTTGACAACGAAATTCCAGAAGAGATCTATCGACTACTCAGACAGGAGGAAAGGTCCATTGAACCTCACAAAGAGCCGTTGGAAATGGTAAACTTGGGTTCGGAAAAAGAGAGAAAAGAAATCAGGGTTGGGGCACTGCTCAGTCCAACTGCCAGAGAGAGTTTGATAAAGCTTCTCAAAGAATTCCCCGATGTATTCGCTTGGTCCTATCAGGACATGCCAGGGTTGGATACCAGCATCGTGGAACATCACTTACCGTTAAGATCAGAATGTCCGCCAGTAAAGCAGAGATTGAGACACACTCACCCGGACATGGCCATCAAAATCAAAGAAGAGGTACAGAAACAGATCGACGCAGGTTTCCTCGCTACATCTGAATATCCTCAATGGTTAGCCAACATCGTACCCGTTCCCAAAAAGGACGGAAAGGTCAGAATGTGTGTTGATTACAGGGATCTGAACAAGGCAAGTCCAAAGGACGACTTTCCTTTACCACACATTGGCATGCTGGTAGACAGCACAACAAAGTTCAAAATTTTCTCCTTCATGGATAGATTCTCGGGCTATAACCAGATCAAAAGGGTGCCGAAAGACATGCAGAAAACTTCGTTCATTACCCCATGGGGTACCTTTTGTTACAAGGTAATGCCGTTCGGTTTGAAGAACGCCGGGACAACCTATCAAAGGGCCATGACTACTCTGTTTCATGACATAATACACAAAGACATAGAGGTATATGTCGATGACATGATTGTAAAATCTAAGACAGAAGAGGAGCATGTGACCCACCTGTCGAAACTATTCGAGCGTTTGAGGAAGTACAAACTCTGCTTGAATCCCAACAAGTGCACCTTCGGTGTCCGTTCGGGGAAACTCTTAGGGTTCATCGTCAGCCAGAAAGGGATTGAGGTCGATCCTGACAAGGTCAAGGCCATTCGAGAAATGCCTTCTCCAAAAACTGAAAAACAAGTCAGGGGATTCTTGGGACGTTTGAACTACATCTCCAGATTCATATTCCTTATGACCGCCACGTGTGCCCCGATTTTTAAGTTACTAAAAAAGAACCAGGATTGCGTTTGGTCAGAAGATTCCTTATGACCGCCTTCGACAGTATTAAGGAATACCTGTTGAATCCGCCGATTCTATCACCTCCAGTGGAAGGAAGACCACTGATTATTTACCTCACAGTCCTAGAGGACTCAATGGGATGTGTACTTGGCCAATAAGACGAAACCAAACGGAAAGAGTCTGCCATCTTCTATCTGAGCAAGAAATTCACCGACTACGAGACTCGGTACACGATGCTTGAGAAAACTTGTTGCGCTTTGGCTTGGGCAGCCAAACGTCTTCGCCAATACATGATTCATCATACTACTTGGTTGGTTTCTGAGATGGATCCAATCAAGTATGTCTTCGAAAAGCCTGCTCTCACGGGAAGAATTGCCCATTGGCAGATGTTATTATCAGAATATGACATAGAGTACCACACTCAGAAAGCCGTTAAAGGAAGTATTTTAGCCGATCATTTGGCTCATCAATCGATTGACGATCAAGAATCAACCGGGTTTGACTTCCCAGATGAAGATGTCATGTATCTAAAAATGAAAGATTGCGATGAATCGTTACCCAGTGAAGGGCCAGAACCAGGTTCCCAATGGGGACTTATCTTTGACGAAGCAGTTAATCATTATGGAAACGGAATTGGGGCAATCATTGTTACCCCTCAGGGTACCCACATTCCTTTCACTGCCAGACTTACGTTCAAATGTACGAACAACGAGGCCGAATACGAAGCTTGTATTATGGGTCTCGAAGAAGCAATTAATTTAAGGATAAAAAACTTGGACGTATACGGCGATTCAGCCTTGGTTATCAATCAGATAAAAGGAGATTGGAACACATACCAATCAGGACTGATTCCTTACAAAGACTATGCAAGAAGGTTGTTACCCTTCTTTAACAGAGTCGAGTTTCATCACATCCCTCGTGATGAGAATCACATGGCTGATGCATTAACCACTCTATCTTCCATGATTAGCATAGGTTAATGGACTGACCTACCTAAGATCGACATAATGCGCCTTGAACGACCCGCATACGTCTTCACAATCGAAGCAGTCATAGACAACAAACCTTGGTATCACGATATCAAATGCTTCCTTCAGAAACAAGAGTACCCATCTGGGGCACTCAGAAAAGACAGGAAAACCCTCAGAAGGTTAAATGGAAGCTTCTTCCTGAGCGGTGACACTCTTTATAAGAGGAATTTTGACTTGGTCTTGCTCTAATGCGTAGACAGACCAGAAGCAGACATACTTATGAAAGAAATTCATGAAGGATCCTTTGGCACTCATGCCAACGGACACACAATGGCGAGAAAAATTCTGAGAGCAGGGTACTATTGGTTGACAATGGAATCCGACTGCTACAAGTACATGAGGAGGTGTCACAAGTGTCAGATATACTCTGACAAAATTCATGTACCACCATCACATCTCAAAGTTCTTTCTTCCCCATGGCCTTTTTCCATATGGGGAATCGACATGATTGGCTTGATCGAACCTAAGGCTTCAAACGGACATCGGTTCATCCTGGTAGCCATTGACTATTTCACCAAGTGGGTCGAAGCAGCGTCGTACGCTAATGTAACCCGACAAGTGGTGGTCTGATTTATCAAAAACAATATCATCTGACATTATGGTGTTTCGAGCTAGATCATTACAGACAACGGATCTAACTTGAACAACAAGATGATGAAAGAGTTGTGCGTTGAGTTCAAGATCGAACACCATAACTCATCTCCCTACCGACCCAAGATGAACGGAGCGGTAGAAGCGGCTAATAAGAACATCAAGAGGATCGTTCAAAAGATGGTTGTATCCTATAAAGATTGGCACGAGATGCTACCCTTTGCTCTTCACGGTTATCGAACATCTGTCCGCACTTCAACAGGGGCAACCCCTTTCTCTCTAGTATATGGCATGGAGGCAGTTCTCCCCATAGAAGTAGAGATCCCATCAATCCGGGTATTGATGGAAGCTAAGCTTTCAGAAGCTGAATGGTGTCAAAGTCGACACAATGAACTGAATCTAATAGAAGAGAAGCGAATCACGACACATGCCATGGTCAGTTGTATCAGCAAAGAATGAAGAGGGCGTTTGACAAAAAGGTCAGACCTCGCATCTTCAGGAAAGGAGACCTCGTGCTCAAGAAGATACAATCTTTTCTCACTGACTCTCGGGGCAAATGGACCCCAAATTATGATGGCCCATATGTGGTCACAAAAGCTTTCTCAGGCGGTGCCTTGAGACTTGCAACCATGGACGGAGAGGAATTTTCCTACCCCAAAAATGTTGATGTAGTCAAGAAATACTTCGCCTAAAAAAACGTCTTGGTGGATTGAAAACCCAAAAGGGCGGTCCAGGAAAAAATTAGAGACATGATAAAAAAATCATCCCGGTGGATTGGAAATCTCCAAGTACAATCCAGGCAAAAGTTAGGGATAATGGCAAGTAACTACGTTCAACAAAGGGGCAAATCCCTCGGCAGCAGTTACATCATCCGTCAGGAAAACTCCAATCAAGGTCATCTTCGACAGAAGCTCAGGATGTCCCGAATTCAAAGTTGGTAGAAGGATAGTGGTCGTTATGTTTCAACGTAGCCCTTTCCCAGTAAATTACCATTTTCTAAACTTTGTATATACTCTTTGGAATCACGCGTTTGGCTGATCTCCATCCTATCAATAAAATTTGAGCCCTTGTGCTTTTGTTTGCAATTCTTATTTGTTTTAGCTTTACAGAACGACATTTTAATATGATCAACGATTCTTGAAATAAAACAAAAATGAATTTACTTGTTAAAACTTTTTCTGCTTTTAAAATAAAGATGGCAATCCTTTTGACTGTTGAACATCGAAAGAACATCGATAGCCTCTCCAGAAGTAAGCGAACTTCAAAGTGCAGAATCAAAGTACTCATTCTAAACCAGCATGCCTGAACGAAGAATCAACTGCATCAGATACGGCTTTTCCATCTGATACCCTCGGCCGAGTTCTTATCTCCTAAGCCCGACCAACATCACTCCCAACAGGGACCGTTTCTCCTAAGCAAGGTGGAATTACTACTTTTGGACCAACGGTACTTCTTCGCCCCACGATGGCCGAGTATCCCGTCATGTTCATCTCTTAGTCTGTATGTCACGTCAGTTTTGTCAGCATATGCATACATACATCATGCATTATTGATTTGCATTCGCATTCATATTGCATCACTATCACTCTAGCTGGTATTATCCCCCAGTGATAACAGGCATCTCAATCGAGTTGTCAGTTCTTTCCTCGTTAGAAAGTGTCGCGTCTGAACGATCTCGCCTCCAGTTTATTTCTGGATTGAAGTTGGGTCCCCGACCACTTTGACAACTTGAACCTCTGAAAGACCAGAGAACCTTCAATAAATGTCACTCTTCGCCATTGAAGATGATATCCTTGCTTTCCCGGATTAAAGAAAATCCCCAGAGAAAGCCTTCTAAGCAGAGATTTGGCAGTACAGCTGCCTTTCTCCGAAAGACCGCTGATGAAAAGGTCATCGGCACCTCAAAATTGGAGCCCATCATATGGCATTTCTCCGGGAAGATCTCGAGAAAAGTATGATGTAAGACCCCAAACAAAGGCAGTCTCTCAAGAGACTCGCATTCCCCAAATAGAGTCAACAAATGGCATCTCCAACAGAGAAGTTTGTGCACCTCTACAACTCAGACGACTGGATTCCCCAGCGAGTCTGACATCAGATCTTTTTCCTTCAAATGGCATCTCCCCAAGAAAATTCGGCGAGAAGTTTGAGGAAAACCGCTACGCATAGCGTCCCTTGTCAAGAAAGTTTATTAACAGAAGAAACTGAGACCAGTTCCTTGGTAGGGAACCAGGATCGAGGGGAAGTTTAAATCAGAAACTGAGACCAGTTCCTTGGTAGGAAACCAGGATTGAGGGGAGGTTTATTTCAAAGGAAAACTGAGACCAGTTCCTTGGTAGGAAACCAGGATCGAGGGGAAGTTTACCTTTTCTAAGCATCATTGCTTAGCAAAAGAAGATGAATGCACAAGCTGCCATTCATAGCCATCAAAATTTCGGGTATTCCGATATTTAATCCTCTTGCACCCCGAATGCCCGAATACCTTCGTCATTCACACCTTCGGGTCCAAGAAGATTAAATAAGGGCACCTGTCATACCCCAAATTTTGACCACAAAGATTTCCCATCATTGTGTAAATCAACATCACAATATGGATGAATCATCATGCCTCATCAAATGCCTCAAGGGTTGTTGAGCACTTACTACAATCAGAATTAGGGTTTCAAGCCCTCTCAGAGCCTTAAACAAAGGATCAATCAAGGAATGACTTGATCTTGAACCTGTCTAGCCTCTAAAATATCCACAATGGATCAAAAGGACTCCCACTTCAAGGATTAAGCACAAGGCTGCTCCCTTCCAGGTGGATCAAGTCTCAAGATCGACAGTGTCACCAAATTAGGGTTTTGGTCGACCAGGTCCTCCAGATGGAAAATTTCCTCTGGGCACAAGCCAATGATCCAAAACTTAACCTAATATACTCCATGGAACCTCATGGACCCAATCATCAAGTCAATTTGACCTCAGGGGATGCATACAACAAAAATCAGGAATTAGGGTTTCTTGACCTAATTCACCCCTAAGTTGACTTTTGGGACAAATCATGAACCAAGACCTAAAGAAATGATTTAAGGGTCTCTAATGAACTATATTGATCCATTTTGAACAATGGATTAATCCAAGAAGCTTGAGCAACAAGTCTCAATTTCATCTGCACCACAATTAGGGTTTCGCGAGGAAAGTCAACTGTAACTTTGACTTTTGACCAGGACATGCTCCCAAACCCTAAGACATGATTCAATATACCCTATGACACCCATGGAACATGTCCATCAAGTTTGATTTAGGTCAAGGACATGATTTCCTGAAGAATTGCACAGTTCGGAATTCATCTGATAAAAAGTCAACTGTGCACAAAAGTCAACTTTGACTTTTTGAGATTTTTCACCAAAATGGATTTTTCACCCTAAAATGATGTTAATGTATGATTTGAATCATCATTCATAAAAAAAAATCAAAGAAAGTGGGATAACTTGTAAATGGGGTAACCATAAAAACTTAGAAAAATTTCTAAGTTATGGAAAAAGTGACACTAATGTGCTAACTTTGGAGGACCATAACTCCTAAACCACAAGGCCATTGTTCCCCATTCAAAGCTTGATTTGTAGATCACATTGCCCTCTACAAAAGCTTCATACTGACCTATGTCCAAATTCCTCATGGATTTTGAGTTATGGAGTGATCAAAATCAAGAAAAGTCATTTTGTTCCAACACTTAGTGAAAATTTCACTAAGTCAGAATCTGCCTTTACTTTTTTCCAAATGTAGGGGGATTTTTCACTTGGATTCAAAAGAGATCAAAACCAAACATGTTCAAACAGTTGTTGTATCATGTAAGGGCTTTCCAAAATGACTAAGAACATTACCAAATTCAATTTGAGCCATGAGATATGACATTGGCAAGTTGCCTTGCTGAAATCTGCCAAGGCAAGGCAGATTTTTGCACTTTTGGTCGATTTACCAAAATCAGCCAATTCCAAGCCTTGTCATCACTTTGGACACCTCTGAGGATTGAATCTAAAGGGTACAATCACTGAGTCCCAAAGTCTTTGGAACAAGAAATAGCATGTTGAACCTAGAATTGCCAAAATAGGGACAAGACTCCAATTTTGGATTGGAGCATTCAATGGAAGCATCAAGGTGGCATGGACTGAGCCATTCTCAACTAAATTCAGTCAAGACTTATCCAAGACCAAGGGGACCAGCAGCTTATGCCCTAACCTCTAGTCAATGGCTAGAGGAGACTTGGATTTTCATTTGCCAACATTGGCCAAACCTACTCAGCAGTTGCCATTCACTATTCCTTGCAAAACAAACTTGCTCTACTATAAATAGAGCTCAATTGTATTCAGTTTAAGTACACCAAAGGCCTACAACACTTGCCTTTCTCAAAAACCACTTCTCACTCTCAAAAATGCCTTTCTTAGCAAGTCACTATCGAATTTTTCATTAGAGAGCAATTCCACTCAAACCAATCACACATGCACCTCATATACATCATATGTGAGCTGATCAAACACTTAAACAACATCTGGAACACTGATTTCTCAGAATCACCAGTCAATTGCTCAAGGTTTTAACCAAGTTACAGTTTAGATGCCATGAAGTGATCCAGCCAATTTCCATCAAGTCCAAGCATTCAAACACACTCCATAGGGTGTAGGGAAGCTGTTCAGATCATCACAGCTCATCTGTAACACCTCCAACACAAATCACGATCACCAGCTGCAAGTGGTAAGCATGAGCTCTTCTAAATCTATGATCCATGCAATTTTTGCTGCACAATAATTTGGCCATATGTTCATAATCATGCATGGAATGTTTCCCCTCAATTAATTGCATTGTTTGAATCGTGTATCAAAAATCCCAGCCTTCATGCAGAATCTAGGGTTCTTGAGGATTTTTCGTGGTTTCTTGTTTTATGTTTAATTTAAATGAAATTAATTGTCATAAACATGATCGTGAGGTTGAAACGAGTTGATTGGTATGTGGATTGCATGATATAATCAAGTATTCAGTGAGATTGGAGAGAAAATGCAAATCTGGGCAAACCCAGAACACGCGCGTGTTCTTGGTGTGTTCTTGGCGCCATTTTTTGAAAATTCAAATATTTGAATTTTGTGATTTTATTTAATTGATTCAAAAATTAATTTCTCTCTGAGTTTTAATGATTTTGAGTTGATTCTTTTTTTAATAATTCACAAAAATGTTAAAATATTTTATTTTCCCAAAAAATCCCAAAAATATTATTTATTTCATATAATTGATATTTTTGCAAAGAATTAATATTTTAATTGTTTTTAACATTTAAAATATTTTTTCCACCTTGATTTTGCAACTTTTAATGCCTTTTAATTATTTTGTAGGTCAATACTTAATTTTTGAAGCATTAATCCAAGATCACAATTTGTTTTCCATATGTTAAACAATTTTAATCATTTTTATTGAATTTTTATTCAATTAAAACACATTTTGAAAACAAATTAGGGTTTTTGGATTAATTCAACCCTCATAAATCATTTTCAAAACACTTTGGGCCTCTAATTGAGTGTAAAACCCAATCCTTTTTTTGACCAAATCATTTTTGGGGCTCAGTGTATTGTATAAGTCCCGATACCGTAAAAAACAAACGGCGCGATCGTCGCATTTTGAAAAATAACAACTGGGCCTCTCCTCGAGCTATAAGACTCATTCAAAACTTTTTGGGCCTCTAATAGAGTGTAAGACCCAATCATTTTTTTGACCAAATCATTTTTGGGCCTCAGTGTATTGTATAAGTCCCGATACTGTCAAAAACAAATGGCGCGATCGTCGCCTTTTGAAAAATAACAACTGGGCCTCTCCTCGAGCTATAAGACCCATTCAAAACTTTTTGGGCCTCTATTAGAGTGTAAGACCCAATCCCCTTTTAACCAAAACCTTTTTGGGCCTCACTTATTGTATAAGTCCCTCTGCGTTAAAAGAAAACCTCGACGCGATCGCCATTTTAAACGAAAAAATCAATTGGGCCTACCCTTGTGTTATAAGCCCCACCCTTTTTCTTTAAAACTTTTTGGGCCTCTTGAGAGAGTGTAAGACCCATCCCTTTGTACAGAAAACCTTTTTGGGCCTCAGTCACTTGTATAAGTCCCTCTGTACAAATTCAACAGTGCGCTCACTGATAAAACCTTGGGCCTTTCCTTGAGCTGTAAGCCCCAAATCTTTCTTTTTCAAAGCACTTTCCCCTTTGATTTTGAAATATACTGTTGTTTTCAATCTTTCTTTGTTGAACAACTAACCAAACAGCATGGAAGCTCTACAATCGAGTAAGTGTTTATACGCTTTCATTTACCGCTTTCATATACATATAACTGTATTGTGGGGCTGTTTCGCTGTAAGTCTTCTTTCATAAACTCATATCAACTGTGTAATAATAGTATAGATATTTAGAGTTTCCCCGGCAACTACGTCTAGCATTAAGCCCGTTGATCACTCTTAAATAGTCAAAACTAGATCCCCATAGGATTACCAGACACAGTCTTCCCTCCTCTTGGGGTTAAACAATATGGAGATATGAAAGACAGCATTCTCAGTGAACCCTTTCATAGACTGTCACTCGTAGAAGTTGTCAAAGAAACTCTATTCCCCAGAGATGATCTCTTCTCCGTGAATTTCATCTCTTGAGTTTCTTCCAAATTCTCGAACTTTCTTGCCTTGATCTATTCTCGGTGAATGGCATGTCTTGAACTTCTCGGGGTTTGGGGACCCACAGGCTTCTTAAAAGCACTTGTCAAGAAACTCTATCCCCCAGAGATGATCTTTTCTCTGTGAATGGCATCTCTTGAGTTTCTTCCAAATTCTCGAACTTTCCTGGCTTGATCTATTCCTCGTGAATATCCTGTCTTGAATTTCTCGGGGTTTGGGGACCCACGGGCTTCTTAAAAGCATCTCTTGGGCATCGTACAAGGACCCACAAGCTTCCTAAAAGCAACCCTGCCTCCTCTTGGGCTTAGTACAAGGACCCATCAACTTCTTAGAAGTATTCACAACCTCCTCTTAGGCTTCGTATAATGATCTCTTCCTCCGGGAATGATAGCCTCCTCTTGGGCTTCGTACAAGGACCTCTCGGCTTCTTAAAAGTCTCAAGCCTCCTCTTGGACTTCGTACAAATTATCCCGACGACCTCCTAGAGGTATAGGAACAAAACTTAGTCATCTTCATAGAACAATCCTTTCAAAGAGTCTACTACTGTTTCTCAAAGCATAGTACAAAACATAAAACTCTAGACACGGACAGTCTAATTTCCTTGAGTCTCAAAGACATTCTCAAGCACCCTTCAAGAATAGGAAGGAAACCCGTAGACTCGGACAGTCTCAATACCCTTTGGATTTCCCATTTCCTTAAAGAACAGGAAACAATCTCGATCCTCAGATCAAATCCTTGAGTACATCATTACTCATATAAGAACTGATTTTCTCTTTTAAAATCAGTATATTGGATCTGTCACTTAACTGAAATAGTTACAGTAGCCTCCTCTTGGGCTTTGTACAATGATTCTCCCCAGCGGAGCTAACAATAGCCTCCGTCTTGGGCTTTGTACAAGACACAAATCACTCCCTTGTTGAGTATAAAAGACTCTCTTTTTGAGTCAATCACCTTCTAGCCTCCATCTCGGGCTTCGTACGAGATACAAAATCACTCTCTTGTTGAGTATAAAAGATTCTCTTGGTGAGTCACCATCTTTAGCCTCTATCTCGAGCTTTGTACGAGATACAAAAACACTCTCTTGTTGAGTATAAAAGATCCTCTTGTAGGATCAACCCCTTTTAGCCTCTCTCTCGGGCTTTGTACGAGACACAAAAACACCCTCTTGTTGGGCCCATAGCCTCCTCTTAGGCTTTGTATAAGAAAACCATTGGTTGATCCAATCAACCTTTTAGCATCAAAGCTGTGCCTTGTTCACAGTACACAAACATCAACAACTCCTTTCCCTTCATCTAATTGCTGTAAGCGGCAAGCCTCTGGATCATCTACATCCATGCCACTGTCCCTCTTTTAGCATGAGAAATTCCTAAGGAAAGATAACATTGCTCTACACTGAGTTAAAGTCTTCTCCTTCAGGTTAAAAATCTCCTATAAAGGAAATTATGGCATTGCCGGATTCACACATCCCGGTTAAAGTAAGTCTCCTTTATAAACAGTTGTGACATACAACCCCCTCTTTATAGATGATAAATTCTCTCTAAAGTCAAACCCTTTTAGCTTCACATCTTGGGCTTTGAACAAGATACAAATAGACTCTTTAGCTTCACATCTTGGGCTTTGAACAAGATACAAATCACCTTTCGCTTCACGTCTTAGGCTTTGAACAAGACACCAAAACAACCATTTCCTCCCATAGAATAGGAGGAACTACGAACGCTCTGATTTCGCTATTTCGGTAAACGGGAATACGTAGGCATAAGATTGAAAGAAAAATATTAGCGAGCACACTAAACAAAAATCCAAAATCCCATACTTTCATATATCCGTCCTAACATCTTAACCTCCCACCAATCGACCAAACACCACTTTTAAAAAAATAAACCTAATAGAGACCCCAAATCTTTGTAGCATCTGTAAACCAACAGTTTTGACTGTTTAACCTCAGTTTGCAAGCAGGGTTAATTTGAGACATCTATTTCCCTTCCTTCATCAGCTTTAATAGGATAAAAAATGAATCGAGCTGTAGATACCAAAGATCGGTAGTGCTTCGCAACCACGTCCAAAATCGCTCGCTACAGGATCCAAAGGAGAAGGATGTCGGATTCGTTAGCCAACAGGTTACTAAGGGTTTGCCTCTAAAGGTACCAACAAAGGAAGCTACTGAGGGTTTCAACCGTATCAAGAAGGAACACAAGGTCAATGAAGGCCTCAGTTTGAAGTTGAACAAAATGAGCATTGCCACAGAGATAACTGCCAATGTGAACATGGTGGAGGTGTCTCAGAATGTTTCGATCCAGGTCGATGAAGAGCGTCGACGTGAGGAATACCACAAAATAGCATACCCCAAAGAGGAGGAAAAATTGGCAGATTTCATCCCCATATGCCAAAGAAAGAGGTCTGAAGTAATGCTCTGTCCTCGTTGTAGTGTCGTCTTTGACAAAAAGGCAGCACAAAACTTAGAGGGAGTGGAGAGAGCAAAAAGAAGGGGAAATTGGAAACCTTTCTAATCAGCAAGAGAAAGGTTAGATCCTAGGAGAGGAGACCAAAATAGGCAGAGGTTAGGAGGAAGGTACCCTAACACATTCAAACCTACCAATAAGGCTCCAAATGACAAATGGGTTAATCCAATCCGACAAGCCCAAGGACAAGGGAAATGGAAGGATTTTGAAGTTCGACGGGGATATTCCATATCATATAGAAAAGAGTTCTAAAAGTCTAAGAAGATGACTTACCCCTCTGAAAATTACAAGGGCAAGAACCCTATGACGAAGTCACAATGGAAGAGGTATCAACGTCGAAAGAAAGCAGAGAAAGAGGTGGCGGGAAAAGCCAAGCTAGAAACCAGCAGTAATATTTAAACTTCGAATCAGAAAGAGGAATCGAAGGAAGAGAAGCCAATCACCGCTCTAGAACAAATGTCGTCGAAGGAGGACCTAACTAGGGATGATGAAATAACGGACGATTTTAACTCAGAGTCAAAGGCATCTTTCGTCGTGGTGTGTAACATTGTCTCAGTGCTCTACAGGGAGTATGACCAGATAATGGAAGTCGAAGATGAGGAGGAGGCTATGGAAGTCGAAACAGCCAGACACAGGCTTGTTTGCTATTATATTATGAGAGGAGATTAATGGCTATCTCTTGTATAGGTTAAAGGAGAGTTTAAGGGTTATAAGAGATTAATGGCTATCTCTTGGGAAGGCTAGTTTTAAAAGGGTAATGAATGGTTACCTATGACTATGGGGTCAAAGGAGGGTAATGAGCTTTCTATGATCTTGAAATCAATAGAAAAACTTTTCCTTTGGAAGGGGGAAATAACATCTTATAAATAAGAGTTACAAAGAGTTGAAGTATATGAAATATATAAGAGTTCAATAAAACAGTAAGCAAATAATCATGAAATGTACTTAAAAAATGAACATAGCAAACAATGAGTGAGTGATCAAAAGTGAACATAAATGTGGACATAGCAAGTGGTAAGCAAGTGATCATAAAGTGTAGCATAAATATGAACATAGCAAATAGTGAGCATTTAACCATAAGTGTAGACATATCAAACAGTGAGTGCAAGTGGTCATGCAGTGAACATATAAGGCAGAGAAGCATTCACAATTGGAAATAAAGCATTTGAAAACATGTTGTTCATTAACAGGTAGCAACACAAACTTGCATGGCAAGAGTTATGAGAAAGTCAGAGACAGAACTTCACAAACCAAATACATTCATAGAAGAATCAATTTACAAACAGCAGTCACACCATCATGGTAATCATAGCATGGAAAGCAAACAGAAACAAAGGAATTAACTCATGGCATGAAAAGCAACAGGAGCAAAAGAATTAACTCATAGTGTGAAAAGCAACAGGAGCAAAAGCAAACAACATTCCCATGGCAAGAGTTTCATGAATCACAGCATATTTAAAAAACAGTAACACATTTTAGAAACAGTGAGCACATGATTACATTAGACATGGCAGAAAAAGACATTCTCACAGTTGAAGACAAATGTATTGGAATCATATAACATAGCAAACAGAAGCCAGAAAGTAAACAGCATTTTATGGTAAAGTTCATGCAGTAATGTCCAAATATCATCATGAATTAAAGCATACTTAAGGAAATGCATCTAACATTTAAGCACACATTTGGATTCTAAAAAGAAACAAGAAGCAGGAATTATGTAGTTTTGAAATTATTAAGAAAAAAAATTAAAGGAAATGGACAGAAATATAAAAAAAACAATGAAATAAAAAAGTGAAATCCCCAGGAAAGGGGTGGCTTGCGCCACCTTTTCCTTGAAGGAGAGTGGCTTGCGCCAACTGATGGGGGGTGGTGGGCGCCATGCTAGAAGCATGGCTGGCGCCACATGGTGCTTTTCATCATTTTTATATTATTTTGTGTGTGAGTATGATTAAATATTATTAAAGCTAAGTGAGTGGTGATTATTATATTTAATAAAACTATGTGGCGGGAGCCACCAAACCAAATGTGGCGAGCGCCACCAAGTTCTCACACATTCATTTTTATTTCAGACAAACACGAACAAAACCAGACGAATCCGAACACGATTAAATCATACAAAGTAAAAACCAGTCATGATGATTATTCACAGCAACACGATAATCAAACAGAAAGCATATGATAGCATGATATTCAAACATGAAGCAAAACAACCATAAAAACCAGACAGTAGTGGAATGGAAATGATAACAGCATGGTGCATATACGTACTACACAATCAACATGCATAAAAAAATAGAAAGAGATAAGGTGATACCTAGTGGAGCAAGTCCATTGTTCCTTCTCCTTGTGATGAGCTTCTTGGACCAGATTGCTGAAACCACCCTTCCTCTCTCTTGATCGTGCACCAGAAGCTTTGATAACTTAAGATGTTTTGTGAGAAGTGTTTGTGTGAAAATTGTTGATGTAATGTTGATGTCTTGAGAGCTGCAGACGAGCTCCTTTTATAGGCTGCTTGATGGGCCGGGTTATGTTTCAAAACTTGGTGGGCAAAGTAATGGGTAGGGTTTGTAACGTTAGAGTTCAAAGTGGTTTAGCTCTCGGGGACAAAGGCTCCTTGCAGCATCAAAGCTCAGAGATTGCAGGGTCAAACATCAAATTGAGCATTGCTTCTGGGATACACTTCTGATGTCAAACAAACAAACAATAGTAGTGCAAACTGACAATGACAATGCTACAAACATTTCGCAGACGATGCAGGGTGTGGCAGTGTGAATGCTTAAACTAGCAAATCCTTGGAACCAACTTTATTGAACCAAGCAGGGAGAGCTCAAAAGGGAATGGTCTTTGGAGAGTTCAAAATATTTTTGTGCCAAAGATTGAATGGTTTTGTGAACGGATGGATTTCAAATAATGCTGAGTTATTCCTTTCCAATTTGGTACATTTCCATTGGCTGATGCTTGGGTTGAAAAGTCAACATATTCATCTTGCTTCCTATTGGCCACTTGACAATGAAAATAATTCTGATAATTTGTAACACCTTCTCTCCTTTCTTTTTGGTCACGATGGGTTATGAGACATAGGCTTAGGAAATAAAAATGGTCTTGCATAAGCAAAGGTGATTAGGAAAAATAAATAATAATGGACTTGGAAATGATTAGGATTAAATGAGGTTTAGGAGAATTAAATTGAACAATTGGAATAAAGTTGATAAAGTGAAAAGGTTAGTGAAATAGGTTTAGAAAATGAAGGTGACAAATGAGGGTAGATAAAATGAGTAGAAATTTGGTCATGGTGGGGTTAGGGTTAGGGAGGCATCTCTTAGAGACTTGCTTGATTTAATGCTCCATCCAAAAGACCTTGATCAATTACTCCTTGAATTTCCTCGAGGCAAACCTGATTAAAAAACAAACACAAGCAAAAACCTGATAAAACGGGTTAGCTATGCGGCATGATTGACCTGATATGATATGCAAAAGATCAATGGATCTAAGGGAAAAATTTGGGGTACAACAGTTGCCCCTATTTAAATATCTTCACTGAATTGCACGAGGAACGATGATCCTCGGAACGTCCGGGTGAAAGGTATTTAAATATAGCAAACCCAAAATTTTGCCCTTAGGTACAAAGACGTGCAATGCTGCTAATATGATGATATGATGCCATGCAAGATCAAAAAATGCAGACAAAACCGGACACCAAGGAAGAGCAGCCAAACACAGGTGAGCTTACTGGGGAAGGATAAGGTTAGCCTCCACAAGAAAAACTCACTGGGGAAATGAAAGAAACACTCTTTACTGGGCATGGAACCAGAAAGAAAACATGATCTCCACTGGGGATCAATATGGAATAAAAGGATGGACAACAACAAAAGATTTTATGGGTTCTTCTTATACTGAAGAGTTCAAGCGGGATCTTCAAGAAAAGCCAGAAAAGACAGAGAAAGGCACATCCGGAAAAACATCAGATGGCAAAAAAAACCAGTCATCCAATAATGGCTTCGAATGAAAGGTACAAATCACAATAGCTGAGAATGGCATCAGATGAATGTGAACAGAGACTACATTCAAGAATGGCATTGAATGAAAAGAAACCGGTCACCCAATAATAGCTTTGAATGAAAGGTATGACTCACAATATCTAATAATGGCTTTAGATAGAAGTGAACAGAGACTACATTCAAGAATGGTATTAAATGCAAAGAAACCGGTCACCCAATAATGGCTTTGAATAAAAGGTAAAAAATCACAACATCTAACAACGACTTTAGATAAAGTGACCACAGACTCAATCTGAAAACATCAGAAAGAGGGACGCATCCGGATAGGCATCAGATGGTAGAGAAACTAGTCATCAAATAATGGCTTTGAATGAAAGGTATAAATCACGATATCTAACAATGGCTTTAGATAAAGTGAACAAAGACTTGATCTGAAAAACATCAGAAAGAGACATACATCTGGATAGGCATCAGATGGTAAAGAAACCAGACATCCAATAACGGCTTTGAATGAAAGGTATAAATCACGATATCTAACAATGGCTTTAGATAAAGTGAACAAAGACTCGATCTGAAAAACATCAGAAAGAGACATACATCTGGATAGGCATCAGATGGTAAAGATACCAGAGATCTAATAACGGCTTTGAATGAGAGGTATGACCCACAATATCTAATAATAGCTTTAGATTAATGTGAATAGTAAGAATCCAAGAAAACATTGGACAAAAGGACACCAGACATTCAATAATGGCTTTGAACGAAAGGTATCAATCACAATATCTGAGAAGGCATCAGATGAATGTGAGAAAGGTAGAAATACCAGAAAGCATTGGATAAAAGGGATCACAGTATCCAAGACAGCATTAAATGACTGAGAAAGAACTTTCATGAATGGCACTGAAAGTAAAGGGAAATCACTATATTCAGGAATGGTATCGAATGATAGTGAGAAAGACATCCAGGAATGAACAGATAAAACTTCCAGGAATAACACTAAAAGATATCCAAGCAAATTTGATTGTGGTTACAGAAGGTAGCCAAAACTTCCAGGAATAGCACTGGGAGAAACAAGAGGAATAAAATATCCAAGAATGGCACTGGAGATCACACGAGACAGGCATCCAGGATTGGCACTGGAGTGAAAGAATATAGAGATCCAGGAATAGCACTGGAATGAGAGAAGATAAAGATCCAGGAATAACACTGGAATGAGAGAAGACCAGCATCTATCAACAAGATTAGATGCGCAAGAGAAAGACAACATTCAGGAATGGCACTGAATGAAAAGGATAATTAATGTTTTGGTAAGGTAAGACGTGGATAACAACACGAACTCAGGAGAAATGCAAATGAGGATGAAACACTCATGTTATGCATATGTATATGAATTATGCAGATGATATATGATCAAATGCAAATGCAGATGTCGATGCTGACGACACAACACGACTCTCAGGGAAGACATAACTGGAAGACTGATTCCTCTACACAGAGATCACTACCACTCTTCTTGGGACTAGAGATGCTACTGCTAAACACACCAATTGCCACACCGGTAAATTGTATCAATTGATGGTCCTTGTAGGGAGGATGAAGAGCTGTTTGGGGATTCTTCAAGTTAACTGCCCCAGATTAGCTGACTGTTATAGATGAACTGATTATTGCTTCAGCTTGATCGATTCTGGAAATGACCGTTTCATGGTGCTCTTAGAAAGCTTGCCCTAGTCTGAGTCTTGAAAGATGATTGTTTTTGCTGTACTCTGGGATTGCTTGCCCCGATATGAGTCTTGAAACCTCTTATGAATAAACCAAATCTGAGAAGTCGACATTAAACCACAAATCTTGAAACGATTCTCAACAGGAAATGGAAGGAACTTGCCCCTGATTGGATCACCGACCAAGTTTCTCAAATATTTGAAAATTCCTTAAGAAGAAAGCTAGTTTGCAAACCAAAGTATTTGTACACACATGGTAAATGCAAAGTTTATGCAACTTTTGAAATCAAAATCATTTTGAAAGAGGTGCAAAGTATATGGGATACTGGTCAGAACACGGTGGTTCAAGACATTAAAGTGAAAAATTTAAGCAAAAGGTGAGATGCCAAAACAGATGATCCGCAAAGATCTTTTGGAGTCAGTTTACGCAACCTTGATGTAGTATGCTTTCAAAATAACCTTGCTTCAGTTAGGTCTTTTGAGGGTTGTAATGTGGCACGGTTCACGGTTTAAGAAACAAAGGATAAAGGCTCAAAGTTTATTTGTGACCCACCCAATCTACGTGATGAACTTCCAATCCTATGCTCAGTTAACTAAAACTATGCACTCAAATTCCCATAGGTTGGAAATTGCACTGATGATAGTAATGATGATGGTTCAAAATTCAATGGGTTTGAGATGGCAGTCACTGTTTCTCACAACATTTTGTTGTTTTTGGTGAGGACCTCAGTAAACTCGTTTTATCTTTGAGGACTTTGGTAACTTCTTGAATGATTTTTATTATCCCTAAATTTTGCCTGAACTGTGTCATTTGAGCTTACAGCCAGCGGGATGCCCCAATTTTTGCCTAAGTCTCCTTCATAGGTTTTGACTTACCGGGCTTTTATTTTGATTTTTTTTTCTTTCATTCTCTCTTTTTTAGTGACTGCCTGGCTAAAGGATTACAGTGAACCATCATTGGCATTTGACTTGAAAGACATCTTCGACACTTGCCTGCTGTGTGCGAAGGAACATTTGTGAACTTTGTCGAAAGGCGTCTTGAATGCAACTCTTGTATTTGAATGCACAATCAAGTTTAACATGAGAACTACCCTGCCCCAGGTTAAGATTGCGGGTTTTTATTTGTAAAGAAAAGAAACTCCTACTTCAAGGCTCAAAGGGGTTAAAGAGGGGTTATCTTCCTTATTTCATCAGTGTTTAGGAGTTGAAACAATGCCTTACATCGTCAGCAAAGTTTTGATTTAAAAGCATACTAACAGCAATTTGAGTATTAAGTATCATCATCCTCCCTCCAATCTTTGCAGAATTAAAAGAAAGAGGGAAAAAAGATAGAATATTTTGCAAAAGAAAGCATAAAGATGTAAATAGCAAACACAAATGAATTGAATCAAAAATTACAATGCTCATTTCATTAAACTTGAAGGTACAAACATAATTTGAAAGCAAACAACCATTACAAAATAAAGAAAGTGCAAACAACAAGAAACAAAGGCCTAGTGACTAATCAACACAAGGATGAGCTGTCCTGTCTGAAACACTGGCTTTTAAGAGGATAGCATGATGAAGTCGACTGAAGCTTCACTTGGCATGCCCTGGTAGAGGATTGTTCTGAACATTGAGATTGTCCTTAAAGGAGAGGATTTTGCTCCTCATCAACTCTTGTACTCTAGCCTTCAATGCAAAGCAACTTTCCAAGTTATGGCCTGCACCACCTTGATGGTATTCACAATGAAGATCAGCCCTATAGTCGGCTGGAAGAGGATTTGGAGGAGGAGGCAGAGGCCTTGTGGTAATCAAACCTTGTTCAACCAAACCAGGATAAAGTTCAGTGTAAGTCATGGGAATAGGATAAAATTGACCCCTATTACGATACTGGCTCTGTACTGCAGCCGAACGTTGGGGAGCTTGAGCTGGTCGTGGAACAGCAACCACGGGAGTAACAGCAGCAACAGTAGGGTGAACAACATACTGAGGTTGAGGACGAGGCCTTCTCACTTCAACCATTATAGCATTAGTCTGGT
Organism: Lathyrus tuberosus; assembly: GCA_022829125.1. Lineage (NCBI taxonomy): Eukaryota > Viridiplantae > Streptophyta > Magnoliopsida > Fabales > Fabaceae > Lathyrus > Lathyrus tuberosus. Next base: position 5,981,864 of record JALAZF010000338.1, on the reverse strand, counting down.
CTTCCTTCTTTTTTTGAAAGTTCTCGTAGGATTTCTTCACAGCATTAGAAGATTCAGCAACCTTTGATACTTTTCCTTTCTTAAGACCTTCCTCGAGTCTTTGGCCGATAGTAACCAAATCAGTGAAATCGGAGGAAACACTTCCAACCATCTTCTCCCAATAGAATGGGGACAGGGTATCCATGAACATTCCGGTTAACTCTTTCTCAGCCAAAGGAGGTTCAACCTGGGAAGCCAACTTTCTCCAGCGTTGAGCATACTCCTTGAAAGACTCTTTATCATTTTGAGACATGTTTTGCAATTGACGGCGATCAGGAGCCATGTCGAGGTTATACTTGTACTGCTTCATGAAGGCATTTGTGAGGTCTTGGAAGCTATGGATAGAGTTTTGCTCAAGACCCATGTATCATTTGAGTGATGCTCCACTCATGCTGTCTTGAAAATAGTGGATAAGCAACTTCTGATTCTTGGCATGAGCAGTCATCCTACGAAGATACATGACCAAATGAGCTTTTGGGCAAGAGTGACCCTTGTACTTCACAAAATCTGGAGTTGTGAACTTAGCAGGCATAACAAGGTCAGACACTAAGCACATGTTGTCTGCATCCACATTAAAGAAATCAGTACCCTCAATGGCTCTGAGTCTCTTTTCTATGCTCTGAAACTGCTCTCGAACAACTTCAGGTTCAACAAAGTCTTCACGGTCTTCACCTTGAGCACTGGCAGCATTGTACTCATAGAGGGGATTCTCAAAGGGAGTTCGAGTAGTCTGAACTATAGGTTGAGGCTCGGCGAAAACAGGAGCTTGAAAAACTGGTCTGGTAGCCTGACCTATCATAGCAGTAGATGCAAGAGGTGGAGAATAGTTGTGTGGCAAACCAAACTCTGGCCAAGTTGAAGGCGACACTTGAACCGGTGGAGGATCAGCGCTTGAAACTTCCTGGATGACAGTCCTTTGGGGTTGCTCTCCCCTAGCAATCAAAACTTGAAGCATCTCAGTGAGTTTAGTTATACTTGATTTGAGGTCATCGATCTCCATTCGGACCTCAACATTGTGTATCTCTTGCTCTGACGTCTTGCGTCTGTAGTTAGCTCTAGTCCGGTATCGGTGTCGAGGAATCAGCTTGACGACTCACAGATGACACTAGAAGATAGAGACAACCAGTGGATGAGTAACTGGACAGACAGACCCATGCAATGCAAAGATGCAAATGATATGCAATGCGATGCAAACAGGATGCAAAAACACATGCAACAAGATTAAAGGTTTGAGATAACAACATGGAGTTTGGGTAAAGAACCAAACCAAGGGTGTGTACTAGGGTTTTTGAATCCGTAGAACAGGGTTCTAAGAAGTTCCCAGAGTCTACAACCCATCTTTCGGATTTTATCGACTTTTCGAATGACTCGGTAATCAACAAAATTCTCAAGAGAATCTCGTCTGAGTGTAGTATCGCGTGACAACCATTTCAGAAATAGACTCCCTCATGATCACCGCACTACATCTAAAAAGGCCAAGTGGGGTTAAAGGTAACTATGGTCCTCAGAATCACGGGCACCTAGGTCGAGAGTAGTAACGTTTTCACGAATAAAATCGTTCAACATGACTAAACTCCCAAGAGGGCCTCAACTGAGTGATGGTGTCTCAAGTCAACTTTTTCAGGAATCGACTCCCTCAAAGCCTCCTTGAATATACCATCATCCTATCATAAGTGTACGCTCAAGTCCGGGTTAGGACTTATCTCACCACTCAATAGTAACAACCCTGCACACAGAAAAAAGCCCAAGCACAACAGGTATATATACAGATATAAATATACAAGTATACAAACAAGCAAACATGTAAATAACACAAATACAAACAAGATAGGCTTAACCCTCTTAGGAAAGGACCAGCAATAGGTCTAACTCTCCCCAGTGAAGTCGCCATTTCTGTTGCAGTGAAAATCAGATAACAAATTATTAATTAATTTGCATCATTTTCTTTTACAACCGACTTTGATTTATCCAAAGGAAAGGTTCAAGATCATTAGAAAAACCTAAAGGGGGAGATCTAAAGTTCGGGGGTTGGTTACGCCTAGGGAAGGTGTTAGCACCCTAAACGTCCGTAGTACTCTACGGGAACCACTTATTTAATGTTTGTGTTATTCTATGTTCGCTTGCTAAGATATCTGCTAAAGGTAAGGACCTAAGTATGTACACTAAGTATACTCGACAAGGCATCGCACCTTGCCCCTACGTATCCTCGGGTATAGAATCAGAGTATGCGTAGTTCTGCCCAATACGGGGTGAAGAACACTTGACTGTGGTCAAGGTTCCAAGGGAAAGTAGGGTGAAAACCTTGAAAGCAAATCTTGTGAGGATTGATTGGTTAGGAAAAGAGATTAATGGATATCTCTTGTGAAAGAATTGTGAAGGTTTAAAAGTTAGTGAATGAGAGGAGATTAATGGCTATCTCTTGTATAAGTTAAAGGAGGGTTTAAGGGTTATAAGAGATTAATGGTTATCTCTTGGGAAGGCTAGTTTTAAAAGGGTAATGAATGGTTACCTATGACTATGGGGTCAAAGGAGGGTAATGAGCTTTCTATGATCTTGAAATCAATAGAAAAACTTTTCCTTTGGAAGGGGGAAATAACATCTTATAAATAAGAGTTACAAAGAGTTGAAGTATATGAAATATATAAGAGTTCAATAAAACAGTAAGCAAATAATCATGAAATGTACTTAAAAAATGAACATAGCAAACAATGAGTGAGTGATCAGAAGTGAACATAAATGTGGACATAGCAAGTGGTAAGCAAGTGATCATAAAGTGTAGCATAAATATGAACATAGCAAATAGTGAGCATTTAACCATAAGTGTAGACATATCAGACAGTGAGTGCAAGTGGTCATGCAGTGAACATATAAGGCAGAGAAGCATTCACAATTGGAAACAAAGCATTTGAAAACATGTTGTTCATTAACAGGTAGCAACACAAACTTGCATGGCAAGAGTTATGAGAAAGTCAGAGACAGAACTTCACAAACCAAATACATTCATAGAAGAATCAATTTACAAACATTAATCACACCATCATGGCAATCATAGCATGGAAAGCAAACAGAAACAAAGGAATTAACTCATGGCATGAAAAGCAACAGGAGCAAAAGAATTAACTCATAGTGTGAAAAGCAACAGGAGCAAAAGCAAACAACATTCTTATGGCAGGAGTTTCATGAATCACAACATATTTAAAAAACAGTAACACATTTTAGAAACAGTGAGCACATGATTACATTAGGCATGGCAGAAAAAGACATTCTCACAGTTGAAGACAAATGTATTGGAATCATATAACATAGCAAACAGAAGCCAGAAAGTAAACAACATTTTATGGTAAAGTTCATGCAACAATGTCCAAATATCATCATGAATTAAAGCATACTTAAGGAAATGCATCTAACATTTAAGCACACATTTGGATTCTAAAAAGAAACAAGAAGCAGGAATTATGTAGTTTTTAAATTATTAAGAAAAACAATAAAAGGAAATGGACAGAAATATAAAAAAAACAATGAAATAAAAAAGTGAAATCCCCAGGAAAGGGGTGTCTTGCGCCACCTTTTCCTTGAAGGAGAGTAGCTTGCGCCACATGATGGGGGGTGGTGGGTGCCATGCTAGAAGCATGGCTGGCGCCACATGGTGCTTTTCATTATTTTTTATATTATTTTGTGTGTGAGTGTGATTAAATATTATTAAAGCTAAGTGAGTGGTGATTATTATATTTAATAAAACTATGTGGCGGGAGCCACCAAACCAAATGTGGCGAGTGCCACCAAGTTCTCACACATTCATTTTTATTTTAGACAAACACGAACAAAACCAGACGAATTCGAACACGATTAAATCATACAAAGTAAAAGCCAGTCATGATGATTATTCACAGCAACACGATAATCAAACATAAAGCATATGATAGCATGATATTCAAACATGAAGCAAAACAACCATAAAAACCAGACAGTAGTGGAATGGAAATGATAACAGCATGGTGCATATACGTACTACACAATCAACATGCATAAAAAAAATAGAAAGAGATAAGGTGATACCTAGTGGAGCAAGTCCACTATTCCTTCTCCTTGTGATGAGCTTCTTGGACCAGATTGCTGAAACCACCCTTCCTCTCTCTTGCTCGTGCACCAGAAGCTTTGATAACTTAAGATGTTTTGTGAGAAGTGTTTGTGTGAAAATTGTTGATGTAATGTTGATGTCTTGAGAGCTGCAGACGAGCTCCTTTTATAGGCTGCTTGATGGGCCGGGTTACGTTTCAAAACTTGGTGGGCAAAGTAATGGGTAGGGTTTGCAACGTTAGAGTTCAAAGTGGTTTAGCTCTCGGGGACAAACGCTCCTTGTAGCATCAAAGCTCAGAGATTGCAGGGTCAAACTTCAAATTGAGCATTGCTTCTGGGATACACTTCTGATGTCAAACAAACAAACAATAGTAGTGGAAACTGATAGTGAGAATGCTACAAAAATTTCGCAGGCGATGTAGGGTGTGGCAGTGTGAATGCTTAAACTAAAAAATCCTCAGAACCAACTTTATTGAACCAAGCAGGGAGAGCTCAAAAGGGAATGGTCTTTGGAGAGTTCAAAATAGTTTTGTGCCAAGGTGTAGCGAGTGATTTTGGATGTGGTTGCGAAGCACGATCACTCTGGTACTACAGCTCGATTCATTTTTTATCCTATTAAAGCTGATGAAGGAAGGGAAATAGATGTCTCAAATTAACCCTGCTTGCAAACTGAGGTTAAACAGTCAAAACTGTTGGTTTACAGATGCTACAAAGATTCGAGGTCTCTATTAGGTTTATTTTGTTAAAAGTGGTGTTTGGTCGATTGGTGGGAGGTTAAGATGTTAAGACGGATATATGAAAGTATGGGATTTTGGGTTTTTGTTTAGTGTGCTCGCTAAGATCTTTTCTTTCAATCTTATGCCTACGTATTCCCGTTTACCGAAACAGGGAAATCAGAGCGTTCGTAGTTCCTCCTATTCTATGGGAGGAAATGGGTGTTTTGGTGTCTTGTTCAAAGCCCAAGACATGAAGCGAAAGGTAGTTTGTATCTTGTTCAAAGCCTAAGATGTGAAGCTAAAAGGATGTTGACTTTAGAGAGAATTTGTCATCTCTAAAGAGGGGGTTGTATGTCACAACTGTTTATAAAGGAGAATTACTTTAACCGGGATGTGTGAATCCGACAATGCCATAATTTCATTTATAGGAGATTTTTAACCTAAAGGAGAAGACTTTAACTCAGTGTATAGCAATGCTATCTTTCCTTAGGAATTTCTCATGCTAAAAGAGGGACAATGGCATGGATGTAGATGATCCAGAGGCTTGCCACTTACAGCAATTAAATGAAGGGAAAGGAGTTGTTGATGTTTGTGTACTGTGAACGAGGCACAACTTTGATGCTAAAAGGTTGATTGGATCAGCCAGTGGTTTTCTTATACAAAGCCTAAGAGGAGGCTATGGGGTTGATCCTATAAGAGGATCTTTTATACTCAACAAGAGAGTGTTTTTATATCTCGTACAAAGCCCGAGATGGAGGCTAAAATTTATTTGGCTCAATAAGAACCTTTTTGTATCTCATATTAAGCCCGAGATGGAGGCGAAATGGGTGATTGACTCAACGAGGGAGTCTCTTATGTGTCTCGTACAAAGCCCGAGAGAGGCTAAACGTTGTTTGACTCAACGAGGGAGTCTTTTGTATCTCGTACGAAGCCCGAGAGAGAGGCTAAACGTTTACTTCGCTGGGAAGAATCATTGTACAAAGCCCAAGAGGAGGCTATTGTAACTGTTTCAGTTGAGTGACAGATCCAGTATACTGATTTTAAAGAGAAAATCAGTTCTTATATGAGTAACACTGTACTCAAGGATTTGATTCGAGGATCAGGGTTATTCCCTATTCTTTAAGGAAATGGGAAATCCAAAGGGTATTGAGACTGTCCGAGTCTACGGGTTTTCTTCCTATTTAACGAAGGGGTCACTTGAGAATGTCTTTGAGACTCAAGGATATTAGACTGTCCGTGTCTAGAGTTTCATCTTTTGTACTATGCTTTGAGAAACAGTAGTAGACTCTTTGAAAGGACTGTTCTATGAAGATGACTAAGTTCTATTCCTATACCTCTAGAGGGTCGTCGGGACAATTTGTACGAAGCCCAAGAGGAGGCTAGAGACTTTTAAGAAGCCGAGAGGTCCTTGTACGAAGCCCAAGAGGAGGCTATCATTCCTGGAGGAAGAGATCATTATACGAAGCCTACGAGGAGGCTGTGAATACTTCGAAGAAGCCGACGGGTCCTTGTACTAAGCCCAAGAGGAGGCGGGGATGCTTTTAGGAAGCCTGTGGGTCCTTGTATGATGCCCAAGAGGAGGCCGATGCTTTTAAGAAGCCCGGTGGGTCCCCAAACCTCAAGAAATTCAAGACAAGCTATTCACAAGGAATAGATCAAGTCAGGAAAGTTCGAGAATTGGGAAGAAACTCAAAGATGCCATTCACGGAGAATACATTCATCTCTGGGAGTAGAGTTTCTTGACAATTCCTAATGAGGATAGTCGAAGAGAAGACTGTATCTGGTGATCTTATTGGGGATCTAGCTGTCTATTTCTACGAATAAACGAAACGGCTTTACTTAGTTCTAGACGTAGTTGCCGGGGAAACTCTAAATATCTATACTATTATTACACAGTTGATATGAGTTTATGAAAGAAGACTTACAGCGAAACAGCCCCACAATACAGTTATATGTATATGAAAGCGGTAAATGAAAACGTATAAACACTTACTCGGTTGTAGAGCTTCCATGCTGTTTGGTTAGTTGTTCAACAAAGACAGATTGAAAACAATAGTATATTCAAAATCAAAGGACAAAATGCTTTGAAAAAGAAAGATTTGGGGCTTACAGCTCAAGGAGAGGCCCAGGGTTTTACTAGTGATTGCACTGTTAAATTTGTACGGAGGGACTTATACAAGTGACTGAGGCCCAAAAAGGTTTTCTGTACAAAGGGATGGGCCTTACACTCCCTCAAGAGGCCCAAAAAGTTTTTAAAGAAAAAGAGTGGGGCTTATAACACGAGGGTAGGCCCAGATGACTTTTCGTTAAAAATGGCGATCGCGCCGAGGTTTTCTTTTAACGCAGAGGGGCTTATATAATAAGTGAGGCCCAAAATTGTTTTGGTTAAAAGGGGGTTGGGTCTTACACTCTATTAGAGGCCCAAAAGTTTTGAATGGGTCTTATAGCTCAAGGAGAGGCCCAAAAGTTATTTTTTCAAAAGGCGACGATCGCGCCGTTTGTTTTTGACGGTATCGGGACTTATACAATACACTGAGGCCCAAAAATGATTTGGTTAAAAAAAGGATTGGGTCTTACACTCTATTAGAGGCCCATGAGTGTTTGAAAATGATTTGTTTGAGTGAAAATCAAAGAAACCCTAATTTTATTCTTTAAGAGTAAATATTTAAAGAAAATCAATGAAAAATACCAAATAGGTTTGAATAAACCACTTGTGATTTTTGTTTAAGGTTTGAAAAATGAGGTATAAATCACAAGAGATATTAAAACTCATTTGGTCTTGATTCTTCAAGATGAATATTCATTTTAAAATGTTAAAAAACAATTAAAAATGAATTTATTCACAAAAATATTAATTATATTAAATAAATAATATAAACTTAATTTTTTTGTGGAATAAAATATTTCAACATTTTTGTGATTTTTTGCAAAAAGAACCAATAAAAAATAATTAAAATTGAAAGAGTTATTAATTTTCCAATTAATTAATAAAACATGAAAATATTGGGAAAAATGGCAAAATGTGAAGAAAACACAAAATGGCATGGGTGGGGTTTGAACCCAAGACCTCAAGGTTACAAGGCACGCGCCTTACCACTGGGGTGGTGATACATCCATTGTTTGAAACAAAACAACAAATATACAAGGCATGACTTGGTCTTAGGCCTGGCCCAAGGCAAGTTTTGGCTCAGAAACGTGAAGGTCATAACTTTCTCAATTCTTAATGGTTTGAGACAAAATTTATATGCATCTGGACCAGAATTTCATAAGGAATCCAATGGTGGTGGTAGTTTTTTCAGATCACACTCCTTCCTCAAAACCCGATAGTGGTTTTGAAAATGACCTATAATGCATTTTCTATGCTACAACTTGGTACAGGCATGGATTACATGGTAAATTAGCTCAAATACAACATATACAACATGTATGAGATGTTTATGATCAATGGACTTCAAAGCATTGCATGATTCAAAGATTCCAAGTTGTGAGGCTTACCTCTTTTTTGAGATTTTGGAGCTTTTGTGCAATCTGTCAAGCCTCTTGTTCCAGAAATGATTTGATGCTTTAGACACACTCAAATGATCCCTTAGAAGCTTTTAGGATGATTGGAATTGACTGGTACCTGCAAAAACACAAACAATCCCTTTCTTGCAAAAGGGGTTAAAAGTGACCAAAATAGCAACTCCCTCAAATGGTGTTCCAGATGGTGGGAACCATTTGGGACAGTTCAAGAATGATATTTGGAGTGTATTTGAGGTTTTATCTGGTTTGGAAAGTGACTGAATCAAGACATGGCTTGAAAAATGCAAAAAAGTGCCATTTTGAGGTTTTGAGAAGTGACTTTGTGATTTTGTGATTACAGGTCACTTGTGATAGTTTGCACAGCTTACATATGATATATATGAGGTGTGTGTGTGATTGATTGTGATGGAAAAGCTCTCAAGCTCAAAAACTCAGAATTACTTACTTTGGAAGGCAAATATGAGGTGAAAGAAGAGATTTTGAGGAAAGCATCTGTTTGATGGCTTTGGTGTACTCAAACTGAGCACAAATGAGCTCTATTTATAGTAGAGCAAGTTTGTTTTCGCAGCAATAGTGAATGGTGGCTGCAGCAGAGGTTTGGCCAATGTTGTCCAATGAGAATCCAAGTCTCCTCTAGCCATTGACTAGAGGTTAGGGCACAGGGCTGTGGTTCCCTTGGTCTTGGATAAGTCTTGACTGAATTCAGTTGAGAATGACTCAGTTTATGCCACCTTGATGCTTCCATTGAATGCTCCAATCCAAAATTGGAGTCTTGTCCCTATTTTGGCAATTCTCGGTTCAACATGCTATTTCTTGTTCCAAAGACTTTGGAGGCTTGGCTCAGTGATTGTCCCCTTTAGATTCAATCCTCAGAGGTGTCCAAGTGGATAGGAGTATTTGGATTTTCACAATTTTGGCAAATCGAGCAAAAGTGCAAAATCTGTCTTGCCTTGACAGATTTCAACAAGGTAACCTGCCATTGTTATATCTCATGGCTCAAATTGAATTTGGTAATGTTCTTGGTCATTTTGGAAAGCCCTTACATTATACAAAAACTGTTTGAACATGTTTGGTTTTGATCTCTTTTGAATCCAAGTGAAAAATCCCCCTACATTTGGAAAAAAGTAAAGGCAGATTCTGACTTAGTGAAATTTTCACTAAGTGTTGGAACAAAGTGACTTTTCTTGATTTTGATCACTCCATAACTCAAAATCCATGAGGAATATGGACATAGGTCATTATGAAGCTTTTGTAAAGGGAAATGTGATCTACAAATCAATCTTTGAATGGGGAACAATGGCCTTGTGGTTTAGGAGTTATGGTCCTCCAAAGTTGGCACATTAGTGTCACTTTGTCCATAACTTAGAAATTTTTCTAAGTTTTATTGGTTACCCCTTTTACAAGTTATCCCACTTTCTTTGATTTTCTTGATGAATGATGATTCAAATCATATATTAACATCATTTTAGGGTTAAAAATCCATTTTGGTGAAAAATCTCAAAAAGTCAAAGTTGACTTTTGTGCACAGTTGACTTTTTATCAGATGAATTCCAAACTGTGCAATTCTTCAGGAAATCATGTCCTTGACCTAAATCAAACTTGATGGACATGTTCCATGGGTGTCATAGGGTATATTGAATCATGTCTTAGGGTTTGGGAGCATGTCCTGGTCAAAAGTCAAAGTTACAGTTAACTTTCCTCGCGAAACCCTAATTGTGGTGCAGATGAAATTGAGACTTGTTGCTCAAGCTTCTTGGATTAATCCATTGTTGCAAATGGATCAATATAGTATATTAAAGCTCCCCAAATCATGTCTTTAGGTATTAGTTCATGATTTGTCCCAATAGTCAACTTAGGGGTGAATTAGGTCAAGAAACCCTAATTCCTGATTTTTGATGTATGCATCCCCTGAGGTTAAATTGACTTAATGATTGGGTCCATGATGTTCCATGGAGTATATTAGGATATGTTTTGAAGAAATGGCTCATGCCCAGAGGAAAATCTCCATCTAGAGGCCCTGGTCGACCAAAACCCTAATTTGGTGACACTGACGATTTTGAGACTTGATCCACCTAGAAGGGAGCAGCCTTGTGCTTAATCCTTGAAGTGGGAGTCCTTTTGATCCATTGTGGATATTTTAGAGGCTAGACAAGTTGAAGATCAAGTCATTCCTTGATTGATCCTTTGTCTAAGGCTCTGAGAGGGCTTAAAACCCTAATTTTAATTGTAGTGAATGCTCAACAACCCTTGAGGCATTTGATGAGGCATGATGGTTCATCCATATTGTGATGATGATTTGCACAATGATGGGAAATCTTAGTGGTCAAAATTTGGGGTATGACAGATGCCCCTATTTAATCTTCTTGGACCCGAAGGTGTGAATGACGAAGGTATTCGGGGTGCAAGAGGATTAAATATCGGAATACCTGAAATTTTTGATGGCTATGAATGGCAGCTTGCGCATTCATCTTTTTTTTTGCTAAGCAATGATGCTTATAAAAGGTAGACTTCCCCTCGATCCTGATTTCCTACCTAGGAACTGGTCTCAGTTTTCTTTTGAAATAAACCTCCCCTCGATCCTGGTTTCCTACCAAGGAACTGGTCTAAGTTTCTTTTGTCAAATTCCCCTCGATCCCGATTTCCTACCAAGGAACTGGTCTAAGTTTCTGATTTAAACTTCCCCTCAATCCTGGTTTCCTACCAAGGAACTGGTCTAAGTTGCTGTTGTAAACTTCCCCTCGATCCTAGTTTCCTACCAAGGAACTGGTCTCAGTTTCTTCCGTCAATAAACTTCATTGATAAAGGACGCTATTTGTAGCGGTTTTCCTCAAACTTCTCTCCGGATTTTCCTGGGGAGATGCCATTTGAGGGAAAAAAATGACGTCAGACTTGCTGGGGAGCCCAATCGTCTGAGTTGTAGAGGTGCACAAACTTCTCTGTTTGAGACGCCATTTGTCGACTCTATCTGGGGAAAATGAGTCTCTTGAGAGACTGCTTCCGCTTGGGGTCTTACATCATACTTTTCTCGGGATCTTCTCGGAGAAATGCCATATGATGGGCTCCAATTTTGAGGTGCCGATGACCTTTTCATCAGCGGTCTTTCAGAGAAAGGCAGCTGTACTGCCAAATCTCTGCTTAGGAGGCTTTCTCTGGGGATTTTTCTTTAATCCGGGAAAGCAAGGATATCATCTTCAATGGTGAAGAGTGACATTTGTAGAAAGCTTCTCTGGCTTTTCAGAGGTTCAAGTTATCAAAGTGGTCGAGTGCCGACTCTAATCCAGAGATACACTAGAGGCGAGATTGTTCAAATGCAGCATTTCCTGACGAGGCAAGAACTGACAACTCGATTGAGAAGACTGTTATCACTAGGGGACAAGACCGACTAGAGTGATAGTGATGCAATATGAATATGAATGCAAATCAAATGCATGATGTATGTATGTATGTATATGCTGACAAAACTGACGCGGCATATAGACTGACGAGTGAACACGACTGGATACTCGGTCATCGCGGGGCGAAGAAGTACCGTTGGTCAAAAAAGTAGCAATTCTACCTTGCTTAGGAGAGATAGTCCCTGTGGGGAATACCGTTGATCGGGCTTAGGAGATAAGAACTCGGCTGAGGGTATCAGATGGGAAAGCCGCATCTCATACAGTTGATCCTTCGTTCAGGCGTACTGGCCTAGAAGGAGTACTTTGATTCTGCACTTTGAAATTCAAACGCCTTTGGAGACGCAATCGACGTTCTTCCGATGTTCAACAGTCAAAAGCAATTTCCATCTTTAATTTAAAAGCATAAAAAGTTTTAACAAGTAAATTCATTTTTGTTTCATTTCAAGAATCGCTAATCATGTTAAAACGCCATTCTGTAAGGCTAAAACAAATAAGAATTACAAACAAAAACACAAGGGCTCAAATTTTATTGATAAGATGGAGATCAGCCAAACGCGTGATTCCAAAGAGTATATACAAAGTTTGAAAATGGTAATTTACAGGGAAAAGGGCTACATTGAAACATAACGACCACTATCCTTCTACCAACTTTGAATTCGGGACATCCTGAGCTTCTGTCGAAGATGACCTTGACTAGAGTTTTCCTCCGATGGATGATGTAACTGCTGCTGAGGGACTTGCCTCTGTTGAACATAGTTACTTGCCATTATCCATAATTTTTGTCTGGATTGTACTATGAGATTTCCAATCCATCGGAATGATTTTTTTCATGTCTCTAACTTTTGCCTGGACTGCCCTTTCGGGTTTTCAATCCACCGAGACGTTTTTTTTTTTTTTAGTTTAGGTGAAGTATTTCTTGACTACATCAACATTCGTGGGGTAGGCAAATTCCTCTCCGCCCATGGTTGCAAGTCTCAAGGCACCGCCTGAGAAAGCTTTCGTGACCACATAGGGCCATCATAATTTGGGGTCCATTTGCCCCGAGAGTCAGTGAGAAACGATTGTATCTTCTTGAGCACGAGGTCTCCTTTTCTGAAGACACGAGGTCGGACCTTTTTGTCGAACTCCTTTTCATTCTCTGCTGATACAACTGACTGTGGCATAGTGCCGTGATTCACTTCTCTTCGATCAGGTTTAATTTGTCGTGTCAACTTTGATACCATTCAGCTTCTGAAAGCTTAGCTTCCATCAATACCCGGATTGATGGGATCTCTACTTCTATGGGGAGAACTGCCTCCATGCCATATACTTGAGAGAAAGGGGTTGCCCCTGTTGAAGTGCAGACAAATGTTCGATAACCGTGAAGAGAAAAGGGTAGCATCTCGTGCCAATCTTTATAAGTTACAAACATCTTTTGAACGATCCTCTTGATGTTCTTGTTAGCCGGTTCTACCGCTCCGTTCATCTTGGGTCGGTAGGGAGATGAGTTATGGTGTTCAATTTTGAACTCAACGCACAACTCTTTCATCATCTTGTTGTTCAAGTTAGACCCATTATCTGTAATTATCTGGCTCGGAACACCATAACGGCAGATGATATTGTTTTTGATAAATCGGACCACCATGTGTCGGGTTACATTAGCGTACGACGCTGCTTCGACCCACTTGGTGAAATAGTCAATGGCTACCAGGATGAACCGATGTCCGTTTGAAGCTGTAATACCCCAAATTTTGACCACTTAGATTTCCTATCATTGTGAAAATCATCATCACAATATGGATGTACCTTTATGCTTCATCAGTCTCCCCAAAGATGGGTGAGCATCCAATACAATCAAAATTAGGGTTTCAAGCCCTCTTTGAGCTTTAGACAAAGGATCAATCAAGAAATGACATGATCTTCAACTTGTCTAATCTCTCAAACATCCACAATGGATCAAAAAGGACTCCCACTTCAAGGATTAAGCACAAGGCTGCTCCCTTCTAGGTGGATCAAGTCTCAAGATCGACAGTGTCACCAAATTAGGGTTTTGGTCGACCAGTGCCTCCAGATGGAAATTTTCATCTGGGCACAAGGAAATGATCCAAAACATAACCTAATATACTCCATGGAACCTCATGGACCCATGCATCAAGTCAATTTTGCCTCAGGGGATGCATTCATCAAAAATCAGGAATTAGGGTTTCTTGACCTAATTCACCCCTAAGTTGACTTTTGGGACAAACCATGAGCCAAGACCTCAAGAGATGATTTGAGGGTATTTAATACACCATATTGATCCATTTGGAACAATGGATTGATCCAAGAAGCTTGAGCAACAAGTTTCATTTTCATCTGCACCACAATTAGGGTTTTAAGGGAAAAGTCAACTGTAACTTTGACTTTTGACCAAGACATGCTCCCAAACCCTAATACCTGATTGAATATACCCTATGACACCCATGGAACATGTCCATCAAGTTTGATTTAGGTCAAGGACATGATTTCCTGAAGAATTGCACAGTTTGGAATTCATCTGATAAAAAGTCAACTGTGCACAAAAGTCAACTTTAACTTTTTGAGATTTTTCACCAAAATGGATTTTTAACCCTAAAATGATGTTAATGTATGATTTGAATCATCATTCATCAAGAAAAATCAAGAAAAGTGAGATAACTTGTAAAAGGGGTAACCATAAAACTTAGAAATTTTTCTAAGTTAAAAATAAAGTGGCAAAGGTACCAGCTTTGGAGGACCATAACTCCTAAACCACAAGGCCATTTTTTCTCATCCAAAGATGGATTTGTAGCCCTCATTATCACCTACAAAAACTTCAACTACAAGTCATTCCAATTCATTAAGAATTTTGAGTTATGGAGTGATCAAAGTGGCTGAAAAGTGAAAAAGTCACTTTTTCCAACACAAAGTGAAATTTTCACTAAGTCAGAATTCTGCTTCACTTTTTGCCAAATGTAGGGGGATTTTTCACTTGGAATCAAAAGAGATAAAAACCGAACTTGTTCAAACAGTTGTTGTTTCATGTAAGAGCTTTCCAAAATGGCCAAGAACATTGCCAAATTCAACCTACATCATGAGATACAACATTGGCAAGTTGCCTTGCTGAAATCTGTCAAAGCAAGGCAGAATTTGCATTTTGGCTCGATTTGCCAAAATCAGCCAATTGCAATTGCTCCAATCCATTTGGACACCTCAGAGGATTGAATCCAAAGGGGACAATCACTGAGCCAAGCCTCCAAGGTCCAAGGAACAAGGAATAGCATGTTGAACCTAGAGTTGCCAAAATAGGGACAAGACTTCAAATTTGGAATGAGGCATTCAATGGAACCATCAAGGTGGCATGGACTGAGCCATTCTCATCTGAAATCAGTCAAGACTTATCCAAGACCAAGGGGACCAAAGCTCTGTGCCCTAACCTCTAGTCAATGGCTAGAGGAGACTTTCATTTCCATTGGCCAACATTGAGGAAACCTACTTACCAGCTGCCATGCACTATTCCTTGCAAAACAAACTTGCTCTACTATAAATAGAGCTCAATTGTGGTCAGTTTAAGTACACCAAAGCCATCTAACAGATGCTTTCCTCAAAATCTCTTTCTCTTGGCAAAAATGCCTTTCTTAGCAAGGTAGCTATCGGGTTTTGAGTTTGAGAGCAATTCTGCACAAACCAATCACTCACACACCTCACATACATCACATATGAGCTGATCAAACACTCACATAACTTCTGAAACATCAAAATCTCAAAATCACTTGCCATCCACACAAGTTTAAAGTGAAGTTGCAGCTGAGATGCCATAAACTGATCCAGTCCATTTCAATTCAATCCAAGTGTTCAAACACACTCCATATGGTATAGGGAAGCTGTCCAGATCATCACAACTTGTCTGTAACACCTCCAACTCAAAATCACATCTGCTCTTGCTGTCACGACTTGGAGGTAAACACATACTTGGTCATCTCTCAATCTATGCATATTTCCTCGCACAATAATTTGGCCATATGTTCATAATCATGCATGGAATGTTTTCCCTCAATTAATTGCATTGTTTGAATCGTGTATCAAAAATCCTAGCCTTCATGCAGAAATTAGGGTTCTTGAGGTCTCTTCGTGATTTCTTGTTGTATGTTTAATTTAAATGAAATTAAAGTACATAGACATGATCGTGAGGTTGAGACGAGCATAATGATATGTGGATTGCATGATATGATTACGTATTCATGGAGATTGGATAGAAAATGCAAATCTGGGCAAACTGAAAAACGCGCGTGTTCTTGGTGTTGTTCTTGGCGCCATTTTCATAAATTTGAATATTTGAATTTTGTGATTTTTGTTTAATTGATTCAAAAATTAATTTCTCTTTGATTTTTAATGATTTTGAGTTGATTCTTTTTTTTAATAATTCACAAAAATGTTAAAATATTTTATTTTCACAAAAAATCCCAAAAATATTATTTGTTTCATATAATTGATATTTTTGTAAAGAATTAATATTTTGATTGTTTTTGGCATTTTAAATATTTTTTTCTACATTGATTTTGCAACTTTTAATGCTTTCTAATTATTTTGTAGGTCAATACTTAATTTTTGAAACATTAATCCAAGGTCACAATTTGTTTTCCATGTGTAAAACAATTTTTGATCAATTTAATTGAATTTTTATTCAATTAAATACATTTTTTGGAAACAAATTAGGGTTTTGGATTAATTCAACCCTCATAAATCATTTTCAAAACTCTTTGGGCCTCTTGAGAGAGTGTAAGACCCATCCCCCCTTGTACAAAAACTTTTTGGGCCTCACTCATTGTATAAGTCCCTCTGTACAAGTAAACGGCGCGATCGTTGCCTGTTTAAAAATAAAAATCTCTGGGCCTCTCCTTGAGCTATAAGACCCATTCAAAACTTTTGGGCCTCTATTAGAGTGTAAGACCCAACCCCCTTTTAACCAAAACATTTTGGGCCTCACTTATTGTATAAGTCCCTCTGCGTTAAAAGAAAACCTCGGCGCGATCGCCATTTTTAAACGAAAATCATTTGGGCCTACCCTCGTGTTATAAGCCCCACTCTTTTTCTTTAAACCTTTTTGGGCCTCTTGAGAGAGTGTAAGACCCATCCCTTTGTACAGAAAACTTTTTGGGCCCCAGTCACTTGTATAAGTCCCTCTGTACAAATTCAAACAGTGCGTTCACTGATAAAACCCTGGGCCTCTCCTTGAGCTGTAAGCCCCAAATCTTTCTTTTTCAAAGCACTTTCTCCTTTGATTTTGAATATACTGTTGTTTTCAATCTTTTTTTGTTGAACAACTAACCAAACAGCATGGAAGCACTACAACCGAGTAAGTGGTTATCGCTTTCATTTACTGCTTTCATATTATAAACTGTATTGTGGGGCTGCTCACTGTAAGTCTCCTTTCATAAACTCATATCTACTGTGTAATAATAGTATAGATATTTCGAGTTTCCCCGGCAACTACGTCTAGAACTAGGTGACGCCGTTTCACTTATTCGTAGAAATAGACGCCTAGATCCCCAATAGGAGCACCAGATACAGTCTTCTCTTCGGCTGTCCTCCTTAGGAATCGTCAAGAAGCTCTACTCCCCAAGATGAATGTATTCTCCGTGAATAGCATCTTTGAGTTTCTTCCCAAATTCTCGAACTTTCCTGACTTGATCTATTCCTTGTGGATAGCTTGCCATGAATGTCTCGGGGTTTGGGTACCCACTACGGTCATAATCTTGGACCTTAGCTAAGGAACCCTCTTTAAAAGCTAAAAGTCGCTGGATAGTAAACCTCGCACATTTACCAGTGGTTTTTATCTTTAAAAGAGTTATCTCTCCTAATGGAAAGGAGAT
Source organism: Lathyrus tuberosus (assembly GCA_022829125.1). Taxonomy (NCBI): domain Eukaryota; kingdom Viridiplantae; phylum Streptophyta; class Magnoliopsida; order Fabales; family Fabaceae; genus Lathyrus; species Lathyrus tuberosus. The sequence goes on along the minus strand of JALAZF010000338.1, from coordinate 5,964,266 downwards.
GATAGACCCACGAGCTTCTTAAAAGCATCGGCCTCTTCTTGGGCATTATTCAAGGACACTACGGTTTCTTAGAAGTATTCATCAGCCTCCTCTTAGGCTTCGTATAATGATCTCTTCCTTCGGGAATGATAGCCTCCTCTTGGGCTTCGTACAAGGACCCGTCGGCTTCTTAAAAGATTCCAGCCTCCTCTTGGGCTTCGTGCAAATTGTCCCGACGACCTCCTAGAGGTATAGGAACAGAACCTAGTCATCCTCATAGAACAGTCCTTTCATAGAGTCTACTACTGTTTCTCGAAGCATAGTACAAAAGATAAAACCCTAGACTTGGACAGTCTAACTTCCTTGAGTCTCAAAGACATTCTCAAGCACCCTTCGTTAAATAGGAAGGAAACCCGCAGACTCGGATAGTCTCAATACCCTTTGGATTTCCCGTTTCCTCAAAGAAAAGGAAATATCCCTGATCCTCAAATTAAATCCCTGTGTACAATGTTACTCATATAAGAACTGATTTTCTCTTTTAAATCAGTATATTGGATCTGTCACTCAACTGAAACAGTTACAATAGCCTCCATCTCGGGCTTCGTACGAGATACCAAAATTCTCCCCAGTGGAGTCAAAACAACCTTTTAGCCTCTCTCTCAGGCTTTGTATGAGACACAAAAGAATCCCTCGTTGAGTCAATCACCCTTTTTTTTTGCCTCCATCTCGGGCCTCGTACGAGATATAAATCCCTTAAGCAAGAGTCGAACTCTTTGATAGCCTCCTCTTAGGCTTTGTATAACGAAATGCCCCACTGGGTCAAAAACCTTTAGCCTCTCTCTCGGGCTTTGTACGAGACACAAAATAGCCTCCTCTTAGGCTTTGTATAATGATTTTCCTAGCGGAAATTAGCCTCCTCTTAGGCTTTGTATAAGAAAACCACTGGTTGATCCAATCAACCTTTTAGCATCAAAGTTGTGCCTCGTTCACAGTACACAAACATCAACAACTCCTTTCCCTTCATCTAATCGCTGTAAGCGACAAGCCTCTGGATCATCTATATCCATGCCACTGTCCCTCTTTTAGCATGGGAAATTCCTAAGGAAAGATGGCATTGCTCTACACTGAGTTAAAGTCTTCTCCTTCAGGTTAAAACCCTTTCTTCGGAAATTATGGCATTGCTCGGATCCGCGTATCCCAATTAAAGTAATTCTCCTTCTCCCCTCTTTAGAGATGACAAATTCTCTCTAAAGTCGAGGTCTTTTAGCTTCACATCTTGGGCTTTGAACAAGATGCAAAATACCTTTCGCTTCACGTCTTGGGCTTTGAACAAGACACCAAAAACCAATTTCCTCCCATAAAATAGGAGGAACTACGAACGCTCTGATTTCCCTGTTTCGGTAAACGGGAATACGTAGGCATAAGATCGAAAGAAAAGATCTTAGCGAGCGCAATCAACAAAAAACCCAAATCCCATATCTCCATCAATTAAAAGCAGTAATTCAAAAGCATCAGTCCTAACATCCTAATCCTTACTCCCCGCCAGAAACCCTTTGCCTAGAAAAAAGAAAGAAAGAACCGTATTGGCGAAATACGAATAACCAGTACAAAGGCCCCCCACATTGATAGCATCCGTAACCTAACAGACCGCTGTTTAAACTCAGTATGCAAGCAGGGTTAATTGGAGACATCTATTTCACTTCCTTATTCAGCTCACAATAGGATAAAAAATGAATCGACCTGTAGTTTAAGCTCAATCGCAGAGAGCGACCAGCGCTTAAGAACCGCGTCCAAAATCGCTCGCTACAGAAAAGTGGCGCCCACCGTGGGGCCAGTTTTTCTTTCTGTCTATTTTCCTTGTAAAATGGCGACTCTGCTGGGGAGTCTCCTTTTCTGCCTTAGGGCATCATCCCCGTTTTCTACGGAAAATGGGAACTCTACCGAAGAGAAAGATTGACCTATGCTGGTCCATCTCTTAGGCAGGGAACCACAGATTGGGGCTTCCGCCGGGGAACCCATTTCTGTCAGGAACTTAAGATTCATAGCTTTATAAGTCTAGGATGATTAGGACAAATATATATACTGCTTTTCCTAATTGCTATACGTGTTTATTTTTCTGCTACTGGGAATGCGTGTGATGCCGCATGTGGTGAGATTGAGTATACACTTAAGAAAAGCCAACCTTTTTCGTAGTGCGGAAGCTATCGGAAATAGCTGTTACACGATACTACCCTCATTTGAGGCTGGTGATCTATTCTCGGTGAATGGCACTTACTCTAAGATTGCACATAACTCGCTGGCGATCCGCTTGTTGTCTGCCTTCCTGGGAGGAGCTGATGATAATGAGTATAGGTACAAAAATCACCATAGTATAAACCGTTGGGGATGGGTAGAGCCTTAACTTCATGACAACGACCCTCTGACCCCATGTTTTTTCTATGTTTTTGTGTGCTGCATTCATGCATTCATTTAATAAAACATTAAAACATTCAAAAAACTTTCTCTTCTAGTCTCTCTGTTTTTCAAATTAAACTAAGACTGTGATTGCAAATATCAGAGAAAAAGATTGCACTAATGGATTTCGGTAGAAGGAGAACTCACCAGTATACCTTCAAGGTTCCAAAACTAGGGGATTTGAGAAGGTTAGCAAGGATGATCGTTAACCCAGAGGCTTTCAGAGCCAAGCACGGTGGTTTGCTACCACTGTTAAGAGTCCATGTGATTAAGGGGATCATGGACGCGCGCATTCAGTTCTAAGATCCGGTTTATCATTGTTTCACATTCCCAGATTACCAGCTGGCACCAACGCTGGAGGAGTATTCTCATTTGACTGATTTACATATCACTGATCGAGCTCCATTTTCTGGACTGGAAGAAATTCCAAAGAATCAGACTATTGCAAGAGCAATTCATTTGGACGAGTCTGAGGTCAGGACTCACATGATTACTATGGGTGGCATCCAAGGTTTGCCAGCCCAGTTCCTAACCAAGAAAGCTCTGTACTTCGCTAGTATAGGGAACGGGACTGCATTTGAGAGCATCTTTGTCTTGCTCACCTACGGGTTATTTTTGTTTCCCAACATCAATAACTTCGTCGATATCAACGCTATTAAGGTTTTTCTCATTGGAAACCCTGTGCCGACTTTGCTCGCAGATGCGTATCATTCTGTACACTTAGGAAATTTGTACAGCGGATGGGAGATCACATGCTGTGTACCTTTGCTCTACAAATGGTTTATCTCGCACTTGCCCAAGTCTGCTGCTTTTTGGGATTGCAAGAGTGTCTTACGTTGGTCGCAGAAGATCATGTCCCTCACCAACTCTGATATAGATTGGTGTAATAGGATTTATGAGGGAATCAGAATCATTGATCGTTGTGGAAACTTCCCCAGCGTACCCCTCATAGGAACTAAAGGAGGAATCAACTATCATCCGATATTAGTTCTTCGTCAATTTGGATACCCGATGAGACACATCCCACTGGGTGTACATCTGGAAGGTCTTTTCTTCAAAGAAGGAGAAAGTGACAGAGCACTAAAGATGGAAATAGTGCAAGCTTGGAAACATGTTCATAAGAAAGGACGAGAGTCTCTGGGAAAACCGGACTGTGTCTCGGTGGAGCCTTATCTCCATTGGGTACAAACTAGAGCTGTCAAGCTAAAGATGCCTTATCCTCGTTACAGAATTCTTCCGCCGAGGGAAATTGTCATGTATTTCATGACGAAAACTGAAAGGCTTCAGGTTACTCTCAACAAAGTTCAAAAGGAAAGAAGGTCTTGGAAGAACAAGTACCGCACCCTCGACGTAGAGTGTATCCAAATACAACAACTACTAAAAGAGAAAGATGCTCTGATTGAAATTTTGGAGCAGCATGCTGTAGAGAATCAAGACGACCAAAGGAATTTTCTCACTCCTTTCACTTGGCAAAGGAATGACAACCCGACAACGGCTCAAGCGCCCCGGTCAAAGAAGAGGCCTCGGGGCCCATTAGTTTAGGTTTCTGTTTCTGCACTTTGTAATCTACTGTATTTCCATTTCTGTAATCCTTTGAATTTCAATAAAAAGGGGTTTCCCCACTGTTTGATATTTGCAATCTAATTGTCGAAGTTTATTTTGATTAAACCAAAAAAACAACAATTAATATAATCATTGCATTCATCATTCTCACATCGCGTATTCTCCTTACCTACGAATCTCACGTTTGTGTCTCGATTCTAGAGTCAAACTGTCTCATTCGTATAATACTCGGGCCAATCGTCAGAAAAAGATGGATGATCTTGAGGAAGAAAACAGAGAGTTGAAAGAAGAGATCGACACTCTGAGAGAGGATATGAGAAAGCTTCGTAACGACATGCAAGCCATGGCAGAAGCTCAGCTACAAAGAACTGTGATCTCAGAGATCACCTCAACGCCCATCATAGAAAAGTATGATCCTAGGTATCAGATACCGAAAGATCGTCTTTGGGGCATGCCTGTTAACTATATCCCGGAAGGATATGTTCCGCCGATCACTGAACATCAGGGAATCACAACAGAAGCCGCTGGGCCTGAAGGTTACAAACTTCGGGAAAGCAAAGATGCCAGGGGCATACTCAAGACTCCTGAAGGTTACAAACTTCGGGAGGCGCCAAGACTTACTGCCGTAGTCACGGTACCACCCCCTGTGGTGCACACTGTCCCGGAAGGACAGATTCCACCAACACCTTCTGGTAAGAAGGAAACTATGTTTGACAGAATGGAGGAATTCCAGGAACAGTTCTTGGAAATACAGAAAGAGCTGCAAGCCATTCGCGGTCAGGATCTATTTGGGAAGGACGCCGCAGACCTCTGCTTGGTCCCAAATGTGAAAGTCCCGCACAAGTTCCAAGTGCCCGACTTTAAAAAATACAAGGGTAACTCTTGCCCTTAGAGCCATCTGGTGATGTACGCTCGGCGGATGTCAGCCCAGACGGAGAATCAGGACCTGCTGATTCACTACTTCCAGGATAGTTTGACCGGTGCCGCACTCAAATGATACATGGGTTTAAATCGTGCCACGATCAGTACTTTCAGAGATCTTGGCACTGCCTTCGTCCAACAATACAAGTACAATTTGGACATGGCACCCGACAGAGATCAACTCAGATCAATGTCGCAAAAGGAAAAGGAAACCTTTAAGGAGTATGCTCAAAGGTGGCGTGAAATTGCCGCTCAAATTTGTCCACCTCTTGAGGAAAAAGAGATGACAAAAATCTTCTTAAAGACCTTAAGCTCATTTTACTATGACCGAATGATTGCCAGTGCACCCAGTGATTTCACCGAAATGGTCGGCATGGGTGTACGTCTTAAGGAAGCCGTCCGAGAAGGACGTTTGGTAAAAGACACTGGATCAACGAGCGATACTAAAAAATACGGTAGTGCTCTCCCTAAGAAAAAAGAGCAAGATATTGGGAATATCTCTCTCGGAAAGCAAAGGCGTCGTTATCAGCCAGTAGCAGCTGTTACTCCTGCTATCGGCCCCGTGCCTGTTCCTATGTATCAACCTCAGGTTGCACAGAGCCAGCCTGATCAACAAAGGACACAACAGCCTCTTCAACAGGCTCGTCCTCCATATAACAACAACCGTACAACACGGCCACCAGGATTTGATCCTATACCCGTAACGTACGCAGAGCTGTTTCCGTTACTGCTGGCTAAGGGGCACATTCAGACTAAGTCTCCCCTTTCAGTTCCGGAAAATCCGCCTTTCTGGTTTAAGATGGATCAAACATGTCCTTATCATCAAGGAGGTTCAGGGCATAACATTGAGACTTGCCTCAATTTTAAATCCGACGTGCAAAAGCTTGTTATGAGCGGGCTCTTATCTTTTAAAGATACGAATCCTAATGTTTTTACGAACCCGCTGCCTCAACACGAGAAGGCTGCAGTCAATCTGATTGAGAAAGGGACTAACAATGTCTATCAAATTCACGATGTACTCTTATTGGGGACCGATCTGGTCAAGATGCATTGTAGACAGAGTGGATATGGCCATGTGCCACCTCATAACTATCACCAGTGTGATATCTGCTCTAAAGATAACTAAGGATGTTCTGTAGTGCAAGCAGCTCTACAGGAACAAATGGATCTCGGATGGATCCAGGAGAACCGAGTTCGTGGAGTTAACATGGTCTCCACGAATTCCAACGTCATTCAAAACCACGACATTCGTGTGATGAATGTCAACTTGGTGGCGATGCACTCAAGGCAAAGCCAATATCATAATATGCCGCGGCACGATTACAGTTCCTGTCTGATTTGCTCGGTAAACAAACAGGGATGCTCTTTCATACAAGAGGCCCTCCAGCGTCAGATGGATCTTGGATGGATCCAAGACTACCATGATAGGAACTCCTATCAAATCAACATGGTTCAGATCTTTGACATCCGTGTGATGAATACCAACCTGGTAGAGTTACATGCTGAGCAGGTCCGACTCGGATTCTTAATATCACATGATTACCAAAACTGTAAAGCAGGTTGCGAAAACGATCGAGGTTGTACCCTTGTCCAGAAGGCACTTCAGCACTTGTTAAATCACTGGTGGATGCCAATCTATATGGACGAAGATACTCAACGGATTAGTATCAATAACAGGAATCCTACTCGTCGTCAAAGTCAGGATGTCCGATCAATGGAAGATAACCTAGGGAGGTTGCATTGCATTCAAAGTGGGCGTGGCCAGGTGCCACCACACAACTATGACAGTTGTAGCGTCTGTTCGGAAAGTAACCAAGGGTGTTACCTTGTGAGAGCAGCTCTTCAGGGTCAGATCAATCACGGAGAAATTCGTCCATATCCAGGTTCAGGACCCATCATTTGGTCGCCGAACTACCTTGCCGATCAGGTTGAGGATGTTGTCACGATCTCTGGTCATCACCAGATCAGGGATGTTTTTGCCATCATTCCTCTACTTGATGAATCTAGAGCTCCCAACCGGGAACGGATCAAGGTTACTTATGATGGTCAGAAAAATCAGAAGGTTCCCATAGTCATCTATCTACCGGGACCACTACCGTATGAATCAGCTAAGGCAATCCCTTACAAATACGGTGCAACAACAATTGAAAATGGAAAGGAAATTCCATTACCCTCCGTCGTGAATATTGCAGACATCAGTCGTGTAACACGGAGTGGTAGAATCTTCAACCGAGGGGTTGGAGAATCCAACAAAGAAAAGGAACTTCAGCCAGAAATTCCTGATCCACCAGTCGGTCAATCTGGTAATCCCGACTGTTCAAAAGACAAAGATGAGATGCTAAAGCTCATCCAAAGGAGTGAATATAACATTGTTGATCAACTGTTACAGACTCCTTCAAAGATCTTAGTATTATCGCTGTTACTCAGTTCAGAAGCCCACAGGGAGGCTCTACAGAAAGTCTTGGAGCAAGCCTTTGTGGAATAGGATGTAACGATCAGACAATTCGATAGCATTGTCTCTAACATCACTTCCTGCAATAATTTGGGATTTAGTGATGAGGAATTACCTGAAGGGGGTCGTCGTCATAACATGACGCTCAACATTACGGTTAACTGCCAGGGAGATGCTTTAGCCAACGTACTGGTAGACACAGGGTCAGCCCTGAATGTTATGCCGAAGTCCACTTTGATGCAATTATCATTTAAGGGCCCTCCAATGAGAGTCAGCGAGGTCATCGTCAAAGCATTCGACGGATCCAGAAAAACAGTTATCGGCGAAGTGGATCTTCCCATAACTATTGGTCCTCACACTTTCCAAGTCACTTTCCAGGTCATGGACATCCGGGTAACATACAGTTGTTTATTAGGAAGACCTTGGATACATCAGGCTGGAGCGGTTACTTCAACCCTCCACCAAAAGCTAAAGTTCATCAAGAACGATCAACTTGTCACGGTTTGTGGGGAACAATCCTTGCTTGTGAGCAACTTATCATCATCTACTTGTGTGGAACCCGAGGAGGTTATTGGAACTCAGTTCCAAGCACTATCGGTGAGCAAGAACGATCAATCCGAAGAAGGAACTTCAATTTCTTCATACAAAGATGCTATCAAAGTGGTCGAGAGTACCGATACAAAAGGATGGGGACGGCTTGTCATTCCTATTGACAATAAAACAAAGAAGGGTCTTGGTTTTTCTGCAACCTGTACCCAGACGTCCGCCAATGATGAAAGTCTTCATCCCCTTCAAAACTTCTTCCACAGTGGAGGTTTTATCCACCCAGTGTCTCAGACAGTTCATGCTATCAATGAGGAAGATCCCTCTGACACAGATGAAGAGTGGAAGTCCTACCTTAACAAGGACAGCTATATGTCTCAGGAAGAGGTGCCTATGCCTTTTTGCTTTCCTACAGAAAGTCTGAGATTTATACCAAGATCAGATGTCGAAATAATCTACGGGGATTGTGATTCGGAAGGATGCCGTGCTCCGCCAAATTCATTAGAGGAAGACACTCTGATGAAAGAAAACTTTGATCGCAATTACTATGGCCCGATGGATGGTCTGCCAATGTGGCAGCCTTACCCAGGAAACTTGGGGCAAGAAAGTCAGCTGAGTAATGAAACTCAACTGAGCGTCATTGAACAGAATACCTGTGTCCCCACCATGTCATGGGATCAACATTCAGGTCATTCGGAAACTACTCAACATGAAGATGAATTCGCAACGTTTGCAGGACTAAAATTCATCAACTATGCTTTCCCTGAGGTCAACGTCATCGAGAGGGATGACTTCTCCAGTTCCAAATAAATTTGGGACACTTTGGGACAACCGAGTGGAAAATACAACTATATGGTCAAGTACACCGCTCCCGAAAGCTCTTGTATCAGGCTCGAAGATATCCAGCCAACTGGATGGGGAGATACAGCTGAGAGCACCAATGCTATGCAAAATACAACAGAGGAATCCTCCTACGACAATTCTTCCTAGGAGACAGATTCCAATGATCCTGCTCCACCAGAAATCAGCGTCATTTCTGAAGACAAATCAAGGAAGGTGCCAGACTTTGTGATTCACCGAGGAGTTCGCCGCCAATGGGTTGCCGTCGAGGTTCTGAAGGTCGTTCGTCAGTCAAAGTAATTGCCATCTTTAACCTTTCACCCTGCCCAGGTGAAACAAATGTTTTGATAGGGCTCGCTTTCTGTAAATTTCCCTCATCGCTTTGCCCAAAGCGAGTGAGTTTTGTTTTATAGGGCTGTAGTTTCAAGATTCGACTTGTTCATTAATAAAATAACGTCGTTCTGTAATTTCCGCATTTATTGCTGTTTTCTCTTTTTGCTTTTTCAGAAAATGGTAACCCTAAAAAACATTCAATCATAAAAACAAGCAGTAAAATCAAAACACTGCACACACTTGCATTTTCTCTATCTCTTCTAAACACGAATCATCACGTCATGCAGATTGCTTGTTTTATACCCCGTTGAAACATACGATCCGATGCCTTCTTCCAACTTTGAGTTCCCGGTATTCGAGGCTGAAGAAGAAAATGACGACGAAATTCCAGAAGAGATCTCCCGACTACTCAGACAAGAGGAAAGGTCCATTGAACCTCACAAAGAACCGTTGGAAACGGTAAACTTGGGTTCAGAAAAAGAGAGAAAAGAAATCAGGATCGGAGCACTGCTCAGTCCAACTGCCAGAGAGGGTTTGATAAAGCTTCTCAAAGAATTCCCCGATGTATTCGCTTGGTCCTATCAGGATATGCCAGGGTTGGATACCAGCATCGTGGAACATCATTTATCGTTAAGATCGGAATGTCCGCCAGTAAAGCAAAGGTTGAGATGCACTCACCCGGACATGGCCATCAAAATCAAGGAGGAGGTACAGAAACAGATCGACGCGGGTTTCCTCGCTACATCTGAATATCCTCAATGGTTAGCCAACATCGTACCCGTTCCTAAAAAGGACGGAAGGGTCAGAATGTGTGTTGATTATAGAGATCTAAACAAGGCAAGTCCAAAGGACGACTTTCCTTTACCACACATTGATATGCTGGTAGACAGCACAACAAAGTTCAAAGTATTCTCCTTCATGGATGGATTCTCGGGCTATAACCAGATCAAAATGGCGCCGAAAGACATGGAGAAAACTTCGTTCATTACCCCATGGGGTACCTTTGGTTACAAGGTAATGCCGTTCGGTTTGAAGAACTCCGGGGCAACCTATCAAAGGGCCACGACTACTCTGTTTCATGACATGATACACAAAGAAATCGAGGTATATGTCGATGATTTGATTGCAAAATCAAGAACAGAGGATGAGCACGTTGAACATCTGTCAAAATTGTTCGAACGTCTAAGAAAATTCAAGCTCCGCTTGAATCCCAACAAGTGCACCTTCGGTGTCCGTTCAGGGAAACTGCTAGGGTTCATCGTCAGCCAGAAAGGAATTGAGGTTGATCCTGACAAGGTCAAAGCCATTCAAGAAATGCCTTCTCCGAAAACTGAAAAACAAGTCAGAGGATTCCTGGGACGTTTGAACTACATCTCCAGATTCATATTCCTTATGACCGCCACTTGTGCGCCGATTTTCAAGTTATTGAAAAAGAACCAGGATTGCGTTTGGTCAGAAGACTGCCAAACTGCATTCGACAGTATTAAGGAATATTTGTTGAATCCTCCGATCCTATCACCTCCAGTGGAAGGAAGACCACTAATCATTTACCTCACAGTCCTAGAGGACTCAATGGGATGTGTACTTGGCCAACAAGACGAAACCAAAAGGAAAGAGTCTGCCATTTACTATTTGAGCAAGAAATTCACCGACTACGAAACTCGGTACACGATGCTCGAGAAAACTTGTTGCGCTTTGGCTTGGGCAGCCAAACGTCTTCGCCAGTACATGATTCATCATACTACTTGGTTGGACTCCGAAATGGATCCAATCAAGTACGTTTTCGAAAAACCTGCTCTCACGGGAAGGATTGTCCGTTGGCAGATGTTACTATCAGAATATGACATAGAGTACCACGCTCAGAAAGCCGTTAAGGGAAGTATTTTAGCCGATCATTTGGCTCATCAACCGATTGACAATCAAGAATCAATCGGGTTTGACTTCCCAGACGAAGATGTCATGTATCTAAAGATGAAAGATTGCGATGAACCGCTACCCAGTGAAGGGCCAGAACCAGGTTCCCAGTGGGGACTTATCTTTGACGGAGCAGTCAATCATTATGGAAACGGAATTGGGGCAATCATTGTTACCCCTCAGGGTTCCCACATTCCTTTCACTGCTAGACTTACGTTCAAATGTACGAACAACGAGGCCGAATACGAAGCATGTATCATGGGTCTCGAAGAAGCGATTGATTTAAGGATCAAAAACTTGGACGTATACGGCGATTCAGCCTTGGTTATCAATCAGATAAAAGGAGATTGGAACACATACCAATCAGGATTGATTCCTTACAAAGACTATGCAAGGAGGTTGTTACCCTTCTTCAACAGAGTCGACTTTCATCACATCCCTCGTGATGAGAATCACATGGCTGATGCATTAGCCACTCTCTCTTCCATGATTAGTGTAGGTCGATGGAATGACATACCTAAGATCGACATCATGCGCCTTGAACAGCCCGCTTACATCTTCACGATTGAAGCAGTCATAGACGGTAAACCTTGGTATCACGATATCAAATGTTTCCTTCAGAAACAAGAGTACCCATCTGGGGCACTCAGAAAAGACAGGAAAACCCTCAGAAGATTGGCTGGAAACTTCTTCCTGAGCGGTGACACTCTTTATAAGAGAAATTTTGACATGGTCTTGCTCCGATGTGTCGACAGACCAGAAGCAGACATGCTCATGAAAGAAATTCATGAAGGATCCTTTGGCACTCATGCCAACGGACACACAATGGCGAGAAAAATTCTCAGGGCCGGGTATTATTGGTTGACCATGGAATCCGACTACTACAAGTACATGAGGAGGTGTCACAAGTGTCAGATATACTCCGACAAAATTCATGTACCGCCATCACATCTCAAAGTTCTTTCTTCCCCGTGGCCATTTTCCATATGGGGAATCGATATGATTGGTATGATTGAGCCCAAGGCTTCAAACGGACATCGGTTTATCCTGGTAGCCATTGATTATTTCACCAAGTGGGTCGAAGCAGCGTCATTCGCCAATGTAACTCGACAAGTGGTGGTCCGATTTATCAAAAACAATATCATCTGCCGTTATGGTGTTCCAAGCGAGATCATTACTGATAATGGATCTAACTTGAACAATAAGATGATGAAAGAGTTGTGTGCAGAGTTCAAGATCGAACACCATAACTCATCTCCCTACCGACCCAAGATGAACGAAGCGGTAGAAGCGGCTAACAAGAACATCAAGAAGATTGTTCAGAAGATGGTTGTAACCTACAAAGATTGGCACGAAATGCTACCCTTTGCTCTTCACGGTTATCGAACATCTATCCGCACTTCAACAGGGGCTACCCCTTTCTCTCTAGTATATGGCATGGAGGCAGTGCTTCCCATAGAAGTAGAGATCCCGTCAATCAGAGTATTGATGGAAGCTCAGCTCACCGAAGCTGAATGGTGTCGAAGTCGACACGACGAACTGAACCTGATCGAAGAGAAGAGAATCACGAAACTATGCCACGGTCAGTTGTATCAACAGAGAATGAAAAGGGCGTTCAACAAAAAAGTCCGACCTCGTGTCTTCAGAAAAGGAGACCTCGTGCTCAAGAAGATACAATCATTTCTCACTGACTCTCGGGGCAAATGGATCCCGAATTATGATGGCCCCTATGTGGTCACGAAAGCTTTCTCAGGCGGCGCCTTGAGAGTTGCAACCATGGACGGAGAGGAATTTGCATACCCCACGAATGTTGATGTAGTCAAGAAATACTTCGCCTAAAACTAGAAAAAAAAAATGTCTCGGTGGATTGAAAACCCGAAAGGGCGGTCCAGGCAAAAGTTAGAGACATGGAAAAAAAAGAATCATCCCGATGGATTGGAAATCTCATAGTACAATCCAGGCAAAATTAGGGATAATGGCAAGTAACTATGTTCAACAGAGGCAAGTCCCTCAGCAATAGTTACAGCATCATCTATCGGAGGAAATCTCCAGTCAAAGGTCATCTTCGACGGAAGCTCAGGATGCCCCGAATTCAAAGTTGGTAGAAGGATAGTGGTCGTTATGTTTCAACGTAGCCCTTTTCCCTGTAAATTACCATTTTCTAACTTTGTATATACTCTTTGGAATCACGCGTTTGGCTGATCTCCATCTTATCAATAAAATTTGAGCCCTTGTGCTTTTGTTTGTAATTCTTAACTTGTTTTAGCTTTACAGAACGACGTTGTTTAAACTTAATCAGCGATTCTTGAAATAAAACAAAAATGAATTTACTTGTTAAAACTTTTTCTGCTTTTAAATTAAAGATGGCATTTCTTTTGACTGTTGAACATCAGAAGAACATCGGTTGCTTCTCCCGAAGTAAACGAATTTCAAAGTGCAGAATCAAAGTACTCCTTCTAAGCCAGTATGCCTGAATGAAGGGATCAACTGTGTCAGAGACCTTGTTTCGTCTGACACGCCTCGGCCGAGTTCTCATCTCCTAAGCCCGATCAACATAGCTCCCCGCGTGGACTATGTCTCCTAAGCAAGGTGGAATTGCTATTTTGAATCAACGGTACTTCTTCGCCCCGCGATGGCCGAGTATCCAATTGTGTTCATCCATTAGTCTGTATGTCGCGTCTGTTTTGTTAGCATAAACATACATACTTCATGCATTTTATTTGCGTTCGCATTTCGTATTGCATCACTATCACTTGAGTCGGTCTTGTCCCCTAGTGATAAACAGTTTTCTCAATCGAGTTTGTCAGTTCTTTCCTCGTCAGGAAGTGTTGCGTCTGCACAATCTCGCCACCAGTGTATCATTAGATCAGAGTCGGCACTTGGCCACTTTGATAACTTGAACCTCTGAAAGATAAAAAAACTCTCAATAAACATCACTCTTCGCCATTGAAGATGATATCCTTGCTTTCCCGGATTAAGGAAAATCCACAGAGAAAGCCTCGTGATCAGAGATTCGGCAGCACGCCAGTTTTTCTCCGAAAAGTCGTTGATGAAAAGGTCATCGACACCTCAAAATTGGACCCCCTCATATGGAATTTCTCTGGGAAGATCCCGAGAAAAGTATGATGTAAGATCCCAAACGAAAACAGTCTCTCAAGAGACTCGCATTCCCCCAGTAGAATCGACAGATGGCGTCTCCAACAGAGAAGTTTGTGTACCTCTACAACTCAGACGAATGGGTTCCCCAGCAAGTCTGACATCAAAAATTTTTCCACTCAAATGGCATCTCCCCAGGAAAATTCGGCGAGAAGTTTGAGGAAAGCCGCTACGAATAGCGTCCCTTGTCAGTAAAGTTTATTGACAAAAGAAACTAAGACCAGTTCCTTGGTAGGAAACCAGGATCGAGGGGAAGTTTAAATTAGAAACTAAGACCAGTCCTTGGTAGGAAACCAGGATCGAGGGGAAGTTTAAATCAGAAACTAAGACCAGTTCCTTGGTAGGAAACCAAGAGCGAGGGGAGGTTTATTTCAAAAGAAAACTGAGACCAGTTCCTTGGCTGAAGACCAGGATCGAGGGGAAGTTTACCTTTTCTAAGCATCATTGCTTAGCTAAAGAAGATGAATGCGTAAGCTACCATTCATAACCACCATCAAAATTTCGGATATTCCGATATTTAATCCTCTTGCACCCCGAATGCTCGAATCCCTTCGTCATTCATACCTTCGGGTCCAAGAAGATTAAATAGGGGCATCTGTAATACCCCAAATTTTGACCACTTAGATTTCCTTTCATTGTGAAAATCATCATCACAATATGGATGTACCTTTATGCTTCATCAGTCTCCCCAAATATGGGTGAGCATCCAATACAATCAAAATTAGGGTTTCAAGCCCTCTCTGAGCTTTAGACAAAGGATCAATCAAGAAATGACATGATCTTCAACTTGTCTAATCTCTCAAACATCCACAATGGATCAAAAAGGACTCCCACTTCAAGGATTAAGCACAAGGCTGCTCCCTTCTAGGTGGATCAAGTCTCAAGATCGACAGTGTCACCAAATTAGGGTTTTGGTCGACCAGGGCCTCCAGATGGAAATTTTCATCTGGGCACAAGGAAATGATCCAAAACATAACCTAATATACTCCATGGAACCTCATGGACCCATGCATCAAGTCAATTTTGCCTCAGGGGATGCATTCATCAAAAATCAGAAATTAGGGTTTCTTGACCTAATTCACCCTAAGTTGACTTTTGGGACAAACCATGAGCCAAGACCTCAAGAGATGATTTGAGGGTCTTTAATACACCATATTGATCCATTTGGAACAATGGATTGATCCAAGAAGCTTGAGCAACAAGTTTCATTTTCATCTGCACCACAATTAGGGTTTTAAGGGAAAAGTCAACTGTAACTTTGACTTTTGACCAAGACATGCTCCCAAACCCTAATACCTGATTGAATATACCCTATGACACCCATGGAACATGTCCATTAAGTTTGATTTAGGTCAAGGACATGATTTCCTGAAGAATTGCACAGTTTGGAATTCATCTGATAAAAAGTCAACTGTGCACAAAAGTCAACTTTAACTTTTTGAGATTTTTCACCAAAATGGATTTTTAACCCTAAAATGATGTTAATGTATGATTTGAATCATCATTCATAAAAAAAAATCAAGAAAAGTGAGATAACTTGTAAAAGGGGTAACCATAAAACTTAGAAATTTTTCTAAGTTAAAAATAAAGTGGCAAAGGTACCAACTTTGGAGGACCATAACTCCTAAACCACAAGGCCATTTTTTCTCATCCAAAGATGGATTTGTAGCCCTCATTATCACCTACAAAAACTTCAACTACAAGTCATTCCAATTCATTAAGGATTTTGAGTTATGGAGTGATCAAAGTGGCTGAAAAGTGAAAAAGTCACTTTTTCCAACACTTAGTGAAATTTTCACTAAGTCAGAATTCTGCTTCACTTTTTGCCAAATGTAGGGGGATTTTTCACTTGGAATCAAAAGAGATAAAAACCAAACTTGTTCAAACAATTGTTGTGTCATGTAAGAGCTTTCCAAAATGGCCAAGAACATTGCCAAATTCAACCTACATCATGAGATACAACATTGGCAAGTTGCCTTGCTGAAATCTGTCAAAGCAAGGCAGAATTTGCATTTTGGCTCGATTTGCCAAAATCAGCCAATTGCAATTGCTCCAATCCATTTGGACACCTCAGAGGATTGAATCCAAAGGGGACAATCACTGAGCCAAGCCTCCAAGGTCCAAGGAACAAGGAATAGCATGTTGAACCTAGAGTTGCCATAATAGGGACAAGACTTCAAATTTGGAATGAGGCATTCAATGGAACCATCAAGGTGGCATGGACTGAGCCATTCTCATCTGAAATCAGTCAAGACTTATCCAAGACCAAGGGGACCAAAGCTCTGTGCCCTAACCTCTAGTCAATGGCTAGAGGAGACTTTCATTTCCATTGGCCAACATTGAGGAAACCTACTTACCAGCTGCCATGCACTATTCCTTGCAAAACAAACTTGCTCTACTATAAATAGAGCTCAATTGTGGTCAGTTTAAGTACACCAAAGCCATCTAACAGATGCTTTCCTCAAAATCTCTTTCTCTTGGCAAAAATGCCTTTCTTAGCAAGGTAGCTATCGAGTTTTGAGTTTGAGAGCAATTCTGCACAAACCAATCACTCACACACCTCACATACATCACATATGAGCTGATCAAACACTCACATAACTTCTGAAACATCAAAATCTCAAAATCACTTGCCATCCACACAAGTTTGAAGTGAAGTTGCAGCTGAGATGCCATAAACTGATCCAGTCCATTTCAATTCAATCCAAGTGTTCAAACACACTCCATATGGTGTAGGGAAGCTGTCCAGATCATCACAACTTGTCTGTAACACCTCCAACTCAAAATCACATCTGCTCTTGCTGTCACGACTTGGAGGTAAGCACATACTTGGTCATCTCTCAATCTATGCATATTTCCTCGCACAATAATTTGGCCATATGTTCATAATCATGCATGGAATGTTTTCCCTCAATTAATTGCATTGTTTGAATCGTGTATCAAAAATCCTAGCCTTCATGCAGAAATTAGGGTTCTTGAGGTCTCTTCGTGATTTCTTGTTGTATGTTTAATTTAAATGAAATTAAAGTACATAGACATGATCGTGAGGTTGAGACGAGCATAATGATATGTGGATTGCATGATATGATTACGTATTCATGGAGATTGGATAGAAAATGCAAATCTGGGCAAACTGAAAAACGCGCGTGTTCTTGGTGTTGTTCTTGGCGCCATTTTCATAAATTTGAATATTTGAATTTTGTGATTTTTGTTTAATTGATTCAAAAATTAATTTCTCTCTGAGTTTTAATGATTTTGAGTTGATTCTTTTTTTTAATAATTCACAAAAATGTTAAAATATTTTATTTTCACAAAAAATCCCAAAAATATTATTTATTTCATATAATTGATATTTTTGTAAAGAATTAATATTTTGATTGTTTTTGGCATTTTAAATATTTTTTTTCTACATTGATTTTGCAACTTTTAATGCTTTCTAATTATTTTGTAGGTCAATACTTAATTTTTGAAACATTAATCCAAGGTCACAATTTGTTTTCCATGTGTAAAATAATTTTTGATCAATTTAATTGAATTTTTATTCAATTAAATACATTTTTTGGAAACAAATTAGGGTTTTGGATTAATTCAACCCTCATAAATCATTTTCAAAACTCTTTGGGCCTCTTGAGAGAGTGTAAGACCCATCCCCCCTTGTACAAAAACTTTTTGGGCCTCACTCATTGTATAAGTCCCTCTGTACAAGTAAACGACGCGATCGTCGCCCGTTTAAAAATAAAAATCATCTGGGCCTCTCCTTGAGCTATAAGACCCATTCAAAACTTTTGGGCCTCTATTAGAGTGTAAGACCCAACCCCCTTTTAACCAAAACATTTTGGGCCTCACTTATTGTATAAGTCCCTCTGCGTTAAAAGAAAACCTCGGCGCGATCGCCATTTTTAAACGAAAATCATTTGGGCCTACCCTCGTGTTATAAGCCCCACTCTTTTTCTTTAAACCTTTTTGGGCCTCTTGAGAGAGTGTAAGACCCATCCCTTTGTACAGAAAACTTTTTGGGCCCTAGTCACTTGTATAAGTCCCTCTGTACAAATTCAAACAGTGCGCTCACTGATAAAACCCTGGGCCTCTCCTTGAGCTGTAAGCCCCAAATCTTTCTTTTTCAAAGCACTTTCTCCTTTGATTTTGAATATACTGTTGTTTTCAATCTTTCTTTGTTGAACAACTAACCAAACAGCATGGAAGCACTACAACCGAGTAAGTGGTTATCGCTTTCATTTACTGCTTTCATATTATAAACTGTATTGTGGGGCTGCTCACTGTAAGTCTCCTTTCATAAACTCATATCTACTGTGTAATAATAGTATAGATATTTCGAGTTTCCCCGACAACTACGTCTAGAACTAGGTGACGCCGTTTCACTTATTCGTAGAAATAGACGCCTAGATCCCCAATAGGAGCACCAGATACAGTCTTCTCTTCGGCTGTCTTCCTTAGGAATCGTCAAGAAGCTCTACTCCCCAAGATGAATGTATTCTCCGTGAATAACATCTTTGAGTTTCTTCCCAAATTCTCGAACTTTCCTGACTTGATCTATTCCTTGTGGATAGCTTGCCTTGAATGTCTCGGGGTTTGGGTACCCACTACGGTCATAATCTTGGACCTTAGCTAAGGAACCCTCTTTAAAAGCTAAAAGTCGCTGGATAGTAAACCTCACACGTTTACCAGTGGTTTTTATCTTTAAAAGATTTGTCTCTCCTAATGGAAAGGAGATGATAGACCCACGGGCTTCTTAAAAGCATCGGCCTCCTCTTGGGCATTATTCAAGGACACTACGGCTTCTTAGAAGTAATCATCAGCCTCCTCTTAGGCTTCGTATAATGATCTCTTCCTTCGGGAATGATAGCCTCCTCTTGGGCTTCGTACAAGGACCCGTCGGCTTCTTAAAAGATTCCAGCCTCCTCTTGGGCTTCGTGCAAATTGTCCCGACGACCTCCTAGAGGTATAGGAACAGAACCTAGTCATCCTCATAGAACAGTCCTTTCATAGAGTCTACTACTGTTTCTCGAAGCATAGTACAAAAGATAAAACCCTAGACTTGGACAGTCTAACTTCCTTGAGTCTCAAAGACATTCTCAAGCACCCTTCGTTAAATAGGAAGGAAACCCGCAGACTCGGATAGTCTCAATACCCTTTGGATTTCCCGTTTCCTCAAAGAAAAGGAAATATCCCTGATCCTCAAATCAAATCCCAGTGTACAATGTTACTCATATAAGAACTGATTTTCTCTTTTAAATTAGTATATTGGATCTGTCACTCAACTGAAACAGTTACAATAGCCTCCATCTCGGGCTTCGTACGAGATACCAAAATTCTCCCCAGTGGAGTCAAAACAACCTTTTAGCCTCTCTCTCAGGCTTTGTATGAGACACAAAAGATTCCCTCGTTGAGTCAATCACCCTTTTTTTTTTTCCTCCATCTTGGGCCTCGTACGAGATATAAATCCCTTAAGCAAGAATCAAACTCTTTGATAGCCTCCTCTTAGGTTTTGTATAACGATATGCCCCACTGGGTCAAAAACCTTTAGCCTCTCTCTCGGGCTTTGTACGAGACACAAAATAGCCTCCTCTTAGGCTTTGTATAATGATTTTCCTAGCGGAAATTAGCCTCCTCTTAGGCTTTGTATAAGAAAACCACTGGTTGATCCAATCAACCTTTTAGCATCAAAGTTGTGCCTCGTTCACAGTACACAAACATCAACAACTCCTTTCCCTTCATCTAATCGCTGTAAGCGGCAAGCCTCTGGATCATCTATATCCATGCCACTGTCCCTCTTTTAGCATGAGAAATTCCTAAGGAAAGATGGCATTGCTCTACACTGAGTTAAAGTCTTCTCCTTCAGGTTAAAACCCTTTCTTCGGAAATTATGGCATTGCTCGGATCCGCGTATCCCAGTTAAAGTAATTCTCCTTCTCCCCTCTTTAGAGATGACAAATTCTCTCTAAAGTCGAGGTCTTTTAGCTTCACATCTTGGGCTTTGAACAAGATACAAACTACCTTTCGCTTCACGTCTTGGGCTTTGAACAAGACACCAAAAACCAATTTCCTCCCATAAAATAGGAGGAACTACGAACGCTCTGATTTCCCTGTTTCGGTAAACGGGAATACGTAGGCATAAGATCGAAAGAAAAGATCTTAGCGAGCGCAATCAACAAAAAACCCAAATCCCATATCTCCATCAATTAAAAGTAGTAATTCAAAAGCATCAGTCCTAACATCCTAATCCTTACTCCCCGCCAGAAACCCTTTTCCTAGAAAAAAGAAAGAAAGAACCGTATTGGCGAAATTCGAATAACCAGTACAAAGGCCCCCCACATTGATAGCATCCGTAACCTAACAGACCGCTGTTTAAACTCAGTATGCAAGCAGGGTTAATTGGAGACATCTATTTCCCTTCCTTATTCAGCTCACAATAGGATAAAAAATGAATCGACCTGTAGTTTAAGCTCAACCGCAGAGAGCGACCAGCGCTTAAGAACCGCGTCCAAAATCGCTCGCTACAGAAGCCTTAGGTTCGATCAAGCCAATCATGTCGATTCCCCATATGGAAAAAGGCCACGGGGAAGAAAGAACTTTGAGATGTGATGGCGGTACATGAATTTTATCGGAGTATATTTGACACTTGTGACACCTCCTAATGTACTTGTAGCAGTCGGATTCCATGGTCAACCAGTAATACCCTGCTCTCAAAAGTTTTCTTGCCATTGTGTGTCCGTTGGCATGAGTGCCAAAGGATCCTTCATGAATTTCTTTCATAAGCATGTCTGCTTTTGGTCTGTCTGCGCATCGGAGCAAGACCAAGTCAAAATTCCTCTTATAAAGAGTGTCACCGCTTAGTAAGAAGCTTCCAACCAATCTTCTGAGGGTTTTCCTGTCTTTTCTGAGTGTCCCAAATGGGTACTCCTGTTTCTGAAGGAAGCACTTGATATCGTGATACCAAGGTTTGTTGTCTATGAATGCTTCAATAGTGAAGACGTAAGCGGACCGTTCAAGGCGCATTATGTCGATCTTAGGTAGGCCATTCCATTGACCTACACTAATCATGGAAGAGAGAGTGGCTAAGGCATCAGCCATGTGATTCTCTCTACGAGGGACGTGATGAAACTCGACTCTATTAAAGAAGGGTAACAACCTTCTTGCATAGTCTTTGTAAGGAATCAGTCCTGATTGGTATGTGTTCCAATCTCCTTTTATCTGATTGATAACCAAGGCTGAATCGCCGTATACGTCCAAGTTTTTTATCCTTAAACCAATCGCTTCTTCGAGACCCATAATACAAGCTTCGTATTCGACCTCGTTGTTCGTACATTTGAATGTAAGTCTGGCAGTGAAAGGAATGTGAGTACCCTGAGGGGTAACAATGATTGCCCCAATTCCATTTCCATAATGATTAACTACTCCGTCAAAGATAAGTCCCCATTGGGAACCTGGTTCTGGCCCTTCACTGGGTAACGGTTCATTGCAATCTATCATTTTTAGATACATGACATCTTCGTCTGGGAAGTCAAACCCGGTTGATTCTTGATCGTCAATCGGTTGATGAGCCAAATGATTGGCTAAAATACTTCCTTTAACGGCTTTTTGAGCGTGGTACTCTATGTCATATTCTGATAATAACATCTGCCAACGGGCAATTCTTCCCGTGAGAGCAGGCTTTTCGAAGACATACTTGATTGGATCCATCTTGGAAACCAACCAAGTAGTATGATGAATCATGTATTGGCGAAGACGTTTGGCTGCCCAAGCCAAAGCGCAACAAGTTTTCTCAAGCATCGTGTACCGAGTCTTGCAGTCGGTGAATTTCTTGCTCATATAGTAGATGGCAGACTCTTTCCGTTTGGTTTCGTCTTGTTGGCCAAGTACACATCCCATTGAGTCCTCTAGGACTGTGAGGTAAATGATCAGTGGTCTTCCTTCCACTGGAGGTGATAGAATCGGCGGATTCAACAGGTATTCCTTAATACTGTCGAAGGCGGTTTGGCAATCTTCTGACCAAACGCAATCCAGGTTCTTTTTGAGTAATTTGAAAATCGGCGCACACGTGGCGGTCATAAGGAATATGAATCTGGAGATGTAGTTCAAACGTCCCAAGAATCCTCTGACTTGTTTTTTAGTTTTCGGAGAAGGCATTTCTCGAATGGCCTCGACCTCAATCCCTTTCTGGCTGACGATGAACCCTAAGAGTTTCCCCGAACGGACACCGAAGGTGCACTTGTTGGGATTCAAACGGAGTTTATACTTCCTCAAATGCTCGAATATTTTCGACAGGTGGGTCACATGCTCCTCTTCTGTCTTAGATTTTGCAATCATGTCATCGACATATACCTCTATCTCTTTGTGTATCATGTCATGAAACAGAGTAGTCATGGCCCTTTGATAGGTTGCCCCGGCGTTCTTCAAGCCGAACGACATCACCTTGTAACAAAAGGTACCCCATGGGGTAATGAACGAAGTTTTCTCCATGTCTTTCGGCGCCATTTTTATCTGGTTATAGGACGAGAATCCATCCATGAAGGAGAAAATTTTGAACTTTGCTGTGCTGTCTACCAACATGTCAATGTGTGGTAAAGGAAAGTCGTCCTTTGGGCTTGCCTTGTTCAGATCCCTGTAATCAACACACATTCTGACCTTTTCGTCCTTTTTGGGAACGGGTACGATGTTGGCTAACCATTGAGGATATTCAGATGTAGCGAGGAAACATGCGTCGATCTATTTCTGTACCTCCTCTTTGATTTTGATGGCCATGTCCGGGTGAGTCCGTCTCAACCTTTGCTTCACTGGCGGACATTCCGATCTTAACGGTAAGTGATGTTCCACGATGCTGGTATCCAACCCTGGCATATCCTGATAGGACCAAGCGAATACATCGGGAAATGCTTTGAGAAGCTTTACCAAACCCTCTCTGGCAGTTGGATTGAGCAGTGCCCCAATCCTGATTTCTTTTCTCTCTTTTTCTGAACCCACATTGATCGTTTCCAACGGCTCTTTGTGAGGTTCAATGGACCTTTCCTCCTGTCTGAGTAGTCGAGAGATCTCTTCTGGAATTTTGTTGTCATCTTCTTCTTCAGCCCCAAATACCGAGAACTCAAAGTTGGGAGAAGGCATCAGATCGTATGTTTCAAAGGGGTTTAAAACAAGCAATATGCATGACATTATGATTCGTGTTTAGAAGAGATAGAGAAAATGCGAGTGTGTGCAGTGTATTTATTTTACTGCTTGTTTTTATTTTTAATTGTTTTTTAGGATTACCATTTTCTGTAAAAGCAAAAAGAGAAAACAGTAAATAGTGCGGGAATTACATAACGACGTTATTTTATTTATGAACAAGTCGATCCTTGAAACTACATCCCTATAAAACAAAACTCTGTCACTTTGGGCGGAGTGAAGAGGGAAAATTTACAGAAAGCGAGCCCTATCAAAACATCCGTTTCACCTGGGCAGGGTGAAAGGTTAAAGATGGCAATTACTTTGACTGATGAACGATCTTCTGAACCTCGACGGCAACCCATTGGCGGCAAACTCCTCGGTGAATCACAAAGTCTGGCACCTTCCTCGATTTGTCTTTAGAAATAACACTGATTTCTTGTGGAGCAGGATCGTTGGAATTTGTCTCCCAGGCAGAGTTGTCGTAGGAGGATTCCTCTGTTGTATTTTGCATAGCATTTGTGCTCTCAGCTGTATCTCCCCATCCAGTTGGCGGGATATCTTCGAGCCTGATACGAGAGCTTTCGGGAGCGGTGTACTTGACCATATAGTCAAATTTTCCACTTGGTTGTCCCAAGGTGTCCCACACTTCTTTGGAACTGGAGGAGTCATCCCTCTCGATGACGTTGACCTCGGGAAAAACATAGTTGATGAATTCAAGTCCTGCAAACGTTGCAAATTCATCGTTATGTTGATTAGTTTCTAAATGAACTGAGTGTTGATCCCATGACATGGTGGGAACACAGGTATTCTGTTCAATGACGGTCAGCTGGTTTTCATTATTCGACTGACTCTCTTGCTCCAAGTCTCATGGATAAGGTTGCCACATCGGCAGACCATCCATTGGGCCATAGTAGGTGTAGTCAAAATTGTCTTTCATCGGAGTGTCTTCCTCTACTGAATTTGACGGAGCACAACATCCTTCCGGATCACAATCCCCGTATATCATTTCGACGTCTGACCTGGGTATAAATCTCGGACTCTCTGTAGGAAAGCAAAAAGGAGTTTGCATTTCATCCTGAGACATATAACCGTCCTTGTTAAGATAGGACTTCCACTCCTCCTCTGTGTCAGAGGGATCTTCCTCATTGATAGCATAGGCTGCTTGAGGGATTGGGTGAAGAAAACCTCCACTGTGGAAGAAGTTCTATATGGGATGAAGAGTTCCATCGCTGGCAGCTGTCTGGGTACAGGTTGTAGAAAAACTAAGACCCTTCTTTGTTTTATTGTCAATAGGAATGACAAGTTGTCCCCATCCGGTTGTATCGGTACTCTCGACCGCTTTGATAGCATCTTTGTATGAGGAAATCGAGGTTCCTCCTTGGGATTGATTGTCCTTGCCCACCGACAGCACTTGGAACTGCGTCCCAATAACCTCCTCGGGTTCTACACAAGTAGATGATGATAAGTTACTCACGAGCAAGGTTTGTTCTCCACAGACTGTGTCAAGTTGATCGTTCTGAACGAACTTTAGCTTTTGGTGGAGGGTCGAAGTGACCACACCAGCCTGATGTATCCAAGGTCTTCCTAATAAACAACTGTATGTTTCCCGGATGCCCATGACCTGGAAATTGACTTGGAAAGTGTGAGAACCGATAGTTATGGGAAGATCAACTTCGCC
The DNA here is from genome assembly GCA_022829125.1 of Lathyrus tuberosus. Lineage (NCBI taxonomy): Eukaryota > Viridiplantae > Streptophyta > Magnoliopsida > Fabales > Fabaceae > Lathyrus > Lathyrus tuberosus. The sequence goes on along the minus strand of JALAZF010000338.1, from coordinate 5,939,268 downwards.
GATAACTGTTTTTCTAGATCTGCCGAACGCTTTGACGATGACCTCGCTGATTCTCATCGGAGGGCCTTTGAATGATAATTGCATCAAAGTGGACTTCAGCATAACATTCAGGGCTGACCCTGTGTCTACCAGTACGCTGGCTAAAGCATCGTCCTGACAGTTAACTGTAATGTTGAGCGCCATGTTATGACGGTGACCCTCTTCGGGTAATTCCTCATCACTAAATCCCAAATTATTGTAGGAAGTGATGTTAGAGACAATGTTATCGAACTGTCTGATTGTTACATCCTGTTCCACAAAGGCTTGCTCCAAGACTTTCTGTTGAGCCTCCCTGTGGGCTTCTGAATTGAGTAACAGTGATAATACCGAGATCTTTGAAGGAGTCTGTAACAGCTGATCAACAATGTTATATTCACTCCTTTGGATGAGCTTCAGCATATCATCATTATTTTTCGAAAGGTCGGGATTACTGGATTGACCGACTGATGGATCGGGAGCTTCTGTCTAAAGTTCCTTTTCCTTGCTAGGTTCTCCAACTCCTCGGTTGAAGATTCGACCGCTCCGTGTTACACGACTGATGTCTGCAATATTCACGACGGAGGGTAATGGAATTTCCTTTCCATTTTCAACTGTCATTGCACCGTATTTGTAAGGGATAACCTTAGTTGATTCATACGGCAGTGGTCCCAGTAGATAGATGACTATGGGAACCTTCTGAATTTTCTGACCATCATAAGTAATCTCGATCCGTTCCCGGTTGGGAGCTCTAGATTCTTCAAGTAGAGGGATGATGGCAAAAACATCCCTGGTCTGGTGACGACCAGAGATTGTGACAACATCCTTGACTTGATTGGCAAGGTAGTTCGGCGTCCAGTTGATGGGTCCAGAACCCGGATATGGGCGAATCTCTTCACGATCCACCTGACCCTGAAGAGCTGCTCTCACAAGGTAACACCCTTGGTTACTTTCTGAACAGACACTACAATGGTCATAGTTGTGTGGTGGCACCTGGCCACGCCCACTTTGAATACAATGTAACCTCACTAGGTTAGCTTCCACAGATCGGACATCCTGAATTTGACGCCGAGTGGGATTCCTGTTATTGATACTAATCTGCTGAGTATCTTCATCCATATAGATTAGCATCCACCAGTGATTTAACAAGTGCTGAAGTGCCTCCTGGACAAGGGTACAACCTTGATCGTTTTCGCAACCTGCTTTACAGCTTTGATAGTCGTGTGATATTAAGAATCCGAGTTGGACCTGCTCAGCATGTAACTCTACCAGGTTGGTATTCATCACGCGAATATCGAAGATCTGAACCATGTTGATCTGATAAGGGTTCCTATCATGGTAGTATTGGATCCATCCAAGATCCATCTGACGCTGGAGGGCCTCTTGTATGAAAAAGCATCCCTGTTTTCTTACCGAACAAGTTAGACAGGAACTGTAATCGTGTCGTGGCAGATTATGATACTGGTTTTGCCTTGAGTGCATCGCCACCAAGTTGACATTCATTACACAAATGTCGTGGTTCTGAATGATGTTGGAGTTCGTATAGACCACGTTAACTCCACGAACTCGGTGCTCTTGGATCCATCCGAGATCCATCTGTTCCTGTAGAGCTGATTGCACTACCGAATATCCTCTATTACTTTTAGAGCAGACATCACATTAATGATAATTATGAGGTGGCACATGGCCATATCCACTCTGTCTATAATGCATCTTGACCAAATTGGTCCTCAATAAGAGTACATCCTGAATTTGATATACATTGTTAGACTCTCTCTCAATCAGGTTGACTGCAGCTTTCTCGTGTTGAGGCAGCGGGTTCGTGAGAACATTGGGATTCATATCTTTGAAAGATAAGAGCCCACTCCTAACAAGCTTTTGCACGTCAGATTTGAAATTGAGACAGTTCTTTATGTTATGCCCTGATCCTCCTTATGATAAGGGCATGTTTGATCCACCTTAAACCAAAAAGGCGGATTTTCCGGTACTGTAAGAGGAGACTTAGTCTGGATGTGCCCCTTAGCCAGTAGTAATGGAAATAGTTTTGCGTACAACACGGGTATAGGATCAAACCCTGATGGTCGTGTTATACGGTTATTGTTATATGGAGAACGAGCCTGCTGAAGAGGTTGTTGTGTCCTTTGCTGATTAGGTTAGCTCTTCCAACCTGAGGTTGATACGTAGGAATAGGCGCAAGGCTGATAGCAGGAGTTATAGCTGCTACCGGTTGATAACGTCGCCTTTGCTTTCCGAGAGAGATATTCCCAATATCCTGCTCTTTTTTCTTAGGGAGAACACTACCATATCGTTTTGTGCTGCTTGATGGTCCAGCGTCTTTTGCCAAACGTCCTTCTCAGACGGCTTCCTCAAAACGAACTCCCATGCCCACCATCTCGGTGAAGTCACTGGGCGCACTGGCAACCATTCTGTCATAGTAAAATGAGCTTAAGGTCTTTAAGAAGATCTTTGTCATCTCTTTTTCCTCAAGAGGTGGACAAATTTGAGCGGCAATTTCATGCCATCTCTGGGCGTACTCCTTAAAGGTTTCCTTGTCCTTTTGTGACATTGATCTGAGTTGATCTCTGTCTGGTGCCATGTCCAAATTATATTTGTATTGTTGGACGAAGGCAGTACCAAGATCTCTGAATGTGCTAATCATAGCACGGTTTAAACCCATATACCATTTTAGTGCGGCACCGGTTAAACTATCCTAAAAGTAGTGAATCAGCAGGTCCTGATTCTCAGTCTGAGCTGACATTCGCCGAGCGTACATCACTAAGTGACTTTGAGGGCAAGAGTTACCCTTGTACTTTTCAAAGTCGGGCACTTGGAACTTGTGCGGGACTTTCACATTGGGGACCAAGCAGAGGTCTACGGCGTCCTTTCCAAATAGATCCTTACCGCGAATGGCTTGCAGTTCCTTCTGCATTTCCAAGAACTGTTCCTGGAATTCATCCATTCGGTCAACCATAGTTTCCTTTTTACCAGAAGGTATCTGTGGAATCTGTCCTTCCGGGATAGTGTGCACCACAGGGGGTGGTACCATGACTACGGCAGTGAATCTTGGCGTTTCCCGAAGCTTGTAACCTTCAGGAGTCTTCAATATGCCTCTGGCATCTTCGCTTTCCCGAAGTTTGTAACCTTCAGGACCAGCGGCATCTGTCGCGATTCTCTGATCTTCAACGATCGGCGGAATATATCCTTCCGGGATATAGTTTGCAGGCATGCCCCAGGGACAATCTTTCGGCATCTGATACCTAGATCAAACTTCTCCACTATGGGCGCTGAGGTGATCTCTGAGATCACAGTCCTTTGTAGCTGAGCTTCTGCCATGGCTTGCATGTCGTTACGAAGCTTTCTCATATCCTCTCTCAGAGCGTCGATCTCTTTTGTCAACTCTCTGTTTTCTTCCTCAAGATCATCCATCTTTTTCTGACGAATGAGACAGTTTGACTCTAGAACCAAGACACAAACGTGAGATTCGTAGGTAAGAAGAATACGCGATGTGAGATTGATGAATGCAATGATTATATTAATTGTTTTTTTGGTTTAATCAAAATAAACTTCAACAATTAGATTGCAAATATTAAACAGTGGGGAAACCCCTTTTTATTGAAATTCAAAGGAGTACAGAAATGGAAATACAGTAGATTACAAGGTACAGAAATAGAAACCTAAGCTAATGGGTCCCGAGTCCTCTCTGAAGAGAAATCGGGTGCTGACTCTGGTACTTTCCTTTTCTTTGACCGGGGCTCTTGAGCCGTTGTTGGGTTGTCATTCCTTTGCTAGGTGAAAGGAGTGAGCAAATTCCTTTGGTCATCTTGATTCTCTACAGCATGTTGCTCCAAAATTTCGATAAGAGCATCCTTATCTTTCAGCAGTTGCTGTATTTTGATGCACTCCACATTGAGAATGCGGTACTTGTTCTTCCAAGACCTCTTCTCCCGTTGAACTTTGTTGAGAGTAACCTAAAGCTTTTCAGTTTTCGTCATGAAGTACATGACAGATTCCCTCGGCGGAAGAATTCTGTAACGAGGATAAGGCATCTTTAGCTTGAGAGCTCTAGTTTGTACCCAGTGGAGATAAGGCTCCACCGAGACACAGTCCGGTTTTCCTAGAGACTCCGTCCTTTCTTATGAACGTGTTTCCAAGTGTGCACTATTTCCATCTTTAGTGCTCAGTCATTTTCTCCTTCCTTGAAGAAAAGACCTTCCAAATGAGCATTCCGGGGAACATGCCTCATCGGGTATCCAAACTGACGGCGAACCAATATCGGATGATAGTTGATTCCTCCTTTAGTTCCTATAAGGGGTACGTTGTGGAAGTTTCCACAACGGTCAATGATCCTGATTCCATCATAAATCCTATTGCACCAATCTATGTCAGAGTTGGTGAGAGACATGATCTTCTGCGACCAGCGCAATGAACTCTTATGATCCCAGAAAGCAGCAGACTTAGGTAAATGGGAGATAAACCATTTGTAAAGCAAAGGTACACAACATGTGATCTCCCCTCCGTTGTACAAATTCCCTAAGTGTACAGAATGATACGCATCTGCGAGCAAAGTCGGCACAGGGTTTCCAATGAGAAAAACCTTAATAGCGTTGATATCGACAAAGTTATTAATGTTGGGCAACAAAAATAATCTGTAGGTGAGTAAAACAAAGATGCTTTCAAAAGCAGCCCCGTTCCCTATACTAGCGAAGTACAAGGCTTTCCTTGTCAGAAACTGGGCTGGCAAACCTTGTATGCCACCCTTGGTAGTCATGTGAGCCCTAACCTCTGACTCATCCAAATGAATTGCTCTTGTAATGGTCTGATTCTTTGGAATTTCTTCCAGTCCAGAAAATGGAGCTTGATCTATAATGTGTAGATCAATCAGATGAGAATACTCCTCCAGCGTTGGTGCTAGCTGGTAATCCGAGAATGTAAAGCAGTGATAAACTGGATCGTAGAATTGAACGAGCACGTCCATGATTCCCTCAATCACATGGACCCTTAACAGAGGTAGCAGACCTCCGTACTTGGCTCTGAAGGCCTCTTGGTTTGTGATCATTCTCGCCAAACCTCTCAAATCCTCTAGTTTTGGAACCTTGAAGGTGTACTTATGAGTTCTCCTTCTACCGAAATCCATTAGCACAATCCTTTTCTCTGGTATTTGCAATCACAGTCTTAGTTTAATTTGAAAAATAGAGAGACTAGACGAGAAATTTTTTTGAATGTTTTAATGTTTTTTTAAATGAATGCATGAATGCAGCACACAAAAACATAGAAAAAACATGGGGTCAAAGGGTCGTTGTCATGGAGTCAAGGCTCTACCCATCCCAAAGGTTTACTAGTGATTTTTGTACATGTCTCTCATCATCATCAACTCTTGTCAAGAAAACACCAGCGGGCCGGGAACCGTGCTAGGTGATGTTTTTTGAAGAGTCCTCAGAAGAGGGTGGCATCGCATGACAACTATTTCTGATAGCCTCTGCGCCACTAATTTGCTCCTCAGCTTCTCAGACACCACAATCGACCCATTGCCTGTGAGAGGGAATGGGTTGCATTGGGAAGCCTCCACTGAGGTTGATGGTCGACCTCGTCTCCCTCACCTATCTTAAGTGTATACTCAATCTTTCCACATGCGGCATCACACGCATTCCCATTAGCAGAAAAATAAACACATATATCAATTAGGAAAAGCAGTATATATATTTGTCCTAATCATCCTAGACCTTTAAAGCTATGAATCCTATGTTCCTGACAGAAAATGGGTTCCCCGGCGGAAGCCCCAATCTGTGGTTTTCACACAAGAGAAGAGAAAAAAGGTTAGAAGAGCCCCACGGTGGGCGCCACTTTTAAAGTTTCCACCTAATAGATGGGAAGAGAACAAGATATCGCTACAAAGGTGAGATAGATCCTAATGACACGTCCCCAGCAGAGTCGCCATTTTTTCTGTAGCGAGTGATTTTGGATGTGGTTGTGAAGCACGATCGCTCTGGTACTACAGCTCGATTCATTTTTTTATCCTATTATAGCTGATGAAGGAAGGGAAATAGATGTCTCAAATTAACCCTGCTTGCAAACTGAGGTTAAACAGTCAAAACTGTTGGTTTACAGATGCTACAAAGATTCGGGGTCTCTATTAGGTTTATTTTGTTAAAACTGGTGTTTGGTCGATTGGTGGGAGGTTAAGATGTTAGGACGGATATATGAAAGTATGGGATTTTTGGTTTTTGTTTAGTGTGCTCGCTAAGATCTTTTCTTTCAATCTTATGCCTACGTATTCCCGTTTACCGAAACAGGCAAATCAGAGCGTTCGTAGTTCCTCCTATTCTATGGGAGGAAATGGGTGTTTTGGTGTCTTGTTCAAAGCCCAAGACATGAAGCTAAAGGTAGTTTGTATCTTGTTCAAAGCCCAAGATGTGAAGCTAAAAGGGTGTTGACTTTAGAGAGAATTTGTCATCTCTAAAGAGGGGGTTGTATGTCATAACTGTTTATAAAGGAGAATTACTTTAACCGGGATGTGTGAATCCGGAAATGTCATAATTTCCTTTATAGGAGATTTTTAACCTGAAGGAGAAGACTTTAACTCAGTGTATAGCAATGCTATCTTTCCTTAGGAATTTCTCATGCTAAAAGAGGGACAATGGCATGGATGTAGATGATCCAGAGGCTTGCCGCTTACAGTAATTAGATGAAGGGAAATGAGTTGTTGATGTTTGTGTATTGTGAACGAGGCACAACTTTGATGCTAAAAGGTTGATTGGATCAGCCAGTGGTTTTCTTATACAAAGCCTAAGAGGAGGCTATGGGGTTGATCCTATAAGAGGATCTTTTATACTCAACAAGAGAGTGTTTTTGTATCTCGTATAAAGCCCGAGATGGAGGCTAAAATTTGTTTGGCTCAATAAGAACCTTTTTGTATCTCGTATAAAGCCCGAGATGGAGGCGAAAGGGGTGATTGACTCAACGAGGGAGTCTCTTATGTGTCTCGTACAAAGCCCGAGAGAGAGGCTAAACGTTGTTTGAATCAACGAGGGAGTCTTTTGTATCTCGTACGAAGCCCGAGAGAGAGGCTAAACGTTTGCTTCACTGGGAAGAATCATTGTACAAAGCCCAAGAGGAGGCTATTGTAACTATTTCAGTTGAGTGACAGATCCAGTATACTGATTTTAAAGAGAAAATCAGTTCTTATATGAGTAACACTGTACTCAAGGATTTGATTCAAGGATCAGGGTTATTCCCTATTCTTCAAGGAAATGGGAAATCCAAAGGGTATTGAGACTGTCCGAGTCTACAAGTTTTCTTCCTATTTAACGAAGGGGTCACTTGAGAATGTCTTTGAGACTCAAGGATATTAGACTGTCCGTGTCAAGAGTTTCATCTTTTGTACTATGCTTTGAGAAACAGTAGTAGACTCTTTGAAAGGACTGTTCTATGAAGATGACTAAGTTCTGTTCCTATACCTCTAGGAGGTCGTCGGGATAATTTGTACGAAGCCCAAGAGGAGCCTAGAGACCTTTAAGAAGCCGAGAAGTCCTTGTACGAAGCCCAAGAGGAGGCTATCATTCCCGGAGGAAGAGATCATTATACGAAGCCTAAGAGGAGGCTGTGAATACTTCTAAGAAGCCGACGGGTCCTTGTACTAAGCCCAAGAGGAGGCGGGGATGCTTTTAGGAAGCCTGTGGGTCCTTGTACGATGCCCAAGAGGAGGCCGATGCTTTTAAGAATCCCGTGGGTCCCTAAACCCCGAGAAATTCAAGACAGGTTATTCACAAGGAATAGATCAAGTCAGGAAAGTTCGAGAATTTGGAAGAAACTCAAAGATGCCATTCACGGAGAATACATTCATCTCTGGGCGTATAGTTTCTTGACAATTCCTAATGAGGACAGCCGAAGAGAAGACTGTATCTGGTGATCTTATTGGGGATCTAGCTGTCTATTTCTACGAATAAACGAAACAACTTTACCTAGTTCTAGACGTAGTTGCCGGGGAAACTCTAAATATCTATACTATTATTACACAGTTGATATGATTTTATGAAAGAAGACTTACAGCGAAACAGCCCCACAATACAGTTATATGTATATGAAAGCGGTAAATGAAAGCGTATAAACACTTACTCGGTTGTAGAGCTTCCATGCTATTTAGTTAGTTGTTCAACAAAGACAGATTGAAAACAACAATATATTCAAAATCAAAGGAGAAAGTGCTTTGAAAAAGAAAGATTTAGGGCTTACAGCTCAAGGAGAGGCCCAGGGTTTTACCAGTGATTGCATTGTTAAATTTGTACAGAGGGACTTATACAAGTGACTGAGGCCCAAAAAGGTTTTTTGTACAAAGGGATAGGTCTTACACTCTCTCAAGAGGCCCAAAAAGTTTTTAAAGAAAAAGAGTGGGGCTTATAACACGAGGGTAGGCCCAGATGACTTTTCGTTAAAACTGGCGATCGCGTCGAGGTTTTCTTTTAACGCAGAGGGGCTTATATAATAAGTGAGGCCCAAAATTGTTTTGGTTAAAAGGGGGTTGGGTCTTACCCTCTATTAGAGGCCCAAAAGTTTTGAATGAGTCTTATAGCTCAAGGAGAGGCCCAAAAGTTATTTTTTCAAAAGGCGACGATCGCTCCGTTTGTTTTTGACGGTATCGGGACTTATACAATACACTGAGGCCCAAAAATGATTTGGTCAAAAAAAGGATTGGGTCTTACACTCTATTAGAGGCCCATGAGTGTTTGAAAATGATTTGTTTGAGTGAAAATCAAAGAAACCCTAATTTTATTCTTTAAGAGTAAATATTTAAAGAAAATCAATGAAAAATACCAAATAGGTTTGAATAAACCACTTGTTATTTTTGTTTAAGGTTTGAAAAATGAGGTATAAATCACAAGAGATATTAAAACTCATTTGGTCTTGATTCTTCAAGATGAATATTCATTTTAAAATGTTAAAAAACAATTAAAAATGAATTTATTCACAAAAATACTAATTATATTAAATAAATAATATAAACTTAATTTTTTTGTGGAATAAAATATTTCAACATTTTTGTGATTTTTTGCAAAAAGAACCAATAAAAAATAATTAAAATTGAAAGAGTTATTAATTTTCCAATTAATTAATAAAACATGAAAATATTGGAAAAAATGGCAAAATGTGAAGAAAACACAAAATGGCATGGGTGGGGTTTGAACCCAAGACCTCAAGGTTACAAGGCGTGCGCCTTACCACTGGGGTGGTGATACATCCATTGTTTGAAACAAAACAACAAATATACAAGGCATGACTTGGTTTTAGGCTTGGCCCAAGGAAAGTTTTGGCAAGTTTTGGCTCAGAAACGTGAAGGTCATAACTTTCTCAATTCTTAATGGTTTGAGACAAAATTTATATGCATCTGGACCAGAATTTCATAAGGAATCCAATTGTGGTGGTAGTTTTTTCAGATCCCTCTCCCTCCTCAAAACCCGATAGTGGTTTTGAAAATGACCTATAATTGCATTTTCTATGCTACAACTTGGTACAGGCATGGATTACATGGTAAATTAGCTCAAACACAACATATACAACATGTATGATATGTTTATGATCAGTGGACTTCAAAGCATTGCATGATTCAAAGATTCCAAGTTGTGAGGCTTACCTCTTTTTTGAGATTTTGGAGCTTTTGTGCAATCTGTCAAGCCTCTTGTTCCAAAAATGATTTGATGCTTTAGACACACTCAAATGATCCCTTAGAATCTTTTAGGATGATTGGAATTGACTGGTACCTGCAAAAACACAAACAGTCCCTTTCTTGCAAAAGGGGTTAAAAGTGACCAAAATAGCAACTCCCTCAAATGGTGTTCCAGATGGTGGGAACCATTTGGGACAGTTCAAGAATTATATTTGGAGTGTATTTGAGGTTTTATCTGGTTTGGAAAGTGATTGAATCAAGACATGGCTTGAAAAATACAAAAAAGTGCCATTTTGAGGTTTTGAGAAGTGACTTTGTGATTTTGTGATTACAGGTCACTTGTGATAGTTTGCACAGCTTACATATGATACATATGAGGTGTGTGTGTGATTGATTATGATGGAAAAGCTCTCAAGCTCAGAAACTCAGAATTACTTACTTTGGAAGGCGAATTTGAGGTGAAAGAAGAGATTTTGAGGAAAGCATCTGTTTGATGGCTTTGGTGTACTCAAACTGAGCACAAATGAGCTCTATTTATAGTATAGCAAGTTTGTTTTCGCAACAATAGTGAATGTTGGCTGCAGCAGAGGTTTGGCCAATGTTGTCCAATGAGAATCCAAGTCTCCTCTAGCCATTGACTAGAGGTTAGGGCACAGGGCTGTGGTTCCCTTGGTCTTGGATAAGTCTTGACTGAATTCAGTTGAGAATGACTCAGTTCATGCCACCTTGATGCTTCCATTGAATGCTCCAATCCAAAATTAGAGTCTTGTCCCTATTTTGGAAATTCTCGGTTCAACATGCTATTTCTTATTCCAAAGACTTTGGAGGCTTGGCTCAGTGATTGTCCCCTTTAGATTCAATCCTCAGAGGTGTCCAAGTGGATGGAGTATTTGGATTTTCACAATTTTGGCAAATCGAGCAAAAGTGCAAAATCTGTCTTGCCTTGACAGATTTCAACAAGGTAACTTGCCATTGTTATATCTCATGGCTCAAATTGAATTTGGCAATGTTCTTGGTCATTTTGGAAAGCCCTTACATTATACAAAAACTTTTTGAACATGTTTGGTTTTGATCTCTTTTGAATCCAAGTGAAAAATCCCCCTACATTTGGAAAAAAGTAAAGGCAGATTCTGACTTAGTGAAATTTTCACTAAGTGTTGGAACAAAGTGACTTTTCTTGATTTTGATCACTCCATAACTCAAAATCCATGAGGAATTTGTACATAGGTCATTATGAAGCTTTTGTAGAGGGCAATGTGATCTACAAATCAATCTTTGAATGGGGAACAATGGCCTTGTGGTTTAGGAGTTATGGTCCTCCAAAGTTGGCACATTAGTGTCACTTTTTCCATAACTTAGAAATTTTTCTAAGTTTTATTGGTTACCCCTTTTACAAGTTATCCCACTTTCTTTGATTTTTCTTGATGAATGATGATTCAAATCATATATTAACATCATTTTACGGTTAAAAATCCATTTTGGTGAAAAATCTCAAAAAGTCAAAGTTGACTTTTGTGCACAGTTGACTTTTTATCAAATGAATTCCAAACTGTGCAATTCTTCAGGAAATCATGTCCTTGACCTAAATCAAACTTGATGGACATGTTCCATGGGTGTCATAGGGTATATTGAATCATGTCTTAGGGTTTGGGAGCATGTCCTGGTCAAAAGTCAAAGTTACAGTTAACTTTCCTCGCGAAACCCTAATTGTGGTGCAGATGAAATTGAGACTTGTTGCTTAAGCTTCTTGGATTAATCCATTGTTGCAAATGGATCAATATAGTATATTAAAGCTCCCCAAATCATGTCTTTATGTATTAGTTCATGATTTGTCCCAATAGTCAACTTGGGGGTGAATTAGATCAAGAAACCCTAATTCCTGATTTTTGATGTATGCATCCCCTGAGGTTAAATTGACTTGATGATTGGGTCCATGATGTTCCATGGAGTATATTAGGATATGTTTTGAAGAAATGGCTCATGCCCAGAGGAAAATCTCCATCTGGAGGCCCTGGTTGACCAAAACCCTAATTTGGTGGCACTGGCGATCTTGAGACTTGATCCACCTAGAAGGGAGCAGCCTTGTGCTTAATCCTTGAAGTGGGAGTCCTTTTGATCCATTGTGGATATTTTAGAGGCTATACAAGTTGAAGATCAAGTCATTCTTTGATTGATCCTTTGTCTAAGGCTCTGAGAGGGCTTAAAACCCTAATTTTATTTGTAGTGAATGCTCAACAACCCTTGAGGCATTTGATGAGGCATGATGGTTCATCCATATTGTGATGATGATTTGCACAATGATGGGAAATCTTAGTGGTCAAAATTTGGGGTATGACAGATCCCCCTATTTAATCTTCTTGGACCCGAAGGTGTGAATGACGAAGGTATTCGAGCATTCGGGGTGCAAGAGGATTAAATATCGGAATACCCGAAATTTTGATGGCTATGAATGGCAGCTTGCGCATTCATCTTTTTTTTTTTGCTAAGCAATGATGCTTATAAAAGGTAGACTTCCCCTCGATCCTGGTTTTCTACCAAGGAACTGGTCTCAGTTTTCTTTTGAAATAAACCTCCCCTCGATCCTGGTTTCCTACCCAGGAACTGGTCTAAGTTTATTTTGTCAACTTCCCCTCGATCCCGATTTCCTACCAAGGAACTGGTCTAAGTTGCTGTTTTAAATTTCCCCTCGATCCTAGTTTCCTACCAAGGAACTGGTCTCAGTTTCTTCCGTCAATAAACTTTATTGATAAGGGACGCTATTTGTAGCGGTTTTCCTCAAACTTCTCTCCGGATTTTCCTGGGGAGATGCCATTTGAGGGAAAAAAAATGACGTCAGACTTGCTGGGGAGCCCAATCGTCTGAGTTGTAGAGGTGCACAAACTTCTCTGTTGGAGACGCCATTTGTCGACTCTATCTGGGGAAAATGAGTCTCTTGAGAGACTGCTTCCGCTTGGTGTCTTACATCATACTTTTCTCGAGATCTTCTCGGAGAAATGCCATATGATGGGCTCTAATTTTGAGGTGCCGATGACCTTTTCATCAGCGGTCTTTCGGAGAAAGGCAGCTGTACTGCCAAATCTCTGCTTAGGAGGCTTTCTCTGGGGATTTTTCTTTAATCCGGGAAAGCAAGGATATCATCTTCAATGGCGAAGAGTGACATTTTTAGAAAGCTTCTCTGGCTTTTCAGAGGTTCAAGTTATCAAAGTGGTCGAGTGCCGACTCTAATCCAGAGATTCACTGGAGGCGAGATTGTTCAAACGCAGCATTTCCTGACGAGGCAAGAACTGACAACTCGATTGAGAAGACTGTTATCACTAGGGGACAATACCGACTAGAGTGATAGTGATGCAATATGAATATGAATGCAAATCAAATGCATGATGTATGTATGTATGTAAGTGCTGACAAAACTGACGCGACATACAGACTGACGAGTGAACACGACTGGATACTCGGCCATCGCGGGGCGAAGAAGTACCGTTGGTAAAAAAAGTAGCAATTCTACCTTGCTTAGGAGAGATAGTCCCTACGGGGAATACCGTTGATCAGGCTTAGGAGATAAGAACTCAGCCGAGGGTATCAGATGGGAAAGCCGCATCTCATACAGTTGATCCTTCGTTCAGGCGTACTGGCCTAGAAGGAGTACTTTGATTCTGCACTTTGAAAATCAAACGCCTTTGGAGACGCAATCGACGTTCTTCCGATGTTCAACAGTCAAAAGCAATTGCCATCTTTAATTTAAAAGCAGAAAAAGTTTTAACAAGTAAATTCATTTTTGTTTCATTTCAAGAATCGTTAATCATCTTAAAACGCCATTCTGTAAGGCTAAAACAAATAAGAATTACAAACAAAAGCACAAGGGCTCAAATTTTATTGATAAGATAGAGATCAGCCAAACGCGTGATTCCAAAGAGTATATACAAAGTTTGAAAATGGTAATTTACAGGGAAAAGGGCTACATTGAAACATAACGACCACTATCCTTCTACCAACTTTGAATTCGTGACATCCTGAGCTTCTGTCGAAGATGACCTTGACTGGAGTTTTCCTCCGATGGATGATGTAACTGCTGCTGAGGGACTTGCCTCTGTTGAACATAGTTACTTGCCATTATCCCTAATTTTTTCCTGGATTGTACTATGAGATTTCCAATCCATCGGGATGATTTTTTTCATGTCTCTAACTTTTGCCTGGACCGCCCTTTCGGGTTTTCAATCCACCGAGACTTTTTTTTTTTTTTTAGTTTAGGCGAAGTATTTCTTGACTAAATCAACATTCGTGGGGTAGGCAAATTCCTCTCCGTCCATGGTTGCAAGTTTCAAGGCACCACCTGAGAAAGCTTTCGTGACCATATAGGGCCATCATAATTTGGGGTCCATTTGTCCCGAGAGTCAGTGAGAAACGATTGTATCTTCTTGAGCACGAGGTCTCCTTTTCTGAAGACACAAGGTCGGACCTTTTTGTCGAACGCCTTTTCATTCTCTGCTGATACAACTGGCCATTCCATAGTGTCGTGATTCGCTTCTCTTCGATCAGGTTTAATTTGTCGTGTCGACTTTGACACCATTCAGCTTCTGAAAGCTTAGCTTCCATCAATACCCAGATTGATGGGATCTCTACTTCTATGGGGAGAACTGCCTTCATGCCATATACTAGAGAGAAAGGGATTGCCCCTGTTGAAGTGTGGACAGATGTTCGATAACCGTGAAGAGCAAAGGGTAGCATCTCGTGCCAATCTTTATAGGTTACAACCATCTTTTGAACGATCCTCTTGATATTCTTATTAGCCGCTTCTACCGCTCCGTTCATCTTGGGTCGGTAGGGAGATGAGTTATGGTGTTCAATTTTGAACTCAACGCACAACTCTTTCATCATCTTGTTGTTCAAGTTAGACCCATTATCTGTAATGATCTGGCTCGGAACACCATAACGGCAGATGATATTGTTTTTGATAAATCAGACCACCACGTGTCGGGTTACATTAGCGTACGACGCTGCTTCGACCCACTTGGTGAAATAGTCAATGGCTACCAGGATGAATCGATGTCCGTTTGAAGCCTTAGGTTCAATCAAGCCAATCATGTTGATTCCCCATATGGAAAAAGGCCACGGGGAAGAAAGAACTTTGAGATGTGATGGCGGTACATGAATTTTGTCGGAGTATATTTGACACTTGTGACACCTCCTCATGTACTTGTAGCAGTTAGATTCCATGGTCAACCAGTAATACCCTGCTCTCAAAATTTTTCTTGCCATTGTGTGTCCGTTGGCATGAGTGCCAAAGGATCCTTCATGAATTTCTTTCATAAGCATGTCTGCTTTTGGTCTGTCTACGCATCGGAGCAAGACCAAGTCAAAATTCCTCTTATAAATAGTGTCATCGCTTAGTAAGAAGCTTCCAGCCAATCTTCTGAGGGTTTTCCTGTCTTTTCTGAGTGCCCAAAATGGGTACTCCTGTTTCTGAAGGAAGCACTTGATATCGTGATACCAAGGTTTGTTGTCTATGACTGCTTCAATCGTGAAGACGTAAGTGGGCCGTTCAAGGCGCATTATGTCGATCTTAGGTATGTCATTCCATTGACCTACACTAATCATGGAAGAGAGAGTGGCTAAGGCATCAGCCATGTGATTCTCTCTACGAGGGACGTGATGAAACTCGACTCTGTTACAGAAGGGTAATAACCTTCTTGCATAGTCTTTGTAAGGAATCAGTCCTGATTGGTATGTGTTCCAATCTCCCTTTATCTAATTGATAACCAAGGCCGAATCACCGTATACGTCCAAGTTTTTGATCCTTAAACCAATCGCTTCTTTGAGACTCATAATACAAGCTTCGTATTCGGCCTCGTTGTTCGTACATTTGAACGTAAGTCTGGCAGTGAAAGGAATGTGGGTACCCTGAGGGGTAACAATGATTGCCCCAATTCCATTTCCATAATGATTAACTGCTCCGTCAAAGATAAGTCCCCATTGGGAACCTGGTTCTGGCCCTTCACTGGGTAACGGTTCATCGCAATCTTTCATTTTTAGATACATGACATCTTCGTCTAGGAATTCAAACCCGGTTGATTCTTGATCATCAATCGGTTGATGAGCCAAATGATCGGCTAAAATACTTCCTTTAACGGCTTTCTGAGCGTGGTACTCTATGTCATATTCTGATAATAACATCTGCCAACGGGCAATTCTTCCCGTGAGAGCAGGCTTTTCGAAGACATACTTGATTGGATCCATCTCGGAAACCAACCAAGTAGTATGACGAATCATGTATTGGCGAAGACGTTTGGCTGCCCAAGCCAAAGCGCAACAAGTTTTCTCAAGCATCGTGTACCGAGTCTCGCAGTCGGTGAATTTCTTGCTCAGATAGTAGATGGCAGACTCTTTCCGTTTGGTTTCGTCTTGTTGGCCAAGTACACATCCCATTGAGTCCTCTAGGACTGTGAGGTAAATGATCAGTGGTCTTCCTTCCACTGGAGGTGATAGAATCGGCGGATTCAAGAGGTATTCCTTAATACTGTCGAAGGCGGTTTGGCAATCTTCTGACCAAACGCAATCCTGGTTCTTTTTGATTAATTTGAAAATCGGTGCACACGTGGCGTTCATAAGGAATATGAATCTGGAGATGTAGTTTAAACGTCCCAAGAATCCTCTGACTTATTTTTCAGTTTTCGGAGAAGGCATTTCTCGAATGGCCTTGACCTTGTTAGGATCGACCTCAATCCCTTTCTGGCTGACAATGAACCCTAAGAGTTTCCCCGAACGGACACCGAAGGTGCACTTGTTGGGATTCAAGCGGAGTTTATACTTCCTCAAATGCTCGAATATTTTCGACAGGTGGGTCACATGCTCCTCTTCTGTCTTAGATTTTGCAATCATGTCATCGACATATACCTCTATCTCTTTGTGTATCATGTCATGAAACAGAGTAGTCATGGCCCTTTGATAGGTTCTCCCGGCGTTCTTCAAGCCGAACGGCATCACCTTGTAACAAAAGGTACCCCATGAAGTAATGAACGAAGTTTTCTCCATGTCTATCGGCGCCATTTTGATCTGGTTATAGCCCCAGAATCCATCCATGAAGGAGAAAATTTTGAACTTTGCTGTGCTGTCTACCAGCATGTCAATGTGTGGTAAAGGAATGTCGTCCTTTGGACTTGCCTTGTTCAGATCCCTGTAATCAACAAACATTCTGACCTTTCCGTCCTTTTTGGGAATGGGTACGATGTTGGCTAACCATTGAGGATATTCAGATGTAGCGAGGAAACATGCGTCGATCTGTTTCTGTACCTCCTCTTTGATTTTGATGGCCATGTCCGAGTGAGTCCGTCTCAACCTTTGCTTTACTGGCGGACATTCTGATCTTAATGGTAAGTGATGTTCCACGATGCTGGTATCCAACCCTGGCATATCCTGATAGGACCAAGCGAATACATCAGGAAATTCTTTGAGAAGCTTTACCAAACCCTCTCTGGCAGTTGGACTGAGCAGTGCCCCAATCCTGATTTCTTTTCTCTCTTTTTTTGAACCCACATTGATCATTTCC
Source organism: Lathyrus tuberosus (assembly GCA_022829125.1). Taxonomy (NCBI): domain Eukaryota; kingdom Viridiplantae; phylum Streptophyta; class Magnoliopsida; order Fabales; family Fabaceae; genus Lathyrus; species Lathyrus tuberosus. Next base: position 5,922,052 of record JALAZF010000338.1, on the reverse strand, counting down.
AATGGCTCTTTGTGAGGTTCAATGGACCTTTCCTCCTGTCTGAGTAGTCGAGAGATCTCTTCTGGAATTTCGTTGTCATCTTCTTCTTCATCCCCAAATACCGAGAACTCAAAGTTGGGAGAAGGCATTGGATCGTATGTTTCAACGGGATTTAAAACAAGCAATCTGCATGACGTTATGATTCGTGTTTAGAAGAGATAGAGAAAATGCGAGTGTGTGCAGTGTATTTATTTTACTGCTTGTTTTTATTTTTAATTGTTTTTTAGGATTACCATTTTCTGTAAAAGCAAAAAGAGAAAACAGCAAATAGTGCGGGAATTACATAATGACGTTATTTTATTTATGAACAAGTCGATCCTTGAAACTACATCCCTATAAAACAAAACTCTGTCGCTTTGGACGGAGCGAAGAGGGAAAATTTACAGAAAGCGAGCCCTATCAAAACATTTGTTTCACCTGGGCAGGGTGAAAGGTTAAAGATGGCAATTACATTGACTGATGAACGATCTTCGGAACATCGACGACAACCCATTGGCGGCAAACTCCTCGGTGAATCACAAAGTCTGGCACCTTCCTCGATTTGTCTTCAGAAATAACACTGATTTCTGGTGGAGCAGGATCGTTGGAATCTGTCTCCCAGGCAGAGTTGTCGTAGGAGGATTCCTCTGTTGTATTTTGCATAGCATTTGTGCTCTCAGCTGTATCTCCCCATCCAGTTGGCGGGATATCTTCGAGCCTGATACGAGAGCTTTCGGGAGTGGTGTACTTGACCATATAGTCAAATTTTCCACTTGGTTGTCCCAAGGTGTCCCACACTTCTTTGGAACTAGAGGAGTCATCCCTCTCGATGACGTTGACCTCGGGAAAAGCATAGTTGATGAATTTAAGTCCTGCAAACGTTGCAAATTCATCGTTATGTTGATTAGTTTCTGAATGACCTGAGTGTTGATCCCATGACATGGTGGGGACACAGGTATTCTGTTCAATGACGGTCAGCTGATTTTCATTGTTCAGCTGACTCTCTTGCCCCAAGTCTCCTGGATAAGGTTGCCACATTGGCAGACCATCCATTGGGCCATAGTAGGTGTAGTCAAAATTGTCTTTCATCGGAGTGTCTTCCTCTAATGAATTTGGCGGAGCACGACATCCTTCCGGATCACAATCCCCGTATATCATTTCGATGTCTGACCTGGGTATAAATCTCGGACTCTCTGTAGGAAAGCAAAAAGGAGTTTGCATTTCGTCTCGAGACATATAACTGTCCTTATTAAGATAGGACTTCCACTCTTCCTCTGTGTCAGAGGGATCTTCCTCATTGATAGCATGGGCTGCTTGAGGGACTGGGTGAAGAAAAACTCCACTGTGGAAGAAGTTCTGAATGGGATGAAGACTTCCATCGCTGGCAGCTGTCTGGGTACAGGTTGCAGAAAAACCAAGACCCTTCTTTGTTTTATTGTCAATAGGAATGACAAGCTATCCCCATCCGGTTGTATCGGTACTCTCGACCGCTTTGATAGCATCTTTGTATGAGGAAATCGAGGTTCCTCCTTGGGATTGATTGTCCTTGCCCACCGACAGCGCTTGGAACTGCGTCCCAATAACCTCCTCGGGTTCTACACAAGTAAATGATGATAAGTTACTCACGTGCAAGGCATGTTCTCCACAGACTGTGACAAGTTGATCGTTCTGAACGAACTTTAGCTTTTGGTGGAGGGTCGAAGTGACCACTCCAGCCTGATGTATCCAAGGTCTTCCTAATAAACAACTGTATGTTGCCCGGATGTCCATGACCTGGAAATTGACTTGGAAAGTGTGAGGACCGATAGTTATGGGAAGATCAACTTCGCCGATAACTGTTTTTCTGGATCCGTCGAACGCTTTAACGACGACCTCGATGATTCTCATCGGAGGGCCTTTGAATGATAATTGCATCAAAGTAGACTTCGGCATAACATTCAGGGCTGACCCTGTGTCTACCAGTACGCTGGCTAAAGCATCGTCCTGGCAGTTAACTGTAATGTTGAGTGCCATGTTATGACGGTGACCCTCTTCGGGTAATTCCTCATCACTAAATCCCAAATTATTGCAGGAAGTGATGTTAGAGACAATGCTATCAAACTGTCTAATTGTTATATCCTGTTCCACAAAGGCTTGCTCCAAGACTTTCTGTAGAGCCTCCCTGTGGGCTTCTGAACTAAGTAACAATTATAATACTAAGATCTTTGAAGGAGTCTATAACAGCTAATCAACAATGTTATATTCACTCCTTTGGATGAGCTTCAACATCTCATCATTATTTTTCAAAAGGTCGGGATTACTAGATTGACCGACTGATGGATCAAGAGCTTCTGTCTGAAGTTCCTTTTCCTTACTTGGTTCTCCAACTCCTCGGTTGAAGATTCTGCCGTTCCGTGTTACACGACTGATGTCTGCAATATTCACGACGGAGGGTAATGGAATTTCCTTTCCATTTTCAACTGTCGTTGCACCGTATTTGTATGGGATAACCTTAGTTGATTCATACGATACTGGTCCCGGTAGACAGATGACTATGGGAACCTTCTAATTTTTCTGACCATCATAAGTAATCTCGATCCATTCCCGGTTGGGATCTCTAGATTCTTCAAGTAGAGGGATGATGGCAAAAACATCCCTGGTCTGGTGACGACCAGAGATTGTGACAACATCCTCGACTTGATTGGCAAGGTAGTTCGACGTCCAGTTGATGGGTCCAGAAACCGGATATGGGCGAATCTCTTCACGATCCACCTGACCTTGAAGAGCTGCTCTCACAAGGTAACACCCTTGGTTACTTTCTGAACAGACACTACAACGGTCATAGTTGTGTGTTGGCACCTGGCCACGCCCACTTTGAATACAATGTAACCTCACTAGGTTAGCTTCCACAGATCGGACATCCTGAGTTTGACGCCGAGTGGGATTCCTGTTATTGATACTAATCTGTTGAGTATCTTCATCCATATAGATTGGCATCCACCAGTGATTTAACAAGTGCTGAAGTGCCTCCTGGACAAGGGTACAACCTCGATCGTTTTCGCAACTTGCTTTACAGCTTTGATAGTCGTGTGATATTAAGAATCTGAGTCGGACCTGCTCAGCATGTAACTCTACCAGGTTGGTATTCATCACGCGAATATCGAAGATCTGAACCGTGTTGATCTGATAAGGGTTCCTATCATGGTAGTATTGGATCCATCCAAGATCCATCCGATGCTGGAGGGCCTCTTGTATGAAAGAGCATCCCTGTTTGTTTACCGAGCAAGTCAGACAGGAACTGTAATCGTGTCGTGGCAGATTATGATACTGGTTTTGCCTTGAGTGCATCACCACCAAGTTGACATTCATTGCACAGATGTCGTGGTTCTGAATGACGTTGGAGTTCATAAAGACCACGTTAAATCCACGAACTCGGTGCTCTTGGATCCATCCGAGATCCATCTGTTCCTGTAGAGCTGATTGCACTACCGAACATCCTCTATTACTTTTAGAGCAGACATCACATTGATGATAATTATGAGGTGGCACATGGCCATGTCCACTCTGTCTACAATGCATCTTGACCAAATTGGTCCTCAGTAAGAGTACATCATGAATTTGATAGACATTGTTAGACTCTCTCTCAATCAGGTTGACTACAGCTTTCTCGTGTTGAGGCAGCGGGTTCGTGAGAACATTGGGATTCGTATCTTTGAAAGATAAGAGCCCGTTCCTAACAAGCTTTTGCACGTCAGATTTGAAATTGAGACAGTTCTCTATGTTATGCCCTGATCCTCCTTGATGATAAGGGCATGTTTGATCCACCTTAAACCAAAAAGGCGGATTTTTCGGTACTGTAAGAGGAGACTTAGTCTGGATGTGCCCCTTAGCCAGTAGTAATGGAAATAGTTCTGCGTACAACACGGGTATAGGATTAAACCCTGATGATCGTGTTGTACGATTATTGTTATATGGAGGACGAGCCTGCTGAAGAGGTTGTTGTGTCCTTTGCTGATTAGGTTGGCTCTGCGCAACCTGAGGTTGATACGTAGGAATAGGCGCAAGGCTGATAGCAGGAGTTACAGCTGCTACCGGTTGATAACGTCGCCTTTTCTTTCCAAGAGAGATATTCCCAATATCCTGCTCTTTTTTTTAGGGAGAGCACTACCGTATTATTTTGTACTGCTTGATGGTCCATCGTCTTTTGCCAAACGTCCTTCTCGGACGGCTTCCTCAAGACGAACTCCCATGCCCACCATCTCGGTGAAGTCACTGGGCGCACTGGCAACCATTCTGTCATAGTAAAATGAGCTTAAGGTCTTTAAGAAGATCTTTGTCATCTCTTTTTCCTCAAGAGGTGGACAAATTTAAGCGGCAATTTCATGCCATCTCTGGGCGTACTCCTTAAAGGTTTCCTTGTCCTTTTGTGACATTGATCTGAGTTAATCTCTGTCTGGTGCCATGTCCAAATTATATTTGTATTGTTGGATGAAGGCAGTACCAAGATCTCTGAATGTGCTAATCGTATCACGGTTTAAACCCATGTACCATTTTAATGCGGCACCGGTTAAACTATCCTAAAAGTAGTGAATCAGCAGGTCCTGATTCTCAGTCTGAGCTGACATTCGCCGAGCGTACATCACTAAGTGACTCTGAGGGCAAGAGTTACCCTTGTACTTTTCAAAGTCGGGCACTAGGAACTTGTGCGGGACTTTCACATTGGGGACCAAGCAGAGGTCTGCAGCGTCCTTTCCAAATAGATCCTGACCGCGAATAGCTTGTAGCTCCTTCTGCATTTCCAAGAACTGTTCTTGGAATTCATCCATTCGGCCAAACATAGTTTCCTTTTTACCAGAAGGTATCTGTGGAATCTGTCCTTCCGGGATAGTGTGCACCACAGGGGGTGGTACCATGACTACGGCAGTGAATTTTGGCGTTTCCCGAAGTTTGTAACCTTCAGGAGTCTTCAATATGCCTCTGGCATCTTCGCTTTCCCGAAGTTTATAACCTTCAGGACCAGCGGCATCTGTCATAATTCTCTGATCTTCAACGATCGGCAGAACATATCCTTCCGGGATATAGTTTGCAGGCATGCCCCAGGGACGATCTTTCGGCATCTGATACCTAGGATCAAACTTCTCCACTATGGGCACTGAGGTGATCTCTGAGATCACAGTCCTTTGTAGCTGAGCTTCTACCATGGCTTGCATGTCGTTACGAAGCTTTCTCATAGCCTCTCTCAGAGCGTCGATCTCTTCTGTCAACTCTCTGTTCTCTTCCTCAAGATCATCCATCTTTTTCTGACGATTAGCCCGAGTATTGTACGAATGAGACAGTTTGACTATAGAACTGAGACACAAACGTGAGATTCGTAGGTGAGAAGAATACGCGATGTGAGATTGATGAATGCAATGATTATATTAATTGTTTTTTGGTTTAATCAAAATAAACTTCAACAATTAGATTGCAAATATCAAACAGTAGGGAAACCCCTTTTTATTGAAATTCAAAGGAGTACAGAAATGGAAATACAGTAGATTACAAGGTGCAGAAACAGAAACCTAAGCTAATGGGTCCCGAGTCCTCTCTGAAGAGAAATCGGGTGCTGACTCTGGTACTTTCCTTTTCTTTGACTAGGGCTCTTGAGCCGTTGTCGGGTTGTCATTCCTTTGCTAGGTGAAAGGAGTGAGCAAATTCCTTTGGTCATCTTGATTCTCTACAGCATGTTGCTCCAAAATTTCGATCAGAGCATCCTTGTCTTTTAGCAGTTGTTGTATTTTGATGCACTCCACATTGAGAATGCGGCACTTGTTCTTCCAAGACCTCTTCTCCCGTTGAACTTTGTTGAGAGTAACCTGAAGCTTTTTAGTTTCCGTCATGAAGTACATGACAGATTCCCTCGGCGGAAGAATTCCGTAACGAGGATAAGGCATCTTTAGCTTGAGAACTCTAGTTTGTACCCAGTGGAGATAAGGCTCCACCGAGACACAATCCGGTTTTCCTAGAGACTCCCGTCCTTTCTTATGAACGTGTTTCGTGCTCTATCATTTTCTCCTTCCTTGAAGAAAAGACCTTCCAGATGAGCATTCCGGGGAACATGCCTCATCGGGTATCCAAACTGATGGCGAACCAATATTGGATGATAGTTGATTCCTCCCTTAGTTCCTATAAGGGGTACGTTGGGGAAGTTTCCATAATGGCCAATGATCCTGATTCCATCATAAATCCTATTGCACCAATCTATGTCAGAGTTGGTGAGAGACATGTTGGGCAAAAAAAATAATCTGTAGGTGAGTAAAACAAAGATGCTTTCAAAAGCAGACCTGTTCCCTATACTAGCGAAGTACAAGGCTTTCTTTGTCAGAAACTGGGCTGGCAAACCTTGTATGCCACCCTTGGTAGTCATGTGAGCCCTAACCTCTGACTCATCCAAATGAATTGCTCTTGCAATGGTCTGATTCTTTGGAATTTCTTCCAGTCCAGAAAATGGAGCTTGATCTATAATGTGTAGATCAATCAGATGAGAATACTCCTCCAGCGTTGGTGCTAGCTGGTAATCCGGGAATGTAAAGCAGTGATAAACCGGATCGTAGAATTGAACGAGCGCGTCTATGATTCCCTCAATCACATGGACCCTTAACAGAGGTAGCAGACCTCCGTACTTGGCTCTGAAGGCCTCTTGGTTTGTGATCATTCTCGCCAAACCTCTCAAATCCTCTAGTTTTGGAACCTTGAAGGTGTACTTATGAGTTCTCCTTCTACCGAAATCCATTAGCACAATCCTTTTCTCTGATATTTGAAATCACAGTCTTAGTTTAATTTGAAAAAAAGAGAGACTAGAAGAGAAATTTTTTTGAATGTTTTAATGTTTTTTTAAATGAATGCATGAATGCAGCACACAAAAACATAGAAAAAACATGGGGTCAAAGGGTCGTTGTCATGGAGTCAAGGCTCTACCCATCCCAAAGGTTTACTAGTGATTTTTGTACCTGTCTCTCATCATCATCAACTCTTGTCAAGAAAACATCAGCGGGCCGGGAACCGTGCTAGGTGATGTTTTTTGAAGAGTCCTCAGAAGAGGGTGGCATCTGTCGCTCCCGGGATTTTCATCCAGGTACAAACGCGAGAGTGGCGCGGAAAAACAGAGTCGCCAGCCGTGTAAATTTATCCCAAGAGAGGGAAAGGGAACACCGCATAAACCTTAGGAAGAGGGAAAGGAATGGTCATCGCAACCATAACCTGGGTTCGGGAGTCGGTTACGCGAGGGGAAGGTGCTAGCACCCCACGCGTCCATCGTACTCGATGGGATCCACGCTTGTTGTCTATTCTAAGGGTAAGTTATACTATCATCTAGGGCTGTACTAAGATGGGGAGGGAAAGACAAAGACAGACTCGGTAGGACGTCGACGTCCTAGGCCTACGTACCCCCCTTGTGCAATGGGAAATTCAGAGTCAACGTAGTTCAGACCAAGTTCTTTTGGTGTTTTTTATGAGCGACGTTAAGTTCGCGTCCGACAGTTAGGGTCGATGCCTGTTTGCGACTCAGACGGAAGGTAACGTGCCCTTTTCGAAAATAGCCTTTAAGTTGAAGGTCCCGAAGGACAAAAAAGTTTGAAGTTGGTTTGTGTTTTTTAGGACAGAAGTGGCTTAAGTTAGTTCCTAAGCTGTATTGTACCAAAGTCTAGGGCACAGGGGCGAATACTTAACGCATCGTCCCAAAACAGGACGCTCGCTAAGCACTCTAGAAAGATGAGAGGAAGCCCCTCATTTCTCATTCCCCATACTTAAGGCTCGTGCGCAATACACCTTATTATTATTAAGTGTTTTAAAGAAATTTGAGATGAGAAGGGAGAAGACACAAGGGTAACTCTAAGGGAGACTATGAACCCTAAAGTTATCATGCATGGGTGACCTACGGTTAGTGAGGTTCAACCTAAACCCTAAAGAAAGGAAAAGATGAGAGAGGAAAAGGTAAGGGTGACCATGGATACCTATCCATACCCTTAAGGAACTTACCTTAATCCCTGCATAAAAGGTTAGTGAGGAATAGACATGAATAAGAGAAACGAGGTGAATGACAATCAAGCAATGGCAAACAATAATGAGAGTAATCCAAACATGAATCAAGGAAACAAAGAAACAGCCCCAAAGCAAAGGGCATAAGTGCCTTTCAGACAAGGTAATCATATAAGGTCAAAGATGCGCCTGCAAGAAAATCTCAAGTAAAAATAACTCCAATAATTAGAAAAATGATTCCTAAAATTCCCAAATTAAACAATAAAGTTCCTCAACCAGAGGCAAACAACATATAAAAAGTCCCTGCAAAAATCCAAAATGTTAGCCATTCAAATAATCATATAGAACTCGAGTAAGGGATGGTGTTCAATGTGCCAAGGAGAAGGACTAAAATGCAATATGAAAAAAATTTAAAAATTCAAGAAAAATATTTTTAAGCACTTTAGAATGTTCATGAATGAGTGCAAAAAGAACGGGTCAAAAATGTTTTGTAGATGAAGAGAACTAAAATAAAGAAACTGAGTATGCATGAAATGTGTAATGCCAAAAGGAAATTAAGAAAATAATTAATTAGGATGATGAAAATAAAATAAAAATAAAAGATAAAATTTTTAAAAATTTTATAAGATAATAAAAATGATGTATGAATTTTTATGGATTTTTTAAATGCAATCTACTAATTTTTAATAATTAGAAGTGAAAATGATAATGAAATAATAAGATAAAATATGAAAAATAGTGTGGGGGGTGTATGCAGCAATAACCTAAAGTAAGGGAACCAGTTATGCGCGTTGGGCCTTGAGAAATGAGAGGGTGCGAATAGCATGTAGCGCGCAGGCCCAGTCCAAGAATATGATCCACAATGTTTCAGTCAAAATAATAGGAAAAAAAAGAAGAAAGAAAAAGAAAATAAAATACAAAGGTTCATGTGACATATATCAATCGGACACTTTAATTTAAATGAGAAAAGGACAAAAAAAAAACACGAACCAACCTGGATTCGACACGCGTCCATCCTCTACCTCCAGCCATGCAGAACGCAACTACAGCATGTTGTTCATAATGCTGAACCCGAAAATGGAATATGAGACCCCATCGATTTCACCACTCCATATCTCCATCAAAACTCAACGAAATTGAATGAAATTAAAATGAAAACTGTAGATCTAAATGAGATGAACACAAACCTTACAAGCATGAGGTAACACACAAGCTAAATCATAGAGAAAAGTGGGCTCAAAGGTACGGGTACAAATAAGATTTCACCAATATTCAAACCATTCAACAAATTTAGATTCAAACACTTAGGCAAGACTAATCATTAAAATCATTCCAGACGCCATGAATACTCAATATTTCATACTTTAAAACCCTTTTAATCTAAGCAAGAGAGATGGATTATAAGAAATTACCTAGTGGAGGCGAGTGAAGCTTTTTTCTCCTCTTTTTTGCAACTTGCCGCCGTGTCCGAATGACCTCTCCTTGATGACTCTAGCTGGCCAAAACAATTGTAAAGGAACCTGGCTGCGTGCTCTGTGAAACCCTTGTATTCTTCCTCTCTAAAAAACCGACCAACCCTTAGGGTTTGCTTCGTGTGTTTTTTATAGCATGTACTAGGGTTATTTCGTGGATATCATGGGCCTGAGAAATGTTAAGTAACCCAGTTTCTGAGAATGGAAAGTTTTGATTCAATTTGACCACACAATGCCATGAAAATTCAGATTTGTACCCAACACTTTTCATGGCCATAACTTAGTGCACACAACTCCATTTGAGACAACCAAAGATCCAATGAAGAGTATGAAATATGGAGAACAAAACTTATGTTGGAGAAGAGTGGAAATGATGCTTGGAAGTATGTGAAAGATTGACTTGAAGTAGTGTCCTCAAATCTGGCCAAATGACTTAGAAATAATTCCACTTTTTCCCAAATTCGCAGGATGAAAATAACCCACTTTGGAGCACTATAACTCATTCAAAAATAATCCAAATGGCATGATTCTTGTGCTCATTTTGAAGGGAAAACTTCATACTACAACTTTTATGTGAAAAACATTTTCAAATGAGGTCTTGATCGTGATGAAAATCAGCCTTGAAAACTTGTTTCCAAATCTGCCAAAAATGACTTAGAAAAATTCTAAGTTTTTTAAATCTTGTAAGGTGAAAATGTCCAACTTGGGAGCACTATAACTCATTCAAAAATAATCCAAATAGCATGGTTCTTGTGCTCATTTTGAAGGGAAAACTCCATACTACAAATTTCATGTGGAAAGGACTCGCAACTAAAGCCTTGATCATGGTGAAAACTGCCTTTGAAAGTAGTTAAGAACTTGCCCAAAATAGTAAGTTCATAAAACCCTAATTTTCCCTTTTTAGTAACTTTTCCACATTCTTGATTTTTTCATGAATTCTTGAGCATTTCTTGACCAAATCCCATCCATTGCTCCCATTTGTCTTGAAAATCGTGATGTTGACCCCAAAAAGTCAGGAGTTGACTTTTTCTCTGTACGGTTGACTTTTTCCCGATTCACCTGATTTTCAATCTCCTGATCAGTTGAACCTCTCCTGAATCAAGTTGATGGACAACCTCCCATCCCTGGATACTTGAGGACCCAAGGAATACCATGGAATCAAGTCTTGCCCAAAAAATCAGAAATAAACTGACTTTATAGCAAACCCTAGTTTTGGTACCCTCAGTCTAGGAGGAAATATCACAGTCTCAAAATCCAAATTCCTCTGAATATGATGTGTATCCTCTCCAACAAAGATAAGATGTGCCATTTGGTGATGATAAAAACCCAAGGAGCTTGCCCGTTGGAGCAATAAACCCAAGAATCTCAAAACCCTAATTCATGCAATGGTTAGGAGAGAGTGATCCACTTGAGATCCCTTGCCACTTGTGAACTCTTGATGATGTAGTAGGCCAGATAAGACCTTTCTGAAATGCCTCAGGCACCTTGACCCCATGCTAATGATATGCACACATGATAATGTAAGAGAATGATATGAAACATAAGCCAGTTAGTAAAAAAGTAAGGAGGGCAAATTTTGGGGTGCAACAGCTGCCCCTATTCAATCAACTTGGTCCTGAGTGTATGATAGCGACAACTTTTAGATAATCAGGATACACGGAGATTGAATACCAAAGAACCCAGAAATTTGCAATCCTTCACTGGAGAATTAGCTATAAATGCTGCTATGCTGGGTATAAAGTGAAACAAATCTCCCGCGCTATGTCATCTCCACTGATAAAGAGAACTGACAAAGAAAATCTTCAAAAGACTGCTGTCCCCTGCTGATAAAGAGAATCTGGCGAAAGAAAATCTTCAAAAAATTGTTGTTCCCTGCTGATAAAGAGAATCTAGCGAAAGAAAACCTTCAAAACATTGTCGTCCTCTGCTGATAAAGAGAATCTAGCAACATAAATGCCATCCCTGCTGACAAAGGGAAACTGACGAAAGAAAATCCCCAAAATATTGCTGTTCCCTGCTGATAAAGAGAATCTAGCGAAATAAATGCCATCCCTGCTGACAAAGGGAAACCGACGAAAGATAATCTTCAAAAGATTGTTGTTCCCTGCTGATAAAGAGAATCTAGCAAAATAAATGCCATCCCTGCTGACACAGGGAAACTGGCGAAAGATAATCTTCAAAACATTGTCGTCCTCTGCTGATAAAGAGAATCTAGCAAAATAAATGCCATCCCTGCTGACAAAGGGAAACTGACGAAAGAAAATCTCCAAAATATTGATGTTCCCTGCTGATAAAGAGAATCTAGCAAAAGAAAATCTTCAAAACATTGTCGTCCTCTGCTGATAAAGAGAATCTAGCAACAGAAAATCTTCAAAACATTGTCGTCCTCTGCTGATAAAGAGAATCTAGCAACATAAATCTTCAAAACATTGCCGTCCTCTGCTGATAAAGAGAATCTAGCAACAGAAAATCTTCAGAACATTGCCGTCCTCTGCTGATAAAGAGAATCTAGCAACAGAAAATCTTCAAAACATTGTCGTCCTCTGCTGATAAAGAGAATCTAGCAACATAAATCTTCAAAACATTGCCGTCCTCTGCTGATAAAGAGAATCTAGCAACATAAATCTTCAAAACCTTGTCGTCCTCTGCTGATAAAGAGAATCTAGCGAAAGAAAATCTTCAAAACATTGCCGTCCTCTGCTGATAAAGAGAATCTGGCGAAAGAAAATCTTCAAAACATTGTCGTCCTCTGCTGATAAAGAGAATCTAGCAACATAAATGCCATCCCTGCTGACAAAGGGAAACTGACGAAAGAAAATCTTCAAAATATTGTTGTTCCCTGCTGATAAAGAGAATCTAGCAAAATAAATGCCATCCCTACTGATAAAGGGAAACTGACGAAAGAAAGTCTTCAAAACATTGCCGTCCTCTGCTGATAAAGAGAATCTAGCAACATAAATGCCATCCCTGCTGACAAAGGGAAACTGACGAAAGAAAATCTCCAAAATATTGTTGTTCCCTGCTGATAAAGAGAATCTAGCAAAAGAAAATCTTCAAAACATTGTCGTCCTCTGCTGATAAAGAGAATCTAGCGAAAGAAAATCTTTAAAACATTGCCGTCCTCTGCTGATAAAGAGAATCTAGCAACATAAATGCCATCCCTGCTGACAAAGGGAAACTGACGAAAGAAAATCTCCAAAATATTGTTGTTCCCTGCTGATAAAGAGAATCTAGCAAAAGAAAATCTTCAAAACCTTGCCGTCCTCTGCTGATAAAGAGAATCTAGTGAAAGAAAATCTTCAAAACATTGTCGTCCTCTGCTGATAAAGAGAATCTAGCAACATAAATGTCATCCCTGCTGACAAAGGGAAACTGACGAAAGAAAATCTCCAAAATATTGCTGTCCCCTGCTGATAAAGAGAAACTAGCAAAATAAATGCCATCCCTGCTGATAAAGGGAAACTGACGAAAGAAAGTCTTCAAACATTGCCGTCCTCTGCTGATAAAGAGAATCTAGCAACATAATCTTCAAAAGATTGTTGTTCCCTGCTGATAAAGAGAATCTAGCAAAATAAATGTCATCCCTGCTGACAAAGGGAAACTGACGAAAGAAAATCTCCAAAATATTGCTGTTCCCTGCTGATAAAGAGAATCTAGCGAAAGAAAATCTTCAAAACCTTGCCGTCCTCTGCTGATAAAGAGAATCTAGCGAAAGAAAATCTTCAAAACATTGTCGTCCTCTGCTGATAAAGAGAATCTAGCAACCTAAATGCCATCCCTGCTGACAAAGGGAAACTGACGAAAGAAAATCTCCAAAATATTGTTGTTCCCTACTGATAAAGAGAATCTAGCAAAATAAATGGCAACTTCGCTGGGGATAACGTGAAACGAAACTTCTGGTTTTAAACCACCTCGTTTCAAAATCTACTGGTAAGATGACTCCGTTGGGGAAGGAGAAGTCTAAATAAAAGACTCTGTCGGGGAAGGAGAAGTCTAAATAAAAGACTCTGCCGGGGAGCGCATCTCTCCAAAAAAAATCTCCTGAGTTATGCCATCTCTGCTGAGAAAGAGAATTGGCAAATAAAGTTTCAAACCTGGCTTATGTTCCGAATGCAAATGAAAATGCTATGTGTTTGATGCAATGCAAATGCTTATGATATGCAAAAAGGGTCCCTCCAGCAAAATAAATGCCGGAGAGAAAGACCAATAGCCGGGGATGACAAAAATAAATTGTCCTCTGAACAGGAACTCCATTGGGAAGGATCATAGTGACCGACTCTTTGGATCAACAACTTCTGCTGGGGATGAAATCTCGAAAGAACATCTGCTCCACTGGGGGTTATACATAACCTTTTGAAAAGGGAGGCTACGGCTTGAATCAGAAGAGTGCCAGATATCACTTGGATTTAAAACCTGCTAGGGATGTCAACCCCTGTTGGACAAACTGTTGCGAGGATCACCACCAAACTCTGCTTGGGGGAACGGTAAATGCTGACATCCATCCTGCTAGCGGATAACATCAAGCTTACTTATCTGTTGAGGGTCAGGTCGCACCGTTGCTGCTGAGGAAAACATTTCCTGACTGGTTGAGGAAAATAAGCGTTCAGACTCTGTGGGGAAATGTGTCTTAATCCAGAGAAAATACCTCCCAAGTCTCCTGCTGGGGAAGTTCTGCTCGGCTGAGGAAAGTGCAATCTCAAATGCTGGGGAGAGCAAACTGCTGGGGAAGTATGACCTTGTTGCCCTGCAGCTTAACTTGTCTTTGTGGTCATAAGCGGCTCTCTGAACTTTCCACCTGCCCCAGACCACCAGGTCTAATGGAAGAAATCGTCTCAAAAGGATTTTACAAAAGACCGGGCCTTCGCACTGCCCCAGGGTCTTCAAACTCTTGGAGAGATTTATCAGATCTCGACCTAACTGCCCCAGTCCTTATAATCTATGGAGTACATTACCTCGAAATACTCTGCCTCAGTATTTTGTACCTTGAAGAGGTGCTTTCAAATAACCATTTTCAGGAATGGACAGTCTCCCACCCTCTAGAGGTGGCCCGTCCTAATATGAGCTTTGAAGTGACTTTGCCCCTGATCTTAGAATGAATGCCCCAGAATAACTGAATTTCAGAGGGACTTCTCGACGTGACTGCCCCAGATTGGCTACGTCCTAACACGACTTACTGGGAGAGCCCACTCTACACTGAGTCTCTTGGCAGCATGCCCCTTGATATGATTGTCCTTCGGAATTTTCAAGCAACCCAACTTGGCAGGATCAAGCTTCTTGACTGACTTTCACTGTGTAAGCTACATTGATGCTTAGGCACATGTATGCAAACAGAACAAGTTATCTATGAGAATTCTAATGCAACACTCATGTTAACCTTGAAGTTTTTATTAAAAACGCGTCGCCCAACCTTGTGAACGAATCACTAGCTAGGATGCGACCTTGATTTTTTAATGGAAAAACAATGTGCACATGCAATACCAACAAATCTTATTAGCACAACTTATAAGAGTCAGGAACGCTATCCTGTTGAAGTATGCTTTCGGAATAAACCCTGTTTCAATTAGGGCTTTTAAGGGTTGTAACGTGGTCTGGTTCACGGTTTCAGAAAAAGGATTTATGGCTCAAAGTTTATTGGTACCCCCCCACTCTTCGTGATGTTCTCCAGTCCTATATTCAGTTAATCTGACACAAACACTCATCTCTCCAAAGGTTTATGATCTTTAAGGAACCCGTGCAACTGATGATTCGACACCTAAGGAGGTTTTGGAGTGACGGTCATCCCTTTTTATCTTCTGTGTCTGTAATCACATGAATTTGTTCTTATCGGGGATTTTCTTTTCGCCATTCGCTTTTTCTTTCTTTTTTAATCCCTAATTTTTGCCTGGACTGACTCTTTTGAGTTTTTTCGATTTTGAAGTCCAGCGGGATGCCCTGACTTTTGCCTAAGTCGCTTGTTTTCAAGTTTCGACTTAGCGGGCTTTCTTTTTATTCCCCTTTTGAACAAAGCGTGTGACACTGGTTGTCTTATTTGCTTGAAAGGGTTGTGACTGCCTCACTTCTTGATTGTCGATGGATAACCATTGTGGTTTCACATCTCTTGACCTCTCGACGGTAATGGTTCCTCAGATGCACCCTCTCCTTGAAATTTGAACACTTGGTCAAACTAACTGACGCCTACCCTGCCCCTGGGTTAAGTATGAGGGTTTTTTCGTACGAAAGAGACTCCTACTTCAAGGCTCGAAGGGGTTAACGAAGGTCTATCTCCCTTATATCTCCAATGTTTAGGGGTTTGAAATAATGCCTGTACATCCTCAACAAGGTTCTATCCTTGAACATACAACCAAATATTCTGCGTTTTCGTCTCATCATCCTCCCTCAAGAGTTCTAAACAAAAAAGTTGGTATTGCAGTGCATATAAACATTTAAGAGTGAACACGAATGGATTACTTCAAGGAAAACATACTCATTGCATTAATATCATCATAAAAAAACAAACGAGTCTTAATTGCATACGATGCTCTTAACAAGAAATGAAAAACTATAAATGAAAATGCAGTAAAGAAACTGATGACTGCCGTTGCTGAGGAAGCTTGGTTCCGTCTGGACTAATTTCTTCTGATGATGTCCTTTGAAGTCTTCACGCAGATGAGAGGTCGACATGCACAACCAAGTCTCCTTCTGGAAATGATATGTACCCTTGGTCAATCAATTGTTGCACTTTGGCTTGAAAGGCTTTACAATCTTCGGTTGAGTGCCCTATAGATCCTCCATGATATCCACATTGCACATGGGGGTTGTACCCCGGAGGGTATGGTTCTGGAACAGGCTTCAAAGTCTTAGGCTCCACCAATGAGTTTCGAACCAGGTGTGGCAAGAGTTGACTATACGAATTGGGAACTGGATGAAGAGGAGTATTCCTTCTTTCCAAGTTATTGCGCGGCCTATGCTGATTCTGACGCTGATACTTCTGTTGTTGATGCTGATTTGAGCGCATAATCTTTTCAGGCATTTTTCTCTTCAGACTTGGTCGAGGCGTAGGCAGCATTTGCGGATGTGGGGATTCTAAGGCCAAAGACTGCAAGAAATGCCCCTGACTTGATGTAGCTTTGGGAGAGGCACCAGGGATATCCACCTTTTTTTCAACAGCAAGAGTAGGACCACCATGTCTGCTTACACCGCTCGGCGCGAATTCAATTGCCTTGGAATCTATTAGATCCTGGACAACATGCTGAAATGCCCTACAATCTTCCACATTATGCCCCGGCGCGCCAGAGTGAAAATCACAGTGGGCTCTTGCATCATAACCTGGTGGGGGAGTACAAGAGGGAGGAGCCAAAGTCCTTTTTCGTACCAATCGTAACTGAAGGAGATGCTGCAGTAGTTGAGAATATGGCATAGGGAGCGGGTGGAAAATTCTTTCAGACTTCTTCTGTCTCTGTGTACACTTTTTGCCCTTGGGCTTCTCTTGGGAGCCAAGACTTAGCTGCTGCTGGGAAAGTTCAGGAGCTTCTGCTAGTGGAAGAGATCCATGATTTAAATCAAGTTTCAAAGAGATGGGAGGAGTAAGGACCTCTGTCGCGGAAGCGAGCACATGACCGTTTTTCTTCTTTAACACTGTTTTCAAAATTTCCATGATCAAACCCATCTGAGTCTTCATCTGATTGACCTCCTCCTTCAGCATCTTCTGCTCTTGGGACATGACCAGCATGTCTTCCCCAAACTGCCTCATCTGAACCTTCATTTCAAGCATCTCTGAACGGAGTTGTTCCATGGCTATCCCCTGGTTATCACAGGCTGAGTAGAATACCGGTGAACTGGCTGATCAATCCTGACTGAGATGGAGAGCAAAAATAAGAACACCAGAGATAAACACCTGTTATGCAAAATAATCATGCAAAATGATTATGCAAAATGATCATGACTATGCAAATGAGCATGTTTGAAAATTCGCAGGGCGATCCACCCCTTGATTCCAGTTTAATAACACGATACAATGGAACTTCTGCTCATATATTAAGAAAACCAGAGGAAAACCAAATGTCGACAATCATAAACAAGTTTGAATACAAAAACCCTAGATCCTAACCAACAGGCCTGGTGGTGATCCAAATATAATAAAAGAGAACAGGACTATGGCATATCATCAAAGTTCACAAGTGTCAATCCCCCCCATCCATTATGCTTTATGCACCAGTCTTGAATCTCCTCGAACAGCTTTCTGGTGTCGGGATGCTTCGGTCTCTGAATCAGTCCTTGGATAAGAAGGTCTCTCCTGTGTATGATCCCATCCAAGTATCGGCAGTGTAACTCCCAAGCGTCTTCTCCAGAAACACCATCTTCATGTCTAGGTTTCTTCACTTCAGCTTGGACTTTCAGTTCTTCCATGGAAGCTATGGCTTCGTTGAGTCGACCTTCGACTACTTGTCTCTTGAATATTCCTGATAAGATCTCAGCGTCTTTCTTCTTGAGCGTTGACTTCAACTGATCAATCTTAGCTAGGTAAGCGTCTTCCTTTCTTTTATTCTCAGCCATGGCAGTCTCTTGGTGATCATTGAACCTGTGAATCTTCAACAAAGCCTTGCCTAATTCCTCCTCCTTGGACCTGAGAACGTTACTGATACCATCCAAAGCTTGTTTCATTCTTTCTCTGGATGCGACCCTGTCAGCAAGCTCTCTTTCTGCTTTAGCAAGGAGCTCTGTCTTCAATTTGGCGGTATGAACAGCTTCACCCCGTTCATGCTTCCACTGATAAATCTCTCTCTTTAGCTCATTATTTTCTTCCCGCAACCTTTCCTTTTCAGCCCACAACTGGTCAAACTTCTCTATCTCAACTGTGGTAGGAGGCTCGATCACCAAAGGATACAAAGGTGGTTCCACCGGGAAAGGAAGAAGCTCCTCTTCTGCTCTCTTCTAGATCCACTCTTTATAGGGAGGAAAAGCCCGGTTATTACAATTTCCGAATGACATCTTACCCTTCTTGGTTACTTGTTTCCAAGCATTCACAACCTTCTTTATCATCTCTTGATCCTTAATACCATTGAAGAATAAGGATTCTCTGACATCTCTCTCGTCAGGTGGACCTCTCAAAGGATAACCAAATTGTCTGATAGCTAGGGAGGGATTATAATTAATTCCACCTTTCCTCCCTATCAAGGGAACATTAGGGAATTCTCCGCATTTGCAAATGATCTCCATCCCTAGCAAGTCACGATTAATCCAAATAATGTTATCAGCAGTCAAGCCCATAACCCTCTTTGACCATTTCAGAGAATCTTTTGTATCAATGAAGGCACCAGATTCGGGGAGACGACTCAGAAACCAAGTAGCTAAAAATGGTGCACAGCAACTTACAGTTTTCCCACGCCTATTCTCATTCTTATAGTGAACTGAATGGTACACATCACCTAGCAAGGTAGGTATAGGGTTCTTCGAAATAAAGATTCTGACAGCATGCATATCCACCAGATCAGGAATACTCGGAAACAAAATAATCCCGTAGATACACATGGCCAGAATAGCTTGGAAAGCAGTCCAGTTCTTCTCTTTGACATGTATGCAAGCCTGATCAAACAAGAACTTCAACAAGAAACCCTTAACTCCTTGTTTTTCTGCAATATTACTGTTAAGAACGGATTCATCAATATGAAGAGCAACAACCATGTCTTTCACCCCGGGGTGTTCTTCAGAAAAGAAAACTATATCATGACTGGTAGGAATTCCCAAAATAAATGAGAACTCCTCCAACGTTGGAGCCAAGATGTAGTCCGGGAAAGTGAAGCAACGCAGAGACGGATCGTAGAACTGAAGAAGCGTGTGAATGGCATCCTTCTCATACTGGGAGATATTATAGACAAATTTCAGAAGTCTTCCATACCTTCCACTGAACTCTGTACGAACCCCGGAACTAGCCATATTAATCAATTTATGAATCAGTGTCAAAGTCGGCTCTAGGAACGAATAGGTAACAGTCTTCTTTCTCTGAACATCCATGCTGAAGTAACCTCAGAAAACCGGAATCAGGAGTAAGATGCAAGCCCTACAAAATGTCAAACATGTCAGAATGCAAGAAATGATATGCTCATGCAAACATGGGGTCAAGGCACATTGCTGGATGTGCTGTGCTGTTAGCTGAACGAGAAACCAGAAAACCAGAACTCTGACCCACTGAGGGACCCACATAATCAGACATTGATGAGAACTCCAGAATAAGGGTATGTTGAAGGTCTCGGTTACCTGCAAACCTGCAAACACCCATCCCCTCTCACGTGTAGGTACTAGGATGTTCAGTATCCCGGGCTCTCAGGTCGAGAAATGATGATACGTTCACCATTTCTGGTTTGGCATCATCATCAATCGAGGAGGCCTCAACTGATTCTCCAAGGCAGAAGGTCCTCAGCTTCGGCACTGAGGTCGAGAAACAATAGTACATTCATCCTTCTGGGTACAGTACTAAAGTCAATCGAGGAGTGCCTCCACTGATTCTCTTCAAAACGTAGGGGCCATCCTATGCGAGTTCCAAAGCGGGCCCTCGGGTGCGAATGGGTTTGCCACGGGATGTGGTCTGCCACTGTCACCACTAAAGAGGGATGTTTCCACTAAGGTCCTCGATGATCGGTCACCTGAGTCGACAACTCTCTTGATCAACACCCCAACATGCGCAAGACACACACGTTAGAATGCATCCCAAGATAGCCTCGTCTGGTTGTGAATTTCGTGAACACACAAACGTACCAAGCGGGCACGTAGGTCCCACTACTCTCCACTCTAGTCCTAGGGTATTCTCAAGCCTTGGTATTGGGCTTAGCTCTCGGTCCCACCCAACCTGCAAAACAAAGACAGCCAGCACAGCACAGCAGCATGACAGTAATGAAAATGAAATGCAGAAAATGCGGTAAAAATAAAAAAATAAAAATAAAATACATCACATAAAGCAAATAAAAAAAATACCCAAAGAGGACAAAGACAAGCAAGCGTTAGGATGGACTCGCTTAGGGATGGACCAGCATAGGTCAACCAGAGTCCCCAGCAGAGTCGCCAGCTGTCGCTCCCAGGATTTTCATCCAGGTACAAACGTGAGAGTGGCGCGGAAAAACAGAGTCGCCAGCCGTGTAAATTTATCCCAAGAGAGGGAAAGGGAACACAGCATAAACCTTAGGAAGAGGGAAAGGAATGGTCATCGCAACCATAACCTGGGTTCGGGAGTCGGTTACGCGAGGGGAATGTGCTAGCACCCCACGCGTCCATCGTACTCGATGGGATCCACGCTTGTTGTCTATTCTAAGGGTAAGTTATACTATCATCTAGGGCTGTACTAAGATGGGGAGGTTAAGACAAAGACAGACTCGGTAGGACGTCGACGTCCTAGGCCTACGTACCCCCATTGTGCAATGGAGAATTCAGAGTCAACGTAGTTCGGACCAAGTTCTTTTGGTGTTTTTTATGAGCGACGTTAAGTTCGCGTCCGGCAGTTAGGGTCGATGCCTGTTTGCGACTCAGACGGAAGGTAACGTGCCCTTTTCGAAAATAGCCTTTAAGTTGAAGGTCCCGAAGGACAAAAAAGTTTGAAGTTGGTTTGTGTTTTTTAGGACAGAAGTGGCTTAAGTTAGTTCCTAAGCTGTATTGTACCAAAGTCTAGGGCACAGGGGCGAATACTTAACGCATCGTCCCAAAACAGGACGCTCGCTAAGCACTCTAGAAAGATGAGAGGAAGCCCTCATTTCTCATTCCCCATACTTAAGGCTCGTGCGCAATACACCTTATTATTATTAAGTGTTTTAAAGAAATTTGAGATGAGAAGGGAGAAGACACAAGGGTAACTCTAAGGGAGACTATGAACCCTAAAGTTATCATGCATGGGTGACCTACGGTTAGTGAGGTTCAACCTAAACCCTAAAGAAAGGAAAAGATGAGAGAGGAAAAGGTAAGGGTGACCATGGATACCTATCCATACCCTTAAGGAACTTACCTTAATCCCTGCATAAAAGGTTAGTGAGGAATAGACATGAATAAGAGAAACGAGGTGAATGACAATCAAGAAATGGCAAACAATAATGAGAGTAATCCAAACATGAATCAAGGAAACAAAGAAACAGCCCCAAAGCAAAGGGCATAAGTGCCTTTCAGACAAGGTAATCATATAAGGTCAAAGATGCGCCTGCAAGAAAATCTCAAGTAAAAATAACTCCAATAATTAGAAAAATGATTCCTAAAATTCCCAAATTAAACAATAAAGTTCCTCAACCAGAGGCAAACAACATATAAAAAGTCCCTGCAAAAATCCAAAATGTTAGCCGTTCAAATAATCATATAGAACTCGAGTAAGGGATGGTGTTCAATGTGCCAAGGAGAAGGACTAAAATGCAATATGAACAAAATTTAAAAATGCAAGAAAAATATTTTTAAGCACTTTAGAATGTTCATGAATGAGTGCAAAAAGAACGGGTCAAAAATGTTTTGTAGATGAAGAGAACTAAAATAAAGAAACTGAGTATGCATGAAATGTGTAATGCCAAAAGGAAATTAAGAAAATAATTAATTAGGATGATGAAAATAAAATAAAAATAAAAGATAAAATTTTTAAAATTTTTATAAGATAATAAAAATGATGTATGAATTTTTATGGATTTTTTAAATGCAATCTACTAATTTTTAATAATTAGAAGTGAAAATGATAATGAAATAATAAGATAAAATATGAAAAATAGTGTGGGGGTGTATGCAGCAATAACCTAAAGTAAGGGAACCAGTTATGCGCGTTGGGCCTTGAGAAATGAGAGGGTGCGAATAGCATGTAGCGCGCAGGCCCAGTCCAAGAATATGATCCACAATGTTTCAGTCAAAATAATAGGAAAAAAAAGAAGAAAGAAAAAGAAAATAAAATACAAAGGTTCATGTGACATATATCAATCGGACACTTTAATTTAAATGAGAAAAGGACAAAAAAAAAACACGAACCAACCTGGACACGACACGCGTCCATCCTCTACCTCCAGCCATGCAGAACGCAACTACAGCATGTTGTTCATAATGCTGAACCCGAAAATGGAATATGAGACCCCATCGATTTCACCACTCCATATCTCCATCAAAACTCAACGAAATTGAATGAAATTAAAACGAAAACTGTAGATCTAAATGAGATGAACACAAACCTTACAAGCATGAGGTAACACACAAGCTAAATCATAGAGCAAAGTGGGCTCAAAGGTACGGGTACAAATAAGATTTCACCAATATTCAAACCATTCAACAAATTTAGATTCAAACACTTAGGCAAGACTAATCATTAAAATCATTCCAGACGCCATGAATACTCAATATTTCATACTTTAAAACCCTTTTAATCTAAGCAAGAGAGATGGATTATAAGAAATTACCTAGTGGAGGCGAGTGAAGCTTTTTTCTCCTCTTTTTTGCAACTTGCCGCCGTGTCCGAATGACCTCTCCTTGATGACTCTAGCTGGCCAAAACAATTGTAAAGGAACCTGGCTGCGTGCTCTGTGAAACCCTTGTATTCTTCCTCTCTAAAAAACCGACCAACCCTTAGGGTTTGCTTCGTGTGTTTTTTATAGCATGTACTAGGGTTATTTCGTGGATATCATGGGCCTGAGAAATGTTAAGTAACCCAGTTTCTGAGAATGGAAAGTTTTGATTCAATTTGACCACACAATGCCATGAAAATTCAGATTCGTACCCAACACTTTTCATGGTCATAACTTAGTGCACACAACTCCATTTGAGACAACCAAAGATCCAATGAAGAGTATGAAATATGGAGAACAAAACTTATGTTGGAGAAGAGTGGAAATGAGGCTTGGAAGTATGTGAAAGATTGACTTGAAGTAGTGTCCTCAAATCTGGCCAAATGACTTAGAAATAATTCCACTTTTTCCCAAATTCGCAGGATGAAAATAACCCACTTTGGAGCACTATAACTCATTCAAAAATAATCCAAATGGCATGATTCTTGTGTTCATTTTGAAGGGAAAACTTCATACTACAACTTTTATGTGAAAAACATTTTCAAATGAGGTCTTGATCATGATGAAAATCAGCCTTGAAAACTTGTTTCCAAATCTGCCAAAAATGACTTAGAAAAATTCTAAGTTTTTTAAATCTTGTAAGGTGAAAATGTCCAACTTGGGAGCACTATAACTCATTCAAAAATAATCCAAATGGCATGGTTCTATTGCTCATTTTGAAGGGAAAACTCCATACTACAAATTTCATGTGGAAAGGACTCGCAACTAAAGCCTTGATCATGGTGAAAACTGCCTTTGAAAGTAGTTAAGAACTTGCCCAAAATAGTAAGTTCATAAAACCCTAATTTTCCCTTTTTAGTAACTTTTCCACATTCTTGATTTTTTCATGAATTCTTGAGCATTTCTTGACCAAATCCCATCCATTGCTCCCATTTGTCTTGAAAATCGTGATGTTGACCCCAAAAAGTCAGGAGTTGACTTTTTCTCTGTACGGTTGACTTTTTCCCGATTCACCTGATTTTCAATCTCCTGATCAGTTGAACCTCTCCTGAATCAAGCTAATGGACAACCTCCCATCCCTGGATACTTGAGGACCCAAGGAATACCATGGAATCAAGTCTTGCCCAAAAAATCAGAAATAAACTGACTTTATAGCAAACCCTAGTTTTGGTACCCTCAGTCTAGGAGGAAATAGCACAGTCTCCAAATCCAAATTCCTCTGAATATGATGTGTATTCTCTCCAACAAAGATAAGATATGCCATTTGGTTGTGATAAAAACCCAAGGAGCTTTCCCATTGGAGCAATAAACCCAAGAATCTCAAAACCCTAATTCATGCACTGGTTAGGAGAGAGTGATCCACTTGAGATCCCTTGCCACTTGTGAACTCTTGATGATGTAGTAGGCCAGATTAGACCTTTCTGAAATGCCTCAGGCACCTTGACCCTATGCTAATGATATGCACACATGATAATGTAAGAGAATGATATGAAACATAAGCCAGTTAGTAAAAAAGTAAGGAGGGCAAATTTTGGGGTGCAACAACATCGCATGACAACTATTTTCGATAGCCTCTGCGCCACTAATTTGCTCCTCAGCTTCTCAGACACCACAATCGACCCATTGCCTGTGAGAGGGAATGGGTTGCATTGGGAAGCCTCCACTGAGGTTGATGGTCGACCTCGTCGCCCTCACCTATCTTAAGTGTATACTCAATCTTTCCACATGAGGCATCACACGCATTCCCATTAGCAGAAAAATAAACACATATATCAATTAGGAAAAGCAGTATATATATTTATCCTAATCATCCTAGACCTTTAAAGCTATGAATCCTATGTTCCTGACAGAAAATGGGTTCCCCGGCGGAAGCCCCAATCTGTGGTTTTCACACAAGAGAAGAGAAAAAAGGTTAGAAGAGCCCCACGGTGGGCGCCACTTTTAAATTTTCCACCTAATAGATGGGAAGAGAACAAGATCTCGCTACAAAGGTGAGATAGATCCTAATGACACGTCCCCAGTAGAGTCGCCATTTTTCTGTAGCGAGTGATTTTAGATGTGGTTGCGAAGCACGATCGCTCTGGTACTACAGCTCAATTCATTTTTTATCCTATTAAAGCTGATGAAGGAAGGGAAATAGATGTCTCAAATTAACCCTGCTTGCAAACTGAGGTTAAACAGTCAAAACTGTTGGTTTACAGATGCTACAAAGATTCGGGGTCTCTATTAGGTTTATTTTGTTAAAAGTGGTGTTTGGTCGATTGGTGGGAGGTTAAGATGTTAGGACGGATATATGAAAGTATGGGATTTTGGGAGGTTAAGATGTTAAGATCTTTTCTTTCAATCTTATGCCTACGTATTCCCGTTTACCGAAACAGGGAAATCAGAGCGTTCGTAGTTCCTCCTATTCTATGGGAGGAAATGGGTGTTTTGGTGTCTTGTTCAAATCCCAAGACATGAAGTGAAAGGTAGTTTGTATCTTGTTCAAAGCCCAAGATGTGAAGCTAAAAGGGTGTTGACTTTAGAGAGAATTTGTCATCTCTAAAGAGGGGGTTGTATGTCACAACTGTTTATAAAGGAGAATTACTTTAACCGGGATGTGTGAATCCAGAAATGCCATAATTTCCTTTATAGGAGATTTTTAACCTGAAGGAGAAGACTTTAACTCAGTGTATAGCAATGCTATCTTTCCTTAGGAATTTCTCATGCTAAAAGAGGGACAGTGGCATGGATGTAGATGATCCAGAGGCTTGCCGCTTACAGCAATTAGATGAAGGGAAAGGAGTTGTTGATGTTTGTGTATTGTGAACGAGGCACAGCTTTGATGCTAAAAGGTTGATTGGATCAGCCAGTGGTTTTCTTATACAAAGGCTAAGAGCAGGCTATGGGGTTGATCCTATAAGAGGATCTTTTATACTCAACAAGAGAGTGTTTTTGTATCTCGTACAAAGCCCGAGATGGAGGCTAAAATTTGTTTGGCTCAATAAGAACCTTTTTGTATCTCGTATAAAGCCCGAGATGGAGGCGAAAGGGGTGATTGACTCAATGAGGGAGTCTCTTATGTGTCTCGTACAAAGCCCGAGAGAGAGGGTAAACGTTGTTTGACTCAACGAGGGACTCTTTTGTATCTCGTATGAAGCCCGAGAGAGAGGCTAAACGTTTGCTTCACTGGGAAGAATCATTGTACAAAGCCCAAGAGGAGGCTATTGTAACTGTTTCAGTTGAGTGACAGATCCAGTATACTGATTTTAAAGAGAAAATCAGTTCTTATATGAGTAACATTGTACTCAAGGATTTGATTCGAGGATCAGGGTTATTCCCTATTCTTTAAGGAAATGGGAAATCCAAAGGGTATTGAGACTGTCCGAGTCTACAGGTTTTCTTCCTATTTAACGAAGGGGTCACTTAAGAATGTCTTTGAGACTCAAGGATATTAGATTGTTCGTGTCAAGAGTTTCATCTTTTGTACTATGCTTTGAGAAACAGTAGTAGACTCTTTGAAAGGACTGTTCTATGAAGATGACTAAGTTCTGTTCCTATACCTCTAGGAGGTCATCGGGACAATTTGTACGAAGCCCAAGAGGAGGCTAGAGACTTTTAAGAAGCCGAGAGGTCCTTGTACGAAGCCCAAGAGGAGGCTATCATTCCCGGAGGAAGAGATCATTATACGAAGCCTAAGAGGAGGCTGTGAATACTTCTAAGAAGCCGACGGGTCCTTGTACTAAGCCCAAGAGGAGGCGGGGATGCTTTTAGGAAGCCTGTGGGTCCTTGTACGATGCCCAAGAGGAGGCCGATTCTTTTAAGAAGCCCGTGGGTCCCCAAACCCCGAGAAATTCAAGACAGGCTATTCACAAGGAATAGATCAAGTCAGGAAAGTTCGAGAATTTGGAAGAAACTCAAAGATACCATTCACGGAGAATACATTCATCTCTGGGAGTATAGTTTCTTGACAATTCCTAATGAGGACAGTCGAAGAGAAGACTGTATCTGGTGATCTTATTGGGGATCTAGCTGTCTATTTCTACGAATAAACGAAACAGCTTTACCTAGTTCTAGACGTAGTTGCTGGGGAAACTCTAAATATCTATACTATTATTACATAGTTGATATGAGTTTATGAAAGATGACTTACAGCGAAACAGCCCCACAATACAGTTATATGTATATGAAAGCGGTAAATGAAAGCGTATAAACACTTACTCGGTTGTAGAGCTTCCATGCTGTTTGGTTAGTTGTTCAACAAAGACAGATTGAAAACAACAGTATATTCAAAATCAAAGGAGATAGTGCTTTGAAAAAGAAAGATTTGGGGCTTACAGCTCAAGGAGAGGCCCAGGGTTTTACCAGTGATTGCACTGTTAAATTTATACAGAGGGACTTATACAAGTGACTGAGGCCCAAAAAGGTTTTCTGTACAAAGGGACGGGTCTTACACTCTCTCAAGAGGCCCAAAAAGTTTTTAAAGAAAAAGAGTGGGGCTTATAACACGAGGGTAGGCCCAGATGACTTTTCGTTAAAAATGGCGATCGTGTCGAGGTTTTCTTTTAACGCAGAGGGACTTATACAATAAGTGAGGCCCAAAATTGTTTTGGTTAAAAGGGGGTTAGGTCTTTCACTCTATTAGAGGCCCAAAAGTTTTGAATGGGTCTTATAGCTCAAGGAGAGGCCCAAAAGTTATTTTTTCAAAAGGCGATGATCGTGCTGTTTGTTTTTGACGGTATCGGGACTTATACAATACACTGAGGCCCAAAAATGATTTGGTCAAAAAAAGGATTGGGTCTTACACTCTATTAGAGGCCCATGAGTGTTTGAAAATGATTTGTTTGAGTGAAAATCAAAGAAACCCTAATTTTATTCTTTAAGAGTAAATATTTAAAGAAAATCAATGAAAAATACCAAATAGGTTTGAATAAACCACTTGTGATTTTTGTTTAAGGTTTGAAAAATGAGGTATAAATCACAAGAGATATTAAAACTCATTTGGTCTTGATTCTTCAAGATGAATATTCATTTTAAAATGTTAAAAAATAATTAAAAATGAATTTATTCACAAAAATACTAATTATATTAAATAAATAATATAAACTTAATTTTTTTGTGGAATAAAATATTTCAACATTTTTGTGATTTTTTTCAAAAAGAACCGATCAAAAATAATTAAAATTGAAAGAGTTATTAATTTTCCAATTAATTAATAAAACATGAAAATATTGGAAAAAATGGCAAAATGTGAAGAAAACACAAAATGGCATGGGTGGGGTTTGAACCCAAGACCTCAAGGTTACAAGGCGCGCGCCTTACCACTGGGGTGGTGATACATCCATTGTTTGAAACAACACAATAAATATACAAGGCATGACTTGGTTTTAGGCCTGGCCCAAGGCAAGTTTTGGCAAGTTTTGGCTCATAAACGTGAAGGTCATAAATTTCTCAATTCTTAATGGTTTGAGACAAAATTTATATGCATCTGGACCAGAATATCATAAGGAATCCAATGGTGGTGGTAGTTTTTTCAGATCACACTTCCTCCTCAAAACCGGATAGTGGTTTTGAAAATGACCTATAATTGCATTTTCTATGCTACAACTTAGTACAATCATGGATTACATGGTGAATTAGCTCAAACAGAAAATATACAACATGTATGAGATGTTTAAGATCAGTGGACTTCAAAGCATTGCATGATTCAAAGATTCCAAGTTGTGAGGCTTACCTCTTTTTTGAGATTTTGGAGCTTTTGTGCAATCTGTCAAGCCTCTTGTTCCAGAAATGATTTGATGCTTTAGACACACTCAAATGATCCCTTAGAATCTTTTAGGATGATTGGAATTGACTGGTACCTGCAAAAACACAAACAGTCCCTTTCTTGCAAAAGGGGTTAAAAGTGACCAAAATAGTAACTCCCTCAAATGGTGTTCCAGATGGTGGGAACCATTTGGTACAGTTCAAGGATGATATTTGGAGTGTGTTTGAGGTTTTATCTGGTTTGGAAAGTGACTGAATCAAGATATGGCTTGAAAAATGCAAAAAAGTGCCATTTTGAGGTTTTGAGAAGTGACTTTGTGATTTTGTGATTACAGGCCACTTGTGATAGTTTGCACAGCTTACATATGATATATATGAGGTGTGTGTGTGTGATTGATTGTGATGGAAAAGCCCTCAAGCTCAAAAACTCAGAATTACTTGCTTTGGAAGGCAAATTTGAGGTGAAAGAAAAGATTTTGAGGAAAGCATCTGTTTGATGGCTTTGGTGTACTCAAACTGAGCACAAATGGGCTCTATTTATAGTAGAGCAAGTTTGTTTTCACAGCAATAGTGAATGGTGGCTGCAGCAGAGGTTTGGCCAATGTTGTCCAATGAGAATCCAAGTCTCCTCTAGCCATTGACTAGAGGTTAGGGCACAGGGTTGTGGTTCCCTTGGTCTTGGATAAGTCTTGACTGAATTCAGTTGAGAATGGCTCAGTTCATGCCACCTTGATGCTTCCATTGAATGCTCCAATCCAAAATTGGAGTCTTGTCCCTATTTTAGCAATTCTAGGTTCAACATGATATTTCTTGTTCCAAAGACTTTGGAGGCTTGGCTCAGTGATTGTCCCCTTTAGATTCAATCCTCATAGGTGTCCAAGTGGATAGGAGTATTTGGATTTTCACAATTTTGGCAAATCGAGCAAAAGTGCTAAATCTGTCTTGCCTTGACAGATTTCAACAAGGCAACTTGCCATTGTTATATCTCATGGCTCAAATTGAATTTGGTAATGTTCTTGGTCATTTTGGAAAGCCCTTACATGATACAACAATTGTTTAAACTTGTTTGGTTTTGATCTCTTTTGAATCCAAGTGAAAAATCCCACTACATTTGGAAAAAAGTAAAGGCAGATTCTGACTTAGTGAAATTTTCACTAAGTGTTGGAACAAAGTGACTTTTCTTGATTTTGATCACTCCATAACTCAAAATCCATGAGGAATTTGGACATAGGTCAGTATGAAGCTTTTGTAGAGGGAAATGTGATCTACAAATCAAGCTTTGAATGGGGAACAATGGCCTTGTGGTTTAGGAGTTATGGTCCTCCAAAGTTGGCACATTAGTGTCACTTTTTCCATAACTTATAAATTTTTCTAAGTTTTTATGGTGACCCCTTTTACAAGTTATCCCACTTTCTTTGATTTTTCTTGATGAATGATGATTCAAATCATATATTAACATCATTTTAGGGTTAAAAATCCATTTTGGTGAAAAATCTCAAAATGTCAAAGTTGACTTTTGTGCACAGTTGACTTTTTATCAGATGAATTCCAAACTGTGCAATTCTTCAGGAAATCATGTCCTTGACCTAAATCAAACTTGATGGACATGTTCCATGGGTGTCATAGGGTATATTGAATCATGTCTTAGGGTTTGGGAGCATGTCCTGTTCAAAATTCAAAGTTACAGTTGACTTTCCTCGCGAAACCCTAATTGTGGTGCAGATGAAATTGAGACTTGTTGCTCAAGCTTCTTGGATTAATCCATTGTTGAAAATGGATCAATATAGTATATTAAAGCCCCCTAAATCATGTCTTTAGGTCTTAGTTCATGATTTGTCCCAATAGTCAACTTAGGGTTGAATTAGGTCAAGAAACCCTAATTCCTGATTTTTTATGTATGCATCCCCTGAGGTTAAATTGACTTGATGATTGGGTCCATGATGTTCCATGGAGTATATTAGTATATGTTTTGAAGCAATGGCTCATGCCCAGAGGAAAATCTCCATCTGGAGGCCCTGGTCGACCAAAACCCTAATTTGGTGACACTGGCGATCTTGAGACTTGATCCACCTAGAAGAGAGCAGCCTTGTGCTTAATCCTTGAAGTGGGACTCCTTTTGATCCATTGTGGATATTTTAGAGGCTAGACAAGTTGAAGATCAAGTCATTCCTTGATTGATCCTTTGTCTAAGGCTCTGAGAGGGCTTAAAACCCTAATTTTGATTGTAGTGAATGCTCAACAACCCTTGAGGCATTTGATGAGGCATGATGGTCCATCCATATTGTGATGATGATTTGCACAATGATGGGAAATCTTAGTGGTCAAAATTTGGGGTATGACACAAGGATTGAATGGTTTTGTGAACGGATGGATTTCAAATAATGTTGAGTTCTTCCTTTCCAATTTGGCACATTTCCATTGGCTGATGCTTGGGTTGAAAAGTCAACATATTCATTCTTGCTTCCTATTGGCCACTTGGAAATGAAAATAATTCTGATAATTTGTAACACCTTCTCTCCTTTCTTTTTGGTCACGATGGGTTATGAGACATAGGCTTAGGAAATAAAAATGGTCTTGCCTAAGCAAAGGTGATTAGGAAAAATAAATAATAATGGACTTGGCAATGATTAGGATTAAATGAGGTTTAGGAGAATTAAATTGAACAATTGGAATAAAGTTCATAAAGTGAAAAGGTTAGTGAAATAGGTTTAGAAAATGAAGGTGACAAATGAGGGTAGATAAAATGAGTAGAAATTTGGTCATGGTGGGGTTAGGGTTAGGGAGGCATCTCTTAGAGACTTGCTTGATTTAATGCTCCGTCCAAAAGACCTTGATCAATTACTCCTTGAATTTCCTCGAGGCAAACCTGATAAAAAAACAAACACAAGCAAAAACCTGATAAAACGGGTTAGCTATGCGGCATGATTGACCTGATATGATATGCAAAAGATCAATGGATCTAAGGGGAAAATTTGGGGTACAACAATGGTGTTGTCGAATTACGAGGGTAAAGTGGGAACCACCATGGGTGTGATACAAGTATATCTGACAATCGGAACCATCACAAGGCCGACAATGTTTATGGTAATTACTTCAAAGGCGAATTATAACCTGCTGCTAGGCGGGGAATGGATATATCGCATAGGTGCAGTCCCTTCGTCGATGCACCAAAAGATAACAATATGGCGTGTTGATGGGATTGTCGAGAATATAGAAGCTGATCAAAGTTACTTTCTGGCAGAAGTAAACCAGGTTGACAAGCGAAGCTTTGACAGAAATCTGGCTCATATTGCTCCTTGTAGTCCTGCAACCTTCAACATGACGTCAACTGACAACGTCTTTTGCTCACTATACCTTTATCCCACCCACGGGTTTCAGTGGGATAGAGAGGTAGTTGGCGAAGAAGATTATATTTTTGGAACCTCACACATCCGGCCAACTGGCTGGGGCAGCGAATTTAGTGACAATGAGTGAGTCACTAGTTCTTGAAAAGATCGCGACTTATATAGCCGAGAATAAACTCAAAGCGGCCTTAGATGCCGAAGTAAAGTACATGGCTGTCGAACCCAACGAGATCGAAGCAGATCAACAAGGTCTTGGAAGGGATTTTGATAAAGATCCACCTGATAAGGATCAAGGAGATTTGCAAAACCAAAGGCTCGACGCGATCTATGACGATGAGGCTTTGGGCTTTGAGAAGGATCCATTAGCAGCAAACATCAAGATAATGGCACAGGATCCACTCGAAGAAATCGACTTGGGGTCGGGGGCAAAAAAAAAACCAACATACATCAGTACAAAAGTGAGCCCCTAACTCAAGGTCGAAATAGTCCAGTTGCTGAAGGAATTCAAGGATTGTTTCGCACGGGACAATGACGAAATGCCCGGTCTGGATAGGAATCTGGTCGAACTAAGGCTACCAATAAAGCCTGGGAGAAAACCTGTTAAGCAAACTCCAAGGCGATTCGCACCAGAGATCCTCTCAAAGATTAAAGAAGAAGTCGAAAGGCTCCTCAGATGCAAGTTCATCCGCCCGACCAGGTATGTCGAATGGATTGCCAATATAGTTCCTGTAATAAAGAAAAATGGCAAACTAAGGGTATGCATTGATTATCGAGATTTGAATTCTGCTAACCCCAATGGATGAATATCCTATACCAGTGGTGGAAATGCTTGTCGATTCTGCCGCAGGCCATGAGTACCTTAGTTTGCTTGATAGGTACTCTGGTTATTACCAAATTTTTATTGCTGAGAAAGATGTTCCTAATACGACATTTCGATGCCCTGGAGCCTTAGGCACCTATGAATGGGTGGTAATGCCTTTTGGCTTAAAGAATGCTGGGGCAATATACCAGCGTGCAATTAGTTCGATTTTTCACGATTTCATTGAGGCTTTTATGCAGATTTATATTTACGACATCGTTGTTAAGCCTGTTTCAAGAAAAAGTCATATAGACCATCTTCGACAGTCCTTTGAAAGGATGAGGAAGTTTGGTTTGAAGATGAATCCTCTTAAATGTGCGTTTTGTGTGCAGACGGGAGACTTCCTAGGCTTTGTGGTCCACAAGAAAGGGATCAAAATCAATCACAACAAGGCCAAGGCAATAGTAGATGTCGCTCCCAGGATTTTCATCCAAGTACAAACGCGAAAGTGGCGCAGAAACAGAGTCGCCAGCAATGTGTATTTATCCCAAGAGAGGGAAAGGAAACACAGCATAAACCTAGGGGAAGGAAAGAGCATGGTCTTGTGACCAAGAAAACTGGGTTCGGGAGTCAGTTACGCGAAGGGAAGGTATTAGCACCCCCACACATCCATCGTACCCGATGGGATCCACGCTTGTTGTCTCGATCAAAGGGTGTCGTCGACTGGAGCTCCACTGCTAGAGAACTGGAAAAGAAAGGTAGAAAGGAAGGGGGAAAAAAAGAAAGGAGAGAGAACAAGAAGCAAATGTAGGGAAAATAAAATAAGTGCTCGAATGGGCCGTACCCCACTGCCTACGTATCTCATCGGGAACATGAGAATCAGAGCGACGTAGTTCCCCTCAGCTAAGGGAAAGTTGTTTGTGTTTTTTAGTGGAAACGTCGGAGTGTGCGTCCCAGCAGTTAGGTGTTGCAGCTCGCTGTATGGTGACTTAGGCGTTACCTGTTTGCGGTAGAATGGACATGACGAATACTTAAGGAATAGAATGAAGGAGATGAGAAGAGAATTGTTTGTTTGTATTTTAAGAAAGAAGTGTTTTGATTATTTTTGTGTTTTGTAACACGCATTGTATTTAAGTCTCTCATGTAGGATCGAATGTCTCGCATATCGACCCAAGACGGGACGTACGCTAAACATTCTAAGAAAATGAGAGAATACCCCTCACTATCTTATTCTCACATAAAAGGCTCAAATACAATACATGTTATGCCTTTTGTTAAGTTTTTTTTTTGCTTTTGTTTAGAGATGAGAAGAAGAGAGACTCAAAAGGTTGAGAAAGGTAAAGTCTAATGAGGGAGACTAAGACTCAAACCCTAAAATTATCATATATGGATGTTCCTATGGTTAATGTGGTTTAAGAAACCTAATCCTAAGAGAAAGGAGAAGAAGAGTGAATTAAACAACTCACTTCTAAAATAGAAGATGAGTTATAACTCAAAAGGGAGAAGAAAGAAGTTATTCAAGGAAAGCATATAAACGCTTATCATGATCACAAGTTGAATGATTAAAGGAGATAAGAGAAAATGGAAGAAAGAAGTGTATGTGGAAGCATATCCACACACTTACTTACCATTAGCACCTACATGAAAAGGTTAGTTCAAAATCTATTTACAAGTAGTGAAATAAGGAAAGAATAACAAGTAATGATTAAACAAATTAAGAATCAATGGATAAAAATCCTAAGAGATGAAAATCATTCAAGGTCAGAACCTATGCTCTAAGGATGTTCTCTAATGTTAAGATATTAAACATGAACAAACTATGCACCATTAAATGTCCTAAACATCAAAGAAGTGCACTATGGAAGTAAAAGATGAAGAATGAGTGAATATGCAATGTGATCATGCATTGATGCTTCATAAAAGATCAAGATCAGAATCATATATCATTTACAAATGTCTTATAATGCATATGAATCATCATACAAGTCATGGATGCAATGATATAAGTAAGAGAAATAAGATGAAGAAGAGATAAGAAAGAAAGAAACAATTTCCAATTAGATGCACAAAGTGACATACCAAAAGTGCATAACATGTGAAATGATTAATGAATGCATATGGGTAGTGGCATACCATTGATGAGATACAAATTAGATGAATTAAAAGTCATACAAAATGTACACATGAAACATGTAGAGCTTAAGAAGAGAAGATGCAAGAATTAGGACAAAAATTATTCATGTAGGGATGACATTTAGAACAATTATGTACAAATGAAAAAGAATGAAAACAAATGACCTATAATCATGGTTCAAGATGACCTATAATATCATACAAATTACCTATAATATCATACAAAGTAAACACAAGAGGTGGCACAAGTGCCTCAACAAAATCATATGAGAATGAAGTAAAAGAATATGCATACATGGTACTTCAAATACAAGGCATCAAACAAATATCAAAGCACATGAGAAAATTGTAAAAATAGGTCATAAACAATCCAAGTCATAAGCAAAAACATGTACCAAAACTTATAGCAAAACTCAAAAGAAAACATGAGCAAAGAATTTCGCAAAATCACATTGAAACAAACCAAAAGGAAGTGCAAAGATGAACATGAAAACATGTGATAAAATGACTTTAAAAATCAAAAGAAAATTGGTTTAGATGCTTCAAGATGTCCTTTAACCAATACAAAAAGAATTGATGAAAAACAGTGTATGAGATAAGAAAAATAAAATGTGCAAATTCAAGTGTTCATGAAGAAACTCACTCAAAAAGAAATTGAAAAGAAATTATGGAATTATGAGATAAAATTCATGAAATTAGAATTAAAAAATATGGAAAATTATTTTAATGTCTAAGGATGCTATTTGAATTTTTATGGAATTATTTAATGTGTTTTAGTATTTTTAAAAGAAGACAATCAAACAAGTGTACAAAAAAGAAAATAAAAATGTAAAGAAAAGAGTGCAGGGGGTGCAGCATGAGTAAAAAACAAGTTAAAATGAAGATTGGGCCCAGAACATGGGAGTGTGAAAAGCATTTGAGGTTCAGTCCATTAAGGCGCGTGTTTGTGTATGTTAAGGTGCATTTCAGTTAACATGTGATTCAATCATAGCCACACAATCAGGTCAATCAAGATCAATCATTAAAGTATGCTAATCCAATAGTCCATAAAGCAAGCACATGATAATTCTCCTACACACACGCACACACAATCAATTCAGAGAGCAAAAGAAGTCACGTGAGATGCAACACCCTCATTAATATTTTGGCAACGTATTAGACGTAGGATCAAACGGCCGTGATTTAAACTGGATCTTAAAACGCTAGACGAACCTCATCGGCCGGAGAAGGACCTCCGGTCATCTTCTCCGGCCACTCTCTGGAAAATGCAACCTCAAAACCTCCAGAAATTAATAAAACATATACCATTCAAAAGAGGAACTCATGCACATCACGAATCCACAAGTATTTTTCACATATCAATCACATATAAAGAGAATCGAGGAGATGAAAATTTCCCTAGGTTTTGAATCTACACCTCTAAGAGGCCTATCAACTAGCCGGAGACGAATAATGCTTCTATTAAGCTAAAAACAACAGAAAAAACAAGTTAAAACAACATAAATTCGTGCAATAAAGTTGGAGAAATTAGAACCTGAACTTTGCAGAAACTTGAATCAAAAGAAAGCCAGAGATGCTGCCTTGAATTCTTGAGCTCTAATGTGGCCAAATAAAGGCTATGGAACTTGAGATCTTGAAGAAAATAGAATGAGATTCCAACTGAACCGAAGCTGCAATTGATAAAGTGAACTTAATCTTCCTTGTTCTTGCTCACTGATGAACCATTAATGGAGAGAGTGATGAATAGATGAAGATGATTATGAGATTGTGCAGAGAGAAAGAGTTTCAGAGAATAACTTGAGAATGAGAGTTTGTGGAATGTGAGAGAATTCGAGCAAAATGAAGTGTTTTTTCAAAATCTGAGTGAGTTTGTGATTATATATGTTGAGTTAGTGTGTTAACTAGTTTGGTTAAGTGAGTTTGAGCTGGGTTGAGTGAGTTTCATCTAACTAACCGAGTCAAGTTAGTTAGTGGCGAGTTGGTGAGGTTGCTATGGTGTGGGGAAGTTCATGGTGGTGATGAAGTCATTGCTGCAGAAACTTGTAGAGCAAGTTTTCCCACTTTCCTCTTTCATGTATGATGGATGGCATGTCATGTATGTGTAGGAGAATGTTTGTCCAAATGAAGCAAGGAGCAGCTGGTATGAAGCATGTGTGTGAATTAAATAACCAAGCCAAGAACAATGTATAATAACTCCAACTTTGGTAGCTTGTTATCAATGAAAACATGGAGCTTTGGTGATGAAATTCTTCACGTACATTGCATAGATGATGAGATTTTGATGCCACTGGAAAGAGGAGACCTAAGAGAACAAGATTGGTATGGAAATCAGATTGAATGGAGGTTGGTAAGATGGTGTAAAATGGCTTAAAACATCAAGGAAACAAGACTGGTACATGGGCGTGTGACCTGGTGCGTGCATGGCAACATGATTTGAGGAAATTTCAGCATGAGACCCTCAACTTTGAACCACCATAACTCCTTCATAATTTGTTCAAATGGAAAAATGTCCAACATCAACGTTGAAGAGGACATTGAGATGAACAACTTTGATGTTCAACATTTTTTCATTTGAAGCATTATTCAATGAGAAAAATGACTTGACATTTGGTACACCAAGTGTTTGATGAAATTATGGCCTGGAGGCCTGAGCTTGCCTTGCCATGACTTGGTTTTTGCCTTGATTTTACCAAACTTTGATTGATCATAACTCCCTCAATTTTGATCCAATGGGAGAGTTCTTTATATGGATTTGAAGCTTAGAGTGTGAACTTTAATTGGCTTAACTTGGGCCTGAAGTTTGGAGCTTTTATCTTGAAGAAAGGAAGCCTCAAAGTGTGGTGCAAAATGGTCCAAACTTGCCATTTTTGGAAACCCTAAGTTTCTAAAAATGGAAACTTTGTACATTTCTTGATTTTTCATGATCCCTCCATCATTTCTTGATCAAATCTTGTCCATTGACCATATGTAACTTGAATTTCATGAATTTGACCCTAAAAAGTCAGGAGCTGACTTTTTCACCGCACAATTTACTTTTTCCCCAATTTCTTGATTCTCAAGCAACTGACCAATTGAACCTCTTCTGAAATGAACCAATGGCCAATCTTCCATCCTTAGATACTTGATATCATGTAGAAAACATTGAGATCAAGTTTGAACCAGAATTTCTCAGGAGACTGCTTGAACCATAAACCCTAATTTAGACTGTTTTGTTAGGAGGTGATGCACTGCCCTATCTTCTTGATGAATTCCCATCTTCCAATGACTTGTGGGATCAATTGGGATGATATATGATGTAAGAGACCCTTGAGGTTTGTTTGAAGACCCTTGACTCTTGTTCTCTTGCTTTGGACGATCAATACCTTTGAAAATCAACTGATCACATGCCCTTATGCAAGATGTATGCTATGTTTTATTTTTCTATGCTTGAATGCAATGTGATGCAATGAAAGTATATGCTAAATGATATGAAAAATGAGAGGGAAAATTTTGGGGTATTACAGCTGCCCCTATTCAATCACTGTAGACCTGAATAGATGATAGCGATTGCTGTCAGACTTTCAAGGTATGGAGGGATTGAATACCGAAAATAACCAGAAAATTTGCACTCTGTGGAGAAGAAGAAAAGGGATATAAACCCAACCAAATGAACTCTGCTTGGATAAAAACAGAGATGTCTTTTAAACGATGCCAGATGACTGCTGGCTTGCCACACTGAGGGTGGACTTTAAGAATGTCTTTTAGCACGACGCCAGACGACTACTGGCTTGCCACACTGCGGGTGGACTTTAACAACGTCTTTTAGAACGATGTCAGTCGACTACTGGCTTGCCACACTGCGGGTGGACTTTAAGATTGTCTTTTGCACGACGCCAGATGACTACTGGCTTGCCACACTACGGGTGGACTTTAAGAATGTCTTTTGTATGACGCCAGATGACTACTGGCTTGCCACACTGCGGGTGGACTTTAACAACATCTTTTGTACGACGCCAGCCGACTACTAGCTTGCCACACTACGGGTGGACTTTAAGAATGTCTTTTGTATGACGCCAGATGACTAATGGCTTGCCATACTATGGGTGGACTTTAACAATGTCTTTTAGAACGACGCCAGCCGACTACTGGCTTGCCACACTGCGGGTGGACTTTTACCTTCTTGCCACCCTAAGATGGACTTTTGCCAATCTGCGGTTGGACTTGTCGATTTGCCACCCTAAGATGGACTTTTGCCAATCTGCGGTTGGACTTTGCTGACTTGCCACCCTTGGATGGACTTTTGCCAATCTGCGGTTGGACTTTGCTGACTTGTCACCCTTGGATGGACTTTTACCAATCTGCGATTGGACTTTGATGCTTTGCCACCCTAAGATAGACTTTTGCCAATCTGCGGTTGGACTTAGCTTTGTCTTTTGGATGAAATCAGTTGACTACTGACTGGCCACACTGTGGGTGGACTTGTGCAAAATTCCAATACTAGATTACGCTCTGCATGCATGTCAGACGTCTCTGCTGACTCTGCTGAGAAACAATGATTAATGATTTGACCTTAGAGACTCCTGAAAGGATGGTATCTCTGCTGGAGAATGAATGAACATTCCGTCTGCTTCGAATTGCCACGCTTGCCAAAAATAAATTGGACTTTGAGATATGAGGAAGTGATGACTCTGCCAGGAATTATTTCATCTGTCTGGGGATGAATTCTGATCATAGCAACTCCGCTGGAGGAATGACATCTTTCCGACTTGGCTAGGGAAAGAATGTACTAATACTCTGCTGAGGAAGAGATTTTGTTGATCTGTTATTCCTCTGCGGGGAGAAAAAACAACTCAGCTGGGGAGTATTACTGGCACGATTCAATGCTGAACTCTGCGGGGATACAACTACCAGAGATACGATCCTGCTTGGGATCGGAACTACTCCGTAGGGGATATGCAGATCCTGGCTAGAATACGTTTCGTCGCGACTTATTGGGAAAGAGTCCTTAGAGATCTGCTAGGAAAACACAAATAAATCCACTGTGATCTGTTGAGGAGCAAAGTTGTCAAGCTTAAAATAAAAGCCACATTGTCCCCCGCTATGCAAACCCTCCGCTTGATGACTCCACTGGGGATAATGAGTTGACAACGAACTCTGCTAGAGAGAACCTCTTCAAAGCGTCTCGTGCTGGGAATGCCCCTTGAGAGGATCTTACAGAAGACCAAGCATCTTCAAACTCTTAGGCAAATGCCAAGACTTGAGCTAGACATATTATAATTGAGAGGTTACGCTACTGGGAATAATGAATTGGAACACCTCTTGCCGGGGAATTTTCAAGATGCCCCGTGCTTGGGAGGGTCAACAACTTGTTTTTGCTCCATGACACCAGGTTGATCTGAAGAAATCGTCCCAAGAGGATTTTACAGAAGATTTGGCATCTCCAAACTCCTGGACACTCACTGAGTCTTGAACCTCAACTGCGGGGTAACTCTACTGGGGATTTTACAACCGTTATCGACATAGAAAAGCTTGTAGCTGTTGGAAGTACTGAATATGAGAATTGACTTAATAAGATGCAACATTACCCAGTTGAAATTGACTTGTCAATATCAAATCGTCGTGAGTGACCATCAGCCGATCACTGGATGCACTTAGTAGAAATTGCGACAAAAGAATGACATGTGAACCTCTTCCTGAACCTGACTACCCCAGTATTCTGCATGGGAATGAGTGATTGCTCGTCTAGGAGGAATGACTCTTGTGCTTGAAATCACTTGGGTCTATTACCTGCAATAAAAGAATACACACACATGCTCTGGAATATTGCGTGGTTTGAATCCACCATCCAGGATTACTTAACATTCAAAGTAATTTTAAATATTTTTCTGCGCATGTTATTGTAAAGCCACAATGTTTTCAAATGCAATGTTTTATCAAAAATTCGAACATTTTTGCTAGGGATGGCAGGCATACCCAAACCCGCGGGGCCCACCCGCACCCGAACACGAGTCAACGGGTGAAAACCCGAGTTGACTGGGTTCGGGTTCGGGTTCGGATGCCACCCGATATTTCGGGTGCGGGTTTGGGTAGTGTGAAACCCGCACCCGAAACCCGAAACCAAACCCGCTTAGACATGAATTTACATAAGTGTCCCTAAATATATATGTAGACTTTAATTTTAATTGTAATGTTAAGATGTTGAACACCTTAATTTTAATTGTAATGTTACCAAACTTGATGGAAAGTTGTAATTTAATTCCTTAATTTCTTTGAGAGACTTTGATGGAATTCTTTTGTTTCAAATTTCAATGTTACTATTGTATTTTTGTGTTTTTGCTACGGGTTCGGGTTCGGGTGGAAAAACCCGAACCCAACGTGTGTGGGCGTGGGTGTTATTTTGTCACCCGAATAACCTTTGGGTTCGGGTTCGGGTTCGGGTGGTGATTTTGGGTGCGGATTTGGGTAGTATGAAACCCGCACCCGACCCGACCCATTGCCATCCCTAGTTTTTGCGAACAAAGCAGTAAAACAAAATAAGCTCTTGACTGAAATTCAATTTATTGATTGAAATGCCCAGAATAGGCAAGTACATCAGGAAGCAATCCCTGGAAAGAGGAGATTGCTGAAAATTGAGAAAAGAAACTACCCTAATGGCAATGTCAAAACGGCATTCCACTGAGTTTCAATTCCGCTAAGGCCAGTATGTCTTCAAGACTCCCCGACCTTGCCTTCTGAGGAGTGATCAGACCGATTCCTACCCTTTGGAATGTCAGTTGTTGAAACGGTAATGGAGTACAGATAACTCAGACCACAATCATTCGCTTAAATCCCTCTTTTACGTGGACCACCCTTTCGGGTTTTCAATCCACTGGGATACCCTTTTTTGCCTGAGTTGTCCTTGCGGATTTTCAACTCACCGGGTGTACAAATTTTTTTATTTTATCCCTAATTTTTGCCCGAACCTTTTTATTCTGTTTTTATGGTTCACCGGGATGCCCTTTTTTGCCTGGACTTTTCTTTTTTTTGTCCAGCGGATCTATTTATGCGAAGTATTTTTTCACTACGTCTGAGTTGACAGGGGATGAAAAGTCTTCGCCATCCATGGTTGTAAGTAATAAGGCTCTGCCCGAGAAGACCTTCTTAACCACGAATGGACCTTCATAGTTGGGAGTCCAATTGCCCCTGTAATCTGTACTAGGAGGAAGGATCCTTTTGAGTACTACATCTCCAACTTTGTAAACTCGAGGACGCACCTTTTGGTCGAATGCCTGTTTCATCCTCCGCTGGTATAACTGCCCATGACACACAGCTGCCAGTCATTTCTCTTCAATAAGGCTCAACTGATTAAATATGGCACGAACCCATTCAGCTTCATCTAACTTGACATCCATCATGACTCTGAGGGACAAAATCTCTACTTCAACCGGTAAGACTGCCTCCATACCGTACACAAGTGAGAATGGTGTTGCCCCAGTGGATGTGCGTACTGACGTTCGGTACCCATGCAAGGCGAACGGTAGCATCTCATGCCAATCTTTATATGTGACAACCATTTTCTACACAATCTTCTTAATATTCTTGTTGGCCGCCTCCACAGCCATTCATCTTCG
This sequence comes from Lathyrus tuberosus, assembly GCA_022829125.1. Classification (NCBI taxonomy): domain Eukaryota; kingdom Viridiplantae; phylum Streptophyta; class Magnoliopsida; order Fabales; family Fabaceae; genus Lathyrus; species Lathyrus tuberosus. The sequence continues at coordinate 5,879,476 of JALAZF010000338.1, read as the reverse complement.
GGCGATAAGGAGAAGAATTGTGATGTTCAATTTTGAAGTCTCGGCACAGCTCAGCCATCATTTTATTATTCAGATTAGAACCATTATCAGTAATGATTCTCTCGCGCACTCTGTAGCGACAAATGATATCCCGTTTCAGGAAATGAGCTACCATTTGCTTAGTGACGTTGGCATAAGATGCTGCTTCAACCCATTTAGTGAAATAATCAATGGCGACCAAGATGAAACGATGGCCGTTTGAAGCAGTAGGCTCAACTTTTCCAATCATATCAATGCCCCACATTGCAAAGGGCCAAGGAGAGGACATGACATTCAACGGATTTGGAGGCACATGCACTTTGTCTGCATAAATCTGGCACTTGTGACATTTGCGGGCGTACTTGCAACAATCTGTCTCCATTGTCAACCAATAATACCCCGGCCTCAATAGTTTCTTTGCCATTGCATGTCCTCCGGCATGGGTACCGAAAGAGACTTCATGCACTTCCTGCATTAACAGGTCTGCTTCGTGTCTATCCACGCATCTGAGCAGAACCATGTCAAAATTTCGTTTGTACAGTACGTCATCTTGGTTCAGGAAAAAGCTACCAGATAACCTTCTCAAAGTCTTCTTATCTTTGGTAGATGCCCCAGGCGGGTACTCTTGACTTTTCAAAAAACACTTGATGTCATGAAACCACGGCTTGTCATCAGACGTTACATCGACAGCAAACACAAATGCAGGTCTGTCAAGACGAGACACTTCAATCTTGGGTACATGGTTCCACCTTTGCACTTTGATCATAGAAGACAATGTGGCCAAGGCATCAGCAAACTTATTCTTGTCTCGAGGAATATGGTACAACTTCACTGTTGTGAAAAACGTCAACAATCTCCTCGTATAATCTCTATACAAAACCAGATACGCCTGGTGTGTGTACCAACTCCCTTTCACTTGATTAACTACCAAAGCTGAATCACCGAAAATATCGAGGGTCTTAATTCGCAAGTTAATCGCCTCCTTAATCCCCATTATACAGGCTTCATACTCTGCTTCATTGTTGGTGCATCCGAAGGTTATTCGGGCAGTGAAAGGCATGTGAACACCTTCCGGCGTGATAAGAACTGCTCCAACTCCGCATCCATTCATGTTGACAGCCCCATCAAACATCAAACTCCATTTGGACTCAGGGTCTGGCCCCTCCTCTGGGAGTGGTTCCTCGCAATATTTAGCTTTGAGAAACATGATGTCCTCATCAGGGAAGTCAAATTTCATGGATTGGTAATCATCAATCAGCTGTTGCACAAGATAATCCGACAAGATACTTCCTTTGATGGCTTTCTGAGAAGTATACTGGATATCATATTCTGTCAAGACCATTTGCCACCGTGCAACTCTGCCTGTTAGTGCTGGTTTCTCAAAAATGTACTTGACAGGATCCATTTTGGAAATCAACAAAGTTGTGTGCCTGAGCATATACTGCCTCAATTAATTAGCAGCCCATGCAAGTGCACAACATGTTTTCTCAAACATTGAGTACCGGGACTCACAGTCATTGAACTTTTTGCTCAAGTAGTAGATAGCATGCTCCTTCCTACCTGTCTCATCGTGTTGACCGAGAACACAACCCATAGATCCTTCAAGCACTATTAAATACATTACCAAAGGTCTCCCTGGAACTGGAGGCATGAGAATTGGAGGTTCCTGCAAGTATTCTTTTATTTTATCGAATGCCACTTGGCAATCGTCATTCCACCAGACCATTTGATCTTTTCTTAGCAGTTTGAATATTGGTTCGCATGTGGCTGTTTGGTGAGATATGAACCTTGCAATGTAGTTCAATCTTCCTAAGAAACCACGAACCTCTTTTTCTGTTCTCGGCTCAGGCATCTCTTGTATTGCTTTAACCTTGGCAGGATCAACCTCAATTCCTTTTTCACTTACGATGAAACCCAACAGCTTTCCAGAACGCGCCCCGAAAGTGTACTTGTTTGGATTCAATCTCAAGCGGAATTTTCTCAACCTTTCAAACAACTTTTTCAAGTTAATTAGATGTTCTTCCTCCCTTCGCGACTTGGCAATCATGTCATCCACATAACATTCAATCTCTTTGTGAATCAAGTCATGAAATAATGTTACCATTGCCCGCTGATACGTTGCCCCTGCATTTTTCAACCCAAAAGGCATCACTTTATAACAGTATATACCCCAGGGGTAATGAACGTGGTCTTCTCCATATCCTCAGGTTCCATCTTAATCTGGTTGTACCCGGAGAAACCGTCCATAAATGAGAACACTGAAAACTGAGCTGTATTATCAACCAGCACGTCAATGTGAGGTAGTGGAAAATCATCTTTCAGACTAGCTCTGTTGAGATCTCGATAATCCACACACATTCTAACCTTTCTGTCCTTCTTTGGTACCGGTACGATGTTGGCAACCCAGGGAGGATAATTGGTCACAACAAGAAACCATGCATCCCACTGCTTCTGAACCTCTTCTTTAATTTTTATAGCCATATCGGGATGAGTCCGACGAAGTTTTTGCTTGACCGGCGGGCATTCTTCTCTCAATGGCAGCCTGTGCACAACAATATCAGTATCCAACCCTGGCATGTCCTGATAAGACCAGGCGAAGATATCAACATATTCACACAACATTTCAATCAAAGCTTTCTTTACATCTGCTTGCAGGTTGGCGCCGATCTTGATCTCCTTCTTAACATCCTTGGTACCAATATTGATGATCTCTTGATGAGGCTGGATGGCCCTTTCCTCTTATTTTAACAATCTGGCCAGTTCCTCAGGGAGTTCACAACCTTTCTCATCCCTTTCTTCGGCTTGATAAATCGGTTTGTCAAAGTCATACATAGCCATAGCTGAACCGTTATCAATGGAATCCAGAGGATCAAATCTGCACGAACGGGTTCATACTTTATTTTAGAATTTATTTTAAAACAAAAAGAAGCGAAACATTGCCATTTTTAATTTTTTGTGAAAAATAAAGAAGAAAGACAGAGAACGAAATTTGAGTGCAAAACATCCTTTATTGATGATTAAAATTGCAAATGAAAATGTGTGGCCCTACAAATGGATCTGAACGCCTTGGGCAGAGCGCCAGATTTTAACATGCATTATGATTAAAGAAAAACAAAGAAAATTACTCTGTTTAAAGAGTAACTTGGACAATTTCTTCAATGGACCGGTTTTACAATTGTTGTCCCGAGGCACGTGGGCGTACCCAATTGTCCAAGTCACAGTCACTGTCAATGCCATCTTTTGTAGCTGCACAAGACTGGTCTGGGTAAATGATTCCACCACTGCTGAAAGTGATGGGTCCACTGTACTTTGCAAACGAAGCCATAGAGGGTTGATAGCCAATACCAAACTTATCCTCCTTCATTGATGTCTCTATCAGCTTGCCTCAGCATTGGGCGTTACCTGCTCTAACAACCTCGACAGCTTGCTTATAAGACGAAATGGACGTGCCGGCTCTATCTGGTGTAGGGGAAGATTCAGGCACTTTATCAATATTCACTGCCTCGAACAACTGCCAAAGCATTTCATGGATTTCCCCATCCATTTCAACATACTTGAATATAGACAAATGACTGACAAAAATGTCCTCTTCACCACACACAGTCACTACTTGTCCCTCAAACTCGTATTTCAGCTTTTGATGTAATGTGGATGTAACAGCCCCGGCCGCATGAATCCATGGGCGACCTAATAAATAGCTGTAAGCAGGCTGTATATCCATCACGTGGAATGTAGACTTGAACACTTGAGGTCCAATTTACACAGGTAATTCCACTTCCCCGAATACAGATCTTTTCGTCCCATCGAACGCTCTGACAACCAAATCACTTGGCCTTAAAATCAATCCATCAACTTCTAGCTTCATCAGCGCCTTCTTAGGCAATACATTGAGCGAGGAACCAGTGTCTACCAACACGTGGGACAACACCGCACCCTTACACTTCATTGTAATATGCAGAGCTTTGTTGTGGTTTCTACCTTCAGACGTCAAATCTCGGCTCGTGAAACCCAATCCATGGCTGACATTGACATTAGAAATCACACTCTCGAGCTGATTGACGGTAATTTCCTATGGAACATAGGCTCTCTTCAACACTTTCAGCAAAGCCTCTCGGTGCGTATCAGAGCACATCAATAATGACAAAATTGAGATCTTTGAGGGCGTCTGGTTCAATTGATCGACGATTTTGTAATCACTTTTCTTTATTATTCTCATAAACTCTTCTAGCTCGTTGTCGAAGGAAATTTTGGTATCTGTTTCAGGTACGAGCACACTCTCAGCCACTTGTTTTCCTTTAGCTTTCGCCGCAGCCTCGACTTCTTTATCACTTCGAAGGGTTTGGGGAGCAAACAACCTTCCACTCCTGGTAAATCCACCTACACCACCCACGTTATCAATATTTGAACTAGCCAATGTTCCGACTTCCTGCTTTTTCCCCTCATAGTACACATCTGCCCCATAGTGCCATAGGATTGCTTTCTTAAAGGTAAACGGAACTGGTCCTGGCACCTTGATGGTAACAGGACAGGAGCTGCCCTTACAGGTACCTGAATTTTAGCAGGAGTATAATAAATTATCACAGTTGACACCTCGTCAATATCTTTCACAACCCGGTCAAACTGTAGACGACCTTCATTGATCAGATTCTGCAAACCAACTCTCAATTTATCACAACCATTCTCTTGACCCATACATTCAGAACAATCTTGGTCACAACTCGGGAACACCTGTCCCTTCAACAGACGATCTTTCACAACCAGCAATGAAGTCTTCACCTGATTGATATCCGTCACCAAGTTCAACCTCCTTCCGTCCTTAATGGAGTGCACATCTGCCACACCGTGATTAGGCATGGGGTTCTGGAGAACATTAGGAGGTAGAGAGAAATTGATTGCTTTAGCATCTATCATATCTTGCACCTTATTTTGAAATGCCCATCACTTTTCGGTGGTGTGTCCCGGAGCACCTGAATGGAAATCGCAGCGAGCATTAGCATCATAATTGGTTGGCAAGTTACCAACAGCAGGAGGTCTCGTGGTACGAAGCTCAACCAACTTCAATTGGAGTAACTGGGGTAACAATGCTGAGTAGGTCATAGGGAGAGGGTCAATCTTGCGGTCCCTCTGCCTAGACCTTTGTTGGAACAGAGGTTATTGTTGTTGCTGCTGAGCCTGCTGTTGCTGGACAGATGGTGTTGGGATCGTCACTGCACCCACTTGGTGATAAGCCTGAGAACGTCCTCTTCCCCATCCTCTATACACAGCATTTGTCTCGCCTTCTCTCCTTTTCTGACCATTAGCAAAAGGTTTCTTTGTTCCTGAAGAACCAGCACCACTTACATCTTGGATCTTCCCGAGCTTCAACAGATTCTCGATCCTTTCACCAGCAATCACGATATCAGAAAATCTTGTCGATGGACAAGTGGCCAATCTGTCAAGGAATGCCCCTTGCAGGGTGCCCATGAACATATCTGCCATTTCTTGCTCAAGCAAAAAGGGTTGAACCTGGGCGGCCATTTCTCTCCATCTCTGAGCGTATTCCTTGAAACTTTCCTTAGCATTTTGCGACAACCCTTGCAGTTGAGTGCGGTTGGGAGCCATATCAATATTATACTGATATTGTTTCAGAAACACTTCTGCCAGATCTTTCCAGCTTCTCACAGCAGCTCTGTTCAATTTCATGTATCAAGTCAACGAAGCTCCAGCCAAACTGTCTTGAAAGTAATGCATCCACAACTTCTCGTCATCAGTGTGGGCTGAGATCCTTCCAAAATAAGCCTGAATATGTGTCTGGGGACACGTATTGCCATGATATTTGTCAAAAGTGGGTGGCTTGAACTTTGGAGGAATTCTGACCCCTGGTACCAGACCCAAATTATTAACATCAATACCCAGAGAATTCTTGCACTCCATAGCCCTGATTTTCTCAGCCAGCTCATCATACCTTCTGTCATTGGGGTTTCCTATATCAGCATCCAGTAGGGTGAATTGATCTTCCTAAGCATCTTCCTGAACAACACCAACATTTCTGACATTTCCATTACCCAGATTACCATTAGGAGGAAGATTGCCAACATGAGGAGTGACCCTTGCCTGTGAATTGTCAACTTGATTACCTTCCGGTGTGGTCTCTGGACGCTCGACCAGAAGTCTCAATCTCTCTTGAGTCTGTGCCATACCAGTCATGAGATTCATGAACTGGTCTATGCGTGCCCTCATCTCAGCCAAATCATTCTGCATTTTATCCATGATCTTAGCTTGATTCTTACGAGTTGCGTACCGGTGAACGTGGTCGTCAGCTATAGTGCCTGAAACCAAATAAAGGTTAGAGGACCTGCAACAAGTACCTGAAAAGCAAGCAAAAAAATGCAAAATGATATATGCTATGTAATGCAAATTCCATGTTTATCATTTCCAAGGTGCCCTACACCCTGATTCCAATCTTAACCACAGAAATCTGAAGATCAGAAATCGTGATATAAAGGGACGTGTCGTGACTATGTGCTTGTGTACAGATAACTGCCAAAGGAAGATTTCTGGATAAACTGCTCATTTCAATTAAAAAGGAACCAGACATACGCACAACGTTCAACAATGAGTTCAAACATCGTACATCAAAATAGTGGATTCATCAACAAGCCTGATGATATCCATTAACAAAATTACATTAAGAAAGAGAGAAAAATGGTCAATTTGATAACTCTAAATCCTTCAACTTTTCACTTAAATACTTGACCTCCTCGAAGAGTATGCGAGTGCGCTGGTGATTTGGTCTTTCGATTAACTTCTTAATCAAAACATCTCTTTTTGCTAGAGCTTCAGTCAACGAATCCATATGCATCAGGAGAGCTTCATCATCACAGACTCCTTTGTGCCTCTTCACGCCAGCTTGCATTTTGAGTTTCCCCATGTCTGCCATAGCCTCTTCAAGCTCCTTCTTGGAAGTCTTCAGCTCCTCTCTGGCACTTACCAATTGCTCTTGGCTTTTGCCAAGGTTCTCCCGATATTTTCTCCACTATTCATGTGCCTTTTTAAGCTCGTCATCCTTGATCTTCAGCTGTTCCCGCAACTCTGCATTTTCGATCCTAACCTCATCCCAGGCTTGCTGAAACTTGGCTAGCGTGTCCTTGGTCTGAGCTAAAGTCTGTTTGGTCTTCTTATGAGCTTGAGTGGCAGCATCGGCACCTTTACTAATTTTCTGGAAATGTTGAGCTCTTTCGACAAAATCCTTTTCTCTTGCAGCTAAGATTTTTCCGGCGTCCTGGGCTTTATGCTCCAACTCTTTGTTGGCATGCAGAGCGTTTTGAAGAAGAGTACTCATATCGGAATTCTCCACCCGAAGCTCTTACACCAACTTCTGCAGCTTGTCAAACTCCTCGATGGCTACCGTGGCAAGCTGCTCTGGCATTACAGGATATAAAGGGGGTTCCTTTGAAAAAGGTAAGAATAATGCGTTCACCTTAATTTCAATCCATCTTTCATAATCAGGATAAGATCTGCAATCCATTTTCCAAAAACTGTTTTTCCTGTTTTACGCTGGTGACCCCAAGCATTCACAACTTCTCGCAACATTTCCTCATTTTCCGTCCCTGTAAAGAACAAAGATTTCTTAACATCCCGATCTGTGGGAGGATACCTGGAAGCGTATCCAAACTGTCTCTTGGCCAGGATCGGGTTATAGTTGATTCCCCCTTTCCTGCCAATTAGAGGCACATTGGGAAAGTTCCCACAACTGGTGATAATCTCTATTCCCAACAACTTACGATCGAATCAGATGATGTTATCAGTAACTAATCTCATTATCCGCTTGGACCATTTTAAGGAATCCTTTGTTTCTACAAAAGCACCTGCCTGAGGTAAATGTTTCAAAAACCAATGAGATAAAAGTGGAGTGCAACAATTGACAGATCCTCCCCTTCTTTTTTCATTCTTGAAGTGCACCGAGTAGTAAAAATCTCCTAACAAAGTGGGAACCGGATTTTTGAGAACAAAAACTCTTATAGCCTGCATATCCACAAAATCCTGTTGATTAGGGAAAAGAGCAATTCCATATATGCACAAAGCTAGGATGGAATTGTAAACTGCCCAATTCTTTGATTCAGCAGCCTCTTGAGTTTGACCGGTAAGAAAGGTTAAGTGAAAACCTTTGACCCCACTTTTGATAGCCACATTACCTTTTAGCACCGAATCTTTCACCTGTACCGCAGCTGCAATCTCCTCTATGCTAGGATGACTACCAGAAAAGAATGGCAAAGCTTATTCGACCGGAATTCCTAAAATAAATGAGAACTCTTCCAAAGTATGCATCAAAATGTAATCAGGAAAGAGAAAGCATCTTAGCGAAGGCTCATAAAACTACAGCAGAGTGTGAAGAGCGTCATGTTCATACTGTGTGATTCTGCGGACCATCTCAACCAATTTCCCATATTTCTTCTGGAAGTTGAAAAGAACACCCGGGTCAGCCATGGCTATCATCTTATGCAGTAAATCCAAAGTAGGTTCTGGGAACTTGTATACAACATTGCTCTTTCTCTTGAGAACTGTTTCTATCGAGCCCATTGATTGGAATCAGAAGTGTAATAAGCACCTGTAAATGACAAACATGAATGTTATGACATGATAATGCAATGCAAAAGGGCATGGTATCAGCATGCTCTGTGTCTGTGCTGGACTGTGTGCACGGTGTCTGTACAAATCTGAGAATAATACTGTAGATAAAAACCCACTGATTGTAACAAGTTACATCAACTGTCTGTGAAAATACCAGAGTATCAGGGTATTTGGGAGGCATGGTCACCTGCAAACCTGTAAACACCCGCCCATACTCACATGTGGGTGCTAGAACAGCGGTTCCTCAGTTTCAGATTCTCTATTTTGAGAAGCAATAACACATTCAGCCTGTAGGATACAATGTTATCGCCAAATAAAGAGATCATCCACTGATTCCCCAAAAACAAAGGTCATCTTATGCAAGTTCCAAAGTGGTCCCTCGGGTGCGAATGGGTTTGCCACAGAATGTGGTCTGCCACTGTCACCACTAAAGAGGGATGTTTCCACTAAGGTCCTCAATGATCGGTCACCAGAGTCGACAGCTTTCTAGGTTAACACCCCGAAATACACAAGACGCGCAAATCAGAGCATCTCCCAAGAAAACCTCGTCTGGTTGTGAATTTCGTGTAAACCATACGTACCAAGACGCTACGTAGGCCACACTACTTTCCACTCTAATCCTATGTATGTACTCAAGCCTGTGTAATGGGCTTATCTCTCAGAATACCCATCCCGCCAAACAGAATACCAACACAACACAGTCCAGTATAATAATGATATATAATGTAAAAATGCGATAAATATAGTAATACAGTAAAGCAATAATACAGTAAATAGCAATACAGTAAAAACAGTAAATACAGCATCAAAGTAAACACCCAATGAAAGAAAAACAAACAAGCGCTAGGATCGACTTGCTTAGGGAACCAGAGATTCTGGGTTCGGTCCCCAGCAGAGTCGTCAGCTGTTGCTCCCGGGATTTTCATCCAAGTACAAACGCGAAAGTGGCGCGGAAACAGAGTCGCCAACAATGTGTATTTATCCCAAGAGAGGGAAAGGAAACACTGCATAAACCTGGGGGAAAGGAAAGAGCATGGTCTTGCGACCAAGAGAACTGGGTTCGGGAGTCGGTTATGCGAAGGAAAGGTATTAACACCCCCACGCATCCATCGTACCCGATGGGATCCACGCTTGCTGTCTCGATCAAAGGGTGTCGTCGACTGGAGCTCCACTGCTAGAGAACTGGAAAACAAAGGTAGAAAGGAAGGGGGGGAAAAGAAAGGAGAGAGAACAAGAAGCAAATGTAGGGAAAATAAAAGAAGTGTTCGAATGGGCCCTACCCCACTGCCTACGTATCTCATCGGGAACATGAGAATCAGAGCGACGTAGTTTCCCTCAGCTAAAGGAAAGTTGTTTGTATTTTTTAGTGGAAACATCGGAGTGTGCGTCCCAGCAGTTAGATGTTGCAGCTCGCTGTATGGAGACTTAGGCGTTACCTGTTTGCGGTAGAACGGACATGAAGAATCCTTAAGGAATAAAATGAAGGAGATGAGAAGAGAATTGTTTGTTTGTATTTTAAGAAAGAAATGTTTTGATTATTTTTGTGTTTTGTAACACGCATTGTATTTAAGTCTCTCATGTAGGATCGAATGTCTCGCATATCGACCCAAGACGGGACGTACGCTAAACATTCTAAGAAAATGAGAGAAGACCCCTCACTATCTTATTCTCACATGAAAGGCTCAAATACAATACATGTTATGCCTTTTGTTAAGTTTTTTTTGCTTTTGTTTAGAGATGAGAAGAAGAGAGACTCAAAAGGTTGAGAAAGGTAAAGTCTAATGAGGGAGACTAAGACTCAAACCCTAAAATTATCATACATGGATGTTCCTATGGTTAATGTGGTTTAAGAAACCTAATCCTAAGAGAAAGGAGAAGAAGAGTGAATTAAACAACTCACTTCTAAAGTAGAAGATGAGTAATAACTCAAAAGGGAGAAGAAAGAAGTTATTCAAGGAAAGCATATAAACGTTTATCATGATCACAAGTTGAATGATTAAAGGAGATAAGAGAAAATGGAAGAAAGAAGTGTATGTGGAAGCATATCCACATACTTACTTACCATTAGCACCTACATGAAAAGGTTAGTTCAAAATCTATTTACAAGTAGTGAAATAAGGAAAGAATAACAAGTAATGATTAAACAAATTAAGAATCAATGGATAAAGATCCTAAGAGATGAAAATCATTCAAGGTCAGAACCTATGCTCTAAGGATGGTCTCTAATGTTAAGATATTAAACATGAACAAACTATGCACCATCAAATGTCCTAAACATCAAAGAAGTGCACTATGGAAGTAAAAGATGAAGAATGAGTGAATATGCAATGTGATCATGCATTGATGCTTCATAAAAGATCAATATCAGAATCATATATCATTTACAAATGTCTTATAATGCATATGAATCATCATACAAGTCATGGATGCAATGATATAAGTAAGAGAAGTAAGATGAAGAAGAGATAAGAAAGAAAGAAACAATTTCCAATTAGATGCACAAAGTGACATACCAAAAGTGCATAACATGTGAAATGATTAATGAATGCATATGGGAAGTGGAATACCATTGATGAGATACAAATGGGATGAATGAAAAGTCATACAAAATGCACACATGAAACATGTAGAGCTTAAGAAGAGAAGATGCAAGAATTAGGACAAAAATTATTCATGTAGGGATGACATTTAGAACAATTATGTACAAATGACAAAGAATGAAAACAAATGACCTATTATCATGGTTCAAGATGACCTATAATATCATACAAATGACCTATAATATCATACAAAGTAAACACAAGAGGTGGCACAAGTGCCACAACAAAATCATATGAGAATGAAGTAGAAGAATGTGCATACATGTAACTTCAAATGCAAGGCATCAAACAAATATCAAAGCACATGAGAAAATTTTAAAAATAGGTCCTAAAAAATCCAAGTCATAAGCAAAAATATGTACCAAAACTCATAGCAAAACTCAAAAGAAAACATGACCAAAGAATTTCACAAAATCACATTGAAACAAACCAAAAGGAAGTGCAAAGATGAAGATGCAAACATGTGATAAAATGACTTTAAAAATAAAAAGAAAATTTTTTTAGATGCTTAAAGATGTCCTTTGACCAATTCAAAAAGAATGGATGTAAAACAGTGTATGAGATAAGAAAAACAAATGTGCAAATTCAAGTGTTCATGAAGAAACTCACTCTAAAAGAAATTGAAAATAAATTATGGAATTATGAGTTAAAATTCATGAAATTAGAATTAAAAAATATAAAAAATTATTTTAATGTCTAAGGATCCTATATGAATTTTTATGGAATTATTTAATGTGTTTTAGTATTTTTAAAAGAAGAAAATCAAACAAGTGTACAAAAAAGAAAATAAAAATGTAAAGAAAAGAGTGCAGGGGGTGCATCGTGAGTAAAAAACAAGTTAAAATGAAGATTGGGCCCAGAACATGGGGGTGTGAAAAGAATTTGAGGTTCATTCCATTAAGGCGCGTGTTTGTGTGTGTTAAGGTGCATTTCAGTTAACATGTGATTCAATCATAGCCACACAATCAGGTCAATCAAGATAAATCATTAAAGTATGCTAATCCAATAGTCCATAAAGCAAGCACATGATAATTCTCCTACACGCACGCACACACAATCAATTCAGAGAGCAAAATAAGTCACATGAGATGCAACACCCTCATTAATGTGTTGTCAACGTATTAGACGTAGGATCAAATAAATCAAACGGTCGTGATTTAAACTGGATCTTAAAACCCTAGACGAACCTCACCGTCCGGAGAAGGACCTCCGGTCATCTTCTCCGGCCACTCTCTGGCGACTGCAACCTCAAAACCTCCAGAAATTAATAAAACATATACCATTCGAAAGAGGAACTCATGCACATCACGAATCCACAAGTATTTTTCACATATCAATCACATATAAAGAGAATCGAGGAGATGAAAATTGCCCTAGGTTTTGAATCTACACCTCTAAGAGGCCTATCAACTAGCCGGAGATGAATAATGCTTCTATTAAGCTAAAAACATCAGAAAAAACAAGCTAAAACAACATAAATTCGTGCAATAAACTTGGAGAAATTAGAACCTGAACTTTGCAGAAACTTGAATCAAAAGAAAGTCAGAGATGCTGCCTTGAATTCTTGAGCTCTAATGTGGCCAAATAAAGGCTATGAAACTTGAAATCTTGAAGAAAATAGAATGAGATTCCAACTGAACTGAAGCTACAATTGATGAAGTGAACTTAATCTTCCTTGTTCTTGCTCACTGATGAACCATTGATGGAGAGAGTGATGAATAGATGAAGATGATGATGAGATTGTGCAGAGAGAAAGAGTTTCAGAGAATAACTTGAGAATGAGAGTTTGTGGAATGTGAGAGAATTCGAGCAAAATGAAGTGTTTTTTCAAAATCTGAGTGAGTTTGTGATTATATATGTTGAGTTAGTGTGTTAACTAGTTTGGTTAAGTGAGTTGGTTAAGTGAGTTTGAGCTGGGTTGAGTGAGTTTCATCTAACTAACTGAGTCAAGTTAGTTAGTGGCGAGTTGGTGAGGTTGATATGGTGTGGGGAAGTTCATGGTGTTGTATGGTGGTGATGAGAATGAATGGTGGTAATGAAGTCATTGTTGCAGAAACTTGTAGAGCAAGTTTTCCCACTTTCCTCTTTCATGTATGATGGATGGTATGTCATGTATGTGTAGGAGAATGTTTGTCCAAATGAAGCAAGGAGCAGCTGGTATGAAGCATGTCTGTGAATTGAATAACCAAGCCAAGAACAATGTACAATAATTCCAACTTTGGCAGCTTGCTATCAATGAAAACATGGAGCTTTGGTGATGAAATTCTTCACGTATATTGCATGAGATGATGAGATTTTGATGCCATTGGAAAGAGGAGACCTAAGAGAACAAGATTGGTATGGAAATCAGATTGAATGGAGGTTGGTAAGATGGTGTAAAATGGCTTAGAACATCAAGGAAACAAGACTGGTACATGGGCGTGTGACCTGGTGCGTGCATGGCAACATGATTTGAGGAAATTTTAGCATGAGACCCTCAACTTTGAACCACCATAACTCCTTTATAATTTGTTCAAATGGAAACATGTCCAACATCAAAGTTAAAGAGGACATTGAGATGAACAACTTTTATGTTCAACATGTTTTCATTTGAAGCTTTCTTCAATGAGAAAAATGACTTGAAATTTGGCACACCAAGTGTTTGATGAAATTATGGCCTGGAGGCCTGAGCTTGCCTTGCCATGACTTGGTTTTTGCCTTGATTTTACCAAACTTTGATTGATCATAACTCCCTCAATTTTGATCCAATGGAAGAGTTCTTTATATGAATTTGAAGCTTAGAGTGTGAACTTTAATTGGATCAACTTGGGCCTGAAGTTTGGAGCTTTTATCTTGAATAAAGGAAGCCTCAAAGTGTGGTGCAAAATGTTCCAAACTTGCCATTTTTGAAAACCCTAAGTTTCTAAAAATGGAGACTTTGTACATTTCTTGATTTTTCATGATACCTCCATCATTTCTTGATCAAATCTTGTCCATTGACCATATGTAACTTGAATTTCATGAACTTGACCCTAAAAAGTCAGGAGTTGACTTTTTTCACTGCACAGTTGACTTTTTCCCCAATTTCTTGATTCTCAAGTAACTGACCAATTAAACCTCTTCTGAAATAAACCAATGGCCAATCTTACATCCTGAGATACTTGATATCATGTAGAAAGCATTGAGATCAAGTTTGAACCAAAATTTCCTCAGGAGACTGCTTGAACCATAAACCCTAATTTGGACTGTTTTGTTTGGAGGTGATGCACTTCCCCATCTTCTTGATGAATTCCCATCTTCCAATGACTTCTGGGATCAATTGGGATGATATATGATGTAAGAGACCCTTGAGGTTTGTTTGAAGACCCTTGGCTCTTGTTCTCTTGCTTTGGACGATCAATACCTTTGAAAATCAACTGATCACATGCCCTTATTCAAGATGTATGCTATATTTTATTTTTCTATGCTTGAATGCAATGTGATGCAATGAAAGTATATGCTAAATGATATGAAAAATGATAGGGCAAATTTTGGGGTATTACAGTGGAGGCGAAAACGCCATCTACAAAGAAGGAATTGCAATCTCTACTTGGCAAGATCAACTTTCTCAGAAAGTTCATCTCCAACCTTAGTGGGAAAATGCAAGCCTTCTCCCTCTACTTCGACTGAAGAAAGAAGACTTTGAATGGGGCAAGCGCATCAAGATGCCTTCGATAAGATCAAGGAGTACCTGACGCATCCTCCAATTTTAATGTCACCTTTTAGGAGTAGGAGTATGAGGTTGTACATATCTGTGTCAGACAAGACATTAGGGAGCATGTTGGCTCAAGAGGATGAGAATGGTGTCGAAAGAGCCATTTATTACCTCAGTAGGGTCTTGAACGTTGCGGAAACTAGATATAGTGTAATCGAAAAGTTGTGTTTATGTTTATACTTTTCTTGTATGAAGTTGAAGCACTATATAAAACCAGTGGATGTTTTTGTTTCTTCTCATTTCGATGTTATAAAATACATGTTATCTAAACCAATTTTGCACAGTCGAATTGGAAAATGGGCATTAGCATTAACTGAATATTCTTTTACATACTTACCTTTAAAAGCTGTCAAAGGACAAGTAGTGGCTGATTTCATAGTCGACCACGCTATAAATGAGAAGTCTTTGGACTACATTGAACTAGAACCATGGAAGTTATACTCCGACGGCTCTAGTCATAAAAATGGAACTGGTATAGGAGTTCTTATTATTTCTCCAAACAAAATTCCAACAAAATTCAAGTATAAATTCGAAGGCCTGTGTTTAAATAATGAGGCAGAATATGAGGCTTTGATAGCCGGACTTTAAATTTTATTGGAATTGGGGGCAACTCGGGTCGAAATAATGGGCGACTATGAGTTAGTCATAAAGCAAATAACAAAGGAGTACAAATGTGTCAAAGAGAATTTGATTATCACTTTGTAATAGCCAATCGACTCTTGAAAAGATTTGATATGGTAATGATTCGACAGATCCCTCGAATAGAAAACCAAGAGGCAAATGACTTAGCATAAATTGCTTCTGGTTACAAAATATCAAAGGAAAAGCTGCAAAAAGCCATTGAGGTTAGAGGAAGAGTTGTGTCAGCCAGATTATCCCCATCAGATTTGGAGACGATAAAGCTAGGATACGCTGACAAAGAGAATTTTGAAATTTTTAACATAGATAGTTCGACGATTGGAGACTGGAGGAAGCCCATAGTAGAGTATCTACAAAATCCAACAGGATCAGTCGAACGGAGAATCAGGTATCGAGCTTTAAGTTATGTTATTTTGGGTAACGAATTACTTAAGAAAACTCCTGAAGGGATATTACTTAAGTACCTAAGTGAATCTGAAGCATACATAGCCCTGTCGAATGTACATAGTGGGGCATACGGTGCGCATCAAGTAGGCCATAAGATGAAGTGGTTGTTATTCCGACAAGGAATGTATTGGCCAACCATGTTAAAAGATTGCATCGAATTCGCGAAATGATGTCAAGAATGCCAGGTGCATGCAGGGATACCACATGTTCTTGCGAGTGAGTTGCATTCTATAGTAAAGCCTTGGCCCTTTAGGGGTTGGGCTTTAGATTTGATTGGAGAAATTCGACCAGCATCATCAAAAAGCCAGAAGTTTATTTTGGTGGGTGTTGATTATTTTACAAAATGGATTGAAGCTATACCTTTAGTAAATGTGGATCAAGAAGTCGTGATCGAATTTATTCAAAAACACATCATCTATAGGTTTGGGATCCTAGAGACTATAACAACAAATCAAGGATCTGTTTTTACTGGTAAAAATATGCAACCTTTTGCCGAAAAAATAGGGTTCAAACTTCTCACATCAACGCCTTATTATGCTCAAGCCAAAGGACAAGTCGAAGCGGCAAATAAAGTTATAATTGGTTTGATAAAGAAGTATGTGGGAAGAAAGCCAAAGAATTGGCACAAAACTTTGGACCAAATTCTGTGGGCTTGTGAACCTCTCCCAAGGAAGCTACAAATGCCACACCATTTCGACTAACATACGGTCATGATGCAGTCCTGCCGATTGAAATATATCTACAATCAACAAGAGTCCAAAGGCATCATGAAATTCCATCAGGCTCATATTAGAATATGATGGTAGATGAGTAGGTGGATTTAGACGAAGAAAGATTAAATGCGCTAGAATTGCTAAAAAGGCTAAAAGAAAGGGTGGAAAAATCTTACAATAAAAGAGTAAAAGGTAAGGTGTTTTCGATTGGTGACCTTGTTTGGAAAGTTATTCTTCCCATGGATCGAAAAGATAGATTTATGGGAAAATGGTCCCCTAAATGGGAATGACCCTTTCAAATTACTAAACTGTTTTCGAATGGCGCATATGAAGTTAAATAATTAGACAAAGATAAGCGAGTACTGAAAATAAATGGGAAATATTTGAAAAAATATAAACCCATATTGCAAGAAGTAAAGATAGAAATCGAATAATCATGCAAAAAAGAAACAAACAACATGGTGGATCGAAATTCGTTTCGCCAAACAAATGGCTTAAATGTCATTACAAAAATAGGCCTTAAAAGGCCAAATAAAATTACAAATTTTAAATAGGGAAAGACTCTTTTAGTTTTTCAAATTTGGACTTCTGAATCTGAAGGCGACGCCCGCAAAGGGCCTTGCTAGTCGAAAGTTCCTCGATTTCTTTGCCAAGTTTTTGAGCCCTTTCGACTTGATGCACCCCAACTTCAAGCTCTTTAGCTATTTCCTCTTGGTTGATTTGTTGCAGTTCTTATTTGCGCTTTTTAGCCTGGGAAATTTTGTTTTTAAGAACAGCAATTTGTTTCTCCCATTTGAGAATGTTTTCGTCACAGCTTGCTGGCACTTTCTTATTTTGTTCAGAGGTCTTCTCCAATTCAGTTACTTTGTTAGTAGAATTTGAGGCGGCATCCCACTCAGCAAGTTGTGTTTCCGACTTATTTTCAAGCTTTTTTGAGTAATCTCGAAGCCAGTTAAAGTTTGCTACCACAAGGTCACTTAGTATGGTCAGATCCACAACAACATTAGTCACTTCAGGAGGAGCCTCCAGAACATTGATTTGTTTTAAGATCTTTTTCAAGTCGAATTGAGCAGACGAATCCTTCTCTAGGAGTTGGAACAAATCAATGTTGAGGATTTTCTCTCGAATCTGGGTCAGCACTTCGTCCATGGATTTTGCGCTAGAAATAGTCCCTGAAGTGGTCGAACTGCTGGTGGTGGTGTCACCAAAGTTGTAACGTGTACTGAGCATGACCTTCAGATATTCCAATGGTCTTTGCACTTTCAAATTTTCAAGCTCTTCATGAGAGAGACGGGTCAAAGTCGTGTTTGTTGAAGCAGCTTTGAGATGATCATCAAAGGTTTTTCTTGTCGCTTCTTTCTTCTTCATCAGCAGCAGCCTTTGGAATGGTTTGCCTTTCGCTTTCTTTCTCTTCCTTCTTTTCATCATCAGTTTCAACCTCCCCATCTTTCTCTTCGTCATGGTCTTTTAAATTGATGAGGGAGTTGTCTTCAGGATCACCTTCTGTGGTGAGTGATGCATTGGGCATCATAGTGCCCCCACCAACGTCAACTAAGATGTCGTCCTTAGGACCAGTTTCTTCTTCGATCGCATCCTGAGTAGGGGTCGTGGTAGTGATCTTGGGAAGTTTTTTAGAAACAGTGGTGGGCTGATTCACTTCAGTGGCAGATTCTTTGGTCGAATCCTTTGGGGAAGGCTTGGAGAAGCTTGTTGGTTTATAAGTTGGATCGCTGCTTGTCTTGGGAAGAACTTGGACAATGGGATGTCCATGAGTATCGACAAGAACCTGAAAGGTAAATAAGTCAAAGATTTTATCATAAGGGAAAGCGATTTTAATTGTCGAAATAAGAGAGGAGCGTACCTTGGGAATTTCAGTCTTGAGACTAGAATTTTCGCTTTTTGCTGGAGTTGGAGTGGCTTGCTCGACAAGTTTTTTGTGAGGAGTTTTCTCCAATATTCTGGAGGCAGAAGGTTTGGGCTGTTGAGGCTTCGAATGTTTCTTCTTCTTTTTTGACGGTTTAGTTTGGTCGGGTGATTCTTCACCATCATCAGATTCAATAACTGGAGCGTCATGTTCTTTTTCTTTTCTTTTCTTTGGAGTCGAAGGAGGTCTCCGACTTCCCTATAAAATAAAGAAAAAAGGATTTTGTTAGTACATTTCAGAGAAAACAATAATAATAAATAAAGAAAATATAAGGATTGTGATCAAGAAAAAGGGCGAAACCATACCCTCGCCACGGGTTTCTTGGTAGTGTATTTTTGGTCTTCCACATCCTCTGCAATGGACCCTTCGACGGTAGTCGACTTCTTAGCAGGAATTTTTATGGCTAAGAAGAAAGAAAAAAGTTAAACACAAGTTAAGAGAAGATATATATATATATATATATATATATATATATATATATATATGTAAATGAAAAGAAGTGGTGTCGAATATCTTCCCATTCCACACCTTCATATATAGGAGTTTCCACGCGAACGTGTTCTATGCCAATATGAAGGTGGCCTTTGAAATTGTCCAAGGTGTACTTAGTCGGAACCACTCGCTTAGCGCGTTTTTGATAGTCTTGGCGAAGAAGTTTCATGGAATCCCCACAAGTGAACCAATCTAGAAATGGAGGGCTAAAAGCCACACCAAATTCAGTAGATGGTAGAGGAGGGAATTTTGGTGGATAGAGGTTAAAAGCTAACTTATAACGTTGATCTGGTCGAATGTATGAAGGTAGTTTTAACTCATCCAGTTTTCTTGTAAATTTCTCTTTCAAAGTAACGGCTGCTTCGCTTATGGTTCGACTAAGTTCATTGGGCCTATAGGCAATTTCAAAGTACTTCTAGAATGCTTGAATCTCTTTGATTTGTCTTGAAGTACCTTTCTTTGATTTGTCCTATACAAGGGCGAAAGCTTTGGTCAGTTGAATAGTAAAGGAAGGCACGTCGAAAAATTGTGAATTATAGTACTCTCTCCTCCAGTCATCAAATTCTTTGGTGCATAGGAAGCTGGGTTTGAAGGGCACTGGTTGAATTTCGACCAAGTTTGAGTATTTCTCAATCAGTTTGGCACACTCAGCTTCGTTATGGGTCATGTTGTAATGAATCAGAGAACCTTTCTTTGAATAAAGGGGTTTGGGTTTTATTTGAATTAATCCAAACTGTCGAGAGACCATATTGGGTTGGTAGTTGACAAGTGAAATTTTGAGCTTTACGAGGTTGATCCTGGAGGCTAAGAGTCTAGGGCTTAGGAAAGATTCCCAGACATTGAGAAATTCTGCTTCTTGGGCTTTTGACTCTAAGGGGAACTTCCTGGTAAACCATTCTGGTCCAACTTTTCTGTTTGCAAACGAGGCCATATTAGAAGTAAAGTCATGATGCTTAGCAAACATGATAACATACCCAGTAAAGATTTGTTGAAGGCTCAAACCTTCGTCATTGGGTGTTAGCAGCGCCAGCCTGGTTCCTTCGACCCTTCTATCCTTCAGGGCAGCTTCGTCCACAGGGTTTTTGTTGGATAGAAAAGCTTCGAATGTGGCATTGAGCCACAGTTGTAGGAGCCAAAATGGTCCTGACAACAGAAGATTGCACTTATCTTTGATGTTCTTCAGTAAAGTAACTCCTTCGCCAAGGGACTCATACAGATTGGCTAGGATGATTTCGCTAAGACATAGTTGGTGTCCAGCATGGAGTTGGTTCGCCATGGTGGTATATCTTTTCGCCACTTGGAGAGACCTGGAGCAGAAGACACATCTCGACAGCCAGAGTGCTAAGAAGGCCACATGTTCTTGGTCAAAGACTTCTTCAGTTTCCTTATCATGATAATTCGCGATGTAGGAGGTAAAGGTAGCCTTATTGGTGTCGAAGCCTATGGAATCGTCAGACAAGAGGTTGGGACCATAATCCGCCCCAAGTGGTCTAAGGACAGTAATGGCAGCTACATCGAAAAGGGTAGGAGTGATCATTCCACAAGGGAGATGAAAATTGTTGTAGGTATTGTCCCAAAAATAAAGGGATGCCAAAAGCATAGATGGACAATATCCAGGTGCTACTTTCGACAGCTGGATAAGATAAAAAATACCCATGGTTTTCCAAGCCTCATATTTTGCTGCCTCTATTTTTGCTAACCAGGTTAAGTAGTCGGACGGATCTTTCAACAGAGGGCAAGACCTAAAAATCCTAAAGTTGTTCATGTACTCTAGGTTTATGTTTTCCTCAGAGGGTGACCCTTGACCATTTATTTTGGATTTTTCATCTATGGTTATTTCCTGCTCAGTCATAGGCCTAACTCCATTAGCTATTGGCATATAACGATGATAAGCTGGAAAAAATTCCTTTACTTTTAAGGGATCTAACATTAAATTAGGCAAAGGTCCTAACATTGCATGGAATTTACCAGAAATTAGAATGGGAATCAATACATGTGACTGGTAAATGAGTCTTTTCTCCTCTTCATTTGGAGGTTCTGGTACGTACTGTTGATTTCCCATAACACTTGGGCCAAGAATCCTATGAATAGGTGGCAAGCCTTTCGATTTTTGGGAGTCTTTTCTCTTTCCTTGAGGAGCTGTGGAAGAAGCCATGGCTGATCGTAGAAAGTTCAGAGAAAAAGTGAAGAAGATGAAGGTGCGTTCTTGTTTAAGAAAGAGAAATGGGAAAAGTGAATAAGGGAAAATTTTCACTTAATTATAGATGGTAAAAAAAAGACTGAAGCGGTTGAAATTCAAGAGAGTTTCCATTTAATGAAAAGAGTCGTGGGATACGTGGCAGTTATGAATGGATGGATTGGGCGGTGGCAGTTATTTTTGATCCACGATCTACTAGGGAATAGGATCGTGATGATTAAAAGATCTTAAGAACGTGGGATGAAGATACATTTCATAAAAAGTGTAATAATGACTTTGACGTCACAGATGTCAAGTCATGTGAACAGTCGTTCGTCGAATTATTGAAGGCGTCGAATTATGTTGTCAAAAAAATGCTTTTCCTCCTTTGCCGAAAATGCATTTTTTGGGGCAATTTGTAGGCTCCTAATTTTGTTCAGGAGTGTCATACCCCAAATTTTGACCACTAAGATTTCCCATCATTGTGCAAATCATCATCACAATATGGATGAACCATCATGCCTCATCAAGTGCCTCAAGGAATTGTTGAGCATTCACCACAATCAAAATTAGGGTTTTAAGCCCTCTCAGAGCCTTAGACAAAGGATCAATCAAGAAATGACATGATCTTCAACTTGTCTAGCCTCTAACATATCCACAAAGGATCAAAAGGACTCCCACTTCAAGGATTAAGCACAAGGCTGCTCCCTTCTGGGTGGATCAAGTCTCAAGATCGACAGTGTCACCAAATTAGGGTTTTGGTCGACCAGGGCCTCCAGATGAAAATTTTCATCTGGGAACAAGCCAAAGATCCAAAACACAACCTAATGTACTCCATGGAACCTCGTGGACCCAATCATCAAGTCAATTTGGCCTCAGGGGATGCATTTATCAAAAATCAGGAATTAGGGTTTCTTGACCTAATTCACCCCTAAGTTGACTTTTGGGACAAATCAAGAGTCAAGACCTTAAGACATGATTTGAGGGTCTCTAATATACTATATTGATCCATTTGGAACAATGGATTAATCCAAGAAGTTTGAGCAACAAGTCTCAATTTCATCTGCACCACAATTAGGGTTTTAAGGAAAAGTCAACTGTAACTTTGACTTTTGACCAAGACATGCTCCCAAGCCCTAGGACATGCCTCAATACACCCTATGACATCCATGAAACATGTCCATCAAGTTTGATTTAGGTCAAGGACATGATTTCATGAAGAATTGCACAGTTTGGAATTCATCTGATAAAAAGTCAACTGTGCACAAAAGTCAACTTTGACTTTTTGAGATTTTTCACCAAAATGGATTTGTAACCCTAAAATGATGTTAATGTATGATTTGAATCATCATTCATCAAGAAAAATCAAGAAAAGTTGGATAACTTGTAGAAGGGGTAACCATAAAAACTTAGAAAATTTTCTAAGTTAAAAATAAAGTAACAAGGGTACCAACTTTGAAGGATCATAACTCCTAAACCACAAGGCCATTTTTTCTCATCCAAAGATGGATTTGTAGCCCTCATTACCCTCTACAAAAACTTTAACTAGACCTAAGTCTAATTCATTAAGTATTTTGAGTTATGGAGTGATCAAAATCAAGAAATCACACTTTGTTCCAACACAGTGAAAATTTCACTAAGTCAGATTTTGCTTCACTTTTTGCCAAATGTAGAGGGATTTTTCACTTGGAATCAGAAGAGATCAAAATTAAACATGTTCAAACAGTTGTTGTATCATGTAAGGGCTTTCCAAAATGGCCAAGAACATTGCCAAATTCAACTTACACCATGAGATATGACATTGTCAAGTTGCCTTGCTGAAATCTGTCAAAGGCAAGGCAGAATTTGCAATTTTGCTCGATTTGCCAAAATCATCCAAATCCAAATGCTCATATCCACTTGGACACATCTGAGGATTGAATCTAAAGGGGACAATCACTGAGCCAAGCCTCCAAAGTCCATGGAACAAGAAATAGCATGTTGAACCTAGAATGGCCAAAATAGGGACAAGACTCCAAATTTGGATTGAAGCATTCAATGGAAGCATCAAGGTGGCATGGACTGAGCCATTCTCATCTGAAATCAGTCAAGACTTATCCAATACCAAGGGGACCAAAGCTCTGTGCCCTAACCTCTAGTCAATGGCTAGAGAAGACTTGGATTTTCATTTGCCAACATTGGCCAAACCTACTTACCAGCTGCCATGCACTATTCCTTGCAAAACAAACTTGCTCTACTATAAATAGAGCTCAATTGTGTTCAGTTTAAGTACACCAAAGGCCTACAACACTTGTCTTTCTCAAAATCTCTTTCTCTTGGCAAAAATGCCTTTCTTAGCAAGGTAACTATCGGGTTTTGAGTTTGAGAGCTTTTCCAATCAAACCAATCACTCACACACCTCACATACATCATATAGAAGTGATCCAAACACTCACATAACATCTGGAACACTGATTTCACAAAATCACCAGCCAATTGCTCAAGTTCATGACAGTTTTGCAGTTGAGGTGCCATCTTCAACTCCAAACCATTTCAATCCATTCCAAGCACTCAGACACATCACTTGGCACCTAGGGAAGCTATCCACATCATTGGAACCTAGCTGTAACACCTCCAACACAAATCACGATCACCAGCTGCAAGTGGTAAGCATGAGCTCTTCTAACTCTATGATCCATGCAATTTTTGCTGCACAATAATTTGGCCATATGTTCATAATCATGCATGGAATATTTTCCCTCAATTAATTGCTTTGTCTGAATCGTGTATCAAAAATCCTAGCCTTCATGCAGAAATTAGGGTTCTTGAGGTTTCTTCGTGATTTCTTGTTGTATGTTTAATTTAAATGAAATTAATGGACATAGACATGATCGTGAGGTTGAGACGAGCATAATGATATGTGGATTGCATGTTATAATCAAGTATTCAGTGAGATTGAGGGGAAAATGCAAATCAGCCAAACCCAGAAAAACGCGTGTGTTCTTGCTTGTGTTCTTGGCGCCATTTTTGAATAATTCAAATATTTAAATTTTGTGATTTTGTTTAATTGATTCAAAAATTAATTTCTCTCTGAGTTTTAATGATTTTGAGTTGATTCTTTTTTTAATAATTCACAAAAATGTTAAAATATTTTATTTTAATAAAAAATCCCAAAAATATTATTTATTTCATATAATTGATATTTTTGCAAAGAATTAATATTTTAATTGTTTTTGACATTTTAAATATTTCTTCTACATTGATTTTGCATCTTTTAATGCTTTCTAATTATTTTGTAGGTCAATACTTAATTTTTGAAGCATTAATCCAAGATCACAATTTGTTTTTCACATGTTAAGCAATTTTGATCATTTTAATTGAATTTTTATTCAATTAAATACATTTTTGAAAACAGATTAGGGTTTTTGGATTAATTCAACCCTCATAAATCATTTTCAAAACACTTTTGGGCCTCTAATAGAGTGTAAGACCCAATCCTTTTTTGACCAAACAATTTTGGGCCTCAGTGTATTGTATAAGTCCCGATACCGTCAAAAATAAATGCCACGATCGTCGCCTTTTGAAAAATAACCTTGGGCCTCTCCTTGAGCTATAAGACTCATTCAAAACTCTTGGGCCTCTAATAGAGTGTAAGACCCAATCCCCTTTTAACCAAACCATTTTGGGCCTCACCTATTGTATAAGTCCCTATGCGTTAAAAGAAAACCTCGGCACGATCGCCATTTCAAACGGAAAAATAAACTGGGCCTACCCTCGTGTTATAAGCCCCACTCTTTTTCTTTAAAACCTTTGGGCCTCTTGAGAGAGTGTAAGACCCATCTCTTTGTACAGAAAACCTTTTTGGGCCTCAGTCACTTGTATAAGTCCCTCTGTACAAATTCAAACAGTGCACTCACTGATAAAACCCTGGGCCTCTCCTTGAGCTGTAAGCCCCAAAATCTTTCTTTCAAAGCACTTTCTCCTTTGATTTTGAATATATTGTTGTTTTCAATCTTTCTTTGTTGAACAACTAACCAAACAACATGGAAGCTCTACAACCGAGTAAGTGGTTATTGCTTTCATTTACCGCTTTCATATACATATAACTGTATTGTGGGGCTGTTTCACTGTAAGTCTTCTTTCATAAACTCATATAAACTGTGTAATAATAGTATAGATATTTAGAGTTTCCCCGGCAACTACGTCTAGAACTAGGTGACGCCGTTTCATTTATTCGTAGAAATAGACAACTAGATCCCCAATAGGATCACCAGATACAATCTTCTCTTCGGCTGTCCTCATTAGGAATCGTCAAGAAACTCTACTCCCAAAGATGAATGTATTCTCCGTGAATGGCATCTTTGAGTTTCTTCCAAATTCTCGGACTTTCCTGACTTTGATCTATTCTCGGTGAATAGCATTGCCTTGAATTTCTCGGGGTTTGGGGACCCACGGGCTTCTTAAAAGCATCGGCCTCCTCTTGGGTATCGTACAAGGACCCACAGGCTTCCTAAAAGCAACCCCGCCTCCTCTTGGGCTTAGTACAAGGACCCTACGGCTTCTTATAAGTATTCACAGCCTCCTCTTAGGCTTCATATAATGATCTCTTCCTCCGGGAATGATAGCCTCCTCTTGGGCTTAGTACAAGGACCCGTCGGCTTCTTAAAAGTTTCCAGCCTCCTCTTGGGCTTCGTACAAATTGTCCCGACGACCTCCTAGAGGTATAGGAAAAGAACTTAGTCATCTTCATAGAACAGTACTTTCATAGAGTCTACTACTGTTTCTCAAAGCATAGTACAAAAGATAAAACTCTAGACTTGGACAGTCTAACTTCCTTGAGTCTCAAAGACATTCTCAAGTGACCCCTTCATTAAATAGGAAGGAAACCCGCAGACTCGGACAGTCTCAATACCCTTTGGATTTCCCGTTTCCTCAAAGAGAAGGAAATATCCCTGATCCTCAGATCAAATCCTTGAGTACAGTGTTGCTCATATAAGAACTGATTTTCTCTTTAAAATCAGTATACTGGACCTGTCACTTAACTGAAATAGTTACCATAGCCTCCTCATGGGCTTTGTACAAATGATTCTCCCCAACAGAGTCAAAACCTTTAGCCTCCATCTCGGGCTTCGTACGAGATACAAAAACACTCTCTTGTTGAGTATAAAAGATTCTCATCGTTGAATCAACCCCTTTTAGCCTCTCTCTCGGGCTTTGTACGAGACACATAATAACCTCCTCTTAGGCTTTGTATAAGAAAACCCCTGGTTAATCAAATTAACCTTTTAGCATCAAAGCTGTGCCTCGTTCACAGTACACAAACATCAACAACTCCTTCTCCTTCATCTAATCGCTGTAAGCGGCAAGCCTCTAGATCATCTACATCCATGCCACTGTCCCTCTTTTAGCATGAGAAATTCCTAAGGAAAGATAGCATTGCTCTACACTGAGTTAAAGTCTTCTCCTTCAGGTTAAAATCCCCTTTAAAGGAAATTATGGCATTGCTAGGATCCGCGTATCCCGGTTAAAGTAATTCTCCTTTATAAACAGTTGTGACATACAACCTCCTCTTTAGAGATGACAAATTCTCTCTAAAGGTGAGACCTTTTTAGCTTCACGTCTTGGGCTTTGAACAAGACACAAATAGACTGTTCAGCTTCACATCTTGGGCTTTGAACAAGATACAAACTACCTTTCGCTTCACGTCTTGGGCTTTGAACAAGACACCAAAAACAACCATTTCCTCCCATAGAATAGGGGGAACTACGAACGCTCTGATTTCCCTATTTCGGTAAACGGGAATACGTAGGCATAAGATTGAAAGAAAAATCTTAGCGAGCACACTAAACAAAAAAACCTATCTCCATCAATTAAAAGCAGTAATTCAAAAACATCAGTCCTAACATCCTAATCCTTGTTCCCCTCCAGAAACATTCTGTCAAGTCCTAGAAAGAAAACAGTATTGGAGAAAATACAAATAACCAGTACAAAGGCCTCCCCACATTGATAGCATTCGTAACCTAACAGACCGCTGTTTAAACTCAGTATGCAAAGCAGGGTTAATTGGAGACATCTATTTCCCTTCCTTCATCAGCTCACAATAGGATAAAAAATGAATCGACCTGTAGTCAAAGCTCAAACCGCAGAGAGCGACCAACGCTTAAGAACCGCGTCCAAAATCGCTCGCTACAAGGAGATAAGAGTTTGAGATTTACTAGGACATTTCGACAGAAGTTCAGTTCTGGTGAAAGAAGGTTAGTCGAAAACAAGTGGTCAGTTGGAATGGAACTGTTGAAGATTTTTTCTAAGTATTAGAGATGTTTCGACATAATGTTATGAAGACTTGTCTTCGACGGATATTTTGAAATTTAAATCCAGGAGGGAAATTTGTTTGGAAGCAGGACGCGTGGAATGCATCTAAGAGTTGAAGGCATATAGAATGCCATTTGTCGTCATTAGAAGAAATAACTATTGTTGACAGTTATTTTGATTGTATATAAATAGGGAGTCATAGTGTTAGATTTGGGTGTGTATTCAAAATTTGTACAAGTTACTCAGAAATACTCAAAGTACCCGTGTGAGAGAAAAGAGTTATCCTTGAGAAATGTACATTTGGATAAACACCAGTTTATTCTTTACATTTCAATGAAGTTTTAAGTTATTTATATGCAACTTGTTTTACTTTTCTACAATTTCATTCTTGCATTTTATTGCATTTTCGTTATTCCTTTTTAAGAACAAAACGTTATCATTTTCAATCGAATTACATCAGTTTATGAACACAATGGTAAACTTAATAAACAAAAGGTTTGATTTTCATAAAAATTGTCAAAATTCTTAAAGCACGTAGTCCTAGGATTTGTATGATCGATCCTGCAAGTAAACTAATTTTTCGCAAATTAGGAGATCAATGATTGTTTGCTAATTTTCAAGGCAAACAGAGGGTCCCAACATATTTGACATATTTTCAATCATTTGTCCCCAATAGTCAGGGGGTTGCTGCCAATGGCGCTGCCGTAATTCAGTTATGTGCCCCTGTTTTCGAAGTAGGATCGTAGTGATTGGGTTAGGTGAGGACGGTATAGTTGATCGAATTTGTACATTGAATCGTTTTGGAAACTATGCAATGGATGTTGTGGGGTAAGGATCTCAAATAGTGGTTGGGTGTTTTGGTGGTGGGATGTTTGTATGCTCATTTGTAGGGGCTATGGTAGGCTAGGGTGGAGTCGAATGAGTCATCGGGGCTATAGGCAGATGTGGTGCCGGTGTGTGGATGTTGGTGGTAAAGGTCAGACTCTTGTTATTGTGTTTGGGTGGGTGGCATGAATGTGTTGCGGATTTGGATGTTTGATGGTTATTGTCGCGGTGAAAATTGGATACCATAGTTATTTGTTAACTAGGATCGCATTTTTAATGTCACCACCGGTCTTTAATTTTATCCAAGGGAAGGGAGAAAAACCGAATTCCCATAATGCAATGCAAATGCACTAAGATTCTAAGTTCGGGGGTTGGTTATACCTAGGGAAGGTGTTAGCATCCTAGATATCTGTAGTACTCTACAGGAACCTCTTGTTTTATTTTATGTTATTTGTTATCTGTTTTGCTAAGGGTTTAAGGGTAAGTGATTTATTATTTTTTATTCCTAAGTGTGCTCGACAAGATATCGCATCTTGTGCCTACATATCTTGTCAGGAGGGAATCAGAGCACTTGTAGTTCCTTATTAAGGACACTAAAATGTTTTAAAGGTTTAGGAGAGAAGATGAGTCATCATCTTAAGAAATACCACTATAGTTTTGAAAATGTTTGTATTTTGTGGGGTATGGGATTGTATGTCCCTTTCTTTGAGATAATTAACATCTAATTCTCTTGTGTGGAGAATTAGGTGGGCTAAAATTTGATTAAAGAAAATCAAAGTTAAAGGGGGACTAACCTAGGTAATCTATCCTAAGTTGTCTAATTGACTTATCTTAAGGTGTCGATTATGATGCAAATGATTATGCACCATGCACAATAACATGGTTATCATGCATGGGATTTTCCCTTGGATATTAATGCGATTAATTATATATTTAGACGAGGGTGCTAGCAAAGTGATGCTAGACTTGTGTCCAGTGACCGGTAGGTCGAATGCGATGCCAAAGGTAATCGACTTACATGGGTAGAAAATTGGCTCGACGTTGGATCGAGAGTTTTATAATTTTGAAAGGTTTAGAGCAAATAAAGCATGCATATATATAATGATAAACAAATGAAAGAATAAACAAGACTTGATATCAAACAAGACTAAACTATTCCTCACAAGCGTACTATCAAGTGCGGGGGGATTTAACAGGGAACGGTTTATTGAAAAGAGTTTATTTTTTATTAAAAGGTTTATTTTTATTTTTAGAGATATTTTGTTGAAGATTATTAAAAAAAAAGGTTAAAGGTTTTTTTTATTAAAAGATTTTAATGTTTAGTAAATAAAAGTTTTTTATTATTTTAAAGAAAAATTTTTACTAATTAAGAAAAGGTTTTAATAAAAGTTTTTTTTTATTAATTAATTAAATTTACTTTATTAAAAGAAATTTTAGTATAAAAAGGAAATTAAATTTTAAAAAAAGAAAGGTTATCTAAAAAGTTCTATATTTTATTTTTAGTTATGTTTTATAAAAAGTGATATTTTAAATAGACAAAGAGGTTATATTAAAAAAAAAGTTGTATTAGAAAGGTTCTATATTTATTTTCTAAAAAAAGTGGTTATATTTAATAAAAAAAATTGATTATTATGAATTTATTAATAAAATGGGTTGATTATTAAAAAAACGGAGGGATTAAGTGCTGCAAGGGAGAGAGGGTCCATCGCAGACCCTCAAATCTCAACCGTACGATGCAAGCAAGGCATAATCTAACGCTCACGATGGGAGAGTGCACGATAACGGCGTGTGTGAGTGTACATGATGAAATTAACAAACAAAAGAGAATAATAGATCACACACGATTCTCATCTCTCACTCACTCGTCTGTCGTTCTTCCACTCCTCTCAAAAGGGAAATTAGAGTTTGTTGAAACCCTAAACGGCCGCTGTCCTTTCTCGTTCTCACCATCTCTCGATCAACAAACGAAAACCCCACCCACGCAGCCCGTACCCCAATATTTCACTATGATCTTATGGTTACATATTACAGATATTATGATTGAAGCATAAAAAAAATAAAAAAAAGGGATAGATGGCCGGCGATGGTGGCGACGGCTGCGACAACTTCAATGGCGAGTCTTCCCTTCTACTCCTATCTTCTTCGATCGTATGCAGTTGATGTTGATTCCTGGTGTGCGTGATGTTGTATTGCTGCTGCTACAAACTTGTTTTCGCCATCGTGTGTGTATGCTTGTCTCAGATGATGTTGTTGGCGGTTGTGGCGAGGAACAATGATCGCGACCTCCAAATCTCCTCTCAGATAAGTCTCGTTCTTCTTTCGTGTGTGAATCTCTTTGCGTGCGAGATGCTGCGAATTGTGTATGTGGATCCTTCGGGTGTGTTGAGGTTGGAATTTGATTTCTGGATTTTTGTGATTTCGTTCCTATGGTATGTGTTGGTTTGTGTAGATGATGTCTTTTGGTAAGATGTTATGATAAGTTTTTTAGTGTTTGGTTTAGGAACTTGCGTGGTGATGAATGATATGGATGAAATGGTTTCATTTCAGATTGTGATTTTTGTGAATTTTGATAGTATGCTGCTGAGGTAATTGTTAGAGTAGGATTTGTGTATGAATTGTATCGTTCTTTGTGGATTTTGTGGTGGTTTTGCTAACTGGTATACGATCTATGAATTTGGTGTGTTGTGGATTGGTATGTTATTCGGTTTGATGATTGGTTTGATAATTGTTTGAGAATTGGTTGTGAACCCTTCACGTTCTGATGTCCCCTTTTGTGAATGGTTTTCCCCTTTATATAGAGTTATGGAATTGAATTTGAAAATATGTGGCTTGATGACATTTCCATTTTGGTTCGAGCTTGTCTGATCTGTTTTAATTCCTTTCTCTTTTTCAACTTGACAGATTTTTGGGATTTTGGAAAGGATTAAATTGCTCTTGATAATGTTTGGAGTATTGTTTTGGAAGTGAATGAATGTTGTCTGAACATGTTAGGTTTGGCTTTAGAATGTAAGTGATGATGTCTGATTACGTTTAGAGAAAAGAATTTTGAAATATTTGGTTTCTTTAACGTCCTCTTCATTTTCTTTTGCTGTATTGGCGCATTATCACATCTTGATTCTATCCTTGTTTGGTTTTGGAAACTTGCCAGGGTGATGCTTGTTTTGTACCGGCTCTCCAAACTCTAAAACTTATTAGATCTTAGCATCTTTGATATTGAATTTAGTTTTTTATTCTATTGACTCACAACTTCATTTGTTTTTCTCGGTAGGAATTTGGATTGCGTTGTATCGGTTGAAACATGTCATGGAAGGTTTGTTAAAGCGCAACAAGCGTGTGGGTACCAACTGCTAAATTGAGAAGGCTTGAGACTCGACTATCAGCAATGCCTCTAAAGAAGATAAGTAGCCGTCTGAATTCAATGTCTTTTCTTAAATTATTTCTTCAAATTTAGCTCCTGCTAGCTATATAGGTCAAAACTCGCACTCTCCTTGATGGCTCCAGAGCATAGCACCATAAGAACCTCAACTTTGCGTTTCGAAGTAGTACGTGGACTTTCTACGAATACTCTTATATCTTTGTTATATCTGTATGTCTCCAAATCCTGCTACTGTAATAATTGGGTGGTATTCTGACTGACAGTTTGTTTTGGAAATACCCGAGTGATGTTTGACTGTGTTGAACAGAATTTGGCGCTATGATAATGACTTGTTTCTTTTCGTTACTAGGAGAAAATGGAGTATCCAAAACAGTGCAGGTCTTAGTGCAGGTGTTGGATGAAGTTTGCTTTGGCTGAACTTGCGTATGAACATGGTTCCATAAAGTTTGGTTATATGTTCTGCAATGTTTTATTGCTGTCGGTTTTTTTTTTATAATGTGAGACTTGTGTCTTTTGAACCGTTAAACCTTGCTTCTTTAGTATGTTACTTGTTGACACATCGTGGACTGATTATAATCTCTGTGTCGCGAACAGGTTTTGTGTGTTCGACGGCTAAAAGCTTCATATAACTTGGAAACCCGAACCTCAAAGTTTAACATGGAATTGATTTCATGAAGTTCGGTATTGTTGCAGTCGGTATCAATTGTGTGGCTTAAAGACCAATCTTAGACGTGAAGGCCTAGTTTGATATGTGTATTTCAAAAGGAGTTTTAAATCTATTCTTAAAGTGTAATGTGATTGTACTATATATTTATGCCTGCTCTTAGACTTGTAAGGTTTTTTTTCAATAAATTTTGAACGCTGGGATACGAACAGGACGCTGGAATTGTATTTGGAAACTTGCGGTAATGTTGAAATCTTAATATTACTTTCTGCTTGTATTATTTGGACCAACATGAAACTTTGAGAATTTTTGCTTATAGCTTTGAATGGAAAACCACGAACTTGATCCTTAGAATCCAAGTCTTGTAATCTCTCACAAATTTGAAGTTGTATTTAGAATGAGCTTGGATTGTGATGAAACCTTAAATCTCTGAATTGCACCTTAAATTTGAAGTTGATCTTGTAAACCCTTTTTTAATTTGAACCCTCTTAATGACTTAAAACCTGGCTTATTGGATATGAACCAAATTTTATCCTCTATCCAAAAAACTTTGAATATGGTAATTTAAACCCCCTTATAAATTTAAATGACATTAATTACATTTTGAAATTGGAAATTGGACTTGGAATCTTGGACTCTAATGTTTGGAATTAGAATCCTATCTTACTCTCGCAACAAAGCTTGAACTTGAATTTGCATTTGGAATTCAAACCTCTAATTCCTCCCAATTTGAACTTTCTTGGAGTGACCTTTTGGAAATAAAACTTGCAATTTAGAAGGAGCTTGAATTTGTAGGGACCTTTAAGTCATGTTGCAACTTTACTTTGATGAATCCGGAATTGAACATCTACAGGCGTTGAACCAAATATAGTTGGGCTCTGTATCCTCTCTTGGATACCTTTTCTCTCTTAATGTAAATATAGCGTGTAGTATCCCAAAGCAAAGTTTTAAGGAAATTGTCTCGTTTATGCTGTATCCATATCATAGAGCAAACACATCTCTTAACCTTGAGGAGCCTACAAGGGGGATGCCATCTCGCAGTATACTTTACCACACAACCAATGACCAATCTTAGGGTACCAAATTCCATATCAAAGGGTATAAGGATCTAATCTGTGTGGGGGGGAAATTGAGGAGTCTTGAGGGAAAAAAAGGCTTGGTAGAGGTTTAGGGATCAAAAAGAGAAAGGGCACAATCTCACAGAAATCCACACACATCTTTGCAGAGACCAGAGAACCTCCACAAATATACACACAACACGGCCTTTGAGATCTTGAACTTCCTACACCAACACATGTACTCATAAATGAAACAAAAACACAATAACTAGGTAAAGTGGTTAGTCATGCACAGATGATTGACCTAATATGTTATGCAAAAAAGCAAAGCGAGGATCTTAGGGTCAAAAATTAGGGTGCGACAATTATGTGTACATGACATGTCGATGGTGTGAGGTAGGTAGTTGGGTTGGGTGGTAGATATTGTTGTTGGGTGTGGTAATTATGTGAAGTTGGTTGTTGGGCAGGTGTTTGTTGTTGGGTGTATGACGACGAAGCACGTTGGCGTGGGTCGATCAAATATGTCGGCTCAGACACAAATTATTGCATTATAACTAACCTAAACCAATTCATGCAACGATGACTTAGTCTAGCCCCTTCCACGACAGGCTCGTTTAAGATGTGGTGACGTCGATTCTTCCAATGTCGACACGTCTCTCTAGCAAAGTCTCTCCCAAACATGTCAGAGGGACTGATATATCTTGTTGCATGTCGAACTGCAGTTTCACTCGATCACTTTGGTGCATCTCCACTATAGTGAACCTAATGATTGGTGTTTTTGTTGTCCAGACTACAAGATCATCGGGGTTAGGCTGATGGTCGAGACCCAAATACGGCTTATAGGCAAACTGCATAATAAAAATACAAAATGAGAAGAATTGTGGTATGTTAATTTTATAGCCAAATTTATAGTAGTTTAGAATAAATTACATCGTTCAGTCCAATGTAGTCTAAAATATTGCGGCACACGATTATTGCGTTTCTGGGACATCGGTTGTAATTCATCCCCAGAACTGACCACCTAAAACAAAAAGATAGAAAAGTAATTAGTTACAAATAAACTTTTTTTACAGTAGACATTTGGAAATTTAAAATAAACTTACTTGTTTACGTAGGGGAATGTGAATGGATTCGGGTTGAACGGGGCGAGTGTCGGCATTCTTGACCAACCTCATGCTTGTAGCAGAAAGGCGCAAGAATAAAACGTACAAGTATCTTTTTTTGCATTTTTACACAAGGAACTATATAGATGGGCCAAAATAGTTGAACCCCAACTATATATGCTGACTTTATTAATGTTCTGTAACAATGGCAAATACATAATATTTAACGTATTTCCAATACTTTCAGGAAATAAAAAATGACCAAATAAAATCATAATATAACACCGAGTTTTAATTATTTTTTCGTACTCAGTGGATTCGTCGTTTAATGTTAAACTGGAATAATATTCTCTAAGGTATTTTAAATTAATACCTTAACCCCTGGGCCGACCTGAAGATTATGTCGGATTTGTGTCTTCACAAACAATGACACCCAACAAATCTTCGCATATTTTGGTATCCATGTTAACTTTACCGTTAACAGCCTTACCATTGATGTGTAGGCCCAACAACATATACACATCTTCCAGTGTGATGGTGCTTTCACCAAATGGAAGGTGAAATGTGTGAGTCTCGGATCTCCATCGTTCTAGCAAAGCAAGAATAGATTTGTAATCAATAGAGTACGAGACTATGTTTAACACGTGACCCAAAATGCATGATCGCAGGTATGGTTCTATGATTGGGTCGTGTGGTACATAGTCATGCACACGACATCAAAATCTCTTTACATCCTGACAAAAGATATAAATAAACTAAGTTAGCAAGAATAATAAACCATACTTTTTAAGTAAATAAGTAAGCAAAAACTAGTAAACTTAAAAACTTACAAATGCTGCAATATTGTCAATTGTTCCTCTGTGTTCACACCCATAGTAAGGAGAGACATTTTTTATGAAAGTTGAGAGATTGAGTGTTGAGTGAAAGACATGGCTATTTATAGAAGAATTAGAGTTTGTTCATGTGAATTATTTTTTGCATGGAAAGGTGAATACATACGCCATATGAAATGGCGCATATGTATGTATGATAAAGCATACGCCATTTGATATGGCACATATGTGTTGTTTCCAATGGATTCGCCATTTGGTATGACACCTTCTTTAATGGAGGAATCTTGTTGTAAGAGATTGTTGTAAGAGAATCGTGTAAGGTGTAAGGCATCTTACATGCATGTAGAAGATAAGATAATCTTGTAAGGTGTAAGGCATCTTGTAAGAGAATCTTGTAAGGCATACCATTAAAAAACAAAAATGAAGACAAACCATAAAGTGAAGGATTCGTGGAATGCATGCAAAATAAAGACAAGAATAGGGTTTTAGTTGGAAATCATGCATTAAGAAGACAAGAATATGGTCTTAGTAGGCATAAAAAGTTAAGAAGATAAGAAGATAAGAAGATATAATTGAGACAAGACTAATGCATGTATAGTCTGAACGATCATGCATGTATAATTGAGACAAGACTAATGCATGTATAGTCTAAACAATAATATATAAAAAACATTATTGCATGAAACTAGAATTCTATTAATATGCATGAAACTAAAATTTTATTGCACCAGAATTCTATCAAACACCAGTACACTAACATATTGCACGTATGGCTCAGACACCACAATACATGATCATTGCACATATCAATGGTGAGATATTTTATTGTACCATAACCGGTTTCAATTTTCGTAATACCGATGTTACTCGGTTTTCAATTAACAGACGATCAAATTTTCCCATTTGAAAGAGAGAGTAGAAAAGAAATTGCAGTGCGGTCTAGTGGGCCAAATCATCTAGAAGAATCCAGTGTTTTTTGCCGACAACCAAGTTAAGTTTTTCCAGTTAAAGGTTTGAGATGATGAAGATGTTCATAATATGTTTCTTAGTCATGAATATTTTGGTTTCAATGATATTGAGCTTTATATTATACTCAGGGCCGGTCCAGCCCATTCGGAGGCCTAAGGCAAAATTTAAAATTAATTTTTTTTATATAATATTAATATTTTAGTAAAATTAATATATTTTTATTTAAGTTGTAATGAGTTTTTTTAGATGAAAATTTATTTAATTAAATTATTAGAATTGATTTCTCTTAAGATTTATTTTTCATCGATAATAAAATTAA
This sequence comes from Lathyrus tuberosus, assembly GCA_022829125.1. Taxonomy (NCBI): domain Eukaryota; kingdom Viridiplantae; phylum Streptophyta; class Magnoliopsida; order Fabales; family Fabaceae; genus Lathyrus; species Lathyrus tuberosus. Next base: position 5,842,686 of record JALAZF010000338.1, on the reverse strand, counting down.
CCCATTTAGTTGTTCTTCTCATCATATTTTAAAAAAATATTGCCAAAATTTTTAAAAATAAAATATAAAATATCAAACTTCATTAAATTTTGTTATCTATATAAATACTTTTTAAATTAATTAATAGATATTCTAAATAAATATTATTGTTTAACTATTATAAAAAATAATTTTAAATATTGAATTAAAAAAAGTGGAGGTCCTAGTGGCCTCGGTCGCCTGCCCTTAGGGTCGGGCCTGATTATACTACACACTACAACATTTTAACTATACAACAACGCTTTAAAAGCGTTGTGAAATCTAACAAAACGGTTTCCTTTACTTAAGAGAACGGTTTTCAGATCGTTCCAAACCGAGGCAGTTGTTTAGCTTTTCATAACAGTGTTTTACCCAACGGCAACGTCTTGCGCCAAACCGTTGTTGTGTTTCTGTGTGTAAAGTATTGTAACACAGGGAAAATTTTACTTGTTTACAATGACTAACAACAATGTTATTCCTATTTTAGAGTACTTTAGTGCTTTATTATTAGAATATCTCCACCGTTAGTGGTGCATTTTGTATTGTATGACCCTAAGTGCTTGAATAGGGTATAAAGGACTTCTCGAAGTATTCATTGTCTTCTTACTATGAGCTACATGTGAACAAAGTGTTATTTTATCATTGTTTCTCAATAGCATTTCGTCTTATCATTTAATTAATGTTAGGCGATTTTGTTGGTTGATATTGGTTTTGCGTGTTAGATCGATCATTCTTTTGAGCGCAAAGGTAACATTTTTTCATTCTTGCACTCTTTCATTAGAGAAAAGAGATCGCTCGAGCTCACTTACTTTGCTGCACCTACATCGGTTATGTTTACAACATATTTCAAGCATGGCAACAATGTAACCTTAAACCAAGAAGGCTAATAAGGATATTTCAAGTGATTGGGTGGGTCCCAACATATCAGGGACTGCTTCCACCTTCACTTGTGAATGATAACAATCCAAAAAGACAATGTATCATTAGTCGAAACTCAAACGAATTGCGTCGTTCTTTTACATTTTTTATGAGAATTGACTAACAAAAGACCCAAAAGGTTGGTACTTGGGAATTTGTGTGGTTTTGTAGGTATTAGGTATGAAGAAAACCAGTTAAACAAAGAGAAAAACCATGCCCTACAACTTTCGCATCGCGACCAAAAGCTTCGCTACGTGAGCATCACTATGCGAAAGGATGAGAGACACAGCAGAACAAAACATAATCAAATTGATCAAACTTCGCTTGAAGCGAAGAAAGCGAGAGAAAGCGAAGGATTTCAGTTGAAGATCGTTATATGTCGCATAGCGAAGGTCGCGGCGCGAGGAAAGGCGAGGACCCAACAACTCAAAACAGAACCAAAATGGCCAATCTTCGCTTGAAGCGAAGAAAGCGAAAGAAAGCGACCAAAGTTCGCGACGTGAACTATACTTCGCATAGCAAAGTTTGGCGGTGTCTGAAAGGCGGTTAAATTCAAATCTTAATGGGGAAAGAAAGGGAGTTCGCATAGCGAACTTTCTCTCGCTATACGAACTTAGGCGGCCAAGGACACTATAAATAGGATCAAGGGCAGTGCAGATACTATCTCATGTTTTATTTTTGAATACTTTGTAATAGTTATTAAGAGTGCGTTGTAAGAGAACTTTAAGGGAGAAAATCGAAGAATCGAGCTGGATACGCATCAAGGATCGAGAAATCGTCATTGATGCTCATTCATCTCCACTTCTTCCTTTTTGTGTAAGCTACCATGAAAATGGATAGCTAAACTCTATCTCTTCCTGGGATTGGAAGATTCTACCGTAACCGTATGTATATGTACCACTTTTAATTTTAATGCAAGCATGTTTTCATTAAAGTATTGATTCTATCTTTTCTTCATCGCCAAATCTTACGAATTCGGTTATTAATGAAAATTGATTTCGTCCTCAGATATTAAAGATATGAATCTATTAAACTCTGATTTCTAGACATAGAATTAGGTTTAGTATCCAATTCAAATACTTGTTCATCATACAGTCTGTTTGTTTAATCGGTTGAGACATCGCCGATTCAACAAACTAATTGAAATCCGTGAACTTCTATGTAGACATACATATTGTTCGAAAAAGTACATTGAAATATGAAAGAAAACATGATTGCGTCGTAATTAATCGGTATTGCATACGTGAACGGTAGAGGAAATCCAATCCCTGCAAGATAATTTATCATATCACAAATCCCGTTTAAATCATTCCGTTTATTTTCATTATTTTACTTTAAAAATAAACAAAGACTTTCTCAAACAAACTTTCACTTAACATTTCTCAGTAATCTGAAGAACATTCGTAATATCACTCTAGTCTCTGTGGATATGATAACACAATACTTACGTTTGATAAACTCAACATCAGTGAATATGCATTTAACTAAGCTTTGACTGACGTAGGTCCTGCGACTGATTGAGGGTATTTCCTCTAGATGAAGATAAGAGGATTTGCAGCCAATATGATGGAGGTGTTGTCCCTTTCCACGAATGTTTGTTATCCATCATAGGCTATCATCTTTCTTTTAATGAATTTGAGGTCGGTGTGTTGATTCACTTGTGGATTGCCCCTTCATAGTTGCATCTGATGAGTTAGGCAATCTTTAAAGTCTTTCAACACTAGAGCGAGTATAAGGGGGTAACCTAATCGTGGCACTATTTTTCCATCATTTTAAGATTCACAATAACCCAGAATATGCAAATGGTTATGGTTTGATCTCCTTAAGGAATCACATCTGGTATTTTAAGGCATACTCTGAGATCATGAAGGATTTTGACGACCATTTCTTCTTGGTTGTTCCTCTAACTAAGAAAGTGCATGTGAAGGTCTACTATTTGGAACCCAACCCTACGTCTGCTTGCTCAGACACCTTCCATAAGTATTGGAATCAGAATCATTACTTGATGGGGGTTGGTTCGTATAAGAATCATACTTGAAAACTTAATTGGTGGAATTTATTAGGGAGTGTAACCATGCTAGTGGTGCTTCGAGAAACCAGCCAAAGAAATGTATTCAGACCCGCTAGTTGGTGGATGCCAAGTTGAAGGAGAAGAATAAGATGATTTTTGGTAAGTGGTGCTAACTACCTATTTTCCTTACTTCTTTTTTCTTGGCCCTTTTTATGCTTATTTCCATAATCGTATATATGCAATAAATAGTGAGGAGGTGTTCAAAAGTATTTCGGGGGGGTGTTTTATCGTCTCCACAGGGATTGCATATGTATTGTTGTCGTTCTATAGTCGAAAACGTTTTAAACTTTTAAAGTATCAAAGATTTTGGTGGTTTTGTAACAGATCGTTTGCATAAGAGTTTAATAGTAATCAACGGTAAAGAAATTAGTTTTAAAGATTTGGTAAAAGTATACCAAGATTAGGGTCCGACAATCCATTTCCTACGTATTTACTCGATAAAGGATGTGAACTTGTTAACGATGAATATTACTACATATTCTCTCAACAAGTTTATCTCTAACACTTGTTGTGGGATTTACCATATTGATCTTTAGATGATCTCTCACTCCAAGTATCAATATGATAACATTCAAGATCAATATTTATGAACATCAACTTTCAAAACTATCTCTAGCCTCATGATTATTGATGGATTGAAACTTAGGTCAAGTTTTAGAACATATTTCTCAATCATGAACTAAAACAAAATATAAACCATACAAACAAAGTTTTTCTTCTATATTTATCATCAACAAAGTTCACACACTACAATCAAGATCAATACATACAAAATGAAAGATTACCTACCACTAATCTTGACACAAAAGTGTTTAGCTACCCATTGTCATGGTAGCTTGATCAACAAGTAAGAAAAGAATCTTTGATAGCATCAAAGTCGAAGAATCGAGGATTGATGCTCCAAAGATTTGAATCTCACTTCTCCTTGAAATCCTAAGGTTTTTGACCTAGAAAACCCTTTTTCTCTCTTTAGAAATGTTGAAAAGTGCAAAGTACAAGTTGTTGGGAAATATCTTCAAGAGAAGATATTTATAGGAAGTGCAAATGGTGCAGTAAGTGGCACCGCGTTTAGCGCCATCAGGAGCGCGCTAAGCGCGATCAATAAAAATAGAGTGTTTTGCCCAAAAAGCGCGATGAGCACGGTGACATCCCGCTTAGCGCGGTCTAGTACTTTAGCTACTGGAAGTTGAAGAAAAAGCGCGCTGAAGGAGCGCTGAAAATCCCGCTCAACTCGGTTTTGGCCTTTTGCTACTGGAATCCAGTGTGTGCGCACTGAAAGCGCGCTGTGCCGACACGAACTCTTTGAAAATGCTCTTTCAGGCCTTCTTTCCTTCACCGATTGATCCCAACATCCAATATAAGCAAGAATACATGTAAAAGAGCATCAAAATGGTCATAATATACAATATGTACAAAAAAATTGGAAATTAACATAAATATATGAAAACTACTAGATATTATACTAATTTAACAAAGAAACCAATTGAAAGGGCCATAAAATATAGTCAAAAGTATGCATAATTTGGCCCTTAACAACTCTCCCCAACTTATTATTTTGTTTATCCTCAACCAAAAGTGTCTCGAATTAGAAACGAACCCGAAACCCGAACAAGAATTCAGAATCAACTCAAAAGAATAACAAAAATTTTATGGTTCAAAAAGTAAAAGTAACAACAAGATAACTTATCAAAGTCTAAATAAATCATGAAGATGAAACTATTGCTAAGTGAACAACACAACTCAAAACTTCTTGAGTAATACAAGTTCAAAATCGAATCACACCTAGGCACACATTCATCAATGGATGAAAACAATATGAGGTTTTATCACTCATCCAATAAGCATGTAAACATCCGGAACCAATTATGCATTTAACAAACAACATGCATTAAAGAGTGAAAAAGAAGGAATCACAAGGTCTTCTAAGGTTGTAACTTGGCTTGACTATAAGGAAGGGTCATTTATCAAAGTCATTGAAACAAAATTTCCTACCCCTAAAGAACATTCCACACTTAATATCAAAGCACTTCAAGACGTTAACCTTCTTGTTTTCTTTGGAGGCATCATTACAACATTGAGCTTTTTGTTGGCAATTCATGCCCAAATTTCCTTTATTTTTTGCTTATTTCTTTCTTTCAAGCTCTTTCATCAATCAAAACCACCTTATTCTCTCTCTCTTTCTCTCTCTCTCTCTCTCTCTCTCTATATATATATATATATATATATATATATATATATATATATATATATATATATATATATCGATCTACCTTTTTCTCTCCCCAACTTAGAACACAACCAAACATGATAATTAGGAATGCTCTCACACATCTAAGGCAATGAATAAACTGCACAACCATACTTAAGGTTGGGGTTCAAAACGTTTCACAACAAAATTCCAAGATCCCTTTCAAAATGATGCATAATATTTACACATTTCAATTATTCACATGGATCTTGAAATGAAGGCTAAAAAAGGGGTTTACAAATACTTCCTCACTCACATGGTAGATTGATTCATCTTATTTGGTCACATGGTTTTTCTCGTAATGCACAAAAATTGCCTTGATCCTTTTCTTCCTTTTTCACAAATTAATACACATGCATGATTCCAACATAATCAGAACGAGTCAAACAAGAATGCCGATATCCTGCATATTTTATACAGTGAAAGCTTCCTCACAATGGCAATGTTCTAAATGATTCAAAAATGAACAAGTATTTCAAAAGAAGTAATGACTACAAATTACACTCTTCACAAGTTTCATTTCCATGCTTAGTTTAGAAAGCGATAAAAATGTACCTTGTGCGGTACCTTTACTCGATCTTATCATTACCACTCAATTGCAAAATGATTCATCATTCTTGATATTAGTTCATAAGTTCCTTCAAGTTGTCAACTAAGGAACAAATAAAATAAAAAAACTTTCTACTAAAATAGTAATTGCACCAAAAACTACTAAAAATAACAACAATAATATAATACCAAAATTCGCGACAACCAAACAATGGTGCCGCATGTGTTCCTCATCCTAAACAGGATGGTACAAAATACTCACAAGTACAATAAAAACCAAACAATAATATCCAAATAGTCAAAACATAAACATAAACATAAAAAGATAGAAAAACCAAAGATCACTAATCGGAAGAGCTTTCCTCCTCCTCCCAGATAGTCTCTCCGATATCATCATATCGTCTGCAACCATATCCTCATCTACACCAGCATACTGTCTCTTTGCATCAGCATGTGGTACCTGAACAGCCTCTTGAGGTGGAACCTGCCCCCTCTGATAATGATAACGCTTGTCCCCAGGCCATGCCACATAAGCGTCAAAATCCTGCTGTGAAGGAAAAGGGTGCTCCACCTGAGGCTCGCATACCTGTAAATGCAATGCATGCATAGATGAATGTAAAAATGAAAACGCCCTTTGATGAGCCATATGCATATCCCATGTATACATGCATGCGACCCGCTCATCCAAGGGTTGCTCTGCTGGTAGAACCTCGCTGTGCTGCTGCTGCTGTGAGTGTGGGTGGGCATGTGGTGGTGGCGGCGGTGGATGATCTACTCTAGGCATGCAGTGGCTCTGAATCCACGTATCAGTTATAATCCCCTTAATGGTCTTGTGGACCACGCCTAGGATTGAAACTCCAGTATTAGTGCATAACCCCATTATCAGCCTTGGGAAAACCAAAATAGAAGGGGTCTTAGACCCCAAACGATGACCACCAACTGCCATAGCTCGGATCTCATCAGATATAATCCTTACTACATCAATCTGACGCTCCTCCATAATATAATAAATCATGCAAGCAATGTCCACAGGAATGGAAGATGTGTGACTCCTTGGCCTGATGTTGTGCAGGACAAGAGTCGTCAAAATCTGGGCAGTAGTGTTCATGTCAGCCCTCTTAAGAATCTTCGGTCTCCCCCCCGCGTTCAACTCAAAACCACGCCCTGAATAAGCTAAAGCCAAACAAACATTTTCCATATTCCAGGTTCGCCTAGCTACCCTCTTTGCATACGCACACTGCTCACCCTCCGCTAAAACCAGCGGATTACCTAAGTACTCGTTGATTGAATGCCTTGAGAAAGAAACAGTCATCCCTCAGACATAAGTAGTGTAATCATACACCTGCCCCTCCAAAGGAATAACGTTTGCTTAGAACTCACGCACTATCTTATAATTCAACAAGGTAAGAGGGGTCAAGAGTGCACTCCATCTGTGTCCATCAATAATGCTTTGGCATCTACGGAACTCCCCTTACGGGTTGATCTGAAATATGTGCTCCGTCCAAATGCTTCGACGGGTTAGTTCCATGTAACATCCCTGCTGCTCCACCCCTCGAAATCGATTAGTATCGAACTCGAGTAGCGGTTGTCTTTGCTGTGAAGTCTGGCCGGTGCGAACTCTAGCACGCTTTGAAGCCATATGCAATCGAAGAAAAATAGACAAAAACAATGCCAAATGGGTTAAACAACAAGCCAGAAAATTCCATAAAATTCATGTTAAACAACAAAGCAACAAAAAACCAGCAAACAGTCGACAAAAATGAATGAAATGGAGATGCTGCTCTCAGGGGTATGCGCTTAGCACGGTCAGAGCGCGCTCAGGCATGCAAGCATCCCTTGTTGTGAGGCCAACCAAGCCCCTAAACAATGATAAACAGCAAACAAATCATGGAGCAACATATTTACAATAACATGATTGATTAAAAAGTGGATCAGGAAAAATAGGGCAGACAAGGCCGCTCAGCGCGGCCATGAGCCCGCTCACGAAAATCCATAAAAATTCTTTTGGTTCCTGGTCCAAACAGCCCCACACTCAAACATTCAAACTCCCAACAATCCAAAATGAACATGCAACAACAGAATCGTTCAGGTTTTAGTTGTTCTAACATGCAGCATCAGTTTACAAACAATTTAACCTAAAATCCTAAAATTTACACTAACAACATTTCACAACACTTAATCTCTAACCCTAACATTATAGGCAATAAATCTTACAAATAAACCCTAAACAACAAAGATTCTATATACTGAAAAGAAAGGAGAAGAAAGTTGCAAACCTGGACAGTGATAAAATAAACAGAAAGAAATTTTTGCTTGAGAGTACGAGTGCAAATTAAGAGCTCTTGGGGAGAAGAATCTGGTGACCAATGCAAATGAGTGGGAAAAATAAGGGTTTTGCTTAAACCCTACTCAACTTAAATAAAACAGACCCAGAGGCCCAACTTTTTTCCACTCAGGCCCAAACTTGGCTGACTTGTTTACGCGACCGCGCTGAGCGGCCTCAGAAGCGCACTGAGCGCGCTCAGTGAAACACAACCAGTCAAGTTTGGCATCAAAATGCAGTCACCCGACTATTCTACCCGATTAAATCACAAACATAGAAAATAAATAAATAAATAATTCAAAACAGTAAATACTTACAATGTTGGGGTGCCTCCCAACTAGCGCTTTGTTTAACGTCGTTTAAGCTCGACGGTCCAAGATGATCTCAATGATCATCTAGAAACACTGTGGAATTTTCTCGATCAATTTCTCCTCCGAGATAGATTTTCAGTCGTTGGCCATTTACAGTCCAACTTTCCTTCTTTTGTAAGTCCTCTATTACTATGGCACCATAGTGCTTGACATCCTTGATAAAAAACGGTCCAGACCATTTGGACTTTAATTTTCCCAGAAACAGATTCAAACGGGAATTGAATAAAAGAACCATCTGGCCCACTCGAAATTCTTTCTGAGAAACCTTCTTGTCATGATATCCTTTTACTTTCTCTTTATAGAGCTTGCTTGAGTGGTACCCATTATTTCTCATTTCTTCCTATTCGTGTAATTGAACCTTCCTTTTTTCGCCAGCCAAGCTCGGATCAAAATTTAACTGTTTCAATGCCTAAAGAGCCTTGTGCTCCAATTCAACGAGTAAATGACATTCTTGCCATAAACCATTTGAAAAGGAGTTAAGCCTCTTGGAGCTTTGTAAGCGGTGTGATACGCCCACAAAGCCTCATCCAACTTTTGCGACCAATCTTTTTGCGAGCTTGACACGGTCTTTTCTAAAATCCTTTTTACCTCTCTATTTGACACTTCGGCCTGACCATTGGTTTGTGGGTGGTAAGGAGTTGCAACCTTGTGCTTTACACCGTAATGCTCTAAGACCTTTTCGAGCGGTACATTGCAAAAATACGAACCTCCGTCACTAATTAACACACGAGGGGTGCCAAAATAGGAGAATATGTTTTTCTTTAAAAAATTTATCACCGTCTTGCCATCGGCCCTCGGTGACGCAATTACTTCCACCCACTTGGAAACATAGTCAACCGCAACCAATATATACTCGTTTGAAAAAGATGGTGGGACCGGTTCAACAAAATCAATACCCCAACAATCGAACACCTCGACTTCCAAAATTGTTTGCAAGGGCATTTCATTTCTTTTTCCAATCCTTCCACTTCTTTGGCATGTGTCACAACTTTTTGCATGGAGGTTTGCATCTTTAAACAATGTTGGCCAATAAAAGCCTGATTGGAGGACTTTTGTTGTCGTTCTTAAACCATTGTAATGCCCTCCATATGGCGATTTGTGACAATGCTAAAGGATATTTTTAGCTTCGTCAAAAGTGACACACCTCAACAAATTATCCCCTTCTAACTTAAACAGGTATGGCTCATCCCAAACATAAAAGTTAGCATCCGATAAGAATTTTCGTCTTTGATTCCAAGGTAGGTCCTCTGGTATAAATCCGGTTGCTTTGTGGTTAGCAATATCTGCGAACCAAGGCCAAACTTGTACTCGAAAAAGTTTTTCATCCGGAAACTCTTCTCGGATCTCATTTTCTCGGTGTGTTACCTCTACATTAACTAACCGGGATAAATGATCTGCTACCAAGTTTTCAAACGCTTTCTTGTCACGGATTTCCAAATCAAACTCTTGTAACAAAAGGATCCAACGGATTAGCCTTTGCTTAGAATCCGACTTGGTCAGCAAATATTTAATTGCCGAGTGGTCAGTGTAGACTACAACCTTTGAACCAATCAGATAAGACCGAAATTTCTCGAGAGCATACACAATAGCGAGTAATTCTTTTTCTGTGGTGGCATAATTCACTTGTGCCTCATTTAGAACTTTACTCGCGTAATGTATATCATGAAAATTTTGGTCTTTCTTTGCCCAAGCACCGCACCAACAACATAATCGCTAGCATCACACATCAATTCAAAATTTAAAGTCCAATTTGGAGCAACGATTATGGGTGCGGTGATGAGTTTCTCTTTTAAAATTTGAAAGGCAATTAAACATTCATCATCAAAGGAGAAAGACTTATCTTTGTTGAGTAGATTACTCAAAGGTCTTGCAACTTTGGAGAAGTCTTTGATGAACCGCCTATAAAAGCCAGCATGGCCTAGAAAACTCCGGATTCCTTTGACATTGGTTGGAGGTGGCAACTTTTCGATCACTTAAATTTTTGCTTGATCCACTTCAAGTCCTTTAGAGGAGACTTTGTGGCCAAGCACAATTCCCTCCATTACCATGAAGTTGCATTTCACCCAATTTAGCACCAAGTTCGTTTCAACACACCGTTCAAGAACGGTCTCCAAATTTTTCAAACAAAGATCAAAAGACGCTCCGAACACGGAGAAGTCATCCATGAACACTTCCATTGTTTTCTTAATAAGGTCGGAAAAAATGGCTTGTACAACCGTTAAAATGTTGTCGGTGCGTTGCACAAGCCAAAAGGCATCTTCCGGAAAGCAAAAATTCCAAAGGGACAAGTGAACGCCGTCTTTTCATGGTCTTCCGGGTCAACCGAGATTTGGTTATAACCAGAATAGCCATCTAAGAAGCAATAGAATTCTTGACTCGGCAATCTCTCAAGCATTTGATCCATAAACAGAAGTGGAAAATTATCTTTTCTAGTAGCGGTGTTAAGCCTCTGATAGTCGATACACATTCTCCAACCCGTTACAATTCTCGTCGGAATCAATTCATTTTTCTCATTTCTAATAATGGTCATTCCTCCCTTCTTGGGCACAACTTGCACAAGACTCACCCATGGACTATCGAATATCGGGTAAATCATTCTGACATCCAATAGCTTAACAACTTCCTTTCTCACCACTTCCTTCATAGTCGGGTTCAAACGACGTTGTGGTTGAGCTACCGCCTTGAAGTCCTCTTCCATTAAGATCTTGTGCATGCAATAGGCCGGACTAATTCCCTTTAGATCGAAAAGAACCCAACCTATAGCTTGTTGATTCTTCTTCAAAACTTGAATCAAATGGTTTTCCTCTTTATCGATTAAAATGTTGCTAATGATAACCAGTTTGTTACAACCGTCATCAAGGAACACATACTTCAAATTAGAAGGCAACACCTTCAATTCAAGTTGAGACTTATCATCACTCACCTCTTTCTTCAATACTTCCATTTCACTTTCCCATTGTTGTAACTCTTTTAAAGATTCAAGTTCCTTCAAACACTCTTCAAGTGCCCTTTCCTCTTCAATGGAAAATATTTCAAATGAGTCATCAAGAGCTCTTTCCAAGGGAGATACTATATGAACTTGATTTGAGACTTCCATTATGGCTTCTTCCGTTGCATCAATACAGAAACTATCATGTTTATCATGGGAATGCTTCATTACTTCAAAAAGATTAAAGCTCACTTCTTCATTTTGAACTCTTACTTTCATAAGACCATCGTCAACATCAATCATCATTTGAGCGGTCTTCAAAAAAGGGCGTCCAAGAATTAATGAAGCATCCTCGTCTTCCTCCATATCAATCACAACAAAGTCAACCGGAAAGAAAATTTATCAACCTTAACCAATACATTTTGAGCCAATCCATGAGGATAAGTTGTAGATTTGTCTGCCAATTGTAATGCCATTCGAATTGCTTTCATTTCAATGTTCCCAAGCCTCTTCAAAATAGACAATGGAATTAAGTTAATGCTTGAGCCCAAATCAATTAAGCCTTTGCCAACATAGACATCACCAATGGTTACCGGTAAAGTAACACGCCCCGGATCGACTTTTTTCTTTGGTAGAGTTCTTCGTATTATATCGCTATAACTTGCATCAAGGACAATTATTTGCGGCTCCGAATATCTTCGCCTCTTTGTATGAATATCTTTCATGAACTTATCATATTTTGACATTTGTTCAAGCGCTTCGGCAAACGGAATGTTGATTTGCAATTGTTACAATATGTAATGTCCATGAAACGAGTGTAATGCCTTTCATTGTCCTTCTTGGTGGGAACATGAGGGTAAGGTAAGTTTTAAATAGGAATTGGATTCACTATCTCCTTCCCCCTTTTGACTATTCTCTTCTTTTCTTCTATCTTTTCTTTCTCAAGGTTATCTTTTTCAACAAACTTCTCATCTTTATTTTCAACTTCTTCCTTATCATTCTTTTCTTCTACTACCTCATTATCTTTTTCTTCCTCCACAACCTCCTTAATTCTTACATCAACATTTTTCTCATTTTTTTCTACTTCTCCCAAATCTCTCCCACTTCTAGTAACAATAGCTTTACAATGCTCATTTGGGTTATTTTGAGTATTGGCGAAAAAAGGTGGCCTCGATTGTTGATCGGCCATTTGTTTTCCAAGTTGTCCTACTTGATTTTCGAGATTTTTGATTGATGCTTCATTTGTCTTTTGATTAGCCATGGACATTTGGATAAATTGGTTTAGAGTTTCTTCAAGCTTGGAACTCCCACCTTGAGGTTGTGTGGGTTGATACGAATTTTGTCGGTATCCTTGTTAATTTTGATAATTTCGTCTTGGTTGGTTTTGATAACCTTGTTGTTGGTTTTGATAAGGTTGTTGTTGCCTTTGATAACCTTGTTGTTGATTTTGATTATTCATGTAATTTGCTTCTTCATCAACCGGAGGACAAGGAGGACAATAGCCGGTTGGGTGATCGCCTTTATATAGCTCACACACCACTATTTGCACATTTTTGTTCGGTAAATCTTGCATCTCTTTAATCTGTTGAGGGATATTTGACATTTGTTGCGTTAACAACTCAACTTGTTGAGATAGCAATTTGTTCTGAGCAAGAATTACATCATTTGTCCCCAACTCTAGCACTCCCGGTTTCTTTTGAGATTGGCCACGTTATGATTCCCTTTATGGTCGTTTAGTTCCATCTTGTCAATGATAGAAATGGCTTCGTCGACGCTTTTAGTCATTAAAGATCCGCCAGCGGTAGCATCCAACAATGTTTTGTGAACCATTTGAAGACCATTTCTGAAAATATGAACTTGCGTAAGCTCATCAAAACCGTGCCCCTTGCATTTTCTAAGCATGGACTTGAATCTCTCCCAAGCTTCGTTGAGAGACTCATTCCCACCTTGTGAGAAAACTGCAATCACCATTTTCACTTCCATGAAACAATTGTGAGGAAAAAATCATTCCAAGAACTTCTCTTCTAACATGTTCCAGTCAGTCATAATAGCAGTTGATTGGTCAAGGTACCATTCCTTTGCATTCCCAAGTAGGGAATGCAAAAATAGTCTCTTAAACAAAGACTCTTCTTCTGCTTCAAGTGCTTCAGTCGCTCCCACAATTTCATTAAATTTGGTCACGTGAGTAAAGAGATTCTTGTGATCCATACTTGTGAATGGATTCTGGTATAGAAGAGCGAGGATGCCCGTCTTCATTTCAGAGTTCCGACCATTATGGGCATTGCGTGAAAACTGAGTTGTGTGCCTTGGACTATTTGCATAAGGTATTGAAGCAGGTGGTGGTGGTGGTGGAGCTGCCATGGTTGGCGGTAACTGTGATATTGGTGTCGAAGTTGAACTTTCTCCTCGTTCTCTTCGTTCCTTAGCAAGGTGCCTCATCCGCCTTGTTTTGCTATTTAACTTACGCACAGTTCTTTCAATCTCAGGATCGAAAAGAAGTTGGTCTGCGGGTAACTTCCCTCGCATAAATAGAGTCTGCACACTTAGCTAAACAAATTAACAAGCACAAGAAAAAGTTAAACAAGCTTAAAACTTAACAACTATTGCAATGCTGCAATATTAAACAACAATCCCCGGCAACGGCGCCATTTTGTTCAAAAGTATTTCGGGGGGTGTTTTATCATCTCCACAGGGATTGTATGTGTATTGCCACTGTTCTATAGTCGAAAACGTTTTAAACTTTTAAAGTATCAACGATTTTGGTGGTTTTGTAACGGATCGTTTGCATAAGAGTTTAATAGTAATCAACGGTAAAGAAATTGGTTTTAAAGATTTGGTAAAAGTATGCCAAGATTAGGGTCCGACAATTCGTTTCGTACGTATTTACTCGATAAAGGGTGTGAACTTGTTAACGATGAATATAACCACATATCCTCTCAATAAGTTTACCTCTAACACTTGTTGTGGGATTTACCATATTGATCCTTAGATGATCTCTCACTCCAAGTATCAATATAATAACATTAAAGATCAATATTTATGAACATCAACTTTCAAAACTATCTCTAGCCTCATGATTATTGATGGATTGAAACTTAGGTCAAGTTTTAGAACATATTTCTTAATCATAAACTAAAACAAAATATAAACCATACAAACAAAGTTTTTCTTCTATATTTATCATCAACCAAGTTCACACACTACAATCAATATCAATACATACAAAATGAAGGATTACCTACCACTAATCTTGACACAAAAGTGTTTAGCTACCCATTGTCATGGTAGCTTGATCAACAAGTAATAAAATAATCTTTGATAACATCTAAGTCGAAGAATCGAGGATTGATGCTCCAAAGATTTGAATCTCACTTCTCCTTGAAATCCTAAGGTTTTGACCTAGAAAACCCTTTTTCTCTCTTTAGAAATGCTGAAAAGTGAAAAGTACAAGTTGTTGGAAAATATCTTCAAGAGAAGATATTTATAGGAAGTGCAAATGGTGCAGTAAGTGGCACCGCGCTTAGCGCCATCAGGAGCGCGCTAAGCGCGATCAATAAAAACAGAGTGTTTTGCCCAGAAAGCGCGCTGAGCGCGGTGACATCCCGCTTAGCGCGGTCTGGGACTTTAGCTACTGGAAGTTGAAGAAAAAGCGCGCTGAAAATCCCACTTAGCGCGGTTTTGGCCTTTTGCTACTGGAATCCAGTTTGTGCACGCTGAAAGCGCGCTGAAAAACTCGCTTAGCGCGCTGTGCCGACACAAACTCTTCGAAAATGCTTTTTTAGGCCTTCTTTCCTTCACCAATTGATCCCAACATCCAATATAAGCAAGAATACATGTAAAAGAGCATCAAAATGATCATAATATACAATATGTACAATAAAATCGGAAATTAGCATAAATATACGAAAACTACTAGACATTCTACTAAATTAACAAAGAAACCAATTGAAAGGGCCATAAAATATAGTCAAAAGTATGCACAATTTGGCCCTTAACAGGATGCAATGTGACAATTAAGGAAAGAAATACGATCAACCATTATATTGGTTGAAATTTTGGACACCCTTTTAGTTGGGGGAGTCTGTATCTCAGGTACACCCAATGAAACACCTTATGGTTCGATCATCCGACAAATTGTTCGGACAATTACTCATTTCTCCCAATTAGAAGTTTGAGATTTCACTGTCTAAATTTTGACAAGAGGGCTTGCACCCACTCCATAGTTGAAAGAAATCCAGGTGGAGAGGTCTCCTCACAAGCATCCTAGGTTTAGTACCATGGAAGAGCAAGCTTATGCTCAAATGGTGTCAAATCTAGTGTCGTCGGCTCGCCCGAGTCTAAGGATAAATAAAGAGTTCAACTATTTAGTTTTGACGAAGATTATTCTTATTTCTTAGGTCTTTATGGAATGGCTAAACAAAGGGAACTGACCGAGACAGCTTTTCATACTCGTCAGGCGTCAACTATTTTGGTGTTCAGAGTTGATGGTCGTAGAGAAGTTTTCTTACTTGATCGCCTCCAACAAAAGAGGGAGAGGCTTATTGAACGATTCAATAATCTTACGATTGAGCGAGATCAGTATTTTGAGGAGATTGATTATTCTTATAACAAATTCCTGGCCATAAAGGCCACCATTGGACCATTCAAATGCCTTAGTACTTTGGTATATAAGGTACGATGGCTTGCCCGGGAGGTGCCTGAGAAGAATGAGGTTTCAACTTCTGGTCTGACATCTTTGTCCAAGACATGGGCCTTTTTGGGAGAACCAAACCAATTCTTAGATTTTGCTCGTAGAAGGATTGTAGAGTTAGAGAAGTCACTGGAAGAATCTTGGGAAAATCATAACCTTGATATATCCAAAGTGTTAGCCAAGTTGTTGCAAGAGGGTTTCTTCATTTTCGAGGGTACTTTTGAAAGTGTTTTGAAGAAAATGGAGTACTTTTATACCATTTGAGTTTCATGGGATCAAGTTCATCTTAATATAGATTCCGAGGATATGAAATGGTATATTTGATAGAATAGCCCCCTTCCCATATCTTTTCTTAAATAAAAAAGGAATTTCTTGTGTCCAAAGTTTGTGTAACTTTGACGTTTTTGTCCTATAATGTATATGTACACTTCAGTTTATTTACTTATTCATATTTTACTTGATTTGTGGTGTTACTTTTAGTCCTAGGTTAATTTTTCGGGGATCAACTTTTCCTTCAAGTTTTGCCCGAAGTTTATTGATCGTCTATAGAGATGGTGCCCCGCCAAGGGTCAGTATCCTTTCCCCATACTTCCAGGTGAAAACCTGGTTCGAGGTCGATACATTGACATACCCACCACTGCCTCTAAAGTGGATAGCTACCAAGAGAGGGGGGGTGGTTTAACACCCCATTTTCTACCCAACATTTATATTAAAATCAGAGTGCTAAAATTTTCAAACATAAAACAAATGAGATGTCACATTTTCAACTTAAACCAAAAAATATGGATTTCATTTAGCAATTGATACATAGCATTCGGAATACAACTTATAATTCATTCGCAACTTTATTCAGTCATTACAACTTTTTAAACCATGATTATTCAACCATTATCGTAATGGCAACAACTTAGAAATAATTTCCACAACATGAAATAACAACTATTCATCAACTTATAATAACAACAACATAAACTAAACATCCCCCCGAGTGCTACGTATCAGAGCATGACACCAACTTGAACTAACAGCGACTAAGACTTCAAACCTTCGCAGCTATTCTTGAGTACCTGCTCAGTTACCCATAATAGGTAACATCATTACAGAAGGGGTGAGATATCGAAAAATATAATCAAATGCATGATAATTAATATATTAGATTAGAATCACACAAATTTCACCGCTTCATACAACAGTCATACAACAACTATTAGTAAACAACTTAAGAGCAACCACAACTTATAACAAACAACAACTTATAACAACAACATGTATCAAGCGACAACTTACAGCAATAACAATTTATAACAACAATAACTCACAACAATAACAACTTATATCAATAACACCAACAATCAACACCAACGTAATAATATTAACAACTTCAACATGCAACTCAAATGCGACTCAACTATGCACATGCATGTGGTACCATTTGGAGTAAACTCCCAACTTAAACATATGCTAGGTTATCGAGGCATTTTCAACTTAATCGGATGCCATCAAGGCCAACTTAAACAGGTGCCATCAAGGCCAACTTAATCAATGCAAATGTATGCATGCAACAATAACCACAACGTCACAACAACAACAACGCAATAATAACAACGAGAACAACAACTTAAACATGCACCACTTGCATCAACTTAATCCAACATTGGTCGTTCGACCTACAACTTAATCAACAACATATTAAACATCACATCACCAACATCACCACATCAACAACGTATTCAACATCAACATAAAACATTGGTCATAAGACCTACAACTTAACAGTGCCCATAAACCGGGACAATTCAACCTATTCAACTGTAACTGTAAATCAACTTAATCGACATAATTACCACAAAACAAACCAACCAAGAATACCTACTAATTTATATTAGTTATCCCGCCAATTTTCATTAAATTCTAGACAACTAACCTTACCGCTTAATTACACTTATTCGACTAATTCCATACATCAACCGACCAAAAATAACTACAACCACTTACGAATTATTTCTGCAAAATTTCAACTTGTTTCGGTTAAACAATTATACCGGTTAAAACTATTAATATTATTATTCGGTACTATTTTAATACTCTGCTAACTCCTTTGGTCTGTCATTCGCTAATTGATTCCTGTACTAAAATAAAACCTGCTACTAACATTTCTAATTCCCCACATTATTGCTATTCCTCTGCATTATTAATCGTTAACATTATTGAGGCATATTGCACGATAACACCTCAATCGCACACATTCACGACGGTAAAAATCAACACAATGATACGGTTTCAATTTTCTGCTATAATTGAACCATATACAGACCTCAAAACCATTTT
The DNA here is from genome assembly GCA_022829125.1 of Lathyrus tuberosus. Classification (NCBI taxonomy): domain Eukaryota; kingdom Viridiplantae; phylum Streptophyta; class Magnoliopsida; order Fabales; family Fabaceae; genus Lathyrus; species Lathyrus tuberosus. The sequence goes on along the minus strand of JALAZF010000338.1, from coordinate 5,824,241 downwards.
TCCTAGAAAGAACATCTCGTTAGCTTTCCAACGCTTCGAACGGGGGTCAAAACCGACTTACGGATCAAAAGATATGAATTTTCCAAACTTTCCGAAACCAGAATTTTTCTGCATAACAGCCCTACGGGATTTTGCATTTTCGTCCAAAAATCCGACCGATTCAATTATTTTCTTCGAAACAAACACATACTCATTCATACCAAACATATAGTAGTGATTTGGAACCATCAAACGTGAATTCTACGACTTTTGATTTCAATCCGAATCTTAAACCCTCAAATCTCCAAAAATGCAAAAACTTACAAAATCAACCAAATTCGATAAAACAAGCATACTCGATCACGGCCTAACATTACTCGACACAACTACGCAATCTATTTCGACTTTTGTCCGTGAAAACATCGGTTCCTATTCATTCCTACAATTTCAACCTAAAATGAAAACTAGGAGAAAATCACCAAAATTCATCCATATAGTTCAACACGTAAAACCAACACAATTCGTCATAAAATCAACACAGTAGAAAATTATACAATCCCAATCCCACGTATCAATCATCTTATTCCCGGTTATAAAATTCGAACCCCACCCTTACCTTAATTGATGGCCGCTCGAATCTCCGACCGACTTTTCCAACTTGGCTTTCCGACGGCAACTTCTCGTATCCCTCTTTCTCCAACTTTTCCTCGTTCTCAACTTCTCACGTTTTCCTCTTTCTCTTTACTGATACCCCCAACTTCCTCTCCTTATTTTTCTCTAACTCCCTTTACCACCTCCTTCACTTTTCATTTTATTTTCCAAAATAATCCAATAATAATAATAATAATAATAATAATAATAACAATAATAATAATAATGGTATTATTTAATCTATTTGGGCTTCCCTTCATACACCTCCAAATTGCTATATATCACCCAACAACCAAATCCAATTTAATTAAATAATAATCCATTATAATAATATTATTTCTAATATTATTTCTCTCGACTAAATCGACTAATTACCGACTATCAAATAAATCGTCCAAACCACCAAATCAACACATTTAACCATAGACAGAAAATATTCAATATTATTTCCACAACTTAAATCAACTTATTAAATTAATTCAACTCGAACCAACTTAGAAACATCAACATAATATTCCGATATTCCGGAATCAACTTAAATCAACACAAATATCACAAACCAACGCAAATCGACACAAATACTCAAATCAACGCGAATCACCACAACATACTACAATTATATTTAATTAAATACTTACTTAAATAAACAGGCGTTACAACTCTCCCCCACTTAGAACATTTTCGTCCTCGAAAATTCATCCGATACAACTACTCTAACTATGTGATTCCATCCGACTAATCAACTCTCATCTCCGAAGGCAGCCCACGTATAATACAAATAATTCATAACATCAACGGCGAAAACAACCCGAATACTACTCATGCAATACACTTTACAGCTTAACATCATAACATAAGGAGTAACCAACTTAAGAATTCGCCGATTTAAGAACTAGAACGCAACAACATACAGACACACAACTTAAACACGGCATCAATACAACTAACTACCAACATCGTTGTTGCTCACGCATGAACAACTGTACAACACCACGCGTTCGCTGCGCACTCTGATTACTTGCAAAGTATCAAGTCTACCCATTTTATTCCCAACAGGTATTCTACACTCTCGTAGTTACCGAGTACTTCAACTTAGATTTGTAGGATAACTCCTCTGACATTCAACACCATTACAACGACGACTACTTCCAAATCTTGGATAATATATACATGTACTTCCACGAATTCTCCCGATTATCATCAAACATAAACTACAACTTTACTATCTTTCAATAACACATTCTCCAAATTTTTCTTAAACACGTAACAACATTACAACCACATATGGTACATGGGTCCAACTAATTCCGACAAGATAACTCATCCTTTTCACTTCCAACTAATCCAACATACCAAATTATCGACTTTTACTCATACTGACACAATTCTTCATAAATTCTTATCCGACTTAACACAACCAAGTAACTCATCTTTACTAACCAAAAGTTCCACTTTTACAATTCAACTTATAACTTCATTTCTTTTTATACTTGCAACTCAATTCTCAAATTACCTAGAACTCAACTGCGAATTTCCATACTACTCATCAATTAAATCGCAACCCCACGCCATCATCCTTAAATTCAACTAATATGCTCATATATGAATCTACATCGGAAAAATAAACAATCCACAAGCACTTGGCTTGACTTCAACCAATTCAACGTACGTACTATACTAGTTGGCACGACACATCTATCCATCAATTATGATTCCGTCTACTATCAACAAGAGATTAAGGGTGATCAGTTCCTCAATTTGTCAATAGACAGTCGGCAACCATAACAGTGGCATAAATCATCATTACCCAACACAATAGCGTACTGCAACTTGTGCCCAAAGTCCGTAAGCACAATGCTCCGCCAACTCTCAGAGGCTTATCAACGTCTTCTTAGTTTCCTTAATTTCAACTTTGTCAATTATACCAAACGCCCAAAATCCAATACATAATATCTTATACATGCTCGTAGCACAACACAATCATTAAATATCTTTCTAACACCAGAATCGCTACTACTTCAAGTACTATCCAACTCGGCTCGCTCCAATTACAACTCTTATCCAAGTTAAAAATTTTAACGTTGCAAATCAATCATCCGTCTTCTTCTCAACATTACTATCACATGACATCATCATTTATTTCTCCTTATTCAACATAAATTGCATCTCGATGCTTTCTCAGATACCGTCACATCCTTATAATTACCAACATATTATTCTCATCAAAATTTCACACTCGGTTTCATCTTTCCAAATTTTTCAGCAGTAGTCATTCAACTTCAACCATAGATATCTCTTTCGATACAGACCTCTCAATCACAAAATCATATTCTAAAATGAAGAGAATTTCGTAAAGATTCCAGAACTTCAAGAATCGCTTGAATCTGAGTTACGAGTAAAAAGTTATCATCCTTACAACGGGACTGGTTCAGAATTTCCATATGCGGAATTTTCTAAAAATCAGCATCAAACCCAAATATTAAAACGCACTTTTCTCCCTCTTCACAAACTTCCTGAAGACAAATCTATATGCAAACTGTAGGGAATTTTGTAAGCTTTCCAAAAAGTCCAGAACCGCTTCAATCGAAATCACGAGTAAAAAGTTATGCCTCTTTTACCGACAGCTGCTCCAAAATTGCAAAAATCAGAATTTGAGATTGATGAACATAAGTTCCATCTCTCTCCCGCTTGCTCCAAAATCTACCAACAATCCTTTCTTTTCATCCAACTCTAAAATTACTCGACTTTAATCCGACTATACTCAAGGCATATTAATCTACCGACTTGATCCATCAACTTATCATTTCCATTGGAATACTTCCTTATTCTCAATCAATTCCTCATCCATATTCCACACACTTCTCAAACTCGACCGATACGAATTCATGAGTCTAAACTCTCGCCGGTCCGCAACAACATCGCTTCAACAACATTTGCACTCTTGCAATCAACATCGCATTGAACCAACCTCTACATACCAACAACACGTCTGGGAGACAAGCTTCTCCCCCACTTAATCCAAACTAACACCAGTAGACAACGACCAGAAACTAACAAACAAGCACCGACAGTGTTTCCCACACATGTCGAGTACTAAGGAATAAACGACATTAGACAACATTGGTCGAACGGACCGACCTGCTCTAATACCACTATTTAACACCTCATTTTCTACCCAACATTTATATTAAAATCAGAGTGCTAAAATTTTCAAACATAAAACAAATGAGATGTCACATTTTCAACTTAAACCAAAAAATCTGGATTTCATTTAGCAACTGATACATAGCATTCGGAATACAACTTATAATTCATTCGCAACTTTATTCAGTCATTACAACTTTTTAAACCATGATTATTCAACCATTATCGTAATGGCAACAACTTAGAAATAATTTCCACAACATGAAATAACAATTATTCATCAACTTATAATAACAACAACATAAACTAAACATCCCCCCGAGTGCTACGTATCAGAGCATGACACCAACTTGAACTAACAGCGACTAAGACTTCAAACCTTCACAGCTATTCTTGAGTACCTGCTCAGTTACCCATAATAGGTAACATCATTACAGAAGGGGTGAGATATCGAAAAATATAATCAAAGGCATGATAATTAATATATTAGATTAGAATCACACAAATTTCACCGCTTCATATAACAGTCATACAACAACTATTAGTAAACAACTTAAGAGCAACCACAACTTATAACAAACAACAACTTATAACAACAACCTGTATCAAGCGACAACTTACAGCAATAACAATTTATAACAACAATAACTCACAACAATAACAACTTATATCAATAACACCAACAATCAACACCAACGTAATAATATTAACAACTTCAACATGCAACTCAAATGCGACTCAACTATGCACATGCATGTGGTACCATTTGGAGTAAACTCCCAACTTAAACATATGCCAGGTTATCGAGGCATTTTCAACTTAATCGGATGCCATCAAGGCCAACTTAAACAGGTGCCATCAAGGCCAACTTAATCAATGCAAATGTATGCATGCAACAATAACCACAACGTCACAACAACAACAACGCAATAATAACAACGAGAACAACAACTTAAACATGCACCACTTGCATCAACTTAATCCAACATTGGTCGTTCGACCTACAACTTAATCAACAACATATTCAACATCACATCACCAACATCACCACATCAACAACGTATTCAACTTAACAGTGCCCATAAACCGGGACAATTCAACCTATTCAACTGTACCTGCAAATCAACTTAATCGACATAATTACCACAAAACAAACCAACCAAGAATACCTACTAATTTATATTAGTTATCCCGCCAATTTTCATTAAATTCCGGACAACTAACCTTACCACTTAATTACACTTATTCGACTAATTCCATACATCAACCGACCAAAAATAACTACAACCACTTACGAATTATTTCTGCAAAATTTCAACTTGTTTCGGTTAAACAATTATACCGGTTAAAACTACTAATATTATTATTCGGTACTATTTTAATACTCTGCTAACTCCTTTGGTCTGTCATTCACTAATTGATTCCTGTACTAAAATAAAACCTGCTACTAACATTTCTAATTCCCCACATTAATTCTATTCCTCTGCATTATTAATCGTTAACATTATTGAGGCATATTGCACGATAACACCTCAATCGCACACATTCACGACGGTAAAAATCAACACAACGATACGGTTTCAATTTTCTGCTATAATTGAACCAGATACAGACCTCAAAACCATTTTTCCTAGAAAGAACATCTCGTTAGCTTTCCAACGCTTCGAACGGGGGTCAAAACCGACTTACGGATCAAAAGATATGAATTTTCCAAACTTTTCGAAACCAGAATTTTTCTGCATAACAGCCCTACGGGATTTTGCATTTTCGTCCAAAAATCCGACCGATTCAATTATTTTCTTCGAAACAAACACATACTCATTCATACCAAACATATAGTAGTGATTTGGAACCATCAAACGTGAATTCTACGACTTTCGATTTCAATCTGAATCTTAAACCCTCAAATCTCCAAAAATGCAAAAACTTACAAAATCAATCAAATTCGATAAAACAAGCATACTCGATCACGGCCTAACATTACTCGACACAACTATGCAATCTATTTTGACTTTTGTCTGTGAAAACGTCGGTTCCTATTCATTCCTACCATTTCAACCTAAAATGAAAACTAGGAGAAAATCACCAAAATTCATCCATATAGTTCAACACGTAAAACCAACACAATTAGTCATAAAATCAACACAGTAGAAAATTATACAATCTCAATCCCACGTATCAATCATCTTATTCCCGGTTATAAAATTCGAACTCCACCCTTACCTTAATTGATGGCCACTCGAATCTCCGACCGACTTTTTCGACTTGGCTTTCCGACGGCAACTTCTCGTATCCCTCTTTCTCCAACTTTTCCTCGTTCTCAACTTCTCACGTTTTCCTCTTTCTCTTTACTGATACCCCCAACTTCCTCTCCTTATTTTTCTCTAACTCCCTTTACTACCTCCTCCACTTTTCTTTTTATTTTCCAAAATAATCCAATAATAATAATAATAATAATATAATAATAATAATAATAATGGTATTATTTAATCTATTTGGGCTTCCCTTCATACACCTCCAAATTGCTATATATCACCCAACAACCAAATCCAATTTAATTAAATAATAGTTCATTATTATAATATTATTTCTAATGTTATTTCTCTCGACTAAATCGACTAATTACCGACTATCAAATAAATCGTCCAAACCACCAAATCAACACAATTAACCATAGACAGAAAATATTCAATATTATTTCCACAACTTAAATCGACTTATTAAATCAATTCAACTCGAACCAACTTAGAAACATCAACATAATATTCCGATATTCCGGAATCAACTTAAATCAACACAAATATCACAAACCAACGCAAATCGACACAAATACTCAAATCAACGCGAATCACCACAACATACTACAATTTTATTTAATTAAATACTTAATTAAATAAACGGGCGTTACATGTGGGACGGTTATTTTCCAATTTTTAGGCTTGATTTCTTTGTGTGTGTGTGTGTGTGTGTGTATGTTGGCATTAAGGGTTTTTTTATTTCTTTAATTATACGCCTATGTCATTTACTACTATTCCCTTTAGTCTTTGTGATGATACTTCATTTTATCTCGTTTCCCAGATTTATTATCACCTTTAATAATCATAAAGGAAAAAAGATAATTTAGTGAAGGAACATTACTTTAATTGCGTGATTGTAATACATCTTGATTTTTACAAATCAAAACAAAAAGAAGAAACTAAATTTAACATAATCGAGCGACATAACTGCCACTTGTTGGACACGCGGAAATTGTTATCCAAATTAGTTCGAGTTAGCCACTTCTTTTTGTTTGTTTTAGACGACTTGATTTACTCGGAAGAGGCTTGGTGGCCATGTGTTCTAATTGTCTGATTATAGAGGCCACATTGATTTCCATGGCCTTAGCTTTACTTTTTTTTTTATTCTGCTATATGGCCTTGTAGATCCTTTTCACTCCTGAACGATTAACATTGATCGTTGTTGACTCGTTGTGTATGTTGTGGCACTTCAGCTTGAGGTGAATCGGGGAAGCCACCACATCGATGATTGCTGCAAAGGGTCGACCCAAGATGTAGTTATACATGTTATTGCAAGGAACGACCAGGATTTGGGAGTCGACAATCCTGATATCTCTTTTATCCTCCAAGGTAACCATCGGCTCTAATTACCCCATATGACAAGTCGTCGTGTTGTTAAAGGCCTGCTAATTAGACCCTTCATAAGGCCACAATTTATCTTTCTTTAATCCAATTTTCTCAAAGATATTTACACACATGATATTGCATGAACATTCACTATCAATCAATATCCTGGATACATTAAAGTTGGAGAATGCAACCGTTATGAATAATGGAAAGGAACTCCTCTAACCATCTTGTTATCTTGGAATCTGAGTATAAGTCTCTCTAGGCTCTTGCTAGAGGTACTTCTTTCCTTCTTGCTCATGACCATCAACTCAACAATATTTCTCTTTACTTTGCCTTTGGACGAATTGTTCACTCTCATAGTGCCTCGCGTAATGTAATAAGTGCACCGGGGCTTCCCCTTATGCCCGTCATCTTCTCTATTGCTTACCTCACTATCTTTGTTCCATGTCACAACTTCAACAACTTCATTAGGGGATTACTTCCTCTTGGGGGAATCATATCGACCCTTTTTGTCGTCCCTGGCGTACTTGTACAACCACCCCTTCTTGATCAGTCTTTTGTTTGCATCCTTCAATTGGATACAATCATTGATGTTGTGGCCATGACTCTTATGGCAACAACTATAGTTTGGCTTCTCAGGTCAAGTAAATTCTCTGACCAGACATGGACTCCTTATTTCGACCTCCATAAACTCCTTCATGATCCTTTTATGCAAAGTGTTCAAGGGAGTATATAAGTTAAAACTAAGATGGTATCTACAATCGCCTCCCTATTTTGACTGTCCATAATCCTAATCTAGTGCCCGACTAGATCCAAGATTTCCCGGTGCCTGTCTACCTCTATTGGCCATCAATTTTTCTTCATAGTTGATATAGGGTTGCACCTATTCAAAAAGTCCTTAAATTTGTGGGTTTCCTTGTTCTCTAACTTATATTGAAATGTGCAATCTGGTCTAAGGCCCTTCTTAAAGATCCAACATTTTAGGATATAATCTGAGCATCCAACAACTACCGCCACCTTGGTGAAGCAGTTAATATATGCATGTAAGGTCTCTTTCACACCCTTGTGACCCTGCTAAGAACGACCATTGTGGTAAGACATCTTTTCCTGGTGGTGAAATGGGCGGTGAAAGCCTCACACATGTCAGACCATGAATCTATGCTTACGCCTAGGATGAACTTAGGTCTAACTTGGGTAAATTGATTAAGGTTGGTGCAAAAAGCTTGCATATCATGTCTCTATCGGTGTGGTAGTAGTCTAGTCGGTTGTCCACGTGCTCAACGATTTCGTCTGGCTCTCTAGTTCCATTCTAACTCTAATGCTTTGGATGCTTCTCCAAATATTTTGAGGTCTTGCCATCCAATACGCGAGCATGTAGGTAGTTATTCTTCTACGAATGAGCGATGGCCTTTTCCTCATTCTTATCTCTTTTCATAGGTCAGCGGACTTCGGGGGGAGTGTGACTCCCCCTTCATCCTCTGGATCAAGGGAAAGAGTGCGACGCTTGTGTCATCAACAACTTGGAGGTTTTTGGAACTCTTCCGGTCCCTTCTTGGCTTGACGGTTTTATGAGAAGTTGCCTCTTGCACAACATTGTTCTTTGGAATTACATTGTGAATACTTTGTTTAATTCAAGTTAGTCTATTTGCCAAATCCTGAGAGTTTTGTTGTTGAACCATTTGGTACATGTTATTCAATAGTTCGTTAACTCCTTGTAGGCAAAGATTAACATGCAATAGCTGGAAAACAGGTAGTTTTTCACGTCCAGTTACAATAGGCAATAACATAGATTTTTAGGAAGGTTCGTCTAAGTGGAATTATGGACCAGATCCGACGAATGAAGGAAGTTGAGAAGTTACTTTTTATTCCCTAGATTAGACAAAGTTCGGAGGTGGAGGAACAAAATTAGTAGTTGTCACAACCTAATCGCCCGTCATTCAAGAAGGAGGCAGAGGATTCATATCCGCTTTGACGATTGGAGCTACTTACCATTCAATAGTGAAACAAGTGGCTTTGGAAACTACCATCGTATAATGGAAAGAGTTTGGCAAAGATCTTTACATAATTGATTTAGAGATAGAGATATACGCTTCAATCGAAAGAGATATGGATCTGATTCGGTTGAATCAGGAAATGATAGATAATGGAAATTGTATGAATAATAAGTCGATTCTCATAAACACCGCCAATATTCTGATATGGAACTATATGATAATCATATAGGATAATTTTTTTGTTTGTTGAAGTTGTTTGAGGTTTCCAATGCAATGGAGAAGGGGTTGAATTGCAAGGTTTAACACTCCAGCTCTCAAGTTAGTAAGAGAGTGAAAAAGGGGAATTAAAGGGAAATGATTTGAGTGCCTGTTGGGTGGCTCATTTCCGCTTTAAATATGGGAGATGGTTACAGAGTTATTGATTATGGATAGCTGAGCGGAGCGGTCGGCTCCAAAAATAGGATAGCGGGATAGCAGATAACGAGATATTTTTTGTTGACTTTTTAGAATTGACAATTTTTTAGAATAAATATATGAATAATCTATACAAATAACATAACCAACATATTTTTTTTTTATAAAAATCAAATTAATAAAATAAAAATGAAATAAAGATTTAATTATTTATTCTTATATATGTTATTACTATTATTATATATTTTATATTTATTGAAAAGAGGGCATACGCCCAACATGTTATCATTATTTTTATTCACAATGTTGATAAGGGTAGATGTTGTATTATATAAATCAATGGTAAAAAAAACATTGTTTTTCACAATGTACCTTTAGAGCTTCACAATGTCCCTTTACTAAGCTATATTACTTTTTAATTAATTAAATATTACTTTTACAGTTGTACATTTGTTGTAAGTACTGAACAAGTAATTAACTTTTTGACTTTTCAACCTTTATCATCTACCTCTTCTTCTTCTTCTTTCTATTCTTCTTTTATTTTATATCTGATATTATTATTGTTACTATTGTCTTCCTTCATTGTAAAGTGAAAAAAATCAGAAAAAGAAAAACAACTCAGGCAACCGCTCCACCCAAGGTGCGACCTGCGACCCGCGTTTGTGGCGATATCAGCCGCGTTTTCAAACGGCGCTCCGCCCCGCTCTTCTCGAGCGAATGGTGGCCGCTCTACTTAGACCTCCTAGGATTGCGCTGTTCGCGACTGCGATTGATAACTCTGGATGGTTAATAACTGCATGTGCGTGGGACGTGATCAACCATCTAATGGATTATAGGAGATTGACACGGTATCCTTGTGATGGATACTCTGTCACGTGGAGGGAAAAATTATGCCTTTTCTTCACATAATAACCGCTCATTTAGATACTGGGTTTTAGCTATTGGTGGACCTTGCGATCGACCTAGAATAACATTCCTACATTTAACTTGTATGATTCTAGGTGCGAGAGGAGGTCGAAATTTGATGTTAAATTATTTAATAATTGTAAACTCGTGAATTGAGGTGTACATGTGCCCATTGAAAGACGTATATGTCATATAAAACAATTGCTTAACATGAAGATTGTTTATCAAAGTCAATTTTACCATTTTATAACTTGATATCATTTCTTATATGCCAAGTTTTCCAAAGAATTATTACGATGAGAGTCATGATCATATTCTAAGTTTGAGAGCTCTAAATTCTACTAGCAAGTTTGAATAAGATTTATAACTAGTTCTATTAATATTCATGCCAAAAAATTGCTCCATCAATACCAAAAAAGTCAGGTGTATTTGCATCTAAAATATCAGTGGTCTTTAGTTTCCACAACATGATTGCAGAGAGAGCAACTCAAAACCATATGTATTTCCTTACGAATCGAGTTGTTTTTTGTTGCAATAACATCATGCATTAGTTTCCAAGTCACTAATGACTTAGCAGGTCATATGTAGAGATGTCTTATGACTTTTGTCCAAGAAGGATCAATGTGATCCCTCATAATACCATCATATGGATCTTTATTAGAAAAATCATCATTTGCGGACCTTGTTCGAATGCATTTATCAATAATAACATTATCAAATGACAAGTTAATCTTCAAGAGATCTTCAATAGTTTGAGGATTCAAAATGGATAAGCCACGAGGAATGTTCCAATTATTTTCCTAGATAATTGATTGAACCTTTGTAGTTTGCATAAATTTATCCACTGGAAATACTAGGTGTAAATATTTAATTTTGTATCTAAACCAATTGTTAGTCTGTAAATCAATGTTCTTTCTATTACCAACCTATCATCAATTATTTTCCTCCAAAAAGAAAAAAGAAGACTTAAGTCAGACCATATTGAAGAAAAAATATGATGCATGCTTGTTTTCTGTGTGCCTGAAGTATATGCTAATAAACATAAAAGACCATTGATTATTTATAATCAACAACTTCCAACAAATAAATAAAAAACCAGCTTTGTTTATTTTCTTTATACCTCTCAGACCAAGACCTCCTTTAGACAAAGGTGAGCAAATAACCTTTCAAGATGTAGTATTATACTTTCTATTATTTATGTTACCTGTCCACCCTAAAATTTATGATGCAAGAATCTAGCTTATTTAGGAGATTGACTGGTCATTCATAGAACCTAAGATTATACAGAAACATGTCTTGTATCATTGACTCGACCAGGTGAACCTTACTCATCATAGAATATGCCATTTCTAAGTAGCTAGTTTGACCAATACTTTATCTGCTATGATCAGAAGATGATGAGTTATATGATTGCCTTTGAATATAAGATTTTAAAGTTAGTTAAATGGTGTATGTTCCATAGTGAATCCAAACATATTTGCAACGTGCCTCATCCTAGATACATAAGTACCTCCACTATAAAACTTACATTTAGTTTATTTTTTGCCATGAAAGATTACATTTAGTTGGACTTATAGAATTTTTTTTAGAATTACCTATATATTCAACAAAAATACAAAAATAACCATATTTTGAAATTTTTTACAAAAATGGCGTAGTTTTCAAAACTGGTAGCATGGATACGCCATATGATATGACGAATGCACTTGGGTTTGTACACAAGTGTCATACCATATGGCTTATGCATGTACCCCAAGCCCTATCATATGGCGCCTACACCTTCTCCAAACCCTAGCCCTAAATTTTGGAGTCCATGCACCATCTCATATGGCTCATCCTCCCTTTATTTATTTATTTGTTTTAATAGTAAATAAGAAATAAAAAACAAATAAGAAATAATTATAAATATTATAAAAATACATTAAATTTTACAAGAAATGAAAAAAAAATCAATGACCGGCCCGATCAAAACGTTCCCTGATTCCAATCTCGGTGCATTAGCATGCCTCCGAGGTCTACCACGATTTTGATGAGGTGTTTGTGGTCTTTTCATATTGCCCTGTGAAAAAGGAATTTGTTGAGAGGGTCCCAACGTATTTGACAATTTTTGAATCATCTGTCCCCAACAACCGCCGGGGGGGGGGGGGGGGGGTTGCTGCCAATGGTGTAACGCCCCGTTTTGGCAGTTTTGTTTTATTGAGTCTTTTGATTATTTTATTATTATTTTATTTTATTTTATTTTCGACTTTTGTGTGAAAATATGTTATTTTTCGTCGTGATTATATTTTATCGCGTTTTGGAAACATTTGCGAGATAATTGAGTGTAGGGGTATTTTGGCCTTTTCACATTTATTTTTACTAAGTTAGAAAAGAAAAGTAAATAGAAAGAAAATTAGAGAGAAAGAAAGTGGAAGAGAGGAAAAAGAGAAGAAAAGAAGAGAAGAGAGAAAAATTGGAGAATGTGTGGAAAAATCATCAAGAACGAGTTCTAGAGTCGATTAAATCGGGTAAGGGTGCGAAACTCGATTATTGTATGATTGTATGTGATTATGTATGTGTGCTTGTTGTTGTTTTGGATTGAATTGGAGAAAATTTAGTGTAAACCCTATTTGGTAAAAATTGATTAGAAATGGAATTAAATGTGTCTAAATTCTTGTGGACTATGTTATTGATTGTCTATACATGTTTGTGATGTATTATTGCACTTCTATTTGGTGATTTTCTGAGTTTTAGGTGAAAAATTGGTTGATGTGGGGTGGAAAACGCAGAACAATGTTCTGCGGAATTTTTCTGGGTTTGCCCTGGCCGTACGCGTATGGGGCATGCCCATACGCGTATGAGCCAAGGCGTTACGCGTAACATTGGCCTGTGTTTTGGGCATTACGCGTATGGAATGTGCATTCTCCCGGCCATCTGGTGATACGCGTACGACATTGGTGATACGCGTATGGGCTCTGAAGCGTGAAATTTGTGAAGGAAAATGATTCTGTCCATACGCGTATGGGCATTGGTGATACGCGTATGGTCAGGCCAAGTGTAAGAATGTGACTTTTCAAAATATCGTTTTTCGTTTTCTTTCGTAACTTTGGTTCCGTTTATCCGATTTTTACATTCTTGGTGTCGTTAGAAAGCTATTGAGCTGTACAATATGATTATGATGTTTTGGAGATTGTTAGCCGATTAAATTATGTCGGGAAATGTGAATAGTGTCGTTTTGTCGACTTTTTCCGTTTTAATGGTGTGTAAATGATGTGTATTATATAATGTGCTTGAATATGGATATCGTATGACTTGTATGACGTTGTATGATGTGAATGCATGTGATGACATGTTGTGGTGATGAATTGTGGCCGAAAGGCAAGAAAATGCTAAGTGTGGTATTTGATGATATATGCATGATTATGGATGTGTGTGCGTATGCAATGTGAATGTCATGAGTCATTGTATGCCAAGCATCATGATATGCATTGTTGAAACGTCCTGAGTGACGGTTTGGTTCCAGAGGGAATCCGCTATAACATCGTGTGCCTATGTGAGGACCTAAAGCGATGGTTATAGACGATCGTGTGCCCATGATGGGACCTAAAGCGATCGGATTGTGTGCTCATGTGGAGACCTAAAGCAATCCATAACGTCGTGTGCCTCGAAAATATGAGGCGATGCCTGAGGACCTAAAGCGACGGGTGAACATCGTAGGCCCGACGGGGAGTTACTTGAGATCCTCAGTAACGAGCGAAGGTTCCAATAGTTCCTGAGTGAACTGATGATGAGACATGTGACATTGGAAGTCGGTACCGCATGGCATGTGCATAGAGTCGTTGTGTCGGTCTCTGTGCATTTGCATAAAGCATGAATTAATTGTGCATGTAATTGTGAATGTGATTGATGGGATGGAATATGTGTGATTGTGTTGGTGATTACGTGTATGTTGTATGTTTGATGTGTAGTGGTGTCAATGCTTGAGAATTGTGCTGTATTATGTTATGTTTGATCTTTGAGAAATTGTGGTGCAACTGTGGTGAGAAATGTGTTTACTTGCGTATGTTTGTGTTAATATATAATTTTATGCAATTATATTATGGTTGTTTTTCTCACCCTTCTGCTGTTTTATAACGCTCTATGAGGCGTTGCAGATTAGAGTTGCTGGAGGTATTCTTTTTGTGAAGCTTTGCGTCTTCATTCTTTTGTCGGTCGGCTCTGATATGTGACACGGGTAGCTAGGGTGGCCGTTGTGATTATTTTGTATATCTGATGATATATTTTGGTTGTACATGTATAACTTGTTGTATGACAGACATGTTCATATGTATATATGTATATATGCTATTCAGATTTTAGATTTTCTGCTTTAATTCTAATTTCCGAAAAGTGGGTGTAAGGAACAAAGCTTCCTCTGTATGATTGCTACCCCACTGTTGCATATCATTATGGGCAGGTGTTGTATGTTATCTGTATTTTGTTTTCTATTGATGTGACCCCTTCGGTCTATGCCGTGCTTTTAGATATACTCTGACGAAATTTTGAATTTTTTTCTTTTATTGCTTTAACTGTTTTGGGGTATAGATTGGGGGCGTCACATTAAGTGGTATCAGAGCCAGTCCGTGTCAGTTGTGTTTGTTGTGTCTGTTGTGTCTGTTGTGTCTGGCATATTGGGCGAGTTGTGTTGAGCGGGTTGTTGTTTAACTATAGTTTATGTTTTGGACGAACAGAATATGGCTGGTCGTAATGATGCTGCTTTGGCTGCGGCGATGGAGGCTATGGCACGAGCTGTGCAGGGTGCACCGAATGCTGCAGGGAATGATGAGTTTAGAAAGAATAAGTCGCCGGTCTTTAAAGGGAAACATGATCCGGATGGTGCATAAATGTGGTTGAAAGAGATTGAGAGGATTTTCAGGGTAATGGATTGTGACGATGATGATAAGGTGAGGCTGGGCACTCATATGTTACATGAAGAGGCTGACGACTGGTGGATCAGTACTCGTCAGGTGTTGGAAGCTGAGGAGGAAGAAGAAGAGATTACTTGGGAGGTGTTTAGCCGAGAGTTTCTAAGGAAGTATTTTCCCGAGGATGTCCGAGGAAAGAAAGAGATTGAGTTTTTGGAACTAAAATAAGGTAATATGTCTGTTGTTGATTATACTGCTAAGTTTGTGGAACTTGTGCAGTTTTATCCTCATTATGTGGAAGCGATTGCTGAATTTTCTAAGTGTGTGAAGTATGAAAGTGGTTTGCGTCCTGAGATAAAGCAGGCTATTGGTTATCAGAGGATTCGAAGGTTTGCTGATTTGGTGGAATGCTGTAGGATTTATGATGAAGATAGTAAGGCTCGTTCTGCTCACTATAAAAGTGTAAGTGACAGGAAAGGGAAACAACAGTTCCGTGGTGGTCCGTATGTGTCACCGACTGATAAAGGTAAACAAAGGGGAACTTTTGATCGGAGGTCAGGTGGAAGAGGTATGTCTAATTCTCCTAGGTGTTTTAAATGTGGTGAATTGGGTCATCGCCAGCATGAATGTAGGAAGAAGTTGGATAAGTGTTCTAATTATGGTGGTATTGGACATGTTCTAGCAGATTGTAAAAGGAAGAATGTGGTGAAGTGTTACAATTGTGGGGAACCTGGTCACATTAGTTCGAAGTGTCCTAATCCGAAGAAAGCTCAGACTAGTGGGAAAGTGTTTTCATTGGCGGGAACTCAGACTTCAAGTGCTGATCGTCTGATAAGAGGTATACTGGAGCGACTCTTCGTTTATTTCGTCTGAGTGCGCGAAGCGTTTGAATCTTGTGTCGTCTGTGATGGGTTTTGAGATGGTTATTGATACTCCAGCGATGGGGTCAGTAACTACTTCTTTGGTCTGTCTAAGTTGTTCTTTGACCATTTATGGTAAAGACTTTGTGATGGATTTGGTGTGTTTACCGTTGGAAGGTTTAGATGTGGTGTTGGGAATGAATTGGTTGCAATTCAACCGGGTTCACATTGACTGTTATCATAAGCTTGTAAGGTTTCCTTCTCTTGAGGAAGATGAAGACTTGAGTTTCTTATCTACCAAAGAGTTGAAGAGACTTTTGGCGGAAGAAGCTCAGTTGTTTGGTTTGTTTGCATCATTAACTGTGGGTAGTCAAGTTTCTCTTGAAGTGTTTCCTGTTGTGTGTGATTTTCCTGAGGTGTTTCCTGAGGATATTTCAGATGTGCCGCCGGAGAGAGAGGTTGAATTTTCTATAGATCTAGTTCCTGGTACTAGACCTGTTTCTATGGCACCTTATCGAATGTCGGCATCTGAGTTGGCGGAGTTGAAAAAGCAGTTAAATGGGTTGTTGGAAAAAAGGTTTGTGAGACCAAGTGTTTCTCCTTGGGGTGCTCCAGTTTTGTTGGTGAAAAAGAAAGATGGGAGTATGCGTTTATGTATTGATTATCGCCAGTTAAACAAAGTGACGATTAAGAATAAGTATCCGCTTCCAAAGATTGATGATCTGATGGATCAGTTGGTTGGTGCTTGTGTATTTAGTAAGATTGATTTGAGATCGGGGTATCATCAGATAAGAGTGAAAGAAGAGGATATTCAGAAGACGGCCTTTAGAACACGTTACGGTCATTATGAATATTCGGTGATGCCGTTTGGGGTTTCTAATGCGCCTGGTGTGTTTATGGAATACATGAATCGTATTTTCCACGAGCATTTGGATCGTTTTGTCGTGGTGTTTATTGATGACATTTTAATTTATTCTAAGTCTCGTGAGGAGCATGCAGAGCATTTGCGTATTGTTTTGCAGGTTTTGAAGGAAAGGAAGCTTTTTACCAAATTGTCCAAGTGTGAATTCTGGTTGTCTGAGGTGAGTTTTCTTGGGCACGTAATTTCAGGTAATGGTATTGCAGTGGATCCATCTAAAGTAGAAGCAGTTCTACAATGGGAGGCTCCTAGATCCGTTACTGAAATTCGAAGCTTTCTAGGTTTGGCTGGTTATTATCGGAGGTTCATTGAAGGTTTTTCTAAGCTAGCATTACCTTTGACGCAGTTGACTTGTAAGGGCAAAGCGTTCATTTGGGATATTCAATGTGAAGAGAGTTTTTGTGAGCTGAAGAGAAGATTGACGACAGCTCCGATTCTTATTTTACCTAATCCTAATGAGCCATTTGTTGTGTATTGTGATGCTTCTTTAATTGGTTTGGGTGGTGTTTTGATGCAGGAAGGTAAGGTTGTAGCTTATGCTTCAAGGCAGTTAAGAGTTCATGAGAAAAACTATCCTACTCATGATCTTGAATTAACGGCTGTGGTATTTGTGTTGAAGATTTGGAGGCACTATCTCTATGGTGCGAGGTTCGAAGTATTCAGTGATCATAAAAGCTTGAAATATTTATTTGATCAGAAAGAGTTGAACATGAGGCAGTGGAGATGGTTGGAATTCTTGAAAGACTACGACTTTGGCTTGAATTACCATCCTGGTAAAGCTAATGTGGTAGCCGATGCATTGAGTCGTAAATCGTTGCATATGTCTGCATTGATGGTGAAAGAGTGGGAACTTTTAGAATCGTTCAGAGATTTGAGTTTGGTTTGTGAAGTGACGTCGGTTAGTGTAAGGCTTGGAATGTTGAAAGTTACTAATGAATTTATGTTGTCGGTTAATGAGAAACAAAAGCTGGATTTGAAATTCGTTGATTTGATGATGAATGAGAATGTGGATTTCAAGGTGGATAATTTTGGTGTTTTGAGGTTTCGTGGTCGTATTTGCATTCCTGATGATGCGGAGTTGAAAAGAATGATTTTGGAGGAAGGACACAGGAGTAACTTAAGTATTCATCCGGGAGCGAATAAGATGTACCAAGATTTGAAGAAGATTTTCTGGTTGTCTGGTTTGAAAAGAGATGTGGCTCAGTTTGTGTATGCATGTTTGACTTGTCAGAAATCGAAGGTGGAACATTTGAGGCCTAGTGGTTTGTTGCAACCGTTGGATATTCCTGAGTGGAAATGGGATAGCATTTCGATGGATTTTGTAACGGGATTACCAAACACTCAACGAGGGTATAATGCTATTTGGGTGATTGTGGACAGGTTGACTAAATCGGCGCATTTTATTCCGATTGACATCCGTTTTTCTTTGGAGAGGTTAGCGGAGATCTATATTAGTGTGGTTGTGAAATTGCATGGGGTTCCTTTGAGTATTGTTTCTGATCGAGATCCTAGGTTTACATCGAGATTTTGGGAAAGTTTACAGAAGGCTTTGGATTCTAGATTGAGGTTGAGTTTGGCTTACCATCCGCAGACGGATGGTCAGACCAAAAGAACTATTCAGTCTTTGGAGGATTTGTTGAGAGCGTGTGTTTTGGAACAAGGTGGTGCGTGGGACAGTTATCTTGATTTGGTTGAGTTTACGTATAATAATAATTTCCATTCTAGTATTGGAATGGCACCTTTTGAGGCTTTATATGGACGAAGATGTCGAACGTTGTTGTGTTGGCACGAAACTGGTGAAAGTTCGGTGGTTGGACCGGAATTGGTGCAACAGACGACGGAGAAGGTAAAGTTTATTCGTGAGAAAATGAAGGTTTCTCAGAGTAGGTAAAAGAGTTATCATGATCGAAGACGGAAGGATCTTGAGTTTCAAGAGGGTGATCACGTATTTCTGAGAGTTTACGCCGGTAACGGGTGTTGGTCGTGCTTTGAAATCTAAGAAGCTTACTTCTCGATTTATTGGTCCTTACCAGATATCTGCGAGAGTTGGTGCTGTGGCGTATCGTGTGGCGTTACCGCCGAATCTGTCGAATTTGCATGATGTTTTTCATGTTTCACAGCTTCGGAAGTATGTTTCGGACCCTTCACATGTGATTCCGATGGACAAGGTTGAGGTAAGGGATAACCTTACGGTCGAGGCATTACCGGTTAGTATTTTGGATCGCGAGGTGAAGCGGTTGAGGGGTAAAGAGATTGCATTTGTGAAAGTGGCGTGGGGAGGCGCTGCTGAGGGGAATTTGACGTGGGAGTTGGAGAGTAGGATGCGGGAGTCGTATCCAGAGTTGTTTGTATCAGGTAATATTTTCGAGGACGAAAATTTCTAAGTGGGGGAGAGTTGTAACGCCCCGTTTTGGCAGTTTTGTTTTATTGAGTCTTTTGATTATTTTATTATTATTTTATTTTATTTTATTTTCGACTTTTGTGTGAAAATATGTTATTTTTCGTCGTGATTATATTTTATCGCGTTTTGGGAACATTTGCGAGATAATTGAGTGTAGGGGTATTTTGGTCTTTTCACATTTATTTTTACTAAGTTAGAAAAGAAAAGTAAATAGAAATAAAATTAGAGAGAAAGAAAGTGGAAGAGAGGAAAAAGAGAAGAAAAGAAGAGAAGAGAGAAAAATTGGAGAAAGTGTGGAAAAATCATCAAGAACAAGTTCTAGAGTCGATTAAATCGGGTAAGGGTGCGAAACTCGATTATTGTATGATTGTATGTGATTATGTATGTGTGTTTGTTGTTGTTTTGGATTGAATTGGAGAAAATTTAGTGTAAACCCTATTTGGTAAAAATTGATTAGAAATGGAATTAAATGTGTCTAAATTCTTGTGGACTATGTTATTGATTGTCTATACATGTTTGTGATGTATTATTACACTTCTATTTGGTGATTTTCTGAGTTTTAGGTGAAAAATTGGTTGATGTGGGGTGGAAAACGCAAAACAATGTTCTGCAGAATTTTTCTGGGTTTGTCCTGGCCGTACGCGTATGGGGCATGTCTATACGCGTATGACCCAAGGCGTTACGCGTAACATTGGCCTGTGTTTTGGGCATTACGCGTATGGAATGTGCATTCTCCCGGCCATCTGGTGATACGCGTACGGCATTGGTGATACGCGTATGGGCTCTGAAGCGTGAAATTTGTGAAGGAAAATGATTCTGTCCATACGCGTATGGGCATTGGTGATACGCGTATGGTCAGGCCAAGTGTAAGAATGTGACTTTTCAAAATATCGTTTTTCGTTTTCTTTCGTAACTTTGGTTCCGTTTATCCGATTTTTACATTCTTGGTGTCGTTAGAAAGCTATTGAGCTGTACAATATATGTTTTTGGAGATTGTTAGCCGATTAAATTATGTCGGGAAATGTGAATAGTGTCGTTTTGTCGACTTTTTCCATTTTAATGGTGTGTAAATGATGTGTATTATATAATGTGCTTGAATATGGATATCGTATGACTTGTATGACGTTGTATGATGTGAATGCAAGTGATGACATGTTGTGGTGATGAATTGTGGCCGAAAGGCAAGAAAATGCTAAGTGTGGTATTTGATGATATATGCATGATTATGGATGTGTGTGCGTATGCAATGTGAATGTCATGAGTCATTGTATGCCAAGCATCATGATATGCATTGTTGAAACGTCCTGAGTGACGGTTTGGTTCCAGAGGGAATCCGCTATAACATCGTGTGCCTATGTGAGGACCTAAAGCGATGGTTATAGACGATCGTGTGCCCATGATGGGACCTAAAGCGATCGGATTGTGTGCTCATGTGGAGACCTAAAGCAATCCATAACGTCGTGTGCCTCGAAAATATGAGGCGATGCCTGAGGACCTAAAGCGACGGGTGAACATCGTAGGCCCGACGGGGAGTTACTTGAGATCCTCAGTAACGAGCGATGGTTCCAATAGTTCCTGAGTGAACTGATGATGAGACATGTGACATTGGAAGTCGGTACCGCATGGCATGTGCATAGAGTCGTTGTGTCGATCTCTGTGCATTTGCATAAAGCATGAATTAATTGTGCATGTAATTGTGAATGTGATTGATGGGATGGAATATGTGTGATTGTGTTGGTGATTACGTGTATGTTGTATGTTTGATGTGTAGTGGTGTCAACGCTTGAGAATTGTGTTGTATTATGTTATGTTTGATCTTTGAGAAATTGTGGTGCAACTGTGGTGAGAAATGTGTTTACTTGCGTATGTTTGTGTTAATATATAATTTTATGCAATTATATTATGGTTGTTTTTCTCACCCTTCTGCTGTTTTATAACGCTCTATGAGGCGTTGCAGATTAGAGTTGCTGGAGGTATTCTTTTTGTGAAGCTTTGTGTCTTCATTCTTTTGTCGGTCGGCTCTGATATGTGACACGGGTAGCTAGGGTGACCGTTGTGATTATTTTGTATATCTGATGATATATTTTGGTTGTACATGTATAACTTGTTGTATGACAGACATGTTCATATGTATATATGTATATATGTTATTCAGATTTTAGATTTTCCGCTTTAATTCTAATTTCCGAAAAGTGGGTGTAAGGAACAAAGCTTCCTCTGTATGATTGCTACCCCACTGTTGCATATCATTATGGGCAGGTGTTGTATGTTATCTGTATTTTGTTTTCTATTGATGCAACCCCTTCGATCTATGCCGTGCTTTTAGATATACTCTGACGAAATTTTGAATTTTTTTCTTTTATTGCTTTAACTATTTTGGGGTATAGATTGGGGGCGTCACAAATGGCGCTTCCGTAATTTAGTTACATGCCCATGTTTTCGAAGTTGGAACGGGGGGGGTGGGTGGGTGGGTTAGGTGCATACAGCATGGTTGACCGAATTGGTACATTGAATTATTTTCGAAATGATGCAATGACTGTTGAGGGGTAAGGTAGTCAAATAATGGTTGGTGTTTTGGTGGTAGGACGATTGTGTGTTTATTTGTGGGGGGCTATGATGGGTTGGGGTGGAGTCGAAAGAGTCATCAGGGATATAGGCAGATGTGGCGTCGGTGTGTGGATGTTGGCGGTAAGGGTCAGGATCTTGTTGTTGTTATTGGGTGAGTGGCATGAATTATTTGCGGGTCTGGAAGATTGATTGGGTGGGTAGATATTATTGTTGGGTGTGGTGCGGTGTTTGTTGTTGGGCATGTGTTTGTTGTTGTGTGTATGAGGAAGAAGCACGTTGGCGCGAATCTATCAAATATGTTGGCTTAGACACAAATTGTTGTGTTGTAACCGACCTAAAACAAATCATATATTGATGACTTGGTTTAGCCCTTTCCACAACAGGCTCGTTTAAGATGTGGCGACGTCGATTCTTCCTATGTCGACACATCTATTTAGCAAAGTCTCTCCAATCATCTAGACCTTATTGATGCCAGTCTCCAAAAGACATCGGAGCGACTGGAATATCTTGATGCATGCCGAAATGCAGTTTCACCAGATCACTTTGTTGCATCTCCACTGTAGTGAACCGAATGATCAGTGTTTTTGTTGTCCACACTGCAGCATCATCGGCGTTGGGCTGATGGTCGAGACCCATATACGACCTCCAGAAAAACTGCATGAACAAAATATTTAATGAGAAAAATTACAATATGTTAATTTAATATCCAAATTTATAGTAGTGTAAGAATAATTTACATTGTTCGGCCCAATGTGTTCTAAAAATGAGATAAATAAATTAGTTACAAATAAACGTTTCATCAAAATATACATGTTTGATATTTTAAAATAAACTTACTTGTTTACGTAGGGGAATGTGTATGGATGCAGGTTGACCGGAGCTAGTGTCAGCATTCTAGACCAACCCCATGCTTGAAGTAGAAAGGCGCAACCATAAAACGTACAAGTGTTTTTTTTTTATTTTTACACAAGGAACTATATAGATGGGTCAAACAGCTGAATCCCAACTATAAGTGCATCCTTTATTAATGTTGTGTAACAACGACAAATACATAATATTTAAAGTATTTCCAGTACTTTCTGGAAATAAAAAAAATGTCCAAATAAGATCATAATATAACACTGAGTTTTAATTATCTTTGCATGGAAGTCTTTTCTTTGTCGCCATACCATATGGCGCATGGGTGTGAAGTTTGTACACACACGTCATCCCATGTGGCACATGGGTGTGTAAATTGTACACACACGCCATCCCATATGGCGCATGGGTGTGTTTAAAATAAAGAATCAATTGTGTAAGGAATCTCTTACACGATGTAAGGATTCTCTTACAAGATGCTTGCATAAGACATGCAAGGAATCTCTTATAAATGCACGTGAAGCCTTCAAATCATGCAAGACTTGTAAGAAGGTAGACATGCAAGACATGTAAGAAATGTGATAAAGAATAGTATCTTCGTGTACCCCATGTGAGAATCTTGTAGGCATGCAAGAATAGTCTTGTATTTACTCCATTATGGTATCCATGTGAGATTCTTGTAGGCGTGCAAGACTATTATGATAAGAAGACATTATTGTAGGCATGTGAGAGCTATATAGGTTTGCAAGACTATTCTTGTCTTTACCGCATTATTTTCTCTACCACATTTCGTGTAATGCATGCAAGCCATGTGATAAGCAACATATTAGTATGTAAGACTATTATAGTGTAATAAAATATTAAGAGAAAAGTGTAAAAGAAAAATAGTAACTTGTAAGCATATTATATGTAAGAGAATAGTGTATGAAAACATGTAAGAGAATAGTGTAAAAAAATAACTTGTAAGCATATTATATGTAAGAAAATAATGTATGAAACCATGTAAGAGAATAGTGTAAAAAAATAGTAACTTGTAAGCATATTATATGTAAGAGAATAATGTATGAAAATTTGTAAGAGAATAGTGTAAAAAAATAGTAAAACAATATTGTAAAGCATAGAGAAGGCAAGAGTAATGCATGCCATAAGAGGACATTAATAGGGTCTTGGTAGTCATAAAGGAGACAAGACTAATGCATGGAAGGAGATAAAAAGATATAACGGAAGACAAGACTAATACATGGAAGGTGGTAAGAAGATATAAATGAGACAAAACAGTTGCATGGAAGACGAGATACAAGACTAATGCATGTAAAGTTAATAAGTTTATTTTAAAAAATAAGATTCATACACAAAAATAATTGAGACAAGACAATAATATATCAAACCTAGACGTCTATTAATACACTTGAAACTTACATTTTATTACACTACCATTTTATCGTACACTAGTAAACTGAAAAATTTGTTATGGCTCAAACACCGCAATACATGATCAGTGCACATCTCAATGGTGAGATATTTGATTGTAACATAACCGGTTTCAATTTTTGAAATACCGATGTTACTAGGTTTCCAATTAACAGAAGATCAAACTTTTTCCATTTGAAGGCGCGATTAGAAAAGAAATTACAGTGTGGTCCAGTTGGACAGGTCATCTACAAGAATCTAGTGTTTTTTGCAGACAACCAATGCAAATTTTTCCAATTAAAGGTTCGAGATGATGAAAATGTTCATAATATGTTTCTCAGTCATGAGTATTCTGGTTTCAATGATATTGAGGTTTATATTATATTACAACAACAACAATTGTCTCAACTTGTTGATCATTCTCAAGTTTTTTGCGAATCTGACGACGAACAAGCTGAAGTCGAAGTCGTGGAGAAAGAAGAAGAAGAAGCTGAGGTAATTGTTGATGAAATGAAATATGATTCAACTGTCGACCATGAGGAAGACATATTACCTGCCAATCATGTTTATTGTCCACCTCAACACATGACAAGCCTGAACTTAGGTGCAGATGAACCATCAACAAATATTTTTGTACAATCCATACATGCAAACAGAAGGAGTATTAAAAGAGGGAGACAATTTTCATACAAAAGAAGATTGTGTCCGAGCTATAAAACAATATCACATGGAATTATCAGCAGATTATAGAGTCGGCCGAACGAATCTGACTTTGTATAAGATCTACTGTCGTAACGAGATGTGCCCATTTCGATTGACAACATCTTACCGGAAGAGGAGCAATTAATGGAAGATAGGGTCAATGGGTCCAGAGCACACTTGTATAATCACGAATCCAATGCAGGATCATCGCAAACTCAGCTCTCAGTTGATATGCAATGAAATTTTGTCAGTCATTAGCGACAATCCTTCTTTGAAGGTGAGTACCATAATCTCGCATATGGTTCAAAGATACAGATATACTCTGTCGTACAGGAAAACATGGATAGCTAGGACTAAGGTGGTCGAAACAGTGTTCGGAAATTGGGAGGAGTCGCACAAAGAACTTCCAAAATACTTTGTGGCACTTAAACAATATGCTCTAGGGACTGTTGCCATCTTGGAGACCTTGTCGGCGTATACCCCAGACGAGACTTGTGTAAGTGGAAATGGCATTTTCCACAGGCTCTTCTGGGCGTTTGAACCATGTAACAAAGGTTTTGCGTACTGTAAACCTATTATTCAAATTGATGGAACATGGTTGTACGCGAAATATAAAGGCATGCTACTCATGGTAGTGGCACATGATGGCAACAACAACATTTTTCCAATCGCCTTCGCTCTAGTTGAAGGGGAGACTGTTGGAGGTTGGAGTTTTTTTCCTAAAAAGTCTCTGATTACACGTGTCTTCCCAACCTAACTTATGTTTGATTTCTGACAGACATCCATCAATCGATAGTGCATACGAGAATCTTGATAACGGTTGACAGGATCCTCCATCAACACATGTGTATTGCATAAGACACATCGCTCAAAATTTCATGCGAGAGATCAAGGACAAGACGCTACGGAAGAAGGTTGTGAACGCATGGTATGCACTAACAGAGCCTTCCTTCAAACACCACAGTGACAAAATCAGATTAACAAACACAAATGCATTAAGATGGATCAACAATATTCAATTAGAGAAATGAACCAGGGAAAACGGCAATAGCCAACGATGGGGACACATGACAACAAACCTCGTTGAATCAATGAACTATGTATTCAAGGGCATCCGAAACCTACCGATAACCGCTTTCGTAAGGGCAACATATTTTAGGCTCGGAGCACTTTTTTGACATCAGACGTTCAAAGTGGAGTCATGTCTTATAATCTGGGCAGCTGTTTAGTGATAGTTAAATGAAATTTATTAAGGACGAAGCTGCCAAAGCTAACACACATGTGGTCACAGTGTTTGACCGTAATAAATGTTGGTTCAGTGTTGCTGAGTCAATGCATCACAATAAAGGGAGGCCTACGGGATGCTACCGAGTGGAACTAGATAGGAGTTAGTGTGACTGCAAAAAGTTTCAGGCATTTCGTATGCCTTGCTCCCATGTAATAACAGCATGTTCAAAGGATCTCCAGGACCCTTCCAACTATATGTATGTTGTTTACCAAGTCACTAGTCTATGCAATGTCTACAACTCTAGCTTTCAGGTGGTAGCAAAGGAGGACTATTGGCCTGCATACGAAGGTGTAATTTCCTAGCATGATGAAATTATGAGAAGAAAGAAAAGGGTCGTCCTAATAGCACGCGTATTCGAACGAAGATGGATACATCAAACAAAATGGTTAGATTATGTTGTTCGCGCCGTCAGCCCGGGCACAATCGTACAAAATGTCCCAATGTAGGATCAAGCACAACATCACAGTTTCAAACGTAACCTTGAACTTTATATCAACAACAAATTTCATTCTATTAATAACATAACTAAGCGATTACAATTAACAATAAAATAAATTAAACAATCATAACTTAATATCATAACAACAACAATTAACAATAACTTAAACAATAAAAAAAGCAAAACAAACATACAACAACACAACAACATAACTAAGTGATTACAACCATCAACACAATTTCCTGAGAACTATACATCAACGTTTGAACATCTCGGTCATTAGTAACATTCTCCCAGAAACGAACTTCTCAATTTTGGTTGAACGTGGTAACAAGCCTTTCAATTCTTCTGATCTTTTCATCCTCTGGAATGTCTCTATCTAACCAGCGGATCAGACTCCTCTTGAGATGTTCTAACGTCAATGTATTCTAGAGGCGAATCTTCATTGGAGGTTTGACTGAGGAGAAAGTTAAATTGGCATTTCTCTTAGTGATATATGGAACCTGATAGATATATAAGGATGACGAAGATGAAGAAGAGGAAGCCATTTTAACTGAAAATGCAAAGAAATATGAAGAGAATGTAGTGCATAGAAAAATGAGACGTTGGTGCAGAGAAATACATACACAAGTGGTGACACACACACACACACACACACACACACACACACACACACACACACACACATATATATATATATATATATATGAGAGGATAATATAATAAATTAATAAAAAAAATGAAAAAATAAAAATTAAAGGAGGCGCCATAACATATGGCGCATATGCATGATATGAAATGTAGGCGCCATATGATATGGCTTGGGGTTCATGCACAAGCCATATGGTAAGACACATGTGTACAAACCCAAGTGCATTTGCTATATCATATGGCGCATCCATGCTACCAGTTTCAGAAACTACGCCATTTTCGTAATTTTTTTTCAACATATGGTTATTTTTGTTTTTTTTGTTGAATAAGTAAGTTATTCTAAAAAAAATCCGGACTTATATGTTGACAAGAATTTTGATCATATCTACCATATAAGAACATAAGATGTTCTATAAAAGACTAAACTGCCCCTTCTGGCTCCTAAGCTTGCCACATGGATAGCTTAATTGAAGACTTAACCAATTCTCCTTTGCAATCCACTTCCTTACATGTTGATTTTGAGTTTCGTTACAAAAAAAATTAATTTTATTTGGGTTTGAAAAAGTTATAATTACTTTAGTAAGAGAAACAACTCTTTGCATACCCTATTCCCTACATCTCTATGGCCTATTTTTACGTTTTCAAGATTTATGCATAGACTTTGCTTCTCCTCTTTTATTCAAAATCTAAAATCCACCTCTTCAAATTCCCTCACTTCATGTTCTTCTTTATTGTCTCATCTTCTACCTCTCTCTTCCTCTTCCTTTCCTCTCTCTTGCGATGCCTGTCTTTTTCTTCATTCTTCTCTCTTCTGATGACTCTTCATTCTTCTTCTTCTTCTTTTTTCATCGACCATTTAAGTGGGAGATCTGTGCTTTGATATGAGTATGTCATATGTTGGGTTTTTTCTGTAGCCAACGAAAGAAGAAATTAGGGTTTCACGGTACCCATCTTTTTCCTCTTCTACATATATTTTCATATTCAATTTACATTGCGAAGTTTGGATTTAATCTGTTCATATCTGTTTATATTATTATTCATATTTTCCTTGGTTCAGAAGGTCAACCTGTTATGGAAGCTTTGGAAAGAGAATATATAATTCTTAACCTTGGTGTTAGAGATATGAGAAGTAATATTCTTGGATATGCTTTCCATAAGTCAGTTAAGGTAAGTGCTTATTTTAAACGTGTTTATTTTTTAAGTGCTTATTTTAAAAGTGATTAATTAAACTATATTTTCTTAACATTACTTTTTTTATTCAGTTTTTGAACATTACAAGTTCTCTGAACTACTAATGCAGTTGCTCTTTTATTCAGATGATTCAATTTTGATACATTATTAGAGCTTTACAGTCTTGTGAACACTAATGCAGATGTCTATCCGTACTACCAGTTACTTCAATTTTGATAAATCCTGTGAACTTTTCAGTCCATCTACATCTGCACATATTCTGGATCCCGCGTAATTTTTATGATTTTGAATGCGATGTTTATATACTGGTAGAAGGTGCTTCACTAGAGATGGATTCAAAGTATTTGTGGGTGTGGAGGTTCACAAATGTGTGTTTTCAAAGCTCTGCTGCTGAAAATATTGGTCTTCATGTCTTAACTTCATAATCAATTTTCATTTTTTTGTATAAATCTTGACTTCACTGTCTTTTTTTATTGTATCATTTCTGCAGATGAGATTGCAAAGCTGTCTCCAAACCTGTTCGGGCAACCGTCAGCGATGTTGGTGCCGAGTCGTTCTGATACTGTGCTGCATAATCAAAAGTTGGGAGTTAACGTAGTTTTGTCTGGTGGTCAAGCTCCTGGAGGTCACAATGTGATTTCTGCAATTTTTGGTTAGTAAAGATAGTTTTCAATTCAATAGAATTAATAAATATTTGTGGAAATTTATGCAGTTAAATTTTGAACTGTGAATTTTGATTGTTAGCTAAAACATGTAGGATTGTGCTTATAGCCAACAATGTAGCTCTCCTCAATAAAGAGTTGGATTGATCGAGCACTGTAGGTATGGTCTATTATCCCCGTTATGATCTATTTTTAATTTTTTTCATTTGTTTTGTTTCTGATTTATTTGCAAGGGAACTTGGTGCAAATGCAACAAATGCTATATTTGCTGTGTCCATTGCTGCATGTAAATCTTGGGCCACCGCTGAAGAGGAAGTATGGCTTGCCATTTGATATTTTTATTAAGTTTTTTTAAAGTTTAATCTGGATATAAGAGTATTTCTTCTGCCAAGTTATCATGAATGTAAAAATAAAAAATATCAGGTGGAAAAGCACATCGCTGACCTGTCTGGAAAATCTAGCCCAATGCTTCCTGTTTCTGCTTTTACGGTTATAAGTGACGAAAATATGTTGGAAAAAATTTGGCCATTGAGGTATAGTTTTTTATTGCAGAGTTATTTTTTCAGTAATTCTCAATAGTGTTTGAGTTGCAAATGCAGAAACATAGTTGCTTAAAAAGTTCTAAATGTTGCAGGCATTACAATTGAAATTGTGTATGTTGCAGGCATTACAATCGAAATTGTGTATGTTGCAGTGTTACATTTGCGGTTGCGACATTACAAGCTTTGTGGTAGCGACTCTACAATTGTGATTGCTTCTGTTGTGCTTTATGTGATACAAGCTTTGTGACTGTGGCCTTACAATTGTTAATGCTTTTGTTGCGGTTAAATTGGGACTCCAAGTCTTTTGAATCAAGAACTTATAATGGCTGAATGATGAATGAGGAATTACTCTGTTATTAAGTTTTTCTAAATTATATATATATATATATATATATATATATAGGGAACATATCATATGAGAATGTCATTTTTATGTGAGAACACGAGAATGAATCTGAATCATTAGATTTTAAAATAAATGGTGGAGATTATGTGTCAGTTTTTTTTCTCTCTCCTCCCTCATTTATTTTAATAATGGAGGAGAGAGGAAAAACAAAAACCATAAATAATCTCCACCATTTATTTTAAAATTTAATGATTCAGATTCATTCTCATGTTCTCACATAAAAATGACATTCTCATAGGATATGAACCCTATATATATATATATATATATATATATATATATATATATATATATATATATATATATATGATTGTTTTTGTTGTTTCTTCAACAAAAGATTGTCAAATTCCATACCAAGTCAGTACCTTAGTCTGTTTAACAAATCCAATGGAAACAGTGGCAACCATGTTTTTGGGTGAAACTTGATAATATTCAAAGCAGTGAGTTTAATGATATCAATGATAACCATGTTTTCGAGGATCTAAATTACATAATTTTTATCTATGTTATAATAATTTCTTCATGTTCATGTGCTAGCGTGATTTATTTTAATGATGCATTGTGTCTGCTTTTTGATTATGTAGCAGTATGCTTGGATAGACAATGTTTTAGAGTTTTGTCCATTAAGTACATTATGTAAAACTTTTTCCATATTTTGTAACTTATGATAAATATGTAAGGTTTTTTATGTCTCCTAATATATATTTATTTAATGATTTTTAAATTAATGAAGAAAAATGTTACCGTTCCACAAAATAAAAGGAGAAAAGATATTTTAATGGGATTTGATTGTAATGGCTTCTTAAAATATGAAATATTTTTAATTATTTAATGATCACAAAAATAAAACTAATATATAATTATTGATTCAAACATGAAAATTATATTTATTTAAAATTTTAGTAAATAATATTTATAAAATTTTAAACATGTTAATAATATTTATTTATACAATTAAAATAATATTTATAAATACTATAATATTATTTGATATTTATAAAACTAAATCATTGCGTAAATATTTTTATAAAAAAATATCAATAGATGTCTGCGGGTATTTAGTCTATTTTTAAAAAAAATATAAATTATATATATATTTTTATATTTACTGATTTTTATTAATTCTATTTTATTTTTAGTTTAATTTTATTACAGGGAAAATTGTGCTATTTTTCAAATACGGGAAAAATGTGATTTTTTTCAATCAATTGAACATATTTACAATATATTAAATATTTATTCATCAATTAAAATACGAGAAAAATTTGAAAATGATTAGTTATTAATGATGTAAATAAGGAAAATATATATTGTTTGAATATGAGGATATTTTGTAGTGCTATAATTCAAATGTACATTTAAAATAATTATTTATAGGATAACAAGATTCAGTTTTAATTTTATAGGATATTTTCTGCTATTTTATTGCTTAATTATCTAGGTTTTCATAATGGCAAAATATAATTTTTATTTTTTTATTTGATTTTATATGTTTTCATAATGCTTTTATTTTCAATATAATTTATCAATAATACTCTTAATTTAATATTAGTTAAATTTTTAAGTGTATTTTTTTTTAATTTTGTCATTAAAATATTTTAATATAATTTTAATTATAATTTATCAAAAATACTCCAAAATTAAATATATTATATAAGTTTGTTTAAAAACAAAAACAAAAAATAATTATAAAGAAAGAAATGGAATAACTTATTTGTAATTTTACAAATTAATTATATTATAGATTTATATATATCAATTTACTTAACTATTTTATTAATTATTATTTATTATTAATCAAAATACTTTACTCTCATTTTATTATAGAAATTAATGTATTGAATGTTTATCTTCAATATAATAATAATAAATATGTGTTTTTATATTGATTCATATTAATTACATAGAGAATTATTAACATTACAAGACAATTTGTTTAAAGGTGGATTTAAATAGCTTTTTATAAATAAATAAAAAATAGTTTATATATTTCATCTTTTTACTATGCAAAGGAAACAAGCAACGTGTAGAAAGACAAATATGAAAGAAAATTAATTCTTTTTAAAATAAATTAATAATAGTTGTATACAACTATATCCATTCACGTGACATACAGTCATATATCACTAGAATTTTAAATATATAGGCATTGCAGTGTGATGATAATAATAATGTTTTGTTGTAATAAGTAGACCTATGATGGTTTTATCTCAACACCTATTACTAGGGATGGCAAAAATATCCATACCCGCAGATATTCGTGGATAAAATCCGTCACGGATATGAGGCGGATAACTTAATGGATATCCACGGATAAAATAAATGGATATTTAAATATCCGTTTGTTAATGGATATGGATATGGGTTTAATGATATCCGTACCCGCGGATATCCATATTCATTAATAAATTATAAAAATCATTTAAATATCATTAGTTTATTATACTTTATCTTTTCATCTTCTAAAATAAATAGTTTTATTATATTTCTTTCTTTTTTTAATTTTTCTTTGAAGAAAATCTTTCACATTTCATTCAAATTCTATTAGCCATTTCATATTTAAACTCTTTAATACTTCTTACCTCACTTCAACAATTTCATAGTCCAACCAACTAGTGTTGTCATTCCTCTATCTGTAAATATTAACGGATACCGTAATACCCGCGGATTACCCGCTTAACGGATATCGACATGGATATGGGGCGGATATGGATATCATATTTATCCAACGGAACGGATACGGATATCATAGTATCCGTCCCCATGGATATCCATTTATATCCATACCTATTACTATTAGGCGACAAGGTCGAGAAAAGAAGCAAACAATAAGATTAAGTTTCAAATATATTCATATTTTTTATATTAATAACAAAACTTAGTTGCCATGTATTTTCAATTTTCAAATTTTAAAAGAAGAGAATGAATATTTTAATAAAATGAGAGATTATGGTAACATGTATTATATCGATTCTAAACTAATTGAATTATTTTTTTTTAAACTTCAAATGAATTATTCATTTAATGAAACATTAAATATTTTTTAATTTTTAATTTCAAGGATCATATGCATAACTTTCTATTCAATATATTTTAGTATGCTTAAACATAAATAAATATGAGTTTGGAAAAAATACATAAATAGTATGTATTAAACATAATTAAATTTTATATATATATATATATATATATATATATATATATATATATATATATATATATATATATATATATATATATATATATATATATATATATATATATATATAACAAACAATTTTTTAATTAATAAAGAGATTAATTGGAATACACTGTCAGTGTAAAACTACTTTACACTGTCATCCAATTAAAATTAGTTATTTTGACACATATTTATGGATTAAAAATAAAAAATATTAAATTATAAATAAATTATTTTAATAACAACTTCTTCCATGTTTCTCTCTTTTCATGTGTCAAAATAACTAATTTTAATTGAATGACAGGGTAAAGTAGTTTTACACTGACAGTGTATTCCAATTAATCTCAATTAATAAATACTTTTTTAATTATATTAACAATATTAAATAATAAAAAAAATTTAGAGACAAAAAGCAATTTTATGATTATTTATACTTAATATATATAACAATTTTTTAATTAATAAATAATTTTTTAATTATATTAAGAATCTTAAATATTTGGAAAAATTAATAAAAAAATCACATTTTAAATGGTTAATTTATATACGGGAAAAATACATTGCTGTTTAATTTATTTATATATACGGAACAAAATGTTATTGTTATAACTGAGAACAACTCTAATTGTTTTAAATATTGCACAATATTAATTTATCCATCATTTTTTTAAATATGTGAAAATATTAATGAAAAAAATACTATTATTATAAACGAGAACAACTTTATTAAAACACTAAAACATTATAAGATCAACATGAAACTACTTATCAAAATATTGAATAATAATTAGAAAAAGTTTACTATTGATTCTAATATTTTTGTAAATAATATCAAAAACAAAAATAATATTTATATAAATAATTATATGTTATTGATGTAAATAAGGGAAATATATATATCTACGGGGAAAAGTGTATTACTTATAAAAAAATGAGAAAAATATTTTTCTTATAAATAATTTTAAATATCTAAATACGGGCAAAAATAAATGTCTTTTATAAATTATTTTAAAATATTTTTAAATTAATAAGTGAATTTTAATAGTTTTTTTACGAGAACAAGTTTATTATTTATGAAAATATTGGAAAACATTTTGACTTTGACAAACCAATACCCATGTGAACTCATGGGGAAAATATTATGTTGATCCAAAATTTTTTATTTACGAAAACAATTAAAAATTCTACATTTATATTTTTTTTTAATAATATTTATACACGGGAAAAAATTGATATTCTACATATGTTTCATCTTCTACTTATAACATTTTTTATATCAAGTTATAAATAATGGCAAAACAAATGATTCAATCAACAAAGTTTTTTTTTTTCCAGTTTTAATATATTTTTTATTTTCTATTCATTTAATTTTTTATAAATATAAGTTTCTTTTTTTTATTAATGAATATTATAAGACTAAAAATCTTTATATTCTATACTAATTATTTTTTTTTCTATACATTATAATTAGTTTTTAAAAATCATTTTTAAAAACAAATACATATAACACATCGGTATCCGTGCGACTGCAGGGTATTCATTAATATGAAACGGAAAAACTTAAACTATTGATTTAAGTATAAAAAAATAAATCATTGTATGATTATTTTTATAAAAAATATCAAAACAAAATTAATATTTACACACCGGAAATGTACGGCTGATCCAAATATTTGTATATATGAAAAACTATATATATGCTTCAATTATAAATAAAATATGTTTTTTTTTCTAAAAATAAAAAAAAATTGGTAAAATAATTTTGTCTTCTTTTTTTTATTTATTTATTTTTAAACAAATATGCATCACCAACCAATGCCCACGACTATTTATTTTATTTTTTAATATAAATTATATATTTTTTATATTTATTCATTTTTATTAATTCTATTTTCTTAAACAAAAATTAAATGTAAACAAATGCGCGTCACCGACAGGTACTTGTGCGAAGGCACGGGTATCCCGCTAATTCTTGAGATGATTAATGACTTGAGCATTTTTTCGTAATAACTTTGCAAAATATCATTAAATTGTGTGCAAAATAATACGGTTAAAAATGATTCTTTTACCAACTAATATACATGTCAAATTATCCACCAACATAGATAACTATCTACTTAGTGCCTCTTTAGTAATGCACAACAAGGAGACAATGAATCCCATTGGCTCACTTCTTTAAAGAAAGAATCCAATCACAAATTTTTTGATCAAATTCAAATTCATCAATATTTTTAATAAAATATTTCCAAGATCAAAAGCTTTTATGAAATAAATTATAATATTAAATTTATTTAAAAATGGTGAACCATAAAACTATATTTAAAAAACATTTAAAGCTCTAACAACAATAGACAATCTTAATAACCATATTTTTTTTAACTATTGAAATGATGATTTGATAAATATTGATTCGATAAAAATTATATCTATTTTGTATTGAATCGACACCTATTAAATGGCCATCATCTTATTCATAAAAGGAAAAACAATTCACAAATCATTATTTATCCATAATGATCAATTTTAGTATTAACATATTTTTTAATAGGGGTGTTCATTGGTTCGGGCAAATTCGAACCAAACTGGAATCCAAACCAAACTATTGTATTTGGTTTGGGTATATTTTTAATTCGGGTAAAAACCGAACCAAACCAATGAAACTCAATGTTAATTGGTTCGGACGACGGATTTCCAAAATTATACCCGCGCGCCCGTCTACCCGAACCAATCATATTTAATTAGTATAATATATATCATCATTATCATGGAAACTAGAATGAGGTATTCAACTTCAAGAAGGAAAAAATGAAACGTCATTTGTGATATGCATAACCAATATGGAGAAACAATAAAATTAAGAATTTTATATTATTTTGGAAAATTAGTTGATATAAGTTAATATTTTTTAAAAATATTTTTGCACATTTGTTTCTAATGTACCCGATCAATCTAACCCAAACCAACCCGTTGTTTATTGGTTTGGTTTAGTTTGGATTTTATCACAAAAATGTGTAAATTCAATCCAAACCAATCCATATATTTTTGATCGGTTTGGGTATCAGATTCTCCCAAAACCGAACCAAACCAGCCCGCGAATACTCCTATTTTTTAAGAACTAACATAAAAAACACAAAACAGTATATTGTTAAAAATAAAAAAATTACAAAATATAAAAAAATTATAAAATATTCAAAATTTATAATCTTATTTATTTGAAAATAATTTGTAAAAATTTCATTTTAAGAAATCACTTAATCGGGCCGCTTCAATGGGCCGAACTCATCGGGCCCATGAAGTCCCTTGTCCATTAGGGTTTTACGTATATATCATATTTCCTTCTTCTTCGTTTACCCTTTACAAAACAGCACAACTTGAATCGGCGGCGAGTCGCAATCGGAATCGCTGCTCATCATAAAAATGGTTAAAGCAAAGGTAGGTGATAGAAAATTGTACAAGTAATGGATAAATCTCTTCCATTTTGAAGCGATTTTAGTTTGAATTCTCATGCCGTTTTGTTTGCTGGTGAAACAGTTTCACCAGTACCAGGTCGTCGGAAGGGGTCTTCCCACGGAAACCGATGAACACCCGAAGATTTACCGTATGAAGCTTTGGGCAACCAATGAAGTTCGTGCCAAATCTAAATTCTGGTACGTTTCTAATTCAATAACAAATTGTAGTATTTTCTATTGTTTTTATAGTGATTTACAGTTTAAAGTGATTATTTGTTTTGTTTAACAATGTTAATAAATGTAGGTATTTTTTGAGGAAGTTGAAGAAGGTTAAGAAAAGCAATGGACAAGTGCTGGCCATCAATGAGGTAAGCTCATCAATCAATTGTAGGAGGAAATTGAAATTGGATAGAATTTAGAATGGCCATAGTTAAGCTAGATTTCTACTTACAACTATTGTGTGTGGAGCTTCTGTTATTGTTTTATTAAGCTTAATTAGAGTAGTCAATAAATGTCCCGCTATAGCGAAGCGGAGCCTGATCGCGGCTGCTTTAGGGTAAATAGCGGGATAGAGAAGCAGAGCGGTTCCCGGCCCGGCGTGGTTTCTGGCCTGCTATCCTTTCCCCTATAAAATCTGAAAAAAACCCTTAAAATTTACAATGTTTTAAGAGTAAATTTGGGCTTTTCAATAAAATTTGATTTGAGACTCAATCTTAACCTTCCTGCTATCTCACCCCACTTTCGGGGTTGGTTGCTCTGCACCGCCATCTAGGATTGACTACTCTGGTTTTAACTGGTTATAATGAAATTGTTATAATGAAATTGGATGAAGTGAAAATATAATGATGTGCAAGAGGCTCTCTTCTGTAGGGATTTGATTTGGGGAAAAAATCTGATAGTATGTGGAAGAGGCTTGTCTATTCATATTTTTTTTTGTGTTGATTGAAGATAGTGTTTTTCTTTTTTAATCATTTTTCAAAGTAATAAACACTTATAATATTTATGTATAGAAGAGTTTCTTTATCTAAAAAACATGATTTCAATTGAGATGTAACACCTGCAATGTTGTGGAGAACAGGAAAATCTTCTGTGTTTATGTGCATTATTTTAGACGCTTTTGGTACTAAAATTGTAAATAACAAATTATGTTTACAACTTTTGTTGAGGAAGGGAAGGTGGGGTTTGGTTTGCTTTGTGATTTTGGCATTAACTATAATAAGTCTTCGCGATGTCCTTGTGTATCGATGTGTTAAGATGTGCTTTCTTTACTTTTTTTTTTTAAATACTCACTCTCTGAATTTTGGAGTATAAGCTCTTTTGAAGACGATATATCATAACACTGATTACCTCATGTGGTAATATGTTTTAAGTGATCTTCCATGTTTTTTATTCAAATTTTATGGCCATCCTCTAGTGATTTTCCAGTATGATAAATTTCATAGTTGAACTTGAATTTTTTGTGTTCCGTTACATTTTTTCTACTTATCTTGGAAAAGTAATGCGTATTGAGATGAAAGAATACATGGAGTAGGATATTCTTGTGTTAGTTTTAGTTATATTTCACCTTTGCATTAACATTTATAGTACTTTTTCTGATTGCAGATCTTTGAGAAAAATCCCACCAAGATTAAGAACTATGGAATATGGTTGAGATACCAGAGTCGTACCGGTTATCACAATATGTACAAGGAATACCGTGATACTACTCTAAACGGTGCTGTTGAGACAATGTACAACGAAATGGCATCTCGTCACAGGGTTAGGTTTCCATGCATTCAAATCATCAAGACTGCCACCATCCCAGCCAGTCTTTGCAAAAGGGAGAGCACTAAGCAGTTCCACAACTCCAAAATCAAGTTCCCCTTGGTGTTCAAGAAGATTAGGCCACCAACCAGGAGCCTAAAAACAACATACAAAGCAAACAGGCCCAACCTGTTTATGTGATTCAGTAATCACATTTCCTTTCTCATATTGAAGTTGCTTGATTTATCAGTTAGCACATTAAGAGCTTACTAAAGATAATTGTGTTTTAGCAAAACTTCATTCCCGGCAAACTCTGACGTAGTTTGCATTTTTCCTAGTTTGTTTTTTTGTTGAGGATTTTGTTTTACTTGTTATGCAGTTGTTTATTTTTCTGTCTTTGATGTACTGGTACAAGACTGATTTTGAATTTAGTGATTACTTTTTGTTTCATACAAGGTGTTATAATGTGATCCTTGATTGTTGGAAAAAAAATACATATCTATACATCCAATATAACAATTGCTTTAATTAGGAATTTAGATTGCTAGTATGTTTATTGTCTCTGTTATTTGTATATGTTTTTTTTTGAACCGAGATGAGTAACGGCTGCTCCATGTTCTTTAACTTCTGATTGATTGATCGTTTGTCTGACTTTATAGCTCCTGTTGCTTGATTTGTATATAGACTTTGTTATTAGTTTGTCTAATTTTATAATTTACGTTTCGGAATAAGCGGTTTTTACCTTAAAAATCATTCAAATTGTAAGAGAAAAATGCACGGGGTTTGGGTTGGATTGGTTCGGTTGGTTTTAAAAAATAAAACTGAACTAAACAATAAGCGGTTTTTACCTTAAAAATCATTCAAATTGTAAGAGAAAAATGCACGGGGTTTGGGTTGGATTGGTTCGGTTGGTTTTAAAAAATAAAACTGAACTAAACCAAATCAATACGGTTTGGGTTGATTCAGTTATTTATAAAATTTTTATTGAATGATTTACACCTATAGAGAACATTAATAAGTTTGTATTTAGTCATTCATACATTATTAAATAGCAACAAGATTTAAAAAGAAGAATAGAGGAAAGAAAGATTAGAGAAGATGAAAAGAAAGAACATAATAGATGCGATATTAGAGAAGAAAGATGCGATAAAAACTTAATTAAAAGAAAACAATAACATAAAAAAATGAGAAAATGAAAAGAAAAAGAATATAAGATAAGAGAGATTAGACTATAATAAGTGAGACGTATATAACAAAGATGATGAGAAGAATGCACAATACTATTAGAAGAGATTTGAAAAAGTTGAAACTAAAACAGTAAACGTGAGTAAGACAATATTTGTAAGGTTAAGGCATAAATGTTTGGGTTTTGGGTTAGATATGAGATAAGTGAAATTTAAGTTGTAATATAATGCAATTTTGTTTGGTTTAGTTCGGTTTGTAAAAGACAAACCATAAATTGAACTGAACAGTATGATTTTGTTAAAAAATAACCCAAACACATCCGAATCAAGTGCAGTTTTTTATGGTTTTGATTTAATTTGATTTAGTTTACGATTTTTTATTGAATTGGTTTAATTTTGAACACCCCTAATATAGAACAGAGACAATATCGGGCTTGAATTCTAATTTGGTGATTTCTATCTTCACCCATACAATTGTTCTGATAAACATTATTTTGCATAAACATTAGGTGCATTTTCCTAATAATATTCAATATTTATGATGGAAGCTCAAAAGGAGGGAAGTGATGAATGGTTGATTCTTTATATCTCAGCATCCATGCAATATTCATAAAACAAGACTTATTAACTATCAATCTATTAAAAATCAATTCACAAACCTAATGTTTATCTTTTTCATTCTCACTCCTATTACATCATACCATGTGTTCAATTTTAATAATATCTAACTCTTTTCAAGATTGACAATGACATTCATTTTCTAACCTTCATCAATTAAATTTTAATTAAATATTATATCCACTCATTA
This sequence comes from Lathyrus tuberosus, assembly GCA_022829125.1. Classification (NCBI taxonomy): domain Eukaryota; kingdom Viridiplantae; phylum Streptophyta; class Magnoliopsida; order Fabales; family Fabaceae; genus Lathyrus; species Lathyrus tuberosus. Next base: position 5,783,382 of record JALAZF010000338.1, on the reverse strand, counting down.
TCTCTTTATTAAAATTTCAAATCTCTCGCACATTTCTTTTTCCCACACTTTTTTATTTTCATTTGAATTTTTTCCTATTTATTTATTATAACTAAAAAATACTAATAATCTAATTTTTTATTTTAATAAAATTAACAATTTTTTTTTATCTCATGAGTTATTATTAATACAATATCTATTTTATTTTAATCAACAATTGTCTTAATTTGAGAGACAAAATTATTTATTAGAATTAATATCTCTCTCTCTCTCTCTCTCTCTCTCTCTCTCTCTATATATATATATATATATATATATATATATATATTAAATTTATATCTATTGTTCATTTTACAATTAAGCAAATCATTTCAAAATTTGCACGTGTATATTAATACATTTTATATTGTTGATAATTTTTTTATCTCACGGGTCATTATCAATACAATGCCTATTTTATTTTAATCAACAATTTACCTTGATTTGAAAGACAAAATCCTTATTTCAAAATATAAAAGTTTTTTTATTCCTTTCTTCTTCTAACGAGTCATTTTATTTTTCTTTTTGCATGATTATTTAATACAATTGAGTTTATATAATTATTTTTTATTTTACAATTAAATAATTCATTTCAAATCTGTATAAAAATGCATTTTATATTGTATTAATTAAACTCTCCATTTCACGGATCACTATCAACACAATACATATTTTATTTTAATTAACAATTACCTTAATTTAAAAGATAAAATCCTTATTTTCAAATATTAAATGTTCACTTTTCTTTCATCTCACGAGTCCCTTTTTTTTTGTATTTTAATACAATTGAGTTTATATAATTATTCTTCATTTTAAAATTAAATATTGAGTTTATATAAATATTGTTCATTTTAAAATTAATAATTAATTTCTAATTTAAAATTTAAATACGTATTTAAATACATTTTATATCCTATCAAATAAATTTACTCGTGCGGCCGAACGAGTATCTAGCTAGTTTTAACATAAAAGCCCTACATTTTTAGTTGTTTTTAACGTAGTGGTGGCAAACGGGCATGTCCGTCTCATAAAAGCTCACAAAAAATAGGGTGGGGGCGAACATATTTGAAGGTGCAGACATAAAAACTAAGTTCGTATCGCAAAAAAGTGAGGGATGACGAGTCAGCTGACACTGTACATTTTGTTTTAAAATGCAAAATTTATGTTAATGCGTGTGTATGCAAAATCCCGTAAAAAAAGGGACGGAAAATAAACATTAAAGAGGAAGGATTTCTTATTGCACCCTATATGCTTCTAGCACACAGTGTGGATTTTCACTTATGCCACCCGGTTCCGGAGATATATCTCCGGACGCACCCTATGCATACGCAACCAAGACCATTATGAGATACGCCCCATACATTTGGTTTAGTTTTATTCTAGAGATATATCTCAGAAATAGTTTTAGGATAACATTTTAATTGATCAGTTTAGTGGATATCCCGGAGTTGTATCACCGGAATTGTGGGCGGCAATTTAAAATTTTCAGTCACCTTTGCATGTTAGATATTTTCGGAGATGCATCTCCGGAAATATCTGATATAGCTTGCAGCCGCATGATCAATCCATCATTATTGCCATACTTCATTCTCAACATAAACTCTCACCCTAAAAACCCTTAATTCTCAATCCATTTTTCCCTCCAAATATCCATCCTTATGGTTCAACATATCACAGGGAACAAAATAAGATAGAATTTCAGGTAAAGATTGTTCTTTTTCCTCTACATTATTCACATTTATCATGAATTTTTTTTTCTGAAAAAGCTTACACCATGTCTGAAAATATATCTCCAGAACGTGTATGAACTTGTCGGGAGATGTATTTCTGGAATGTGTCTGTGTTCAATTTCTAGCCCTTCTGCATTAATAGATTAATTAATGTTCTGCTATTGTTTTAATTGTTTTCAATAGATATGGTGCACCCGACGTTTTACCAAATCAAGTAGTTTCTTCGAACGATGTTTCTCCGAATGTTCAAGGGGTTTTTGTGAAGGCGGTAGATGTTGAGAATGACTTTAATAACAAACAAGAGTTTGAAAATCATGATAAAATGTTTGAATGGATTCACATGGAGGCATCTAGACTTGGATTTGGTATGGTAATTGGAAGGTCCGATAATGGCTCGGATAAAAGATGCACCTTTATGACAATGTTGTGCGAAAGAAGCGGGAGATATCGAACTCCTCTCCAGATTCTTAAAAGAGACGACACAGGTAGTAGAGAATGTGAGTGTTCGTTTAAGGTTCGTGGTTACATGTTGTCAAACAAAAATTAGAGATTTAATGTAGTATGTGGTTTGCATAACCATGATTTGTGTTTAATATTAGCTGATCATCCTAGTGTATGTTGGCTCAAGCCGGAAGAGAAGGAATGTATTAGTGACAAGACCTTGAATCTTGCTCAACCAAAAAATATACTTGCAACATTGAAACGAAGGCGACCCGACAATATAACAAATATCAAGCAAGTTTATAACATTCGGTACCTCACTAACAAGGCGATTGTGGGGATAGAACTGAGATGCAACAACTCTTGAAACTGTTGGACGATAACAGTTACGTGTCCCGGTATAGAACATGCGATGATGGAGTTACGATTAGAGATATTTTTTTGGACTCATCCTGATTCGATAAAGTTGTTCAATACATTTTCGACAGTGCTCATACTTGATTCAACCTACAAGACCAATAAGTATAGACTTCCTCTATTTGAGATGGTTGGTATTACCTCAATTGAGAAAACATATTATGTTGGTTTTTGCATTTCTTGAGTGTGAAAAAGAGGACAATTTTACTTGAGCATTAAAGGTGTGTCAGTCACTTTTGAAGGATTAAGGTGAGATGCCAAAAACGATTGTTATCGACCGCGATATTGCATTGATGAACTCGGTTGCTAAGGTATTTCCTTCTTCTTATGCATTACTGCTGAAGATGGCTCAACAAAATTGAAGCCTAAAGCTAATTGTTCCAAGGATGATGATGAAGCACTTGTAATTGATAAAGCAATGAATTCTATATTCAACGGTGTTTAAAAAATATGTTCAGACTCATCAATACTTGTATTGAAGCTAAGGAAGCTTGGGAGATTCTTAAGACTGCTCATGAAGTCACATCTAAAGTGAAATATTTAGATCTCAAGTAATAAAGTTATTTTTGAAGAAACAAATCATGTAAATTACTAACTCACAACATCTATCTTTATTCATTTACAAATTTTCAACCGCGTTTGAAAGGTTATCCTCCCATCCTTCTTGTTTTTCATTCAAAGTCCAAGTAAGCATCTTGAATTAAATAAAGTACATTACTTTCTCGTGCCTCAAATTCAAGAAAAAAAATTTAAATTGTCTAAAATATAAGTAAAACTCACTTATATTTATTACATTCAATGGCATTATTCTAAATATATTCTTACTTTTTTTACATTTTTATGTTTTTAACGATTTAAATGCAAAAAATAGGAGTAAAATTAGAAAGAGAATGTGCCTTAAATGCATTTACACATTTTTTTAAAAGTGATTTTTTTTTTTTTTTTTTGTAAAATTGCTTATATATGAGACTATATAGAGTATTTTAGGTTGTGTCATGGTTCCTCACCTACACATTGTGGAAGAGTCTGATATTATTTTAAAATCTAGTATTATTTTAAAAAAATCCGATTATACAATTAATTAAATGAAAGATAAAAACACAATTAAAAGTATTAATTAAATAAAAGATAAAAATACAATTAATATATAATTTATTTTCAATAAATTAAAAATATTAAAATATAAAATAAATCACACACAAAAAAATATTCCCTCATTCTCATGAATTATGCGACTTTTAGAATCATACATTTTAAATATAATTTTTGATGTCACGCAAGATATGTGAGAATTAATATTATATACGATAAAAATACAAAATCATTTTAAATATTTTTAATTATTACATTCAAGTATTACATATCTATTATCTAACGAATAACTAATATATTTATTAAAAAATTATAAAATTTTGTAATCTTTAATTATTTATAGACAATCTATCTCTCATTTCACATATATTCTTTCAACTTGACAAGATGAATCAACTTACAAAATTTGATTAGTATATATAGATTTGACATGTTTTCAATATAATTGATTTTGCATATTCATTTCCTAACTAAGACATTTTTTTAATTTTTAGAAATAATTTATAAGTGATAATTTAAATTTAATATTTAATCAAAGTATTAAATTTCACCCAATTTATCTATAATAAAAGTACATTTTCAAGAAAATTTAGTATTAAAAAAATTTGACATAATTAATCTATCAACACTTAATTATCTTCATATTAAATAAGTTTATTTTTATAAATATTTAATATATGCAAATATTATTTTTATGTCATGATTATGGAGGTCAATTTGATTTTTTTTAATGGAAAGTTTTACTTTCCTTCTTTTGGTTGTCTTTTTTTCAATTTACTACTAATATTGTCTCTTTTATATTTACAATTAAATGTCTAATTATTTTTATCTTAATAAGGTCAAATATTGATGTGATTTATAATATAGAACAATCTGACATGTAAACAATATAAAATACTTATATTATTTAGTATGATTGTATCCTAATATCTTTAACATTTCAAAATATCTTTAATATTTCAAAATATGAAAAATAAGTATATAATGTTACTATAATTATTTTTATTTGTCAGATATACTTTATCATTATCGGATTATTTGATATAAAAGAATCCTAATAAATATTTTAAAGAAATTTTTTAAAATTTGTAGGCTAAAAATGCACCATGCCTATGTCAAAATCACACAATTAAAATTTTGAAGTCAAATTATCTAACTATTCTTCATTTCTTAAGAAATATATGAAAATTGATTGTATATGAAGGTGACATGATCTCTGTTTATTAAAAAACTGTGATATAACAAAAGAAATTATATTTACATAATAGTCTTAAAAGCAGATAATTAAGTAATAATCATATATAAATCTATAAATCTATAATAAGAAGATCAATTATTCTGGAAAATACTGATTTGTCTTTCTGCTTTTTTATGCCTCTACGTCTCCTTTCCTCGGTCCAATGCACCGATTTGTTTTTTATTCTACTAAACACAAATTTGTCCTTTTTCTCGCTCTATCTATCTTCCTTCTTTCTTCTTCATTTTCTTTTTCTTTTTTTTTTCTCTATTCTTCTAATCAAATCAAACTTGAATCAAGCGATGATATGCGACACACAATGCCTTTTCGTATGGAGTTGACGGATCTGAAGCTGCATATGTGGTTTGTTTTATTCTTCGAGTCAAATACAAACATGCGAAAAACTACTACATCCGTAGCAAAACTCTAAAAATGTCTATTTGTATCTGCTAAAAGCTATGGTTTTAGATCTTGAAGGTAAAATTTGTTATCTTCTTAATTTCATCTCTTTTTGTTAGCTTCATAACTTTATTTTGTTTTGTTTTAGATCTTAGAACTTATTGAGTATTCTGTGTGTTTGCTTTTCAATTTTCATATTTGTGATTCAAATTTTGTAACATTTGAGTTCTGTTTTTTAGGATCTAGGGGTGTTGGAGAGTTTTTGTTTTGTTCTTAGGTGTTCTTTTCCACGTTCTAACTTTGTGATATAGTATTCACTTCTTCATACTCGCATTTATTTGCTTTTACAATGCACAAGCACGAAGGTTACGGTAAGAAAACTCTCGCTAAAGTTTTGCTCATGTCCATTGAAAGATTTCCTAATAACCCGGTTTCTAAGTCTTAGTAATAATAACATGTTTCTTGGTTCTTATTAATTTTATATAAGACTTTATATTAGTCATCATATTTTTTAATGGCTTCTATGATTGCCAAAGAAGACCAAAGAAAACTATTTGTTATTGCAAGGTCTTTATTTCCTTTAAATTTGCAAGGTCTTATGACTTGGTTTAGGCTATTTTATTTTGACTATATTTTTATCAATTTCAAAAATGGGTCTTCATATATGCAGAGATAAAACAATTATGCAGTCTAGAAACATGTCTTCCAAATACTCAGTTAGAAAATTTTAATTTTCTTTTTAAATGTATATTTATATCATCATTTCTAACGCTTTTGCAACAAAATGATATATAAGATTGATTATTTGTGAATATGCCGTATATGAATATGAATATGATGGTAATGTTTTTATTTATTTGGTTTTTTAGATTGTTGTTTTAGCTGATCCTTTTGTTGTTGAACGAGTTGTTGTTGAAAAACATGTCATAGATGTTATAAATGTAAGTTTGTTATAATTGATTTATGATTTTTAGAGATATATGTGCTTATTTGTCACTGTTGTATCGCTTTGTTTTCATGTTGAAAAAAGAACTATGATTCACTGTCCTCCATCAGAAAAGATCGATGAAAGTGCGTTTATTATTATTTCACTAGAGAATTCAGATACATTTTGATATGTTATGATGCATATACACTTTAGAAATTTACCAACAGAGCATATCGGTTTGCGAAAAAATTTGATTAGTTGTTGGAGTTTTGACTTTCTTGCAAGACACAATTTGCAGAACGTATTCTTCCATGGCTTATTCATTTGCACAGGTCTGATGTTGCTTAAAGCAAATTCAAATGGTATTTATTTTATAATAAAACCAGTAATGTTATAATCTATGAATATTTTTAATGTAAGTGGCTATTGAAATACCATATATCTTAGTGCAAACAATTTTATACGTGGCTATCACATATACAAAGATAGATTTCCATTGGACAGTTCATAAGCTTTTTTTGATACTTTTACACTACATTCTGCACATTTATATACTTTGTATATCTTGGAATGCTGCTAATATCATTAAGATTAAATATGCTAATATCATTAAGATTAAATATGGATTTAGCTTCAGTACTGTCATCTGCACTCTACACCATATTCAATATCTTTTATGGATTCCTCATGCCAAGACCTTTAAGTCTCTCATGGATCATCACAAATTAATTTTTATAATTTAATCTTTATAGCATAATATAATTTAATCTTTATAGCATAATATTTAGAACCTAATGTTGTAGCTTGATTTTGTTAGGATCGAACAGAATTATAGCTGCATCCTAAATGATATTTGTGTTTGTGGTTTTAATATGGCGAGGATTTTGATAAATTTGTAAGCAATTAAGTTTGGCTAACCAAGATTTGAGTTTCAGATTGGAAATGTGCATATATATATATATATATATATATATATATATATATATATATATGAGAAATGCTAACATACACCCAAAATTGGTGGGTACCACACAAAAATACACTACATATATTTTCTTTCTATTTTTTTCTTCATCTTTCTAATATGGGTCCCACCCAAAATTGGTGGGCCCCATACAAAAATACACTAAGGTGCATGTTGCTAATGCACACTTACATGAGTGTGCATTAGCATAACCCTCTCTCTCTCTCTCTCTCTATATATATATATATATATATATATATATATATATATATATATATATATATATATATATATAGAGTTAAGTAACTATAATTATTATGAGTAGAAAATTCTAAAATGGTGGGTTTGGTGGTACTAGATTTGCCCTATAACTTGGTCCTTGAATGACTTATTAACTTCATAATATGGAGACATGGAGAAATAAATACTCATATTTATGGTTGTGGAGCTCTTTGCTTATCCAATTATCTATACATCTCTCTTTGCATATTGTATAGGGAAAAGAGATACTTTCTCCGATCACTATTATAAGCAAAAAAAACACCTTAAATCTTGGTCACTATTATAAGCAAAAATCATTAAATTTTAAACTAATTAATACTTGTATTATTATTATACCCTTAATTTAATACAAAAGCATTTAATGTTGAAATTTGATTTATCAAATAAACTAAGAATATTATCGTAAATTTAACTAACTTTTTTAATACGTGTGAAAATAGTTATTTTGGCTTATAATTGTGACCGGAGAGAGTATTACATGTTGCTTTTTTTTTGCACTCTGATGACTACAATTTTTATGTGTAGAAATATAGGAATACAAGGCTACATCGGAAAACCTCTGCTGCAATTGTTTATACACAATATACATTTTTTTTGTAGTAACGGATGTAATAAAAGATTTTTGATATTGTTTGATACAATATAATGAAATATAAAATATGTTATTAATGAATTTAATTGATTATATGAAATAGTTAGTTTAGTTTTAATTTATGATTTAATTACATTAAATTATAAAATTAAATGTATTTTTTTTATCTTTTAAGTATAACAACTATTTAGTTTTCATCTTTCTAAATTTATAAAAAAAATATTGATACTCAAATATTTTATTACCAAATTTAGTATCTATTTTTTTTACAAAAGTTTGCATTGCAAGTTTTAAATAATTATTTATAACATATTATTTATAAAATATTAAAATATTATTAAATTTAGTAATTTAAATATTTAAAAGAAAAGGGATGGTGCACTGACAGTGTAAATTATTTTTACACTGTCAACCAATGACAGTCATGTATCTCGCCAAGTCATTCTGTAAATTTTAAATTACTTATATGATTTGACACTTTAAAATATTTTGATCGGATGTATGTGTAATACTTTTTTACACTGACAGTGCACTACCATTAAACTCAATATTTAATTTTATTTCTAATTATTTATAAAAATATTGAAGGAGAACATATCTATTTATAATATAAGAAATGTATATGTTCTGAAAATTTCAATTATGCACTTAATTAAATGTTGTGCCAACCATAGAAAACAACACAAACATTTATTATTTTTTCAATAAATTAATGTTATGACTTTCTGTATAATAACTCAGTTTTTAATAAATTAATTATCTTTAAAATGAAATAAATGATCTAAAACATTTTAAATGATTTAATTAATTTGATTATATTTTTAAATTACCAAATCAAATAGATTAGGATAGATTGTTTAATTAATTAATTAAAATTAATTAAGATAAAATCAAAAAGTGAATTTAATAAATTTTTAAACATGAAAATATTTTAGTATTGTATTATATCGATTTAATTATGGTAACATGTATTATATCGATTCTAAAATAATTGAATTTTGGAATCAATACATTTTATTATGAATTAAAGATAATCCTCTGAGAGGGCTTAAAACCCTAATTCTTGGCTAGAGTGCACACTCAATCAATCTTTGAAAGGATTAATGAGTGTGAAAGTACATTCATATTATGGTGATGATTTGCACAATGATGTGAAGTCTTGGGGTCAAAATTTAGGGTATGACACACCTTCAGCGACAATCCTTCCAAGGCCGACATAGTGGGGTATCTCTGAAGCAGCCGAGGAAGTTGTTCAGGGCGTACCAGGATTCTGTCCGTACTTTTAAGGACAGATACTTCGTTGTAAAGCTCGTGTTGCATTCGACAGTTGATTCTATGTACAACCGCGTGGCCAAGCACGAGAACAGGCAACAAATATAGGCTTTTGAAGCGAAGTTCCCCTTTGAGTGGCAGAAGGGCCACTTCGACAAGGGTACGGACAACTATATCGTCAGGCCCAACACTTTAAACGTCGAGGATCGACTCGCTTATGGGAAGATAGTCGAGCTCGTCTTCAGTTTCACTTCTGCTAAGTGTATCAACAAGGACGAGAGTTTTATTCTTAACGAGCGCGGCACCAAGTCCCTCCTCGAGTGCGGGTCCGCAAGGAAGTACTGAGGCTCTTAGGTAGTGGGAATTTTCTTCACTCGCGTGTCTATTTATTTTTCCTCACTATATTGACTTGTTCTTTTCTTTGTTTTTGGCAGGTCAGATGTCGAGCATCCAAGAATGCGTAATTATCGTACCTCGAAAAATACGATCCTCGCGATGGACGCGGAAAAAACTGTTCGAAACAGAGTCGCCACCGAACTTTATTTATCCCAAAAGAGGGAAAGGAAAATATAGATAAAACCTTTAAAGGGAGATAAGAACGTGGTCATCGCAACCAAATTCGGGTTCGGGAGTCGGTTACGCAAGAAGTGAGGATCGATACTAGTCCCTAGGGGTACTCCTAGTAACGAAACCTCGAGATGTGCAAGTGTGCGTTTGATGGCGAGGCAAAAGGCGCTCGACTTACGACTGAGCTCGATGGCGAATCGAGGACTGGTTTGGGAAAGGTTTAGTTAAGAAGATCGAAAGATTGAATGAATGACAACCCAAGGGGCGTGCCTCGAGAGCCATCCATTCGAAGACCCAAGGAATGCTAGATTCCAAGAATCTCCTCATTTTGAAAGTTTGATTGAAAATAAAAGGTCTCCAATATAGTGTATTTAGATTAAGTGTATGAACAAAGAAAATTGTTAGATAAACATGAATATGAATATGATATGGACAATATGAATAGTATGAATAAAAATATAATCGAGATAATATTTGACGAAAAATAAACAAGATAATGATTAATCGGGTGAATCGGGAAATAAAAGGTGACGACCTCGTCTTAATTAAGAACTCTAAAAAAGGTTCCATGATGTTTAAGGCCTTCATTGATCGGAAATGAAAAGAATATAGTGCAAAGTAAAATGTGAAATGAAATCGAAATCGAAGAACCGTTTCATCTTAACCGACAAAATTTGGTTTTAGATGTTCATCGACCCATAAAAAATGAAAAGTAAAAGTGGAAAATAAAATCGGTCTCGTCTTAATCAAGGTCTTTAATCTTAAATCGATAAGCTATGATTTTTTGACTTTCATTGACCGATAAAAAAATAAAAAGGTGGCCTCATATAAATCAAGATTTTGAATCGATTTCAATAAATCAACTTAATCAAGACTTTTTCATATCATCGGCCCAAAATAAATTGAAAAGCCAAAATAGAGATCAAAAATCAAAAGTTAATTTCAAAAAAAAGACTTCATCAAATCTAAATTAGAAACCCTCGTCTTTATTTTATAAAACTAAGTGAAATTAATAAAAAATATAAAAAAAGAAATATAGAGAGTGGAACGCCTGAAAATGGTGGTGTGGAATGAAAAAAAAATCCTTCATGGGCTTAAGAAAGCCCAGTTCAAATTATGAAACCAAGTAAAAAACTCAGTATGAAAAAACACAGTTAAGAAAATGGTTTAATTAAAAACAAATATTAGGTTTTTCAATTTGAAACGGTCTGCTTATCTCTTAAACCAACAACAACACAGGTAGCTAACACAGAAGAAAGAGAACGAGACGCAACGACGCCCACGTCGCAATCGTAACAACCGCATAGACAAACACCTTCCTTGCGACGAATGGATCTTCCCTGAATTGCTTCTCCATCTTGGTTTCCGGCGTTGATTCTACACGGTTTTTTTCTCAGGTTTGGTTCATTTCCGTCTTGTTCTCACTCTTCTATTTCATCTCAATCACTTTTCTGGGTTGAAATCGATTTGGAATTGGATGAAGGTTTGAGTATTGGGTTTTGATTTGGAAAGAGGATGATTTGGGGTTATTGAGATTTGAATGGTTATTAAAAGATTGAAGAACTTGTGGAGGGTTTGAGGAGATTGTTTGATGAAGGAGATTGATGAAGGGTTAGGAAGGATTCGTGAGATTTTTGGTTGTTTGAGTTTTGTTAATTTGGGAATGAAGGTTGAAGAAATGGGTTTGTTGTTGATATAGATTTGGAGGTTGGGTGGAGAAGGAATTTGAGGTTTGAAGTTGGTCGCTGCAGGTAGAGGACTCCGGGCCGACCGAAAAAAATGAGAAGGTCCTCCTTTTATTCCATTTTGAAATCAAAACAAACTTGTTTCTTAATTTTTCGTACCATCTTTTTTTATCTGTTGGTGTTGTCGTTCTCAAACGGCTATATTGTGCAGGTTTTGTTGTTCCATTTTTATGCAAATCTTGGTTAGTGGAGTAGGCTGTAGTGTATCAGTGTTGCAGGGAGGTCTGTGGTGTATGGTACAGAGATTGGCTTATAGCAAGATGGTGCAGCGAGAGGCGCAGGGTTGTGCAGAGTCTATGCTTTCATTTTCTTTTGTTTTGCAAGTATCACTCGGATGAAATTTCATGTAATGGGCATGGGCTTTTGGTGCTAAATGAGATGATTTTTTTTTTTAAATTTTGACATGGTTTGAATTCTAAATAATGGTTAAAAAAAATGATTAGGAGAATTGATTTATTAAAAATGAGGTGGCTTTTATATATATGGATAAATAAAAATAAATTATAGGAAAATAAAAGAGGATATTAATAGATGGAAAAAAATGGATGTTAAAAGAAATGGAAATGGAAATTGGAAAATTGGATAAATGAAGTGGATAAAGGTTATTGAATAATGAGATGAAATTAAAATGGATATGGGCACCAACTTAAATATGAAAATTAGAAGGATGGGTTTAAGAAATATGGATATGACAAGATGGGAATGAATATGGATGAAAAATGGCTTAGAATTAAAAATGGAAATGGATAATAATGGAGAATGGGTAATTATGGACATTAAAAATGAAGCGGATTTTTATGGAAAATAATTTTAAAGTGGACATGGATTAAAAGTTTGGATTGAAAATGGTTTGGAAGAAAAAGGAGGTACATAGGTCATTTATACACAGGTAGGACAAATTTGGGGTATGACAGTAATGAAGCTCCCAGCGACCAAAGGCGCCAAGAAGTTCACCAAGGGCTGCGTTACCCAAGTCAAACAGATGGCTCAGGCTGACTAGCAGCCCGGGGGTTCTTCCTCTCCTTGGGGGAGTCAGCCCCCGGTCCCTCAAGATTCTCCGGCCAAGAAGCCAAGTCTCGAGGAGTCCGGTCCCGTCGACCTCCTGGAGGGTGTTCTCGGGGAAAGATTCGTGTTGCCCCCTGCCACCTCCAGTTGGGGCTCTTCAGTGGGGATAAATCTCTGATCGTACCCATGGAGGAGTCCAAAGCTATCATGGGTGTAGACAAAACGAGCAGGAGGAAAGCTCTGTGCAAGGACATGGCGGCCATGATGAGGGTTTTTGAGATGACCCTGGTTCTTAACGATGAAACTAGCCCCTCCTTTGAGCTGAAGAAGTTACGGGATAAGAATACGCTCCTTGAGGTGGAGAAGGACAAGGCGGAGACCGACCTTCTTGACTACCAATCGAAGTATGAGGCCCAGGTGCTCCTTCTCAATGACATGAACGCAATGCAGGAACAACTGATGAAGGTTGAGGGGGATATGAACATACTCCGAGCCAAGGTTGCTGACTTGGAGGCCGCTGCATGCCCTGCTGAGGATGAAAGTGCGGAAGAGAAGCTCTTGGTCGGATCAGGGTGCTCGAGCAAGATTACCTGGCCAACCTTGAGCTGGGCTTCAACATGGCGGTGAAGCAACTTCAAATTGTCAACCCCGGGCTCCAGTTCGTCACCGATGGGACCAGTCCTTTCCACCGGGTGGTCGACGACCAAGTAGTTGCTCTCGAGGTGTCCGACGGTGGATCTGACCAGAGTGACGGAGAGACTCGGCCCGAGGAGGAAACCGTTGTTTAATTCTTTTTAGCTGTTTGGCCTGCGCGCAACATTTTGATTATGATTTTGCCCGGCCTGCATGCCGTAATTTGTAATCTGAATTTACTCGGCCTGCGTGCCATGGGTTTTGATATGTTTAAACAATGGGCTTTGCCCGCCTTAATGCATTGTTTTCTATTGTCAGTATGTTCTGCATTTGGTGTGTGCTATTTATTGGGTATTTATTTTCTCGTTGACATGTATGCAATATTGTATTTGCTTGTTTTCATGAAGTAATTGGGGCCTTGCTTGACGTAGTTGATCCTCAACAGTGCGGAGAACTGGCTGAGTGGTCGGAATCAGGTTCCGACCGTCGATGAAGCTAAGAGCTCGATCGAGGTCTTTGCTTCGTGGCGTGAACTTTCCATCGCGAGCTGCGTGTTCTGCCTAATTGGTACGACAATGTTGGAGCTCGTTTTAGGTGTCCCCGTCGGATCAAAAGTTTGCTCGCACACACAAAAGCGGGCTCTTGTCTTTTTGTTTTGAGTTTAGGATTCACGCTTGTACCCTAGCGCGCTCCTGTGGTCGGGACGCACTTTGTCGTGGTCAAACCAAGTACGTCACGGGAAGTGTTTAACTGTAATATTGTTTAAGCATTTCAGCATTCCATGATCGAGCAAGTTCCTCCCCGTGCAGGTTTTCGAGGTAGTAGGCACCGTTTTCTGTTCTCGCGCGGACGCGATAGGGGCCCTCCCAGTTCGGACGAGTTTGCCCTCGCGCGAGTCTTTCTTGTTCCTTCGTAGGACTAGGCTGCCTACCTGGAATTCGCGTTTGATGACTTTCCTGTCATGTCGCAAAGTTATCTTTTTCTTCAGCGAGGCTTCACGGAGGGATGCCCCCGACCGGATTTCATCAACTAGGTCGAGCTCCTCCCATAGTACCGCGTCGTTCATCTCCTCGTCGAGGGGAGATTTAGTCCGCCTAGACAGTTCTTTTATCTCCACCGGAATAACTGCCTCGGTTCCGTACGTTAGTCGGAATGGGGTCTCCCCTGTGGTCGAGTGTGGGGTCGTCAGATATGCCCAGAGCACGCTGTTTAGCTCCTCGACCCACCTCTTTTTGGCCTCGCCTAGCCTTCGTTTCAGGCGTCGCAGGATCACTCTGTTCGCGGCTTCGGCTTGCCCGTTCATTTGCAGGTACTCGACAGATGTGAAAATTTGCTTTGTGCCCAGCTTGGTAATAAAGTCCTGGAAGTTCTTGTCGGTGAATTGGGTCCCATTGTCGGTGACGATAACTTGGGGTACGCCGAATCGGGCAAGTATATTCCTTTTGTAGAAACGGAGTATGTTGTGCGTCGTGATTTTGACAAGGGCTTCAGCCTCTATCCACTTTGTAAAGTAGTTGACTCCGACTATCAAATATTTGTTCTGGTATGAACCTATGGTGAAGGGTCTGAGAATGTCCATCCCCCACCAGGCGAAAAACCACGGGGACGAGACTGTTTTGAGCTCGTTGGGTAGGGCCAGGTGCATGTCTCCATGTCGTTGGCACTTGTCGCACTTCTTGACGTGCTCCTTGGCGTCCTGTTGCATGGTGGGCCAATAGTATCCCGCCCGTAGTGCCTTACCGACGAGGGATCATCCGCCAAGGTGCTGTACGTTGATCTCTTCGTGGACCTCCTGGAGAATGTGAGGGATCATCCCTGCTTTCTGGTTGTGAGAGGACCGAGGGTTGCGAGAGGACTTGTTTGAGGTGGAGGAGGGCTTGCTCGTACTCCTCGGTCCACTCGAACGTGGTCTCTTTGCGCATGAGCTTGAAAAGTGGGAGCGCGTGTTAGGTAGACTTGGCCACGAAGCAGAACAGCGAGGCGGGCATCCTGTTTAGGGACTGGATTGATTTCTTCAAGTTCAGCATTGGGAACTAGGAGAATGCTCTGCACTTGTTGGGATTCGCCTCGATTCCTCGCTCCGTCAAATAGAAGCCGAGGAATTTGCCTGCTCGGACATCGAAGGTGCACTTCTCCAGGTTGAACCTCATTCTGCATCTCTTCGCCGTATCGAAGACTCTTATGAGATGAACGGTGTGGTCGATTTCTTCTCGTGATTTCACAATCATGTCGTCCATGTAGACCTCGAGCATGTCTCCGATTTCTCCCCGAAAGACTTTGTTCATCATTCGTTGGTAGGACGCGCCGACATTTTTCAGATCGAAGGGCATTACATTGTAGTAATAATTACCCGACTCGGTCATGAAATCCGTGTATTGCTTGTCGACCTTCTCCATGGGGATTCGATTGTATCCCGAGTATGCATCCATGAACAACAATAATTTAAAACCTATAGAATTGTCGACCAGTTTGTCGATGTTAGGCAATGGATATGCATCTTTGGGACATGCCCTATTAAGATCGGTATAATCAACACACATTTTCCATTTTTTATTAGACTTTTTAACCAATACAACGTTGGACAGCCTGGTTGTGTACTGGGTTTCCAAAATAAAATTTACCTCTAAGAGGTCTTTTACAACTTTTTTAGCAGCTTCCGCTTTCTCGGGAGACTGCCTACGCTTATGTTGTACTATGGCCCTAGCGGACGGATCTATGGTGAGTTGGTGGCAGGCCACGTCAGGGTCGAGTCTGGGAATCTCCGCAGTGCTCCACGTTAACAGGTCAGCATTCTCCCCGAGGTATGCCTTCAGCTGCTTCCTCTCTAAGTCGGGGAGTCCTGTACCGATCTTCACGCTCATGTCTGAGGCATTTCCGAGAGTGATGAGCTCGAAGTCACCATCTGGAATGGGGAGCACGAGATGAAGAGGCTGTCTGTTGCCACCATTTACTGGAGGGGCATCATCTACTACTTCGTTCTGCTCCTGCTTATTGGGGGAAGCAGCTATCGAGGTCGACCGAGTTGACACGCGACAGTGGCTTCTGCTCCTCGGCCGGGTTGGCTTGCGTGCGGTCTTGGGCTTGATGTTAATCGAGTTCAGCCCCTTGGCGGCTGCCTCAAAACATCTTCTGGTAGTCTCAATGTCTCCGTGGAGCTTGATGACGCGACCTCTGGCCGTGTAGTACTTCATCTTCAGGTGGACTGCAGATGACACCTGTCGTAACCCGAATCTTGACCTCCCTCTTTTGCCTTTTGCATAAGCATAAGCATTCGCATCGCTAGCATACGCACTCGCACTTTTCTTCGTGTGTTTCTTGTTGCAGGATATTCAGGTTTTTCAAGCCCGATTAATCGTATCCTCACAAGGTCATAACATCATCAAAACAAGCACAAAATGAAGGTTTCTAGGTTTATTCATCAATACAAGAAGTGGAAAATCGAAGCCGGGACCACAACATCATTTTTCAAGCAAAATGGGTAAAATTTGGTCTGAGTAACCGGTTAACACAATTTCTTTGTAATTCTGTTAACCGGTTAACACAGGCAGATTTTGTGATTTCTGCTGCATTTTGGGACAGCATTCATGCACTCTCTTTGGACTTTGGTTCTACTTGATTCTAGCAGTGTGTGGAACATTCTAGACATCTCTAGATATTTCAACACTATTCATTTCAACCCAAGTACATTTATTCCAATGCATCACTCTAATTTAAGTGCACCATGTTACTTAATTTACCAACATGTCAACCTTTGGATTTTGAAACTCACATTGGGATTGTTACCGAGTTGGTTCTAACTAACCGAGTTAACCGCCTTGACTCGGTGAGTCAAGTCCAACTAACTCCTAGCCTAGTTCCAAACCTAAAGCTAATTCCAAACCAAATTCCAAACCATCTCACACTCCAAACCTAAAATCTATATAAACTCACCTTCACTCATTTTCAAGGACCTTCAACCATTTGCTCCATTTCACTCTCAATTCTCCCACATTCTCTCTGAATTTCTCTACTACATCTTCATCTTCATCTCAATTCTCTTCCAAAACCTCACCAAAGCTCATTTCTACTTTGAAGGACAATCACTTTTACATCAAAAGTGATTATTTCTTGAGCTCAACCTTTATCATTCTTGCTATTACACTTGGATTTCTGGAGTTATTTCAGCTTTCGGATTGATCTTGAGTAGTTGCTGCAACTTCTAACGATTCGAATTCGCATTTTGGAGCTTTATCGCATTTTGCCCGATTTCGATACGGTTCATCTACAAATTGAAATTTCCTCTGGTTTTCTTTGATTTTCGGCATCAATAATCCTTTGAAACATTTACCAAGCCAAATCTCCGGCTTGTAGGTTGGTGGATCTAACTAATTTTACCGTTTCGCGCATTTTCGTATCGCTCACAATGTAGTCGATAATTGTTGTGTGTGATTTGGTTTTGCATTTGTTTGATCCATGATTCAATTGTATTAGTTGATTCTATCTCTGTTTATTTGTTGTTTTCAAGTTCAACTTTCGTGCACAATTTCAGTTCCAAGCATGTGGTAGTTTGCATAAGTGATTATGTGTTGAAAACTACTTTTGAAAAGCTGTTTTTTCTGTTTTTTTTCACAACTGATCAGTGTTAACCGGTTAACACATGGTGAGTAACCGGTTACTCAGTTCAATTTTCACCAAAAATGCCAATTTTCAAGCAAGTAACCTGTTAACACATGGTGAGTAACCGGTTAACACTGAACATAATTGCTATTTTCTTGCATTTTCAAGTGTGTTAGCCATGCTTTCTCCATTTTAATTTCCATTGATCATTATGCTTGACTTTATGGATATTTTTAATGACATTTCACTTCTGGTTGAAGCATGTTTACGAACTTTCGATGCACGTTTTCGATTATTCATTTGCTCCATGTTCTTAACATTGTATGAACATAATCCTTCTTGCACTATCTTTGTTCACATGGTACATGATTTTGTGTGACATTTTGATGATCATTTGGCATTGTTTTGCACTTTCCATTTCAGTTTGCATTGAGTTTATTTTTCATGGATAAATTTAATCTTGTTTAATCAATAATACACACCTTTTTGCTTTAATGACTTTTCATTCTATTTGGAAAGTTGTTAGCATGTTTATCCCTTGATTAATTGATCGAAACTTTGTTTCGATTAGTCGATCTTCCCTTTTCCTCTCTTTAGGCCTCCTTTAGAGATTTTTCTCTCTTTCCCCCCGTGGAGTTGGAGTTTTGCGTTGCGCCTTGCATCAGAGCACTGTACGAATTGACGTCGTTATGCTGTCCGCCTCTCTACGCAGAAGCACTGTTCAACATTGGAGCGGTTGCGCTGTCCGTTTCACTTTCCACACTATATTTTGGGTGCTAGAGAAGGAATGAGGATGGAGTCTTTCCAACCTCATTCTGGCTATTTCTTTGGTAAGGGCGTCTTGTCCTCTCCTAGAGAATAGTCACCTCTATCCTCCAGCTATAGTGTTTCTCATTCCCCTGTCGAGCTAATCCTGGATCACTTTTCTCCCTTTGCGATCCTTTTCGATCCTTGATCACTCTTATCTCTTTCAATCTCTCCTTTTGATCAATCACCATCCTTCTTGGTTGAGATCATTATTCTTGCGCTAGCAATCTCTCTTTGTTCCATCACTCATTTCTTCTTGTAATCAATCATTGCTTTTTGATTCCCCTGAAGAGTCTCAATTCTCTTTCTTTGGTCTAACATAGTTTTCCTGTCACGACCATTCTTCCCCAGGATTTCGCAATCCTCTCTTGGTTCTTCTCCCTTTTTATTGGTTAACCACTGCCTGTCAGTTAAAACACCAATGCTTGCAATCTCCTTCAGTTATTCACAGTCCGTCTGTTAATCACCGAGCTTCTCTTGGGTTAATCACCTTCTCTTGGTTAATCACCCGTCTCTTCAGTTAACCACAGTCTATCTGTTAAAATATTGAACCCTTTCGAGTTAATCACCTTCTCTTGGTTAATCACTCGTTTTTCTCTTTGGTTGGTCACAGTCCGTCTGTAAACACTGAATCCCCCGTAGTTGGCAGCCTCCTCTTGGTTCGAATACTTGCACCCTTGGGTTAGTAACCATTTCTTTGGTTCAAATGCCCTTTCTTCAGCTGAGTACTGTTTGTTCAGTCAGTTTACCGAACCCTTTGGGTCACGACCTTCGCTCGGTCCTACACCCGTCATTTCGTTTACTTTCTTTCTTGCTTGGGTGTTTATCTTCTGTGCTTTACTTGCTTTAGCTTTATGTTTATTTATTGCATTTCTTTACTGCTTTGAATATTCATATGCTGCATATTCTGGATATCTGCTATTTTCTCTGCTGTTGTCTGTTGGGTTGCTACTTGAGAGATAAGCCCATTACACAGGCTTGAGAGTACATCTAGAATTAGAGTGGAAAGTAGTGTGGCCTACGTAGCGTCTTGGTACGTATGGTTTACATGAAATCCACACCCAGACGAGGTTTTCTTGGGAGAT
This sequence comes from Lathyrus tuberosus, assembly GCA_022829125.1. NCBI lineage: Eukaryota > Viridiplantae > Streptophyta > Magnoliopsida > Fabales > Fabaceae > Lathyrus > Lathyrus tuberosus. The sequence continues at coordinate 5,763,572 of JALAZF010000338.1, read as the reverse complement.
GTTCTAATTTGCGCGTCTTGCGCATTTCGGGGTGTTAACCTATAAAGCTGTCGACTCTGGTGACCATTCCCGAGGGCTCAGTTGAGGCACTCCTCCCAAGGAACGATAATGGCAGACCAGAAATGGCAAACCCATTACGCTTCCTTGATTCGAGGACCCAAAGCTGGGAACTTGCCATAGGATGACCCTTTTTTTTGGGGGAATCAGTGGACGACCTCTTTGTTTGGCGATAGTATTGTACCCCGAGGGATGAATGTACTATTGCTTCTCAAATCGAGAATCCGAAACTGAGAATCCCACTTTCTATATCACACCTGTGAGGGGGTGTCGCTCCCGGGATTTTCATCCAGGTATAAACGCGATAGTGGCGCGGAAACAGAGTCGCCAGCAATGTGTATTTATCCCAAGAGAGGGAAAGGAAACACTGCGTAAACCTGAGGGAAAGGAAAGAGCATGGTCTTGCGACCAAGAGAACTGGGTTCGGGAGTCGGTTACGCGAAGGGAAGGTGTTAGCACCCAACACGTCCATTGTACCCGATGGGATCCACGCTTGTTGTCTCGATCAAAGGGTCTCGTCGTCTGGAGCTCCACTGCTACTGGACCGGAGAAGGAACGAGAACGGAAAAGAAAGAAGAAATGAGGAAGAAAAGAAAAAGAAGAAAAAGAAGTGGCCTACGTATTCCCTCGGGAACGGGAAAATCAGAGTCAACGTAGTTCGGACACGAACTAGGGGGGAGGTTGCTCGCCAAGACATCGCCGTCTCGTGCCTACGTATCCTCAATCTAACAAGAAGGAGGAAATCAGAGCAGTCGTAGTTCGACTTAACCAAGTCTGTGTTTTTTATGAGCGATGTTAAGTTCGCGTATGGCAGTTAGGGTCGATGCCTGTTTGCGACGAGACGGAAGTAACATGCCCTTTTCTTAAAATGAGGCGAAACTTAACAATCCCGAAGGATGAAAAGGTTTGAGTTTGTTTTGATTTTTTAGACAGAAGTTGTTTTTGAAGTTATTTGTAACTTACAGTGCACCCAAGTCTACAACATAGGAATGAATACGTCGCGTATCGTCCCCAACAGGACGTACACTAAGTACCCTAGAAGAATGAAGGGAAACCCCCCATTATTCACTTCCCACATTTAAGGCTCATGCGCAATACACGTTTAGCCTTTATTAAGTGTTTTAGAAAGATTATGAGATGAGAAGAGAAGACTCAAGTTGAAAAGAAAACACTAAAGGGAAACTAATTTGTTCCTAATGCTGTCATGCATGGATTGCTATCCTAATGTCTCTCCTACCTCCGACTTAATCAAAAATTAAGTGGAGCTAGGAATCCTACGGGATCATGTCATCAGAAAAGTAAACACAGGATGAATCAATCACAAAATGGACTAAATGCAACGAAAGAGTAAACAGTGTCAGTCAACACACAATCAAAGTAAAAGGGGAGCTTTAGCCAAGGGGTCATATCAACCGAGGCAAACAAGCTAGGTGTGGGAAATAGGGGTGCTCGCCCAATGGTATCAAGAACCATGGAGAGCAGAGTAAGAAAGGGGAAGATGTGAATTAGATCACATAAGCATCAACATTGGTCAATGCGAGCTATAGACAAGGCGTGAGGGGTTTGATTACTAAACCCTTCTTCCACTGACGGACTCGATAACACGAGCAAGATATGTTCAAAGCTTCAATCATGTAATGAGAGCTAAGAACGACTCAATTAGAATAACGGGGGTCGATTGCGAACCCTAACTTCCGTCAATTGCCTTCTTGGAGGTCTTGCCAGGGGTAATAGGAATGGGATGCCTCTTAGAGGTCTTTAGGCACAATATCAAACAAGCACCATCATGGCCTCACTTGAGGGCTTTCCATACAATCCTACTTATCATGGCATCGACTTTTCCTACTTCTCATGGCATTTGAAAGCATTAAAGAGAAGTGAAGAGATAAGAGGTCCTACCAAACGGATATGAATCCGTAGCAAAGCAACGAAAGCGCAACGAAAGCAAGTCACGAAAGAACCTATAAACAAATAGCAAACCAAGTTAGAAACAAGTTTTTATTTACAAAATGAAATGGTCAAACCACCTTTGGAATGTCTCCTTTATGCACCTTACACATGTGAACCAAAGACATTAGTAATAACAAGGGAGTGTATGTACAACATGAAAATCTAAGTCTAATGACTATGTACATTTGAATCACACTAGTCAAAGTGAAAGACCTAAAAGGATTATGAAGTTACAAGTCAAGTTACAACTATGCTACAAGACTAATCTACTTTGAAGTTAAAGGTAAACCAACAAAAGAAAGTCATTACAAGTTAGATGAATTGAATTAAAACATGAAGATGGACCAAGGTAAGAAGTGAAACATCTTATACGCATGCTTAACCAATCTCAAAGTGTCACAAAGGTTTGCATTAAACTCTCTCTCCAAAGTCAATTCGTTCCATGAGCAAAATCACATTTAAACTTCTCATACAAGTATGTAAAATTGTCACTCAAGTAAGGCAAATGAAATGACATGGTAAGGCAATGTTAAAGCTCACACACCAGAGGAAAATGACCTATAAAATGTCCTAATTGAATCCCAAAGCAATCATGAACATGGCATACAAATGGCATTAAAAGAAGTGGTCAAAATGAAACACAAATTCAAGTTCACATACACACAAAGGAGGCATCATTTAAAGCATGTGAAATGATCAAAGGCAATACTCAAGCATGTCTCAATTGTGCATTAAAATACACTTAATAATGTGCTAAAACTCATATTCAAAGTTGGCTCAAAGTGCCCTCATACAAGTCCTAAACATAACTTATCTCTATGCATGCTTACACATAATATGTTCACATCGGAAAATTTGTGAAGAATAGGAAAATGCTCTTGAAAATTATGGGTAATCAACCAAGTCATTCTAAGTCCATTAGGTAATCACATGCAAAAGATAAAGTTCATATCATGCACCAAAATCCCTCAAATAATTGCAAACGTAGCACAAACGTCAATGATGATCATACGAAGTAAGACTCAAAAGGTTAACTTCAAAAGTATCCCAAAACTCAAGTACAATGCACCAATCAATCACCATGATGTTAAAAAATCAAATGCCTAAACTTACACCAAAAATCAGCTCCAGATTGTCAAGGGAAAATCACATTTTAGCACTTACATCACTAGATATGCCATTTAGAACACATTCCTTTCCAAAATTCCAGAAAAATACCAACCTGCCCCCAAAATGGAATTAAAAATAATCAAAAACGAATTAACACTTCCCAAAATATACGTGAATTTTATTGGAATTTTATGAAGCACGAAACTATTTTTAATAATTGGAACCAAATGAACAAAACTTACGATTAAGGGAAAATGCTAGTAAGACAAACTTATCACGCATAACCTAAGCTTCGAATCGTCACATATCGTCATAAATCTAACCACAAACATTGCCTCAGGTAGGAGGACTTCAGATGCAGCTACATGATGATCCTAACCACATGCATTCTACAATGATGCTCAAAGTTTCAAGAATTCTTACTTGGTCGGAGACGATTCTTCACATAATAAGAAATCCGAAAACTTCGTGCAAGTCTTGTAATCAACCTTGGAGGCAAAATAAATGCCCAATCTCCCAAAATTATTCCATGAAGAGATATCCAAAAGATCGATCGTCATTGATCCAAAAATCCATGAGCCTTTAATCGAAATTGGTCAACGTCTTAAATCGAAATTAATTAACACCTTAACAAAAATTATCAACAAAAATCCCATTAGAATTGTCAAGAAACTAATCAAGGTATCAATCAACCGAAACGAAATCTCAATCGTCACAAAAAAAAACCATCAATTAATCACAAATTAAATTAAAAAAAGAATAGAGAAACAAAGAGGGTGCAGAAATTGAATCCAGTGGTGTGGATAACAACAGTCTGGCCCAAGATCTTTGACCCGCGCCCATGGGGGGTGCAGGAGTAATACTGGCGGTGTGAGCGGAAGATCCATGGTGGAGAGTTGCTAGGCCCGATCCAAAACAATGGTTAAAGTTTAACCTAATGAAAAGCAACAAATCTCAACCCTCCCTTAGCAGTCATTCCTCCATTCCCTCGCCGTTTCTTTCCCTGTGCCGTCTCGATCATCTCCGAACTCAATCTCCGACGACAAAACCGCCCGAAAACCCGCATCTCCACTCATCTTGTCCTCGCCGCCCAACCTCTCTCCATTCATTTCTCAACAAGATTGCCGTCAGAAAAACTGCCGTGGATTATCAGAAACGCCGATCGCGAACAACCGATCGCGAACATATCATAACACGACAACGCTTTCAAACAGAGTCTAAACGCCGATCGCGAAATCCAAATGATGCCACCGTGTTTGCGTGATGATATCGACGACTTCTCCAGTACGAATCTGTTACATTCTGGTTACTTTCCCTTCTATTTCTTCGTATTTCGATTTCTCAATCTTCTTCTCCTTCAAGTTTTGAACTCTGTTAGTGTGTTGCGTGAGTGTTGATGATTGAATCGTTGAACTCTTTGTTCTTGTGAAATCTTAAAGGAGATACACTTGAAGCTTGACAGAAGAGAGCCTTGATACTTAATGAATTCTGATAGAGAGATACTCATGATGTCGAGAGCTCAGACCTGAAGAAGACGAGAATCTCACAACATAAGGGAAGCCTGAGCTTGCACATAACGCCTTAATCCCACGCCTTAGGAGCTCATGCAAATGTATGATTAATGCAGTTATGACCTAATGGATATGCAGATGCAAATGAAGAAAGAAACATAAGCCAGAGAGAAAAAAAAAGGTATGGCAAATTTTGGGGTGCTACAGCTGCCCCTATTCAATCGACTTGGACCTGAAAGTATGATAACAACGGCCTTCAGACATTCAAGGATACACGGAGATTGAATACCAAAAGAACCCTGAAATTTGCAAATGGTGGGGATAACGAAATAGAGTTTTTTACGAGGACGACCGCAGACGAACTCGAAAAGGAAGACCGACCACAGACGGGCTACCCAACAAAAGATGAAACGAGGACGGCCGCAGACGAACTCGAAAAGGAAGACCGGCCACAGACGGGCTACCCAATAAAAGAATACGAGGACGACCGCAGACGAACTCGAAAAGGAAGACCAAGCCGAATGTGGACTTCGCTGGGGATAAAGTGAAATAAACTCTTTTGAGTCATGCCATCTCTGCTGAGGAAGAGAACTGGGTTTCACAAAATAAGTCAGACGAGAACTGACTACCAGGCAAGAACTGGATTTCACCAAATAAGTCAGACGAGAACTGACTACCAGACGAGAATTGGATTTCATCAAATAAGTCAGACGAGAACTGACTACCAGACGAGAACTGGATTTCACCAAATAAGTCAGACGAGAACTGACTACCAGACGAGAACTGGATTTCACCAAATAAGTCAGACGAGAACTGACTACCAGACGAGAACTGGATTTCACCAAATAAGTCAGACGAGAACTGACTTTCACCAAATAAGTCAGGCGAGAACTGACTACCAGGCGAGAACTGGATTTCACCAAATAAGTCAGACGAGAACTGACTACCAGACGAGAACTGGGTTTACAAAAGATATTGGCCAATCAAAGGCGAACTCCTAGCAAAGATACGGTCGTGAACTGAAAGGGTGAGAGGTGAAATCAATGGACTTACAACCCACAGATAAGATGATTCCGCTGGGGAAAAGAGAAGTCTAAATAAAAGACTCTGCCGGGGAGCACAGGTAGGATGAACACATTCCTCGGCGATCTCACCGAGGATGAACCAAAATCTCCAGAGTTATGCCATCTCTGCTGAGAAAGAGAACTGGCAAACAAAATCTCCTGAATTATGCCATCTCTGCTGAGAAAGAGAACTGGCAAACAAAATCTCCTGAATTATGCCATCTCTGCTGAGAAAGAGAACTAGCAAACAAAATATCTAGAAGTATGCCATCTCTGCTGATAAAGAGAACTGACAAACAAAATATCCAGAATTATGCCATCTCTACTGAGAAAGAGAACTGACAAACAAAATATCTGGAATTATGCCATCTCTGCTGAGAAAGAGAACTAGCAAACACAATATCTGAAATTATGCCATCTCTGCTGATAAAGAGAACTGACAAACAAAATATCCAGAATTATGCCATCTCTGCTGAGAAAGAGAACTAGCAAACGTAATATCTGAAATTATGCCATCTCTGCTGATAAAGAGAACTAACAGACAAAATATCCAGAATTATGCCATCTCTGCTGAGAAAGAGAACTAGCAAACAAAATATCTGGAATTATACCATCTCTGCTGAGAAAGAGAACTGGTTAACAAAATATCCAGAATTATGCCATCTCTGCTGAGAAAGAGAACTGACAAACAAAATATATGGAATTATACCATCTCTGCTGAGAAAGAGAACTGGTTAACAAAATATCTGGAATTATACCATCTCTGCTGAGAAAGAGAACTGGTTAACAAAATATCCGAAATTATACCATCTCTGCTGAGAAAGAGAACTGGCTAACAAAATATCCAGAATTATACCATCTCTGCTGAGAAAGAGAACTGGTTAACAAAATATCCAGAATTATGCCATCTCTGCTGAGAAAGAGAACTGACAAACAAAATATCCGGAATTATACCATCTCTGTTGAGAAAGAGAACTGGTTAACAAAATATCCGGAATTATACCATCTCTTCCTGTCGAGGAAACACCTGGCAAACAAGGACTCACCTGGCTTATGCTTCAAATGCATATGCTTGAATTTTTCTACGGCGTAATGCTCCATACGAAATGGAAATGCTACGCGTTTGGGAGGATGTCATGCAAAGATGTTTATGAAATGTAAAAGGGACGCTCCAGCAAAATAAATGCTGAAAACGAAGGCAGCTCCACCGGGGATGACAAAATAAATTATCCTCTGAGTCCAAGAACTCTGCTGATAAGGATCACACTGAACAACTCCTTTGATCAACAACTTCTGCTGGAGATGAAATCCAAAAGAACACCCACCCTGCTGGGGATTATACATAACTCTTTGAAAAGGAAACCAAGACCTGAATCAGAAGAGTGCCAAATATCACTTGGACTTAAAACCTGCTGAGGATGTCAACCATCGTTGAATAAACCTGCGAGGAAAGACTACCACCAAACTCTGCTTGGGGAGACACATCACAAGTACTAGACCTGCTGGGGCCACCATTGAGCTGAACCCGCTGCTGGGGAAATGACTTCGCCTTTATCCTACTGTTGCTGGTGAAAACACGTTTCCTGACTGGCCGAGGGGAGTAGACACCAATACTCTGCGGGGAAGACAACATCTTTGTCTCAGGAATGTGCTCCACAAATCTCCTGTGGTAGCAAAACAACATCCATCCTAAAGCAATCCACTTTAGAAGCTGGCAGGGGAACAATCTTCTGTACTCTTACTGGGGAGGGTGACAGTCTGATGAGAATGATGAAATTTCCATGCTGAGGAGAATAACTCTACTGGGGAGAAAAGTTAACGAAACCTGCCAGGGGATATCATTGAGCTTAACCTGCCGTTGCAGGAAAGAATTTACCCTGCTGGAGATTAGAGCGTGCCGTTGCTGACGGAATTACACTTCCTGACCTGCTGAGGAAAGTGAGTACCATACTCTGTGGGGAAAATAAGGTATTTTCAAAGACATTCACCACATCTCTTGCCGGAGATACCACCATATTCACCTCGGAGCAATCCACTTCTGACTGCTTGCTGGGGAATAATAAACCAACCATGACTTCAGCTGGGGAACACAATTCTCCGTACTCTTGCCGGGGAGAATACGTTCTGGTGAGGACGGTGAGCTTTTAGCGCTGGGGAGAGTAATGCTACTGGGGAAGAACAAACTTGTTACCCAGCCTGACTTGTCTCTATGGTCATAAACAACCCTTTGAACTCTCCACTTGCCCCAAACCACCAGGTCTAAAGGAAGAAATCATCTCAAGAGGATTTTATTGAAGACCGGGCATTCACACTGCCCCAGGGTCTTCAAACTCTTGGAGAGATTTATCAGATCTCGACGTAACTGCCCCAGACTGCATATTCCATGAAGTAGGTTACCTCGAAAGGATTTGTAATAACTTGAAAATACCCTGCCCCAGTATTCTGAACTTTGAAAAGGTGTTTTCAATTAATTGTCTTCTGGAGTGGACAACTTCTCCTGCTCTAGAGGTGGCATGGCCCAAGTCTTGAAGAAACTTTGCCCCTGATTGATCTTACAGAGATTTGTCAAATCGACCTGACTGCCCCATATTAAACGCTTGTGGAGAAATTTATTGAATCTCGACATAATTGCCCCAGTTTGGCTGCTTCTTATCACCATTTATCGGGAACCTTTAGGCTGCGCACAGTCTCTTGGCCACATACCCCTTGACATGACTGTCCTTCGGAGTTTTCACCATCTCAACTTGGCGTGATCGAGCTTCTCAACTGACGTTCATCATATAAGCTTCTTTGATGTCAAACACATGCAAGCAGAAAATGTTTATTATGAGAATGACAATTCTAATGCAACACTCGTGTTAACCTGAAGTTTTATTGAAAATGCGTCGCCAAGCCTTGTGAACGAATCACTAGCTAGGATGCGACATTGATTTTTGAATGGAAAATAATACGAACATGCAATACCAACAAAAATCTTATGAGCATAACCCATAGGAGTCAGGAACGCTATCTCGCCGAAGTACGCTTTTGGAATACACCCTGTTTCAATTAGGACTTTTAAGGGTTGTAACGTGGTCTGGTTCACGGTTTTGAGAAAAAAGGATTTAAGGCTCAAAATTTATCGGCGACCACCCACTCTTCGTGATGTTCTCCAGTCCTACGTTTAGCTAATCTGACACAAGCGCTCAACTCTAAAAAGGTTTTATGATCCTTAAGGAACCCATGCAATTGATGATTTGAGACCTGACGAGGTTTTGGAGCAACAGTCACCCCTTTTGTCTTTTGCGTCTGTAGCCACACGACTTTGTTCTAATCGAGGATTTTTCTTTGTGATTCTTTTCGTTTTTTGCTTTTTCATTCTTTTGATCCCTGATTTTTCCTGGACTGACTCTTTTGAGTTTTTCGATTTTGAAGTCCAGCGGGATGCCTTAACTTTTGCCTAAGTCGCTTGTTTTCGAGTTTCGACTTAGCGGGCTTTTTCCTCTTCCCTTTGTTTTTTTGGACAAATCGTGTGACACTGTTTTGTCTGACTTGTTTGAAAGGGTTATGACTGCCTCACTCCTTGATTGTTGATGGATAACCATTGTGGTTTCACATCTCTTGGTCTCCTGATATGTGAGGGAAGAAAGGTAATGGATCCTCAAATGCACACTCCTTTTGAAATTTGAACGCTCGGTCCAACTAACTGACGCCTACCCTACCCCTGGGTTAAGTGTGAGGGTTTTTTCGTACGAAAGAAACTCCTACTTCAAGGCTCAAAGGGGTTAACGAGGGTCTATCTCCCTTATATCTCCAGTGTTTAGGGATTTGAAACAATGCCTGTACATCCTCAACAGGGTTTTATCCAAAAGCACACAACCAAAGATTTTGCGTTTTCATCTCATCATCCTCCCTCAAGAGTTCTAGACAAGAAAGTTGGTATTGCAGTGCATATAAACATGATATGAGTGCATAAAAGTAAACTACTTCAGGAACAACATATTCATTGCATTAAAATCAACATTCAAAATACAAACAAGTTTTTACACGCACACATTGTTTAAACAAACAAATGAAAGCTACATATGAAAATGCAGTAAAGAATCCGAAGATTGCCATTATTGAGGAGACTTGACTCCGTCTGGACTTAATGCTTCCGACGACGCTCTTACAATTTGGATGCTCATTCCAGAAAGGAGTCTTTAATTCAAGTACAGACCGTCAGGCGTGATCGTGATGACTTTTGAGTCGATTAAGTGTTGCACCTTGTGTTGCAGAGCTTTGCAATTTTCAATCAAATGGCCAGGTGCCCCTGAATGGAACTCGCATCTTGCACTTGCGTCCCAACCTGGTGGTATCTTTGTTGGACATGGTGTGAGAGTCCTTAATTGAACCAATTGATACTTGAGTAGATCAGGCAATAACTGAGCGTATAGCATAGGAAGAACATCAAAATGTCTTTCAGGCTTCTTCTGCCTTTGTTGTCCCTTTCTAGAGCAGTTCTCTTATTGACACTGATTCGAGCGCACAATCTTTTCAGGCACTTTTCTCTTCAGACTTGGTCGAGGCGTAGGCAGCATTTGCGGATGTGGGGATTCTAAGACCAAGGAATGCACGATATACCCTGACTTGATGCAACTCTAGGAGAGACAATCGGGATGTCCACTTCTTTTTCAGCAGCTAGAGTAGGAATGAAACCACCATGAAAGCTTACGCCGCTCGGCGTGAATTCAATATCCCTCGAATCGACCAGATCCTGTACGGCATGCTGAAAGGCCTTACAATTTTCCACATTATGCCCTGGCGCACCAGAATGGAAGTCACAATGGACTCTTGCATCATAACCCGGTGGGGGAGTACCAAAGAGAGGAGCCAAAGTCCTTTTTTGTACCAGTTGCAACTGAAGGAGATGCTGGAATAGCTGAGAATATGGCACTGGTGGAGTCTCAAAATGCCTATTCTGCTTAGGCATAAATTGCTGCTGGCGTGGAGCACGATTTTGCCGTTGAGATACAGCCGGGACGGTCACAGTGGCAATCTGCTCACTTTTTGGGAGGGATCCCTTAAACAGTGGAGGAGAGACAATTCCAGCCGATGCTTCAGGCATGAGAGTATTATTTTTGCTTAGCACACATCTCACGACCTCCATAACCAGACTCATCTGAGTCTTCAGTTGGTTGACCTCTTCCTTCAGCACTTTCTGGTCTTGAACCAAGGCTTGCATCCTCCCCATAAACTGCCCCATCTGAATCTTCATTTCAGTCATTTCTGCACGGAGTTGATCCATAGTTATCCTCTGATTTTCACAGGTTAAGAAGTGGTGGCGGGTCAAGCTGGCTGTCCTGAAGATACTACCAAGTCAGAATGAGAAATCCGCTCCGGAACACCTGTTATGCAAATGAGTATGGGAATGCAATGCAGAATTCCATGTTCGAATATTTCCAAGGAATCATTATGCTTTGATTCAAAAAATTTTCCTTACACTAACCACAAGAAATAGATGGAAATGCTCAGCAGCTAATCTCAATGTTAAGATCCTTGGAAATACAAGAACATGTATGCAAAAATGATGATGCAGATGCAACAGACATAGGATCAAGGCTTCCATATATTCTGCATAAGTATTGTGCTGATGGCCGAGTAAGCTCATAGGTCGGCTCTGAAGAGAATACCCGAATACCAGAATAACTGAATAACTAGAATACCAGAATAACCAACATATCAGCATAATCAGAATACCAGAATGCCAGGGTGCCAGAATAATCAGAATACCGGAATACCAGAATATCGGCATAATCAGAATCCTAGAATACCAGGCTGATAAGTTTGCACTGATAAGAGAACCAGAATACCAGGTAGGTTGAAGGTTTCGGTCACCTGCAAACCTGTAAACAACCCGCCCCTCTCACATGTGGGTACTAGAAAGGTGAGGATTCTCAATATCACGGACTCTCAGGTCGACAAATCATGATACGTTCACCATTTCTGGTTTGGCATCATCATCAATCGAGGAGGCCTCAACTGAATTCCCTAAAAAACGAAAGGTCCTCAGCTTCTGGCACTGAGGTCGAGAAGCAATAGTACATTCATCCCTCGGGGTACAGTACTATCGCCAATCGAGGATTGCCTCCACTGATTCTCTTTCAAAAAGGATACCCTATAGCAAGTTCCCAGCATTGGGTCCTCGGATCGAGAATGCGTAATGGGTTTGCCATTTCTGGTCTGCCATTATCACATGTCGGGAGGAGAGACGTTGCTGAGTCCTCGGGAGACGGTCGCCAGAGTCGACAGTTTTCCAGGTTACATTCCATCGTCTGCCCCAAATGCGCAGGATAGAATATTACCAAAGAAAACCTCGTCTGGATGTGGAGTTTTCATGTATACTACGTCTGGCCAAATGCCAAACAAGTCACACTACTTTCCACGCTAATCATAGGTGTATGCTCAAGCCTGGGTATTGGGCTTTTCTCTCATGAATCCAACCCACCAAACAGAAAAAAACCAACACAGCACAGCACAGTCCAGTATAATAATGAAATGAAAATGCAATAAATGCGGTAAAACAGTAGTACAGTAAAGCAATAATGGTGCAAACATCAATACAGTAAAACATCAAAATACAGAACTACAGCTCCACAAAACACCCAATGAAATAAAAACAGACAAGCGCTAGGATTGACTCGCTTAGGGAACCAAAGTCCCCAGCGGAGTCGCCAGCTGTCTCTCCCGAGATTTTCATCCAGGTATAAACGCGATAGTGGTGTGGAAACAGAGTCGCCAGCAATGTGTATTTATCCCAAGAGAGGGAAAGGAAACACTGCGTAAACCTGAGGGAAAGGAAAGAGCACGGTCTTGCGACCAAGAGAACTGGGTTCGGGAGTCGGTTACGCGAAGGGAAGGTGTTAGCACCCAACACGTCCATCGTACCCGACGGGATCCACGCTTGTTGTCTCGATCAAAGGGTGTCGTCGTCTGGAGCTCCACTGCTACTGGACCGGAGAAAGAATGAGAACGAAAAAGAAAGGAGAAACGAGGAAGAAAAGAAAAAGAAGAAAAAGAAGTGACTCGATAGGACGTCCTTGGAGTCCTAGGCCTACGTATTCCCTCGGGAACGGGAAAATCAGAGTCAACGTAGTTCGGACACGAACTAGGGGGGAGGTTGCTCGCCAAGACATCGCCGTCTCGTACCTACGTATCCTAAATCTAACCAGAAGGAGGAAATCAGAGCAGTCGTAGTTCGACTTAACCAAGTCTGTGTTTTTTATGAGCGACGTTAAGTTCGCGTCCGGCAGTTAGGGTCGATGCCTGTTTGTGACGTGACGGAAGTAACGTGCCCTTTTCTGAAAATGAGGTGAAACTTAACAATCCCGAAGGATGAAAAGGTTTGAGTTTGTTTTGATTTTTTAGACAGAAGTTGTTTTTGAAGTTGTTTGTAACTTGCAGTGCACCCAAGTCTACAACATAGGAATGAATACGTCGCGTATCGTCCCCAACAGGACGTACACTAAGTACCCTAGAAGAATGAAGGGAAACCCCCCATTATTCACTTCCCACATTTAAGGCTCATGCGCAATACACGTTTAACCTTTATTAAGTGTTTTAGAAAGATTATGAGATGAGAAGAGAAGACTCAAGTTGAAAAGAAAACACTAAAGGGAAACTAATTTGTTCCTAATGCTGTCATGCATGGATTGCTATCCTAATGTCTCTCCTACCTCCGACTTAATCAAAAATTAAGTGGAGCTAGGAATCCTATGGGATCATGTCATCAGACAAGTAAACACAGGATGAATCAATCACAAAATGGACTAAACGCAACGAAAGAGTAAACAGTGTCAGTCAACACACAATCAAAGTAAAAGGGGAGCTTTAGCCAAGGGGTCATATCAACCGAGGCAAATAAGCTAGGTATGGGAAATAGGGGTGCTCGCCCAATGGTATCAAGAACCATGGAGAGCAGAGTAAGAAATGGGAAGATGTGAATCAGATCACATAAGCATCAACATTGGTCAATGCGAGCTATAGACAAGGCGTGGGGGTTTGATTACTAAACCCTTCTTCCACTGACGGACTCGATAACACGAGCAAGATATGTTCAAAGATTCAATCATGTAATGAGAGCTAAGAACGACTCAACTAGAATAACGGGGGTCGATTGCGAACCCTAACTTCCGTCAATTGCCTTCTTGGAGGTCTTGCCAGGGGGGAATGGGAATGGGATGCCTCATAGAGGCTTTCAGGCACAATATCAAACAAGCACCATCATGGCCTCACTTGAGGGCTTTCCATACAATCCTACTTATCATGGCATCGACTATTCCTACTTCTCATGGCATTTGAAAGCATTAACGAGAAGTGAAGAGATAAGAGGTCCTACCAAACGGATATGAATCCGTAGCAAAGCAACGGAAACGCAACGAAAGCAAGTCACGAAAGCACCTATAAACAAATAGCAAACCAAGTTAGAAACAAGTTTTTATTTACAAAATGAAATGGTCAAACCACCTTTAGAATGTCTCCTTTATGCACCTTGCACATGTGAACCAAAGACATTAGTAATAACAAGGGAGTGTATGTACAACATGAAAATCTAAGTCTAATGACTATGTACATTTGAATCACACTATTCAAAGTGAAAGACCTAAAAGTATTATGAAGTTACAAGTCAAGTTACAACTATGCTACAAGACTAATCTACTTTGAAGTTAAAGGTAAACCAACAAAAGAAGGTCATTACAAGTTAGATGAATTGAATTAAAACATGAAGATGGACCAAGGTCAGAAGTGAAACATCTTATACGCATGCTTAACCAATCTCAAAGTGTCACAAAGGTTTGCATTAAACTCTCTCTCCAAATTCAATTCGTTCCATGAGCAAAATCACATTTAAACTTCTCATACAAGTATGTAAAATTGTCACTCAAGTAAGGCAAATGAAATGACATGGTAAGGCAATGCTAAAGCTCACACACCAGAGGAAAATGACCTATAAAATGTCCTAATTGAATCCCAAAACAATCATGAACATGGCATACAAATGGCATCAAAAGAAGTGGTCAAAATGAAACACAAATTCAAGTTCACATACACACAAAGGAGGCATCATTTAAAGCATGTGAAATGATCAAAGGCAATACTCAAGCATGTCTCAATTGTGCATTAAAATACACTTAATAATGTGCTAAAACTCATATTCAAAGTTGGCTCAAAGTGCCCTCATACAAGTCCTAAGCATAACTTATCTCTATGCATGCTTACACATAATATGTTCACATCGGAAAATTTGTGAAGAATAGGAAAATGCTCTTGAAAATTATGGGTAATCAACCAAGTCATTCTAAGTCCATTAGGTAATCACATGCAAAAGATAAAGTTCATATCATGCACCAAAATCCCTCAAATAATTGCAAACGTAGCACAAACGTCAATGATGATCATACGAAGTAAGACTCAAAAGGTTAACTTCAAAAGTATCCCAAAACTCAAGTACAATGCACCAATCAATCACCATGATGTTAAAAAATCAAATGCCTAAACTTACACCAAAAATCAGCTCCAGATTGTCAAGGGAAAATCACATTTTAGCACTTACATCACTAGATATGCCATTTAGAACACATTCCTTTCCAAAATTCCAGAAAAATACCAACCTGCCCCCAAAATGGAATTAAAAATAATCAAAAACGAATTAACACTTCCCAAAATATACGTGAATTTTATTGGAATTTTATGAAGCACGAAACTATTTTTAATAATTGGAACCAAATGAACAAAACTTACGATTAAGGGAAAATGCTAGTAAGACAAACTTATCACGCATAACCTAAGCTTCGAATCGTCACATATCGTCATAAATCTAACCACAAACATTGCCTCAGGTAGGAGGACTTCAGATGCAGCTACATGATGATCCTAACCACATGCATTCTACAATGATGCTCAAAGTTTCAAGAATTCTTACTTGGTCGGAGACGATTCTTCACATAATAAGAAATCCGAAAACTTCGTGCAAGTCTTGTAATCAACCTTGGAGGCAAAATAAATGCCTAATCTCCCAAAATTATTCCATGAAGAGATATCCAAAAGATCGATCGTCATTGATCCAAAAATCCATGAGCCTTTAATCGAAATTGGTCAACGTCTTAAATCGAAATTAATTAACACCTTAACAAAAATTATCAACAAAAATCCCATTAGAATTGTCAAGAAACTAATCAAGGTATCAATCAACCGAAACGAAATCTCAATCGTCACAAAAAAAAACCATCAATTAATCACAAATTAAATTAAAAAAAAGAATAGAGAAACAGAGAGGGTGCAGAAATTGAATCCAGTGGTGTGGATAACAACAGTCTGGCCCAAGATCTTTGACCCGCGCCCATGGGGGGTGCAGGAGTAATACTGGCGGTGTGAGCGGAAGATCCATGGTGGAGAGTTGCTAGGCCTGGTCCAAAACAATGGTTAAAGTTTAACCTAATTAAAAGCAACAAATCTCAACCCTCCCTCAGCAGTCTTTCCTCCATTCCCTCGCCGTTTCTTTCCCTGTGCCGTCTCGATCATCTCCGAACTCAATCTCCGGCGACAAAACCGCCTGAAAACCCGTATCTCCACTCATCTTGTCCTCTCCGCCCAACCTCTCTCCATTCATTTCTTAACAAGATTGCCGTCAGAAAAACCGTCGTGGATTATCAGAAACGCCGATCGCGAACAACCGATCGCGAACATATCATAACACGACAACACTTTCAAACAGAGTCTAAACGCCGATCGCGAAATCCAGATGATGCCACCGTTTTTGCGTGATGATATCGACGACTTCTCCGGTATGAATATGTTACATTCTGGTTACTTTCCCTTCTATTTCTTCGTATTTCGATTTCTCAATCTTCTTCTCCTTCAAGTTTTGAACTCTATTCGTGTGTTGTGTGAGTGTTGATGATTGAATCGTTGAACTCTTTGTTCTTGTGAAATCTTAAAGGAGATACACTTGAAGCTTGACAGAAGAGAGCCTTGATACTTAATGAATTCTGATAGAGAGATACTCATGATGTCGAGAGCTCAGACCTAAAGAAGACAAGAATCTCACAACACAAGGGAAGCCTAAGCTTGCACATAACGCCTTGATCCCATGCCTTAGGAGCTCATGCAAATGTATGATTAACGCAGTTATGACCTAATGGATATGCAGATGCAAATGAAGAAAGAAACATAATCCAGAGAGAAAAAAAAAGGTAAGGCAAATTTTGGGGTGCTACAAGGGGATATTGGGTTTTTCTGCAGGAAACCAAGACTCTTCCAACCTTTGTCCTCTCATTACGTCAGATCTCACACCGACGCAACACTACCTTTGCGGATGTTCAGATTTGACTATTTAGACTATGCTGGCTTGTTGTTTCTGTTGTTGCATATCATTTCATCATGTCAAATTAATTTTTGCATAAGCATTTTAAAACTTTATTTTTGCATGAATTGCATTCGCTCATGCCCGCATATGCATGTCCTTCATCCGGGAACCGTTGCTCATCCTTGTCCGCTTTCCTTGTAGCAAGACGACGACTCGACATCGGTATTTTACTCGCTCAAGCAAATCCCGAATCATGGCTGACTTCGAAGCTGAGAACGCTGCTTACAAGGAAACTCTGGCACAATTCCAAGGTCGGATGGATCAGTTTCAAATGAACATGGATGTCATTATGGAGCTCCTTCATGCTCAGAGGGATACTGCTACTGCTGCCACTGTTGTCGCAACCACTACTGATGCAACTGTTGTCACTCCTGTTGTGACTATTCCTCCTGTTGTTACGGCTACTCCTGCTGTCATTGTTCCTTCTCCTGCTAGAGTTGAAGTGCCAGTTGAGCCTGTGAATCAGCCTGCTGTTCAGCCTAGTTTGAATCAGATGCCCGCTGGTTTCCCTTGGGGCATGCCTCCGAATTACACTCCTCAGATCGCAAATAATGGTAGTGCCTTCATGCCATATAAGCCTTTTGTTGCACCCATGCCTAACGGGAATGCTGCCGCCTATCCATGGGTCATGCCTACTCCAGTCCCACCTCCAGTGGTGAATGATGATTCTGAGAATCTTCAGGCTCAAACTCATCAAACTGCCGGATTGGTTGACATTGAAACTCCTGATGAAAAAGAGCATGTGTATAGAGGACCTCCTATTCATGTTCCGGTTTCGTCTCAAGTTGCTCAAACTGCTGTGCCGAATGTTCATCCTGGGATGTTCTATCCTGGGGCATCTTCCTCAGCTGCTGGGGTACCCCCTCCAAATTATCTGTATGGTGTTCCGATGGGTCAGAATGTTGGTCAGATGGTTAATCTGGGTTTGGTGTATCCTTCTCAGTTTGCTACTCCACAAGTGAATGCTCCTGCCGCTTCTCAGCTGCCAAATCCTCAGATTCTTGTCAGGCCCACTAATCAGAATAGATCTGTTGACTACAAGTTGTTAGAAGACTGTATCAGAGCTATCGAAGGGTTTTCTGCTTTTGGCATGGAGGCCAAAGATTTTTGTTTTGTTCCGAATGTTGTGCTGCCGCAGAAATTCAAGATACCTGCTTTGCGAAAATACAAAGGGTTGAGCTGCCCGCGTAGTCACATCACTATGTACTGCAGGAAGATGGCATCCCATATTGATAATGATGAATTGCTAGTTCATTGTTTTATAGATAGTTTGTCTGGAGCCTCGTTGGATTGGTACATGGGCCTGGAGCGCAGCAAAATCCGTACTTGGAGAGATTTGTATGAAGCGTTTGTGAGACAATACAAGTATAACCTTGATCTGGCGCCAACTAGATTGCAATTGCAGAATCAGTCTCAGCACTCAGCTGAAACATTCAAGGAATATGCACAAAGATGGCGTGAGATGGCATCTCGTGTACGACCTGCTCTCTCTGAAAATGAGTTGGTTGACATCTTTATGGGTACTTTGCAGGGATCTTACTATGAGAAAATGGTGGGTAGTTCTTCATCGAACTTCGCTGATGTTGTGACGATTGGGGAACGAATTGAGAATGGTTTGAAGACTGGAAAGATTCCTGGAGCTGCTACCCAGCAGCCGGCCACTTGGAAGTCTTAGAACAGTCATTCCAAGAAGAAGAAAGGTGAAGCCAACACTGTGACAGCTCAAGTTTCTCCTCAGTATCAAGCTCCCATGGCTTCCTTGCCGTACTATCCGTATCCATACATTGCTGCTGCACAGTATCAACAACCTCCGTATCAGTATCATCCGCAACAACCAGTTCAGAATTCTCAGAATCAGCAACAAAATCAACAGAACAAAAATCAGCAGAATCAGAATCGTCAGAACAACAACAGTCAAGGAAACCGTAAGCGTCCGAATTTCGACAGAATTCTGGTGTCATACACGAAATTATTTCCTTATCTGGTTCACCAAGGGGCAATTGCCCCCAAGCAGATTGCGCCAGCAATTCCTCCATTTGGGCTGAAGCATAACCCAAATGCATCCTGTGCTTATCATGCTGGATACATAGGACATGCAACAGAGGATTGCTTTGTTTTCAAAACCAAAGTTCAGGAACTCATTGATAAGAAGGTTCTGACTTTCGCTGAGGAAGGACCCAACATTCAGAATAATCCGTTGCCGGATCACGGTGGACCTACAGTTAACATGATTGGGAATAATTCAAGGGCTGAACTGATTATGGATGTCGATGAGGTAAAAACTCTGATGGCTATGGTTTTCAAGAAATTGAAAGAACACGGGATGTTGAAAGGATTGCATGGTAAGTGTCAGATTTGTGACGATAATCCCAACCAGTGTCGAAGGCTGAAGGGTTGTGTCCAGATTTTGATGAACCGAGGCGAAGTGCAATTTTCCAGATCTAAACCTGTTGAGGAGGTTGTTGCCATTGAGCCATTCACCATTGTCTATAGGAAGGTTCCTATGGAATCCCCTAAGCAAAAGAAGGTGCGACCCATCGTGGTTTGTCCGCCGAAGCCATTTCCGTATCAGAATTCTAAGGAGGTACCATGGAAGTATGGGTCTTCTGTGTTTTATGGAGGTCAAGAGATAAGGTTCGCCGAATCAGAGATCGTGAATGTTACAGATGATGGAGGTATGACTCGTAGTGGGCGAGTATTTGCTCCGAAGGTCACTACAAAGCCCGTGCAAATTCCAATTGTTGTTTCTCCCAAGGAGACACCTGCATTCGCAACCCCTGTGGTTCAACAAGGGGCATCCACTACCGTTCCAATACTGATTATTCTATCTGAGAATATTGATCAAGAGTTCCTTAAGCTGATTAAGAAAAGTGACTTTAAGATTGTGGATCAGCTGGGTCAGACTCCCTCGAGGATCTCAATTTTGTATTTAATTATGAGCTCGCCTGCGCACAGATCAGCTTTGTTGAAAGTGTTGAATAGTTCCCACGTTATGCAAGATATATCCGTCGTCGAATTCGATGATGTAGTGGCCAACATAACTGCAAGTCGGTATTTGGGTTTTAATGAATCGGAACTACCTCCTGAAGGAACTGCCCACAATAAAGCACTGCACATATCTGTAACCTGCACAGACATCCTGTTATCTCGTGTTCTAGTGGATACTGGTTCTTCTCTCAATGTAATGCCTAAGGGCACGTTGAGTCAATTACCGGTGGAAGGAATCGAGATGAGACCAAGTGCCTTAGTTGTCAGAGCCTTTGACGGTTCTCGAAGACAGGTCATTGGAGATGTGGACTTACCCATCAACATTGGGCCACATCTGTTTACCATTACTTTCCAAGTGATGGATATCAATCCAGCGTACAGTTGCCTTTTGGGTCGTCCATGGATCCACGCGGCAGGGGCAGTTACCTCCACTTTGCATCAAAATTTGAAATTCATGTTTGACGATCAGCTTGTCATTGTCTGTGGTGAAGAGGATCTGATTGTAAGCGAGTTATCATCTTTCTGATACGTTGAGACTGAAGAAGGCATAGCTGAGGTGCCGTTACAGTGTCTCGAGTTTGAAGATGTCATCTCTGCTTCAACTAGTCAAAGTAGATCACCACAATTGACTTTAGCATCTGCTAAGAGTGCTAAAGAGACCGTCGATAGAGGTGCCTTGCCAGGCTGGGGGCACGTGATTGATGTGGTTGAGAAGCATAATCGTTTTGGAGTGGGTTATCATCCTGGTCGTCAATCCGGTTTCTCTGATCAGAAGCAATACAACTTTATCAAGTTCCACAACGCGGGTTTCCAGCAGGGGGACATCGTGGCGGCCGCTGATGATGCTGGTCCCAGTAATTAGATTTCAAGCTTTGTGCGCAAGTGTCCGCCAGGTTTCAAGCTCAACAATTGGACATCTACCGTGATTCCTGTGGTTTTCCCTTATAACATGTAATGCATTTTGCTTTTTCATTCCCTCGTCCTCGCCCGAGACGAGTGGATAGCTTGTAAAGGGCCTCACGCTTTTGCAATATTATGTGATCAATAAATGAAAGTTTTTTGCATTCAAAATCATGTTCTATTTTCTTTCTTTATTTTTTTTTTACTTTTTCACAAAATAAATGGCAAAAGTTTCTTTTCTTTTTTCACTTTTTTTAAATAGATCATTCTAAACATATTCATAAACATGCAAAAATAATAAAAGCATTGATAACAACATGGCAAACATCCATTGTAATTCTGGAATTCCAATTAACCAAGCTGAAGAAGATGGTAAGGAAGATTGTGAATTACCGGCTGAACTGGCAAGGCTCCTTGAGCACGAGCGTAGAGAGATTCAGCCACACAAAGAGCCAGTGGAAGTTGTCAATCTTGGTACTGATGAGGTCAGAAGAGCAATCAAGGTTGGTACATCCCTCGCAAAGCATGTACACTCCGAGTTGGTCAAGTTATTGAAAGAGTATGTTGATATCTTCGCCTGGTCCTATCAAGATATGCCTAGGTTGGATACCAACATCGTTGAACATCACTGGCCACTCAAGCCCGGATGTCCTCTTGTCAAGCAGAAGCTCAGAAGGACTAGACCCGACATGGCACTCAAAATCAGAGAAGAGGTAAAGAAGCAGCTTGACGCTGGGTTCCTAGCCACTTCCGAATATCCTGAATGGATTGCCAACATTGTCCTGGTTCCTAAGAAGGACGGCAAAGTCAGAATGTGTGTGGATTATCGAGATCTCAACAAAGCAAGCCCGAAGGATGATTTTCCTTTGCCTCATATTGATGTCTTGGTAGACAACACTGCGCAGTTCTCTGTCTTTTCCTTCATGGACGGTTTTTAAGGATATAATCAGATCAAGATGTCCCCAGATGATATGGAGAAGACTACCTTTATCACGCCGTGGGGAACATACTGTTACAAAGTCATGCCATTCGGTCTAAAGAATGCAGGGGCAACATACCAGCGCGCCATGACAACCCTCTTTCACGATATGATTCATAAAGAGATTGAGGTTTACGTGGACGATATGATTGCCAAGTCCAAAACTGAAGATGATCACTTAGTTCATCTGAAGAAACTGTTTGACAGACTCCGGAAGTTTAGATTGCGGTTGAATCCTGCGAAGTGCACCTTCGGAGTTCGATCTGGTAAACTATTAGACTTTATTGTGAGTCAGAAGGGCATTGAAGTTGATCCTGATAAGGTTCGGGCAATTCAGAACATGCCGCCTCCCAAAACAGAAAAAGAAGTCCGTGGCTTTCTGGGCAGACTCAATTACATTTCAAGATTCATTTCTCATTTGACGGCTACCTGTGAACCAATGTTCAAATTACTAAGAAAAAATCAATCGGTTGAATGGAATAATGATTGTCAGGAAGCATTTGACAAAATCAAACAATACTTGTAAGAACCACCGATCTTAGTACCGCCGGTTCCTGGTAGGCCTTTAATCATGTATCTCACCGTTCTCGATGAATCGATGGGATGTGTATTGGGTCAACATGACGACACTGGCAGAAAAGAACATGCAATTTACTATCTGAGCAAGAAGTTCACTGATTGTGAGGCCAGATACTCACTCTTGGAGAAAACTTGTTGTGCTTTGGTCTGGGCTGCTCGACGCCTACGACAATACATGATTTTCCATACTACTTTGTTGATATCCAAAATGGATCCAATAAAGTACATATTTGAAAAGCCTGCTGTCTCTGGAAGGATTGCTCGGTGGCAAATGCTGTTAACTGAGTATGATATCCAGCATGTTACCCAGAAAGCAATAAAAGGGAGCGTCTTGTCTGACTACCTTGCTCATCAACCTATATAGGGTTATCAACAGATGAAGTTTGACTTTCTCGATGAGGATGTTCTGTTTATAAGAGATTATGAGACTCCGGACCCTGATATAGGACCCGAACCAGGGGCGCGATGGACGCTCGTGTTCGACGGTGCCTCAAATTCTAAGGGTCGTGGAATCGGTGCTATCCTCATCTCTCCAACAGGTTTTCACCTTCCCTTCACTGCTAGATTGTGCTTTGCATGAACCAACAATATGGCTGAATACGAAGCATGTATCTACGACATGGAAGCGACAATTGACATGAGAATCAAGATTCTTGAGGTCTATGGAGATTCTGCCTTGGTCATCGGTCAAGTCAGAGGGAATTTTGTGACTCGGGATTCCAAGCTGGTTCCGTACCAATAACACATTGCGAAGTTGATTCCTTACTTTGATGAGATCACTTTTCATCATATTCCCATAAAGGAAAATCAACTAGCTGATGCTCTCTCCACTCTAGCATCCATGTTCAAGGTCAAGTGGAAGAATGAAGCTCCTCATATCCGCATTGATCACTTGAATGAACCAGCACACTGTTTAGCAATCGAGGATGAGTCTGACGACAAGCCTTGGTTCTACGACATCAAAAGATATCTGGAAAAACAGGAATATCCTGAGGGTATCACTATCACTGACAAGAAGGCTCTTAGACGGCTTTGCGCCAAATTCTTCTTAAGTGGTGGTATATTGTACAAGAGGAATTATGATTCCGTGTTGCTCAGATACGTGGATAAACACGAAGCACACACGATCATAAGGTACATACATGAGGGCTGCGAGGGTGTACATGCTAAAGGTCCTGCTATGGCCAAGAAGATCCTTTGGGCTGGGTATTACTAGACAACGATGGATGTAGATTGTTACAACTTTGCCAAAATATGTCACAAGTGCCAAATCTACGGAGATAAGATCCACGTGCCTCTAACTCCATTGAATATTTTGACTTCACCTTGGCCATTCTCCATGTGGGGTATATATATGATTGGGATGATCGAGCCGAAGGCTTCCAATGGTCATCGATTCATTTTAGTTGCTATCGACTACTTTACCAAGTGGGTTGAAGCTGCTTCCTACGCAAACGTTACACGACAAGTGGTTGCTAGATTTATCAAGAAAGAGATAATCTGTCGCTATGGCATTCCTAACAGCATTATCACGGACAACGCAAGCAACCTGAACAACAATATGATGAAGGAGTTGTGTCAAGAATTTAAGATCGAGCACCACAACTCTTCACCATATCGGCCAAAGATGAATGGCGTCGTTGAAGCAGCAAACAAAAACATCAAGAGGATTGTCCAGAAGATGGTCAAGACTTACAAGGATTGGCATGAAATGCTTCCCTTCGCACTGCATGGCTACAGAACTTCAGTTCACACTTCCACTGGGGTAACTCCGTATTCGCTCGTGTATGGTATGGAGGTAGTTTTACCCATCGAAGTCGAAATTCCTTCACTCAGAGTCATCATGGAAGCAGGGCTTGATGAAGCCGAATGGGTCCAATCCAGATACGACCAGCTGAATCTCATCGAAGAGAAGCGCTTTGCAGCCGTTTGTCATGGTCAATTATATCAGAGACGCCTCAAGCGAGCTTTTGACAAGAAAGTTCTCCCTCGAACGTTCTGCGAAGGTGAACTCGTGCTCAAGAGATATTCACCTGTTCACTCGGATCCACGAGGCAAGTGGACTCCCAACTACGAAGGACCCTTTGTTGTCAAGAAGGCCTTCTCAGGCAGAGCCCTGATCCTCACCACAATGGATGGGGAGGAGTTGCCATCGCCCGTGAACTCTGATACAGTCAAAAAATATTATGCCTGAAAAAAAATGGATAAAAGTCCGCTAGATTGACATCCGCAAGGACAATCTAGGCAAAAAATGGACGTCCCGATGGACCAAAAAAGAGAAATGTCCATGCAAAAGTTAGGGACAATGAAAAAAAAACAATAATAGCCCGCTAAGTTGAAAACCCGAATGGGCGACTTAGGCAAAAATGGGCATCCCGGTGGACGATAAAAAAATGTGAAAACATGTCCAGGAAAAAATTAGGGATAAAGGCATTGACTATGAACACTTGAGCCTCTCTTCCTCATGGCTAGACCTCAGACGGTAACAGAGCAATCCAATCATCATCGTCTGGTGCAAGGCGTTGGAACCTAGACTTACAGTGGATGATGGCCAATGTTGTAATCAATGCAAAGCATGATTTCCCTTTGCCATTTACATTTGTTTTTCAATTTTATTGCAAATTTCCTCATCAAGGATTTTGCATCCTTGTACACACATTATGTACAAAAATTTCACATTCAATAAAATGCATTCTTTATCCATTTTCATTCCAGTATTTTGTTTGCAAAATAAACAATTATTTGTGATCACATAATACTAAAAAACGTTGAGAACAATAAAAAGATAAATCAATCGAGAAAGCAATATGCATTGCATGTGTTACTGGTAACTCCTGCAGGGTGAACGGTGATATCCATTGGTAAGCCTGACGCCTGGCCGACAATGTTTTGATTCAGTGAAGAAGCTATTGTCTCCTCAACAGTTCCTCAACAGAGTCATCATTCTCCCCGGCAGGTGGCCAAGGTGTTCCCCAGCAAAGACATCTTTGTTCACTTTTCCCCAGCAAGGGTTGTGTATCATTTCCAACGATCAGGAACTATCTGTCACCAGCAGCAGTGGTTTCCCCTCAGCTAAGTCAACATGATTCAGGATTCTCTTTTCCCCACGCAGAGACAGTCTTGGTAGGAAGAATTGACTTGGTTCTTTCATCCCCGACAGGGACAACCATGGTGATCTAGAAGCCTAAGATGTTCTCAGTTTCTTTCCCCGACGGAATCATCGTCCTTTGTGAACTGTTGTCTCCAGCAGAAATTGTCTTCACTTACGGATTCTCTTCCCGACCAAGGATGCCGAAGTCGTTTTGCTACGGTTTCTGCCTAATAACTTCACACTGTGCCTCAACTTGAGCCTTTGCATTGCGTGATATCAAGCATCATGTAGAAACGCATACATAGCATACGCATTGATCATACTCCCTCTCTTTTTTGCTTGACTTATCTCCTAGCAGATTTTCAGCAAACTTTGCACTTATCAACCTTTAAACACTCTCAACTCTTCTTTTGTCGCCGTCGGCCAAATTCTCGAGCTACTCTTTTATTTAATCCCCTTTTACCTCGAATCATCGAAAGGCTGGCGCAATTCGTACATTCAGGTCCAAGAGGATTAAATAGGGGCAGCTGTCGTAACCCGAATTTTGACCTCCCTCTTTTGCCTTTTGCATAAGCATAAGCATTCGCATCGCTAGCATACGCACTCGCACTTTTCTTCGTGTGTTTCGTGTTGCAGGATATTCAGGTTTTTCAAGCCCGATTAATCGTATCCTCACAAGGTCATCACATCATCAAAACAAGCACAAAATGAAGGTTTCTAGGCTTATTCATCAATACAAGAAGTGCAAAATCGAAGTCGGGACCACAACATCATTTTTCAAGCAAATTGGGCAAAATTTGGTCTGAGTAACCGGTTAAGACAATTTCTTTGTAATTCTGTTAACCGGTTAACACAGGCAGATTTTGTGATTTCTGCTGCATTTTGGGACAACATTCATGCACTCTCTTTGGACTTTGTTTCTACTTGATTCTAGTAGTGTGTGGAACATTCTAGACATTTCTAGATATTTCAACATTATTCATTTCAACCCAAGTACATTTATTCCAATGCATCACTCTAATTTAAGTGCACCATGTTACTTAATTTACCAACATGTCAACCTTTGGATTTTGAAACTCACATTGGTATTGTTACCGAGTTGGTTCTAACTAACCGAGTTAACCGCCTTGACTCGGTGAGTCAAGTCCAACTAACTCCTAGCCTAGTTCCAAACCTAAAGCTAATTCCAAACCAAATTCCAAACCATCTCACACTCCAAACCTAAAATCTATATAAACTCACCTTCACTCATTTTCAAGGACCTTCAACCATTTGCTCCATTTCACTCTCAATTCTCCCATATTCTCTCTGAATTTCTCTACTACATCTTCATCTTCATCTCAATTCTCTTCCAAAACCTCACCAAAGCTCATTTCTACTTTGAAGGATAATCACTTTTACATCAAAAGTGATTATTTCTTGAGCTCAACCTTCATCATTCTTGCTATTACACTTGGATTTCTGGAGTTATTTCAGCTTTCGGATTGATCTTGAGTAGTTGCTGCAACTTCTAACGGTTCGAATTCGCATTTTGGAGCTTTATGGCATTTTGCCCGATTTCGATACGGTTCGTCTACAAATTTAAGATTCCTCTGGTTTTCTTTGATTTTCTGCATCAATAATCCTTTGCAACATTTACCAAGCCAAATCTCCGGCTTGTAGGTTGGTGGATCTAACTAATTTTACCGTTTCGCACATTTTCGTATCGCTCGCAATGTAGTCGATAATTGTTGTGTGTGATTTGGTTTTGCATTTGTTTGATCCATGATTCAATTGTATTAGTTGATTCTATCTCTGTTCATTTGTTGTTTTCAAGTTCAACTTTCGTGCACAATTTCAGTTCCAAGCATGTGGTAGTTTGCATAAGTGATTATGTGTTGAAAACTACTTTTGAAAAGCTGTTTTTTCTGTTTTTTTCACAACTGATCAGTGTTAACCGGTTAACACATGGTGAGTAACCGGTTACTCAGTTCAATTTTCACCAAAAACGCCAATTTTCAAGCAAGTAACCGGTTAACACATGGTGAGTAACCGGTTAACACTGAACAAAATTACTATTTTCTTGCATTTTCAAGTGTGTTAGCCATGCTTTCTCCATTTTAATTTCCATTGTTCATTATGCTTGACTTTATGGATGTTTTTAATGACATTTCACTTCTGGTTGAAGCATGTTTACGAACTTTTGATGCACGTTTTCGATTATTCATTTGCTCCATGTTCTTAACATTGTATGAACATAATCCTTCTTGCACTATCTTTGTTCACATGGTACATGATTTTGTGTGACATTTTGATGATCATTTGGCACTGTTTTGCACTTTCCATTTTAGTTTGCATTGAGTTTATTTTTCATGGATAAACTTAATCTTGTTTAATCAATAATACACTCCTTTTTGCTTTAATGACTTTTCATTCTATTTGGAAAGTTGTTAGCATGTTTATCCCTTGATTAATTGATCGAAACTTTGTTTCGATTAGTCGATCTTCCCTTTTCCTCTCTTTAGGCCTCCTTTAGAGCTTTCTCTCTCTTTCCCCCCGGTGGAGTTGGAGTTTCGCGTTGCGCCTTGCATCGGAGCACTGTACAAATTGACACCGTTATGCTGTCAGTCTCTCTACGCAGGAGCACTGTTCAACATTGGAGCGGCTGAGCTGTCCGTTTCACTTTCCACACTATATTTTAGGTGCTAGAGAAGGAATGAGGATGGAGTCTTTCCAACCTCATTCTGGCTATTTCTTTGGTAAGGGTGTCTTGTCCTCTCCTCGAGAATAGTCACCTCTATCCTCCAGCTATAGTGTTTCTCATTCCCCTGTCGAGTTGATCCTGGATCATTTTTCTCCCTTTGCGATCCTTTTCGATCCTTGATCACTCCTATCTTTTTCAATCTCTCCTTTTGATCAATCACCATCCTTCTTGGTTGAGATCATTATTCTTGCGCTAGCAATCTCTCTTTGTTCCATCACTCCTTTCTTCTTGTAATCAATCATTGCTTTTTGATTCCCCTGAAGAGTCTTAATTCTCTTTCTTTGGTCTAACATAGTTTTCCTGTCACGACCATTCTTCCCCAGGAGTTCGCAATCCTCTCTTGGTTCTTCTCCCTTTTTATTGGTTAACCACTGCCTGTCAGTTAAAACACCAATGCTTGCAATCTCCTTCAGTTAATCACAGTCCGTCTGTTAATCGCTGAGCTTCTCTTGGGTTAATCACATTCTCTTGGTTGATCACCCGTCTCTTCAGTTAACCACAGTCTATCTGTTAAAATACTAAACCCTTTCGAGTTAATCACCTTCTCTTGGTTAATCACTCGCTTTTCTCTTCGGTTGGTCACAGTCCATCTGTAAACACCGAATCCCTCGCAGTTGGCAGCCTCCTCTTGGTTCGAATACTTGTACCCTTGGGTTAGTAACCATTTCTTTGGTTCAAATGCCCTTTCTTCGGTTGAGTACTGTTTGTTCAGTCAGTTTACCGAACCCTTTGGGTCACGACCTTCGCTCGGTCCTACACCCGTTCTTTGGTTGATCACAGTTTTCTCTGTTAAAACCAATGCTTCTCTATTCCCACAGAGTTGCAGTCCTCTCTTCCTTCGGTTAACCACTGTTCGTCAGTTAATATACCGATGCCCCTCAGAGTCAAACACCTTCTCTCGGTTCAGCACTCTCTCTCTTGGTTTATCACAGTCCGTCTGTTGACACCAGTCGTTTCCCCTCCAGGGTCCTACTCTCTTTCTTCGGTTAAACACTGCCAGCCAGTTAATATACCGATTCTCCCTCTTCTCTTGGTTATGACACCATCCCTTTATTTGGATCCCCAGCATATCTTTCTTTGTCTTTTATTCTCTTAGTTTGGACACTATTTCTCTCTTATTCCCTTATTCTATTGGTTTGGACACCATTTCCCCTTTATTCCTTTATTCTCTTGGTTTCGACACCATTCTACCTTATTCTCAATACAGTTACTATTTCTTTCCTTTACACTCTTTTTTTTGGTTTTGACACCATTTCTTTGGAATCCTCAGTGGAATTTCCTTCTTTCTTTTACTCTTGGTTTTGACACCACTTTCTTTTCCTTTTCCTTTTCCGTTCAGTTCCACGAACTACGGAAGCTCTGATTCTGCATTCTTTTAAATGTATGATACGTAGGCATGAGATCGCAATGATCTCGGCGAGCACACTTCCACACTTCCTTTCTTCCGTCTTCCTCCTTTTCTTCCTTCTTTTCTTCGTCCCCTGGTTCCATGAACTACGACGTTCTGACTTCCTCATTGCACTATGAGGGTACGTAGGCACGAGGACTTTGTTCCTCCGCGAGCACTTTCTTTCTTTCCTTTATTTTTCCCTTTTTTCTCTCTCTCTCTCTCTCTCTCTCTCTCTCTCTCTCCCTTCTTTTTAGCTAGAAGCCTTTAGATAGATAACCCATCCAAGCCCAGAAGCAAGCGAAATGGTTCCCGTCGAGTACGACGGATGCGTTAGGTGCTAATACCTTCCTTTCGCATAACCGACCCCCCCGTTCCCGTTTCTCTTCCCCTTGGGTTTTATCGATATTTTCCCTGTCCTTTGGGACTAAATAAAGTTCGGTGGCGACTTTGTTGTATCTTTGAGTGTGCGATTCACTTAGGTAGATTTCCAGCCATCTTCAACACCGCTGTCAGCTCGACCAGGGTTGGCCTTCCCAGAATGCACTGGTATAGAGAGGGGCACTCTATCACCAAGAAGCGAATCTTGATCTCTCGGGTAGTCTCTTCGTTCCCAAAGGTGACAAGTAGCTCGACATAGCCCCACGACCTTGTGGTGGTGTCGTTGAAGCCTTGCAAGTCGGAGCCAACGTACAGGGTCAGGTATGTCTCGTTGAGCTGCAGGGTGGTGAACATGTGGGCATACATTATGTCCACTAAGCTTCCTTGGTCGACGAGGATGCGACGAACGTCGAAGTTCGCCATCTATGCCCTAACCAGGAGAGGGATGCTGGAATCGGGGACGCCACCCGGTAGCTCCTCGAGGTAGAAAGTAATGGGGTTTGATCTCCCCTGGACTTTGTCGAAGGTGGAGTTCTGCGCTGAGCTTGCCTCGATCAGCTCGTCAAACCTCCGCTTCACCGACCCCATGGAGAGCTTGTTGAACCCTCCACCGGATATGACCATGGCGGAGGGGAAGCTCTCCCATGGGCTATGAGCGGACACGGGCGTGTCGGCCTCGTAGGGGAGGTAGAAGTCCTCTGGTCGGGAGACGTACAGAGTGACCTATAACCCAGTATCGTCGGAGGACGGTGTTACCTCCTTGGTCTTCTTCGCCTCGCGGGCCTCCTGTCAAGGAGCTTCGTTCCTCCTGGTATATTGCTTCAGGTACCCTTCCTTGATTATAATTTTGATGGCATCCTTGAGATGGATGCAATCTTTCGTGATGTGTCCATGGCTCCTGTGGAACAGGCAGTACTTGGACTTGTCGACGTTGGGCTTGGGGGGGTGTCGGCTTCGGGAAGTGGACACCACCTCTCTGGAACTCCGAGTTGATGCACTTGGCCAGAATGCGCTCGCGGGGAACTGTAAGTAGCGTGTACTCGGTGAAGCGGCCTACGGGCCCCCTGTGGTCTCGGGAGTCTCGGGGCCGATCTTCACTTCTTTTCTCCCCGCCTTGTTGGGGAGAAGCGAAGTCTTCATGCCTAGAGCTTTTGGCACTCTCCTGGTTCCTCGAGTCGCGGGAACTGTTGGCGGCCTCCTTCTCCTCGTATTGGATGTAGGTCTGGGCCTTGTGGAGGAGTTCGTCCATCATGTTAGGCCTTTCGAGGCCAACCGCCTTGGCGAAATCACTGCGAGGTCGCAGCCCTCGCTCGATCAGATATCTCTTCATGCTGTCCGAGGTAGACACTTGGACAACCTTTCGATTGAATCACTCTATGTAGTCTCGGAGAGATTCTTCCTTCTCCTGAATTATGGTTTCCAGGGATGCCTCTGTTTTTAGATGTTGCCGGGAAACGGTGAAGTTCCTGGAGAATTGCCTCTTCAGCTCTTTCCAGGAGGTGATAGATTCGGGCTCGAGGCTCTTATACCATGCCATCGCTCCCTTCCTTAGGGCTGTGGGGAAGAGCTTACACTTTATGGCTCCCCAGACGTTTCGGTTGTCGAGAATCGCATCGATGCTCTTAATGTGGTCGTCCGGGTGTCGCACCTCGAAAAAAAATCGTTTCATCGAAGACACGACCCTCGCGCGAAAGGCGCGGAAAACGGTTCAACAGAGTCGCCACTGAAATTTATTTATCCCAAAAGAGGGAAAGGAAAATATTGAGAAAACCTTTAAGGGATGGATAAGAACATGGTCGTCGCAACCACATTCTGGGTTCGGGAGTCGGTTACGTGAGAGGAAGGTACGCGCACCCCCTCACGTCCGTTGTACTCAACGGGAACCTCTTAGTTCGATTTGTGAGGAAATGTTAGCTAAGCTTGTTTGTTTTCTTCTCAATGGTAAACGCGAAACGATAAGATAAAGGGAAAAGATACTAAGGCGAAATGGGGTGGTTTTAGGATAGGTTGCTCGGCAAGATCATCGCGACCTCGGGCCTACGTATGCTCATTCAGACGAGAATGAGGAATCAGAGCAATTGTAGTTCGACTACGGGAAGGGATAGAGGGAAGACGAAAAATGGAGGGAAGGTAGCTCGCCAAGATCATCGCAATCTTGTGCCTACGTATCTTTACTCGGACGAGAATAAAGAATCAGAGCAGTCGTAGTTCGTGGTACGCCCACGAAAAGAGGGTTAGGGTTTGAATTTTAGGAGACGAAAGATCGAATGACATACAACCCAAGGGGCGTGCCTCGAAGAGTTGATTGCGAAAATGTTTGACAATGGTTAAGTGTTTTAAGACGAAAGGGTGAATGAATAACAACCCAAAGGCGTGCCTCAAGAGTCATTCATTCGAAGACCCAAGGAATGCTAGATTCCAAGAATCTCCTTCTTTCGTAGGTTGATTAAAAAAGCATTTGAAAAAGATTGAGTCGAATTGGGTTGCGACAAGAGGTGATGGTCGATACTAGTCCCTAGGGGTGCTCCTAGTAACAAAACCTACGAAATGTGCAAGTGCGCATTTGACGACGAGGCAAAAGGCACTCGACTTACGAGAATGTTTTGAAGATTGGCTTGACGACGAGTCGAGAATTGATTTGGAAATGGTTTGATTTGTTAAGTGTTTTAAGGAGAATGACGATTATTCGATAAACTAGACGTCAACCTCGCAACCAATTAATCGGGCATTATTGGGATGCTAGATCCCAACGACACCTTTTTCATTCGATTGATTTACGAAATATTGTTTGTTGGACGGCGAAAGTACCACGTGGAATGCTAGACTCCAATGGCATTCCTTTTTCCAAATAGTTAAGACGAGTGTTTTAGGTGCGAAAGGTCGAATGATCACCACCTAAGGCGTGCACCTCAATAGCGGTCACTCAAGAACCCAAGAAGTGCTAGACCTCAAGAGCTCAATTCTTTCGCGATTTAATTAAAAAGATGATTGATTAGGTGTGTTAAGTATTTTAATCGAAAATTAAGTGTTTAAGCGTTTCGATAATTGTTAGTGTGTTTGATTAAAATATGAACAAATGAAATGGTTAGATAAACATGATATGAATACGATATGGACAATATGATAAGAATAATAGGAATATGAGCAAGATAATAATCAAGATAATATTGACAAGTAATTAAAGTTGACATAAAATAAATTTGGTCTCGTCTTAATCACGATTTAATCGAGAAATCGATAATCTTTAATATTTTGACTTTCATTGACCAACTAAAAGAATATACGAAAATGGAAATTAAATGGAGATAGAAATTAAATCGAAGATATAGAAAGGTCTCATCTTTACTAAGACTTTAAATCGAAAAATCGATAATCTTTAGTATTTGATTTTCATTGACCCAAAAATGAATAAAAATAATGAAAAATAATAGAAATGAAATAAAATCGGAAAATGATAAGAAAAAGAATAAAGGTCTCACCTTTATCAAGATTTAAAATCGAAAATCGATAAATCCTTGATATTTGGTTTTCATTGACCCAAAAATGAATAAAAATAATGAAATGACGATAAAATGGAATAAAATCGAACAATGATAAGAAAAAGAATAAAGGTCTCACCTTTATCAAGATTTAAAATCGAAAATCGATAAATCCTTAATATTTGGTTTTCATTGACCCAAAAATGAATAAAAATAATGAAAGGACGATAAAATGGAATAAAATCGAACAATGATAAGAAAAAGAATAAAGGTCTCACCTTTATCAAGATTTAAAATCGAAAATCGATAAATCCTTGATATTTGGTTTTCATTGACCCAAAAATGAATAGAAATAAAATAATAAATCGAGATAAAAATAAATAGGTGGTAGGCCTCATATAGATCAAGATTTGGTACCGATTTTAAAAAATCACCCAATATCAAGATGTTTTTGACATCATTGGCCCTAAAAGTAAAATAAAATCGAAATGAGAACCAAAATAAAATAAAATAAAATAGGAAATTAAAGTCATTTAGAAAACCCAAACTAGTTAAAAAGAGGAAGAAAAGAGGGGCACATATTGAAAAGAGGGTGGAGACATGGAATCATATGGGCTAAAGCCCATCATCCATTCTCCAAGAGCACCACACGGTCAGAATAACAACAAAAAGGGTGGATCAACAAAGCGTGTAGACCTTAAAGCCCAGAGTGCAACATGATAGCACACAATACCCTCAAAACCCAAACAAAATGAAATACGACTCTTAAATAAAAGACACGGTGGAAAAGCGAAGCAACAACATCAGATTTTTCTCTTTTAAAAACAGAATGAAAACAAATCAGAGTGATGAAAGAACATAGTTAGTCAACAACAACAATCAACCTTCTTCGAGGATCTCAGACTGAAACACTCTTCCTCACTCACGTGTTCGTTCGAGTCTCACTCTCTCCATTTCTCTGTTGCGAACGCGATTCAATTTGCATTTTGCTCGATCGGTTATCAATCGCCGCTCTCGATCCAGGTTTGAGATTTGGTTTCACTCTCTCTTCTCATCTCGTTCTTCTTTCCGATTTGTTTCTGGACTGCGATTTGAAAAGGTTTATGGGTTGTGGGTTGAAGGAAATCTAGGTTGCTTGAGGTTGTGGAGTGAGGGCGCTGAAGAAGGGTAGAGTTTGATGTTGAAAAATGAGTTTAGTTGGAGAAGGTTGATGTGGAAGGTTTATGATTTGGGGTTTTGAAAAGATGAGGGATTGTTGGTTCGGTTTGCTGTGTCGGTTTTGATGTTATGGGTTTTTTTTTCCGCAGATTTAAAGAAGATGAGAATGAGGTGTTTAGCAGAAGGAAGTTGAAAGGATTTGGATGAAGTTTGTATAAGGTGGAGTTGGGTTATAGTTTATGAAGGGTTATTCTGAAGGATTTCTGTGATGTGCGGTTTACGGATGAAGGTTTCACGAAAGGAGGATTGAATGAAGGATTCATTTGGTTGAATCTCCAGAAAATTGAAGATGAGGTTTAGGGAGGATTTAAGGCTGTGGTGATATTTTGGCAGAGTTTTGTGGCTTCTCCCCCCCCCCCCCCCCCCCATGAGAGTGAGAAAGAGTTTGTTATATAGAGAGAGTTGAGGGTATTTTGGGAAGGGGATTGAGACGTTACAAGGTCATTTTTGCCAAAAGCCTTATCTGTACGGGCTGTTTATGCGCTATGTCGTGAACATTACAGTTGGGTGAGTTTGTCGTGTGCGTACGGTGGGGTCGTATTCTTGCTGTGGTTTTTTCTAGAATTGTTTTGCTGCAGGAATTTTGTGGCTTGTTGAAAATCTTAAAAAGAATAGTTTTATTGCGTTTTGCTGTGGTGGTGTTGGCTGCAAGTTAATATGGCGTGAGAATTTTGTTGAAGTGGATGGTTTTGACGTGCAGGGGATTATGGCTGATGCTTTTGTGCTGCTATGGTGTGTAGTTTAGTGCGCTGAATATGAAATCATGGTCTGCAAAAATTGGCTTAATGTGTGTACGGTTTATGAAAATTGGTATGAAATTTGGCTAGGAGAGATGTTATGCGTGGAGCTTCATGTAGCTATTCTTCATTTTTCTTTTTGCTTTATTAATGCAATGTAAATGGTTTCTTTTTATGTGGTAAGTGTGCTTTGAGATGAATTAGAAAATAATAGCATATGGATTGAACTTGAAGAATTGGTTTCAAAAATTTCGGTTTGTATGGATTTGGAGAAATAAAAGGTTTAGATTTTGAAATGGGCATGAAATGGATAAAATTGGATAATTTAAAAAAAATGGAAATGGTTTTTATCTTGGAAAATGGATTATGGATAATGGGTTTTGATGGATTTTGAAAATAGTAAAAATGGATATGAATTGGATAATGAATAATGGATAATGGGATAAAATTGGTTTTAAATAGATATTGATATAAAGATGGATAATGGTTCGGTAAATGGATTTAAATAAAAGAAAAAGAGAAAGGGTGATAGGCTTGAACCATGAAGACGAGTTCTTGGCTTAGATCCACAAATGCACACTGATTGAACCAACACCACACTTGAATTGAATCTACAAAATGCAACCAAAACCTTGAATTGGAAATGATCTGGCCCTTGACAACCTCTAAACCATGAAACTATTGATTTCAACACAGCCCGATGACTTGATCAACATGCAAGTGAATTGCCTGTTACAAACCCTGATTGGAGCTTCACATACATCCTTTGAATCAATCACAACCAGACCTTGATCCTAAAACCAACTTGTCTGACCATTGAACCTCAAACACTACAACAAATACCCTGATAGCCTCAAATGCACCTTTGCAACAACTCAAGAAGGATAAAGTTAAAGAAAACATATTTTTTTGGATTTTTTGAATAATGGTTAGTGAATAGATATACAACTGAAAGTAATATACAGGTAGGACAAATTTGGGGTATGACACCGGGTCGGTCATACCATCGTAGGTAGCCTGGCTTGGGGGTATTTCTATCCCGGCGGGCATGCGAGTTTCCATGATGGCCTTGGACAGTGGACCGCGGGGGTCGTCCTCATCGCTCCTGATGGGAGACTGTGATGGGGACAAGTCATACCGAGGACTCCTGCTGCAGAGGAGAGAACTCCTTGGCCGACTCTTGGGTTTCTCCGCGTACTCGTCAGCTTTGTTTCTCTTAGGAGCCGAGGAGCGTCGCTCTTTCTGGGGAGGAGAGCAGTCACACTTCTGGGCGGCCAAGGACTGAGGCCTTTCCAGTCGCAGATAACATCCAGGTTGTCGTGGAAAGGGACTCCGAGACTCATCGTGCTATAGTCTCCGCAGGGGAGAGGAAGGACGGGTTTCTCGTCGTTGCGGGGACGGGCTACGAGAAACTGGAAGTCGATGCTCTGCGGAGGAGAGCACGATTATCATTCTTTTTCCAGCATCCCAATCCGCTCGTTCTGCTGGAAGATCATCAGGTTCTCTAGTTGATTTCTGTGAACAGGGCCACCATGGTCGGGTCGGCATTGGGCGGCACAGGGATTGGCTGGAAGACAGTCGGGCTGTTGAAGCGTTGGGCGGTGTTGAAGGCCGCATCGTTGGGTGAGGGAGAGGCGGTGCGCCCGTCCCTGTCATCGCCTTCCTCGACGTGAACGGTCATGTTGGGATCGTGATCTTCGCCGTTGGTGAACGCGGTTTCATGGGGATTATCGTCAACGCATGGGTTGGCCATGATCGTTGTAAGTTGAGATGTGCTTTGGTTATTTGGTTTCTGATGAAGAAAGAACGAGGAAGCAAAGTTTCCCACAGACGACGCCACTGATCTTACCGGACCAGAAAGTGATCAACAGCACGCAACACGTCGTGAGCTCCTAGTTCGCCGGTGATGGAGAAGAGGAGGGGGTGTACCTGCAAGGCACTCCGATGTTAAAGTCAATTTCAGCGAGAGAGCAAGAACAAATACAGAAAAACGTTAAAAGTGAAAATAGAATACCCGACCCTCTAGTGAAAAAGGGTATTTATAATGTGCCTCAAACGCTGAGCCAACGATTATTTGCATCGGGTTGGATCATTAGGCTCAATACGAATAACTCGCAGGATCTACGCGGCATAGTGAAGACCAGCACGTGGTCTTCGTCCTGGGTCAACTGCCCCGTGAACTTTGAAAGGTGAAGGACTTGTTCTTTCGCTCGTGGGTAGTTGGCTGATGAAGTATCCCTGCGTGAGGGGAATGTGGAGACTGTGGGGGGAGACGCGTGAGCGCTCCCCATGTGATGAGTTGGGCCTTTATTGGGCCCTCCCCGACGGGGAATGGGTTGGGTCGTGCCCGACAGTGGGCCAGCCTCTGGCACAATCCAGAACTATTAGAGTTTCAAGAAGAAGAAGAAGAAGAAAGAAAGGAGAAGAATATTATTGAGTGAAAACTGAAGTGATTGCAATGAAGTTATTTTTGAAAACTACAAAGGTATGTCTATATATAAGTAAGCAAAACCCAAGCCCAAAACATACAACCCAAATCCAAAATGTACAAAGTTATATTTTGGCTTTAATACAACAACTATATGTTGTATTCGACTCTATCGAATACAACCAACTCCTTTGACATAGTCGAATACTAGCTTTTCTACAAAACATCGAATTACAATTTCTAACAGTAACCCCCAATGCACATGAAAAGCCTTTGTTGGACTTCCGCTCACTAAAACCTACACTGTGCTAGAAAATATGCACATTTCCATCCATTTCATCCATAAATCACCAAATCCCATTCTACTAAGCATATATCTAAAATAATTCCAATTCACACAATCGTAAACCTTTTTAAAAATCAACTTTGAAAAACAAATATGCTTTTTTTTTTTTTTTATCGCAAAATTAAATATCTCATTCAAAGTTTACACACGGTCTAAAATTTGTCTACGCGAAACAAATGTCCTATGATAATCTGAAACAAGTTTTCCAATACATCTTCTCAATCTCAAGTCTAACATCTTCGTCACAATTTTATAAATATTCTCAACCAAACAGATTGACCTAAACTGATTTAACTCTTGTGGATTATCACATTTCAAAATTAATGTCAAGAAAGATGATGTGAAGCCTTTGGCAATTGCTTTCCCACATAAAATTCTTGAAAGAAATTCATGACATCATGTTTAATAATTGACCAGCATACCTTTAGAAAACTAAAATAAATCTGTTTGGGCCTGAACCAACTTAAAGCCGATTATTCTTCTAAAGCCGATCTGAAAAATGAGCCGATCTGATTTATTATTCTAAAGCCAATCTGAAAAAGTTGCTACACATGTCTTCTAAAGCCGATCTGAAAAATGAGCTACAAGAACCACACCTTTTAAGTTGGTTTATGGTCAAGACCTTGTTTTACCTATTAAATTAAATTTACAACCTTTTAGATTACAATGGAAAAATTATTTACTTATTCAAGATTATTGAAATATGATCAGTTAAACAATTTGATTGAAATAATAACCATTAACTTTAAATATTATTATTTGATAGAAAGAAATTGTGAGTAAGTTTTATGATAAAAAGGTATAACAAAATAGTTTGAGCTCATAGATTTAGTCGGAAAAACAATTTTATCAATGGATACTAAATCTTGAAGCTTTGAAAACATTCTCCCAATTGGAAATGACATTTCATTATAAAAGATAATTTTTTTAATAAC
The DNA here is from genome assembly GCA_022829125.1 of Lathyrus tuberosus. Lineage (NCBI taxonomy): Eukaryota > Viridiplantae > Streptophyta > Magnoliopsida > Fabales > Fabaceae > Lathyrus > Lathyrus tuberosus. Next base: position 5,724,306 of record JALAZF010000338.1, on the reverse strand, counting down.
ATTTATTTAATTCATGATATAGGTTCAAACAAAATTGACACAACATTATTATTATTATTATTATTATTATTAGGCTAAAATACAGTTTTGGTCCCCCTGTTTGTCAAAATTCACGGTTTTGGTTCTCCCATTTTCTTTTTTAACAGTTTTGGTCCCCCACCCCTCACTATTGATGTACTGTTCATATACGGACATGTACTGTTCATGTACGGACCAGGTACTGTTCATCATTTTTTTTGGCCAAAATTGGAGTGGGGGACCAAAACTGTTAAAAAACAAAATGGGGGACCAAAACCGTGAATTTTGACAAACAGGGGGACCAAAACTGTATTTTAGCCTTCTTCTTCTTCTTCTTATTATTATTATTATTATTATTATTATTATTATTATTATTATTCTTATTATTATTATTATTATTATTATTATTATTATTATTATTATTATTATTATTATTATTATTATTATTCTTCTTCTTCTTCTTCTTCAAAATGCATAACATAAGGTTCAACCCAATAATTAACTGACATAAAATTGGAGGCTTTTTAAGTGATGCACTATTGATTGTCATCTTACTCAAATTTGAAATTGTTGACTATTATTTAAAAATGAAGGTATATTTTTAAAGCTCTCCAACTTCACTTACTAAAAATAGGGTCGATTCTATAATCATATTTAGTGAAATTCTCTTCATCCCACACACCTTTTGTGTCTCTTGCAAAGTTGCAATTGCAAAAACACTCCGTTCACACATCCTATGTACCATATAATCCTCTCTCCCTCCACTTTTATTAATAACAAAATTACTCTACTTGAATCCAAAAATATAAAACTTTAAAATAAAAATTCAAATTATATAATGCAAATTATATAAACACTTCTACTTTTGTAAATTATGCCATAAAATTTCAATAATACCAACTCAATAATAAAATTAAAGTTCTTACTAATACCAACTCAATAATAAAATTAAAGTTCTTACCAATAGTCTAGGATTCAACAAATTTACATTTGTTGTTATTACAAGAAAAAACTTTTTTATAGTAAAATAAGATAAAGTATTTATATCTTTAGTCATATGATTTGAATAACGACTATCAATATGTAATTTTGAACTGTCAAGCATATATGTATCACAGTTTTACTTTTTCACCTTTGGTATCCAATCTTTTTGAATCCTTTACTACAAAAAAATTGTTTGTTGCCACGTGATATTCACGTCACAAACTGATTTTAGCGACGTGACCATTTACGCGGCAGGAGCACGTGTGGCAACTCTGTTGCCACGTGAAAATCACGTCGCAACTTTGCCACGTGATTTTCACGTCGCAACAAATAAAACAGAAATTGCAGGTGCAGCAGGCGTAGCAAAAGGGTGGCAGACATGTGTAAGAACTTTGCCACGTGATAATTATGTGGCAAGTTGCGACGTGAATATAACATGACTAAGTCTTTTTTTTTTTAAAAAATTGGATTATTGTATTACTCTTGTTATATAGTTTGTATTTTTAATTATTTTAAAATACACATTTAATAATAATTTTTTTAATAATAATTTAAATTGAAATTTTAATAAATATAATTAATACCAAATATTAACAAATATAAATAAATACCAAAATTAAGAATAAAATTTTTTAAATAAAAAGTGTATCATAATATACTAAAATGTAATTAATATTTTACAAAAATAAAAACTTAAAATTAAAATAAATTCTTTGGATCAATCCGGATCGGGAAAGTCGTCAAGCTCAAAATCATCGTCATCCTCGTCATCCATCTGTTGTTGCCCACCAACTCGTTCATTTCCAACAACTTGATTACCGCCACCTTGTGATTGCATAAATTGCTGCACCATCTCCTCCATATCAGTTTGGCTCTTCTTCATTGCCTCTATCCGACGTTGTTGCTCTTCCATTTGGGCCTTTAGTGCCCTCACGCTGCGTCGACTCGCGTCTCGCCTCAGTTAGCGCCAGTTGTCTTACTATTTCTAGCATTTCGGGGGTCAATTGTGGTGGATGTGACGTTCCTTCACCATCTCTAACTCTTTGAAATAGAGTTTTTCCCCCTTTTCTCATACCACCGGCCAAAGCTCCAGCACCAAATAAACATCCATTAGGTCCCTTTCCGCCAGTTACTAAACCCCAAATATAAAAATCCACTCGTGGATTAAGCGGCTCGGAACCTCTTGGAGTATACTGAGGATTTTCTACCAAAAATTGTGTGAATAATACCTGATAATCCTCCTACACATACAATAAAAAAAATAAAGTTAAATATAGCTTAAACAATTTAAGTTAAATTAAATAATAGATATAGCCACGTGATTTTCACGCCACAATATCTCAGTTGCCACATGAAAATTACGTCACAATATTGTCATTAAATAAAAAAATAAAAACAATTTAAATAAAATGAAACGACTTACCAAAGTTTTTTTGGTGCGTTCCTCAACAAATTTCCCCGATTTTTTTGTTCTAGTCTTTACAACCAGCTCCGTCATGAGTGGAGGTCTCCCCAATCTCTTTTCCTAAATAATAAAATTAACTTTAATTAAAAATATATAATAAATCATAATATAACTTAAAATAGTAGTAATAATTACCATGCGTCGAGCATGTCCGATAACACTTATACTTCTAACTACATTAAGGCTACCCCTTTTTTAGACGCTCTCATTTTCTTTGCTTGTTTAGATCTTGCCTTAAAACCAGAATCTGAATCCCAATAAATAAGAAGTTCATCGAATACTTCTTTGTCTATCCAGTTGGGACGAATATTTTCACGTTTCCAACGGAGTCTAGCACGCCGTAGTGTATCGTGCGATTTTTGTCGATGACGTGACCACCTTACCGTATTGGTTAGAATTAGGTGCTACTTTCTGATTTCTTATTTATCCTATGAAGCTGAAAAGGAAAGGGAAGCTATCTAAAACTAACCTTGCGCGCAAATTTTTTCTTTAACAAATGCTAAGAGATTGGGGGGTCCGGGGCCAGGTTATACAATTGGGAGTTGTCAATTACCCATCATATATTTGGTTATCCATAGATCGTTTGGTAAATTCTACTGTTATCTACTTACTGGTGTTTCTCTGTCATAAATTGGGAAAGTTTCTCCTTTGGGAATGTTTGAGAGAGTATTTTTGTTGTTTTTCGGGTTTTTTTGATGTTTTTGGTAAGGTACTGGACCTAAGGTTTTTGATTAGTGTGCTCGCTAAGATTTCGCAATCTTATGCCTACGTATTCCCGTTAAAGAAAATAGGGAAATCAGAGCAATCGTAATTCCTCCTATTCTATGGGAGGAAAAAGATGTTTGGTGTCTTGTTCAAAGCCCAAGATTGAAGCTAGATAAGTATTTGTGTCTTGTTCAAAGCCCAAGATTGAAGCTAAAGGTTTGATTGAGAGAGAATTTGTCATCTCTAAAGGGAGATATCTCACCTGTTCATCACAATTGTTGGGATATTTGGTTATAAAGAAGAATTACTTTAACTGGGATATGTGAATCAAGCAATTCCATAATTTCATTTATAAGGGAGGTGTCCTGAAGGAAGAAACTTTAACTCAGTGTTGAGCAATGCCATTTTTCCTTAGGAATCTTTCATACTAAGAGAGGGACATTGGCTTGGATGTAAATAATCCAGAGACTTGCCACTTACAATAACTAGATGAAAGAAGATTTTTACCAGGATAAAGAGGGACTACATCTTGGATTTTTGAATCAACAAGTTTGCCACTTACAGCAGTTATCTGGAATTAGGTTTGTTTGATTTGTCTGTTTTGATGTGTGATGTACAGAGAAATGTCTTCCTACAGAGAAATCTTGATTTCCTCTTAGGGGATTTTTGGTTTTATGTGCCTTGATCAAAGCCCAAGGTTAAAGCTAAAAGGTTGACTCTACTAGGGAGTTTTATATCTGTCTTGTACAAAGTCCAAGATTGAGGCTGAAAAGAGACTGACTCTTTTGGGAAGATCATTATACAAAGCCTAAGAGGAGGCTGGAAGGAATTGACTCTTCCGGGGAGATATTTTGTCTGTCTTGTACAAAGCCCAAGATTGAGGCTAAAAGGGATTGACTCTACTGGTGAGAGGTTTTATCTGTCTTGTACAAAGCCCAAGATTGAGGCTAAAAGGTTAATTGACTCAGCTGGAGAATATTTATATGTGTCCTGTACAAAGCCCAAGATTGAGGCTAAAACTGCTGAGGGATGATCATTATACAAAGCCTAAGAGGAGGCTGGTTGGGGAATTTCTTATATAAAGCCTAAGAGGAGGCTAACTTCTGTTGAGGATAATTGAGATCCAGAGACAGGTCCAAAGTGGGGAATCAACTCTTGTTGGGGATCCCAGAAGAGTTGAAATATCAGAAACCACGAGGTTCTGAGTTTTCTGAGGGTTTTACTGGGAGTAACTTGACCCTAGCTGGGGAAATTTTAAAGTGAGAGTTTAAAGATGGAGTTTTGAAACCTGTGGAGGTTTTAACTCTGCTGGTGATTGATCAGGGTTTTTCCTGTGCTTTTAGGAAACTTGTGGGTTTTTTGAGATCCAAAAGGAGGTGAGACTATCCAAGTCTATTGGTATGAAAATGTTTATCTTTGTATGATGCCCAAGAGGAGGATGATGTTTTAAGGGATGAGAATCAACCCTAAACTGATATGATGTTTTGAGATTTTGACTCTCGGGAGGGATGAACTATCAAAGGATGACTAAGTTCTGTCCTATACCTATAGGAGGTCTTTGGGTTCTTGTACTAAGCCTAAGAGTAGTGTCGCTCTGGGGTACTACAGGTCGATTCATTTTTTATCCTATTGAAGCTGATGAAGGAAGGGAAATAGATGTCTCCAATTAACCCTGCTTACATACTGAGTTTAAACAGATAACTGTTGGTTTACAAATGCGGTTTAGATTGTGGGCCTTTCTCTGCTTATTTTGCTAAGAATGAAATGACGGGACTATGCTATTGGTAGGATGTTAGGACTGATGCTTTTTGATTGATGTATGAAGGTACGAGATTTTGGGTTTTTGATTAGTGTGCTCGCTAAGATTTTTTTCAATCTTATGCCTACGTATTCCCGTTCAACGAAACAGGGAAATCAGAGCGATCGTAGTTCCTCCTATTCTATGGGAGGAAAAAGGTTGTTTTGGTGTCTTGTTCAAAGCCCAAGACGTGAAGCTAAAGGTGGTTTGTATCTTGTTCAAAGCCCAAGATGTGAAGCTGAAGGGTCTATTTGTATCTTGTTCGAAGCCCAAGATGTGAAGCTAAAGGGTTTTGTCTTTAGAGAGAATTTATCATCTCTAAAGGGGGTCTGTTTGTCACAACTGTTGGGTGACTGATTATAAAGGAGAATTAATTTAACTGGGATATGTGAATCCAACAATGCCATAATTTCCTTTATAGGGGATTTTTAAACTGAAGGAGAAGACTTTAATTCAGTTTAGAGCAATGCCATCTTTCCTTAGGAATTTCTCATGCTAAAAGAGGGACAGTGACATGGATGTAAATAATCCAGAGGCTTGCCGCTTACATCAATTAGATTAAGGAAAATGAGTTGTTGATGTTTGTATACTGTGAACGAGGCACAAATTTTGATGCTAAAAGGTTGATTGACTCAACCGGGGTTTCCTTATACAAAGCCTAAGAGGAGGCTATTGACCCAACAAGAGGGTGTTTTTTTGTGTCTCGTACGAAGCCCGAGAGAGAGGCTAAAAGGGTTGACTCAACAAGAGAGTGCTTTTGTATGTGTCTTGTACGAAGCCCAAGACGGAGGCTAAAGGCGCTTGACTCAACAGGAGAGTCTTTGTACCTCGTACGAAGCCCGAGATGGAGGTTGAAAATGTTTGACTCAACAAGAGAGTCCTTTATACTCAACAAGAGAGTGTTTTTGTATCTCGTACGAAGCCCGAGATGGAGGATAAAAGGGGGCTGACTCAACAAGAGAGCCTTTTATACTCAACAAGAGAGTGATTTGGTATCTCGTACGAAGCCCGAGATGAAGGCTAAAAAGGTTAGCTCCGCTGGGGAGAATCATTGTACAAAGCCCAAGATGAGGCTATTGTGCTGGTGACTGTTTCAGTTTAGTGACAGGTCCAGTATGTTGGTTAAAAGAGAAAACCAGTTCTTATATGGGTAATGTTGTACTTTGAGATTGATCAGAGGATCAGGGAGATTTCCTGTTCTTTAAGGAAATGGAAAATCCAAAGGGTATTGAGACTGTCCAAGTCTACGGGTGTTTTGAGAAATCGATTCTCAGGTAGTGAATGATCTTTGTATAATGCCCAAGAGAAGGCTGGTATGTTAAGGGATGAAGGTCAACCCATTAACTGGTCTGACACTTGACTCAGAAAGACAGCTCTAGCAAATTGATGACTAGGTTCTGTTCCTATACCTGTAGAGGTCTCTGGGTCCTTGTACTAAGCCCAACAGAAGGCATGAGAGCTTTTAAGAAGCCGAAGGGTCCTTGTACAACGCCCAAGAGGAGGCGGGAATGCTTTTAAGAAGCCTGTGGGTCCCCAAACCCCGAGAAGTTCAAGACATGCCATTCACCGAGAATAGATCAAGCCAGGAATGTCCGAGAATTTGGAAGAAACTCAAGAGATGCCATTCACGGAGAAAAGATCATCTCTGGGGAGTTAGAGTTTCTTTGATGATTTCTAAGGGTGACAGTTTGAGAAAGGGTTCACCGAGAATGCTGCCTTTCACGTCTCCATATTGTTTAACCCCAAGAGGTGGGAAGACTGTGTCTGGTAATCCTATGGGGATCAAGTTTTGTTTGTATTTAAGAGTGACCAACAGGGCTTTACCTAGTGCTAGACGTAGTTGCCGGGGAAAACTCTAAATAACTATACTAGTATTACACAGTTGATATTTGACAAGTATATAAAAGTTTGTGAAAGAAGACTTACAGTGAGCAGCCCCCCAATATAGTTATATATATGAAAGAGGATTAAGAAAGCGGGTAAACACTTACTCGGTTGTAGAGCTTCCATGCTGTTTGGTTAGTTGTTCAACAAAGAAAACTTTGATAACAATATTATATTCCAAATCAAAGGAGAAAGTGCTTTGAAAATATTGTTGGGGCTTACAGCTCAAGGAGAGGCCCAAGGTTTTATCAGTGATTGCACTATTGTTTTGTACATTGTAGAGGGACTTATACAAGTGACTGAGGCCCAAAAAGGTTTTCTGTACAAAGGGATGAGTCTTACACTCTCTCAAGAGGCCCAAAGGGTTGTTTTTGTACAAGTGGTGGGGCTTACAGCTGAAGGAGAGGCCCAAAAGTTTTGTTTAAAAAGGCGACGATCGCGCCGAACTTTTTGATGGTATCGGGACTTATACAGTACACTGAGGCCCAAATTATTTTGGTTTAAAAAAGGGTTAGGTCTTACACTCTACTGGAGGCCCAATGATTTTTAAAGAATGAGGCTTATAACACGAGGGTAGGCCCAAGGGTTTGATTTTTGAACTGGCGATCGCACCGAGATTTTCTTTTAACGCAGAGGGACTTATATAATATCTGAGGCCCAAAATTGTTTTGGTTAAAATGGGATTGGGTCTTACACTCTATTAGAGGCCCAAAGTGTTTGAAAAAGTTTGATGAGGGTTGAATTAATCAAAAACCCTAATTTGTTTCCAAAATGTATTTTAATTGAATAAAAATTCAATTAAAAAGATCAAAATTGTTAAACATGTGGAAAACAAATTGTGATCTTGAATTAATGTTTCAAAAATCAGGTTTTGATCCACAAAATGATTGGAAATCACTAAAATTGGAAAAATCAAGAAAGAAAAAATATTTTAAATGTCAAAAACAATTAAAATATTAATTCTTTACAAAAATATCAAGTATATGAAATAAATAACATTTTTGGGATTTTTTGGGAAAATAAAATATTTTAACATTTTTTTGAATTATTAAAAAAATAATCAACTCAAAATCATTAAAACCCAGAGAGAAATTAATTTTTGAATAAATTAAATAAAATCACAAAATTCAAATATTCAAATTTTCAAAAAACGGCGCCAAGAACAGGGGCAAGAACACGCGCCACCCTCTGTTTCTGCAGATTTACATTTTCTATCCAATCTCACTGAATACTTGATTCTATCATGCAATCTACATATCAATATACTCGTTTCAACCCCACGATCATGTCTATGGTCTTTAATTTCATTTATTTTAAACATGGAATAAGAAATCAAAGAGAAACCTCAAGAACCCTAAAATTTGCATGAAGGTTCAGAAATTCCATACACGATTCAAACAATGCAATTGATTGAGGGAAAACACTCCATGCATGATTATGAACATATGGCCAAATTATTGTGCATCAAAAAATGCATGGATCATAGAGTTAGAAGAGCTCATGCTTACCTCTTGCATGGTGATCGTTTTTTGTGTTAGAGGTGGTACAGCTTGGTTCCAAGGTTATGAACAGCTTCCCTAGGTGCTATGGAGTGTGTCTGGGTGCTTGGAGTGGATTGAATTGAGCTGGAACTTGATTTAGCACCTCAACTGCAAATCTGTCAAAGGCTTGAGCAGTTGGCTGGTGATTTTGTGATTTTGATGTTCCAGATGTTATGTGAGTGTTTGGATCACTTCTATATGATGTGTATGAGGTGTGTGTGTGTGATTGGTTTGGTTGGAATAGCTCTCAAACTCAAAACCCGATAGTGACTTGCTTTGGAAGGCAATTTTGGAGTGAAGAAGGAGATTTTGAGGAAAGCATCTGTTTGATGGCTTTGGTGTACTCAAACTGATCACAAATGAGCTCTATTTATAGTAGAGCAAGTTTGCTTTGTAAGGAATAGTGAATGGCAACTGCTGCATAGGTTTGGCCAATGTTGAGCATTGAGAATCCAAGTCTCCTCTAGCCATTGACTCGAGGTTAGGGCACAGGCTGCTGGTTCCCTTGGTCTTGGATAAGTCTTGACTGAATTCAGTTGGAAATGGCTTAGTCTATGCCACCTTGGTGTATGCATTGAATGTTCCAATCCAAAATTGGAGTCTTGTCCCTCTTTTAGGCATTTCTAGGTTTGGCATGCTATTTTTGGTTCCAAAGACTTGGGAGGCTTGGGATCAGAGTTGGTTCCTCCTTGGTCCCCCCTTGAGGTGTTCAGATGGATAGAGTTGCTTGCCCTTTGTAAAATTTGAGCAAATAGAGCAAAACTCCAAAATCTTCCTTGCCTTGACAGTTTGCAGCAAGGCATATTGGCATTGTCATATCTCATGACTCAAGTGGACTTTGATGGAGTTCTTGGCCATTTTGGAAAGCCCTCATATGATACAACAACTGTTTGATCATAATTAGTTTTGATACTTTTTGGATCCAAGTGAAAAATGCCCCTACATTTGGAAAAAAGTAAGACAAATTCTGACTTAGTGAAAATTTCACTAAGTGTTGGAAAAAAGTGACATTTTCACTTTTTGTGATTTTGATCATTCCATAACTCAAAATCCATGATGAATTGGAATGAGGTGTAGTTGAAGCTTTTGTAGAGGGCCATGAGGGTTACAAATCCAGCTTTGAATGGGGAAAAATGGCTTTGTGGTTTAGGAGTTATGATCCTCCAAAGTTGGTACCCTTGCCACTTTGTTTCATAACTTAGAAAAAATTCTATGTTTTTTATGGTTACCCCTTTTACAAGTTATCCAACTTTTCTTGATTTTTCTTGATGAATGATGATTCCAATCACACATTAACATCATTTTAGGGTCAAAGAACCATAATTGTGAAAAATCTCAAAAAGTCAAAGTTGACTTTTGTGCACAGTTGACTTTTTGTCAGATGAATTCCAAACTATGCAATCCTCTATGAAATCAAGTCCTTGACCTAAATCAAACTTGATGGATTGATTTAATAGGTGTTATAGGGTGTATTGAATCATGTCCTAGGGTTTGGGAGCATGTCCTGGTCAAAAGTCAAAGATACAGTTGACTTTTCTCGCGAAACCCTAACTGTGGTTCAGATGAAATTGAAACTTGTTGCTCAAGCTTCTTGGATTAATCCATTGTTGAAAATGGATCAATGTGGTGTATTAGAGACCCTCAAATCATGTCTTGAGGTCTTGGCTCATGCTTTGCCCCAAAAGTCAACTTAGGGGTGAATTAGGTCAAGAAACCCTAATTCCTGATTTTTTTGTGAATGCATCCCCTGAGGTTAAATTGACTTGATGATTGGGTCCATGATGTCCCTTGGAGCATCACAGGTTATGCTTTGAAGCATTGGCTCATGCCCATAGGAAAATTTCCATCTGGAGGCCCTGGTTGACCAAACCCTAATTTGGTGACACTGGCGATCTCGAGGCTTAATCCACTTGGAATGCTGCAACCTTGTGCTTGATCCTTGATGTGGGACTCCTCTTGATCCATTGTGGATGTTTGAAAGGCTAGACAAGTTAAAGATCATGTCATTCCTTGATTGATCCTTTGTCTAAGAGCTCTGAGAGGGCTTGAAACCCTAAGTCTGATTGTAGTGGATGCTCATCCATCTTTGGGGAGACTAATGGTTCATCCATATTGTGATGATGATTTGCACAATGATATGAAATCTTAGTGGTCAAAATTTGGGGTATGACAAGTAGGCATAAGAACTTCTAAGATGCCTGAGGGTCATTGTACAAAGCCCAAGAGGAGGCTGGGGATGCTTTTAGGAAGCCTGTGGGTCCAAACCTAAGAAAAGTTCAAGAAAGGTTTCACCGGGAATAATCCTTTCTTTAGTGAACAGTTTTAGGGTTTGAAGAAATTCAAGAGAGGTTTCACCGGGAATTAATCCTCTCTGGGGAAATGAATTTCTTAGACAAATTTCTAGTAGTGGCAGTCTTGAGAAAAGTTTCACCGGGAATAATGCCTTTATCTGTTCCATATTGTATAAGCCCAAGAGGAGGCAATACTGTATCTGGAATTTCCCATGGGGAACTAGTTTTGACTGTGTTGAAAGAGTGACCACTGGCTTGATCTAATCCTAGACCTAGTTGCTGGGGAAAACTCTAAGCAGATATACAGGCATATGTATATATATATATATACAGATGAAATATATAAACAAGTATGTAAAAGAAAGCTGGTAGAACTTACAGGTGAGCAAGCTTCCAGTGTTACAGCTGTATGGTTAGTTATTCAAGAAATTGAAGAAAATTTTGATAACAACTATGAATTTGAATCTAAATCAAAAGGGAAGTTGTTTTTAAAAGGAAGTTTGGGGCTTATACTTAAGGAGAGGCCCAGATGAATTCTTTTGACAAGGCGACAATAGCGTCGTAGTTTTGAAAACCACAGAGGGACTTATACAATGACTGAGGCTCAAATTTATTGTATTTACAAAATAGGTGGGTCTTACACTCTATTAGAGGTCCGAGAGTTTATATACAAGAGATGGGGCTTACAACTCAGAGAGATGCCCATATGAAAAAAACAGCGATTGTACTGTTATTTTGCAAAACTGTACATGGACTTATACAATGACTGAGGCCCAAATTATTTATGTACAAAGGGGGGTTGGGTCTTACACTCTATTAGAGGCCCAAAAAGTGTTTGAAAAAAAAGGAAGATGGGACTTACAACACAAGGGAGGCCCAGATGATTTTTGTTTTGAAAGCGGTGATTGCGCCGAGATTTTTGAAACCATATCGGGACTTATACAATGACTGAGGCCCAAAATGGTTTGTGTGTGACAAGGGATGGGTCGTACACTCTATTAGAGGCCCAAAGATTATTTTAAAAAGAAGGTATAATAGGACTTACAACTCAGGGAGAGGCCCAGATAAATAACAGTGATCGCACCGTCGTTTTTGAAAATCGTATCGGGACTTATACAATGACTGAGGCCCAAAAAGTTTGTATATGATAAGGGATGGGTCTTACACTCTATTAGAGACCCAAAGTGTTTATGTGAAGTTTGAAAAAATCAAAATTTAGAGGAAACCCTAATTTTGAATTTAAAAGATATAATTTTCAAAGGAAAATAAAAAATGATATAAAATATCAAATATATTTAAAAACAAGTTGTAAACTTTGAAAAATATTTTGAAAAATCATGTTTAATCACATGAAAGCTTGAAATTCATTTGGAATGAAAAGATCAAAGTGGTTATTTCATTTTTAAAATGTTAAAAAACAAATAAAATGAAATAAATTACAAAATTTTTAACTATATTAAATAAATAATATAAATTGGATTTTTTTGTAAAATAAAATAATTTAAACATTTTTGTGACTATTTAAAAAAAGAACCAATAAAAAATGTTAAAAAATGAGAGAGAAATTAATTTTGGAAGTTATTAAAAAAAATGGTGAAGAAAAGTGAAAGAAAACAAGTGGTAAAAAATAGGATGACCCTCCAAAGGTTTGAACCTACGCCCTTGAGGTGGCGAGATTAAATTTTTACCAACTGAGCCACTTGCGTGTGGCTGAAAAAGGATGGCAAGTATGAATAATATATGAAAAACCCTTTGGAAAATAGTTCAAAAAAAAACCAAAAGGCCTGGGCCGAGGGGGATTCGAACCCCAGACCTCTCGCTCGCTACACACACAAAACCAGTTGATCAACCACTGGGGCGCAATGCCAATTCAAATATGTAATGTCAAGTGTATAATATATAGTACGTTTGGTCCTAAAAACCTGAAAATGGCGCCATAGCCATCTTCTTCCTTGGGCAAACATCAGATTTACGTGAAGCAAGCTATCTCTCTCGTTTCTCAACCATTTTACAAGATGTAAAAATGAAACTCGTGTATTTTTTAACAAGGAACATGATGGTTCTTTTCAATTTCATTTAAATCAAGTGTATCAAGAGATATCATGTTATACTCAGATGAACCCTAAAAAGTGAAATAACTAAATGAAATCTCATACACACAAGATAAGTAGCAATTTATTGAGGGAAAATGATCTATGAACATCCAGAAACACAATGGTAACTTGAAAACATGTTTATGATGCATGATTCATCGAGTTTGAAAGTTCAAGACTTACCTCTGCAAGAAGGAATCGAATTCTATGGTAGAGGTGTTACAGAAGTGAAACAATGATCTGGATAGCTTCCTTAGGCCTCTAGGATTGTGTTACAACCTTCAGGATGTTTTGAAACTCTTTGGATAGGCTGGCTCAACTCTGACTGCAATTGATCCAAGTGAGAAATGGAGATGATGATACTGATGTTTCAGAAGTGTGAGGACTGTTTGATCAGCTCATATATGATGTATGGAATGTGTTAGAATAATTGGTGGTGATGAAATGGTTCTCTAATGAAAAATTTGATAGTGACTTGCAAATGAAGGCATTTTTGGAGTGAAAGAGAGATTTTGAGTAAAGCCAGTGTTCTGAGGCTTTGGTGTACTCAAACTAATCACAATTGATTTCTATTTATAGTGCAACAAGTTTGTTTTGGCATCAATAGTGAATGGAGGCTTGGACAGTCCCTTGGCCAATAGTGATCAAAGGGAATCTCAAGTCTCCTCTAGCCATTGACTTGAGGTTAGGGCACGGGCTATGAGTCCTTTGGTTCAGAGATAAGGCTTGACTTAATTCAGTTAGAAATGTCTTGATGCTTTCCACCTTGTGAATCCATAGAATGCATTGAAACAAAATTGGAGTCTTTGAGATTTCTAGCCTTTTTAGGTGACACATAGCTTCATGTAGATCCTTGGACTTGGGAGGTTTGTGGATCAGATCTTTTCCCTTTGATGTTATCCTCTGAGGTGTTCAAATGGATGACAAGGGTTGAAATTGCCTAACTTAACCAATTCGAGCAAAAATGCACAAATCTATCTTGTACAAGACAGTTTGAAGTGTCATCTTGGGAGGATCATATCTCCTTGCTCAAATGGAGTTATGGAATGCTCATGTACTTTTTAAAAAGCCCTTATATGGTACAATTCATGTGTGGTCATAGTTTGTCTTTAAACTATCTGGACTTAGTTGAAAAATCTCCATGAACATTAATGTTCAAGGTTGAAACTTAGACAGTTTTGTACTAAGTGTTAAATCTTTGATTTTTCACCACTTTGATCCATCCATAACCAAAAATCCATGAAGAATTAGAGTTTCATGTAGTTGAAGCTTTTGTAGAATGTAGGAAGACCTATAAATCAGGCTTTGGATCACTTAAAATAGCTGCTTAGATCAAAAGATATGGTCCTTGGAAGTTGGCACCAAAACCATCCAAACTTAGTAACTTAGAAAAATTTGCAATTTTTCAAGATTACCCCTTTTAGAAGTTATCATGATTTCTTGATCAATTCTTGTTCAAATGACATTATAAATCATATTTTATGAAAATATGAGTCATAAGGATCATTTTTGCCAAAAAAGTCATGTTTTGACTTTTGGCTCCGGAGCAGTTCGGCGCGGAGAAACCCTAATTCCCGACTTTTGAGGAATGCATTCTCTGAGGGTGATTTAACTTTGGAAAGGGACTCCTAGGGTTATTTTGAGCATATTGAGTCATATTTTGAAGCCTTGGCTCAATCCCCTATGAAAATTTCACTCTGGAGGTCTCAGTCGACAAAAAACCCTAGTTTGGTGACACTGGGTATTTCGAGGCTGCTTCCACTTGGAATGCTGCAACTTTGTGCTTGATTCTTGATGTGGGAGTCCTCTTGATCCTTTATGGGTGTTTGAGAGTTTGGACAAGTTGAAGATCATGTCATTTCTTGATTAATCTTTTGTCCAAATGCTCAGAGAGGGATGGAAACTCTAATTCTTGATTATAGTGAATGCTCAACCATCTTTGAGAAGATTGATGAGGCATGATGGTACATCCATATTGTGGTAATGATTTTCACAATGATGAGAACTGTTGTGGTCAAAATTTGGGGTATGACACGTAGCGTCAGAAAATCGAACTGATGTTCTGCCAAAATAATTTTTTATAACATCTTTCTCATTCATTTTTCCCACGTACACTTTTCCTAAAATGTTGTAAGACATTCAAATAAAATAGTTAGATAATTATAATAAAAAAGTAATTTAAACAAAAATAAGTTAACAAATAAATTACATAGCTTAACAAAAATAAATTAATTATACCTTAAATAACTTAAATCAAGCTTCTTTTTTGTCCCCATCAACGTCTCTAAATCTCTTCCAAGATTTTTTATACTTTTGCTGAATTACATAACTTATACACTGGACAACAGTCCGACTCGGCTCGTAACTAAACATCAATAATTTATATTAGTATGAAATATAAGTTAATATAAAAAATGGAAACATGTATACTTAAATAAAAATTTAAAACTTACGAATTTTTGCTGAGCCAAATAAAATATCTTCCTTCAATGATCTGAACCACCTCATCATTGGCAGTCTCCTCTTCATTATATCCTTCCTCATCATCCACCTCATGATCGTCCTCAGCCGGCTCTTCATGATCATCCTCACGCATAAGTATATGTGTGGATGGTAAAGGTACCTGTGTGGGATGTGCGGTGTGGGATCCCCCAGACTGTGTGAAGGATAAGGGTACCTATGGAGGAGTTAGAAAATTAGATTCCCGGACTACATGAAGGATAAGGGCACCTGCTGGTAGGGAAGTGGAAAGCTAGATCCTCCAGACTGTGTGAAGGATGAGGGTACCTGCTAGTATGGATAACTAGGTCCCTCAATCTGCTGATGTGGATAACTAGGGCCCCTAGATAGGCTAATAAAAGCTTGTCTCTCAGATGGGCTAATAAAAGTTGGAGCCCCAGATAGGCTAATAAAAGTTGGATACTCCTGAGGGGAGAGTATTGTCATGAAAGACTGAGAACTAGCCATGGACATAGGATCTACCTGACTCTGCGGGAGAAGACACATGACAGACTGAGGTGTCTGACATACTACTACTCTCGGACGTTGGGACTTCTTACCCTTACCCTTATCTGATCGGGGTGAGATTTTAAATAAGTTTAAAGTTATTAAAACTGTAAACATTATTATGTTTTTAAAGTTTCATTAAAAAAATGATATATAAAAAATTTTATTATTCTGTTTATATATATATATATATATATATATATATATATATATATATTCTAGTTTAAAAAAAATTTAAAACATATTCTACTTTAAGATATTCTAGTTTTATTGAATATATAATATAATATATTACAGTATGTTATTATTTAATATATAATATAATATATTTTGAAAAATAATTTATTACTCACAATAATATTCTTTTTTTATTCTGTTTTTAAAAGTATTATTCTATTTTTCAATATATATATATATATATATATATATATATATATTTAATATATTCTAGTTTTAAAAAAATTTATATTATATTCTACTTTAAGATATTCTAGTTTTATTGAAAATATAATATAATATATTACAGTATGTTATTATTTAATATATAATATAATATATTTTGAAAAATAATATATTACTAACAATATTATTCTTTTTTTATTTTGTTTTTAAAAATATTATTCTATATATATATATATATATATATATATATATATATATATATATATATATATATATATATATATATATATATATATATATATATATATATATATATATAATATTCTGTTTTTATTCAATATATATATTCTGTATATAATATTATTCTAAAAATAATATATATATATATATATATATATATATATATATATATATATATATATATATATATATATATATATATATATATATATATATATATATATTCTGTTTTTATTCAATATATATATTCTGTATATAATATTATTCTAAAAATAATATATTTTAAAAATAATATTCTGTGTATAATAATATTCTTTTTTTATTCTGTTTTTATTTAAATATAATATAATATGTTTTCAAAAATATTAAACATGTTAAAATTTAATATAAAAAATAATATATTTATTTAACAATATATTTATTAAAATCTGAAAAAAAAATATATTTTTTTTGTTTTTACAATATATTTTTCTGTTTTAGCACAACCTACAACCAATACAACCAACAACCAACAACCAGCAATCAAATATTTATTTAAATCTGGAAAAAATTAAATGCTAAAATATCTCAATGAAGATAAACAAAAAGCTTCAATCTTGAACCTTGATACTTGATGAGTCTTGAAGAACAATCAATCCAATATTCTTGATGAATCTTGAAAAAAAAGTAACAATGTTAATTATATATATAATTAAAATATCACACAATATTTAATAAATCCAAAACAAAAAATAAAACTAATTTAAATTACCTTTTAAAATATATGTATTATTGAACAAGCTAGGAAATTTGAAGATGAAGAAGAAATGGAGGAAAACGTTGCTGGAATGAAGAAGAAGAAATATCCTATTTAGAGAAAGAGAAAGTGTGGAGAAAGAGTCTGGGCGAGAGAAAGAAAGTGGCAATATATATAGCCAACTCAGCGACATGAATTTCACGTCGCAACCTAGCGAAGTGAAATTGCGACGTGCAATTCACCTCGCAACCTCAAACAATTACATTTATTGTGACATGGGAATCACGACACTAATAAATGTGTCAGTTAAACCAGCGGTCAAGTCAAATCTTCCCTCCATAACGTCTTTTTTATTTTTCACTTTAATGTTGCGATGTGAATATCACGTCACAACTTCAAATTTGAAATTTTTTTAAATTTCCCCCTATCTGCTTCCTCTGCACGCCTGACTCTATTTAAATTTTTTTTTTACTTTTTCTGTTGCGACGTGATTACCACGTCGCAACCTCTGCTATCTCTGCAAACTTGAAATATTTAATTTTTGAATTTTACTTTTTGTGTTGCGACGTGATTACCACATCATAACATTTTTATCAATTATTTTTCTTGCATTCCCCATGTGCTTGCGTCTGTTTCAATATTTTAAAAAAAATACACGTATCGACGTGATTATCATGTTGCAACTCCTTTTTTGCCACGTGATTTTCACGCCACTATATTATGTGGCTAGAGAGAGTTTTTCTTGTAGTACTTTAATGTTAGTAAAACATACTACTTCTAGGATTTCAACTAGAATTATGATCCCATAAGTGATATGAAATAGACATATTTCTCATTTTATTTTTATACAGTACTACAAAAAACATATTTTATCACGGTTGGGACACAAATATTATTACGGTTGGAGGTCCGTGGTAACGAAGGGTGTGGTAGTATGTGCCCTCTTTACCATCACAGGCTGTTAGCCGTGGTAAAAAACATAATAGCGCACAACATATCACCATGGTTGAAGAAAACAACCGTAGTAAAAGCTGGAGGTCATGTGTTCGATACCCAGCGCCAAAAATTTGTGAGATTTCTCAAAATTTCACCACAGTTGTACCGTAGTGAATGACTTAGGCACAACATTTAACCACAATTATAGCTTCCAACTGCAGAAAGCTCGAAAAACATTGATCAATGTTTTATTCCAATATAACTTTATTTTTTATATTGTTATTTTCTAATTCAATTCGAAAAGTTATATATTCAGTGAGGGGTTGGTAAAACACACAAACCACATACGATATAATAAACTTATATTCTAGGACATGTTGGCTGAACGAAATGAAAGCTACAATGTACAAGGAATAACATTAACAATAACATAGCTATATAAACATATCATATAATAACACAAACAACAATATTTATCAACAAAAACAACAATTTACCTTAACAAAACAACAACACTCCTCAACAAAACTATCAACATACCTAATAAAAACAACTACAATAACACAACACAACAACACTTATCAACAAAAAAAATACAATTTACCTTAACAAAACAACAACATATCTCAACAAAACCATCAACATATGTTTCACGTATATTTTGGACAAGAAAAATAAGACAAATATTTTGTACAACAACGATATCATAACTCATAAAATGAATGGTAGAAAATGTTTCACGTACGTACCTTTCCTTGAAAAGCTTCGTGGAAAATGAAGACAAAGATATGAGTTACTTATTTCTTCTTGCAAGGATTTGTGACACCTTTCCTTGATTCATACTAGTTGGAGAAGTTATGTTGGAGTTTTGTAAAGATATGATGGAGTTTTGAAAGTTTGAGATAAAACGAGAGAAGTTAGGGTTTCACTTTGAGTGCAGTCTGAGTTCAGTTTTGAAGTGAATTAAGTAAGTTTACATATGTGGAATTTGGATCGAACTCTAGAAGAAGCATGCCGTCGAAGTTGGCTCACATGCTGTTTGAAGATGAAAGCCCTACTGGTTCAGCAGGGTTGTTTGGAAGCGTTGAAGGGAATGACAGCCTTGGACGCTGCGTTAACTGAAAGAGAAAAGACTACCATGATAGAGAAAGCACACAGCGCAATATTGTTGAGCCTTGGTGATAAGGTTCTTCGACAGGTATCAAAGGAGACGACGACATCAGGGTTATGGGTGAAGCTTGAAAGCTTATACATGACAAAATCTTTGGTGAATCGACTCTACCTGAAGCAAGCTTTGTATTCGTTTAAGATGAGTGAAGACAAATCTTTGACTGAGCAGTTGGATATGTTCAACAAGCTGATTCTTGATCTTGAAAATATCGATGTGAAGATCGATGACGAAGATCAAGCACTATTGTTGTTGTGCGCTTTGCCTAGAACACATGCTCACTTCAAAGAAACTCTCTTGTATGGAAGGGAGTCCCTGACCTTTGAAGAAGTTCAACCAGCCTTGTACTCTAAGGACCTGAACGAACGAAAGGAGCATAAACCTTCGACGGTTGGTGAAGGTTTAGCAGTTAAGGGAAAATTCTTGCGAAAGGATGGTAGGTTCGACAAGAAGAAAGGTAAAAGTCAGCAGAAGGCTTCTAGTGGCGAAACATCTGGTTTTCGATGTTATCACTGTAAGAAGGAGGGTCACACAAGAAAAGTGTGCCCTGAACGCCTGAAGGATCATGGAGGTAAGGATAATGGCAACGCAGCCATTGTTCAAGATGACTTCGACTCATCTGATGCTCTTATAGTTTCAAGCGGCGACTCAAGAAAAGAGTGGATTATGGATTCTGGATGTACTTGGCACATGACTCCAAACAAGAATGTGTTTGAAGAATTATGTGATCAAGATGGAGGATCAGTGCTGCTAGGAAACAACAAAGCTTGCAAAATTGCAGGTATTGGATCCGTGAGATTCAAGCTCCATGATGAGTCAATAGGATTATTGACTGAAGTTAGGTATGTACCTGACTTGAAGAGAAATTTAATTTCTCTTGGTGAATTCGACAGAAAGGGATATGTTTTCAAAGGAGAGCAAGGTACCCTGAGAGTCATGAAAGGGTCGAAGGAAGTCTTGAGAGGCGTGAAAAACCAAGGCTTGTATACCCTGGAGGCTGAGGTTGTAAGTGGTTCGACAAATTTTGTATCCACGAAACCTATGTCGAAGACAGAGTTATGGTACATGAGATTGGGCCATGTCAGCGAAAGAGGCCTGGTTGAATTGGGGAAGCAGAACCTGCTAGGAGGTGACAAAGTCAAAAAGTTGGAGTTTTGTGAATCTTATGTATTTGGTAAATCCTGTAGGGCGAAGTTCAACAAAGGCAAGCAAAGAACACATGGATCCCTTGATTACATTCATGCTGATCTTTGGGGGCCTGCAAGGAATCCTTCACACTCAGGTGCAAGGTATTTTCTATCCATTGTTGATGAATATTCCAGAAAGCTATGGGTATTAATTCAGAAGACGAAGGATGAAACTTTTGAGAACTTCAAAAGTTGGAAGATTCTGGTCGAAACTCAAACTGGCAGAAAGGTTAAGAGGTTGAGAACCGACAATGGCCTTGAGTTCTGCAACAAAGCGTTCGACAGTTACTGTGTTGAGTCTGGGATTGCAAGGCATAAGACTGTAGCAGGTACTCCTCAACAAAATGGCTTAGCTGAGAGATTCAATCGAACAATCCTTGAAAGGGTTAGATGTATGTTGGTTAGTGCTGGATTGAAGAAGGTGTTTTGGGCTGAAGCTGTTTCGACAGCTGCATATCTGATAAATAGATGTCCTTCGACTGCATTAGATATGAAGACACCTGAAGAAGTTTGGTCGGGAAATCCACCTAGTCTCGACAGACTGAGAGTATTTGGCTGTGTGGCCTATGCTCACTTTAGACAAGACAAGGTCGAACCTAGAGCTCTGAAGTGCATGTTCATGGGATACCCTGAAGGAGTCAAAGCTTATAGGCTATGGTGCCTAGAGCCAGGTCACAGGAGGTGTATCACCAGTCGAGATGTAGTTTTCAATGAAGCTGAGATGGCTTTCAAGAAAATTGATGTTGCTGACGAAGAGCTGGAACAGAGAGAGATTCCTGTTGAGGTGGAGCATGTTGATGCTGAAGTGCGTACCCCAGATGAAGTCGAAGACGAAACAGAAGATGTTGTCGAAGATGAGGAAACTGATAATGACTACCTGTTAGCAAGAGACAGGTCGAGAAGAGTCATCAAGCCACCTCAGAGACTTGGGTATGTAGATCTTATAGCTTATGCCTTAATCTCTGCAAGTGAGGTTCTCGACGAAGAACCTAGAGACTATAAGGAAGTTATGAGGAGTCGAAAGAAGACTGAATGGCTGAAAGCCATGAATGATGAGATGAAATCTCTTCATGACAACGACATATGGGAACTGATCAAGAAACCTGCTGGAGCCAGGTTAGTCAGCTGTAAATGGATTTTCAAAGTCAAGGAAGGAATCGAAGGAGTGGCGTCGAAAAGATACAAGGCAGGTTGGTTGCTAGGGCGTTCACTCAAAAAGAAGGTGTCGATTTCAATGATGTGTTCTCGCCTGTTGTAAAGCATAGATCCATTCGAATGCTGTTAGCCATGGTGGCACAGTTCGATCTTGAACTGGAACAGATGGATGTGAAGACTGCCTTCTTGTATGGTGATCTAGATGAAATAATCCTGATGAGGCAACCTGAAGGGTATGTCGAAAAGGGGAAGGAAGATTATGTGTGAAAGCTGAAGAGATCTTTATATGGACTGAAACAATCTCCTCGACAGTGGAATAGGAGATTCGACAAGTTCATGGCACACATAAGTTTCATCAGAAGTCAGTTCGACCACTGTGTTTACTTTAGATTTCGACCTGGTAATTCATTTGTTATTTTGTTGCTTTATGTGGATGATATTCTAATAGCAAGCAACAATGTCGAAGAGGTAATAAGGGTGAAGGCTGAACTCAGTAAGGAGTTCGAAATGAAGGATCTGGGAGCTGCGTCCAGGATTCTTGGGATTGACATCCGAAGAGATAGAAAGCAGTCGAAACTATGCTTATCTCAAGAGGCATACCTACGGAAGATTCTCGAAAAATATGGTATGTCGAACTCAAAGCCTGTTGTAACTCCAACAAACCCTCAATTCAAGCTGAGTATAAATCAATGTCCCAGTATTGATGTCGAAAGGACTTATATGAATAACATTCCATATGCTAATATAGTTGGTTCTTTGATGTATGCTATGGTCTGTACAAGACCTGACATAGCATATGCAGTAAGTCTTGTGAGTAGGTACATGTCGAATCCTGGAAAGGCACACTGGCAAGCATTGAAGTGGATTTTAAGGTACATAAATGGGTCTCTGAATAGAGTCCTAATTTATGGTGGAGCCTTGGGTGAAGATAGTAAAGCAGCAGTCGAAGGATTTGTTGACTCTGATTATGCAGGTTGTATGGATTCCAGAAAGTCTATTTCTGGATATATTTTCACAATGTTTGGCACAACAATCAGTTGGAAAGCTAAGCTCCAGAAGGTTGTTGCCTTATCAACCATTGAAGCTGAATATATTGCCCTCACTGAAGCTGTGAAGGAAGCCTTGTGGCTTGAAGGTTTTGCAAAGGAGCTGAAACTTCAAGGTCGAAGTATCACTGTTAAATGTGATAGTCAAAGTGCAATACACCTGTCGAAGAACTCATCCTATCATGAGCGAACCAAGCACATTGATGTGAGGCTGCATTTCGTCAGAGGGGTAATCGAGCGTGGAGAAGTCCAAGTGCTGAAGGTTTCGACAGATTATAATGCTGCTGATATGATCACCAAGACGTTGCCAAGTTGCAAGTTTTTCCACTGTATGCAGTTGATAAAGCTGCATGAAGAAAGCTAGTTTGTTTTCTTGTTGTTAGAGTTAGATCCAAGGTGGAGATTTGTGGAATTTGGATTGAACTCTAGAAGAAGCAAGCCGTCGAAGTTGGCTCACATGCTGCTGTCGAAAATAATGCATGATTGTAGTCGAAGATTGTTCTAACATGCATTAGTTAATATTGCTAGGTTTGTTAGCATATTGAATTGGGCCTTGTGTTAAGGATCCAATTGTCTAAGTTAGCTTGAAATCTAAGTTAGCTTGTAATGGGTAATTTGTTAAAGGCCCGTTAGTTTAGTGTGCTAGGTTTTATTATAAATAACATGCTAGTCTCTCATTCTAAAGTGTGACAAAACCTAGAAAGAGTGAGAGTGGTTAGTTTGTTATTCTTGTATACTTGTAATCCTTGTTTTAAGGAGAAAGGAAAGAATAACAGTTTTATAACCAATCCTTGTTGTTTACTCTTGTTTTCTTTATTAACCCTAACCCTTGTGAGTTCTTTGATCATAAAGAAACTGTAAATACTTTGTTTCAAGGTATCCGATTCACAACAACATAGGTAAAATATTTCACAAAAGTTGATAAGAGGAATCACGGTAAATTGCCATGATATTTTACTATGGTTGTTTACATGGACCGTAGTGAAAAGTGTTTAAAAATAGAAATTAAGGGAACACTGAAGTAAATAGAGATGTGACGAGTAGGGAGGTTAAAATGTGACATTCTAAAAATTATTGCTCTTTTACTTAAATCTATTAATCGGAGTCTTACGGATATCTCTAACAAGAAAATGTTATTAGATTAACTTAATACGTGTTCTTATTTGTGTGTGATATGTGTAAAATAAATGAGTATTTAAAGGATAAGAGTTTAAAAGAGATACACACATAACTTATATTGGTTCCTCAATGTGGTTAGTTCAGTCCTCACGTTGAGTGAGATTTTTTTTTACTTATGGTTGAAAGAGAAGATGTTTTCTCAAGTGAGCATCTTTCAACTATATATTTTCTTAGTCTCATTAAACTTACACAATTGATTGATATTGCTTTTAATAAACTTACACAAAAAAACACCAAGCTTTTTTATTTCACTTGAAGATATACAATTTGTAGAGGTAATTGTTTTAAAGATTCTTGACAACTTCACTATATAGTAGTGAGAGGTTGAGGTGGGTATCTTTGATAATGTGAGTATTATGATGTTTGAAGGAAAATAATGCTTTTTGCTTTTGAATGATAATGAGTCTTGTTATCTTTTTTCTCAAGTGTAATTCCACATTGATTCTTGAGGAAGTGGTTTGTATTTTTATCATGATAAATACTTGATTTGATTTGTTAATAAGATTTATGTCCAATCATTGATGCAGGGTTGACATCATTTGTCCTTGCAAACAATGTATTTTGTATTTTAGTGAAGCGAGTCCTCTAGTTCAATTTCCATGGCTAAGTCCTCTAACTTCAATTTTCTTGCATAATCCTTATGTCATGTTAGTGATGTAATGCTGACATCATGTTTGTGTAGCTGTTATCACGTGTTTGTACATTGGAAGTTTATTTTTGTTTTTTAATGAAGATGAGTCATCTAGTTGTATTTTTGGCATTCATGAATCCTCAAGTTCATTTGATCCTTTTTGTTCATAAATGTTTAAAACATGTTTTGATTTGACTTTCTTTAGTGATGAAGTCTTGGATGAACTATCTTGAGATGTTACATATAAAAGCATATAACATGATTTTTTTTATATTGTTTGTTACCTTTAAAATTTGTTTAGTTTCAACAAACACTCTTTTTGTTATGAAAAAACATAAAATTGTTGGTGCTAGAATTTGAAGCATGTCATTCCTTCACATATCACAACTGTTGTTTAGTTGGATCGTAGTTATATATGATTTAAAAAAATGAAAGACGCATAATAGATATATATTATTTCGATTGATTAAGTGGATCTAGTAAGAAATTGTTACAAAATGTATTTATTGTAGTAGTGATAATATTCTTTATAGAAATGAGAAAGGGAATGAGCATTTTTACTTTCAAAACTTTTTCTAATAAAACAACTTTGTCATTTTTATTATAATGATTCCATTTAAACTTATTACCTTTAGAGATCGTATTTGCATGACATATATTACTAAAACTTTTGACATTGTTTTTAGATTCATAACTTAGATCGACTTTGTTCTAAAAATCTCTTTGAATACTTAGAATAAAATTCAAGTTATTTCTCCCTTTAATAAATTTATCAAATTTGTTATGGAAGTCGTCAATTTTAATTTTTTAAAAACTGCATTTTTCATATTTGATAAGTTTGTCAGAATTTTCATAAAGAGAAAAAAAAAGTTTTGGATTAAAATACTTTATTTTTTATCTAAAATATTTTATTTCTTCCAATATATTTTGAAAATTTTATTCAAATAACCTACTTTTTCAAATAAATACTCAAACTAACCCACTTTTTCACATATTTTTTAAACTAACTTATTTTCAAAAGAAAAAAAAATCAACACAAAGGAGTCGTCAATCCAATTGACGACAGTGTACAAACACATAAGAGGAGTCGTCAATCCAATTGACGACAGTGTACAAACACATAAGAGGAGTCGCCAATCTAATTGGTAGAGCACGTCGTAAGGCGGATCACGACGACGATTTTGGGTACCGACGATCGAAAGGAGACGATGCCAGTGGTATGGTTACTTCGTCGGAAAAGTCGTCGGAAGCGGTGTGCTCGTGCAGTGCCAACGAAAAAAATATTCTAGAAGACAATGGGTCAACCAGCTCTAAATATTATGTTGTGATTGTATTTCTGTCTCTGAATATGATTACACATGTTGTATATTTATATGCAAAATAGATATACACAATAGGTAATAATATAATTTACACTTATGACTAATTAAATGCAAATCAATACTAAATGACTTATAACTAATTCTCAACAAAACTCATGAGCAAGTTTTTTCTAATTCATTTTAAAGGTTCAACGCTACTTTATTTACTTTTTCAAGTTCATTCTACTTCAAGTTCATTTTACAAGGTTCAAGTTCATTTTACAAGGATCAACGCTACTTTATTTGCTTTTTCAAGTTCATTCTACTTCAATTTTGATCCAATTTCACCACTCAAAGCATGTTATCATGTCAATGTGGCCCAATTTTCTGAAGAAATAAACATACTCTTGTTCTAAATTACGTTTAGGAGATGAAATTTAGTAATAATATCACACCAAAAGATACATATAAACATACTACACCTGACAAAATGACATGTAGAGACCTCCCAAGTCCCACCAACTTAGAGAAGCTTTTTGGCAGAATCACTTAGTATCTAACATCACCTATTTCTCTTCCATTCAGATGAAGAGTTCATCACTTGCCACTCTGTTATTGCAAAGGACCCTTGTTTTCCTTGTCAACCGTCTTCTCTCCTATGCCAGCATCACTCTTGTTAGCATACAGATTCGGAACCAATTTTCCTATCCCTATCGCAGCATCCTTCAAGCCAGATAATGAAGGTATCCAATTCTTCAAACCTTCACATGAAGTCTTGTCTGAATCATTGCTCATTCGAGTTTCAATACTCGAAACAAAGTTGTCCTTTTCTTCATTATTTTCCTGACTCGTGACCGGTGAAACAAAAGGCAGATTCAACATAGGAGAAGCCTTTTTTACCACAGCAAAACCAACGTCCATGAAGCTTGATAATGGAGACATCCAACTCTTCCATGGTACATATGGTGTCTTGTTATCGTAATCATTGCTTGCCTGAGTTTCACTATTCGAAAGCATTACAGATTTAATACTATTCCATTTCCATGCAAATTCTTCTTTTTCTGCGATATTACCGAAACAAATGGGAAGTGAAGTTAAAGGATTTAATCTTTTTGTTACTTCCCAAGGCGTTTCAGTGTATAAAGATCGAATTTTCCTGCCTATGAGGTTACCATCATGGATAGTTTGCTGAAAATTTGCATCCATTGGCCACCATTGTTCCAAGCCATGAGTTGTTAGAAATTTTCGTTGTTCTTTGGAAACAACACACAACTTTGAAGTTATTCTCGCATTTGCACAATCCACACTCTCCTTCTTGTCAACCTCCTTCTCCTCAATGCCACCATTCTTGTTAATATACCAATGAGGAACACATTTCCTCACCCAATAAGCAGCATCCTTCAAGCAAGATAATTGAGGTATCCAACCCTTCAAACCAACACCAGAAATATTATCCTCATCACTGCACACTTGAGCATCATTACTTGAAGGAAGCATGTATTTAAGACTATTACATTTCAATAAGAACTCTTCCTTTTCTCCAACACGCATGGCAAGTGAAATAAAAGTGAGATTTGAGCCTTTTGTTACTTCCCAGGGTGTACCAGTATATAGAGATTTCACTTTCCTGCTTACGAGTTTTTCATCACAGATAGTTTTCTGAAGTTCTACGGCATTTGGCCACCATTGTTCTAGGCCATGAGCTGCAAGAAATTTCAGTTGTTCCTTCGAGAAAATAAGCAATTTCGGAGTAATTTGGCCGTCTTCAGGATCCATATTCTCCTTTCCAACCATCTTCTCTTCAGCGCCAACATACATGCGAGGAATCCATTTGCACACCCAATAACCGGTATCCTTCAAGCCAGATAATGAGGGTATCCAACCCACTAAACCTATACCTGAACTCACTTCTCCATCATTGTTGATTTGAGCTTTACAACTTATATGACTAGGCACACATTTATGTATACTCCAAACATAATCTGAAGCTTCTCTAATATTTATGCAACTAGTAGCCAATGAAACATATTGTGGATAATAGAAAAGTACTACCTGAGAAAGTGTACCACTGTTCAAAGATTTAAGTTGCATGCTTGTGACTTTGTTATCGTGGTTACCGTCATTTGACCACCATTGTTTCAGGCCATGAGCCTCACGAAATTTCTGGTCTTCCATTGAGACAACAAACAACTTGGCTTCATTTTGCTCAATTGTAGGATCTACATTCTCCACATTGGCAATCTCCTCTTTTGTTCCATGGGTATGGATATAAAAGTAACTGATCCAATCATTCTTGTTAACATAAATATGAGGAACCCATTTTCTTGTTCCTAAACCAGCATCCATAAAGCACGATAACCGAGGTATCATCTTCTTCAATCGTATAATGTAAGTCTCGGCCACACTGTTGCTGACTGGAGCCTCGGTACCGGAAGGAAGCATATATTTGATTCCATTCCAAACATACTCAGCCTTTTCTCCAATATTTCCAAGACTAATAGCAAGCGAAACCGCTGGAGGATTAAATACATGAGTTTCCACATTAATCCTTTCCTTTGCCAATTCCTTTCCCACCTGAAGACCGAATCCTGCCCCTAACGAATGCCCTGCAATGCATACATTTCTGCTTCCATAGGTTTCAGAAACCGATTTTACCGCATCCATAGCTACTTTAAACCTCACAGAGTCCTTCAAGCTTTCCCAAGCAACAAAACGGAAATCATCTTCAAAATCTCTTCGCACTGTAGGGACTCTTATCAATGTTCCTCTGAGTGCTAAAACGGCTCTCGGGGCACCAATTGGTTTAAATGGCTTGAACTCAGACATTGCGGCGAACCGATCCCACTCAAATATTGCACCAAAAATGGATCCATCTCTTTCATCAATCAATATTTGGGTAGGCTTATAGTTGAAGGGAATCCAAAATTCCGAAGCTAGAGAATTATCTTGAGTTGTGTTCTCTTGTCTATCGAGCTCGAGCAAGTACACTGCCTGTACAAGGCTTGCAATGGCTCTTCGTTTATAATTTGCGTCCTTCCTATTTACAACAATATAATCATCAACAACCATTGCTTGAAAACTCACTGTATAATAAGTTTTGTTTACCCAAACTTGTTCTAAAACAGTAACAGTACTTTTCCTTATGTGAGAAACAGTGGATTAAAAAAAACATGGAAACCCATTTGGTAAAGTTTTATAGAAATTTGATACAAGCAACTCATAAATAATAGCAACATCATAAAAAAGTTGAAGAAATCACATGCATGCAATGAAACTAGTGTTGGTATGGTATGTTTCTAACAAATGATTCAGTTGTAAAGGTACTTTACCATTGAGAATCGATCAAGTTCCTCCAATCAAAGCTACGAGGAGGATCAGAGCCTTTCTCCACAACCTGGTTTGCCATGAATCAATGTAGCAAAGTGTTCCAATTTCCTATGCGATGAGTGACTATATACTGAACAAACTTCGATTAAGTCTTTCTTTGAGAAAAATCAACGGATAATAATTCACCTAATAATAATATTACGCTTTTTATTTCAAATGATAACTTTTTATATTATATTTGTAGTTTTTCTATAAGACTTTTAAACCACTTTTATCTGTATTAACACTTTTTTCAACATTACATTATCACTTTAATTTTTATATTTCAACTGTGTCTTCTAAATAATATTAATGATCTCTCTTCCATTTATTATATCTTTGTTTTATATCTTTGTTTCCATTTATTATATCTTGGGTTAAATGTACGATCCCCATGTCATTAGGGCGAGATTTGGTTTTGCTCCCCTCAAATATTTTATTTTGAACGCCCCCTTATAAAAAAAATAATAGATTTTTACCACACCCTTGTTTACATTCTTGTTTACGTGTCATTGAGTATGTCTATGTGGCAATATGACTGTGTAATCCCTCAAATATACATTCTTGTTTACCCCCCGTGAAATTAGGGTGCAGTGTTCGAAACCTGATTGGGGGAAGACGAATTCAAGGGAGAAGACGAAGCCATGGCTGGGAAATGCGAAGCTCCGGGCGATTCGTCTCAGGTAAGTTATAATTTATTGCTTCGTTACTTGAATCTAACATTAATGGTAATCTTTTTCCTTACATTAAGTATATAATTTCAGAACAATGAACTGTTTAACACCATTTTTCGCCATGGATGAGAGTTCGTAATGCTAAGTGATGGAGAGACAATTTACAGGGGTGGTGTTTCTACTTTGATTTCTGGGGAACACATAGATAAGTGGACTATGGCTCACATTGAAAAGATAGTAAATGGGTGGGGTTACTTAGTAGGTTCGTACAGGCTGTTGACCAAAATCACAGAAATAAATCCTAATCATTTCCAGATTAAGAATGATGAGGATGCTTATGATTTCGCTGCTTATGCTTGTGCGAA
Organism: Lathyrus tuberosus; assembly: GCA_022829125.1. Classification (NCBI taxonomy): domain Eukaryota; kingdom Viridiplantae; phylum Streptophyta; class Magnoliopsida; order Fabales; family Fabaceae; genus Lathyrus; species Lathyrus tuberosus. Next base: position 5,694,135 of record JALAZF010000338.1, on the reverse strand, counting down.
TCAAGTTGATGGGGAAATGTTTGTGGAACACGATGCAATTGGAAGTAGAAACAGTCCTAGGTGTGTGAATGAAATGGCTGAGTCAGATGTTAGTGGTGAAGAGTTTGTTGAAGGGTTGAACGATAGTGAGGATGAAAGGACGACTGCTCATGTAGATGGATTTGAGGGTATTGATGTGACTATACCACTAAGTCATGGTCCAATCATAGCAGGGTTGTTACCTTGTCCAAGTGAGAAAAATATGGATGATGAGGAGTATGTTAGCGAAGAGCTATTGAGCTCTGATCCTGATAACTCAGAAGATGAAAAAAGGCCTAAGTTTGAGAAGTTTAAGAAAAAGCAACTTAATAAGAATTTTAAGTTTAAGTGGGGTATGGAGTTCAATTCCCTAGATGACTTTAGGGAGGCCATTCGTGAGTGGACAGTTTTAAATGGGAGGGAAATAACATTTGTGAAAAATGAGGGGTATAGGGTGAGGGTTGAATGTAAGGCTAAGTGTGGTTTTGTAATGCTTTGTTCTAAGGTGGGCCATAAGCACACATATGCCATTAAGACTATAAAGAACACCCACACATGTGCTAGGGTTTTGGATAATAGATCTGCAAATTCAAGGTGGGTGGCTAAGGCTGTGGTAAAGAAAATGCAAACTTCTGATAAAGTAAGGATCTGTGATATTATTCAAGATATGAGGTAAAACTATTCAGTGGGTATACCTGTGGCAAGGGCATGGAAAGCTAAGTTGATTGCAAGAAAAATCATAGAAGGAGATGCAGACAAGCAATATGCAAATCTGTGGAGATATGCGGCTGAGTTGCTTAGGGTAAATGCTGGAAATACAGTGAAGATCAACATTGACAGACCATTACCTTCCATTCAACCAAGATTTGGTTCTTTTTACTTCTGTTTTGATTGATGTAAAAAAGGGTTCATCAATGGTTGTAGACCCTTCATTGGGGTTGATGGGTGTCATTTGAAGACTAAATATGGAGGCCAACTGTTAATAGCTGTGGGTAGGGACCCCAATGACCAGTACTTCCCACTGGCCTTTGGTGTTGTGGAAACAGAAACAAAGGAATCACGGAGATGATTTATACAGCTTTTAATGGAAGATGTTGGAAAAGAGAATAGATATGTATTTATTTCAGATCAGCAGAAGGTAAGCCATTTAAAAGTTCACTAAATTTCTATTGTGTTTGATGTAATACTATTTAACTAATTCTTATCATTGTTTTAGGGTTTGGTTGCAGTACTTGAAGAAATGGATGCTAGAATTGAGCATAGGCTATGCTTGAGACATTTGTATGCAAATTTTAAGAAGAAATTTGGTGGGTGAGCACTCATAAGAGATCTAATGATGGAAGCAGCCAAGGCAACATACCATCAAGCATGGATGCAGAAGATGAATGAATTGAAGGCAGTAGATCTAAAGGCTTGGTCATGGCTAATGGGAGTTCCTCCTAAATGTTGGTGTAAGCATGCTTTTAGTTTTTATCCTAGGTGTGATGTATTGATGAACAACATTGCTGAATCTTTTAATGCCACAATTCTAATTGCTAGAGATAAACCTATATTGACAATGTGTGAATGGATTAGGAAATATCTGATGAATAAGTGTAGTTATTCTACCTTGAAACTTGAAAAGTGGCCACACAAAGTTATGCCAATTCATTATTATTATGGCCAAACTTAGAACAAGGGTGTGGTAAAAATCTATTATTTGTTTTATAAGGGGGCGTTCAAAAAAAAAAATACTTGAGGGGGGCAAAACTAAATCTCGCCCTAATGGCAGGGGGGATCGTATAATTAACCCTTATATCTTTCTTTTATTATGTGTGATATTTTTTCAATATCTCATTTCTTTTTAAATGTTCTATTCTTTATAGTTGAAACAAATTGAGTTTTTAAATACTCTATTTTAAATCAGTTGGAACATATAGATTAATTATTAAACTCATATGAGATTAATTATTACTCGATTCAATTGACCTTTACTAACTCATACAAGAAAGAATATTTTGATATCATTGATAAATGATCATTGTTCACTGTATGACAAAAGTTCAACTTAGGCATTTTCTCTTACTCTCTCTTACTATTCAATATATCATTTTGTTAGTATGAAGAAAAGAGAAAGAGGAAAAAAGAAGAAGAGAAGAAAGGAAATAGGAAAAACTTGGAAGTGAAGATCAAGGTTTGAATCATCAAGTACTCTTCCCAATCAATCATCATCTTCATCTCCGAAAAGTGGGTTCCAAGTTGGACATAGATTTGGGGAGAAAATGATTGGTTATCATGAGAGAGAAGCATTCACATTGGGTCAAACACTCACCTAAAGGTCAAAGACTCGCCCAAACAAGTGAGAGAGACACCACATATTCACCCAAAACCTTAAGGTGATAATCTCCCCCTCAAGTGTGAGCTCATCCACTATGATCTCCCTCAAACGGAAGCTCTTTCATTCACATGTCTGTACCACCGTTGAGAGACACCCTAATCTCTTCATGGGTTCTTCAACGCAACACGCCGCCTGACCACCATGTCAGGAAGACTTTCGACACAACGAGTCGGTCCCTTACTCGAACCGGGCTCTGATACCACTTATTGGTTATCATGAGAGGGAAGTATTTACATTGGATCAAACATTCACCTAAAGGTCAAAGACTCACCCAAACAAGTGAGAGAGACACCACATATTCACCCAAAACCTTAAGGTGATAGATGTATGGGTCCTCTCACTTATAAAGTGCCCAACCTCTATTTTTCTAAGCAATGTGGGACTTAGAACTCACATTTGTTTCTCAACACAGCTAATATTTGTTTCTCAACAAAAAATTCATGAAATTTGAATTAGGTTTGTGAATTTTTTTCTATAGGTGTGAAATTGATGTTGATGCATGATCATCTTGTTGTTTTGCATGCCTATTTGTGTTAAACCATGTTAATTAGTGTTATTTGGTGCAATATGATGATATGTGAGGTTATTTTCCTATTACCTTTTCATACTAGCTGAATTTTGCAATTCTCACTAGGTGAGATAACTGCTCGCTAGGCGAGCGTATCAGTTCCAGTACAGAAGCTGTTCTGCTAAACTCACTAGTCGAGGATATGTCTTGCTAGGCGAGACAACGAATTTATGGAAAAATGTCATTCTATTTGACCTCACTTGAGCATCGTTGGGAACTCGGTGGGCGAGCCCTCGCTTTGACCTTTCTCTAGGGCTCGCTATGCGAGAGTTATGAGACTTTGAGAAATTCATTGTTTCCTTGTTTCTACCATAAAATGGGATTCGAAACTCCGATTGATGTGAGGTCGGATACATTGGAAAATTAGTCCAGTACTCTACTTTTTTAGTAAGGAGAAACCATGCTTGTATTCCAATTATTACTTAGATAATGGTAATGAACTATCATGTGTATTTCGTGTATCATATTATGATGTGTGTGTGTTGAATGAATAATGAATGAAGCAAATTCCATGATGATGAGTGAGAGTAAACCTAGAGTTATAGCTATGTGAATGGAATTAAAATAATAACTTAGGTTATGGTAATTAACTTAACTTATGATACTCGAATGTAAGAGGTACTTCGGTGTGTACCTGTGAGTGAGTAGTCACGTGGGATGAGTTGTCCCATCTATGAGAATGTTGAAGGCATGGATGGGGAACGATGTCATAGTTGTGATTCAACAAGCTTGTATGGAAACATATTATGATATATTGTGATTGTGATATAAGTACATGGAAATTGTGTATAATCCCACGATGGTTGTGATATAATTACATGGAGGATGATGAGAGCAATGGTGCATTCAGGAATAACCCATATTTGTGTGTATCCCGAGTTCAAGACTTATATCAAGTAGTAATTGGGAAGACGAATCATTGATGTTGGATACCGTGACCCATGTCCATAGTCCATGGATTTGGATCGGCCTGAGAGAAGTATTCCAACTATAGGAAGTCGGTGACCCGTGTCCATAGTCCATGGATTTGGATTGGCCTAGGAGAAGACATTCCTTATTGAGCGGATAATCGTGACCCATGTCCATAGTCCATGGATTTAGATCGGACAGAGAGAAATTGTCTGAGGGAACAAAGATCTGTTACTCGTGTCTATAGTCCTAGACGTGGGATCGGTCAAGGAGAAGATACTTTGTTGTTGCATTCCCGACTAGTGATTTATTGAGTTATGTGAACTCGTGTTGCATGTTTCCATATGAAGCGTAAAACCCCTTGAACGCTTAAGTCATATTATGTTGGTGTGAGTGATACACAAGTAGTGTAAGTTGAAAGGCTTAAGTAAGAAATCAATAAGAACCCCTTTAGAGTTGAGTAGACTCATAAGATAGGGGAACTCACTGAGATTGGCATCTCACCCCACTATCATTGTTGTTTTTCAAGTAGTTCTTTGTAGGTTAGAGGCAAAGACAAGCTTACTTGATGATTTTTTGCGACACGACTTTTTGATATGATCTTTCGTTGTGGATCATATGGATGTTATACATAGATCCTAGTTTTTGTTTAGAAACTCTTGTATATCATGTGCCATATATGGTATATTATTCATTTTGGACATATATATATAATAATACCGACAGACTATTATGTTGTATTAGTACTGGTTACACGATGTATAATGTATTTTCTAGATGTATATTATATGTGGGTGTTACATTTGGTATCAGAGTATGTCAATTCTCAACCTAGCCATGAAACATCATAATTAAATCAAATTCTAGGTCAATTCTCGACCTAGCCATGAAACATCATAATTAAATCAAATTCTACCTCATATATGTAATTGTCATCGTTTCCTTGATGTCATATATTATAGTATTGAGCATGATAAACATAATTCTATATGTATGAAATTTAGGAGCACGTCTGACTGACTCAGTGGTCCTTGAAGGCCCAGAACTCGGAAAGAGGAATCAGAACCAACAGTTGAGGATAATGAGGCTCAGTGGCCGCCACAATTTTTGCAGTTTATGTAGATTGTGATGCAACAAGCGAATGGTAGTGTTCAACCACAAGCCGCTCCGCAAGTTATCACAGGTGGTAGTTTTCGAGATTTCTTCCAGATGAATTCTCCTGAACTACAAGGTGGCCTAGATCCATTAAAGGCTCATGATTGGTTGTCCAACATAAAAATATTATTTCAGATTGTACCCTGTAATGAAGAGAACAAAGTGATTTTTACTTCGCATATGATGAATCTGCTTGCAAATTTGAGAAAGTTTTATACAAATTTTATACAAACAACCCATAAATAATAGCAACATCATAAATAACTTGAAGAAGAAATCATATGCATGTAATGAAACTAGTGTAGGTATAATATGTTTCTAACAAATGATTCAGTTCTAAAGGTACTTTACCATTGAGAATCAATCAAGTTCCTCCAATCAAGAGTTGTGATCAAGCTACGTGGAAGAACATACCCTTTCTCCATAACCTGGTTTGCCATGAATCAATGTAGCAAAGTGTTCCAATTTCATATGCGATGACTCTAGTACTGAACAAACTTCCTTCGATTAAGTCTTTTTTCTTCGAGGAAACTCAACAGATATAATATTACGCTTTTTATTTCTAACTGGAGTGTGATGTCCAATGAAAAACTAACAAATTACCAAATAATTAAAATATTTTTTAAATTTAAGTATGATTTAAAATTATTTTATACGATAGTGTGTTTAGTTTTACTATAAGACTTTTATCCACTTTTATCCGTATTAACACTTCTTTTCAAATGATGATAAAATAATTATTTTTAATTTATATTTATTATTTTCTCACTTTTTATTAATATTTTGTTTTAAATAATAAATCAATAGTTTATAAGAATAATTTTATAAAATTATATATTTTTTATTTATTATATTATTTTATTATGTATAAAAGTGTCAAATTTGACACTTCATTTAGAATAAAGAGTGTATAACATTTTAATTGCAGACGATTACTTACAATTGTGTATTTTATTAAATAAAATGTTTATATAGTATTTTGTTTTCTGTAAGTTAATGAGTTTTTTATTTTGATCCTTGAATCTTTTTTATTTTTTAATTTTGAAATTACTATATGTTTTTTTTTTGGTGTTAGTCCCTAACATCAAAGAAAAGCATATGTGGTTAACGTTGTTGACTTGACTTTTGTTTTTTTTAATTTTTATGCTGACACTTATTATTACACGTGGAAATTCAACATGAGTGTTATTAAAAGGAAAATTGATTTCATTTTGCAACTTTTTCTTCTCCTTCTCTCTCTCTCTCTCTCTCTCTCTCTCTCTCTCTCTCTCTCTCTCTCTCTCTCTCTCTTTCTCTCTCTCTCTCTCTTTCTCTCTCTCTTCATTATCGTTACCTTCTTCTTCATTTACACATACATCTATTCATCAATGTCTTCTCCCTCAACTGCTAACTTTAATCCGTTTTAAACCCCAATATGTGGTTGCAATAGATAAATGAAACTGTTCATCTCAAACTCACTTGAAAACCCTAAATGGGGATATTATAAATGTCAAAATTCTGGGTTAATGTCAAGTTGCAAGTTGTTCGTATGGGATGATGAACTTGAACGAAACACATCAAGTGAACCCAAAAATTCAAGTGGATGCAATTGCTCAAAGGTTGTGAATGATTTAGGTTACATTGTTAAGGAGCCTGAGTTAAGAAAAAATAGAAGATGAAGATGAAGTTGGAAAACGAAAGGAGAAAAGCCAATTACTTCAAGTTGTTGTTGATTTGTGTCATGGGGTTTCTTCATTACTTACCAGAAATGGTAGTGATTCTCATTTGAATGTGTTTGTAATTTATTTTTGTTTTTCGTTCCTGTAACAAGCACTCTTTATGAATTCCATCATTGTTTCTATCTGTAATGCTTAAATAATGAATGAATATGATGTTTTGATTTGGGTCCCTATATGTTTGTGATTTTATTGTTTTCATCCTTGCTTTTTAATGAACTAAAATAAGATACGAGGTAAAAGGCATAACAAAGGTACAAAAAACATACAAAGTATTACTAAACCATGATGATGGTTAATGTATCCAAAATACATAAAGCCAAAACGCATATGATAAATAAACAAAAATACATCATATACCAAGGCCGTGTCTCCAAATTTTTCATTACTCAAAATACAACATAACAGAAATACATAAAGCAACAAAAACGCATAACAAAAATACATCACACAATTTCATTCTCAATATTAAACCATATGAAAGTTCACTAATGTCTACAATGTCAATGGTTGTGTTAGGTAACTTCCTTCTCCCTTGAACTTTTTGCATTTAAGAACCATTGTTATATCATTTCTCCTCAACTCCAATTTCCTTGCCCCTTTTTATCTGGCTTTCTTTTTCTACAAAGATACAATCATAACACAAGCATTAGAATACATGCAATAAACCCAATTAAAACTAATAAACTGAATTAGTTTAAGTAACTCAACTGGATTAGGATTGGTTGGATCAGTTGCAGACACAGTTACCTGAGGAACATGTTCAACATTTGGAACAGATGCAGGCAAAATTAAAAACTCTCAAACCTTGGTTGTATTGTTGCTCCAACCCTTCTCACATTAATTTTGCAATTTTTTCCTGAATTTACACTCCTTAATTCAGCAGAATATCTCCACAACAGGGTATATTGTTTGACTACATCACCTTTAACCAAAGCTTTTGCAATTTTCTTTGCCTTCCATGCCCTATCCATAGTTATACCAATAGAGAAATTACTCCCAATGTCAAAAACAATATCACAAATCTTGATTCCATCATAAGATGCCATCATAGCCACCACAATCTTAGAAATCCACTTGGAATTAGTGTCGATCTCATCATTAACACCACTAATGAACCAACAATATCTTCACTGATTCAATTAGTGTCCATCTCATCATTAACACCACTAGATGAACCTGCAATATCTTCACTGATTCTTAGTTTCTTTGAAGTATTCTTGTACTTCCTTGCTATTTGTTTGACCCTTTTTCTTTTTCCCTCAGATTGTTTATCAATTAAATCAAAGCCATCATCCAACCCAAGAGCCCTCTTATCCTCACTATCATTAAATGATATACCATTAGCTTCAAAGTCACACTATCTTCACTATCATCACTATCCTCGTGTTCATTGTAACACCATAAACTCCAAAACTTATAGTATAAAAATTACACGACAATTTAAGGTGTCATCAAAGACAAACCTCTAATGATTTAACAATTAACAAAACATTGCAACGGAAATACTAACGTTAATTAACACATGTCATCAACACGTCTCAAACTTCCAATTAAATAAAATATTCCCAAAAACAAGGGTTCTCATAAGCTACTCTTTACAAGTCCAACATAAAATCAATTAAAGGTTTAGACTCCAACAAAACATAATAATCAAATAGCATTTCCGACCCCAATATTACAGAATCAGGGCAAGACTTCTAACAACAAAAACTAAAGAAGTAACTCCTTGAGCTAACTTCCACTTACTACAACAAACTATACTCCTGAATATCTCCAAGATGTCCATGGTGGACAACATCAAAACAAAGGGGGTGAGAATACATTCAAATAAGAAATGGTGCATAAACAATCAGAGTAGATTCACTACATCACAAATCATGCACATATCAACAATACATCACCAAACATGTATTCGAAATTTACCCATATCATAATCTTATGCATATATTTATGAAATGTAACTCACAACAACATCATCAACTCATATGCATATGGTACCAATCTCAACAATGCTTCTTATTATGAACCTGGTTTCATTAGGCAAGCCTCGAGCCCCAACATCGAGCTCCAAACCAACATCAAGCTTGAGACAATTACCGGTCCCAACATCTGAACCTGCAATCACCTTTTTCACAATAACGACATATGATGCCACAGTTCACAACTTTGAAATTATTCTCGCATTTGCACAATCCACATTCTTCTTCTTGGAAACAACACACAACTTTGAAGTTATTCTCTCATTTGCACAATCCACATTCTCCTTCTTGTGAATCTCCTTCTCCTCAATGCCACTGCCACTGTTCTTGTTAACATACCGATGAGGAACACATTTCCACACCCAATAAGCAGCATCCTTCAAGCAAGATAATTGAGGTATCCAACCCTTCAAACCAACACCAGAAATATTATCCTCGTCACTGCACACTTGAGCATCATTACACGAAGGAAGCATGGATTTTAGACTATTACATTTTAATATGAACTCTTCCTTTTCTCCAACACGCATCGCAAGTGAAATAAAATGAAGATTTGATCCTTTTTTCACTTTCCTGCTTATGAGTTTTTCATCACAGATAATTTTCTGAAGTTCTACAGCATTTGGCCACCATTGTTCTAGGCCATGAGCTGCAAGAAATTTCAGTTGTTCCTTCGAGAAAATAAGCAATTTCAGAGTAATTTGGCTGTCTTCAGGATCCATATTCTCCTTTCCAACCATCTTCTCTTCGGCGCCAACACACATGAGAGGAATCCATTTGAACACCCAATAACCGGTATCCTTCAAGCCAGATAATGAGGGTATCCAACCCACCAAACCTATACCTGAACTCACTTCTCCATCATTGTTGATTTGAGCTTTACCACTTCTTTGACGAGGCACGCATTTAAGTATACTCCAAACATAATCCGAGGCTTCTCTAATATTTATGCAACTAGTGGCTAATGAAACATACTGTGGATAATAGAAAAGTACTACCTGAGAAATTGTACCAGTGTTCAAAGATTTTAGTTGCATGCTTGTGACTTTGTTATCGTGGTTACCGTCATTTGACCACCATTGTTTCAGGCCATGAGCCTCAAGAAATTTCTGGTCTTCCATTGAGACAACAAACAACTTGGCTTCATTTTGCTCAATTGTAGGATCTACATTCTCCACATTGGCGATCTCCTCTTTTGTTCCATGGGTAATATAAAAGTAACTGATCCAATCATTCTTGTTAACGTAAATATGAGGAACCCATTTTCTTGTTCCTAAACCAGCATCCATAAAGCACGATAACCGAGGTATCATCTTCTTCAATCGTTTAATGTAAGTCTCGTCCGCACTGTTGCTGACTTGAGCCTCGGTACCTGAAGGAAGCATATATTTGATTCCATTCCAAACATACTCAGCCTTTTCTCCGATATTTCCAAGACTAATAGCAAGCGAAACCGCTGGAGGATTAAATACATGTGTTTCCACATTAATCCTTTCCTTTGCCAATTCCTTTCCCACCTGAAGACCGAATCCAGCCCCTAACGAATGCCCTGCAATGCATACATTTCTGCTTCCATAGGTTTCAGAAACCGATTTTACCGCATCCATAGCTACTTTAAACCTCACAGAGTCCTTCAAGCTTTCCCAAGCAACAAAACGGAAATCATCTTCAAAATCTCTTCGCACTGTAGGGACTCTTATCAATGTTCCTCTGAGTGCTAAAACGGCTCTCGGGGCACCAATTGGTTTAAATGGCTTGAACTCAGACATTGCGGCGAACCGATCCCACTCAAATATTGCACCAAAAATGGATCCATCTCTTTCGTCAATCAATATTTGTGTAGGCTTATAGTTGAAGGGAATCCAAAATTCCGAAGCTAGAGAATTATCTTGAGTTCTGTTCTCTTGTCTATCAAGCTCGAGCAAGTACACAGCCTGTACAAGGCTTGCAATGGCTCTTCGTTTATAATTTGCGTCCTTCCTATTTACAACAATATAATCATCAACAACCATTGCTTGAAAACAGTAACAGTCCCTTTCCTTATGTGAGAAACAGTAGATTAAAAAAAGCATGGAAAGTGGAAACCCATTTGGTAAAGTTTTATACACATTAAATACAAGCAACTCATAAATAATAGCAACATCATAAGAAACTTGAAGAAGAAATCATATGCATGCAATGAAACTAGTGTTGGTATGGCATGATTCTAACAAATGATTCAGTTGTAAAGGTACTTTACCATTGAGAATCGATCAAGTTCCTCCAATCAAAGCTACGAGGAGGATCGGACCCTTTCTCCACAACCTGGGTTGCCATGAATCAATGTAGCAAAAGGTTCCAATTTCCTATGCGATGAGGGACTATATACTGAACAAACTTCCTACAATTAAAAGAGTGTTTCTTCGAGGAAACCCAACGGATTAATAATATGATGCTTTTTATTTCTAATTGTAGACCCACTTTCTTTATTAATTTTTATGTTTGTTTTAGCAAATAGAAGTTGATAAAAGTCTTGTAAGAAAATCTACAAGGGAGAAGATATGGTGACACATTTTTTCACACCTACACGATATTTACTAGTATCTATAAAATCTACTAGTTTTATTTATTTTTCTTTACTTTAGCCTATTTCTTTACGGTAGAATACGCCGTTGTGTGTAGGGATGACAACGAGTTGGATCGGGTGTGAATTTCACATTATTCAAACCCGCATCTAAAAGTACCATCTGAACTCGAACCCGAACTCAAAGACTATTTGGATGGCAAAATAACACCCACGCCCACATCCGTTGGGTTTGGTTTTTTTCACCAAAATCCGAACCTGCAGCAAAAATTCAAAAAATATATATATATATATATATATGGGAAGAGATCATTTAACACCGGTGTCAAAATATTAACTTTGACACCAAATCATACCTTTTATTATTATCTATTCAATGACTAAGATATATTCACTTAAAACTAACACATGAGCGTTTTAAGGGATTTTTTCTTAGCCATTGAATGAATAACAATAAAGGGGTAGGATTTGGTGTAAAAGTTAATATTTTGACACCAGTGTCAAATGATCCCCTCCCTATATATATATATATATATATATATATATATATATATAGGAGGAGATTATTTGACACCGGTGTCAAAATATTAACTTTGACACCAAATTGTACCCCTTTATTATTTTTCATTTAATGGCTAAGATAAATTCCCTTAAAAAACTCATGTGTTAGTTTTAAGTGAATATATCTTAACCTTTGAATTAATAATAATAAACGGTTAGGATTTGGTGTCAAAGTTAATATTTTGACACCGGTGTCAAATGATCCTGTCCCTATATATATATATGGTTAAATATGTATAAGGTCCCTGAAAATAACCCAACATTCAAGTTTGGTCCCTATAAATATTTTCTTCAATGTTTCGTCCTCCTAAAGTTTTTCGTTTGTAACTGTAGTCCTTCCCGTTAATTTTTACTAACGGTGGCTTATGTGGCATGCCATGTATGCCACGTGGCAATTGTTTCACTTTTAATTTTTTTTTTTATATTTGTATCATATTTGAATCTAGGAATGGTAGTTAATTTGCAGCTACTTTCTAGCTAATTCCTAACTAATCTCTAGCTAATTTAAACACAACATTTTTGTAGCTAATTCATAGCTAATCTCTAGCTACAAAGCTTCTCAAATTAAGGAAAAAAACTATACAAAAAAGGAAGAAAAAAAACTATACACTTAAAAATAGAATGTTCAACATTTGAAGCTCTTTTCAAAACTGATTTTACAATCATCAACTACAAATTAAAATCTAAACAAGCATTCATTCATCAGATTATACTATAAAAAAAACTTAAGCCTTAAAAGCTAGAACAATGTTGAACTAGCATAATAACAAAATCATTGCTTTTAGTTCAAAAACTAACAATCACTTAACTAAAGTTGTCATAGTGAACTGTAACTCTGTTCCAGAATTTTAACCATGCCATGTAAACTTTGTAGCATAAAACTATCCATCCAATCAGATACGGTGTGAATGCTGTTGGAGGCTGAGAATATCCATGGTTGGTATATAAAATTCCTTGTGTCAATTTACAACTTAATGCTATGGTATGGAGCTAAAACATCATCTCTACCATCAACTTCAGAGCTGACAAAGTCTTGATAGAGAAAACCAATAGATATATAAATGTTATACTCATGAACAAAAATGTTCAAAGCAAAAATTCTAAAGTGAATCACTTTGATAGGTGGTGCACACAACATTATCCTGTCAAGAAACCGATAAATATAATATTTATTTCTATAAAATCTACAAATATCTGCATTGTACGAGCAACCTAGTGTTTAAGAGAAATGATGTTATTTATATCCCATAGTCACACCAACTCAGAATTACATTACACTCCCACAATTCAGAGTTACACACAAGCACACAATTGAATAATGTAGCTATGAAATCATAATGCATAGTAAAGAAACAATAAAAGCACATTATCGTCATTATCCTTGACGATATTTTCCAAATCACAGATAAGTCGTGCATGCTATCCCAAATGCACATATTCAAAATTGGAAAGACAAAGGGACTTAAGACATTTATAAGCGTTCAAAGTTAAGGAGTAGTAGCTAAAAATCAAGTAAGCCAAACATTTCCACACCTCCTGCCAGTGCAACCTCTGTACTACACTTGTCATCAGCGGCTAAATTAGCCAATGCACCAGCTGCACGTTCTTGAAAAGAAGAAAAAATCCTTGTAAAACGGAAACTTCTGTTAGTTAACTTGATCAAGGCTATGAGAGCAGCTTCTTGCTCATTCCCTGATGTTGTTTCAATGAACTTGTTGATGAATAGAGACTAGATTATCACTTTCTTTAATATAATCCTGCAATAAATAGAACATTTGTAAAATTAATTGATTAGTGTGTTTTCAGCAACAATCGACAAAGCACGATTAATGCTAGGAACAGTATGACATGATAAACAAAATTTCATGATAAAGTGGAAGAGGTTCTTTTAGAATACTTCACTACATTTAGGAGAATGCATATAATCAAATTTTTACATAATTGCTTAGTGGCCACAAATCGTAGAAAAATAGCATTCTCCTAACAGTCAGAGAAAATGTTATTGTCAATCTTATACATGAAGGATAGAGAGATTCAGAAAAACAAGGCTACAGGTAAGATCAGTACTACAACCAGACAGTAAATACAAATGCTTACTCATTATCAAAGTCATCAAATCTAGCAAAGCAAACAAAATGGGTTGGCTATTTAAACACTCTCAATATTATCAACAAACCTGAACTTGCAACTCAATCTCTTTCTTTGTTGCTGGCTGCAAAGGAACACATCAAGACAACGTACTGATGTGTGAGAACTAAATAATCAAAATTAAGAAAACTACAGGCCACATTAAAAACAATATACTTCAATTACTAAGTCTACATCCATCTAACAGGACCTTTTGATTCAGTTCAATATCAGTAAGGAAATTGCACTAACCTATCTATTTTAATAGATTAACTAACTAATTGGATCAAATACCAGCCTGAATCAAAAGCCACAGTTTAGTATTGTGATAGTTTATGTCAACTAGCAAAGAGTCTTTTTAACTCTTTTGCTCTATTTACCTATGGAAAGATTGTTCCGAATCGAGATTGTTGCACTATAACAACACAGACATCACAAAAGACTTATTACAAAGTATTTTCAACAAGCCCTCTTCAGTTTCAGCATTTTCAATTTTCTGTAATACATCATCCCTAGTGATAGACACATCAACAAGCCCTTCTTCAATTGGTCTAAATGGCTTGAACTCAGACATTGCGGCGAACCGATCCCACTCAAATATTGCACCAAAAATGGATCCATCTCTTTGATCAATCAATATTTGTGTAGGCTTATAGTTGAAGGGAATCCAAAATTCCAAAGCTAGAGAATTATCTTGAGTTGTGTTCTCTTGTCTATCGAGCTCGAGCAAGTACGCCTGTACAAGATTTGTGTAAGGCTCTTCGTTTATAACTTGCGTCCTTCCTGTTTGCAACAATATAATCATCAACAACCATTGCTTTAAAACAGTAACAGTCTTTTTCCTTCTGTGAGAAAAGTAGATTAAAAAAAACATGGAAACCCGTTTGGTAAAGTTTTATAGAAATTTGATACAAACAACTCATAAATAATAGCAGCATCATAAAAAACTTTAAGAAGAAATCATATGCATGCAATGAAACTAGTGTTGGTATGTTATGATTGTAACAAATGATTCAGTTGTAAAGGTACTTTACCATTGAGATTCGGTCAAGTTCCTCCAATCAAAGTTACGAGGAGGATCAGACCCTTTCTCCACAACCTGGTTTGCCATGAATCAATGTAGCAAAGATTTCCAATTTCCTATGCAATGAGTGACTATATACTGAACAAACTTCGATTAAGTCTTTCTTTGAGGAAACTCAACGGATGATAATATTACGCTTTTTATTTCTAATTGTAACTCACTTTTTATGTTATATTTTTAGTTTTTCTATAAGACTTTTAATTCACTTTTATCTGTATTAACACTTTTTCAACATTACATTATCACTTTAATTTTTGTATTTCAATTGTGTCTTCTAAATAATATTAATGATCTCTCTTCCATTTATTATATCTTTCTTTCCATTTATTATATCTTTCTTTTATATGTGTGATATTTTTTCAATATCTCATTTCTTTTTAAATGTTCTATTCTTTATAGTTGAAATAAATTGAGTTCTTAAATACTCTATTTTATATCATTTGGAACATGTAGATTAATTATTGAATTCATATGAGAGTAATTATTACTCTATTCAATTGACCTTTATTAATTTATACTCCCTCCGTCTCAAAATAAAAGTCTTTTAAGGTTGTTTCACATAAATTAAGAAAAATAATGATTGACTAATTAAATATAACAATTTTACAAAATTACCCTTAATTGTCATTGGTTGTCATAAAGGTGTAATGTGATGTATTGTCTTAAAAGTTGTGTAGATAATAATTATTAGGGGTAAAATTGGTAAAAATTAATAATTGTTGCATTGAAAACCTAAAAAGACTTTTATTTTGAGACAAAAATTTTTGGCTAAAAAGACTCTTATTTTGAGACAGAGGGAGTACAAGAAAGAACATTTTGATATCATTAATAAAT
This sequence comes from Lathyrus tuberosus, assembly GCA_022829125.1. NCBI lineage: Eukaryota > Viridiplantae > Streptophyta > Magnoliopsida > Fabales > Fabaceae > Lathyrus > Lathyrus tuberosus. The sequence goes on along the minus strand of JALAZF010000338.1, from coordinate 5,678,242 downwards.
GATCATTGTTCAATAGAGGACAAAAGTTCAACTTAGATATAATTTGCGTCCTTCCTGTTTATAATCATCAACAACCATTGCTTGAAAACTTACTGTATAATAAGTTTTGTTTAAGTAACAGTGCTTTTCCTTATGTGAGAAACAGTGGATTAAAAAAAACATGGAAACCCATTTGGTAAAGTTTTATACACATTTTATGCAAATAACTCATAAATAATAGCAACCTCATAAAAATATTGAAGAAGAAATCACATGCATGTAATGAAACTAGTGTTGGTATGGAATGATTCTAACAAATGATTCAGTTGTAAAAGTGTAATTTACCATTGAGAATTGATCAAGTTCCTCCAATCAAAGCTACGAGGAGGATCAGACCCTTTCTCCACAACCTGGTTTGCCATGAATCAATGTAGCCAAAGGGTCCAATTTCCTATGCGATGAGTGACTAACAAACTTCCTTCAATTAAAAAGAGTGTTTCTTCGAGGAAACTCAACGGATTAATAATATTATGCTTTTTATTTCTAATTGTAGACTCACTTTCTTTATTAATTTTTGGCTTAAATAATGATTTAGTCCATGTAAGTTGGTGAGATTTTGGTTTTAGTTCCTGAATTTTTTTTTTTCGGTCCAAGTTTTTATATGTTCTATTCCTTTTGGTAATAGTCTCTCACGTCAATGGAACGTTTAAAAAATGCCTAGTTGACAAACGGTGCTGAGTTGAAATATTGTTTAATGATTTCTTTATTTAATTGTGTAACACACGTGGAAATGGTAATTCAGCTTTAAATTAAGAGGGACCAAAACCAAAAATTTTAGAAGTTGTCTTCTTCCTTCTTCTACACTTGTATCAGTTCTGTTCTTCTTCGACCCACTTCCTTCAACATCCATGACGTCATTTTCTTCTGCGAATTCTCATCATGGCCAAGCACCGGTGTGTGGTTGCAATAGAAGCATGAAAATGTTTATGTCAAATTCAATGGAAAACCCTAAAAGACGATTTTAGAAGTGTCAAAATTCAGGATTAATGTCCGGTTGCAAGTTGTTTATTTGGGACGATGAGCTTGAAAGAAATCCAGCTAGTGATGTTAGATGTTTTGGTGGTTGCAACTGCTCTGAAGCATTGAAGGATATTGGGGTCATGGTCAAGGCGATTGAAGCTGGTAAAAAAACGAAGATGAAGATCAAGCTGGAGAAGGAGAAGAGAAAAGTGACTCTGTTGAAGATTGTTTTGGTTGTTTCATGGGGGATTTTTTGTGGTTATCTGAAATGGTGAATGCAGTTGTATCTGCTGTTGATGTTATTTTGAATTAAGTCCTTGTAACATTAATGTATTTTGGAATTGGTCCCTGTACCATATTTTGAATGAAAAACATGTTGTTGTTTTGTTCATAAAACTTTATGCGATTATATTGTTCAGTATAAGTATTCAATTAAGATGATAAGTGCTTTTTCAGTATTACTTAAACCATAGCTTTATATTTAAAGGCATAACAAAATACATGTCTTAAGTCAATACAATATACTTAAAGTCTTAACAAAATATCATCTTAAGCCCATACATACTCAAAGTCATAATAAAATACATTCTTAAGTCATAATACATAAAGGCTTTAACAACAAGTTGTAAGCCAAAGCAGTACAACATAATTCAAAACAGTTGCTTGTCTAATACTTCCATGGTTGGTCTTTGCTACTTCCCTCTCCCTTAAGCTTTTTGCATTGTAATATCCTTCTTCTGTCACTTCTCCTCAGTTCCAACCTTATTCTGTCACTTCTCCTCAGTTCCAACTTCCTTGACACCTTCTGTCTGGGTTGTTTGGCCTACAAAGTCACATTAAAAAACACACACAATCAGAGAAATATCAGCAGACCAAACAACATAGACAACATGCCCTCTCTTGTATCTGTTGTTGATGTTATTTTGAATTAAGTCCTTGTAACATTAATGTATTTTGGAATTGGTCCCTGTACCATATTTTGAATGAAAAACATGTTTTTGTTTTGTTCATAAAACTTTATGCGATTATATTGTTCAGTATAAGTATTCAATTAAGATGATAAGTGCTTTTTCAGTATTTCAAGGCGTGTAAAAACAGCTTTCCAAGAAACAAGTTTCAATGACATAGGAAGTGTCGTAGAGTGGGCGGTTGTGTTTTTCCAAGGGTGATATCACGTCTTTCAACGTCTTACTTCTTGAATATGGAATCTTGTTTTTCCAAGGGTTTGTTCCTTATAAGATTGCGGCCATCTTGCTCCTTTGTATATGACATGCGCAATACTCCAACATGAGCACCTCCTCAAAAAACTCTGTGGCCAAGAAGGTGGCCGAGAAAGTGAAGAAGGACGGTCCAAATGTTGCAACATCAGCTGTATGGGTGTTAATGATTAGCATCAGCTGTTTTGATTATCCCCTTGTATGGGTGTTAATGATTAGTTACATTATCCCATTGTATGGTTGTTGTTTTGTTGTTGTTTTGATTATCCCCTTGTTTTGTTGTTGTTGTTGTTGTTTTGTTGTTGTTTTGATTATCCCCTTGTATGGGTGTTAATGATTAGCATCATCAATGCCTGTCTCAGCTTGAACATTAGTTACATTTTCCTCACGAACTGTGTCAGCATCTACATTAACAGAAACGGCATGATCCATAGTAGATCTCAGCTTCAGCATTAGTTACATTTTCCTCACCAACTGCATCACCTTCAACATTACTTACATTTGCCTCATCAACTGTGTCAGCTTCAACATTATCAGTGATTATAAATCTTACCTAACGCCAGTCTCAACATAGTGTTCATAAATCTTACCAGTTTCAACATAGTGTTCATAAATCTTACCAGCATCAACATCACTAACATGCCAAAAATAATTGATTTTCAAGTTTGCAAACATCATTAACAATACCGGTTGCTTCAAACTTTCCCCCATAATGTAAGTTCACAATAAACGACATACCTGGAAGATTCTTACTTGGAAGTTCAAATGCAGCCGGACAACCACCGTTGAGCTTACCTGAACTATCAATGAATGGAAGAGACAAACTTGGAAATGGAAAAGTCAAGCCCTAATTCCTAATTTACAGGGACTTAAAACAAAATATGGTAATCAGAATTAGATGACATGTCATGGGGGGAAGTTTAAAAGAAATAAATAAAATAAATAAATAAATAAAAGAAATAAAAGAAATGAAAAAAAATATTACACATCACCACCGTCTGCCAAATCACCTATTTTTTAACGGAAGAGTAACAGCAGGGACTAACGCCAAAAGGAATAGAACATATAGGGACTTGGACCAAAAAAAAAAAAAGATTCAGGGACTAAAATCAAAATCTCGCTAACTTACAGGGACTAAATCATTATTTAAGCCTTAAATTTTTTTGTTTTACCAAATAGAAGTTGATAAAAGTCTTATAAGAAAATCTACAAAGGAAAAGATAGGGTGACACCTTTTTTCACAACTAGAATATATTAGTAGTATCTATAAAATATTTTTCTTTACTTTAGCCTATTTTGATTTCCGTGCAAATATTTTGCCTATTGTTATTACCGTATTCTACGGTGTAATATATATATATATATATATATATATATATATATATATATATATATATATATATATATATATATATATATACACACACACACACACACACTAGTAAGATATTCGTGCTTCCTCACGGGTAAAATTATTTGATACGATATAAAAGATATTTAAATGTATATATATGTTTGGTATGATATAAAATGTATTTATATACATATCTAAATATGAAATTAGATTTTTATCTTAAAATAAACAATGATTATATAAATTCAATTGTATTAAAATACAAAGAGAAAAAAAGAGACTCGTCAGATAAAAAATAATATTTAATATTTGAAAATAAGGATTTTACCTTTAAAATTAAGGTAATTATTGATTAAAATAAAATATGTATTGTGCTGATAGTGACCCGTGAAATAGAAAGTGATCATACCTGATCAGAATGGATGACTGTGGTCAGCAACGTCATGAGATCAGGAACTCCGGTAGTGATGGAACGACGGAGGGGGGAGGGGGTGTACTTGCAAGGTACTCCGATGCCAAAGTCAGGAAAAGGGAGTAGGCAAGTACAAGAAATAGGTATGAGAGTAAGAATGTGTTATAACCTGACCCTCTCAAGTGAGAGGGTATTTATAGACTGCCCCCAGCGCGGGGCCAACGGTCACCTGCATTGGGCAGAATTACAAGGCCCAATACAAGTAACTGCCAGGACTTATGTGGCGTAGGGAAGACCAACACGTGGTCTTCGCCTTGGGGTAACGGTCCCGAGATCTCCGGAAGGTGGGCAGACCGATTCCTTCGGAGATGGGAGGTTACAAGATGACGTGTCCTCGCAGGGAGGAGCACGTGGAGGTCGAGGAGAGATGTGCTCCACAAGGCTCAAAGCCTCTGCTCGACGATATCTGTTCAGTGAGCCCGACACTGTTGAAGGTTGGCACATGCTCGACACTGGACAAATGTGGGCCTTGTTGGGCCATCTCAGATCATTGGGTTGGGCATGCCCGACTGGTGGGAGTGACTGACCCAACTTCCGACCGAATTAGTATTCGGTTTTCGGGTTCGGGTTGCGTCGGGTTTGGGTATAAGAATCGGGTAAACATGGGTTTAGTTATTAATTGGGCTACATCAATTTTAAGGCCCAAATTAAAAAAAAATTAATTTTTAAAAATCTTTTTAAGTGTTTACCCTTATTGAGTCTGTTCAGAATTTTAATCAATATTAAAAATTAAAACTGAACTTTACTTTTTAAAAATTATAACATTAGATTATTTTTATTTAAAAAACAAGATTATTTTATAACTTGAATTAATTTTGACCTATTTTATAATCTACATTTCAAATACAAAATCAATTAAATAATCAAAATACAATATCAAATAATATTTACATTTTTTGAGGAGATATTAAATCTAGGCTTAAATAGTGTTTTCGTCCCTGTAAGTTAGCGAGTTTTTGGTTTTCGTTTATGCAATTTTTTTTTTGCTTTTAGTCCCTATATCTTACTTTTTGCTTGCTGTTTAGTCCCTAAAGCCAAAATCCGTAGGAAAATCCGAAGGTTTCCTGCGGTTTTGGTTTTAAGGACTAAAACGAACGCGAATGTGAAATATAGGGACTAAAACAAAAAAAATTACAGGGACAAAAACCAAAAACACGCTAACTTACAGGGACGAAAACACTATTTAAGCCTTAAATCTATATAAAAAGATACTAAATAAGCCAAATACAAAACCCAATAAATTAACTATAATACACAATTAAATAAAATTTAAAATAAAACTAAAACAATATCCTTCTCATTGTTTGTCTCTGGCTTTGCCTCTACATCCAAACGAAGAAAAGTTTAAAAAGTGGAGAATTCCATGAAACAACAGGAAAGTCTGAAAAGATAAACAAAATCCAAAATATTAGCAAACAATTACAATATGATGAAATTATTGTAACACCCCAAAATTTTCCTTCTTGTTTTTAGCTAACTGGCTTATGTTTCTTTGCATTTCTTGCATTAGCATTTGTGCATAGCATTGGTTCTTAACATGGGATCAAGGTACTGGTTCATCTCAAAGGAGTCTCAAGCCTCAAGATGGTTTGGGGGGTTCATCATATTCTCATAAGATCAAGATTGGCAAGAGATTTCAAGTGAACCACATTCTCCTAATCAGATGGTCCAAATTAGGGTTTTGGTTCCAAAAGGGTTCTTGATGGGTTTTGCTTGTTCAAATACATTCTCATGAGGTTCTACATGCTTACAAGCACTCATGGAGGAAGACTTGGCTAGTGATTCATTGTGGAAGATGTTCAGTGGATCAGTTACTTGTGAAGTAAGCAAAAGTCAACAGTTCAAAAGGAAAGTCAACCATGGGTTTTCAAGGGTCCAAATCATGTTTCCCAAGTCCATGTACCTTTATTTGGTCAAGGAATAGCATGGATGACATCATTCTTCAAGAATCAAGAGTTTGTGCAAAAGTTGCTAAATTTGGAAAATGACCTATAATTAGAACTTTCCATTTTTGGCAGTTTTTCCACCACATTCAACTTGACTTTTCATCATCAAGGAAGCCTCAAATGAATTTTCCTCCAACGTGAAAGTTGGAGATCTTTCTCGCCCATTTCCAAAAAGTACTAGTTTGCCTCCATATCATTTGTAGAACTCAAGTTATGGCTAAGGCAAGGCAAAGTGTTTTTAGGGTTCTTCATATGTACCAATTTTTCCACCATTTGCATTTTGGTTCCAATTGACTTGTAATGACCTCTAATGCTTCAAGTCACATTACAACATCCAAGTACACTCCATGAGGATCATTTTTGACCCTTGAACCAAGTGGATACGTGCCATGTTTCTCACTTATTTCACAAGTAAACAATTTGCAAATTGATTCATATCTCACAAATTAAACCATTTCAAAGCCCAAATCCAATTCAGGTGTGATTAGCAAATGAAATGTGAGTGATTCATCATGAAAGGCTTGCTCATGCACGTGTGAATCAAGTGGTACAACACAAAGTGAAAATTTGCATAAACCACTCAAAACTCATTAACCAAGGGATTAATCAAATTTTAATCATGATCAGAGGTCTAATGAGGTGTATATAAGCTAACTCACACGCACAAAGCTAGGTCATGCACCCTCATTTGCTCAGAACCCATTTTCACCTCCAAACTTTTCTCTCTTCGAATCTTTCTTCTCTTGAGGATTTTTGAAGTTTTCTTTGCACATTATTGATCAGCACACTCCATAGAACAAGAATCATCCATCATTTGAAGCTCTGAGCAAGGTTTTCATCAAGTTGATTTCAAGAGAGTTCAAGTTCAAAATCCTAGATCTACCCAGATTCAAGTCTCTATTTGCATTTATTTTGCAAATAGAGCTCAAAAGAGGAAGATCTGCAGCTTTTGGAAGGAGTTCTTGGTAATTCGAGCTCTGCAACTTTCAGGTAAGCTTACTTTTCACCATTATAGAACTTGATTTTATTGTGTGCATAATGATCTGTGATGTGTACTGAGCATGCTAATGTATTTTGTTTTGAGTTTGGACGTGTAACATGTGTGTATTTTGAGTTTGAAAGTTGTGGATCCAAACTTATTCTGTTCGATTTGGCTTGTGTGTTAGTTGTTTGTGAAAAATAATTGCATATATGAGATCCTTGTTGAATTCTGGTCAAGATAGTATACTTGTTTGCAATTTCTGGAGATTTTTGATGTGCAGGTTGCCGGAGGAGACGACCGGAGGTAGGGCTCCGGCGTCTGGATTTTGTTTTAGGCCGGTGAGGTTTCATTGGAGAAGACATAATCTGGACCGTTGGTGGTCCAGATCTGAGGGCTCACGTGTTGCCAAGTCATTTAAAATCACCTTTTATTTTAGTAATTGCGTGTTTACATTCCATGTTTGTTATCATGTGCATCAAATCTGAGCCACTTATCATGATTGACTTGTTGATTGGTTGACTTGATCTTGCATGTTGATTTGATCTGACGTTTCTCTTTGTGCCAACGCATTAAAATGCCATATGCTATTCACGTGTTTGCTTTTTAATTTCTGAATGGTGTGGATGTGTGCGCGTGTATCATTGGTATCATGAACCTTTAATCCTGGCCTTCCATTTTGTTTACCTTGTGATTTTGTTGACTGCATGTGAAGCGTTTGATTGATCCAATGGTTTATGTGAGTCCAGATGGTTGACTGGGTCCATGTGTTTTTTTGTTTGGTGCGCTGATGGATTGTTTGATTTGGGCTTGCTGTTCCCACCCCCCTGTTCAGCCCATTTTATATTTTTCAACGTGTAATTTGCTTGTGTTGCACCCCTGGCTTCATTTTATTTTATTTAATTGTTGCATTTTGATTTTGATTTTTTAAAAATAGTTTGATGCATCCAAAAATCCCAAAACAAATCATGAAGCATATTTAGGGTTTTATAAAATTTTGGAAAATTTTATTTTCCATTTTTATTTTATTTTGTGCCTCTGAATTAATTGTTTAATTAATTTCTTTTTGGATTGTTTCATATATACACACCCTGCCATGTTGATTTTTGTTCTCATCATCTATACATGATTTGCATCTCATTCTTTTTGCATTTGTTAGAGGACATGTTGAGGTTCCTAAAAATATTTTTCTCATATTTTTAAACTCTTTGCATATTGCATTTTAGTCCCTCTCCTTTGCATATTGGTTCATGGTTCCTATGTGATCTTTGCTTAATTGTTTGAGGTACTTAAACTTTGAATTTTTGTGAGATATTTTGACATGTGATTGGCTTCTGACTTAGGTCATTTGAGTTTTAATTTCACAATTTTGGAATGTCATTTGATATATGTTTGCTTATTGGTGCTTAAATGACTTATGCATGACTATATCTTGACACCTCTTTACACAAGTTGTTTTGCCATGCCTAATTGATTGAGTTTCTTTGCGATTCTTTGCATGAACTTTTGGTATGATGTTTACCCCTGGTTGAGGTCCCTTGTGACCAAATTTTGCAATTTTTGGATCATGTTTGGGTATGTTTTAAGGGCTTGAACTTTGAGTTTCCATTTGTGGATTACTTTGGTGCATGTCTTGAAGGTGTTGCTTGATGTTTGGACTTGTATGACTTGAGTTTGGTTTTGATATGATATTGATGCATATGCTACTGCCCCTTGAGTTCCTTACTTGGTTTTCATTTCACTTGAGCATAGTTAAATGCATTTGGTTTGAATTGTATGATGAATATCATTACCTTTCCTTTTGTGGACTTCTTTGGATCATAATGCTTCATGATATGAATCATTTTTGAATATGTGAATTGTTGATGATAATATGATCTTGATTCTGACTTGCTTTCATCTTCATCTTATCTTTCTCATTCCATTTTGATATGAAGTCCATGTATGCTTAATTGTGCATTCCATACAAGTATGCTTGCCTTTTTTCATGATTATCTTTGCATGCTTACTTGAGATTATTTTGCATTGATCCTTGAAACATTTTTGATGATTTGAGTTGGACATTTATGATGTGATGTGCTTGCTGCCATTTATTGTATCTCATCTTCTCCTTCTCTTTCTCATTCTTCTCTTTCACTCTCTTCCTCCCATGAATCTCAAGACTTGTTTAAGTCTTGGATTCTCTCCCTTTAGAGCTACCTAGTCCAACTTCATTTTTGATTAAGCTTGGAGTAGGATTAGCATTAGGTTTTAGGTAGTCGTCTCTCCTAAGCCTGACTAACCATAGGTTACCCATGCATGATAACATTAGGACTCTTAGTTTCCCTTTAGAGTTTCCTTTTGGGTCTTCTCTCTTCTCATCTTAAAACTTCTTGAAAACATTTAATAAAATATAACGCATATTGCGCTCGAGCCTTAAGTGTAGGAAATGAAGAACGAGGGGTCTCCCCTCGTCTTCTAGGGTGTTTAACATACGTCCCATTTTGGGGCGACCATACGATTCACTCGTTCCCGCATGGTAGACTTTGGTTCAATGTAAGTTACGAACTAACTTAAAACACTTCTGTCTTAAAAAACACCAAACAAATTCAAATCTTTTCATCCTTCGGGATTGTTGGGTTTCAAACTTCTTTTTTCAGAAAAGAGCTCGTCGCTCACGTAAAAAACACTTACCCATCCGTGGTCGTACCCACGAACTACATTAGCTCTGATTCCTCTCTCTCGTCCGATTGAGGATATGTAGGCATAAGACAGCGATTGTCTTGGTGAGCAACCTTCCCCCACAGTTCCCGTCCGAACTACGTTGACTCTGACTTTCCCATTGCACTAAGGGAGTACATAGGCCTAGGACAACGATAACGTCCTATCGAGTCACTTCTTTTTTTTCCTTTTCTTCTTCGTTTCTCCATTCTTTCCATTCTCGTTTCTTCTCCAGTCCAGTAGCAGTGGAGTTCCAGAAGACGACACCCTTTGATGTAGACAACAAGCGTGGATCCCATCGAGTACGATGGATGTGTTGGGTGCTAACACCTTCCCTTCGCATAACCGACTCCCGTACCCGTTTCTCTTGGTCGTGAGACCATGTTCTTTCCCTTCCCTCAGGTTTATGCAGTGTTTCCTTTCCCTCTCTTGGGATAAATACACATTGCTGGCGACTCTGTGTTTTCTGCGCCACTCTCGCGTTTGTACCGTTGGATGCGAATCTTTTGGGAGCAATAATTATAAAATAAGATTAACATATTCATGAGTCTTTTTGTCTATTTCTTTCTAGTCTTTTTGTCACTTATAAAGCAATAAAGACATGAAGAGTTATTCACTCAAAACAACCATATCATGCTGTAATTCAATCACAACATGATCCTATATGAAATAGAAATGACATAGATTATTCTACCTGCAAAACACCATAAAGACAAAGATTTGTAGCCTTAATCTACAAAATTCTTTTTGTGATTACTTCAATCTGCAAAACACAATCAATACAAAAATAAAGAATACTATCAATGATAAACATTATTAACAGGAAACATACAGTATTAACAAAATTCAATAACAATTATTAACAATCATATAGACATTAATAATAATATATTAACAATGAATTACAAATTGGAATGTAATATTATCATTGATACACACATTAATAACAATATACAAATCCAATCACGAAGAAAAGAATCAAGAACCATGCTTACCAACAATGTTAACGGCATAAAATGGACTCTGATGAGAACTTCCTCATCTGTGTTGAGGTTCATCAATTTCAGAACATTAGGTACACCAGGTATGGGTACTGCAACAAACACTTTAAAATGTATCATTTAAAAAATAGATCCATCTAATTCTAAAACAAAAAAAACAAACATTTTTTCAATCAGAGAGACAGTCTAGATCAGATCAGATCCAAAAAAAAAAAGAACATAACTTCACTGAAGAGTAAATATAATACTAAATACTAACCGTTTGTCATTTAAAATTCTTTACATTATCCCATGAGCCATCTGATTCTTTAACAATTTGTCATTCATGTTCGGGTTGAATCTGCCAAACACCGCGACATAAATCAACATAACCACCCTGCAAGACAAATTTCAATGCATAAGAACCAAAAGAACTAAACTCAAACATTGGTTTAAACAAACATCAAGTAAAACAACACCACAATGATCAGAAAGTTTACCGAGGTCTCAATTCTTTCTCGGTTGGTGAAGAGTTAGACAGTTTGAGATGAGAGAGACAACATTAACAAATCAGAGTTCGAGATGATTGATGATTATTTACAGAAGAGTGACGAAGAAGGAGAAAACAGAGTATGAAATTGGAAGAGACGACTCCTTCATAGCACGACGGCGGCGGAAACCCTAATGAGTGAGAGCGTTGGAAACAAGGAAGTGAAAGAATATGAAACCCTAATTCTAAAACATCTATATGGATATAATTTGGGCCAATTTTCTAAGATCCAACATAATAATAATAATTATAACTATTAATATATAATATGTTCGGTTCGGATCGGATTCCGACGGGTCACAATTTACCAACCGAACCCGACTAATCTTAACCGTTGATATCCAATCAATTGGACCAAAAAAACCCATAAACTGAAATAAACTGAACCGTGGCCAAAAATTGGATTCGGACCGGTCGGGTCCAATCGGATGGTTACTTTTTGTCCACCCCTAGTGATGGAACGACAGAGGGGGGGGGGGGGGGAGGGGGGTGTACCTGCAAGGTACTCCGATGCCAAAGTCAGGAAAAGGGAGTAGGCAAGTACAAGAAATACGTATGAGAGTAAGAATGTGTTGTAACCTGACCCTCTCAAGTGAGAAGGTATTTATAGTCTACCCCTAGCTCGGGGCTAACGGTCACCTGCATTGGGATGAATTGCAAGGCCCAATACAAGTAACTGCCATGGCTTATGTGGCGTAGGGAAGACCAACACGTGGTCTTCGCCCTGGGGTAACGGTCCCGAGATCTTCGGAAGGTGGGCAGACCGATTCCTTCGGAGATGGAAGGTTACAAGATGACGTGTCCTCGCAGGGAGGAACACGTGGAGGTTGAGGAGAGACGTGCTTCACAAGGCTCATAGCCTCTGCTCGACGATATCTGTTCAGTGAGTCCGACACTGTTGGAGGTTGGCACGTGCTCGACACTGGACAAATATGGGCCTTGTTGGGCCATCTCAGATCATTGGGTTGGGCCTGCCCGACTGGTGGGCAGGCGCTGGCCCAGTCCAGAATAGGAGCCCCCCAAGTCTTTACTTCGAAGCATCGGAGTAATGACTTAAGGGTCAGCCACCATGTCGAGGGCGCACTAAACGTGCTCGAATGACCGGGATAAAGGTAGTCGTCTGATACCTTCAAGTAATCCTTTGTCGGGGAGACGCGTTAAATGGGGTAGTGTCCCCGTGTTAATGGGCTTAAGGCACTAGAAAGACCACGAGCAAGGGACGTTAGACGGGCAGGAATCTTGAAGTCTGCTCGAATTTCGTATGTCACTGTTGGGTGACGTTGCGGGAAGATGAGAGGTTGTAGACTCGAGCATCGAAGCAAACGAAAGGACATACGTGGGATTCCGTGTGCCACGTGTCAATCATCATTATTACCTAGGGCGGCTAGGCTAGGGTTAGAGCACTTGAGTGCCTAGGGGCGCCTCGAGTCCCGTGAGGACCTTATAAATAGGAGTCAGCCCGTGTCATTTTGCACGTTTCCCTCTCCCTTGCTCAAAGTTCCTCTCCTTCTCTCTTTACTTTGGCCACCGTCTCACCACCACACGCCGCCGCACCGGACTTTCGCCACCGCTGTTTTCAATTAAGTTTTCTGATCTTTTTCTTTCCTTTTGCGTTTCCTACGGTGGTCCCTCGGTGAACTGATGAAGTTCTCATGGACGCCACAAAGTTTTCAGCGAAAAGGGCGGAGCTTCTTTAGACTTTTGATGAGTCTCGTGGGGAAATGGGATGAATGTCCCGGGGACCTGAGGAAGGTCTCGAGGACGTGAGAAGAATTCCCCAGGAACATAGAACGAAGGTGCCGGGGGCCTAATGACGGTCCCGAGGATGCTTCCCGGACGCCCCGAGGATGTTGGGTGAACGAGATAGAAGCATGACCCCGACGTCCCTGGGCGGAGGGGGTCGTCGTGCAGCTCCCTGTGTCCTTTCTTCGCCCTTTCACTTGATCAGCGGTGGAGGGGTGAATTTGATCTGGCTTATCGAATTCACCAGTTCCTTCTGCTTTTCAAGTAAATGGATGTCGTGGCTGTGGAATCTATAGATATTGAAGATCAGCCCGACTCCCCAATGTCGCCTATCACCAGCGTCGAGGGACGACTGCCAGAGGTTTGGGGTAGGGAGGAGCCTCTGAGCATCGCATCCTAGTTCGTCGCAGATGACAAGGACGATATCTTCGCCACCGTCGAGCATCGCCTTGAGGGCTCCTCGAAAACCTGGATGGTGTATAGACCTTTGGAGCACCACCGCATCTGCTCGACATTCTGAGGGATGTGATTTCCCTTGTACGAGTTCATGTTCGATGAGGCGGGGTGGCGCCTTCCCTTCAGGATTTTCAGCATGAGGTGTTTATTTGGCTGCGCCTGGCACCATCGCAACTCCACCCCAACGCTCTCACCTTCATTCAGGCCTTCGAGCTCGTCTGCTAGCATCTCCGCATCGGGCGACCATACCCCTGTTCTTCCGTATATTCCACTTGCAGAGGCAGGTAACTGATGGAAAACACGGCTGGGTGTCTTTCAAGCAGGTGAGCAGGCATTTCCAGACCTATATGGACTCTGTCCGCCATTTCAAGTCCCGATTTTACATCGTGAAGCCCATCTCGTTCGAGGCTGTGGAGTCGGTGTACAAACGGGTGTACCGAGAAATAGATGGGCAGCAGGAAGAGGTCCTCGAGGTGATGTTTCCCTTGTTCTGGATGGAGGAGCACTTCAAGAAGAGCACATATAGCTATATATTTAGTCATGGTCGACTGTGCGAAGGGGATCGTCTGGCTCACGAGGAGATAGTCAAATTCGTCGCTGGGTTCTCCCCTGCACAGCTCGTGACACCGGACGGGGAGCCTATCCGTGGCGATGACGGAAGGATATTGGAGAAGATCCGATTGATTAATACGAGGGCCCTCCTCGAGACGTTTTCTGATGAGGATGCCCTTGAGTTGTTAGGTGGTGGACGCCTCTTTGACTGGACCTTCCCGTGCATTTTGTTCTTCGACTTACTGACATGTTTCTATTTTCTTTTGTAGGTACCATGTCGAGCGCAGAGGAGCGCATCAAGAAGTTGACAGCCACTCGAGTTTCGAAGAAGAAAAGTGGGAAAGGGCGGGTCAAGCAGATCCGGTCACAGCTCCCAAGCGCCACCCAGACAATCGGGGACTCTTCCAGCTCTCCCCAGGGTAGCCAATCTCCCGGCACGCAGGGGTCCCCAAAAAGATAGCGAATCAAAGAGGAAGTGCATATTGATCTGACAAAGAGTGATAGCCCTCCCGCTGAGAAGTTCGTGCTTCCGCCTTGTCACTCGAGGCTGAATTTCTTCTTGGAGATCAGTCCCTCGTGCGTGGGTGTAACTGAGGCACAGGCCATTCTAGGTGCTGACCGCGTTTCGAGGAGGAAAAACCTGGTAGAGGACATGTCCGCTGTGATGCGGGTCTGTGCGGCTCCCCTGGTCCTGAACGATGAGACCTGCTTGGTAGCCGAACTGACCAGGCTACAGGAGCCCTTCAAGTCTGTTGCGGCTGAAATGGAGAAGGTGGGCAAGGAGTTGTCCGAATGCAAAAAACAGAACAAAACCCAGGTCGAGCTTCAGGGGCAATTGGAGGAGAAGCTGAAGAAGGCTGGTGAGGAGAGGAAGGGTCTTTTGGCGAGGATCGCCGAGCTAGAGCAAGCTGTTTACCCTGCCGAAGAGGAAACTGAGGAAGATAGGCTACTGACGAGGTGAAGTTCTTCATCTTCTCCTTCACCAGGGTCAAGTACTCGATACGACTGTCGTTCTTAGCTTGGTACTCTCCCCGTACCTGGGACGCCATGAGCTGGGAGTCAGTGAATACTTTAACCTCTTTGGCTCCGAGGTTTTCAGCCAGGCGTAACCCTGCGAGGAAGGCCTCGTACTCGGCCTGATTGTTCGACGTCAGGAAAGACAAAGTGAGGGAGACTTCGATCAAGATGTTGTCCTCGTTCTCGAGGATGATGCCCGCTCTGCTGCCTTTTGAGCTAGATGCCCTGTCGACGTAGATCGTCCACTTTTGGGATCCGTCAGTCGGAGGTTTGGGGAGGGTCATTTCTGCTACAAAGTCCACCAACACCTGAGCTTTCAGGGCCTTTCGTCCCTCGTATTGTATGTCGAACTCAGCGAGCTCGAGCGACCACCGGAGCATCCTTACCTCCATGTTTGGCCGGCCGAGAAGTTGTCGCACGGGTTGCTCGGTTCTCACCACGATTGTGTGGGTCAAGAAGTAATGGCGCCGTCTTCTAGCAGCGGTGACGAGGGCCAGGGCGACCTTCTCGATCTGGTGGTATCTTAGTTCCAAACCTTGAAGGGATTTACTGACGAAGTAAATTAGCTTCTTCCTGTCTGGGGTTTCCCGAATAAGGACCGCGCTGACTGCTTCACCCGAGATGGCGAGGTATAGGAAAAGTGTCTCCCCGTCCTCTGGTCGGGAGAGAACCGGGGGTTGTGAAAGGACTCGTTTGAGGTGAAGTAGGGCTTGCTCGCATTCCTCTGTCCATTCGAACGTGGCTTTCTGTCGTAGAAGTTTTAAAAACGGGAGTGGGTACTGTGCGGACTTGGCCACGAAGCGGGAAAGTGAGGTCAGTATCTCGTTCAACGATTGTATCGACTTCTTCGAGTTTGGGGTCGGGATCTCGGAAAATGCCCTGCATTTATCGGGGTTCGCCTTGATTCCCCATTCCGTGAGGTAAAATCCGAGGAACTTTCCTGCCCGAACGCCGAAGGTGCATTTGTCAGGGTCGAACCTCATCCTGCACTTTCTGGCGGTGTCGAAGACCTTTGTAAGATGAGCAGCATAGTCGACTTCTTCTGTGGATTTGACGATCATGTCGTCCATGTACACCTCGAGCATGTCGTCGATCTCTCCCCAGAAGACTTTGTTCATCATCCGCTGGTAGGTCGCATTGGCGTTCTTTAGGCCAAAGGGCATTATGTTGTAGTAGTAATTGCCCGACTCGGTCATGAAGGCGATGTGCTGTTTGTCGGCCTTGGCCATGGGGATTTGATTGTACCCCGAGTAGGCGTCCATGAAGGACAACAGTTTGAAACCTGCAGAATTGTCGACCAGCTGGTCGATGTTAGGCAAAGGATAAGAATCTTTTGGGCAAGCCCGGTTAAGGTCGGTATAGTCAACACACATTCTCCATTTTCCATTACTTTTTTTGACAAGTACAACGTTGGACAGCCAGGTCATGTACCTGGCCTCCGAAATGAAATTTTCCTCTAGGAGGTCTTTTACAGCTTTTTCAGCAGCCTCCGCTTTTTCTGGAGACTGCCTACGCCTACGTTGTACTATGGCTCTAGCGGCCGGATCTATGGTGAGCTGATGACAAGCCACCTCTGGGTCGAGCCCGGGAATTTCTGAAGCGCTCCAGGCGAACAAATCAGCGTTCTCGCAGAGGCATGCCTTCAACTGCTTCTTAGCCAGGTCAGGGAGTCCGGTGCCAATCTTCACGCACCTGTTTGAGTCGTCTCCGAGGGCGACAAGCTCGAAGTCTCCGTCTGGGATGGAGCGCGTTGGGTGGAGAGGCTGCTCGTTGCCTTTAGCTGGGAGGTCATTGCCTGCTGCTCCTCCTTCTTCCTGCTCGGCGGAGAAGCGGCTGTCGAGGTCCACAACGTTGACAGGAGGGAGTGGCTTCTGCACCACATCCGGGGATGAATTTTCTCCGGCCTTGGGCTTGGTCTTGATCGGGTTGAGGCCCTTGGTCGCGGCTTCAAAGCATCTCCTCGCAGCTTCAATGTCCTCGTGGATGGTAACTACCCGACCTCGTGCGGTGTAGTACTTCATCTTCAGATGTACCGTAGATGGTACTGTCGTGAGCTCGGCCAGAGTTGTCCTCCCCAGGATGCAGTTGTAGAGGGACGGGCACTTTACCATGAGGAAGCGGGTCTTGACTTGTCGGGCAGTGTCCTTACTCCCGAAAGTGACCATTAGTTCAACGTAGCCCCATGGTCTGGTAGTGGTGTCGTTGAAGCCCTGCAGATCTGAGCCCACATAAGGGGTCAGATGCTTCTCGTGGAGCTGGAGGGTCTCAAAGAGGTGGGCGTACATGATGTCTACCGAACTCCCTTGGTCGACTAGGATTTGGCGAACATCAAAGTTCACCATCTGCGCCCTGATGAGGAAAGGGATCGTTGAGTTGGGCGCTCCGCCGGGCAGTTCCTCGAGGTAGAAGATGATGGGGTTTAACCTCCCTTGCACCTTCTAAAAAGCGGAAGTCTGTCCTGAGGTCGCGGATTCCAGCTCGTCAAACTTCCGCTTGATCGACCCGACGGATACCTTCTCAAAACCTCCACCGGATATGACCATCGCTGTAGGGAAGCTCTCCCACGTGCTGCGGGCAGCGACAGGGTCTTCAGCGGGGAAGCTCGCCTACATGCTGCGAACTGCCTCGGAGTCCTCAATTCCCTCAGGAACGTAGAAGTCCTCAGGTCGAGTGACACTCATGGCGACTTGCAGCCGGCTCTCCTCGGGAGGAGGTGTCGTCTCCTCGACGCTTTGGGTTTCCCGGGCACTGGGAGCGTCGTTCCTCTTGGCGTACTTCTTTAGGTGCCCTTCCTTGATCAGGGTCTCTATTGCGTCCTTGAGGTGGACACAATCTTCTGTGACATGTCCATGGCTCCGGTGGAACCTGCAGTACTTGGACATGTCTGTGTTTGATTTAGGGGGTGTCGGCTTGGGGAAGCGGACACCCCCTTTATGAAATTCCGAGTTGGCGCACTCGGAGAGAATTCTCTCGCGGGGAGTGTTGAGTGGCATGTATTCCGTAAACCGGCCAGCTGGACCCCTCGGCTCGCGAGAGTCCCTGGGACAACTTTCTCGTCTTTTCTCTCCCCATGTCGGGGGGGAGAAGAACCTTCATCTTTGTGGCCGCGGGGACCATCCCATCGTCGTGAGTCGAGGGAAATTTGGGCAGCCTCCGACTCTTCAAACTCGATGTACGATTGAGCTCGGTGGAAGAGGTCTTCCAAGTTGTGGGGTCTATGGATGCCCACAAACTTGGAAAACTCGGTCCCGATACGTAGTCCCCGCATGATCAGGAATTTCTTCATGTCATCGGTTGTATGGACCTTGACAGCCTCTCGGTTGAATCTTTCAATGTAGTCTCTGAGAGATTCGTTCTTCCCCTGGAAGATGCCTTCCAACAAGGCTACCGTCTTCGGATGTCGGTGAGACGCAGTAAAATATTTAGAGAAACGTCCCTTCAGTTGCTTTTAGGACGTGATAGATTCAGGTGCAAGGTTTTTGTACCATGTCATGGCACCTTTCCCGAGGGTGGTCGGGAAGAGCCTGCACTTAATGGCTCCCCAGACATTCCTATAGTCAAGCATTGCTTCGAAGCTCTCGACATGATCGTCGGGGTCGGCCGTACCGTCGTAGGTCCCCAACGGTGGAGGCTTCTCCATGCCTACGGGGATAGGGGTGTCCATAATCTCCCTGGACAGATGGGTCCTCTGGTCGTCCTCATCATTTCTGACTGGTGAGCGTGACGGGGAGTGATGGCCTCGACCAGGTCCGTGTCGTCGAGGAGAGCATCTGGAACGGTTCTTTGTCTTTTCGCCGTCAGCTCTGCTCCACTTTTTGGTCGGGGAGCGTCGTGGCTTCTTCGGAGGAGGGGAGCGAGGGCGCTTCTGGGTGACCACAGGATGGGTTCATTCCAAGCGTGGTCGGTGGCCCGCAGGTTACGTGGATGTGCTGCGAGAGTCTGCTGGGGGTGTCCTTCGCGGGGAAGGAGAACGACCGGGAGATGGCGGGTGACGGTGTCTTCACGGGGAAGAGCGTCGTGGTCACCCCTTCTCCTGTACTTCGATCCTGAGATTCTGCTGGGCGATCAGTTGGTTGGTCTGGTTAACCAAAGCGAACAGGGCCAGCGTGCTCGGATCGACGTTTGGTGGTGCAACGATTGGCTAATAGACAACCGGCGGGTTGTCCTGTTGGACGGCGTCATACGCCGCGTCGTCTGAGAAAGGGGAGGCAATCTTCCCGTCCCTTATGTCGCCTTCTTCGACGTGGACGACCGCAGTGATCTCGCGGTGGTCGCCGTTGTGGAACTGGGCAAAGATGGCGTCTAGAGTCTAGTTCCCGGGCTGAGTCCTAGCCATGGTTATTGGGAAAGTTGAGGTTGCTTTGGTTTTACGGTGAGGAAAACAGGGAAGCAAGGGTTCCCACAGACGGCACCACTGATCGTACCTGATCAGAAAAGATGACAGTGACCAGCAACATCGTGAGGTCAGCAACTCCGGTAGTGATGGAACGGTGGGGGGGGTGTACTTGCAAGGTACTCCAATGCCAAAGTCAGGAAAAGGGAGTAGGCAAGTACAATAAATAGGTATGAGAGTAAGAATGTGTTGTAACCTGACCCTCTCAAGTGAGAGGGTATTTATAGACTGCCCCCAGTGCGGGGTCAACGGTCACCTGCATTGGGCTGGATTGCAAGGCCCAATACAGGTAACTGCCAGGGCTTACGTGGCGTAGGGAAGACCAACACGTGGTCTTCGCCCTGGGGTAACGGTCCCGAGATCTCCGGAAGGTGGGCAGACCGATTCCTTCGAAGATGGGAGGTTACAAGATGACGTGTCCTCGTAGGGAGGAGCACGTGGAGGTCGAGGAGAGACGTGCTCCACAAGGCTCAAAGCCTTTGCTCGACGATATCTGTTCAGTGTGCCCGACACTATTGGAGGTTCGTACGTGCTCGACACTGGACAAATGTGGGCCTTGTTGGGCCATCTCAGATCATTGGGTTGGGCTTGGCCGACTGGTGGGCAGGCGTTGGCCCAGTCCAGAACAGAAAGTTTGTTTGATACAATATAAATGTATTTATAACCAGATGTAATTATGCAAAAAGAAAAAAATGTCTCGTGAGATGAAGAAAGATAAAAAAATATTTTTTATTTATTTTGAAATAAAGATTTTGTCTTTCAAATTAAGACAAACTGTTGATAAAAATAAAATAGACATTGTACTGATAATAACCCGTGAAATAAAAAATATTTGACGGGGTATAAAATGTATTTAGTTACAAATGCAAAATTTAAAATGATTTACTTAATTGTTAAATTACTAATAATCTATAAATTTAATTGTATTAAATAATTATATTAAAAGTAGAAAAAAATTAAATTGTGAGATGGAGAAAATAAAAAATTAATATTTTAAAAAGGATTTGTCTCACAAATTAAAACAATTGTTAATTAAAATAAAATAGTTATTGTGTTGATAGTGACCCTTGAGATAAATAAAATTGTAATTTTATTAAAATAAAAAAATAGATTATTAACATTTTTAGTGATAATAAATAAATAGAAAAAAAATTAAAATGAAAGTAAGAAAGTGTAGGAAAAAGAAATGTGAGAGATTTGAAATTTTAATGAAGAGAGAGAATGAGTGTCACTTGTCATGTTGTAGTAGTAGATGAGAATGAAAAAAAATAAACATTAGTTGATTACTAAAATGTCCTTTTGGTAGTGTAAATAATTAGTGATGAAATGACAATTTAGGGAGTTCATGCAATTGAATATATATATATATATATATATCTTTTTTTTGAATTTTGAATCAAATAATTATATTTGTGTCAACTTATAAGATGAAAGATTATGTGTGTTTTAGCAATATTTAATTTACATAATAAATTTTGAATAACATTAATAATTTCCAAGTTAGTAAAAAGTTGAAGGAAAATCACTAAGATCAACTGCAATTGAAAAAATTGAGAATATTAAAAAGTAAACTTTTTATTATTATTTTATATTAATATAACTGAATTAAAAATTCCAATTCTATTTCAATTGTCTTTTTAAATTTTATTATAAAATTTATATATAAATTTAATATATTTTGATGCTAACTTCAATTTTATATATATATATATATATATATATAT
Source organism: Lathyrus tuberosus (assembly GCA_022829125.1). Lineage (NCBI taxonomy): Eukaryota > Viridiplantae > Streptophyta > Magnoliopsida > Fabales > Fabaceae > Lathyrus > Lathyrus tuberosus. The sequence continues at coordinate 5,657,160 of JALAZF010000338.1, read as the reverse complement.
ATATATATATATATATATATATATTAAAATGGTTTCGCATACATTTATTTTTATCAAATAAAAAATAATTTAATGATATAGTATAATAAAGTAACGAAACTAATAGTAGTAATTTCTTAATTAAGAATGTCTTTTTATGTCATTTTGTATTTATTAGTTAGTATAACAGTAAATTTATTAAATATTCAAATTAAATTATCTGCTATCAGTAATCAAATATTAATTACCTACTACGAGATATCAGATATCAATCATCAACTACGGGTTATTATTTATCAATTAATTTTACCAAGTAGAGTCTAGCACTTTTTTCAACCATAAATTATCATGTTAATTTTTAAATTTCAATTTTCCTCTAAATAATATTAATGATCTCTCTGCCATATTTATGTTATTAAATATGATACTTATTTTAGGAGGAAGGGAGTATGACATTTATTAATGAAAAAATATGTTTTACTGAACTACAAATTTGATTTCCTATTATCTCACTTAAGGAAACTAATGTTTTTATTTTAAATTTAAACCGTTCTAATTGTAATAAAAATTAATGACATATTTATATTTTAATAATCCATCATTTGTGAAACATGATACTCTTTTTAATAATATCAACTACCTATCCATTAACAAAAACTACACCCAAACACCCTAATATATCCTTTAAATAATTTCACTTAATATCAACTACCTATCAATTAACAAAAACTACACCCAAACACCCTAATATATCCTTTAAATAATTTCACTTAATACCTAATAAAAGGGTAAATGAGTAAATAATATATTTATTATTCTACAAGGATTCTAAGACTTCCACATGACAGCTTTCAATTTTCTATTGGTATAAAATTCTCATATTTTTGCATCATACCTTCCCTCTTTTTTTTTCTCATTTCATTTCACTTCTCACTCCTCTCTCTCTCATTTGAATATTTTTCTTCATTCTCCCTTTCGTATTCTCTCTTCTCCCCTCTCTTTTCCCCCTTTTCCCTTTAAACCCTAACATCTCCACCACCCCTTTCTCCGCCGCCCCTTTCTCCGCCATATCCACGCCTACCACCACCTCCAATGGAAAACCCGATGCTATTTTCGTACTTCTCGCCTCATGACCTTGCTAATAAATTGGTTGGATTTTTGTTTCGAACAACTGTTTCCCCTCTCCGACTGTCACAACTCCTAACGGAAACCCAGAAACTCATCACCATGCCAATCTTCTATGGTAACAACGAAAACCCTAAATGTATGTTCTATTTTGTTTTGAGTTTTTTCTTCTTTTTTGATGAAAAGAACGATTTTATCCGTTCGGGTCTTTTGTTTGATAATGTTTTTACCGATTTCATCCAGCTACAAGTGAAGCAGGTGTAAATTTCTTTACTTTATATTTTTATTTAATTTTTAGTTGATTTTGTTGTTGTTTTCATGTATTTTATAATCTGAACTTATTACCTTTGTTGTTTTAAGGTATTTTGATTTACTGATACAATCTTTCTGTTTTTGTTTACAAATATAGAAAGAAGAAAAAAGTTGAAAGGTGATGAATGAAAGGGGTTTAATATATGGTGTTGTTTTATTTACTGTTACTATTTCTATTGTTTGTTGTTGTCCATTTTGATGACTTTGTGGTTTTTCTTTTTGTTGTTTTTCTTGTTGTTATCCATTATTGAATTGATATATGGTGTTTGTGAACACTGCTCATGAGAATGACTTAAGATATATGAGCAGTTTCAAAGTATGGAGATATTATCATGACTTTGATAAAATTGTTTGCGGGAAGGACTCTTACTTTTTTCTTTTTCTTTCAGTATCATCATTCTGGATCATTCTCACTAGACGAGTATTTTGGAACAACAACATAGAAAGCAGAGTAAGCTCTCATCAATTATATGTTATGTTCTGTTTAAGAATGTTACTATTAATTTTAGGCACTAGCTAATATGAACACGCACGCCACCTGTTTGATTAATTGCAAATTATAAATGTGAGATGTGATAGTTGTCTCATACCTTCATGTTTACGTATTTCTGTGTAGTAGCTAAATGTGAGATGTGGAATTTGCAACATTTGTGTTTGTGTGAATATCATTTCTATCTGGATTAAGTTGATGAAGTTATTGCTTTTTCTGACCCTTCGTGAAATGCTGCCATTATCTTTTGATAATGTTGAACAGAAGCAAGTTGTCAAGGATGAATTTTTTGGGATGACTTTCATGTTTGCGATGTAGTAATCTCATTTCTAATAATTTTTTTTATGATATATAATGATATTGTTTGCTTCTTTTGGTCGGCGCAGACGAAAAAAATGTCATTTTTGAACAGAGAACTGCTAGCTCAAGGTTATTAATGATTTGCGGTATTTGCAGTATTGTCGTGAAGTACACTGTGGAGCACAAAAAAGTCGTGTGTTCCAGACATATCTCATTTTCTGTGAGCAATCTTGAGCATAATGCATGGTACCAGACTATTCCTTACCCATCATTGGTTTTTGTTGAGAAAGTAAAGGTAAATGTTGTTTTCATTTGTTATTCCACCTGTGTATCTGATGGTTTTTGTTGAGAAAGCAAAGGTCAACCTTTGTGAGATATTTGCTAAAGGGTCTTGCACATTCGGAGAAAGATGTCACTTTGCCCTCCGGTGTGTTTTATCAGTTCAGTATTTTATTATTTGTCATTTGGATAGTTGTGATGTGAACCATCATAAATTTTTGTTTTCTTTCAAGATGTATACAGTTTGTTCTTCACAATTTTTGCTATCCTCACTTGTCATTTGTAGGGACAAGCCGAGAATAATGAACAAGATGTTCCCCGGACAAACCGGTTCAGCGCTGTAATAGAGAAGATTGAACGACTTTACGTGGTATATATATTATGGTTTACTATGCATGTTACTCAATGACATGATGTGCATTTAAGAATTTTATTAAAGTTTTCTGGGTATCTATGTTGGGAATAACGTCATACTGAATCATTTTCAGGGAAATGATAGTGACGATGAGGATCTACCCGTTGCTCCTGATGATCAGTATGATACAAAAGACTCTTTCATTGATGATGCTGAACTGGTTGGTTTATTTTGTATATTGTATCTGTTTGTAATGACTCATTTTACCTTTGATTGCTTCGGAGAGTATTATTGTTCTATATTATGGACTTTCACACACAACACGCAAACACACACTTTTATATTTTTTAATTGTTCTTTTTGCAGGATGAATATTTTGAGGTTGATGATTCTGTAATCAAACATGACGGTTTCTTCATAAATAGGGGGAAATTGGAACGGATGTAAGTGTTGTATTGATTAAATAGGATGAATATTTTGTTTGAAGTATTTCTTAATTTTGTCTTTTATAAACCACTTAAATTTATCAAGCCTTTGCACCTTTTCATTCTGATTTATAAGTGAAGTACATACGCCAATGGAGGTATATTGCCACGATGAGTGATTATATTTAATGATGATTTATGCGTGCTTTTGGGATTTCATGAACATGAAATGAGATTGTTTATAATTCATAGCTTTCTTTTGAATTTGAGTTGTGACAACAGCTAGTACTATAATTTATGTATAATTCTTTGTATGTTTATGATTGTAATGTTGAGTACAATACAACTGCCATATAATAGAAGAAATAACTTCATACCTTTTTTCCATGTGCTGATGCTATGACAAAATGTATGTATATTAAAAGTTGGCAAATGCTAACCAGTTTTAGGATACCGACTAATAAATTAAAACTAAAAGAATTTTATGGAAAAGGGTTGCATTTATCGTAGACAATTGATTAGTTCTTTTTCTTTCTATTAAATATTTAAACTTATAGGAAGGGACGTTGGCAAGCACTTGCAAAACCATTGAAAGTTTGACCTTCATGTAACTTAAAAACAAATCCTTGAAGGGTTTTGAATATGTCAGTGATGGACATGGTTTAAAGTGAGTGTTTGTGTCCATCATTGATTGATTTAGGCGTAGAGTTATTGATATGCAATTTATTTTGTGGTCCTTTAGTTTGAATTGAAATGAGAGTTATGAGTTAAAGTGAGTTTTTGTTTACTCTTGATATTGAATTTAGTGATTGACGGTTAATGGTTGTTGTGATTGGTAATTGAACAGATGAAATCGATCTCCGCAAGCTTTTCATTGGAGGAATATCTTGGGACACGTATAAGGACGTATCAGGGAGTATTTTTCCACATATGGGAAGGTGATTGAGGCTGTGATCATGCGAGATCACGCAACTGGGCGTGCTCGTGGTTTTGGTTTTATTGTCTTTGCTGATTATGCTATTGCTGACATAGTCATTGTCGATAAGCACATAACCGATGGTTGCATTATGAGTTACTGTATTTGTATAGATCAATGTATAGACCTCGGCATTTTGTCCATATTATTTGTTTCGTCTAGCATCAATTGAGACTATAGCTAAACTTATTATTCTAATAGAAATCATTATGTCTTACTCTTTGATTTTATAAAATATCATTTTCATTTTTGGTAATACTTGAATTTTCGATGTACAGTGGTTCAAACTTGCCCTGTATTTGGAAATTTGATCTTTTTGTTTCTTAAATGGAGGCTTATATGTTTAAGAAAAACCTAAAACCCCTGTATTTTTTTCTCAATATTTTCTCATACTGGTTTTCAATGCGTATAAATGGATAGATTGAATGATAATGTAATGGTTTCTTAGTTCATCTCAATATTTAAAGTTACTCTAATTTCATGTAATTAACACATTAAGTTACTCTATTTCTTTTCTAACATATAAGTTATGCTGACCATTTGTGTTGATCATCTCAAATGCTTCTTTCAGGTATAAGATTGAAATAACGGTTGAGTACCAAAATAAGACCGACTTCTTCGTGTTTTGAGACAAGGAATGTATTTAAATTGTGAGCATGACTGCACAGTACTTAAGACATGTTATGCATGAGATGTGTGAAGATCATTGCTTGCCAATTGGAAGTCTAATTTGATGTTAATATTGAATAATATTGAAATAGAAGTTATTGTTTTTAATGAATTAACTATATGAGTTAAGATTGTATAGATTAGGCCATTGCTTTCCAATTTGAAGTCTAATTTGATCTTCATTATTTGAAGTCTAATTTGATCTTAATTCAATTATTTAAGGCGAAAGTCTATATTTGCTTTAGGTAGGTGAAGAAACTATGTTTGGTCCCATATGTATAACAAGGAGACATCAAATTTGTCTATATTTGCTGAAAATTCTTCCTGGCTAAGAAACTATAACTTTTAATCATTACTGTGACATACATATCATTTACCATCATCATACATTGTCCATCAAAACATTACTTATATGTATGAAAATTACTAGAGTTGCACCAGGACTGCATCTTTTTAGTAATTTTAGGAATAATTCTTACTTGGTTTATTGAACAAAGAATAAGCCAAATTAATGAAATTCGATTTTGCATTTGGAATATGATTTTCAAGACAGTCAAGTACACATAAGAAACAAAGTGTCCACAAATGGTTTTAACAGTAAGAAATAAAGTGTCCACAAATTGCATAAAAACTATATTGCATAAACTTTGTCCACAATTTTTCAATTTGATTTGTTCAAATACTGTATGTAACAGAAGTTAAACTTTGTCCACCAATACACCAATATATAACTTACTCTTTAAAATTTGTTCAATTTCATAATTAAAGCAACAAAAGTTACTATTATAAATGGTGTTACATATAATCAACATTGAAGTAATATATCATGTTGATTTTGATTTGACCTTCCATATTATATACATCTAACAATGCAAATATGTCACTGGGTAGGACAATATTACAACCAAATCAATATTGTTGTTGGAGATTTGAGCATGATGTCGTGTGAAGAACCATAATAAAGGAAATACATAAGTACACGGTTTTGAGAGGTCACTTTTTTATCAATCCAATCTTTTTCAAAAAAAGTTTCAGCATATTTTACTTTAATAGTATTATAGTCTCCTAATCCAACTGTGCTTTAGACTTGTAGTTTTCCAATAGACATGTAGTCTCCCTATCCATAATCCATATCATTACCTATGATGTCTTTATCAAATAGACTGCACATAAAATAAATTGCACATAAAATAGACGAACATGAAATGATGTATTAGTTCAAAATTACAGCCTGCTGCAGCTCCTTGATTCCATCGACAATAACGTCTATGTAACACCCCAAAATTTGCCCTCATGTTTATAACTCTAACTGGCTTATGTTTCATTTCATTTTGCATTATCATGTGTGCATGTCATTTGTTCTAGGCATGGGATCAAGGTATCTTGATTAGTTCAAGAAGAGAGTATGTTTCTCAGAGGCTCAAGCAAGGGATCTTATTCAATCATATGTGCATAGGAGAATTTTGTTCAAGGAAATATAGGGAAGAGATGTTCTTAATATCACTGTCACTCAAGCTACAAGGACTTTTTATGACTCAAGACATCTTAATGTGTCCACCACTTCCTCAAATGATTGAAATTGGCAAGAGATTTGAAATGGATTACCTCCTCATATCTTTGGTCATCAGTGTAGGGTTTTGGACATCTGGGTATGTGGCACCTCCATGGGCAAGAATTTTGAAAGCTCATCATCCTTTTAATGCACAAATCATTTTTGTTTAAGGGATTCTACATCATGTTCAGAGGAATTAGGGCTTTGTAGATGTGCATTCACCTCCTATCTTTTTGGGACCAAAATTAGGGTTTGTGATAAAATCAGTTTATTTCTGATTATTTGAGCAAGACTTGATTCCATGGCCTCCTATATGTTCTCAAGTGTCTAGGGATGGAAGATTGATAATCAATTTGAATCAGAGGGCTTTCAATTGATCAGATGATTGAGAATCAGTAGAATTGCGGAAAAAGTCAACTGTGCAGGAAAAAAAGTTAACTCCTGACTTTTTGAGGTCAATTTCATGTGTGTCATGTTAAATATGACCAATGGACGGAGTTTGATCAAGAAATGCAAGGGAGTCATGAAAAATCAATGATTGTGGAAAATTGCCATTTTTGGAAACTAGGGTTTTTAGAAACTTTCTATTTTTGGCAAGTTTCCATGGCCATGCAGCCACTTTCAAGGCCATTTTTCTCCATGTTCAAAGCTTCATTTCATTTTTTGTCAAACATGAAGGTTTTAGTACTCATTCCAAGCTTTCCAACCATGTAAAGAATGATTCTTTTGGATCATTTTTGAGCAAGTTATGGTTGTTGGAAGTTGGCAATTTCAAACTTGCCTGTTTCAATACTTAGAATTTTTTCTAAGTGTTAGAAGGCAGTTTTATGTGCCAATGTTTTAGCTCAGTTTTGGGTGGCTTCCAAACCTCATTTGGAAATCATGTCCAAATGAAAATTGTAGCTTGCAATCCCACCTTTCCAATCATATAAAAAATGTGTAAGAACAAGATTTGGTTCTGCATCTTATCTTTATGTTTTGATGTTAACAATGAAGTATTTGTGTGAGAACAATTATGGTGCACTAACGTTTATTATTCTGATGGTTTTAACAAACAGGTTCTAACTCTGATAAAGACCAGGTGCTACGTCACTCTGATATTCTCTATGGTCACTTCTGTGTGAAGAAGCAAGAATTGGTTCTAATCTACTGTACGTCAGAAAGATTCTGAGAAGACACTATGTTGCTGTTGTAACGTCTCTTGGATCTAATCTCTGAGCGTGACTCTGATGTTCTACTTATGAAGCCTGTTTAGCTTATGAGGTCGTTAACTTCTAAAGACTAAGTGCTGAAGATTCTGAAGACAAGGTTCTGTTGAACGAAGTTCTGAAGATTCTGAAGACTTAAGGATTCTGAAGATTAAAGGTTCTCAAGACTAAGTGCTGAAGATTCTGAAGACAAGGTTCTGCTGAACGAGGTTCTGAAGACTCTGAAGACTTAAGTATTCTGATAACCAAGGGTTCTAAACTAGAAGTGCTGAAGACTCTGAAGACAAAGTTCGGCTGAACAAGTTCTGAAGACTCTGAAGACTTAAGACTCTGAAGACCCAATGATTCATTCTTCCGATCATGCTTCAATCAAATCTACTCAGAAGCCTCTGATGAATAGAAGAAGATGAAACATTTGCGTGGAAAAATAGTACATAGTACAGATAAAGCAAGTTCCTTTCCACTACCCTGATTTGGTGGTACAAAGGACAATTTCAGTGTACGATTTTCAACCAAGCATAACGACACTATTTCAAGTCGCCAATACTCTTATCATATTACCGATCTTCCCTTCAACGAATCTTTTTCTGGCTATATATAGACTTGATTATTCAACGAATCAGATGCGCGCGTGTGGGAGTATAAGCGTACAAGTGTAAATGCATGCGAAAGCATGAAAGTATGAAGTGAGTAAATAAACGATGTAGTACTCAGTGTGAAAAAGAGAAATATCACAAACACAGATGCATATGAAGAAAGCAACTCCAGAAACAGAAGAATGTATGAGTGAACAGTAAAGCAGCACAATACAAAGAAGAAAAATGTATTTACTGTATAATTTTGCTCTAAGTTAGATTTAGCTTAAAATGTATGTTTACCCTGCTTGTGTAGAAGCATCATTATTGTAAACAAACCTTTTAGCAAATAGTTGTTTGCGTTCCCTAAAGGACCAGTTGGGTCAGAATTTTTAGGGAGACTAAGACAGTGTGTCTTAGTGTTGTTAGTCACTTGCTGTTGGCTTGTGCGTTGTATTCCTTAACATACCAGTTGGGTAAGAATTCTTAAGAATTCTAGGACTAGTGTGTCTTAGAGGTTCTTAGTCACCAGCAGTTGGCTAGTGCAATTGTAATTAGTTTGGTTATAGTGGATTAAGTCCTTGTGTATAAGGCAAAATCGCCTTGATGGGTGGACTGGATTAGCTTGATAGTTTTCAAGTGAACCAGGATATATCGTGTGTCTTTCTTATTGTTAGTTTATTTATGATCTTTGTTTGAGTTTCATAAAAAGCTTTCAAAATGGAAAACCCAATTCAAACTCCCCTTTCTTGTGTTTTTCTCACACCTTCAAATGGTATCAGAGCTCCGGTTCTGATTGTGATAAACGTTTTATCAGCACTTAACAGTGTTCAGTACCGATCAAGTATTTGTGTGAGATATCATAGCAGTTCCTGCTAAATCCACTATTGAAGAGAAAGATCATTACAGTGCCAAACCACCAGTATTTGATGGTGAAAAGTTTGACCACTAGAAAGACAAAATCGAAAGGTTCTTTTTTGGTTTTGATGTAGATCTTTGGGATTTGGTAGTTGATGGCTACAATCACCCAGTTGATGCTACATGTGCTAAAATATCCAGAAGTGATATAATCAACCAACAGAAGAAAGATTGTAAGAGTCATCATAAGGCAAGAATCTTAGTGCTATATGATATCTCTTATACTAGGTATGAGAAGATGATGCCAAATCCATTTTTGATTCTCTTAGGATGACTAATGAAGGAAATGCTCAAGTTAAGAAGACAAAGGCGTTTGCCTTAATCCAAAACTATGAGGCATTTAGAATGGAGGATGATGAAATAATTGAGACCATGTTTTCAAGGTTTCATATGCTAGTCGCAGGACTTAAAGTTCTGGACAAAGGTTTACTCAACTGCTGAACATGTGAGAAAGATCATCAGAAGTTCTCCTAAGAAATGATTACCTATGGTAACAACTCTAAAGCTATCAAAAGATCTTAACACCATAAGTCTTGAAGAGCGTGTTAGTTCTTTGAGAAATCGTGTGATAAGAGCTGGAAGAAGAAGAAGAGTAAATATACCGTTCTTAAGTCTAAACCTGGAAAGGTAAAGGCTTATCAAGATGAAGATGATATAAGAAGAATAAAAAAACTCTAGAAGCATAAGCAAGACAACTTCAGAGGATCTAGAAGAAACAAAGGCCATTCTGAGTCATCATCTGGACAAAAGAAGCATAACTATGGAAAGAAGGTTATCAGCTACGAGTGTAAAGAGTCAAGAAGGACAAGAAGCCTAAGAAGAACTTCTCCAAAGCAAAGAAAGGTCTAATGGCAACTTGGACGACTCTGATTCTGAAGAAGAAGAATCCGATGAAGAACAAGCAAATGTTGTGCTGGTAGCAACAACTGAAGATGAAGTTTCTGGAGAACCAGAAGACTGAATATCATCAGAACTAAAATCAGACTCAGACTCCGACTCTGAGATGTCTTTAGCAACTCAGTTGAAACACCATTCATGGTAACAAAACAGTAGTTGCTTGCGACTCATGACGAGAAGAAGGCATATGTTCCAAAGTCTGGAACTTAAGCCTAGAAGCTTCGCCAGTTTCTGAGGAAACCAGAAAGGAAAAAGCATTGGCTCTGGATTCGTTGCTCAACGTGTTTATTGTTAGGATATTCTGAACGCTCTAAAGGCTACAAAATTCATAACACAGAAACAAGACGAATTAATTCATGTCAGACTCAATGATAAGTTTGACTCTGAAAAGTCAAAGCTAGTTGAAAGGTTGCAGATCTGAAGATCACGTCATCAGAATCTAAGAAGCAGAAGATTCAAGAGAAGAAGACAAAGACGCAAATTCTCCAGATTCAAATACAACCTTACCAGAAGCTGAGAACAACTCATCTCATCAGAAGAAGAATAGATTAAAGACTTCCTATTCTGAAGAATTGATTTTGGAAGATAAAGCTGATCAAGTTAGAACTTGCTCATCCTTCAGATATTCTGAAAAAACTCTTCTGGGTCTAGTGTTCCTGATAGAGTCAACGACAGTTGATGTAGCTCTAAAAGAAAAATGAGTGGATTCTGGCCATGCAGGAAAAACTGAATCAATCCACCCGAGATGACGTCTGGAATCTTGTTCAGAAACCCAAAAGTGTCTACGTCGTTGGAACTAAATGGGTGTTCAGAAATAAGGTAGATGAGAAAGGCTGAATTCGAAATGAGTCTGATAGAAGAACTCAGATTCTTTCTGAGAATTTAAATTGATCAAAGATCAGAAGGCACATATATTCATCAGAGCTAATTTGCAAAAGAACTTCTGAAGAATTTCAACATGATGGACTGTACACCAGCTAAAGACTCCAATGCATCCAACATGTATTCTGGAAAAGGAAGAAACAGATTGGAAAGAGAAAGCATCTCTGAAACTGTCAGGTTCTCTGGAAGAATCTGATCTCATGATCAAGCAAGAGACAATCTACAAGTGCTCTCTCAACAGCAGAAGCAGAGTACATGTACACGCCTCTATGCAGAACGCAGCTGCTATGGATGAGGAACTAGCTAGAAGATCATCAGATAAATCAGAGTAACACTTTTATCTTTTGTGTTAATATTGTTGTCATCTGTTTAAGTAAGAATCCAATCTCATTCTAGGGAAAAGCATATAGAGACCATGTTATTAGGGACAATGCTCAGAAGGGAATTTTATGTTTAAAATTTATACAGACCATCAATGGGCTGATATCTTTACAAAACCCTTGGCTGAAGATAGATTTCTATTCATTCTGAAGCATCTGAAAAAGGACTATTGCCCAGAGTAAGATTTCATCAGAATTAGATGTGTTTAGTCAGAGTCTGAAGATGTCAGATTTTCATTCACTATGCCACGGAAGGGAAAAGACAGCGCTTTTTTTGGCTTTTAACAACGCTTAAAAGCGCTGCCTAAGGTGGCGCTGCTATCGGTAAAGACATCACTTTTGTTTCATGTAAAAGCGCTGCCTTATGTAGGCCTTTAGCAGCGCTTTTTTTGGAAAAACGCTTTCTAAAGTTGACCTTTAGCAGCGCTTTTTCTAGAAAAGTGCTGTCTAAAGTGGGCCTTTAGCAGCGCTTTTTCTGGCCTTTTATGCTTTCTATTGGCATCTTTAGGCAACTCTTTTTCAGGAAAAAGCGCTTTCTATTGTCCCCCTTTAGACAGCGCTGTCTAATGTATTTTTTATTTCACTTTAAGGCAGCACTTTTAATGGAAAACACTTTCTATTGTGAACTATAGGCAGCGCTTTTTCTGAAAAGCGCTGTCTTTTCTTCACATAAATTGTGCTTTTTAAAAGCACTTTTTTAAAAATCAGAATTTAGGAAGCATTTTTTATTTAAATGCGCTGCATATTCTTTCTTTTTTAGAAAGCATATTTTTGGAAATAATACCATAAACCTATATAATTCAAGCCTTTATTTCAAACACATAGGCATTATATGACATTCAACAAGCCTTTATTTCAACACATAGGCCTTATATTTCAACCATTGAGCCTTTATTTCAACAAACAAGCTTTTGTTCAAACATAGCCATTATATACCATTATAATCCAAAATATATACACCATTATAATTCAACACATAAACCATTTGATATAAATCAACACAACAACTTTCATACCTTATATGATTCTTTTCTCAATAAAGTATTCACACAATTCCTCCTTGATTTCTTCCAATTTATCTTTCGAGTAATGAGCACAATTGTATTCATCAAAGTACTACATAATAAAACATAATATGCATGATTTAGTTAAAAGTAATAAATTATATGAAATATTCGATAAATATTAAAATAAATCCTAAGTTATAAATCCATACCATGATTGGAATCTCTATTTGATCCAAATGAAGGTTTTCTCTCATAAACCTCAAAACGTAATAACCGCAATCTATACTTGTATTGCTCTAACAAAATAAAAATAAATAAGAATATATAGTTGTCTTGTTTTATCAAGTATCATCACTATTATTAGCAAAATTGTGAAAATTAATATACCTCAACTCTGATCCATGTAATGTTGTTTGCTTTAGACCGTGATACTCGAGCTTCTCTTTGTGATCACATTAATAGTAACCAACAAACCAGTGACCATTGTATGAAAAACAAAAGTTTAGATGGAAATTTTCTATGCAAAAGATACAAAGATTAGAATGAAAATCTAACCCGTTGCAAGTATTATACAGGCGGAAGACACGAAATAGAATCTGTTTGACAATTGATTCCCGCGCATCAATTTGTCATACAAGAACCTTAAATAAAAACATAATAAACATTAGACTATTTTCATTGAAATGTGTAAATAAATTGTTCAACTTATTAAATAATAGACACGAAATAGTACCTTTTGCACTAACGTCTCTTTCTTTTCTTGGTTGGAATATGTTCTACTCGTCTCCTAACAACATGGACGGTTGGATTGATCCAAATACCCTCATTATGTTCATTTCTAATATATGATTCATTTGCTATAATATTCTCATCTTGATCATTTCTAGTAAACGATTCAATCTCAACATCAATATCACCTTGATCTCCAATGTTTTCATCAATTACTTTGTTAGATAAAAGCACTATAGACCATTTCGTACTTGTCGGATCAGTGACATAGAACACTTGTTTAGCTTGAGAGGCTAGAATAAAAGGCTCATCTTTGTACCCCATCCTATTAAGATCCACTTGCAAAAATCCTGACTTATCCATTCGTAAGCCATTATTATTTTCAACCCACTTGCAACCAAATATAGGAATCTGAAACTTCTCATAATCAAACACCCAAATGCGCTCGATAACCCCAAAATATGACAGATTTGCAAATTTGGGGTTTAAGTCCTTCACACTTGAAATGTGCATTGCTTCAGCTACCACGGTGACACCACTATTTTGCATAGTACTTTTATCATCTTGTTCTTTGGTATAAAATGTGTATCCATTAATTGCATATGCGCTATAAGAAAACACAACCAAACTTTGACCATATCTAAACATCGCAACCTTTCTGTTATTGAAGCGGGATCTGAATAATACTTTGAATAAATATGATCCTTAAACCAAGGTATAAAACTTCGTTGTGCTCTCGTACTATCCAATTTTCATTTCTATTCGAATTTAAACCTCGGAGAACATCCTTGTGCATTTCAACATACGACTCAACCTCGTTCTCATTGTGCAGAACATACAAATACACTTGATCACGTTCGAACCTTGATACTGTCACAACTTTATTTCCAATTAACTTTTTTCCTTCTTTTTTTTTCGACAATATGAGATTTGGGGAGTCCAATTGATTGAACATTGGACAGATATTCAGAACAAAACTCAATCGCTTCTTCAACAATGTATCATTATCAAGTTTCGTCCACTGTGGTGAATCTGCCGGATGTCGAAACTTTCCATCAATAATTCTTTCATCTGCATTCTAAGTCAAGTGTCTTACATCGGCTTCACTACGAAACATGCGTCTAAATCTTGGAATTATAGGAAAATACCATAAGACTTTTGTTGGAGACAACTTTTTCTTATATCGAGATACACCGCATTTAGGACACTCATTTAACGATGCATACTCATTTCGAAACTAAACACAATCGTTTAGACATGCATGTATCTTATCATAGCTCATGCCAATAGAGCACAACATCTTTTTGGCCTCATATGTTCGATTGGGAAGAACATTATCCTCTGGAAGTATATCTTTCATAAGGGCTAATAACTCTGTGAAACTTTTATCCGACCATCCATTGCCCGCCTTTACGTTGTACAACTTTAATACCGTGGACAATCTTGTGAATTTAGTGCAACCATTATACAAAGATTTCTCTGCATCGCTTACCAACCTCTCAAACATTTTGGGACAATCCTTAAGATCTTCTTCAAGTGCTTCTGCAATCTCTTCGACTCGATCACAATCGTATGTATCTGTGTAATTGTCGTTTGAAGCATAGGACGTATTATCCCCTAATTCCACATTCCTGTTACTTTTCTCACCATGCAAATTCCAACATGTATAACTTCGATCAATTCCATGCCTCATTAAATGCGATGCCAACTGAACCGCATCAACCCGACTCCCATAACAGCAATCCAAGCAAGGACATGTCATTCGACTGGGGTCTTTAGCATGCGCAACAGCAAACTTAACGAATTCTGATACCCCATTCTCATACTCTTTCGATAATCGACTTGAAGACATCCATTTCTTATCCATGGTTTTACTAATTAAGCTAAACAAAAACAAAATAAAAACTATTTACCTGTAGGGAAGTCAACAGCTTCTGGACCAACACAGTGTAAGATTCTTGGAAATAATCAGACTTTCACTCTTCACAAGTAACCCCTATAGCAAATTCACTAAGTTAGAATTGATGGTGTATGCCAAATATAATAGGATAAATTTAGTATATAATAGGACAAACAAGATATATCGGAGAAACGAGTCAAAGTCTCAAGAATCAATTAGTTTCAACAATCTCATTTTCATTTTCATCACTAACATACCAAATATAACAATTAATTTCATTATCATTTTCAATCAACAATTAGATTAAAATAAAGTAATCACTAAAAAGTATCCATCAACAATGTCATTATCATCAATTAATTTCAACAAATCATCACTAACATTCAACATCAACTTACAAAATTAACACCAACTCCCAACATAAATCCACCACAAATATCACTATTTATCATCTTCAACTTTACTACAACAACAATTTCAAAATCAAATTCAAACACCAACCACATCAACACTAATTCACCAAATCGACAACAACCACATCAACACTTTGATACTCTAACAACACTCATTTTTCTATAACACTCATTTTTCTAACAACCCTCATTTTTGTAATGGATATAACAACACTCAAACAAACTACATTCAAACTAACACTCATTCAAACTACATTCAAACTACATTCAAACTAAAAACAAAACAAAAACAAAACAAGATGCTCAAGAACAAACCCTCAAGAACAAACAAAAGAAACAGTGACACTCACGGAAGAATGTCGGTCGGAGAAGATGGAGATACGAATAGAGGAACGGTGCCGGTCGGAGAAGACGGACAGAGGAAAAGTTCCAGTCAGAGAAGACAAACAGAGGAACACGGACGGAGAAGACGAACAGAGGAACACGGACGGAGAAGTCGTGAGAGAGAGGGAGAAGTCGCAAGAGATAGGGAGAAAGAAAACAAATGTTAGGGCGTTCTGAAATAATGAAAAGTTTTTTAATATTTATAAAATAATAACATAAGACAGCGCTTTTAGAAAGCGTTTTGTTATGTATTAGCTTTAGCAGCGCTTTTTCTCTAAAAACGCTTTTGTTTTAATAGCCTATAGCAGCGCTTTCAGAAAGCGCTTTCTAATGTGTGACCTACGTAAGGCCTTTAGCAGCGCTTTCCTAAAAGCGCTTTCTAAGGTGTCACATTTGTATGGATTTTAGCAGCGCTTTAAGGAAGCGCTTTCTAAAGTAGGGTTTAGGCAGCGCTTTTTTTCAGCGTGTTTTTTTAAACATATAACAGCGCTTTTTATTAAAAGCGCTGTCTATGCTGTGCTGCCAAAAAGCAATTTTGGCATAGTGATTTAAACTAAGAAGCACTTATTTTTAACTGTAGTCATCAGAAGATGCTTTGTCAGAAGTGTCTCTGGTCAGAAGGAAACCTTTTGGTTGTCTAGACTCTGTGGATATCAATACGTGTCACTTAATTAGAGTGTGATTAACACGTGAGTAGTACTTTTCTTGGAATTGGTTAAATCATGAATATATTCATTTATTAATCCCCATTATTATGTCTAATACTGCACGTCTACACGACTTCACTCTCCTCACACGTTATATACCCACTCACACCGCTTCACTCCATTTTTACACTTTAGAAACCCTAAATCCTCTCCCTCTCCAAACCGCTCTTTGCGCCTTCTTCATTTTCGACAACAAAACTTCATCTTCATCCTCTATACCTCAACAACTATCATGATGACCATTTCTCACAAAGAAGTAGTTCAATTCTCCATTGAAATGGAACAATCATTGAACCCCTCTACTGGGTTATCATCTTCTTCAGCTCCTCCATCTTCAACCTCAGCACCCACCGCAAATGTCATTTCAACCTCATCATCATCAATTCATGTGATCGATAAAGATTATATCACACAAAGGGGTGTTTCAGTTAACTGTATTATTGAGGAAGAAAAACTGACGGTTCTTAAAGAACTAGATGTTGATTTTGACAATCTTGCTACAAATGGGTATGATTTGTCTGCTGAACTAAAATTTCAAGGGTGGAATCAATATTTTCAAAGGCTCAAAAGTCCCATTTTTGAAGCTCTTGTGAAAGACTTCTGGAGACAAGCAGAGTGCGACCGTCTTCATGTAGTTTCTCATGTTCTGGGAAAGAAGATAACTATTACTGAGAAATCAATCTCAAAACTTCTAGGAATAGAATTCTTGAAAAACAAGCGAGTCTATGGAATGAAAGGAAACTGCAAGTTTGTGAAAGAAACCATTGACAAAACTATCTTCACCAACTACTCTCCTGAGAAATCAAAGTATATGGGTAAGGATCTTCATGATAATCTGAGAATTTGGCACAAGATCATTCTGAGCTGCATCAATCCAAGACCTTCATCAAGTTCTCCTGACTACTTCAATGTCAATCAGAAGTATATATTGTACTATCTGCTTACAAAACAGAAGATATGTTTACCCTCCATTCTGTTTTATCATTTACGGGATATGGTGACCAAGACAAGGACAACAGATTCGCCAGAAAAAGTTGTCCCCACTTACATTCCGTTTGGAAGGTTGCTATCTGACATTTTCGTTGAAAGTGGTCTGGTGGATTATCTAACTGAGGAAGCCAAGTATAGAGAAGACTTGATACCAAGCATTGGAGAATCCTTAAATGCCACGACACTTAAAAATATGAAAATGACCAAGGAAGTACTTGTGAAACCTCTCTTTGTATCCCATGCCTTTGTGATTAGTCACAGGACTCTGGTGAAGGATTATCCTCTGTTTTCCAAAGGCGACAGTCCTGAATCAATCGCTGCTTTTGTTACTATAATGAGGGAAGAAGCACTTGACATGGCTGGGTTCAGTTATAACGATCTTGCTCGGGCACCAACTCTGGCTGATCCTCCCAAAGGCAAAAGGAATCAAGTTGAAGAAGTTTCTGAATCTAAGAAGAGAAAGAAGGATGATAAGACTAGAACTTCCAGAAATTCAGCTCTAGCCTCTTACTCTAAGAGATCTAGTAAGTCTGTTCCTGCTCCTTCTGCTTCAATAGCTGTTGCACAGTCTATTAATGTTTCATCATCATCACCGACTTCTGATCCAAACAATGTTCAAATTCCTACTTCCATTTCTCAAGTCATATTTAAACCACCATCATTTTCAGTTCCACCCCAACATCCTCTCTATATGAAACTACTATTCCACAAACTCCATTCTCATCAATCACCACACCTATTTCTTCTGAAAGTATTCATACTTTCACTTCATCCATAACCACCTCACTTCCTCAACCCCAAACACCTGTTTCCCCACTTTCTCAAGATTTGTTATATTTTGCCTTCCATCAACCTAGAACATGCGCTGTTGAGTCTATGTCTCAACATTCTGATCCTCACTCACCCAACCTCTCTGAAGAAACAATTTCTGATACCATTGAAATTGTCACCTCTGAGCTATACAGTCTCAGATCTTCTTGAGCAAATACCTACTTCTGAACCAACAACTGAACAAATACTTCCTGAAATAACTTCTGCTAAACCCAACCTGGCATTGGTTTGTTATGAAAAGCCCCTTCCTAAAACCCTTGATGAATGCATTAATCTGTTTCGTAACAAGGCATTGAGAAGGGTAGCCAAATTATGAGCAGAAGCTAGTACAAGCACTAAGCCTCTAGAGCTTGAGTGTTTTTGGGAAGAGTTTCAGAAATGGCTAGACTCTGAGTTTGAAAGGATCTCAAATTTCTCAGAAGCTGCCAAAGTTGCGTCAGTTCAACTGGTGAAGGATAAAAAAGAAGAGAAAGAAAGGATAAGGCAATTTAAGCTTCTTGCTGCAAAGCAGAAAGAAGCTGGAGAAAAAGCTGCTGAACCAGCAAAACTTCTAGCAGAAGAAGAAGCTAGAAATGCTGAAGCTGTCAGGATGGCACAAGAAGCTGAAAATGCAGCGAAAGTTAAACAAGACGCTCTGGTTACTTCTTCCTCTGAATCTGTTCTTGTGCGCTTGTAACGTGCAATTAAAGAAATCAAAGAAGATCATCATACCATGAAAGAAGGACAGAAGGTCTTCAAGGAGAGCATTGCTGAGCAGAAAGCTGTCAACAACTCTCTTCAGGAAATGCTTCAACAGATTCTGACCAAGCTGTCTATAAATCCTTCATCCTCTAGACCTTAGGCACCTAGGCACTTAGGCATTTATTTTTCTTTTTGGTTCTGAACCTTAGGATTCTGTCTTGTTCTATCTTGTTTTTAATCCTGCCTTGATCTTGTCTTAATCTTTTAATATTAATGAAAATTATCTTTTTGATTATGACAAAAAGGGGGAAAAAGTAAAATGATTTTGATAGTACTTATTCTCAGAATCTCAAACTCAAACATTACATAATGCTTATATAATGCTTTTGCAACTAATTGTTTGTTTGATGTTTCAATTAAAGAACTCTGAAAAAGTTCACTTAGCATTCTAGATAGGTTGAATACAAAGATCCTACTCTCTGAAGATTCATGGTTAACTCTGATAATTCATGGTTAAGAAGTTGTACACTTTGAGAATATATGATTATTCAAACAGATGTTCCAATACTGTTCGGAAGTTGTGAACTTTCTGAAAGTCAATAAATCTTGTTTATTCAAACAGATGTTCCAATACTGTTTAGAAGTTGTGAACTTTTTGAAAGTCAAGAAATCTGGGTTGATCAAACAGATGTTCCAATACTGTTCAGAAGTTGTGAACTGTCTGAAAGTCAAGAAATATTGTTTGATATCATAGACTTCAGAAATTGTAAACTTTCTGAAAGTATGAAATTCAGACTCAAAGCGTCAAAAGCAGAAATATCTTTGAAAAGCAAGTCAAGTCAATTCTCTGATTCAAAGATACCATTTAGAAGATACGCTCTGCAACGATGATATTTTGATTAAAATCAGTCAGGCTCTGAATCTGATAAGATCGGCGAATCTAAGAAAAGATGGACAAAAGAGAAGTCACTTCCAGTCAAACTCTGATACTTAAGAAGTTGTGATTCTTCATAAAGATCTGATAAGAAGTTCTGAAACGAGATGCGTGGCATCATCCAATCAGACTTAAAATAAAGTTTTTGATTTTTCATCAAAGTTCTGATAGTAGCAAGGTTCTGAGATGAAGACCTAGTGTTCTAGTCAGACTCTGATGAGTTGTTGTAGGGAAGTATTCCTTCTCTATTGTTATGTTCCGAAGAACTCAAATTTTATTTTGTGAGTCTTGGGATCAGGGGAAGACTCTGAACAAGCATAAATGAAATTTTGAGATTGACAGATTCAGGGGGAGCTGAGAGCTTAAAACTCTGAATTTGTTGGTTATGGTGATTACCCTGTATAAATTGTTCTATCAAAATACATGGTTTTGTATCATCAAAAAGGGAGAGATTGTAAGAACAAGATTTGGTTCTGCATCTTGTCTCTATCTTTTGATGATAACAATGAAGTATTTGTGTGAGAATAATTATGGTGCTCTAACGTTTGTTATTCTGATGGTTTTAACAAACAGGTTCTAACTCTGATAAAGACCAGGTGCTACGTCACTCTGATATTCTCTATGGTCACTTCTGTGTGAAGAAGCAAGAATTGGTTCTAATCTACTGTACGTCAGAAAGATTCTGAGAAGACACTATGTTGCTGTTGTAACGTCTCTTGGATCTAATCTCTGAGCGTGACTCTGATGTTCTACTTATGAAGTCTGTTTAGCTTCTGAGGTCATTAACTTCTAAAGACTAAGTGCTGAAGATTCTGAAGACAAGGTTCTGTTGAACGAAGTTCTGAAGATTTTGTAGACTTAAGGATTTTGAAGATTAAAGGTTCTCAAGTCTAAGTGCTGAAGATTATGAAGACAAGGTTCTGCTGAACGAGGTTCTGAAGATTCTGAAGACTTAATTATTCTAATAACTAAGGCTTCTGAACTAGAAGTGCTGAAGACTCTGAAGACAAGGTTCGGCTGAACAAGTTCTGAAGACTCTGAAGACTCAAGACTCTGAAGACCCAATGATTCATTCTTCCGATCATGCTTCAATCAAATCTACTCAGAAGCCTCTGATGAATAGAAGAAGATGAAACGTTTGCATAGGAAAATAGTACATAGTACAGATAAAGCACGTTCCTTTCCACTACCCTGATTTGGTGGTACAAAGGACAATTTCAGTGTACGATTTTCAACCAAGCATAACGACACTATTTCAAGTCGCCAGTACTCCTATCATATTACCGATTTGCCCTTCAACAGATCTTTTTCTGGATATATATAGACTTGATTATTCAACAAGTCAAATGCGCGTGTGTGGGCATATGAGCGTACAAGTGTAAATGCATGCGAAAGCATGAAAGTCTGAAGTGAGAAAATAAACGATGTAGTACTTAGTGTGAAAAAGAGAAATATCACAAACACTGATGCATATGAAGAAAGCAAATCCAGAAACAGAAGAATGTATGAGTGAACAATAAAGCACCACAATACAAAGAAGAAAAATGTATTTACTATATAGTTTCGCTCTAAGTTAGATTGAGCTTAAAATGTATGTTTACCCTGCTTGTGTAGAAGCATCATTATTGTAAACAAACCTTGTAGCAAACAGTTGTTTTCGTTCCCTAAAGGACCAGTTGGGTCATAATTTTTAGGGAGACTAAGACAATGTGTCTTAGTGTTGTTAGTCACTTGCAGTTAGCTTGTGCGTTGTATTCCTTAAGAGACCAGTTGGGTCAGAATTCTTAAGAAATCTAGGACTAGTGTGTCTTAGAGGTGGTTAGTCACCAGTAGTTGGCTAGTGCAATTGTAATCAGTTTGGTTATAGTGGATTAAGTCCTTGTGTATAAGGCAAAATCACCTTGGTGGGTGGACTGGATTAGCTTGATAGTTTTCAAGTGAACCAGGATATATCGTGTGTCTTTCTTATTGTTAGTTTATTTATGATATTTGTTTGAGTTTCATAAAAAGCTTTCAAAATGGAAAACCCAATTCAAACCCCCCTTTCTTGTGTTTTTCTCACACCTTCAGAATGCACCATTTGGACTCTTGAATCAAAAGTTATGATCACTTAAAGTCACGATCTCAAAGTTGTTCAACATGAAAAATCTTAGAAATATTTTCAAGTTTTTAAGTCAGTTTGGTATCCATGGTTTCAAAATCCATTTTTATTATGTTTTAACCCTCAATTCAACTTGATTCCAATACAAAACTCGTTGTGTCAACTTTCCTCTTCAATTTGGTACCAAGATTGTGCAAAATGAACCATTAAACCTTGAGATATTACCCTCTAAAGTTACCCTCGTGCAAATGATCAAACCATATCATAACATTGTTGGTACACCTCTTGCCATACCATCTAGTATTCACATCATCACCACACGCATATCATCATAATTCCTTTACCTAAAATGGCCAAACAACCACATCCTTTCCTCATGCATATTCCTTGCACCATATTTCATCATGCTTTGCCATATTTGGAAAGGAAAAAGTAGAGTACAATCTGCTCACATGCTCATTCTCACATACTATCTCTCCTTCCACATCCCTCATGTTTTTTTGCTCACAAAATCACTCCATACACCCTCTACAAAAACCACTACTCCTACCACTCTCTCTCTTCAAATTTTTGTCAAAATTTCAAACACCACCTTTACCATTCATAGGCCCATTAAACCTTCTAACCCGTCATATTTAACTGTGATAAACCCTAAAACGAGCAAGAGAACCTCATTGGATCTAGTTCAGATCTGGAATACACCAAGAATCTCAAGCTCGTTTTCCTCTTGAAGCCATCATTCTCCCCAAGTTTGCTTTCCATTCTGCATCTTTGAGACGCCAAGAAGTTGTTGAAAGGATCTACTCAAAGCATTTCATATTAAAGTTGAAGAAGCAGTGGACATACTCCACTTAGTAAGATCCTTTAAACTTCATCTTTTTCATCCTAGAATCACATGATAGGTTCATAAATTGCATCTGGAAGGCTTGAAATGATGGCATTGTTTGAATCTTTGAATATGACTTGGTTGAATGTTTGAAATCATTGTTTGTACCCGTGTCTTTAGCTCCCTTTTTCTCTATGTTTGAGTGGTTATTTTGAAAAACTAATGGTACAATGTTGATCTACGTTCTTCGTACTTCATGTTAGGGTTTTATTTTGCTTGATTTGGTTGAAATTTGATGGAGAATTTTGTTGTGGAAGTTGGTGATGTTATGCTGTTCTTGTCTGCATTTACACGATGCATGAGTGTGTTTTTAGGGTTATCACATGAAGAAGATGATGTGTTGTCACTGTCTGGTTGGTTTATTTCGTTTTTTTTTGTCTTTTTCCCACTTAAGTTAGATTGACCGATTTATATTATGTTTACATGAGTTTTTGTCACTTTTTTTTTCATTTTATTAAATCTGTTGGAATAATATGAGAACGTGGACTGGGCCCAGCGTTTTTTCATTTCCACACCTCCCTATCATCTGGCCTAAGCGTGTGTGTATGTGTTTCTTCTTGTACTGAATTGCTATCACACTCCCTTGCCATGTTCTTCTTATTTCTATTTTTTATTTATTTTCTATTTTCAATTTAATTTTTGTTTTACTTGATAATAACATGATAAAAATTTGTTTATGATTATTTAACATGTTGTCGTACCTAGAAAAATACGATCCTCGCGATGGACGCGGAAAAAACTGTTCGAAACAGAGTCGCCACCGAACTTTATTTATCCCAAAGGAGGGAAAGGAAAATATCGATAAAACCTTTAAAGGGATATAAGAACTTGGTCATCGCAACAAAATTACGGGTTCGGGAGTCGGTTACGCAAGAGGGGAGGTGTTAGCACCCTCTATGTCTGTTGTACTCAATGGGAACCTCTTGATTCGATTCGTGAGAAAGTTAGTTAGGCTTGTTTGTTTATCTTCTAAGGGAATATTGCTTTCTAAGGGGAACATGAGTGGTTTTTTATTAGGGTGCTCGGCAAGGATTAGAACCCTTGTGCATACGTATTCCCTCGTGCAATGGGAAAGTCAGAGCATTCGTAGTTCGTAGGACTACGGTTGGTTGCTTTGTATTTTTTATAGGCGCCAATTAACCACACACGAGTAAGAGAACTCGCACCCAAACAATTGGGGAGAAAGGTCAAAGACTTGGCCCCCCTCACATCACCTCTTAGGAAGTTATTTGAATATATGATTAAGTGTGTTAAAGAGTTTGATTGAGAAAATGATTCGATTTGAACGTGTTTTTAGGGTTTCAGTCGCACAAGGCGAGAAAGAAGAGTTTTATTCGTATTAGATGTTTTGGAGGTGACAATTGTCCACACACGAGTAAGAGAACTCGCACCCAAACAATTGAGGAGAAGGGCCAAAGACTCGACCACCCTCACTTCACCTTTAGTAAAATGTGTTTAAATAGGGATTAAGTGTTTTAATATTTGCTTGGAAAAAGGTGTGAATGTTGTCGAGTTTCGCGTGTTTTAGAGGCGTCAATTGTCCACACACGAGTAAGAGAACTCGCACTCAAACAATTGAGGAGAAAGACCAAAGACTTGATCCCCCTCCTTTTCACCTTTTAAGAAATGATATTTAGTATAATTAAATGTATTAATTTGATTTAAGAAAAATACTCGACGTTGGATCGAGGTTTGGATTTGCGTTCGAAATGGTTTGAGAACTAATGGAAATGAGGTCCTATGGTTTAAGGTAAGGTCGATTGCGAGGCAAAAATGCTCGACTTACATGAGGCAAAGGGACTTGATATGTGGATCAAGTGAAAGCTTGAGGATGAATTAATTGAATTTGATTTGGAAAATACTTGATGTTGAATCAAGCTTGTTTATTGTTGTAAAAAAAAGGATTGATTTTAATCTTATGGGAGATGGGTGTAATTAATCAAGTGGGAATAATCAAGCCATGATTAAAGTGAGCCAATCACATACACGCATACAAACCAAAGTGAAATGTGCAACAATTATCGTTGTATAAAGCCCAAGAGGAGGCATTGTAAGGTCGATTGCGATCGTGAAAACGATCGACTTACAAGGTATTAAAAGGGCTTGACATTAAGTCAAGGTTTTAGTTTGAAAAGAGTTTTTGGTTTGGACAAGCATATTATGAAAGACAAATATAATCGAGGCAAGATAATAATTCACAAGAGAAAATTATACACCTCACATAAAAATCATAAATAAAATAGGGGAAAAAATAATCAAGCATATTAGCATAACTATAATCCTAAATCCCTAAGGTTAGTTTAAAGGAGAAATATCTAAGTTAACTAATTAACTTATGTTTTTTAGATTTTTAGAGAAAATGGTAAAAATTCAAGTAATTAATTAAATTAAACTAAAATATTTAATAAAATTAACTATTAAAGTTAATTAGTATTAAATAAAGTGGTTTAACAAAATTAATTAGAAATTGGTTAATTAAAAAGGTTTAGGAATGTATTTTGGATTTTTTAATTAGAGAAAATTGAGTTAATATAATTAATTAAATTAAAATCAAATATTTAATAAAACTAATTATAAAATTAATTAGTTAATATTAAATAAATAATTTTAATAAAATTAATTAAAAAAAAATAGTATTTTTGTCTTTTTTATAATTAAAAGAAAGAAAAAAAAAAAGAAAAAGTTCTAAAAACAAATGGGCCAGAAGTGTTATCAGTAAGCTAGGGGTGTATTTAGTGAAACGTTTCCAGGCCCAAACAAGTGAGCCCATGCTGGGGAGGGTCTATCGTAGACCCTGGTCAACTCAGCAAACCTGGAAACAGATCTGAGACGTTGAATCTGCACAGAGTCAATGGTATTGACTCATCTAAGGGCCGTCAATGAATGCCCATGGTAAGGAGAACCAAGCGGTGCGCATGGGACTATGGGAAACAAGAGGAACCGGTGACACTTGTCACCGGTGGGGGGACCACGCCAACTCACCCACACATGAAACAAAGGAAACGGTGGGGATGAATTTATTTTATACTCAGTTCACTCTCTCACTAACCTCATCTCTCTCTACGCCTTCTCTCTCAACTCTCTCTAAAACCAACTCACCGGAAACCTAGTTTCCGCCGGAGAAGGAAGTGGTTGGCGGCGGCGCCGCCCATCCTCTCCGACCAAACCCAAAATCAAACCTCAACCCCACCTAAAACGACGTTTCTGAGCCCAAATCCAAGGTTAAATTCCTAAAAAACTCACCCTAATTCTCAAACAGAAATACAACAGAAACCCTAGATTTATAAAGCCATGAAGAAACCAAGCAATTATAAGAGGTATACGACATTATAGCACACGGGAAGCTCAAATCAAGTAGTATGAAGTTCAAAGGGAGAGAGGAGTACCCAGATCGGAGCAACTCCAATCAGATGCTTTTCTAGCGAAGGTGAGATTCTTAACTCCTCTTTCTCTTCTTCCTTTTACGTTCTTCTTCTTCTTCTTTGATTTCTTTCTTCTACTCTTCTTTTAGTGATTTCTGCGTCTGATGTTAATGTCGCGAGTAACGTGAGAGGCTTAGCTCGTCTCTATCAGAGTTTCAATGTAAAATTCTATGGAGATTTAGAATGAGAGCTTTAGAAAATTAGGGTTTGAGGAATTTCTTGCGTAGCCGTCTAGGGTTCTCAGTTGTTTTTTTCCTTAAGAATGAAACAGTGTAGGTTTATATATTGCGCTGCTTGTACGTGTAAATTAGGGAAATCGTGTGAGGTGGCATTTTTGTGTGCTTGTACGAATCCTTGATCATGTGGGATTTTCATGTGAGTGAAGGAAATTCTCTCTGCTCCACATATTTTGTTTTGTCCTTTCTGAATACATGATTGCTTTGTGGTTGTGCTGTCAAATTATGTGAAATGCTTGAATTACAACATGATGCGTAATATTTTGGTGTACACATGTGTTTTGAATTTTGATCTGCGAAATGCACTGCTTGCCTTTTGGAATTTGATGCTTTCCCCTTGCTTATGGATAACCTCATCTTGCAAATTTTGAAAGTTCCTACGTATCATATCCTTGCTACTGTTGCATTATGGTTCAGGATTTTGCAACTTGAAACTTGTATGTGTCGAGTACTTGCTCATGACCATTGTATTGTCTCTATGTATGCTCCCTAGTTGGTATATTGTCCCTTGTTTCAATTTCTTCTCACGTGGTTATTTTTATGAACTTCCTCTCCTTGACATCATGGCCTAACTTATTGCTCATTCTTGTTTGTTACTGCCTGCTGTTGAATTATTTCTCCTTTTATGCTGCAACAACAGTTGTATGCTTCATTTAATCATGGCTTGCATTGTTTGTTTCATGTACATATTTTGGGAGAAATTTGGTGTCATGCTTGGAGCTTGGATAGTAGCTTGGATTGGCGAAGAACTTGAGTTGGCGCAAAGGAAATTGATGATAGCAGTTCAGCATAATGCATGCTTAGCCGTGGCACATTGGCATGGAGGCAGTGGTGCAGTGGTGAAATGAAGGCTTGGCATAAAGACAAACTTGGTAAGATCCTCAACTATACACCTTTGTAGTTCTAAGTCATGTGACCCAAAATACACTCCCATTTGCTGTACCTTGAATTTCATTGCTGCTGTTGGAAGCTTCTGATAACTTTGTATGAAATGCGCTCCTGATCATGGTTGGTATAATGATGCCTTGCGTGAAAAAAAAAACCTTTTTCTTGTATGTTGTTGTTATGACCTTAATTGGTGATTTTGCTTATCTGAATTTGTTGCATTATTTTAATTGTGTACTTATCCTTTGTACCATGCTAACCATTTGTTTCATTTCCCTTCCATGTATGCACTTTATGGAGTATCTTGGTAGCTTGGCACGAAGGAAAAGAAATCAAGGGCAGCTTGATGAGGAATTTGATGGTGAAGTTTGAATTGATGGATCTTACCAAGATGAAGGATTTTGGCTACTTGCCTTTGGCGAGACAAGTTGATGAAGTAACTTAGGCATGTTAGAACTTACCACCATATTGGAGCTTGATGGAACTTTGAGTTTGTATATGAAGAACTTGGCAAGATGGACTGGCATGATGAAAGCTATCTCAAATACATGGAATTAAGCTTGAGTTTTAGTTTAACTTTGTAAGATTATTAGTATCATATCTTGTAGCCATCTTATACTCACTTGTACCTTTGCATCCAAGTAATGAAATACCTTTATATTTACGATCTCCAATTTTGGTATCAAACATGTATTTGCCTTGAAATAGATTGAACCTTGTAATTTGCGCTTGTAACATATTTGCATCTTAATTAGTGGTAACTTGAACTTTCAAAGTATGCACCATTTATGAGACCACATGAATGCTTTTCTTGACTTAATATTCTATTTCACAACATTTGAATGGTAACAAGGATATGTTATCAAGTACTACCCATGAAGACAGATCTTGTTTTCAAATGTGGCCTTGAATCGTAATTGAAACGCATGGTTCCCATTTGAAACAACTTAACCAATTAAAAAAATATGGTTGTTAAATCATGCATGTCTTAAGTATGGTCATAACTTGCAAAAGCTTGAGATAAAATTTGATTGGTCATAATCTCATTACATGTAAAAATAATCCAACTTATGAATTGAAGTAATTCCCACATGACTTGAAAATGATCCAAACATTGCCTTGGTTACGCTTTAAAAATGCATGATCATAACTTGAAACCAACAAATTAAATTCAATTTTGTCAGTAATTGATCTTGAAACTAACCATAGCTTGAAACTTGAAACAAATTTAAGCACAGATTAAGGATAAAATGACCATGTCTTGAGATGAGTTGGTCATACAACCTGGACCATTGACTTTGTCATAGTTGCTTGGTCATGAGAATAAAGACACATTTCTCCATCTGAATTTAATCACACTTGCAAAGGCGTGTAATTACACTGAGCACAAATAAGACCTCCATAACCTGAATTTTAGAGGATCAAGACTAAAGGCCAAATGATTATCTTGAGAGAGATCATGAAGCAACACACATGCTTGGTATAAGAAAAATAAGAGGGTAGGACAAATTTGGGGTATGACAGATGTCCCTATCTAATTGTCTTGAACCCGAGAAAATGAATTGCTGAATGGCGTTCATTTTTAGGGTAGAAGTCAATTAGATATAAGAAGACCCCAAAATTTGTCTCACAAAAGGTAAAGTGTTGTAGAGTAAGAGCTGACAGAACGAGGTAGCGGGGTTTAAACTGAACAAAAGAACTTGAGATCCTTTGGGTGGTCGAAGCAGTCCCTTATCCATTAAGGTTCTCCGATGATACCAAAGTAGTATTTTTGAAGGCAGGCGATTCTCTGGGTCGTCGAAGCAGTCCCTTATCCATTAAGGTTCTTCGATGATACCAAAGCAGTATCTCTGAAGGCAGACGATTCTCTGGGTCGTCGAAGCAGTCCCTTATCCATTAAGGTTCTTCGATGATACCAAAGTAGTATCTCTGAAGGCAGACGATTCTCTGGGTCGTCGAAGCAGTCCCTTATCCATTAAGGTTTTTTGATGATACCAAAGCAGTATCTCTGTGGTAAATTTGCTGAGAAATAGTTGAGCAAGATTCCTGTTGTAGGAAATGTGTTGGCTTTGCAGGGGAAAGCTCACAAGAAACTTTCTAGGATAGCCTCTGCTTGGGGAGTAAGAATAGCAACAGGCGCTGGGGATTATCAATATCAACTGCATGGCTGAAGCATGACTTGCTGGGGAATAGGATTTCATGAGCACGTGCGGGGTATCAACTTCTCTTCAGATGAATACTGCCGACTTTGATGGAGGACCGGCCAAGATGCCTGCGAACTGATCCTGGATCCTGTTATGCTATGCTAGGGATGGATATGCCATGCATACAGGAATGCAAATGAACTTTCTTTTTTATGAGATGCATATGGGAATGCAACTGGGCAAGGCTTCAACTCTGGTTTCCAAAGAATGATTAATGGGTATTAGATGGAGCAAGGTGAAAGACTCACTGGGAATACTGGCATGTCAACTCGGGGGTTGAGAAAAAGAAATACTATCGACTCGGGGGTCGAGAAACATTAAGATAAACTGTCATCAACTCGGGGGTTGAAAGAAAGGTAAAGGTAATATCGACTCGGGGATCAAGGAAATAAAGACAATATCGACTCGGGGGTCGAGAAAATAAAGGCGAGGTAATCTATCAACTCAGGGGTCGAAGGAAATAACAAAATATCAACTCGAGGGTTGAAGGTAAAAGCAAATATCGACTCGGGGGTCGAGGGCAGAGATAAAGGCAATATCGACTCGGGGGTCGAGGAAGTAAAGGCAATATCGACTCGGGGATCGAAGAAGATAAAGATAACAATGACTCGGGGGTCAGTACAAGCAATAAGATGTCAACTCGGGGGTTGAAGATGTAATAATAATATCGACTCGGGGTTGAGAAACTAAGGCAATATCAACTCGGGGGTCGAGAAAATAAAGACAAAATATCATCAACTCGGGGATTGAAAGAAAGGTAAACATCGACTCGGGGCCGAAGAAAATAAAGACAACATTGACTCAGGGGTCGAGAACAAATCAAAATATATCAACGTGGGGGTTGAGGAAGGAAATAGGTTATTTTATGTATGCATATGGTGCACGTATGTTGTATGTGATGCATATGCGAATGCGAGCAGGGGATTGGTTTTATGAAGGTGCCAGCAGGGTGGACTTTTGGTGGTTGCCAAGCAAGGTTGGACTTTATGGAGGTGCCAAGCAGGGTTGGACTTTTGGTAGGTGCCAAGCAGGGTTGGACTTTATAAGGTGAAAGGATTTGATTTCCCGACACTTAGTATCTAATAATGCCATTATCAGAGGATAGTTGTGGATGCTCTTGGTGCCCCAAGTTTGATCCTTAGCAGAAATCGCGTGCTTGGTTCATGAGAGAACCTCACTTCTAGCTGATATGCCATAAATGGTTGTATGAGCGTAGCAACGTGACCAATGCATGTTGATTGTGTGAGCGTAGCGACTTATCCAATGCATTCTGATTGTGCATTTGCTCTGCCCCAAGGCTTTCAATACTTGTTGAATTCAAGGGTCGCTTAGTGCATGACATAGCCAGCTTGACCAACTTGAATGTATGAAAGGAATCTGCCCCTGTCTTGAGGGTAATGAGATGATCTGCCATAGTGTCTGGATCAGTGGTCTGCCCTAGTCTTGGCTCTTGAAAGACTTGCCTCAGATTGACTAAGTATTGCTTTGAAGGACTTGCCCCAGATTCACAAGGTTATGAGATGTCTCGATTCAATTCAGTGCCAACGAATGCTCAAGTTTCTCTCTGATTGCACTTTGTCGGAATTTCCAAACTGTCAAGTACTGATTCGCAGCTAAAATTGTTCATTCAGAAATGGTAATTTTAATGCGACGTTCATGCAAGTTTTGAAAAATAATTTATTGGAATGGTGTGAAAGTGTGTGACGAGTGGACCGTTAGTCCAAACGCATTGCTAATTTATCTAGTGTGAAAGATACAACAATAATATGACACCAATGCAAAAGATTAGCAAATATGTAGGAGTCAGTTTACGCAACCTTGTTGTAGTATGCTTTCAGAATAAACCCCGCCTCAATTAGGTCTTTTGAGGATTGTAACGTGGTCTGGTTCACGGTTATAGAAACAAAGGATATAAGGCTCAAATTTTGATTTGTACCCACCCCTACTTCGTGATGATCTCCAGTCCTACATTCAGTCAATTCTGCACATTTTTGTCTTCCAAAAGGGTTGACGATGTAAGGATGACAGTCATTTTATTTTGTCTTTTGATAGATGTCAGTGACCCTTTGATTTTTGATATGGCGGTCACTGAATCTTATTTTGCTTCACTTGAGGATTTTGCATGGATTGATTTTATTCTACGAGTCCATCAGGATTGCCCTAATTTTTGCCTAAGTTTCCTTTTTGAAGTGTTTGACTTAGCGGGCTCTCTTTTTTTTTTTTTAGAGTAAGGCTTGTGACTACCAATTCTGTAGTCATTGAAGAACAACCATCATAACTTATGGATTTTGCATGATTTTTTCGTCACCTCAGGACGTGTACGAAGAATACGGAGTCATATTAACTGAACACTACCCTGCCCCGGGCTGAGTGTAAGGGTTTGAATATCCGAAGGAAACTTCAACTTCTCGGCTCGAAGTGGTGAACTAGGGATTAACTCCTTATCTCTCCAGTGTTTGGAGATTTGAAACAATGCTTGTACATCGTCAGCATGATTTTATCCGAAAGCATACTAGCAACAATTATGGGTATCTCGTTTTCGTCATCCTCCCTCCAATCTTTGCTAAACACAATTTGGTAAAAAAAGTGAATGAGAGGTATATAGATGAATATTTTTTGTTTTTTTTTATATAAGTGAAGAAAATGTGAGCGGATGCGACGTGATTAGTTCAAAAAAGGCATGATCACTTCATTAATATTACCATTAATAAACAACAATGTCTAAAAGCAAATAGCACATAACAAAAAGAAACTACAAATGCATAGAAATGACATGATCTAAAAATTACCAGCATTGGGGACTGGGCCTTTCTTTCTTGACCTACTGTTGGACTAGCATTCTTGTTCATCAAGACCAGTATGATAGCCTTTTTCACACCTACTCTCAGCAACTTCTTCCATAACGTAGGCGGATAAACCCACCTGATCAAGTGAAGGATTGACATTGATTTGAAGACCTCGAGGCGTAAATGAGATTAGCTTGGACTCAATCAGATCTTGGATCTTGTTTTTGAGCTATTTGCAATTCTCAGTTGAATGCCCCATGGCGCCAGCATGGTATCCACATCGTGCATTGGCGTCGAAGCCTGGTGGGTATGGAGGAATAACAGGATCTAAGCCCTTTGGCACTATTAACCCACTACTAATCAAACGTGGTAATATATGACTGAATGGCACTGACAGATGATCAAAATGCCTTTTTGGTCTTTGACTATAGTAGCATCGGGGTTGTGAAGAATGTTGTTAATCTGTTGTTGACGAGGGGGGCCTCTATTAACATATTGACCATGTGGAGAGAATGAAATCGCACAGGGAGGCCCATAGGATTGCTGACTTTGAACATTTGAAATGCTTGGATATTGAGGATAAGGTACCGGAGATGGAGCTTGTAGAGTGTCCCAGATTGCATTGATTTTATCCTCCTCTTCCTCTTGAGAACTGACAATGGGTTCACTCTCACTAACATGGATGCTCGAGGCGTCTAGGATCTTTCCATTCTTGATATGACTCTCAATGTGTTCTCCTATTAAAACCAAGTCAGAGAAGTTTGATGTCCCATTGCTCATCATTTTTTCTAGGTATGGGCCTTGCAAAGAATCTATGAACAGGTCAACCAATTCTCTATCTAAAAGCGGTGGTTGAACGTGAGCAGCTACCTCTCTCCATCTCTGAGCATACCCCCTGAAGGATTCGTTCTCCTCCTGAGATAAGCCTTGCAACTATATGCGGTTGGGAGCCATGTTAAGATTATATTGGTATTGTTTCACAAAGGCGTTGGCTAAGTCCAACCACGACTGGATATGGCTACTCTGTAGCTGCATGTACCAACTCAATGATGCCCCACTCAGACTGTCTTGGAAACAATGGATCATAAGTTTATCATTGAGAGCATTGGAGGTCATCTTTCTACAAAACATCACCAAATACTGCTTTGGACAACTATCTCCTTTGTATTTCTCAAATTTTGGCATCTTGAACTTTGGAGGTAATACAAGTCTGGGTACCAAACACATGTTCAAAGCATTCAGATCAAAAGCATCACACCCTTTTATGGTTTCAAGCTTCTCTTCCAACACACGACATCTTTCCACAAACTCAACATCTTGAGGTCGTTCAGTATTCACCACCAGGCTTGCCCCTCGGGAATTCGGTGTAGTGAATGCAAAGCTATGGTATTCAACTGCATCATGAGACGAGGCATGTTCATCTTGAATAGTGTGACATTCTTGTATAACCTGGTCCCCAACAGGAATCCGCACAGGTTGAGATCGGACAACACTATTCACTTGAGGCGGAATGACGTTCTTAGTGACTATAGGCCTTTGAATATTGTCCTCTTTCCTTGACAAGGCTATCATAGCTTCCACAAGTTGGTCTAGCTGGTTCTTCATCAAATCAACATATGCTCTTGACACAAACTGGTTCTGCTATTCTGAATCTATGATTCTTCCAAAAGCGGCTTCAATTCCGATACGAGTGTCGGGAAATCAACTGCGGGTTATGGACAAAGGATGGTTGAGTTTGTTGGAAAAATGACATGCATACATGCTAATGTCATGAGTATGCAATGCTTATGCAATGTTCCAAGATCAAAACAACATCTGATTCTGAGGAAGGAGTTAGACACGGGATATCTCTGATCACAAGACCCCCCATATGTAGGCTCTAATCGGGTAGGTGCCTAGAGTTATGGATATCTTTCAAAGACATTATAGCCATGACGAAGGAACATCAGACGATAATATCCTTGAAATGATCTCGTCTAGGTGAGGTCTTCGTTTCTTCCCCACGAGAAAGACTCCTCGGAGGCGCCCTCTACACAACCATCGACACACGGGTTCTAAGTAGGGTTCTCAGAATCCTAGATCGAGGTCGAAAATATTACTGTTAGGAAGTAATACGTTCGAGGGATATCATCTGATTGTGGCGTTCGCATTAACCCACGAAGAGTTAACACTACCAACCACCATGGATAAAATGGGTTAAAGGTCCTTGGGATCGACGATTCAGGCTCGAAAACATTATCATCGTGACGAAGTAACGTCAAAACGATAACATTTCCAAGGGAATCTACTCCAAGCGGAGTCTTTGCTTTGGCTCACGCGGAAGAGACCACGCAAGCCTCCACTACACAACCACCATCCTAATCCTAGGGTTTTTCTCGACTCGGGTGTAGAGCCGTCTCACAAAGCACCAATGATCAGAGGACCCCCACAGTGTCACAAGAAACAATAAAAATAGGATATGATAAAAATAAACAAGCAAGTAGATAACAGATAATCAAGCAAGCAAGCAAACAAACAAGAGAAAATAAACAAACAAGTGGATCTAACTCTCACGAATCGAGTCAAGTTAGGCTTGACTCTCTCTAGCATAGGGCAATGCAAGAAGGTCCCCAGTGGAGTCGCCATCTGTCGTACCTCAAAAAATATGATCCTCGCGATGGACACGGAAAAAACTGTTCTAAACAGAGTCGCCACCGAACTTTATTTATCCCAAAGGAGGGAAAGGGAAATATCGATAAAACCTTTAAAGGGATATAAGAACTTGGTCATCGCAACAAAATTACGGGATCGGGAGTCGGTTACGCAAGAGGGGAGGTGTTAGCACCCTATACGTCTGTTGTACTCAATGGGAACCTCTTGATTCGATTCGTGAGAAAGTTAGTTAGGCTTGTTTGTTTATCTTCTAAGGGAATATTGCTTTCTAAGGGGAACATGAATGGTTTTTTATTAGGGTGCTCGGCAAGGATTAGAACCCTTGTGCCTACGTATTCCCTCGTGCAATGGGAAAGTCATAGCATTCGTAGTTCGTAGGACTACGGTTGGTTGCTTTGTATTTTTTATAGGCGCCAATTGTCCACACACGAGTAAGAGAACTCGCACCCAAACAATTGGGGAGAAAGGTCAAAGACTTGGCCCCCCTCACATCACCTCTTAGGAAGTTATTTAAATATATGATTAAGTGTGTTAAAGAGTTTGATTGAGAAAATGATTCGATTTGAACGTGTTTTTAGGGTTTCAGTCGCACAAGGCGAGAAAGAAGAGTTTTATTCGTATTAGATGTTTTGGAGGTGACAATTGTCCACACACGAGTAAGATAACTCGCACCCAAACAATTGAGGAGAAGGGCCAAAGACTCGACCACCCTCACTTCACCTTTAGTAAAATGTGTTTAAATAGGGATTAAGTGTTTTAATATTTGCTTGGAAAAAGGTGTGAATGTTGTCGAGTTTCGCGTGTTTTAGAGGCGTCAATTGTCCACACACGAGTAAGAGAACTCGCACCCAAATAATTGAGGAGAAAGACCAAAGACTTGATCCCCTCCTTTTCACCTTTTAAGAAATGATATTTAGTATAATTAAATGTATTAATTTGATTTAAGAAAAATACTCGACGTTGGATCGAGGTTTGGATTTGCGTGCGAAATGGTTTGAGAACTAATGGAAATGAGGTCCTATGGTTTAAGGTAAGGTCGATTGCGAGGCAAAAGCGCTCAACTTACATGAGGCAAAGGGACTTGATATGTGGATCAAGTGAAAGCTTGAGTATGAATTAATTGAATTTGATTTGGAAAATACTTGATGTTGAATCAAGCTTGTTTATTGTTGTAAAAAAAAGGATTGATTTTAATCTTATGGGAGATGGGTGTAATTAATCAAGTGGGAATAATCAAGCCATGATTAAAGTGAGCCAATCACATACACGCATACAAACCAAAGTGAAATATGCAACAATTATCGTTGTATAAAGCCCAAGAGGAGGCATTGTGAGGTCGATTGCGATCGTGAAAACGATCGACTTACAAGGTATTAAAAGGGCTTGACATTAAGTCAAGGTATTAGTTTGAAAAGAGTTTTTGGTTTGGACAAGCATATTATGAAAGACAAATATAATCGAGGCAAGATAATAATTCACAAGAGAAAATTATACACCTCACATAAAGATCATAAATAAAACAGGGGAAGAAATAATCAAACATATTAGCATAACTATAATCCTAAATCCCTAAGGTTAGTTTAAAGGAGAAATATCTAAGTTAACTAATTAACTTATGTTTTTTAGAATTTTAGAGAAAATGGTAAAAATTCAAGTAATTAATTAAATTAAACTAAAATATTTAATAAAAGTAACTATTAAAGTTAATTAGTTTTAAATAAAGTGGTTTAACAAAATTAATTATAAATTGGTTAATTAAAAAGGTTTAGGAATGTATTTTGGATTTTTTAATTAGAGAAAATTGAGTTAATATAATTAATTAAATTAAAATCAAATATTTAATAAAACTAATTATAAAATTAATTAGTTAATATTAAATAAATAATTTTAATAAAATTAATTTTAAAAAAATAGTATTTTTGTCTTTTTTATAATTAAAAGAAAGAAAAAAAAAGAAAAAGTTCTAAAAACAAATTAGCCAGAAGTGTTATCAGTAAGCTAGGGGTGTACTTAGTGAAATGTTTCCAGGCCCAAACAAGTGAGCCCATGCTGGGGAGGGTCTATCATAGACCCTGGTCAACTCAGCAAACCTGGAAACAGATCTGGGACGTTGAATCTGCATAGAGTCAATGGTATTGACTCATCTAAGGGCCGCCAATGAATGCCCATGGTAAGGAGAACCAAGCGGTGCACATGCGGTGACACTTGTCACCGGTGGGGGACCACGCAACTCACCCACACATGAAACAAAGGAAACGATGGGGATGAATTCATTTTATACTCAGTTCACTCTCTCACTAACCTCATCTCTCTCTACGCCTTCTCTCTCAACTCTCTCTAAAACCAACTCACCGGAAACCTAGTTTCCGCCGGAGAAGGAAATGGTTGGCGGCGGCGCCACCCATCCTCTCCGACCAAGCCCAAAATCAAACCTCAACCCCACCTAAAACAACGTTTTCAAGCCCAAATCCAAGGTTAAATTCCTCAAAAACTCACCCTAATTCTCAAACAGAAATACAACAGAAACCCTAGATTTATAAAGCCATGAAGAAACCAAGCAATTATAAGAGGTATACGACATTATAGCACACGGGAAGCTCAAATCAAGTAGTAGGAAGTTCATAGGGAGAGAGGAGTACCCAGATCGGAGCAACTCCGATCAGATACTTTTCTGGCGAAGGTGAGATTCTTAACTCCTCTTTCTCTTCTTCCTTTTACGTTCTTCTTCTTCTTTGATTTCTTTCTTTTACTCTTCTTTTAGTGGTTTCTGCATCTGATGTTAATGTCGTGAGTAACGTGAGAGGATTAGCTCGTCTCTATCAGAGTTTTAATGTGAAATTCTGTGGAAATTTAGAATGAGAGCTTTAGAAAATTAGGGTTTGAGGAATTTCTTGCGTAGCCGTCTAGGGTTCTCAGTTGTTCTTTTCCTTAAGAATGAAATAGTGCAGGTTTATATATTGCGTTGCTTGTACGTGTAAATTAGGGAAATTGTGTGAGGTGGCATTTTTGTGTGCTTGTACGAATCCCTGATCATTTGGGATTTTCATGTGAGTGAAGGAAATTCTCTCTGCTCCACATATTTTGTTTTGTCCTTTCTGAATACCTGATTGCTTTGGGGTTGTGCTGTCAAATTATGTGAAATGCTTGAATTACAACATGATGCGTAATATTTTGGTGTACACATGTGTTCTGAATTTTGATCTGCGAATTGCACTGCTTGCCTTTTGGAATTTGATGCTTTGCCCTTGCTTATGGATAACCTCATCTTGCAAATTTTGAAAGTTCCTACGTATCATATCCTTGCTACTGTTGCATTATGGTTTAGGATTTTGCAACTTGAAACTTGTATGTGTCGAGTACTTGCTCATGACCATTGTATTGTCTCTATGTATGCTCCTTAGTTGGTATATTGTCCCTTGTTTCAATTTCTTCTCACGTGGTTATTTTTATGAACTTCATCTCCTTGACATCATGGCCTAACTCATTGCTCATTCTTGTTTCTTACTGCCTGCTGTTGAATTATTTCTCCTTTTATGCTGCAACAACAGTTGTATGCTTCATTTAATCATGGCTTGCATTGTTTGTTTCATGTACATATTTTGGGAGCAATTTGGTGTCATGCTTGGAGCTTGGATAGTAGCTTGGATTGGAGAAGAACTTGAGTTGGCGCAAAGGAAATTGATGATAGCAGTTCAGCATAATGCATGCTTGGCCGTGGCACATTGGCATGGAGGCAGTGGTGCAGTGGTGAAATGAAGGCTTGGCATAAAGACAAACTTGGTAAGATCCTCAACTATACACCCTTGTAGTTCTAAGTCATGTGACCCAAAATACACTCCCATTTGCTGTACCTTGAATTTCATTGCTGCTATTGGAAGCTTCTGATAACTTTGTATGAAATGCGCTCCTGATCATGGTTGGTATAATGGTGCCTTGCGTGAAAAAAAAACCTTTTTCTTGTATGTTGTTGTTATGACCTTAATTGGCGATTTTGCTTATCTGAATTTGTTGCATTATTTTAATTGTGTACTTATCCTTTGTACCGTGCTAACCATTTGTTTCATTTCCCTTCCATGTATGCACTTTATGGAGTAACTTGGTAGCTTGGCACGAAGGAAAAGAAATCAAGGGCAGCTTGATGAGGAATTTGATGGTGAAGTTTGAATTGATGGATCTTACCAAGATGAAGGATTTTGGCTACTTGCCTTTGGCGAGACAAGTTGATGAAGTAACTTGGGCATGTTAGAACTTACCACCATATTGGAGCTTGATGGAACTTTGAGTTTGTATATGAAGAACTTGGCAAGATGGATTGGCATGATGAAAGCTATCTCAAAGACATGGAATTAAGCTTGAGTTTTAGTTTAACTTTGTAAGATTATTAGTATCAAATCTTGTAGCCATCTTATACTCACTTGTACCTTTGCATCCAAGTAATGAAATACCTTTATATTTACGATCTCCAATTTTGGTATCAAACATGTATTTGCCTTGAAATAGATTGAACCTTGTATTTTGTGCTTGTAACATATTTCCATCTTAATTAGTGGTATCTTGAACTTTCAAAGTATGCACCATTTGTGAGACCACAAGAATGCTTTTCTTGACTTAATATTCTATTTCACAACATTTGAATGGTAACAAGGATATGTTATCAAGTACTACCCATAAAGACAGATCCTGCTTTCAAATGTGGCCTTGAATCGTAATTGAAACGCATGGTTCCCATTTGAAACAACTTAACCAATTAAAAAAATATGGTTGTTAAATCATGCATGTCTTAAGTATGGTCATAACTTGCAAAAGCTTGAGACAAAATTTGATTGGTCATAATCTCATTACGTGTAAAATAATCCAACTTATGACTTGAAGTAATTCCCACATGACTTGAAAATGATCCAAACATTACCTTGGTTACGCTTTAAAAATGCATGATCATAACTTAAAACCAACAAATTAAATTCAATTTTGTCAGTAATTGATCTTGAAACTAACCATAGCCTGAAACTTGAAACAAATTCAAGCACAGATTAAGGATAAAATGACCATGTCTTGAGATGAGTTGGTCATACAACCTGGACCATTGACTTTGTCACAGTTGCTTGGTCATGAGAATAAAGACACATTTCTCCATATGAATTTAATCACACTTGCAAAGGCGTGTAATTACACTGAGCACAAACAAGACCTCCATAATCTGAATTTCAGAGGATCAAGACTAAAGGCCAGATGATTATCTTGAGAGAGATCATGAAGCAACACACATGCTTGGTATAAGAAAAATAAGAGGGTAGGACAAATTTGGGGTATGACACATGTTGAGATATTTTCCTTGTTTTTTATTTTATTTTTCCATATATTTTTCTATTTTATTTGGAATTATTTTTGAAAGGTGTTTTCTATCTTTGCCCTTGTGATTAGGGTTTGTGTTTAATGCTTTGTGGATCACTTCTTGAGCCAATCTTTTTGCCATGTTTTGAAACTTAAATGAGGATTGTTTGAATGCCATTATTCTGCCTTGTTGATCAATGTTTAATTGTTTTTCATGTGGTTTTTATTGCTCCTCGATTATTGCTCGACTTAGTTGCTATGTGAGATATTTTGATTCAATTTGTGGCGCAACTTTGTAATTCTTGTTGATATGTTTTTTACACTTATTCTTGATGGATATAAAATGACTTTGAGCA
Organism: Lathyrus tuberosus; assembly: GCA_022829125.1. NCBI lineage: Eukaryota > Viridiplantae > Streptophyta > Magnoliopsida > Fabales > Fabaceae > Lathyrus > Lathyrus tuberosus. The sequence continues at coordinate 5,616,403 of JALAZF010000338.1, read as the reverse complement.
TTTATTTGGATTTTTACAAGACTTGTTTCCATTTTTGGTTGATGCTTACATGTGGTTTGAATTTGAATGGAATATGCTTGATACTTGACCTAGATTGATTTCTTTTTTACCACTTGTGCTTAAGTGAAGCTTGAAATGATTAATTTATGTGATAATGTACTGTTTTGGATTTATTTTGGCTTTGGAATCATTTTCATTTGATCATTTTCCTATTTTTGGTTGATTTTCCAAGTTGACCTGTTTTGGCATTGCTCCTTTGATGTTCTTGAACTAGTTCTTTGTGATGCTTGCTTGTATGATCTAATGGATGCATGTGGAATCTTGTTTGCTTTGAATAAAATTTTTAAGATGCTGATCCTCTTGCTTTGATGTCCATTATGTGATCATTTCTCACTTCTTGCCTCACATGATCTTTTGTTTCTCATATGGGTGACTTAAGTGGATGTTTGCCTAATTTTGATGCATGTTTTGAACTTAATCCTTGGTGTTTCTTCTTGTCATTCATGAATTGATGTTTGGATTGATATACATGATCATGCTACTGTCCTACTTGGATTCATGCCTTAATCTTACATGTTTGCTCTTTTGAAGTGTGTCTTACATGAGCTTTTTGTTAGCAAGTGTTTGTTTGTTGTTAAGATGCATGCCTTGAACCTTCTTGCTCTTTCTTTGCTCATTGACATGAGATGAATGTGATATGATTTTGCTACTTCCCCATCTTGGTTATCCTATCATTTGACCTCACTTCACTTTGTTTGTTGGTTGATAATACTTCTTGTTTGGTTTTAAGTCATTTGTGTGTTCATTAGTGCATTGTTTTGCCTAATTTGTTTTGACTTCCATTCTTGAAGTTTGGTTTGAAGTGTGTACATTTGATGTTGGTGCTGGTCTTGGATGATTAAATATGATGCCTTCATTGCTCATTGCTTATGTTACTCTCATTTCTTGAGTTGCTTGATGTTGCATCTTCTCCTTCATCTCTTTCTTCTTTCTTTTCTTTTGAGCATCAAGACTTGTTTAAGTCTTGAGTTTGCTTTTATTTGTGATTGATTAGTATAATGTTTACTTGTGGTTGTTCACATGATCCCTTGGGATTCCTAGATCGACTTAATTTCCGATTAAGCTCAAGGTAGGAGAGACATTAGGCTTTCAATCCTTTGCATGATAACAATTAGGATAGTCCCTTTTAAACCTTAACCTTAGGTATATCTCTTTGCATGATAACATTAGGTAGAGTTCTATTCTATCTCAACCATAGGACCATTGTGTATGACAACATTAGGACGTAGTTTCCCCTAGTTGTTTTCTTTTCAACCCTTGAGTCCTTTCTCTTCTCACTTCAAAACAAGTTCAAAACACTTAATAAATACAACAAGTATTGTACGCCACGAGCCTTAAGTACATGGGAAATGAAGAATGAGGGGTCTCTCTTCACTTTTCTAGGGTGTTTAGCATACGTCCCGTTTGGGGGCGACCATGCGACGCATTCGCTCCTATGTCATAGACTTTAGTGCAATACAAGTTTCAAACTAACTTAATCCACTTCTGTCTAAAAAACACAAACAAAGTTCAAATATTGTTATCCTTTGGGATGGGTTTCAAATCATTTTCAAAAAAGAGCACGTTATTTCCGTTCTGTCGCAAATAGGCGTCAACCCTAACTGTCGGACGCGAACCTAACGTCGCTCATAAAAAACACTTACCGGCCCGTAGGTCGAACTACGAATGCTCAGACTTCCTCTCTCTCGTCTGATTGAGGATACGTAGGCACAAGACGGTGATGTCTTGGCGAGCAACCTTCCCCCATTCACCCGTAGTCCTCCAAACTACGCCGACTCTGACTTTCCCATTGCACGAGGGAATACGTAGGCATAGGACGATGAGGTCCTATCGAGTATCTTTTTGTCTTTTCCTTTTCTTTTCCGTTTAGCAGTAGGCTTTAGATAACACACCCTTTGATTAGACAATAAGTGTGGATCCCGTTGAGTACAACGGATGCGAGGGGGTGCTAATACCTTCGTCTCGCGTAATCGACTCCCGAACCCAGACTATGGTTGTGATGACCATGTCTTCTCCCTTTTGAGGTTTCTTCGATCGTTTCCTTCCTCCCGTCGGGATAAATAACGTTCGATGGTGACCCTTCTGTTTTTTTTTCCACTGGTTGTTTTTCGTAGTTGCGACAGCTGGCGACTCTGCTAGGGACTCTGGTTCCCTATGCGAGTCAATCCTAGCGCTTGTCTATTTTTATGTCATTGGGTGTTTACTTATGTGCATTATTTGTTATATATTACTGTATTTTACCACATTTACTGCATTTGATTATTGTTATCATATTGCTCTGCTGTTGTTGTGTTGTTGGGTGGGTTGGTTCTATGAGAGATAAGCCCAATACCCAGGCTTGAGTATACACTTAGGATAAGAGTGGAAAGTAGTGTGGCTTGCGTGGTGTTTGATCATGTTTAGTTTACACGAAAACTCCACATTCAGACGAGGTTTTCTTTGGAGATATTCTATCCTGCGCGTTGGGGCAAACGATAGAATGTTGACTTAGGGAGCTTATGACTCTGGAGACCGTTCATGGGAAGTCAGTTGAGGCCTCCTCGATTGATGATGATGCCAAACTAGAAATGGTGACCGTATTATCATTTCTAGACCTGAGAGTCCGTGATACTGAGGACCTGTTAGGATGTTGTCCAAGACTAGAACCCACATGTGAGAAGGAATGGGTTTTTGCAGGAAACCTTGACCTTCAACCAACCCGATTTTATTGTCAGTGCGAACTTATCAACCTAGTATTCTGAGTATCTCGGTATTCTGGATTTCTGGTTTTCTGTCAGAGTGGATTTCTGGTCCTTATTCAGTCAACAACATAGTAGATATTCAGAGCACTTTGATACCTTGGTCCCATGTTGGCATCTGCATCATCATTTTTTGCATTCTAACATGTTTATTTATTTCCAGGGTTAGCATCTTATCCATGATTCCAGTTGTTGAAGATCGTCAAAGATGAGCACCAGCAAGAAGAATATCATTGTGTACAAGTTCCCTAAACCTACTTTGGATTCTATTCTCGGGTTAATGGCTCTAGTAGATCCTGGTGTTCTATCAGATTTCAAGAAAGATTATGGGAGGATTTTGAACTTCGTCCATACTATCACTGACTATGAATACAAGGCCATTCATACGCTGGTACAATTCTACGACCCTCCTCTGTGCTGCTTCACTTTTCCCGACTATATTTTGGTTCCTACATTGGAGGAGTTTGCTCTTATCTTAGGGATCTCCATTAAGGAGAAAGCAACTTTCTATTTTTCCAAGGAAAATCCAAATCTAGAAGAGGTCGTTGTTGCTCTTCACTTGGGTCAATCTGTTTTGGATGAGAATATTGCTAGTAAAGGAGGTTTCCAAGGGTTTCATCTAGATTTCCTGGTCAGTTAAGCTCGTAAGTATGCTGATGCAAGGAGTTGGACAGTTTTTAACACAATTCTAGCTTTGTGTGTTTACGGGATTGTCTTATTCCCAAATGCGGCAGACTTTGTGGATATGAGTGTCATCAGGATATTTGTTATGAAAAATTAGGTACCTACTCTTCTTGGTGATTTGTACTACTCACTACATTATAAGAATGAGAAAAGGCGGGGATAACCTATATCTTGCCGCGTACCACACTTCCATAAGTGGTTGGTGGAGGTAGTGTATGTGCAGTGCATGGTGTTAGGGGCCATCACTGGGAGGAAGACCGTCAAGATGATGTTTTCTCCATGCAAGGCGTGGATACTGGCATCCCAACTGAGGCTGATAAAAAGTTTAAGCTGATTGAGGAAAGAATGAGAGCCTATGAGAATCAGAATTCGTTGGGTCTTGATATGGCTGATTTGGGGTTGGTTCCTGGTGTGAAAATCCCTCACAAGTTCAAAGTGCCTGTTTTTGACAAATACACTGGAACTACATGCCCTAAGCCTCACATTAGGGCGTATTACAGAAATATGTATGCATATTCAAACGATGAGAAGTTGTTGATGCATTTCTTTCAGGATAGCCTAGATGGGGCATCCTTAGAGTGATATATGCATTTAGAAAGGACTCATGTTCGTAGTTGGAGAGAGATTGCCGAGGCATTTGTTAAACATTACCAGTACAACATAGATATGGCACCAAATCGTATGTAGCTACAAAATCTTTCGCAGAAAAACAATGAGAGCTTTAAAGAGTATGCCCAGAGGTGGCATCTATTAGCTGCTAGAGTTCAACCTCCTATGATGGAGAGAGAACTTATTGACATGTTCATGGCCACTCTTCAGGGGCCTTACTATGAAAGGTTGGTGGGTTGTTTGTCTGCTGGGTTCTCAGATTTGGTGTTAGCTGGTGAACGGGTTGAAAGTGGTATTAAGACTGACAAGATAGCAAGTAATAGTGGATCCTCATCTGGAGGAAATAAGAAGCCATATAGAGGAATTGTCAAGAAGAGGGAAGGAGATACAAATTTTGTTTCTTCGGATCGACGTAAGGGCAAGGCCCGCCAAAACTTTACTCAACAAGTTGCTATCGTAGCTATTCTGGCTGCGCCATAGCAACAGAACGTTGCTCCGCGCCGATATCAGGACATACCTAAAGTGAACATACATTTTGAGGCACCTCCAATGCCGTACGCCCAGTTATTTCAACATCTTTTACAATTACAGCTAGTACAAAAGAGGATTTTGGCTCCACCCACGGGCGCTCTGCCACCTGGGTATGATGCCAATGCGCACTGTGAGTTTCATTCTGGAGCTCCAGGCCACAATATTGATAATTGTAAAGCATTCAAACACAAGGTTCAGGACTTGCTGGATTCGAAAGCCATCAACTTTACCAACGATGGTCCAAATGTGATTCAAAACCCTATGCCTAATCATGGTGGGGCAAGGGATAATGCTATCGAGGATGGGGAGCAATTGGATTTGATAATGGATATGAATGAACTAAAAACTCCTTTGTCAGTTGTCAAGGAGAGATTGTTGAAGGGTAGAGTTTTTCCAGGGTGTACAGATGATTCTCAAGAGTGTTTGTTGCAGCCAGAGGGCTGTAATTCGTTGAGGTCAGGTATTCAGAGAATGATTGACGACGGGCAATTACAGTTTGACTGGGTTAACAGTGAGAAGAAAGTTGTTGATAATGGTGAGGAAGTTGCTACAATATCCATTCCTTATAAGACGATTAATATTTTAGCACCGGTGATGCAAGCGCCGATTATTATTACTGTTCTAGGACCAGTACCTTACGAAAGTACTAAAGCCATTCCGTGGAATTACGAGGCTGAAGTATTTTGTAATGGACAAAAGCAGGAGCTAGTGGGCTCATTAGGTACAGGGTCCACCGTTGAGAATATTGTGGGGGCTGGAGCTATTACAAGAAGTGGTAGAGTATTTTTGCGGTCTAATGAAAATGCGGGTAGTTCATGTCGGGATAAGGGTAAGCAAGTGGTTGATAATTTCAGACAAAAGTACGTTGTAAATGATTCTACATAAAAACAGGTTGATGATTCTTTCTCGAAAGACGTGGATGAATTCATGACGCTAATATGGAAGAGCGACTACAAAATTATGGATCAGTTGCATGAGATGCCTTCCAAGATCTCCATTCTGTCATTGTTGTTATGCTCAGAAGCTCATAGAAATGCGTTGCTAAAGGTGTTAAATGCTGCATACGTGCCACAAGAGATTTCTGTGAATCAGCTCGAAGGTGTGGTAGCACACGTGAACGCTGGTAATGGCTTAGGTTTTACTGATCTAGATCTGACTCCCGCAGGGAGGAATCACAATAATGCTATGCACATCTCTATGAAGTGCAGGGGTTCATTGTTGTCACATGTGTTAGTGGATCCTGGTTCATTGTTAAATGTTCTTTCAAAAAAGGCACTCATGAAGCTTGATACACAAGGGTTGATTTGCACGCCTAGTGATTTAGTGGTACGTGCCTTTGATGGTTCCAAGAGATCCTTGTTTAGAGAGATTGTTATGCCCATCAAGGTGGGGCCAGAAGTTTTCAACACTACTTTCTATATTATGGATATTCAGCCAGCGCATAGTTGTTTGTTGGGTCGTCCTTGGATTCATCATGCTGGGACAGTGACGTCAACGTTGCATCAGAAATTGAAGTACATGGTTGAAGGTCAGGTTGTCATAGTGTGTGGCGAGGAGGACATAATGGTGAGTCATTTGTCGACCTTCAGATATGTGGAGGTGGATGGAGAAATTCATGAAACTTTATGTCATGCTTTTAAAGCTGTTCAGATTCCGAAGGAGCCTCAGGTGGAAGTTAATTGGCCCGAAGTTTCAATGTCTTCGTTCAAGGATGCGCGCGCAGTGGTAGAAGCTGTTAATTCTCAGAAGTGAGGTCAGGTGATAGATGTGCAGATGAAGAAGGATACATATGGTTTGGGATACAAGCCACCCAAGCGGTCTCAAGAGCCTCCAAGGTACAGTGGTCCGGTTCAATTTACCAGTGTCGGAGTTTTTTTTAACAGAATTAACGCTATTGGGGATGATAAAGGTGACAGTGATTACGATATGGATGAGTGGATCCGTCTGTGTGTTCCTGGTCAGGAGTTGTGCAATTGGTCTACTGAGGAAGTCATCCAAGTCACCAGAGAAGAGTAATTGTTATTCTTTTCTGCATATGTTAAGTCCTACATTTTGCCCAAGGCTTAGTGATTCCTTTCTGTAGGGCCACAATGTTTCGCTTTCAATTTCATCATTAATAAAGGACATTTTTGCATTCAAATTTTGTGCTCCCTATTTTTCCTTTTTTTCCTTTTGCATTTAATAAAAGAAAAATGGAAATGTAGTTTTGTTTGTTGCATTCATAATAAACATAAAACATCACTCATGCAAGTTTATCAGTTCACATTCTACCGATAATGGTTCGGCTATGGCTTGGTATGACTTCGACAATCCCATTTATTAGGCTGAAGAAGAGGCTGACAAAGACTGTGACTTGCCTGAGGAATTAGCTAGACTACTGAAACAAGAGGAATTGATCATTTTACCTCATCAGGAGGACATTGAGACTGTTAATTTGGGCACTGAGGATGTGAAAAAGGAAGTGAGAATTGGGGCCGCCTTGGAAGACAGTGTTAAGGGAAGATTGGTTGAAATGCTGCGAGAGTATGTGGACATCTTCGCCTGGTCTTACCAAGACATGTCTGGGCTTGACACAAATATTGTTGTTCACCGGTTTCTACTTAAAGAGGGTTTTCCTCCAGTCAAACAAAAGTTGAGAAGGACAAGACCGGACATGGCTGTCAAAATCAAAGAAGAGGTTCCGAAATAGTTAGATGCTGGTTTTCTTGCTGTGACGAATTATCCTCCGTGGGTTGCTAATATCGTCCCTATACCTAAGAAGGATGGAAAGGTCAGGATGTGCGTTGATTATCGAGACTTGAACAGAGCAAGCCCAAAAGATGATTTCCCGCTTCCCCACATTGACGTGTTAGTTGACAACACTGCTCAGTATTCCGTATTTTCCTTCATGGATGGCTTCTCTGGGTATAACTAAATCAAAATGGCCCCAGAGGACATGGAGAAGATGACGTTCATAACACCGTGGGGAAATTTTTGCTACAAGGTAATGCCCTTTGGATTGAAAAATGCTGGGGCAACTTATCAGCGGGCGATGGTGACTCTCTTTCATGATATGATTCACAAAGAGATCGAAGTCTATGTTGATGACATGATTGCGAAGTCCTAAATGGAGAAAGAGCATTTGGTGAACCTTCATAAGCTGTTTGAAAGGTTGAGGAAATTCAAATTAAGGTTGAATCCGAATAAGTGCACATTTAGGGTGAGATCTGGTAAATTGCCGAGCTTCATTGTTAGCGAAAGAGGTATTGAGGTAGATCCTGCTAAAATAAAAACCATACAAGAAATGCCTGAATCAAGAACGGAAAAAGAGGTTTGTGGTTTCTTAGGGAGACTGAACTACATAGCCAGGTTCATCTCTCATCTTACAGCCACGTGTGAACCAATATTCAAATTGCTCAGAAAAGATCAAGAGGTCAGATGAAATGAAAATTGTCAAAAGGCATTTGAAAAAATAAAAGAATATTTGCAAGAACCTCCGATCCTCGTGCTGCCAGTGCCAGGAAGAATGTTGATTATGTAACTTACGGTTCTTGAGAACTCGATGGGGTGTGTGCTCGGTCGACGAGACGGGTAGAAAAGAGCATGCCATATACTATTTGAGTAAAAAGTTCATTGATTGTGAGTCAAGGTACTCGATGCTAGAAAAAACATGATGTGCACTCGCTTAGGCAGCTAAGCGTTTGAGACACTATATGTTAAACCACACAACCCTGTTGATTTCGAAGATGAATCCAATTAAGTACGTGTTTGAGAAGCAAGCACTTTCTGGGAGAATAGCTCGTTGGCAGATGGTTTTGATGGAATATGATATTCAATATGTGTCCCAGAATGCCATTAAGGGAAGTGTTTTGTCAGAATATCTTGCTCAACAACCGACCGAGGATTATCAACCGATGAAGTTTGAATTTTTGGATGAGCATGTCATGTTTTTGAAGATGAAAGACTATGATGAACCTTTGCCATACGAAGGACCTGAAATTGGATCTCAGTGGAGTTTAATCTTTGATGGGCCTGTAAATTCATATGGAAACGGAATTGGGGCAATCATTACAACTCCAAGGGGTTCTCATATACATTTCACTGCCCGATTAACGTTCATATGCACCAACAACGAAGCAGAGTATGAAGCATGCATCATGAGGTTGGAAGAGGCCATTGATTTAAGAATCAAGAACCTTGATACGTATGGTGATTTTGCATTGGTGATTAATCAGATCAAAGGAGAATGGGAAACTTGTCAGAAAAATTTGGCGCCTTACAAGAACTACGCCAGAAGGTTGCTACCGTTTTTTGATAGGGTTGACTTTCATCATGTACCCTGGGCTGAAAATCAGATGGTTGATGCGTTGGCAACGTTGGCCTCAATGTACAAGGTGAATTTGTGGAATAAAACTCCATCGATCAAGATTATGCGTCTGGACAGACCAACCTTTGTGTTTATAGCCGAGGAGGCATCAGATGGCAAACCTTGGTATCATGACATTAAGTGCTTTCTCAAAAGTCAAGAGTACCCAGCTGGGATATCTACCAAGGATAAGAAAACTCTGAGGAGGTTAGCAGGCAATTTCCTTTTGAATAAGGATGATGTGCTATATAAGAGGAATTTTGACATGGTCTTGCTACGGTGTGTTGATGAACACGAGGCAGGCCTGTTGATGGAAGAGGTTCACGAGGGGTCTTTCGGTACTCAGGCCAATGGGCATACTATGGCCAGAAAACTATTGAGGGCAGGATATTACTGGATGACTATAGAGTCCGATTGTTTTAAATACGCCAGGAAATGCCATAAATGCCAGATTTATGCTGATAAGGTGCACGTATTGCCTACTCCTCTGAACGTATTGACATCTCCTTGGCCCTTTGCCATGTGGGGCATTGATATGACTGGAAAGATTAAGCTGACTACTTCTAATGGACATTGTTTTATTCTGGTTGCTATTGATTATTTCACGAAGTAGGTAGAAGCAGCCTCGTTTGCCAACGTCACCAGACAAGTGGTAGCCCGGTTTATAAATAAGGACATCATCTGTCGTTATGGTATCCCGAAGAACATCATTACTGATAATGGTTCAAATTTGAATAACAAGATGATGAAGGAGCTATGCCAGAGCTTTAAGATCGAACATCACAATTCTTCTCCATATCGTTCGAAAATGAATGGTGTTGTTGAGGCAGCAAACAAGAACATTATGAAGATTGTGCAGAAAATGGTGGTAACGTATAAGGATTGACATGAGATGTTGCCCTTTGCTTTACACGGTTATCATACTTCGGTGCATACATTGACAGGGGAAACTCCTTTCTCACTGGTGTATGGTATGGAGGCAGTCCTACCATTAGAGGTTGAGATTCCTTCTTTAAGAATTTTGGCTGATGTGAAACTAGATGAAGCCGAATGGGTACGATCCAGGTTGGATCAACTGAACCTTATTGAGGAGAAGAGATTGGCAGCCATTGCACATGGCAGTTATATCAGAGCAGGATGAAGAAGGCCTTTGATCAGAAGGTGCGTCCTCAGTGTTTTTAGACCGGCAAATTGGTTTTGAAAAGAATCCTTCCTCCTCAGACAGATCACAGGGGCAAATGGACTCCAAACTACGAATGGTCATATGTTGTGAGAAAGGTTTTCTCTGGTGGAGCCTTGTTACTCTCAACTATGGATGACGAAGACTTTACATCCCCTGTGAACGCAGACGCAGTCAAAAAATACTTCTCATAAAAGAGACCCGCTGGACAACAAAAGGAAAAGTCCAGGCAAAAAATGGTATCCCGACGAATTATAAAACGAAAAGGTTTGGGAAAAAATTAGGGATAAAAGAAAAAAGAATGAACCCGCAAAGTTGAAAACTCGAATAGGCAACTTTGGAAAAAATGGGTATCCCGGTGGATTGAAAACCCGAAAGGGCGATCCAGGAAAAAGTTAGGGATTTGAAAGCGAGAGGATGCGGTCCGCGTTCGATTGTGAGCACTTTTGATACATGGAGATTTCGAAGGAGATGAATCAGTCTAATCAGTATTTTTAGAAGTCAAAGCATCTGTGGATATAAAAGACATATGGGTCATAGTTGAATCGAAGCATGGTGGATATTTGTTCCCACATTGCCGACATATGTATTTTCTTTTCAATTTTGTGCAGTTACCTCTTTTCAGGAATTGCTTCCAATTGTACATGCCTATTTACAGGCCAATTCAATAAATAAAAGTATTCATTTCACTCAAAAAGCTTTCCATTTCTGTTTTTACTTTTACTGTTTTGTTTGCAAAAACATCCGATATTTTTGATAAACATTGCATGTGAAAACGTTAAGCTTTATAGAGCATATCAAAAACAATGGAAATTGCTTGAGCGATGGATATTATGGATGGCAACTGAGGTGGACATTTTGCATATGGAACTTTCTATTTTGTTTGATATGTGTTTGCAGGGTAGCAAGATTTCTTCTCCCCAGTAGAGTCTTTTTCTCTAGCATGGACGACCTAGCATCCTCAGCAGAGCATTGGGAATTTCTCTCTCCCCAGCAAGAGTACAAAGGGCTGATTTCCCGGGTCAGATTGGTTTATTACTCCCCGACAAGTATTCAGAAGTTGATTGTCCTAGACAGGACAGTGTTGCATCTCCAGCAGGAGACTTATTGGATGTCTCTCCCTAGCAGAGATCTTATATCCCCCAAAGAGTCTTGGTACTACTTTCCTCAGCGGGTCAGGAAGTAATTTCACCATAAACGGTGTGCTCTTATCCCCAGCAGGGTAAAGTCATTCCCCAACAGCAAGATAAGTTCAATAATATTCCCCGGCAGGTTTGGTATTATTGATTTCAATCCCCAGGTGGAGTTTGGTTTTGATTCTCTTGACAGGTAGGTCGACAGTGGTTGACATTGTTAGACGATGGCTATGGATCTAGAAGGGGGGTTGAATAGATCCCTTGAGTTTTAGACGCAAGGGGTATCTAGAAGGAATTGTATCAATTTAACAAAAACAGTATATCAGCTCAAGATCACACTACCTCAGAAATTTTGATAAATTGAGACTTCGCAAGTTCGAATGATATTAAAAGTAAAGAGTTAAGGGAAAGAGAGAACAAACGAGATTTGATTAGGCAGTTCCCCAATTGTCCTCGCTTTGGGTACCTCTGCCCCCAATTCCACAATTGGAATTGAGATATATATATATATATATATATATATATATATATATATATATATATATATATATATATATATATATATATATATATATATATATATATATATGTAGCTGTTGCAAATTGTTTATTACAAGAGAAGAACTATGAACATCCAAACTCCCAAACATCTTTGATTGTTGATGCAGAGCCTTCTCTTCCCTTGATTCAAGATGAATCAAGTGCCACGAATTCGGTTGAACAAGTTACCGTCCCACGCAACTAGATTGCAAGAAACCACCGTTCTTCAGTCACCTTCACTCGACCGATTTCAATTCTCCTCAATTCGATCCCCAAACCTTTCTTCTACGATCCTCTGACTATAGCTACTAAACCGAAAGAAAACTCTGTTCTTCGGTTACCTTCGCACGGCTGAATCGCTGTAGAACGAAACGGTTGGTGCCAAAATACCCCCAAAATCACCTTGATTCTTGGAGGATAAAACCTAAGGTTTTATTCAAGAAACACCTACCAATTCTCAACCCAGAAATGAAGACCACACACTTCCTAATTCTGAACGTTATCACTTCAAAACAATGGACAACACAAGCAAAAATGATTATGTGTAATTGTTGGTTGACTCAAGGATGAAGACAAAGATGAAGAGAAAGATTGGTATAAATTTTCACGTTTCTTGTTGTTTTGGAAAATGAGATGACCAGACTATTTATAGAGAATGATTTGACCCACTAAGACTTGTAACAGAAAAAATTTAAGTGAAAAAATTCAGTTCAGGCGTGTTTGGGTCGACCCATCCTTTAATGAGGGTTGGCATGCGCTGACCCGTGGAAATCACTATGCAAGTTTCACAATCATGCGTCGACCTATTGGCATCTTGCGTCGACGCAAGTATGCAGTTTTTGCATATTTTCAAATTCTCAGAATCATGCGTCGACCCACAGACTGCAGGGGTCAGCGTACGCTTTCCCGGCCTTTCCACAAACTTTGTTCTAACAAGCATGAGTCGACTCATGCTTAGGTAGGGTCGACGCATCACTTGCATTTTTCAAGAAATGTATTTTTCTGCACATATTAACTGACCAAGACCCGAACATACATACTAGACACCAATATAATGATCATGCACATGTATTTATGGGTAAGACAAATTCCTATATGTTTAGACGCATGAACAACGATGATTAGATGCAATTTGCCCGACAAATGAAGTGATACCGCTCAAATTACAATCTAATACTTAGCTTATTTGTTGACATCATTAAAACCGAGATAGATGAAAGACTTTAGCCCTCACATACTCCCCCTTTTTGATGATGGCAACACTGTTTAGCTTTCTCTTGATTTGTAATTTGAGAACGAACAAGCTCCCCCTGTCTTTAACACTTGGTTAATTTTTTGATTAATTTCTGCTTGTTATCCTTCTCCCCCTTTGTCAACATCAAAAAGAAGAGAAGAAGGTGGTCAAAAGAATAACACTATAACAAGTAAGGATTCATCCACATATTTGCAACATGGCAACACTTCCACATATGATACAGTTAATGTAAAAATTGAAACGGATAAATACGGAACATAAGAAGCAAAGACAATTCATTCCACAATTTAAAACAAAAAACCAAAACAAGTTGAAACAAAGTTCAAAGTTAAACAACAGGAAAGAACATGCAATCTAAAACAGCAAAACATAAATGCCAAACATAAGAAATATGTTGCACTAATCTCTATGGTCTCCCCCTAGATGGATGACCTCTTCCCCCATGGTATTGGCCTGGTGGTGGAAAATCCTATAGGTGCAAGTTAAGTTCGATTAGCGAGCGATTGAGCAAGCCAAGACTGTTTGCAAGATTCTGATTCTGTTGAGTCAAATTCTCGTCCATTTGGGTGAAGCGAGTCATAGAGGCGTCAGCAAAACTGTTGAAGTTAGTGATGTGAGCTAAGACTTGGTTGGATAAGTTTGTGAACCTTTCTTCCTGAGCATTGTAGCGGCTTTCTTGCAATTCTTGGAATTCTTGATGTTGAAGATTCATCTGGTTCAACCTTGCCAGAATCTCTTCAGATACCCGGGAATCATGCTGAGGCTGTGGAGTTGGAGGTGCAGAATAATCAGGTTGCTGCCAACCATACTCCTTGCCATAGGTGGGAGGAACATATGCGTCACCAAGAGCATTCCAGCAGTTGTTTTACCAATCTCCCCAGCCCTGATTATCAGAATTGTCCTCAGGTTGATCGCCCATCCATGCCTTGTTGTCTTCCTCTTGCATAACCACATCACCATTGTTAACATCTTGATTGTCACTATCATGTGCTGCCTCATCATCATTTTGTTCGTCATGATTAGGTTCTTCAGGTTCATGTGGAAAATGATAAGTTGATTTTTGTCGGTACTTGAACTCATTCATAACAGAATCCCAAGTGTAACCCATCATGGTGAGTGTTTTTGGTTGAAATTGATGTTCGGATGAAATCTGGATGTAACGAATATTAGGAACCGAGATGCCAGCCTTGTTCAAAAAGTTCTGAATGCAGGATGCATAACCTAAAGCCAGACTTTTGGTGGAGTTGCGGGTAACAAACATTCGATATGCAAAATAGTGTGGCCAGTTGATTTTGATCCGATTCTTCAGTATGTAAATGAGATGAACTTCTGCCTTCTCAACTCTTGAGTACCCGCCTTTCTTAAGTCTCAAAATACGAGCAACAATCCATTGTAGAACTCGGTCAACAAATTTCAAATGATCGGTGGTAACATTTTTCAGAAAGAATTCACTTGCCACAACATCGTCCGGATATGGTTCACGCAACATAGAATTCAGAGTGGATTTAAACTCATAGTTTTGAACATACTTGGTATCAGTTACTTTGGGGAGATTTTCATTAGTATCCATATGAAACAAAGTATTCCATAACTCATTGTTTACAGGATGACGTACATTATTCACAGAAAATGAAAACTCAGCACCCTTAAAATTTTCCCTTAATTCCACAATAGAATAATCGAATCAAATCACTATTAAACTGATCATCACATTCAAGAAACTCACCAAAATTCTGAATACTAAGAATTTTAGTTATCTCAGGAATTTTGTAGTCTGGACCCATCAAAACATAGAAACCATGTTGTGGAATAATAGCACGATGACTAAACTCTACCTCAAAAGGACCAGACAGTTCATCAGAGAGTAAAGAGTTAATAGTTACCGGTGTTGAAGAAGTTTCGGCAGATGAAGCTCTAGTTGTTCGTTTACCGGTTGTGCGTCGGGAAGCCAGTTTTGATGAAGGTGATGAAGAAGATGAGCAGTGCGCGGTGGTTGAAGAAGAATGATGATCTTGTTGCTATAAAACCTTCTTTTATAATCTTGAGGATTCACACTTTGTGGGTTTTTAATTTTTGTGGGTTTTAATGGAGATACGGTGAGGTTTTAATCGGAAGATGGAAGAGGAGAAGACCAGAGTTATGCTATGTTTAACATGCATTGAACAGGAATTAAAGTGTAATGAAGATATGTAAAGAAGAGTGGAAACATTAGGTCGGCACACGCATTCCCAAATAAAAAGGATTCTGAGTGTGTCAGGTGTGCGTCGACCCAAGGACAGGGTGCGTCGGCGCAAGATTGCTAGGTTTTGAAAAATTTTAAAATTTTGATATGCGCCGACCGCAGGTAAGCATGAGCTAACCCGGTCGTTTCCCTTGAAAAATGCTTCAGCTCATGAGTCGACCCATGGTATCTTTCGGTCGACTCATCCAAGTCAAAAATGGAGAAATTGAAATTTTGCATACAAAAGTTCCAAAATAAGATAAATAAATATGCACACACATAGAACAAGCATCCAAATGAGTAATATATGCACAAAATATAGAAACATCAAGTTTAAAGTACTTAACATGGCACAAAATGTGTTAATTTTCTATGAATCGGAATGATATTACCTTGATCACTATTGACGTTGAGAGCCCTTACATATATCTTAATAACTTTTGGCATTGTTAGTGATAACGCATAAACAAGTATATATATGTATATATGAAGACAAACTATCTTAGATGAAAATCAAACAGGATCCGAGATGTCGAGAACGCCAAGTTCCCTATGGATATGAAAGAAAGGCTCAGTGGCTAATGGTTTTGTAAAAATGTCAGCAAGTTGATTTTTAGTATCAACATGCTCAAAGATCACATCACCTTTCTCTACATGATCCCTAAGAAAATGATGAAGTATTTCGATATGCTTGGTGCGTGAATGTAATACGGGGTTCTTAGTCAGGTTGATCGCACTAGTATTATCGCACAAAATCGGAATACGCTCTAGTTTTAAATTGAAATCAAGCAATTATTATTTAAGCCATAGGACTTGAGCACAACAACTACCGGCGGCAACGTATTCCGCCTAAGCTGTTGACAAAGCAACGGAAACCTGTTTCTTGCTATGCCAACTCACCAAGGAGTTTGCGAAAAAGTAACACGTGCCACTAGTACTTTTCCTATCCAATTTGCACCCGACAAAGTCGGAATCAGAATAACCAACTAAGGAATAAACACTACCTTTGGAATACCACAACCCATACTTTGGAGTACCGGAAAGGTATCGAAGTATGCGCTTAACTGCTTTTAAATGGGATTCCTTAGGACGTGCTTGATACCTCGCACACATGCATACACTGAACACAATGTCGGGTCGTGATGCGGTAGGATAAAGAAGAGATCTAATCATACCTCAATACTTCTTTACCTCT